>JAWWQZ010000352.1:0-1353124 GCA_033815515.1 Cryptocheilus praepositus | reverse complement strand
GCAGTATTTTATTACATTGCGGTTCAAATATAGCAAAATACGCTTGGCAGTCAACGTGTTAAACGCAAATTATTAAACAAAATTAAACGCGCGTAATTCAGGTGGTACCGTCGATTCTACGGGGGTTGTAAGTCCTCGTAGAATCGACGGTACCAAAAGGCGATTCTCATTTGAACGTTGCGCGTAACACGCCGCGACCATTCCTTCCGTCAAACCCGCGGAAACTGGGCCGTATAAAAGCGCCCGACTTTCTCCCATCGTCGCCGTTATCGAAGCACGAACTCCCGCGGTCGCGACGTTAAATATACAGTCGTAAAAAATGTAATCACGCATATCAATTGGCCGGGCGGACGCTCGGCGGTATCTTACGGAGCGTATTACGGCGATAAAGTACGCGCGACGTGCCTCTGGGCCAGCGGCGCACGCTTCGGAGCGTGGCTGTGCGAAATTGACTGAGTTGGAGAGATCAAGGCGACGTTGGTTTCTGTGCGAGCGCCCGACGTTCGCTTGTTTTGTTACCAAGAGGCGTCGGGGTCCGAGCGCGAGGACGGAAAGCGTGAGGGCAGTGCCGAAGTGTGCCCCGACCTGTATGTACGTGCGAGGTTCAATAAAGAAATTAGACGAAGTTATAACATTTGGCGACCGTGACAAAACCCGTGATGGAAAGTGTAAAGAGGTCTCGTACAGTGCAACGCGCGCTGTTCACAAAGTGCTGGAACAGCTTCAAGGAAAAGTGTGAAGATTCGTCGGTGGCACACACTGAATGCCTCATAGCTCTACAATTATTAGAATCGAGAATGGCAGAGCTGGAGACGGTTAATAATAAATTCGTGGATTTGTTGTTAGAATCTGAAGTGACCGAGAAGGAAATTGAAGCCGAAATAGAATCCCACGAACAATACAAGAGCAATTTTTGGAGAGCGAGGCTTAGATTGACCGAGCGAAGTGATAGCGTCCCCGATCAAGCACGAAACCCGGTAATGGCGACGCCATACAGGGAGAAGCCGTTTAAGCGACCCATATTAGAAATACCGAAGTTCGGTGGGAGAATTAGTCAGTGGCTGCAATTTTGGGCACATTTTAAGAAGATCCACGAAGATATTAACATCTCCAAGGAGGACAAAATGGAATATTTGAAGCAGAGCATGGAGAAAGGCTCGAAGGCGCAAAACGTGGTTGAGGGCTACCCTACATCCGCAGAGAACTACGAGAAGGCGTTCTTGAGTCTGAAAAACCGTTTCGGACGAGATGATCTGCTGGTGGAATACTATACACGCGAATTGCTCGCCCTGGTGTTACAGAACGCGACCAACAAGGAGAGGAAAATAAGTATTTCGAGCCTCTACGATAAAATATCTGCGCAGATCCGGGCCCTTGAATCGCTTGGCGTCACAACAGATAATTGCGCAACTATGTTATACCCATTGGTCGAATCGTCGCTACCGGAGGAAATTCTGCGTACGTGGCAACGCTCATGGACGAACGGCGAGGCGGCGGGGGGAGAAGGCCTAACGACAAACCGACTACAGAAGCTACTGCAGTTCCTGGAATCCGAGGTGAAAAATGAAGAGCGGATTGACATGGCGGTGAGGGGTTTCACAGCTGAGACGGAGAACGAGAAGGCAAGACCAAGAGGGACGAAGGGGAGATTGGACGCAACGCGTGAGATACCGAGCGCCAGCGTTTTGTTTTCGGCAGAGGAGAAGCGTAAGCGGTGTATCTTTTGTCGGGAAGATCACGAAAGCGCGGCGTGCGAGAAGGGTAAAAGAATGTCGAGCGATAGGCGAACAGACTTGGTTAAAGAAAAGGGGTGTTGCTTTAGATGTTTGAAACCGGGGCATCGTTCGAGAGAATGTAGAGTAAAGATCACGTGTAGTAACTGCGGAAACCGACATGCGACAGTGTGTTGCCCGTCTCTTTACTATAACAAGAGTAGGAATGAGCCGACGGATAAGAAACAAAACACTGGTCCCACGGAAAAGATCCAAGAACATAATTTATCAAATCTTTGTAATTGGCCCGATGTTTACTTACAGACGATACGCGTTATTTTATATTCAGGGACCCGGGAGAAAGAGGCGCGTGCGGTAGTGGACGGGGGATCACACCGATCGTATATCCGGAAAGAGGTGGCAGAGTTTTTAGAATATGAGGCAACCGGAAACGTTGAGGTGGTGCATTCGTTATTCGGCGGGTTACGAACTGAGAGACAGACGCACGCTGTTTACAAAGCGAGTGAAAAGCCTTGACAGCAAGTATGCGTGTAACTTCCAGGTATTAGATAAACCCGTGATATGTGGGGACATCCCGAGCGTAAGAAAGGGGGCATGGCTAGCCGAGTTGCACGATCGTGGCATTACACTTAGCGATTTAGACAGGAGCACAGGAAGTCCCGCGGATCCGATCGATCTACTTATTGGGGCGGATGTCGCAGGTAAACTCACGACCGGAAAGAAATTCGAGTTAGGGAATGGCTGGGACGCTATTGAAACCTGCCTGGGATGGACTGTCATGGGAAAGACCCGTAAAAGCGAGAAACAAGACATTGCGTTAACTACCATGGCAATGTTCGTGAACGATGCGAAGGTGTCGGATCTATGGAGTTTAGACGTGCTAGGGATCGGTGATCCAATAGAAAGGTCAAATCGGGCGTTAAGAGAGCAAGCGGTAAGAGAGCAATTTTCCGAGACAATTTCAGTGAGTGAAGATAACCGATACGTGGTTAGTTTACCGTGGATAGAGGACCACGCGCCCATTTCGCAGAATTACGATTTAGCCAAAAAACGATTAGAGGACACTGCAAAACGACTAAGGAAAAATAATCTGTACGAAGTTTACGATGCAGTTTTTAAAGAATGGTTGCAAGAAGATATTATTGAACTTGTACCAGAAAGCGAGTGGGACGCGTTGGCCCACTATTTACCTCATCGACCGGTGATTAAAGAGGGGAGTACAACGAGGATTCGGCCGGTCTTTGATGCATCCGCGAGTGAGACGGGTTACCCCTCCCTGAATCAGTGTCTCGAGAAGGGCCCGAATTTGATTGAAGCGTTGTCGGCGTCGCTGCTTAGATTTAGGGAGCATGAGATCGCTGTGATCGCCGATATTCGCAAGGCCTTTTTACAGATAGAGATAACCCCGAAAGATCGAGACGTTTTACGTTTTTTGTGGTACGTGGACGGAGAGCGCAGAGTATTTAGGCACAAACGCGTGGTCTTTGGCCTCACATGCAGTCCCTTCCTGTTGGAAGCAGTATTAGAATATCACTTTTCGACTATATTACGAACGGTCACTGAAAAGGACCACAGGCGGTGGCCGACAGAATTAGTAGAAAAACTGTCTAAGTCCTTTTATGTAGACAATTGTACAACGAGCGTGGCATCAGCGAAGGAACTAGAACAATTTGTTTACGCGAGTAAAGATATTATGACCACGGGCGGGTTCGATTTGAGAGGGTGGGAGCATACCCACGATGATCAAGGGAAAGAGACTACGTTAGTTCTCGGAATTTTGTTCAATAAAACGCGTGATACGATTACAATTAACCCTTCCGTTATAGATTTGTTAGAGACGAATTGTAGAGACGTTACGAAAAGATCGATGCTTTCGATAGCGCATAAAGTATTCGATCCGATTGGCTTCACTGCCCCAGTAGCCGTGTTACCGAAGTTGCTAATCAAAAGATTGCACAAAAACAAAGTTAGGTGGGATGATCCCGTGGATGAGACCACACGGAAAGAGTTCGAGCAATGGTATAAACAGTTGGGCCATTTGAAAGAAATCGAAATCCCTAGGAGTTTTGGAGCCGGGGATTTGTCATACCTTTTGCGACGCCAGTCAATCGGCGTATGCTACAGTGACGTTCTTGCGGATAGGTAAAGAGAGTGGTATTGAACTACAATTTATCGCAGCAAAGACGCGCGTTGCACCGGATGGTGCCACGATTTCTCGCTTAGAATTATTGGCCGCGTCCATCGGGAGTAGGCAGACACGAGAAATTATAAAAGCGTTGAAATATGAAGAAGTGCCGGTCTTTTACTGGACAGACTCGACCACGGTATTAGCCTGGTTGAACCGCGATCTGCAGTGGAACGTGTTCGTCTGGAACCGAGTTCGCGAGATTAGGGAGTTGACCTCAACCGGGACATGGAGGTATGTACCGGGTGAAATGAATCCGGCAGATCTGCCGTCTAGAGGATGTCACGCGAAACGGTTACGTTTTTCGCGTTGGTGGGAGGGACCCGAGTGGCTCCGCAAAGAGTTTAAGGACTGGCCGAATCCGGTCACGGAAACGGACGAAAATGAGGTGAGAAAGGAGCTGAAAAAATCAGCCCAAGTATCTTTGCTCGCTATCCGCACGGAGACCGTCTCCTGTATAGGGGAGAGGTTTTCATCGTATCATAAGATGATTAGATTTTTTGTTATTATGTTACGGTTTAAAGAATATAAGGTGAAAGGAGAGATTCCTAATTGTACACGGATAACGCACCAGGAGATTTGCCAAGCGGAAATAAAACATCTGAGATACTTGCAAAGCCAAATGTTTACATCAGAAAATGATCCGAAGTTAGCGACGCTCCAAACTTTTGTACACACGGATGGACTGATACGGTTAAAGACGAAGATTTTGGAGCGTTCGGATGAGTTCTCCTTCTTGTGTCCGATTCTGTTAACGCAACACAGGACAATAGAACTGTTAATCAGGGAAACGCATGAGAGTATGTGCCATGCCGGGGTACAAACGGTAATGTGTCACTTGAGAGAAAGGTATTGGATCTTGGCAATGAGAAGAGTTGTCCGCTCGGTGATTTCCAAGTGCGTTGTTTGTAAAAGGTATAGCGCTACCAAAGTGGAAACACACTCGCCTCCTCTGCCTATACATCGAGTGAGAGACGCAACGGTTTTCGAGACAACGGGCATCGATTTCGCGGGACCAGTGTTTTTACGCGGACGTCAGAAAGCATGGATATGCCTCTTTACATGCGCTGTATACAGAGCAGTCCACCTAGAACTAGTTACGTCCATGTCAACCAGGGCTTTTTTGGATAGTCTGCGCCGCTTCATCGCACGAAATGGTAGACCAGCTGTGGTGTATACCGATAATGGCACGAACTTTGTAGGTGCGAACAACGCGTTCGGAAAATTGAACTGGGAAAATATTGCGAGTTCCAGTTCGGCCACGAGAATACATTGGCGGTTCAACCTTCCCACAGCAGCGTGGTGGGGTGGATGGTGGGAGAGAATAGTTGGACTGCTCAAAAATATCTTGCGAAAAGTACTAGGGAAAGCATGCCTTACGTACGAAGACATGTATACCGTTCTGTGCGATTGTGAAATGACGCTCAACTCGCGCCCTTTGACTTATATATCGGCGGAACCTAAGGATCTAAAAACACTTACCCCGGCAATGTTTATGAGAGGGATCAGCATAGCGGAGACCCCAGAAGTAGATTTAACCGAAAATGTTAATTTAGATAAGAAGTTTAGACGTAAGATAGAAGTAATGAGACATTTGAGGAAGCGTTTTCGGAGGGAATATCTAGGACAATTAATTTTGAAACGGACGTGCATTTTGTCGAGGGGAATTAGAGAAGGAGAGGTAGTTCTTTTAGGCGATGATTGTAATAAGAGAGCTAGTTGGCCGTTGGCCCGAGTGGAACAGATGATCGCGGGCAAGGACGGAGAATGTCGTGTGGTTATCCTGCGAACAAAGAACGGTTTATTGAGACGGCCGATACAGCGGATTTATCCGCTGGAAATTGCGTGCGACGAGGCGAGGGAGGACGACTGTCTGCGGAAGAAGGTGACCGGCTCCAACGGTGAGCAAAGGAGGACTAAGACCGACGAAAGCGATGTCGACAAAATCGACCCTCAGCCTAGTACACAGACTCGCAGTGGAAGAATAATTAAAAAACCCGACCGTTATCAGAGCGCGCGGAATTAGTATTAATTGGTTGAGTCGAGGACTCAAGGTGGGAGGATGTGCGAAATTGACTGAGTTGGAGAGATCAAGGCGACGTTGGTTTCTGTGCGAGCGCCCGACGTTCGCTTGTTTTGTTACCAAGAGGCGTCGGGGTCCGAGCGCGAGGACGGAAAGCGTGAGGGCAGTGCCGAAGTGTGCCCCGACCTGTATGTACGTGCGAGGTTCAATAAAGAAATTAGACGAAGTTATAACAGTGGCGAAACGCGGAGGAGAGAAGGTGATCGTATTTTTATGCAGCCGAGGCTCGTTATCAAGTAAATGGCCGCGGAATGCCCAGTATCTATTTCATCCGACGGGGTTAATCGATAATGTATTGTACTCCCGTCGTATCTCCGCGCACGGCCGCGGCCCGATATTTTACTAATGGAACGGATATCTCCCTTTTTTATCTGCATTACCGTAAAATGGAAAATGGAAAGATCGCGGCGTTAGATTGCCACCCCCGGGCCTCCGCGTTCGCCGTGACGTCCACTGTAAATATCGAGGAAACGCACTGCGGCGGGTGCGTTCGCCGAAAAAAGCGTTAACCCTTTCGATGCTAAGGGCGACTTTGGTCAGCCGCCGTAAAGCACGAGCTGTGTACTACCGGTGACTGTAGTCACTTGTGAAAATGTCACTTTAGCTACAGAATAACCGACGTTATTCTGTCCTATTGTTTAAATAACTGCCCATATTGATGTAGGGGAAAACTTTCGGGTTAGAATAAAAATGATTTCCCCTGTTATAATAGAAAAAGAAACAACAAAACAGTTTATTATAAGAAATATAAAGATAACACAAATTTTGCACCCACGGGAGAAATTAAGAAAACATTAAAATACGTCTTTCGAATTGTTCGCGTCTTTTACGTCTTTAAGTGCGTCTTTGCTTGACGGACTTCGTCTTTATACGTCTTTCGTCTTTAATCGTCCGGCTTCAACTGCCGAATATGAAACAACATCTTCGACCTTCCTTTGTATATGCGTCGTTGTTCACGCCACATATCACACATCACACTCTAACTTATACGCATTCGATACGCATTATTCTTTCGCGAATTTTCGATCCTACATTGATAATAGGAGGATCAGTAACGGAATCTGCGAAAAACTATGAATGACGTTAAGGCAAGTAAATGACGTACGCGGAGATTTGAGTCTTTGATTGCGGCGCACACGCATGCAACGATCGATATATGTGGGCGGATGTTCGTACGCCAGATGCTGCGACTGGCTGTCGCACGGCGTTATGCTCGTTGACTCTCTGAGCTTCGATAGTTGGGGGGTTAATAAAAATATGCGAACGCTGAAACAGTTACCGATATTCGGCTATTTACAGTTGCTGTTTTACATGAATATATGAATGCTGTCTTAGGTCGCCGGCTGTCAACGTGTTAATTTCCCAGGAATACGTTCGACGCATAGTCCGACGCCATCGGTTCCCTGTGGCACCCGACAAAATCAGTCAAAATCACCACACCAACATCAACCCATCCCCCAACCCCATTCCGCGCATCTCTGATGCTCCCAGCAGCGAGCCGACGCTCGAGATTTTTCACTTCAAGCGCGACCCGTAAAGATGCTTATCCCGCGCGCGAATGTATCCGCTGACCCCGACGTTATTGTTTCTCGCGCCCGGAGGTACAGAAGTACCCACGGAACGGCAGGCAACGGGGCGAGGAGTGGAAAAAGCCGGAGGACAAGATCGCAGGACCCGTTACCGGCTTACTTATATTCCGGGTAACCTGTTGTACCGCGCGCCGCTTTACGGTCAGATAAAGAAGCGCGCGCGGGGATAAAAAGAGACGCGCGGCGTCGGGTAGTATACTCGGCGCGCGGGTTATCGGGGAGTGATCAATTTTACGAGCTGATCATCTTTTACGAGGCCGCCCCCGCGGCCCGGCCGCCCGACTTGCCTCCGTTGTCCTTTGGTCCCGGTTAGTTTCTGCTCTGCAGGATGTTGTAGCAACCTTCCTAACTGTCATTCATGGTAGACCTCGCTCGTAAAGTCTCCACTTCCTGCCTATGCCGATCCTTACACGCTACGCTTCCGGCCCTTATCGTTCGGCGCGTTCGACGTCAGCGTTTGTCAGCGCTTTTTTTACCCCAGCCCGGCACGCTTTCTGACCCGGAGTCGAGCGGCTTCGAATGTATCGGAGGCGACGCGCAATAAATTACGGCCGATCGCCTGGGTCTGAGCGTTATTTGATTCTGAACGCCTGTCGGCCGCGAGGAATTACGCTTTTTCGCGGGGAGCGGAGGATGCTTGATTGCGGTCTGATGAGATGGACGTGGCGCTGGCGATTGATGTGGGGTTGGAGGGTGCGAACGGATAAGTGTAAGACGCGTTACGAGGGACCTCCGTGTTTCCGTACCGAAGTTAACACGTTGACTGCCAAGCGTATTTTGCTGTATTAGAACGGCGATGCTATGAAATACTACAGCGTTTGATTGAATTATGCAAAATGTAAATCATGTGCAGGTATTGGAGACCAAAGGATTGCATCACTATTCTAACAACAACTGCATTTATAAAATAATAATTGCTATCCATTGCAAATATTTTGGATCTTCAGTAAAATCTCTTGCGCCGGTCACCTGTGACCATCATGGCAGTCAAAGTGTTAAGGCAGAATTGTGCTGCTTAATCGTTTCAATGATAGATATAGTATTGTGTGATTCAGTAACACATTGTTAATTGACGGTGCGTTCTAATTTGCTTATACTTAAATAATTCGGCAGTAAAAAGTCTTCTTAGCATAAAAATGCCTTTGACTATAGAATTCTATTGCTGTAATTCTCAATTTGTTATTTCTAACATTTGTTATTACATTTGTTATCTTTGTTATTTTAAAATCAGTGAAAGTGTTGCGCGAAGTGCTGAAAAAAAAGTGATTAATACCATTACTATCCAACCCTGAAGAGGATGCAAGAAATACAGTATTAAAATTCTGTAGTTAATAGAAATTTCAGTCAAAAGCATATTTCGTATTCTTTCATTATTTAAATAATTTACAATAAGGTCAAAATTAAACACATCTAATTTGATTGTAGTTTTTTTGACATACAATCAAGTGGGCGCACTGGTTTAAATTTTTCGCAATTATATTGAATAAGCCCTATTCCATTACGTAACACTGTCCAACATGGTTTTTGAAAAGGTCTCCGGTACAAAACGGTTAACGTAGGGTTTTCCTTACCTGCCGATAACGGAACTATTCTATAATTCTTGCGCGGACGGGAGTAGCTTGGTTGAGAAGGACAAAGGGAATACGTTGCCGGGAAATGGGCTTCAAGGTTCACAGACGGGCGTTCGTTTTTAGATAATTGGTTTGGACATTTCGTTAGAGCTTGAAAAGGGCGAGAATTGGAAATTTGCAGACAACTTTCCGCTTTTGCGTATGACGTTACGGGTGGCCCTGACAACCAGTGTACATCGTTTCCCTTTCTATTTAAATAAAGTCTTATATATATATATATTTGGATTTACCTCTTCCATTTTTGTAAAGTACAGAACTTCTTCTTACGTAGGAATACGTAAATGCATCAATGGGATAGTTTACGAATAGTTGGAAAAGTGTGTTTATGGTGGCGAGGTTTGTTTGTATAAGCAGCAAACGAGAATGTTAACGATTTATCTTAAACTTTCCGGAACCAATAATTTGCCACTAAATGGTATTTGGTACTTTGTAGAATTAAATACGTGGACATGCATTATTTTCATACTGGTGTGAACTGTAGAAATTAGCATGTTTGACAGGGAGACATTGTGTTTTGATAGGAAAGTTGTACGTACTAGAGTATTCGGGTGCGGCAAGTACCCTACCCATGGTTTAGTATTTATTTTAAAGTTCGAAATTCCCGTACGAAGCTGCACGTCATAAACTTGACTGCACAAGCACGTTCTTTCGCACGTGAACATTTTTTTGCACTCGGAAAACCCACGAAAAATTAGATTGTATGAATTTCGTTCAATAGAGCGTAAAAACAAAATCGCACGGTTTTCATTTGCATAGAGATCCGCATGCTGTGCGCGCTTATTTTGCTGAGAGTCAAGAAAGAGGGGATCTGCGAGGATTGAAGGGGTTAAGAATTTTGCATCCTCTACGTGAAGCGTACGCGTTCGCGGGTTTTCTCTATACGGCAACAGAAGTCCATAAACGCGCGGAGTCTATAAAGTGCGGAGTAGCGGAAGGCACTTTCATTATTTTCGCGAGTCGCGTGAAGGAATTTTCGTAAGGCTGCTTCCCACGGAGCTACTTAATTTACCCTGACGCATCGAGGTTTCTGAAGATCTTCTTAAGCGACTAGCTACTACTCAGGAAGACAGTCTTACACTCCTTTCTTTTCCTCTTTCTTTTTATGCCCCCATATACCTATCCGTCTATCAATCTATCCGTGCATCCATTTATCCGTCCACCCATCTATTCGTCCATCCGTCTATCCACGTCTTTGTCTACCTGGGCACGTTTCATTTACATTGTTCAACTGCATTGTACTCCCGCGTGTGTTCCGATTAACTCGCTTAATACAGTAACGCAGCAGTAAGTTAACACTAATGGTTCCGGCAATTATACAGAACATTCATATTACGGAAGTCGAGGGAGCTATCATAATGTTGACCTAAAAGGCCCTGCGAGATTTGATACAAGGCTCGCGTTAACCCATTCGAGACGACGATTTTTTTCGAACACGGTCCCAGGAGCGAAATTTTTGTTCTTCTTTATATTGCTCATTTTTAATAAAAAAACATGTTTACTATGGAAATCACCCAATTCGTAAATGAATTCACATAAATAAGATCATTGCACACCGGGTGTGCAACACGCTCCTCGGAAAATTTTTATTTTATTACCGACACAAGCAGGACAAGAGTAATTACTCCGTTTATATTTTCCTTCTTTGTAGCACTGTCGGCAATTCATAGTATTTTACATGTAAGAAAGGCTTCAGATAGTTTTTAGATTTTTTGGTACCCAGTAAAACCAATGCCAAATTTCGTTTTCCTGTACTTTACAGATTTCATTAGTTCAAGAAAAATCTTATTTTGACGACTAGTTTACTCAGAATAATTGATAATTGCGCATTACTGTTATTGCACACACGGTGTGCAGGCCGTCTTATTGTCTCGGAAATCAGTTGCACACACGGTGTGCAATCGGTCTCGAATGGGTTAACGATGACATCAAGGTTTCTTTTATACGTTTTGAGATGTCACGAATAACTCAGGCTGTTGCAGACTTGAGCGACTTGTAAATTTGAGAAAAGTCACGCGGTTATAATTGCCATTCGCGGAATACGTCACAGAATGAGAGCTGAGAATGGGCGAAACTTCTCCGAAGAGGAACGATCGGAGACACGTGCAAGTTCAGTATATGTGTGGCATATATATTTTACGATATCGCGTTTTATATACAACGGCTCCGCTTTATCACGTTCTACTTTTCCGCGCGCGGTAACAACTTCAGTAATTTGGATGGACGTCCGCAATTTAAACTCCCTCGTATTATTGCCGGAGAAAAAGTAACACGACGGCACATTGACATTTTGACAATGAGACGGAATTTCTATATGCAAACTTTTAGTTTCGTAAATTGACCCAAATAACGTTTGTCAGAACTAAGGTTCGAGATGATATATAAAAGGGAAATAAATTTCGCATACAAAACGTCACTTTGTCATCGCGAAACGTCTCGAGCATGTTTATTTTTAACAATGTTCATTCTAAAAATAATATAAAAATGTAACCGTTATTCCTTTCACTTTCAGTACCAGGCTTTCTTTTTGACTGCTATATGATACACTAGCGAATAATACTTTGCTTTTTTTCTAAACATTGCAAAAAAAAAAATAGAGTGGAAATGCAACCATTTACACCACCTGTTACTACAGTAAAAATATGTATACTTTTAAGAACGAAGGATGAATTTAAGAATCTTTTACTATTTCTCAGACATTTCGTTTGAGACTACAGATTTTTTAATCGGGGGAATGTGGATGATCATTTCGGTACATATATTCTTGTCTTTGGCTGTGAATGGAAGCAAAGGACCAAATATATGATAAATATGTGTGTGACCCTTTCTGAGTATAATACGAAAGAATATACTTTGTGTCCTAATATTGCGATCAAATTTGTATAAAAAAACAATTCTGTGAATTAATTGTACTCGCTATTTCAATTGACCAAAACCATGTACGAATTCCTCACTTTCATCTACCGAAACCAAACGCCCACTTTAAAAAAATTTGGACTAATGATTGTAATATATAGTCACTATCGGTACCATCTATTGATGATTCGCCTTATACAATTATTGAAAATCTTAAAATAATCGAACTACATCGAACCTCCACAATTTCCCAATCGTTTAGTAAGTATCGTGTTACTAACCTTAAAGTACTCGTTATGCAATTAAAAAGTATCTATTATTTTTCACGCCACACGTAACAGTATTCCACCTCGTGTACGTAAAGACGAACGCGAAAAAAAATTGACAGCTTTTATCCACTCCGACGTAAAATACCGCCCTGTACAAACTCCATATTTTACGCCCGAGGCGTCCTATCGAAAACCTCTCGAAACGGCCAGTGTCCAAGGAAAATTCCCCCGAACTATCGTGCATCCGAGTTCGCGACAGAGTATCAGTTACGATATAACAAGTGGGATAGAAGGACGTGGTTCATTGCATAAGGCTGACGAGCGAAAGAAAGCGTTGCGCTTTTATGGTAAACGTAAAATTTTCAAATTCAGCCCCCGTCCCCGCGCCACCGCGCGATGTAAATGTACAGCGGGCAAAAACAACCCTTCTTCTATTCCATACATCCTCCTGTACTCGGAGGCGAGGCTGTCGTTCATGGCCGACCAGGCTCGTAAAGTTTTCGCTTCCTGCCTACGTCGAGACCTTAGCACGATAGCTTCTTCCGTATGTTTTCTTTACGGCCGAATAATCAGCGTTTGTCAGCGAGTTTCGTGTTCAGCGGAATTTTCTGTTTTACAGGATCGAAACGTTGCAGTGTACCGGAACTCGGGAGTTTGATCGTAATTGATAGCTGCGCGTAACAGAATACTTTCGCAGTGTTACGACGCCGGAATTTTATTCAGACGCTTGACCTTTTTTTAGTCAAGCCGATAAAAATTTAACGGCACCACGAAATGCAACCTATATACAATAACAATCTTCCCTTATTTAGCCTCTTCAAGTGCACGTTTAATTTCTGTCAATTATAATTATTTTCACAGCCAAAACAATGAAAGTTCGAAAAGTCAAATACCACAATAACGAAAATAAAAATCTCAACGTCTGGCTACACTCATAATATTCGTCCCCATTATACAGTTGAAAATATGAAAATATCCATAAAAAAATATTTTAGCCTCTTCAAGTGCACGTTTAATTTCTGTTAATTATAATTATTTTCACAGCCAAAACAATAAAAGTTCGAAAAGTCAAATACCTCAACAACGAAAACAAAAATTTCATCGTCTGGCTATACTCATAATATTCGTCTCTATTAGGCAGTTGAGAATATGAAAATATCCATAAAAAAATATATCAATGGAAAACCAATCTTACATATTGATTGGGAAGAGTCCGACACGAATCATTCAGACTTAACCCCTTCGAATCCGGTGCACATTGTAGTGTACAGAATACTTTTCGTGCTGTATTTTATTACGTATATTATTTTTACGAATACGAATTTTATTTTTTTATACAAGCATTTCTCAGGATTTCCTTAATGTTACAAATTTTGCGTAAGGACCATATGTCCATTAAAATGTACATTTAGAAATTATAAATAAATACTTCTGTAACAAATATATATTGTTGGCTTCATTCATATGAATTAAATTAATTTTAGCATAAGAAGTAATTTTTCTTAAACGAAAAAAAATTCGAGAATGAAGGTGTTAAACTCAATGACATGTATCTACATTTGTAAAATGCCTTGAAAAAAGTACGGCTACATGTCGATTAAAATATGTTACCATATGTCCATTAAAATGTAGATTTACAAATTATAATTAAATAAATACTTGTGTAAAAAGTATATTGGTGCCTTCATTCACATGAATTACGTTAATTTTAGTATAAAAAATAATTTTTCTTAAACGAAAAAAAATTTGTGTCTGAAGGGATTAACATACTTCAATTTCTTCCTGCAATATTTTATAATCTGCCCATAAATCGACAGCATTTGCGCGCGGGGCATTGATGAACGCAACAACACATAAACATTTATAATAACGCATGATCAATGCCGTACGATTACTCAGCCTGTTGCAATGAACCGCGTTGGACGGATGCTGCAATTCGTCAGACACCGTCGCACATATCGCCCGTATTTGCGGCTATCTCATTGACGTTATCGACAGCGAGCCGTCGCCCAATTATGGGGCTCTTGATAAGCAAACGTTATGCGGTTGTGCTATATACAATTGTACTGGAAAAGCGCCGAAGGAGACATTCTGTCTCGCTAATCTCGAGGTTCTCGACTATCCAAGTTCAGTGCAGCAGGAGGATCGCGATAACTTCCGTATATCAGTGCATTTCGCGACGTATTTCTCTGGGAAATCAAACTAAAATGTCACGGTACATTCTGCAGTAGAATAAGTGACGAAGACCCTGAGGTTGTACTGGCCAATGCAAAGTACAACCAAATACCTCTTAATATTCAGAGTAATCACGCCACTTTTGAAATTTAATTCACGAGTAACACTTCGTAATTTGGTAGTTTTGCAAACTTTCGTAGGTTTTTTTCAGGGAACGGTAATATTAAAAATTTCGCAATGTATTTCCCTGGTAAATCAAACTAAAATGTCACGGTACATTTCGCTGTAGAATAAGTGACGAAGACCCTGAGGTTGTACTGACCAATGCAAAGTCCAACCAAATACCTCTTGATATTCAGAGTAATCACGCCACTTTTGAAATTTAATTCACGAGTAACGCTTCGTAATTTGGTAGTTTTGCAAACTTTCGTAATTTTTTTTAAGGGAACGGTAATATTAAAAATGCATAATATGCCATTCAATGTGTTTAAATGCCAATACATTTTTGTCACGCGTATGGGAAGGTAAGAGACAGATTTGTTTTATTAATAAGATGTCACGCTTTGCAATGCTACACGATGTATTCGGTGCCATATTACCAAAATGAACACACTAAATTGTTGGTTTAAATACAAACTAAGAAGGGACGCGGCAACCATTCGGAATCTAATAATGTAAGCAATCATGGCCGCGAAAGCCTTAAATTTAAAATTAAATACAAATTGTTCACAATACGTGATGATAGATTTGGTGGAATAGGCTGTTGCTATTTTCGGGACGACAATTACGATAGTCTGTAAAAGTATATCGTTCTGAAATATTTTGAAGGTGCTCGCGCGATTAAATAATTAAGAAGGGCAGTGTTATACTTAGCACGCGTATGAAGTACGATTACTAAGGCACCTGTGTGGACCTCATACAGATGTTTAGGCATTTTACTTTTCCCTCAAATGAATCAGTTGGCTAGAGGCACTCTAGCGTAACAGTCACTGACAGTGAACACATTGCCCTTCCGAACTGTGTACTTTGATATATTGTGTTTGGCCAGTGTGACGACAACAAGGAACTATCCCCCCATAGGATCCTCGACAGATGACTTCCAATCTATATAAAGAGTGAAGGCACCCATGCCGAATTAGTTAGACCCTTTTTGGCATTACTAGAATTTAAGCCGTTAGTTAACAGTAGTTACAAGGTGCTGTTTTAATTGCAGTCTTAGTGAAAACTAAAATATATTCGTGAATTTTAAGATATTTGAATGTTTGTTTAAATATCAAGTAACAGATTTCTATATGATGCACTGAGACTACGTTATTTCATAACTTCCTGCCTACTACTCTCTTATATCCTTCTTACTCTACTGCCGCCGCTTGTAGCACTTTACCTTATACATACTTTTGACATTATTCAACAGCCTACAGCCAGCGTCTGCATCAATTACATCGAGAGTACCGTTGATACTGTGAAATATTGTAGAGTATGATTCTGAATTTGAGGAAGTGTACGAATGTCAATGTATGAGAGAAAAAGGGAAAATGACATATCAAAGATTATGTATGATCTCCAATTATTAATACTACGATATTGCAGGTAACCAGTTTTTTTTAATAATTCGTGTTATGTATGACATAGTGTGAGTGCATCTGTTATGTGACTGCAAGGATACGAGACACACAGAATGAGTGTGAAAAAAATCGAGACAGATCATTAATGTGTTATTTTGCAAAAATAGTATTTTTCCTTTTAAAGCGTACCATATTGTACATAATAAATATACGTATTTACACCGAAATATCAAAGAAGCAATTCTTAAAACACCTTTATTCCGCGAAATCTGATTGTAGGAATTGTTGTGACGACACAACTGTTCGTAAATGATGCATGGAGAGCATGGTCCGCGGTCAGAACTAAAATAGTCTACAAGACTTGGCACGACTTTAGTCTTCTGAGGGTAGTAAATCCTCGACCGAAATACCAACGCATTTTTCAACGGTTTCTCGTATTCGAAATATTTGCTTGGTTAGACAAAAAGTACAATGGCTGTTAACAAAATACACTGCTGATAACAAAATAACGATTCAGGTCTTGCACCTAATAGAGATAAGCGGCGCAATCGTCATCCGATAAAAGGTCGGTGGCGCATCCATTACACGCAGCAACACATACTCGTAGAACCGCAATTAAAACCAAAAAGCATTGAGACATCGATCTCAAGAATCGAAAACAATTTTTCAGCAACAACAACTAAACCCTACATTTTCACATGAGCATTTGCGCGAACCCATTGATCGGTCAAATTAGTTTCGGCAGGACCGTCGACCACTTGCTACAGGGCGCAGACAAAAAATGGCGTCTCGTTGGCTGACTCTCGTCCGGCTTACATATGCAGTGCGAAGCCGACGTCCAACGACGATTTAATCGAGCGACGATTAACTTCGTATCTCCGGCCGCGTTTGTTCAGCGACGCCGTGTGTCGGAACAGATTTCGCCTAACATCCGAGGCACGGCCTGGCGAAATTAAAAGCAGCGGCAGATGCGTCGTGACGCCCACCGCCGGCGGAAGCAAGTGCCTGCAACGACTGGCTGTGCATTAAAACGGGCCAGCGCGGGATACAGATGCCACGGAGTAAAAACAGCATTACCCTAAATCGGGGTAATTAGTGGAATGGGCGGGGACCGGTTGCCGGGGTTAAAGACTGTATGGCCCTGGGTAGCCAATGTTTGGGAACTACATGTTAGGGTGTAGTCCTTGCCTTGCAAATCTACAGGGCGGCATGTCGCTGCTTGTCCGAGCGGCATGGCGATTCTGACTGAGGTTGATGACGCTACGTGAAACGGTGAATTGAGAATGTACCGTACAATTTGGCGTGCCGTTTTGTTCCGGGAAAAAGTGACTTCGAAAGTATATGGAGGGTGCGTGTGGTTGAACAAGCTGCGGGTTAATGGATTTTGTGTAGACTATTTCTGGTAACGTTCGTGATGTTTGTATGCATCAGATGGACCGAACGATGGGGATAGAGATTAAGTTAGAGTGTTTAGTTATCGGCATATAGCGAAATTTGATCAAGTACACGTATTTTTGATACGGTATTTGGTGTGGTATATGCATCTCTTCACTTTTATACCCGAAAAAAATAAGAACGGTTTTGGCAAGCGTAAGTAATGAAACGTAAATTGACTTATTAATACAATATAAAGATTAAAAAGTAAATACGCGTAAACAAAAATATAAGTCCCAAAGCGTAGTAATGAAGCGTAAATTGACTTATTAATAAAACATAAAGATGAAAAAATAAATAAGTGTAAACAAAAATATAAGTCCCAAAGCGTCGTAATGAAGCGTAAATTAACTTATTAATAAAATATAAAGATTAAAAAGTAAATAAGTGTGAACAAAAATATAAGTCTCAAAGCATAGTAATGAAGCGTAAATTGACTTCTTAATAAAACATAAAGATTAAAAAGTAAATAAGTGTAAACAAAAATATAAGTTTCAAAGCGTAGTAATGAAGCGTAAATTGACTTATTAATAAAACATAAAGATTAAACAGTAAATAAGAGTAAACAAAAATATAAGTCCCAAACCGTGGTAATGAAGCGTAAATTGACTTATTAATAAAACATAAAGACGAAAAAATAAATAAGTATAAACAAAAATATAAGTCCTAAAGAGTACATCGCCGATATATACAATATTTTTTTTATTCACTTTCTTCTGAAACATAAACCTTTCTGCCTATCTTAAAAATCCCGTTTTCATCGGATGTCCAAAGCCAAAAATATCACCGACCGCACAAACGCGTCAACAGTCGACCCCGATAGCTTTCGGCGGCTACACATATGCGTCGCGGGCGTTCAACGGGTTAAACAAACTACCGCAAAACCCGTAAAAATCGTTGCGAACCGGCCCCTAAATATTCCCGGGCGCCGCAACAACGGAGCAACATAATATCTCCGCGCCGCACATTATAATCTAGCGCGCTTAATCCCATTCCAACTTTTACCGAAAACCCAGTCTCCCCGGCGCACACGTGCGGATCCCACATTACGCCGGGTCTCGCGTCAACCGAGAAAGCTCGAAGCGAACTAAAACTAAGTTAAAAAGAACACGACACCGGTAACGGCAGCCTCCTCGTAACGTTGTTCCGGTAACAGGGACACACGGTTATGTCTCTTATCCTCGCAGTTGAATTGTATGTTGCAACGCGAGTGCCGCTCGGGGCTGTGTTTAACCCTCGCGAATAACAGAGAGAGCTAAGAGGAGAGAACGGATGCAAAGAAACGCGCGGAGTCGGGGAAGAAGGAGCGCGAGCGCGAAATCTCGACTCATTCATTAGGCCTCTTTGCTTCTTGACACGAGGGCCTGTTGTTATACTTTCCACGCCGACGACGCGCCTCAACGTTTTGAGAGGAAATGTCAGCGCACGCTCGAGGAAGCGTCTGCTTTGTATTATGCCGTTTGTGTGTATACTGTGCCGTTCTATGCGAGAATGTGAGCCGCAGAGGGTCCCAATCGGAAGATTGTCTTTTTCGGACGATGTCCGCGGTATGATACCACTTTGACGTGATCGTCGCACCCGCATTTAACACTGACTGCCATGGTGGTCACAAGTGACCGGCGCAAAAGATTTTACTGTAAATGCAAAAAAATTCGAAATGAAGCCTATTTGCAATATTGTAAAAGCAATTGATATCGGAACGGTGCTTCAATACTTTGGCTTCTACCAACTCTGCGTCACCTTTATTTCGCACGATTTAATTATACTCTGCAGTTTTTCTTCGCACCGCGGTTCTAACATAGCAAAGTACGCAAAAGATTTTACTGAAAATGCAAAAAATTCGTAATAAAGCCTAATTGCAATCTTGTAAAAGGAATTGATATCGGAATGGTGCTTCAATACTTTGGCTTCTAACAACTCTGCGTTATTTTACACGATTTAATTATACTCTGCAGTATTTCATCGCATGCGGTTCTAACATAGCAAAATATACTGCAAAAATCATTTTACTGAAAATGCAGAAAAATTTTCTACTATTTGCAATCTTGTAAAATAATAATGATATCGGAACGGTTTATATTTCGCTTCTAATAACTCTGCGTTTTTTCATTTCGCACGATTTAATCATACTCTGCAGTATTTCATCGCATCACGGTTCTAACATAGCAAAATATACTGCTACGCCGAAATCACATGTTTCGCTTAGAACGCCACGAAAATATTTCTGCTATTCTGTGCATGTAATGCAAAATAATAATTCATGTCGTTATTTATAAGAATACGGCATCAATTGCGAAGATTGCATTGAAGAGCCAACGTATTTAATATGTTTTGCAATACAATTACCAATAAAATGTTCGATATAAATCAACACAAAGTGCAAAAACTCGACCCAAACAAAGGGTAAGACTTGATAGTTTTTCGCAGATTCCAGTTCTAATTTTCTTATTATCACTTATATATAAAACATTTCAATACAATGCACCGATAGATAAAAGATTCGATATAAATTATTTTTTTTCGGCAGTCTCGAACTGGAGCTCTTTACAAACCATTAAATGAGTCCTTCATTCGACAAATTGATTAACTTCACAAAATGAAAAGGATCAAATTAATTTCCAGTATTTAAATTCAAGCATCAATCAAGTGCTTTGGCGCTAACATTTTATTTGAACCCTAAAAATGACATTTGAAACAAAACGCACTCTTCGCATCCCGCGCGCCTCATACGATGAACTACCAGACCTCCGTCTTTGAGTGGAAATACGTTCTGCAAATGAAAATTGAAACGATCCTCCACCGACCATTCTCTTGCCGATACGTTCGCCCACGCATTCACAAAAATGCACTTCACATATGAATACCAATTGCCACTGCCGAGTGGCTCACAACGTACAGCGTCCCTATTTTCGTTGCCGTTCCTTCCTTTCACTCGAAGGATAGATTTCCAAAACTCCCCGATGCAGTTCGCGTTTCCGTTAAACTCGGGAGACTGAGTCGAATTGCAGAGGATGGGCAAAGGACAGTTTCCTCGTCGCGATTAACACGCTTTCTCTCTCGCTGTTTTGTTATTCTGTTTCGTACTTCTTTTTCTTTATCCCCGTTCTGGGCTTCTGCTTTGAGACGGCTCCCGAAGAAAGGAGAGTCTCTCTGAATAAATTTCACGTCCTCCGGAGGGACGGACGTGGCGGGAATAAGCGCGGGTAAGCAAATCAGGAGATACAATTGCGAACGTGCCGCACATTTTTCTGCGATTTTATAACGGCACGAGTAATATTTAATTTCCCTGCCAACCGACGGCCGTTTATTTTCTGACTCACTGTTATATGTTACGCGGGGAAGCTTCGGACGACTTTCGTTATTCCTTTTCCAATGCCAGACGTGACCGTTGAAGAAGCTGACAATCCCAAAAAATTATTTTTGCGCTTGTAATGGACGAAGTGACTTTCTGCTCGAGATGCTCAATTATGTTTACTTGGTTAACTTAAAAATGGGATCATCTGTAATGAAGCACGTAAAATGGTGCAGTCTCTTCCTGATCTCTGTTGCATATGTGGACAGTACGTGTAGAGCATAAATTGAGTAGAAAAGTAATTTCCACTTGCGGAGCCGTTATAAAGCGAAATTCGGAATGAATACTACATTTCCCGACTAGACAATAAACATAAATTGCCATAATGTAAATAGAAATGCTTCTTGTATATTCCTGAATGTCGTAGTTCACATAGGAAGAGACTAAGATTCTCTCTGAAAAGTCGAAGATTCGCAAGAACCAGTTTTCTCTCGAACAAAATAATATTGTTCTTCTGTTGAACCGTAATGTGACATTGTACACAAATAAAATTGTAATAATACAATCAGGCCGATATTACCTCGGAATACCCGCATGCTTACAAGAAACAGAGTAAGTTTTTAGGAGTAACAAATTGCTCCAGAGTCAGACGAATAATTTCGCTGGACTTCGACACCTACAATACAGCAGGTCACAACTCGTTGCCGTACAAATTAATTACCGTTGGCGTGCATAAATCACAAAATTTTCTAAGATTCCAAGCAAACAGTATAATCAATACTCATTGGAACGCTGACAGTCGCTACTTCCAACTTACGTCACGAAGCTACCTACTTTGGTAACCTAAACCCGACTGCGATTTCATATTTTTCGTCAGCTTTTAATTAGTTATTCAGTCACTAGTCCTCCCACACGCCGGTATGCTATATAATTGGTATCGGGCACATCAAAAATTCGCGAACGCATAAATCGCCAAATTTACTAAGATTCTAAGCAAACAGTATAATTGACATGCTCATTGGAACGTTGACAGTCGCTACTTTCAACTTACGTCACGAAGCTACCTACTCTGGCAATCTAAACCCGACTGCGATTTCATATTTTTCGTCAGCTTTTAATTATTCCCCGTTCAGTCACCAGTCCTTCCACACTCGTCGGTACGCCATATAATTGCTATTGAGTACATAAAAAATTCGCGAACGCAAAAAATCCCCAAATTTACTAAGATTCCAAGCAAACACTATGATCGACGGTCATTCGAACACCGACAGAATCTACTTTCAAGTTACGTCACGAAGCTACCTACTTTGGTAACCTAAACCTGACTGTAATTTCATATTTTTCGTCAGCTGTTAATTACTCCCCGTTCAGTCACCAATTCTCCCACACTCGCCAGTACGCCACACAATTGCTATCGGGCACATAAAACAATTCGCGAACGTATAAATCCCCAAATTTACTAAGATTCCAAGCAAACACTATGATCGACGCTCAATAAAACACCGACAGTCACAAAGCTACCTTTACTAGCAACCTAAACTCGATTGCAATTTCATATTTTTCGTCAAATTACCCCATTCAGTCACCAGTCCTCCCACAGCTATCAGGTCGAAAATTCGCGAATGCATAAATCCCCAAATTTACTAAGATTCCAAGCAAACACTATGATCGACGCTCAATAAAACACCGACAGTCACAAAGCTACCTTTCCTAGCAACCTAAACCCGATTGCAATTTCATATTTTTCGTCAGCTTTTAATTAGTCCCCATTCAGTCACCAGTCCTCCCACCCTCGCCGGCCGCCACACAATTGCTATCGGGCAGGTCGAAAATTCGCGAATGCATAAATCCCCAAATTTACTAAGATTCCAAGCAAACACTATGATCGACGCTCAATACAACACCGACAGTCACAAAGCTACCTACCCTAGCAACCTAAACCCGATTGCAATTTCATATTTTTCGTCAGCTTTTAATTAGTCCCCATTCAGTCACCAGTCCTCCCACCCTCGCCGGTACGCCACACAATTGCTATCAGGCAGGTCGAAAATTCGCGAACGTCAATGGGAAATACTCGCCGAGTTCACGCGTGCCTTCGACGCTTTCGTTAATCAGCTGATCGTCGCGATTATCGTTAAACACCAGCGGGCCGAACAAATGTCGAGCGGGGAAATTCGTTATTTCGAGAACAGCGCAGATAGACAGCTCCACACACACACTCGCACACCAGTGACGTGCGCGGAGTGCACGACAGTTCTTGCGGAAATATCGTCCGTGCGCACGCTGCAAAGCGGAACGCTCGAAATTCCGCGAGTGCGTTCGTCGCGTTGACGCTAATGGCCAGAATTACTCTGCCGCGGGGGGTTTGAGTGAGATAGAGTGCGCATTAGCACGATTAATGAGCGTGGACAAATGCTTTCGAGGTGCCCTTCCAAAACTCGATGCGGTTTCGGATAAAGGACGCGCACGGATGTCGACGGTGGATGCTGTGATTCAGCGAAGACAAGTTTTGCGTGTTGGGACTTAAGACGGATGGATGTTTTTCGGGGTTCGAAAGGGTAGAGGTGATTGTTTCATGTGACGTTACCGGTCACGGGACTTACTAATTCGATGGGTGAAAAACGGTTGTAGGTTTGATCGCGAGTAAATGTTAACACTTTGATGTCTGCATATTTCAGCTAAATTTTTATGTTTGGCGCCGGCGAAATTGCCATGAAATTCTTAATTTTAATACACGTTTTTTAGAAATCAGATGCAATATAGGTTCTAAGTATAATAAAAAAACATTTAAACACCCAAGTTTTATATTATTACAAAAACGAAAGGCACAAAAGTTGTTTTTTATGGGTTTTAGGCCTCAAAGGCAGCACAGATTTGGTTCATCTGTTACTTTTTGCGAATGACAAAGTGGTGGTGTCACCGGATGGCAAAGTGTTAATTGTCGGTAGATGCACTAGTGATGTGTTGTGTGGATGAATCGTGTTTATGCGTGATATACGGAAGTTCAGACATATTGTGTTGAGTAAAGTGGTTTGTTTCTGGGTTTCTTCTATATTAAAGATTTTTATATATTACGAGAGCCTGTTATAAATACAGTATAAAAGTGAATATTTTCAAAGACAGTTGATTACAGTATTGTCTTGTGAAATATATGATGGTATTTGTGAGTCATAATTATACATTACGCGCAAGAATATTGTAATCAAGTGACATTTAATTGCGTCAATTAAAATTATTATTCTTTACGTTAAATTTATGAAGAGGAAGCCTCGACTAATAGACCTTGCGAGAATGTCACTTCGTACAAAAATTTTTGGGCGTTGTTTCTCGGTTGCGGATGAATTTCGGACCGATGACTTTCTGGTTTCTAAAGTGCGCGAGGATTTTCGAATAAAGGTGGGAAGGAATTGCCCCTTTGCGTTGTAACACAGAAATAAATCAGCATCGAAAATATACTCCGCCGGTGCTCACCGGGGCATTGGAAAATTTTCAATATTTGGCCGCTTAATTACATTAAATTTGCCGCGAACCAAATCGGTATTTATTAACGAGCTTATATCGCGCTAATATTGAATAATTACTTGATAGTTACCATTGAAGCTTTACGGTGAGGGGATGCGCTTGAATTTTTATGCCAATATTGCGCGACGGTTAATTATGATTATCCCTGCGTTCACGACAAGGGCTTTTAAAGGAGACACCGACGAATCGGATTATTCCCATGCAGTTTGTTCGAACAAAACTGAAAATTCGCCCCGCAATGCGTTTCTCGTTTATTCATCGGACTCGTCGAACGATTTCTTTCTTCCGCTGAAACGTCATTTCGCCCGACTCGATGACCGTGAATTTACTTATTTTCAATTATGTCGGCGGACGTTTAATAAACGACCGAAAGAACGGAACGGAAAACTGCTGGCGGCGATCATGATTGGCGTTGATGATTGATTGTGCAACGGGACTGCGAGTTCGCGATCAATGGAGCAGCTTGGAAAACTTGATACAGACTCCAATCGAGCGAAAGAGATTAGAACCTGATCTTCGAGAACAAAGAACCCCGAGGGCGGTGCAACTCTATTAATATAGACTTTGCAACAAACGTGGCTGTTATTAAGAGGGAGTGTACGTGGTCGTCATAAAGTCGGGAAATAAGTGAGAGATCCTGGTGCACAATTACGATGGAATAATTATCATGATAATTACGGTAGTGGCCGAAATCAAAAATATGATAAAACCGTGTCAATCGTTTATTTCGTTACGTGATATGTCCGGAAAATAAATAAATGATTAAATCAATTGTCCTAATTTCCGTGTTGTGTCACTTTTATAATCGCCGCCACGGTTATGAGTGCAAGAAAAAATTGCATAACAAAGGTTTGGATGGATATATTCGAATTTTTTGGATCGATTGACCGAATTTCTAGCTATTAGATGGATATATTCGGTACGTCCACCGAATGTTTATCGGCATATGTCTTAGATTGACTGCAAATTTCCGACAATTTCTAGTTATCTATTATTCGTCCCATTTTGCAATATTTCATTCTCAGGGTATACGCTGCGCTTATATTTGGTACGTCCACCAAATCTTTATCTGCATATTTCTTAGATTAACTGACAATTTCCGACAATTTCTAGTTATCTACTATTTGTTCCATTTTGCAATGTTTCATTATTAGGGTATTTGCTCCGCTTATATTCGGTACGTCCACCAAATCTTTATCTACACATTTACCTACACTTGCCGGCCATAATTTAAGAACCGCGTCCCTAACAGAAGATCCCCAGCGCTTATAATAAATCCCTTTAAAGAAGCCCGATAATGTAAAACGCCGCGTAAAAACAATATTCCCCTGATCGCCGGCAGCGGAAAATGATTACCAACCCAATCCGCGCTTAATCCGCCGTAAAACACGCCAGCGAATCAGCTGTTCTCCCATTCCTGCGCGTCAGACGTCATCGCATCCGTCATACCTGCACGATTCGCCAGCAAAACCGCACGCAAGCTCCCGAAGTTGCGCCCGTGCATTTTTCGGGCCACCCCCCAAGGAATCCCCCGCCGCGATAATTCCTCTTCGACCCCCGCCGAAACGCGCGTCAATCGGCCAGCTTTATGACGGCGCATTCTTCCGCATTCTGTTCGTCAGCACGCGTGCGTTAGAATTAAGCGAAGCAATCAATTGGGAAATCTTTATTTTACAATAATACGTCCGATCTCTTTGCTAAACAAAGTCGTGCTTATTAACAATAGGTTTACGGGCGTTTCTTATATACGTATCTCTACGAGCACCCGTCAAATTGACGGGTAGGTGAAAATACGTATGTACATTAAAAAATCAATTTATTCAAACTAAGTGTGAGATGAACAATATAAGGCTTTACGTAAAAATAAAATGTTAATAAGTCAAGAATTTTTTTCCGAATATCTTATCGATACGACATTTAGTCTGCTGCATGCTTTGAGTTTCGAATGACGCCAGGATCACTCTGGTAAGCGAGTTTGTTCAATACGAAGTAACATGACACCCGGGCCACACAATTCGCTTTGTCACATTATCGAGATTGAGATAATGAGTTGGGGGCATCTTAGACTTTTCTTTCACTCTTATATTTACTATTGGAGGAATAATTTTATAAACGAAGCAAATATATAAGGATTGTTTACGTAATGAGCTAACTCGTCAATTTGACGGGTTTCGTAGAGATAGGTATACCGCATACAAATTTCAAAATTTAGAAAGCTTAAGGAAATAATAATTGTGTGTATAAACTTTTTTAACGAAATTATGAATTCACGATGCAAAGTAGTTAAGATTATTGCTATGGTTTTTTGCGTGTTTCATTTCAAATTTGAAATCCGTCAAATTGACGGGTCCCGTAAACCTACTATTAATCATAATTCCATAATGATTCGACTTTGAAGAAGCGCACGCTCGGTATACCGTAATCATGTTATAGTACGCATATGTATCCCACTCTATCTCCAAGCGTTTCTGTCCACTTCAGTCGCGTGTGTTAGAATCAAGAGAAACAATAAATTGTAAAATATTTATTTTACAATAATACGTCCGATCTCTTTACAATTTTCCGGCGGATTGCAACACTCTTACCCCTTCATTCCCCTTCCTTTTTCCAAACAAAAATCCGTAGCGAAGGAAGCCTCTCGTGACAGGTGCGCATCACAGGTATTTTGATTACGACTCATCGCATTCCGCACAGCAATAACTACTTTAGTGCCGGACAATCACCTATAAGACCCCTTTGAATTTCGCCGCAAATTTATTTTCCGCTAACACGCGCGTGTTAGAATTAAGAGAAGCAATAAATTGCGAAATCTTTATTTTGCAATTATCAGTCCGAACTCTTTACAATTCTTCGGTCGAATGCTGAGGTGCCAAAGGAATGCGATAATCTACCACCCCTTCATTCCCCTTCCCTTTTCCAAACAAAAATCTGTACCGAAGGAGGCCTCTCGTGACAGGTGCGCATCACAGGTATTTTGATTATGACTCATCGCATTCCGCAAAACAATGACTACTTTAGTGCCGGACAATCACCTATAAGACCCTTCGAATTTCGCCGCAAATTTATTTTCTGCTAACACGCGCGTGTTAGAATTAAACGGAGCAATCAATTGGGAAATCCTTATTTTACAATAATACGTCCGAACTCTGCAATTTTCCGGCGGAATGCTTAGATTCCAGGGAATGCAACACTCTACCACCCCTTCACTCCCCTTCCCTTTTCCAAACAAAAATCCGTACCGAAGGAGGCCTCTCGTGACAGGTGCGCATCACAGGTATTTTGATTACGACTCATCGCATTCCGCACAGCAATGACTACTTCAGTGCCGGACAATCACCTATAAGACCCCTTTGAATTTCGCCACAAATTTATTTTCCGCCAACACGCGCGTTCTCCAAAAGACGAACGCATTTCTAATATCTGTCTGCGATCGGCCCGGCTCTCTTCTCTTTCTCTCTCTTCCCGCTCAGTCTCTCGCTGCTTGCCATACGTCCGCCTCCCTCGCTCTCCTGCCGAGCCGGAGGCTCCTCTTTTTGCCCAGTCCGCACACACTGGGATCAATAATGCACCAACCACTCGCTGCTCACCCCTCTCCTTCTCTTTCCTCTTGAAAAGCGTACCGGCACCCGACCACCCCCAGCCACGTCGCTCCTCGTCGCTCTTCGCAGGGTCTCTCTTCTTCCAATTCCACCCCCGCACGCGCGGCCTGTCGGTCGGTAGGGTAGGAACCGCGAGCCTCTCTCTCGGCCTGGCGTCCTGCCTCCTTCCTCCCTCTGGCCATCTTCATCGCGCGCAGTTACGCGACTGTCTTCTCCTTCCGTCGGCAAGTCTTCTTTCTGCGCGTCTCCACGGGCGCCGGGCGTCTTCATGAACCCTCTCTCGCTCTACCGCACGCCCAGCCTGTCGCTTTGTTCTTTCGTCGAGCGTCTTTTACCCTTGCCGTTTCGGCGCACGGCGCGCTCTCTTTCCGGCGCTGTCTTTCTCGCGCGCAAACCACCCCCAGCCCGGAGCTGGAAGCCAGCAGCCATGCCGCCACCACGGCAAACCGCCCCTTCGCCGACTATACTCCTTCCTTCGGATTCTCCTTCCGCAGCGCAAGGAACAGGCCCCGTGCCCCTACTCGCCTGCGACTCTCGCGGAATTTGCGCTTTCGTCAAATCACCGGCGCGGTGTTCTGTTGAAATGCGTTTAACACTGACGGCTGTGATGGTCACCGGTGACCGGTGCAAAAGATTTGAGTAACAATGCGAAAAATTCGCAATGAAGCCTATTTGCAAGCTTATGAAAGCAATTGATATTGGAACGGTGCTTCAATACTTTGGCTTCTAGCAAGACTACGTTACCTTAATATTGCACGATTTAATCATACTCTGCAATATTTCATCGCATTGCAGCTTGAACATAGCAAAAACATAAGCATAACATAGAAAATGCAAGAAAATTTGCAATGAAGCCTATTTGCAATCTTATAAAAGCAATTGATATTGGAATGGTGCTTCAATACTTTGGCTTCTAATAATACTGCGTTATCTTCATTTTCACGATTTAATAATACTCGGCAGTACTTCATCGCATCGCGGTTCTAACATAGCAAAATATGATTGGCAGTCCACGCGTTAACACTTTGACTGCCGTGATAGTCACCGCTGACCGGTGCGAAAGATTTGAGTAAAAATGTAAAAAATTTTGCAATGAAGCCTATTTGCAATCTTATAAAAGCAATTGATATTGGAACGGTGTTTCAATACTTTGGCTTTTAATAATACTGCGTTACCTTCATTTTCGCGATTTAATCATACTCGTATTGAATCATACAGTATCATACTCCCATTTTATCATACAGTATTTCATTGCATCGCGGTTCTAATATAGCAAAATACGCTTAGCAATCAAACAGCTAACACTTTGACTACTGTGATGGTCACCGCTGACTGCTGCAAAAGATTTGACTAAAAATGCGAAAACTTCGCAATGAAGCCTATTTACAAGCTTATGAAAGCAATTGATACTAGAACGGTGCTTCAATACTTCGGCTTCTAACAACACTGCGTTACCTTCATTTTCACGATTTAATCATACTCGTATTCAATCATACAGTATCATACTCCTATTTAATCATACAGTATTTCATCGCATCGCGGTTCTAACACAGTAAAATATGCTTGGCAGTCAACGTGTTAGCACATTGATGCGATCCTTTGGTCCCCAATACCTGCACATTATTTAAATTTTGCATAGTTCAGTCAAACGCTGCAGTATTTCATATCTTCGCCGTTCTAATGCGCAAAATACACACGGCAAGTTTGTAAGAAAATCTCCGTCAGGCCACGCGCGCTGCTATACCATGCACGAATTGTTTCTTATCGTAGTAGAAGATTATTACATTTTGAATAAAATGGCAAGCGGTTTCCATCGAGTTGAAAATCTATATTGCAAAATCGTACCGAACCCATTGTTTCTTGTAGCAGAAGATAAGCACGTTTACATCGAAACATTTAGAAACATGCATTCAGTTGAAAATCTTTCCTCAAGAACGAAGTATCTAAGAAAGCATGTATGCGCCGAAAATTATTTCTGCCTTTTCAAATATGTCTCCTGTAGTGACACATGGTTAAAGTTACTTTTATAACAATTTAATAGTGTTATTGTGTCCGGTGAAATATCTTTCCAAATACCTATTAATTTGCCTCATAAGTATTCAAATGCGCGTCATCCGAATTACGGATGACACGGCCCCACCAAGTTTTTTGCCGTCACCCGAATACGGGCGACACGGCAGTCAACGTGTTAAACGGCATTTGTCAGAGTACTGTGACGGTGCAGCCTTCGGCGTCGTAGAAAATTGGTCGTATTAGGCTTATAAGGTAAGAAATGTGCGTTATTATGGGTAGTGCGTTGAGCTGACCGGCGCAAATGATTTTGAAAAACACATGTAAGAATAGGCCTCCATGAAATTTTGTCGACTACCAGGTTCTCGCATTCTGCCGAACGCCTACGCGCTTGTGCTGCAGGGGTGGAAGACGTGGCGCGTTTCGATGTGAAACGTTGCCGAACCTTCGAACCTTCAGCCCGCATACCCGTAGGGGCAGGCCTTCGTTCTTTATCTACTTTGCACTTATTCTCCTCGCGCCAGTCCCGTGTTTGTCTCGGGGGTGAAGATTGTCTCGCCCTCTTCCGTGTCCGTTTTGTTTTATTATGCGCGGCCTTCGGTTTTGCGCCACCGGTGTTCCCGCTGAGTTGTTGTCGGGCTGTGCTGTATACAGAGATATTTGTTCAGCGCGACGCTGCGCGCACAGACGTTTGCTTTTGTGGAATGCAATAGAGAGGAGCGTTTTCATTTTTGTGCAACCTGTGATATAATGAAAAATGTTTTTGCTCAATACTGCAAATCTTCCGCTGGTTCGTCGACACTAATCCATGCACCAAAATATTAACGTTCATTTTCCTATGCCACTATCAAAGGTTTGTAAACAAGTGTTATGAATGAATTCGCTTAATTTGTGGTTCAAACTCAGCAATAACGTTTACGAAATGAATGAAAAAATGTAATCGAATCTGCTTAAATGCATATTATGGTTGAATTTGCCTTATTTGTTCTTTAAATGCAGCCATAAGAGGTGTTAAAAGAGTTTTGATAGTGATGAAGGAAAGTTAACGGTAGAATTTCGGTGAATTGGTTAATTTCGATGGGCTAGTGGCAGATTTTTATCATTCAGAAAGTTTAACGTGTTCTCGCTGTTCGTTTTATCTTCGATGCTTTTTTTATGTTATTGGCCAATAACGATTCTAGAGGCCAATACACTTTTATTACCCATTCCGATTTTATTAAATTCTCACATATGTTCTATGCGCTATTTTACGCCTCGTGGCATTCATCTATGTGAAATTCGCCACAGATTAAAGAAAAAACTAGAATATTTTCCAAACGTCATTTTCTTCTTTAACACAATTTTTATTCGTCATCAGTAAGGTTAGGAAAGACTAATTTTTCGATTATCTCCTTCACTTTAATTACACATGGCAACGTTTCAATGCCAGTATTTCGTCCCTTTGTCCCCTCAATTTTCTGCAACTCATCACAACGGAAAAATTATTGACACATTTTTATCATTCGTTTCACTTTCATCGCATTCTGGCACATTTTCTATCCCCGCGCTTCATCCAATTTCGCCTTCATTTTCACATAACTCGCCACTAATAAACGTAAAATTCTGGTGCATTTTAATTAACCGTTTCACATTTATCGCCTTCCGACGAACTTTCGACCATACGTCCTACTCCCCGCGCTTGTTCCCATACACACACCTCACCAGCAGCGATCAAAACGTCGCATTTCCATCGTTTCGCCGCCGTTGTCTCACATTTTCCGCGTCCGCATAATTTCCAACAACAGCAGAAAAAATGTCGGCAAACTTTCGCCGCCCTCCTCTTCCCCCATTAACACTTTGACCGCCAATCGTATTTTGCTGTATCAGAACAGCGATACTATGAAATGTTATAGCGTTTGATTGGATGATGCAAAATGTAAATAATATGCAGGTATTGGAGACAAAAGGATCGCATCACTATTCTATCAGTAGCTGCATTTATACAATTATTATTGCTACCCATTGCGAATATTTGGGTCTTCAGTAAAATCTTTTGCGCCGGTCACCGATGACCATCATGGCGGTCAAAGTGTTAACCAGTTAATTGTGATTGACGAGTATACTCGTCATGGAGAAGCGACACGATTTTGTATATTGACGAGTATACTCGTCATGCGTTAAAAGCAGTGACCATTGGCTATTTAAATTGTAAGTAATTTTTGAGAAAAACAAAACATATTCTCAAATTTCAAGATGTTTAAAATATTTTGAGGCCAGGCCGGAGTAAAACAAACGAATAAAAAATATGAATAATTTGAGACAAACTCATGCGCTCCGTATGCAGCGGTATGCACCGAAAAGGGAAATGATAACAAAAAAAAAATAGAGATAGTGATAAAGTATAATAAGAAAATTGGTGGAGTGGATATGAGCGATGGTATTATCGTAGCGTACTCCACAGCAAGAAAAAGACTTAAAAAGTAATATAAAAAAATATTTTTCCATCTATTGGATATTATTTGTTTGAATTCATATATATTATACAAAAAAAAATAATGGAACGTTATCGCAAATGAATTTTTTGCTAGAATTTGTTGAGGACACTATTGCATCATATCCAATAACACGGGAAAAATTGACATAAACTCGGCCATCTAAGCCTAATGAAACACAATTACTCGGGAATCATGTTTCTGATCATATACCCAGAATTTCGAACACAAAAAATCCTACCCGAAGATGTACACGTTGTTATAAACGCAAGATCAGGGAAGAATCCCGTTATTGGTGTTCCATTTGTAACGGCCCATTATGTGTAACACCCTGTTTTGCTGAATACCACGCCACAGCAGGAATTCAAATTCTTGCTATCATATGCATTTCATTTTTCTTGCGTTTTTGGACTTAAGACTTAAAAAGTAATATAAAAAAATATTTTTCCATGTATTGGATATCATTTTTCTTGCGTTATATATTACACAAACTTAAAATAATGGAACGTTATCGCAAATGAATTTTTTGCTAGAATTTGTTGAGGACACTATTGCATCATATCCAATAACACGGGAAAAATTGACATAAACTCGGCCATCTAAGCCTAATGAAACACAATTACTCGGGAATCATGTTCCTGATCATATACCCAGAATTTCGAACACAAAAAATCCTACCCGAAAGTGTGCACGTTGTTATAAACGCAAGATCAGGGAAGAATCCCGTTATTGGTGTTCCATTTGTAACGGCCCATTATGTGTAACACCCTGTTTTGCTGAATACCAAGCCACAGCAGGAATTTAAATTCTTGCTATCATATGCATTTCATTTTTCTTGCGTTTTTCGACTAGTAAGTATGTAATATATGTTTAAGTTAATCAAATAAATATACATTAGTAATAAAAGTGTCAATTTTGTAAAATACAGCCATCTTTTTGATCCAATATCTTAACACTTTGCGGACCGAGCATTCTATTGCTAATCGTACCCAGTGGCAGGGTATTTCTTTGCGTCAAATATTTTTAAATTAGTGGTGATTTGTTAGTAGTTAACACGTCGACTGCCACGGTGGTCAACGGTGACCGGTGCAAAGCATTTGACTAAAAATGCAAAAAATTCGCAATGAAGCCAGTTTGGAATCTTGTAAAAGCAATTTATATTGGAACGGTGCATTCTAATAGAGCAAAATACGTTTGGCAGTCAACGTGTTAAAAATCATTGTCCCGTGAAATATTTATTTTTAACAACTTTAAAAATGAATGTTTTTTTAATATTTCTCAATAAGTAAAAATGTGTAAAAAGTAAACATTTTTTTAAAGTATGATATTTCGTAAAACATGACACTAAGTGAAGTGGAACACGACAAAGTCCTCACAAATATTCATATTCTCGTCATCACTTGATGTATCCGTTAAACTTAATATTTCTGTAATATTGCTAATCGTTTTGTCGCTATCCATATTTCAGAGCTTCAAATAATTAATTCGCAACATAAATTACGAAAAACTGCGGCTGACAATCACGTAGCAATTGTGTGATACCTCGTCACCTGCCTCAAACGACAGAATACGCAAGACGATATATCTCGTCAATGGCCCCGAACGACGAAATAGCAATGACGAGATATCTCGTCATCGGTCCGCAATGTGTTAATCGTCAGCCGCAGTTTTTCTCAATTTGTGTTGCGAATTAATTATTTGAAGCTCTGAAATATGGATAGCGACAAAACGATTAGCAATATTACAGAAATATTTGTGGACAGTTTAACACTTTGACTGCCAAGCGTTTCTTGCTATGTTGGAACCGCGATGCGGTAAAATACTGCAGAGTATAATTAAATCGTGCAAAATGAAAGTAATGCAGAGTTGTTAGAAGCCAAAGTATTGAAGCGCCGTTCCAATATCAATTGCTTTTACAAGATTGCAAATAGGCTTCATTGTGAATTTTTTGCATTTTTAGTAAAATCTTTTACGTCGGTCACCGCGTATTTTGTTATGTTAGAACCGCGATGTGATGAAATACTGCAAAATATAATTAAATCGTGCAAAATAAAGGTGACGCAGAGTTGGTAGAAGCCAAAGCATTGATGCACCGTTCCAATATCAATTGCTTTTACAAAATTGCAAATAGGCTTCATTGCGAATTTTTTGCATTTTCAATAAAATCGTTTGCGTATTTTGCTCAAGCGTATTTTTCTATGTAAGGACCGCGATGCGATGAAATACTGCAGAGTATAATTAAATCGTGCAAAATAAAGGTAACGCACAGTTGTTAGAAGCCAAAGTATTGAAGCACGGTTCCAATATCAATTGCTTTTACAAGATTCCAAACAGGCTTCATTGCGAATTTTTTGCATTTTTAGTCAAATGTTTTGCACCGGTCACCGGTGACCACCGTGGCAGTCAACGTGTTAACTACAAACAAATCATCACTAATTTAAAAATATCTGACGCAAGAAAATACCCGGCCACTGGGTACGATTAGCAATAGAATGCCCGGTCCGCAAAGTGTTAACACATTAAAGGCGGGCGATCTTGGCGAAAGTATGCTAGGTAACGCGGCGACCGCCCGCCTCGTTTTTCGTCTAGAGCGGGCGATATTTTCATAAAAAATATTAGTAGTAATATACTAGTAGTAGTATAAAAATATTAGTAGTAGTATATAAAATAATAGTATTCATAAAAACATTTAGATTTAAAAAAGTTTATTTAAACTCTTAAAACTATATGAAATATTAAAAAAGAACTAGACACTAATTACAAAAATTGTTTTAAAGTACATATTTATGAGACGAATCTAGTATTTTTTATGAGTGTGATAATATTGATAACACTCGCCACGGTGAAGAGGTGCATTGCAAAACTCGCATTTGAAGCAAGTCAACTTTCTTTTTTTATGTGCCGCACAAACTACGCAGTTTCGTTGGGCATATAGCTTTTTGCCTTTGTTTTCTATCCGAATTAATTGGTGCTTTTTGATGTCTAGCGAAAGACGTCCAGGCGGATCAATTTTATATCGTGGAGTCCGTGGTGCCGGGTTCGATGTACCAGGTTATGGCTCTTCAATGTCCATCAATTCCAGATCTTCGGTTTTTTTGTCAGTTATAAGACAGCGTGATAATTCCAACAAATATTTTTTACATGGCAAGCTACTATTATTATGCATGTTATATACTAAATAGGAATTGAAAAATGCACAATTTAACAAATACATTACAGCCCGCTTGGTCCACTTTCTTGTTTTTCGCAATATTGAGTAATACGAAAGGTACTGGTCTGCCCTATCAACACCTTTCATATATGAGATCCGTCCATGTTATCGTTTTCTTCTTTTTAACGTATTTTTCGACGTTTTGGTGGTGATATCGGTTAGTTTCTGTTGCCATAATTTCGTAGAAATTATCATCAAGGAACACATCCAGAGATCCTTCAACGCCGTTCTGTGGTAAAATATTTAACCCCGTTCGATCCAAAAACGGTTCTATGGTAGGTGGAATGTCGACTTCAGTCCATTGATGTATAATTTCTTCTTCATAATCATTTTCACTTTCATCATCGCTAATCGGTAGTGGAAAAACTCGGGTCCTTCTCACAGGTCGTATAGAACTATCACTATCATTATCGCCAATATCACTATCATTATTATCAATAGCTAACTCTCTTTCATCGCAATCAACGTCAGATAAATCGTCTGCATATATATCTTTATTTTCGCTTGAAACCATATTGAAGGATTTCAAAATTTACTGTAAGTAGAATTTGAACAATCGAACAGCTTCAAACCACAAAACATACTAAATACAAATGTAAACAAATGTAACATCGCGCATGGATTGCGCAATGTGGTTTCAATCGTACTAATACGATATTAATCGACTCCCGCCTTTAAGGTACAGTCGAGATAAATCGTAGTACTACGACTCCCGCCTTTAATGTGTTAACAGCGACTGGAACTACCAAAACAGGATAGACGGATATGCCTATACTATTCCGGTAATAGGTCGCAAACGACGTTGATCGTAAGCACCGCGTTAATAAAGATGATAGATTGATATTATTATAATATTTTATTAAAAGAAATCCGCGTGATACAAAATAAGGTTTTATAAGCAATTCTCGTGGTGGTGTTCTTATTTTACTGATGTTCTTGTTTTTTCTTTCTGTCCTTATAAATGAAAACTGTAATAAGGGTGGTGGGAATGCAGTGAAGGTGATTGGTGGAAGGTGGGTTTGGCAGGAGGTGACACTGGGGGTGAAATTCGGAGAATTGGTGGTATGTGGAAGAGGAGGGAATTGACCTGGAATATTAATTAGGAATGCGAAACGGTTTTTAATCAGTGCTGGTTAATGGTAGGGATTAGGGCTTCGGTCTAGTACTGTGGATTAGGTCTTCGGTACGGCAATAAAACTTGATTACTGTGTCGGGCCTCTTCTTGGGTCCGTTAGGTCGGACCAGCGACACTTACTCTGCGATTGACGAGTATCCTCGTCATCGCTCGATTTCGGCGACACATATAAGTGCGTACTCGCAAAAAGGGGCGCCACAGCTTACTGGTTAAGAGTACGTTTCTTCATGACGAATATACTCATCAATCCCAGTTAACTGGTTAAACGAGGGCGCCACATTTAACTGGTTAACACCACCGACTCGTCCGCCGTATTTTACGGTGATTGACGTTAGCCGGGAATGACGTTGTACAATGTTTAAAGATTATCGGGGCATGCAAGTAAATAGGTGCAAATTAGCCTTCCACGCTAAAAATACGTCATGAGGAGTAACTGAGTTATTCGCGGAGCAGCGAGGGGAGTTTTTGCATAATTGGATGTATCGCGTTGCCGGGCCGAGCGGGTGGTTTAGTCGAGCGATAGTCACTTTAGCACGCCCGGAGCCTTTTTTATCCTTTCGGGGTTAAGGCGAAAGTGGGCCTATATACACACACCCCGACGGAGAAGGGAGGGCGGGGGCAAGGAGAGAGAAAGAGGGAGTGTACACTCTCTTATCCCGGAAATTATACTTCAATATTTGCATTTCTAGATTTCTCACGAGGAGCGCCGGCAACGGGAAGAGGAAACGAGGGGCGGAGGGACGCCGGGAGACTAGCGTAAAAAAGCGCACGGCGGGGAACGGGACAATAAGACAGAGAGGAGAGGAAAACGGAGGAAGCGAGTGCTTTAATTTACTGCCGCCGTTATTCTCACGTTAACCTTTCTTCGGCCGGTTCAGGGTTTGTCGATGAACGAGCGACCGGGTTACGGAATGAGGCCTGCGAACGGGGTTTTGCGAGAGCGGGGATTTCGACGGGGAAGCGACCAAGTGATTCGCGTGTTTCGGTTTACGCCCTGATGATGCTGAAGGTTTTGATGTATCTTGACGGCGAGTTCTGTCGTAAAGTTTACTGTAAACTTTAAGCGGCGCCCGGCAAAAGAGACACTCATGCGCGAATACTTAGCTCACGTCCTTTAGTGACATTTGTCACGATTCTTATGTTTAACATCAGGTCCTGATAACCATTGGGGTTCGGCTATTTTTCAATATGAAACTCTACCTTAAAGTGTACTGCAATATGTAACCGATGCGCGGCAAAAAAAAGACACCGTTATACGAAAACAGTTTTCCGGTGTCGTTTATGACATTTGTCATGTTTCTTACGTTTAACTTAAGGTCCTGATAATTATTGGGGTTCGGCTATTTTTCAATATGAAACTCCACCTTAAAATGTACTGCAATATGCAACCTGCGCGTAGCAAAAGAAATACCGTCATACGTAAATAGTTTTCCGGTGTCTTTTAGTGACATTTGTCACGATTCTTACGTTTAGCTTCAGGTCCTGATAATCATTGGGATTCGGCTATTTTTCAATATGAAACTCTATCTTAAATTGTATTGCAATATGCAACCTGCGCGTAGCAAAAGAAATACCGTCATACGTAAATAGTTTTCCGGTGTCTTTTAGTGACATTTGTCACGATTCTTACGTTTAGCTTCAGGTCCTGATAATCATTGGGATTCGGCTATTTTTCAATATGAAACTCTATCTTAAATTGTACTGCAATATGCAACCGGCGCACAGCGAAAAAGAGACACCGTCATGTGTAAAGAGTTTTCCGGTGCCTTTTAGTGACACTTGCGACGATTTACGTTTAGCTTCAGGTCCTGATAATCATTGAGATTCGGCTATTTTTCAATATGAAACTCTATCTTAAATTGTACTGCAATATGCAAACCGGGGGGCGGCAAAAAATAAATACCGTCATACGTAAATAGTTTTCCGGTGTCTTTTAGTGACATTTGTCACGATTCTTACGTTTAGCTTCAGGTCCTGATAATCATTGGGATTCGGCTATTTTTCAATATGAAACTCTATCTTAAATTGTACTGCAATATGCAACCTGCGCGTAGCAAAAGAAATACTGTCATACGTAAATAGTTTTCCGGTGTCTTTTAGTGACATTTGTCACGATTCTTATGTCTAGCTTCATGCCCCAATAATCATTGAGATTCGACTATTTTCCGATATGAAACTCTGACCTAAAGTGTATTGCAAGATCCAACCTGCGGCGCAGCAAAAGAATTACCGTTACATGGAACAGTTTCACGGTGCCTTTTAGTGACATTTGTTACGATATTTACTGCCAATCATTGAGATTTGTTTAATTTTCAATAAAAAAAAAACTATGCCCTAAGCTTTACTATAATCTGCAACCTGCTCGCGGCAAAAAAGATACGCGTTACGCACAAACACTTTAACAATGTCTTTCAGTAACATTTATCACGCGTCTTGCGTTGAGCAATTAGTGTTCAGCAATCACAAATTAGTAATCCCTGAGATTCGGCTATTTCTTTTCCTAAACATTCTGCTACTATCTATCTCTAACCTTACTAATCTGTAACTATACTGTAATCTGCAACCTATACTTGGCAAAAAAGACAGTCGTTATACGTAAACGTCAGCGACATTTCTCACGATTCCTGCCTTTACTCCGATATCCTCACAATCACCGAGACCCGGCTATTTTTCGACGTGAAATTCCGCTTGGAGCATCAGCGCAATCTGAGAGGTGATCGCGGCAAAAAGTAGACACCCGTTATAGACCGACATAACGACTGGCAGCCAACGGCTAATGGCACGTGCGGCATATCCCGCAGCCGAAGTTTTGTCAATATAAGGTCGGACTTTAATATCGACTAAACTGAAACGACTCCACAGCGTTGCCGGCGAATTGTTCCGCGGCGCCTGATATCGCCGCATTTCGAACGCTCGGCCTTTGAAATCCAATTACATTGTTGCGTGTTCACTTACCGATGTCAGCGCTAATACTGGGCGAGCGATTTCAATCGTTGACGATTACTTACCTGAAACAGAAAAAAGAAAATGCCAACAGTCAGTCGATGCGGAACGATTATCACAAAATTACGCGGCGCTCTGCCGTTAACATATTAACTACCAAGTGTATTTTGCTATGTTAGAACCGCGATGCGATGAAATACTGCAGAGTATAATTAAATCGTGTAAAATAAAGGTAACGCTGAGTTGTTAGAAGCGAAAGTATTGAAGCACCGTTCCGATATTAATTGCTTTTACAAGGTTGTAAATAGGCCTCATTCCGAATTTTTTGCATTGTTAGTGAAATCTTTTGTGTATTTTGCTATGTTAGAACCGCGATGCGATGAAATACTGCAGAGTATAATAAAATCATGCAAAATAAAGGTAACACAGAGTTATTAGAAGTCAAAGCATTGAAGCACCGTTCCAATATCAATTGCTTTTACAAGATTGCCAATAGGCTTCATTGCAAATTTGCGCATTTTTAGTAAAATATGTTACATATTTTGCTATATTAGAACTGCGATGCGATGAAATACTGCAGAGTATAATTAAACCGTACAAAATAAAGGTAACGCTGAGTTGTTAGAAGCCAAAGCATTGAAGCATCGTTCCAATATCAATTGCGTGTATAAAATTGCAAACAGGCTTCATTGCGAATTTCTGCATTTTCAGTAAAATCTTTTGCGTATTTCGCTATGTTAGAACCGCGATGCAATGAAATACTGCAGACTATAATTAAATCGTGAAAAATAAAGGTGACGCAGAGTTGGTAGAAGCCAAAGCATTGAAGCACCGTTCCAATATCAATTGCTTGTATAAAATTGCAAACAGGCTTCATTGCGAATTTCTGTATTTTCAGTAAAATCTTTTGCGTATTCTGCTATGTTAGAACCGCGATGCGATAAAATACTGCAGTGTATAATTAAATCGTGTAAAATAAAGGTAACGCTGAGTTGTTAGAAGCGAAAATATTGAAGCACCGTTCCGATATTAATTGCTTTTACAAGGTTGTAAATAGGCCTCATTCCGAATTTTTTGCATTGTTAGTGAAATCTTTTGTGTATTTTGCTATGTTAGAACCGCGATGCGATGAAATACTGCAGAGTATAATAAAATCATGCAAAATAAAGGTAACACAGAGTTATTAGAAGTCAAAGCATTGAAGCATCGTTCCAATATCAATTGCTTTTACAAGATTGCCAATAGGCTTCATTGCAAATTTGCGCATTTTTAGTAAAATATGTTACATATTTTGCTATATTAGAACTGCGATGCGATGAAATACTGCAGAGTATAATTAAACCGTACAAAATAAAGGTAACGCTGAGTTGTTAGAAGCCAAAGCATTGAAGCATCGTTCCAATATCAATTGCGTGTATAAAATTGCAAACAGGCTTCATTGCGAATTTCTGTATTTTCAGTAAAATCTTTTGCGTATTCTGCTATGTTAGAACCGCGATGCGATGAAATACTGCAGTGTATAATTAAATCGTGCAAAATAAAGGTAACGCAGAGTTGTTAGAAGCGAAAGTATTGAAGCACCGTTCCGATATTAATTGCTTTTACAAGGTTGTAAATAGGCCTCATTCCGAATTTTTTGCATTGTTAGTGAAATCTTTTGTGTATTTTGCCATGTTAGAACCGCGATGCGATGAAATACTGCAGAGTATAATAAAATCATGCAAAATAAAGGTAACACAGAGTTATTAGAAGTCAAAGCATTGAAGCACCGTTCCAATATCAATTGCTTTTACAAGATTGCAAATAGGCTTCATTGCAAATTTGCGCATTTTTAGTAAAATATGTTACATATTTTGCTATATTAGAACTGCGATGCGATGAAATACTGCAGAGTATAATTAAACCGTACAAAATAAAGGTAACGCTGAGTTGTTAGAAGCCAAAGCATTGAAGCATCGTTCCAATATCAATTGCGTGTATAAAATTGCAAACAGGCTTCATTGCGAATTTCTGCATTTTCAGTAAAATCTTTTGCGTATTTCGCTATGTTAGAACCGCGATGCAATGAAATACTGCAGACTATAATTAAATCGTGAAAAATAAAGGTGACGCAGAGTTGGTAGAAGCCAAAGCATTGAAGCACCGTTCCAATATCAATTGCTTGTATAAAATTGCAAACAGGCTTCATTGCGAATTTCTGTATTTTCAGTAAAATCTTTTGCGTATTCTGCTATGTTAGAACCGCGATGCGATGAAATACTGCAGTGTATAATTAAATCGTGCAAAATAAAGGTAACGCAGAGTTATTAGAAGCCAAAGTATTGAAGCACCGTTCCAATATCAATTGCTTTTACAAGATTGCAGATCGGCTTCATTGCGAATGTTTTGCATTTTTAATAAAATCTTTTGCACCGGTCACCGTGGCAGTCAATGTGTTAAGGAATTCTGACGCAGAGGCTGCGAAGAAAAATGTGCTCGGGCCGGTTCGTTTTGCAGGCGCAGTATGTTCCCGAACACCCTGTGCACTTAAATTCCCTGGCACCGAAGTATCATCAGTCGCGTGACTCCACGTATTCGAAAGCCTCCGCTTAAAATGAAAGGAGAAGGAAGGCGGGCAAAAACGAGGAAACGCAGAAAAAGAAGGAGTGGGCTTTTTCCACGTTGCGAGTTAACAGGTGATCGTGCCGCGCCTTCGAAAAACGTTAATAGAACCCTTAACTAAATTCCATCGAGACTCATTTCCTTGCCATGCGTTCTCGTCCGCCCTCGAAGCTTTTCGAAAAAGCGACGGCGAAGGCTCGAAGTTTGAACGTCGGGCATTGTAGCTGGCACGTGAGAACTGGAACGAATTACTGCGTTCGTTCTGTAAAACCTATTGGACGTCGGGCAACTGTTTTCGCACAATTAATCAATATGTTTCAGACGGATTTCATTACTGTCTGTTCCTATGTTAGCGCGTGTTGTGTAAAGTGATTCGTTTTTTGTTGGCATTCAAGTGCGCAGCGATGCTATGGTCGGATATATAATAATTTTAAGAGTATCATTTTTGAGAATTACGCAGGATTATTGTTAGAGTAACTTTTCAAGTATATAGTGAATCACATTAAAGTTTCCGATAAAAGCGTCGTCTGGATATCTTTTTCTCATTTTCATATTTCACGTACTTTAGCATTCGAGCGTCGGGTAAGTTGGAGCTTAACGGAGATACGATTTTACATACGTGCGATTTATCAGCGACCATTCATGGCCCCATCAGATTACTCTTTATCCCATATAGGAAATACTTTCAGGACTAATTATGACATTTTATATCCAAAATTACATGCATACAATTTATTAAACAAAATAGTCAATTATTACCATATTAAACAAGAAATAAACAACTCTCCAATTGTGTCACATGCTTTTCTCTGTTCCATTTCACAAATTTTAGTATTCAAGCAGTGAGTAAGTCGGATGTTGTCAAAGGTATAGTTTTGTATAAATGCGATTTATCAGCGTCCATTCAGACACCCATCAGATTACTCTTTTTACCCTACAGGAAATATTTGGAGGAATAATTATCACATTTTATACCCACAATTCTGTGCATATAGTTTTATACTCCACACGTATACTTTCGTGCACACAATTTAATTATCAAAATGCTAGATTGTCCCTATACTCAAAAAGAAATCAGTGACCCTTCAATTACACCGCGTATCACTTTCAACTTTTCGACAAACCTTTCCCTCACTTTCCCACGTCACATACGTTGGCATTCAGGCATTGGATAAGTCGGATCTTATCAAAAGCGCAATTTTGCATAAATGCGATTTATCAGTGTCTATTCAGAGATTACTTTTTCTTCCGTACAGGAAATACTTGCAGAGCTAATTATGTACATTTTATATCCACAATTCTTTGCATATATATATATATATATATATATACATATATATATATATATATACTTAAAAAGAAATCAGCGACCCTTCAATTACACCGCGTATATATATATATATATGCATAAGTCGGATCCATCACGCAATTTTTCATAAATGCGATTTATCAGTGCACACAATTTAATAATTATGACATTTTATACCCACAATGTGCATATATTTTTATATGCATTCCTCCTCGTGCACACAATTTAATAACCAAAATGCTCGATCCTCCCTGTACTTAAAAAGAAATCAGCGACCCTTCAATTACACCGCGTATCACTTTCAACTTTTCGACAAACCCTTCCCTCACTCTCCCACGTCACGTACGTTGGCATTCAGGCATTGGATAAGTCGGATCTTATCAAAAGCGCAATTTTGCATAAATGCGATTTATCAGCGTTCATTCACAGACCCATCAGATTACTCTTTATACCGTACAGGAAATATTTGGAGGACTAATTATGACATTTTATACCCACAATTCTGTGCATATAGTTTTATATGCATTCCACACGTATAATCTCGTGCACACAATTTAATAACCAAAATGCTCGATCCTCCCTGAACTTAAAAAGAAATCAACGACCCTTCAATTACACCGCGTATCACTTTCAACTTTTCGACAAACCCTTCCCTCACTCTCCCACGTCACGTACGTTGGCATTCAGGCATTGGATAAGTCGGATCTTATCAAAAGCGCAATTTTGCATAAATGCGATTTATCAGCGTTCATTCACAGACCCATCAGATTACTCTTTATACCGTACAGGAAATATTTGGAGGACTAATTATGACATTTTATACCCACAATTCTGTGCATATAGTTTTATATGCATTCCACACGTATAATCTCGTGCACACAATTTAATAACCAAAATGCTCGATCCTCCCTATACTCAAAAAGAAATCAGCGACCCTTCAATTACACCGCGTATCACTTTCAACTTTTCGACAAGCCCTTCCCTCACTCTCCAACGTCACGTACGTTGGCATTCAGGCATTGGATAAGTCGGATCTTATCAAAAGCGCAATTTTGCATAAATGCGATTTATCAGCGTTCATTCACAGACCCATCAGATTATTCTTTATACCGCGCCCCAGGAAATATTTGGAGGACTAATTATGACATTTTATTCCATTCTGTGCATATAGTTTTATATGCATTCCCCACGCTCCGTTAATAAGCGCGGCACACAATTTAATAAACGTTGGACTCCTACGGAACTTAAAAAGAAATCAACGACCCTTCAATTACACCGCGTATCACTTTCAACTTTTCGACAATCCCTTCCCTCACTCTCCAACGTCACGTACGTTGGCATTCAGGCATTGGATAAGTCGGATCTTATCAAAAGCGCAATTTTGCATAAATGCGATTTATCAGCGTCCATTCAGAGACCCATCAGATTACTCTTTATCCGGCAGCGGAAATACTCGCGGGGATAATTATGTACATTCTGGCGAAACGTTGCTGCCGGCGACAGTGTCGACTTTCAAGCCTGCCACGCAAAAAGCTATCCCCAACGAATGTCGGCCTCGCGTGTCCACACGCTCTGGCCCGAAACTTGTCGTCGTTAATATCGATACAACTGCCCGACACGTGTCAGCGCGCCCGACAATGAAAAGCTGCGAGCCGAAAGCAGTCAAAATGACTCCATTGTAAAATTTATTTAAAAATAATTTTTAATACTTTTTTATATTATTTACAGTTATATAACAGGGTATTAGTAAATATTAACTGTAAATATTGACTGTTTTGAATGAATTTGACCCCTTATATTTAAACGTTGAGTTTCAGAAAGAAATTCAAATTTATTAAAGTTTAATAATCAGATGATATGAGAATTTACAGAAAGTCAAATGAGCTTTTGTCAAATGACAATAAATGTGTGATTTGAAAGTAAATTTTGAAACTAATTTGATCTCTGGTCATTTTGTTAACAAAAAGACTGAAACTTAGTATATACCTATTTGCTGAAATAACTCCATTGTAAATAATTCAATTTTGAAAAATTTTGCCTTAAAAATAATTTTTAATATTTTTTTATATTATTTACAGTTATATAACAGATGTTTATTAACTTTAAATATTGATGAACCGTGAAATCATCTTCAGACGATAGTTCACTTTATCGCATCTGATTCTATATCGGTTCTTTTGTCAAAACGAATAAATCGTAGGATTTGCTTGAACTTTTCTCTGATCATAAATGAAAAAAATGAAAAATGTTATTTCAATACAGAGCCGAACTGGTGATATAAGAAATTACTCAATTCAATAATAAGAGTCATTTGATTATTTTAAATTTCCCAAGCAGTCAAAACGACAGCTTTGGGCAATATAGGTATAACACATATATACATCGGAAATGAAGGAGGGGGGAGGAAACTACAATTATTAATAAACCCATTTATATGTTGTACAAAAAGTCACAAAATCCTAAGAAATCGTATCATTATATACATAATTTTCTTTCTAATTGAAATTAAAAAGCAGTCAAAATGACTACCTTGGGCAATCTAGTGTTAATGAGCGGGGTTTCCAGTAAACGTTGGACTTACGGATTAAACGGGGTCCGATTGCTTGAATAACCGGGATGAGCATTTAAATAAACTCTCGCGTGGAGAAACAAGCGTGGACTGGATGGGCACGCACGACGTTCGAATAAAATGAAGGAGTTTCAGAAGATATATAGGTCGGCGCGAGGAAGATATCATTAAAAGAATAATTTCGCAACCGGCAAATAAATCGACTTGTCGACGTTTTCAGCTGTACGCGAGTACTTCAGCATGCGCTGGTAAATAGGTCACGCGATGCGTCGGTTTAGTGCAAGCGGTGGACTACTGTCGGAAACAAACTTAACATACGTTGCCAATGTAGTTGCCGTGACGGATTTAATTGTAAGGTACGTTAAATGTATTGATCTCGTATGGGTTTAATATATATTTATATTATACATTTACTGGCGCATTATTATGACGTTTCTTGAAGGGGAAATGTACTATGTTTGTTGACAATTTTATTAATTCAGAAGAAAAGAATTTTCATTCGTTTAATATTAACCTGGATTGAGCAAAATTTACTTTGAAATATATGAACCATTCACAGGCCAACCCGATTAATTCCACTTATAGTTTTTTTTTTATTTTACTGCCAACACCCTCGATTGGGATATAACTCTTAAAATAAATTGAATACTTTTTTCACACGCCAAAATGATTCATCCCACTTTACATTTTTTTTTTATTTTATTTCCAAAGCCGTTCAATGATACTTATCCCTTAACGTTCAAAACATGTATCATATTTTTTCTTTTGACAAATCGAAGCGATTAACTCCAATTTTAATATTTTTTTGTTCATTTTACTGCCAAAGTACTTGATTGACACTTAACTTTCAATATTTTATGTAAATTTAATACCTTTTCTTTTGACGAGCTAAAGCAATTAATTCCACTTTTACATTTTGTGTACATTTATACCAAGATACTTGTCTGACGCTCAATTCTTGACATCTCAAATAAATGTAATACATTTTTTTGGCAAATCAATCCGATTAATTACACTTTTACATTTGTTTAGTTTATTGCCAAAGCACGTGCCTGATGCTCAATTCTTGACATCTAAAATAAATGTAATACTTTTTTTTCGTAAGTCAATGTGATTAATTTTACTTTTACATTTTACTTTATTGCCAAAGCACGTGCCTGACGCTCAATTTTTACCATCTCAAATAAATGTAACACATTTTTTTTTGGCAAATCAATCCGATTAATTCCACTTTTACATTTTCCTTAATTCTCCCGCGACTTTTTTTTTGATAGAAATAATCAATTTGACAAATGCTCAGGTCAGATATTAGAACATCGACGTAAATTGTCCTTGTCCGTTTGCCAGCACGCCGTTTTTCGTTTGCCGCACATGACCAGCAGCGAAGGCTAAGGCTTTCGCGCTGAAGGCTGTGCGAGAGGGACGTTAGAGGTAAGCGAATAGTTAGGTCGAGGCTTTTAAGGTCCGAACCCTTTCATCAGGCCGCCGCGGTGTTCGACGGTGTTTCCTTAATTAAAGCCGCAAGGGCGGAGGACGAGTGACGCCGAGCTCGTCGTAAATCCGACGTCCTCGGTCTTTCGGGGCAAAGCCAACTAAGGACGAGGACGGGACGGTGCCTGATCGAGGCAGTCTGAGCAAATTCAGCGTTTGTTTATCCTCCTTTCGAGGATGTGAGAATAGTCAGCTGCGGCTCGGCCTGCCAGGGATAAGTCGAGATGTGTGTTGCACGGTGTACGTCGAAGAGGGTGAGGGTCTAAAGGAGAAAGCTGAGTGAAGAGTCGAGGAAGGACGAGGAGCGGGACAAGACGCGAAAATGAGTGCGATGCGATGGAAGAGGTGAGAACGATAGAATTGAACGGGAGAGGTCAATGAGAGTTCAGGAGCTGGGGGGTTGTTATGTGCTCTTGCTTCAATTTAATGAGGTGGGAGCTCTTGCTAGATGATTGATTGATGTAGCTTTTTTGTGGGAGTTCGTTGCAACTATTGTACTGAGAGTTCGGGTAATGAAGAGTTGCGCAGAAAAATGCTTTGTTGTACAGGGGCAGAGGTACTACGTGAAAAGAGCGATACAGTATTGTTTTTTTAATGATTATTGTAGTGCGGGGTGGAGCAACATGGGAAAATCTAGCCCAGTTCTCAGGATTCGTATAATCGTACCATTGCGTATCGATGGTCAGTCACCGTAAAATAAATGTTGTAAAATCCATAACACCATCTTCAGACATCCAACGATCAACATGGTATCACTGCGAAACCTATGTGCCTTCGATTACTATATATCTATTTTCACTACTCCAGACAGCAACGCCAATCATTTCCATTACTATACACCCCAGCATCAATTACTGCAAAACCTCTGTGACACCATCTTAAAGAATCCAACGACCAACATCGAATTACCGCAAAACCTATGTGCTTTCGATTACTATACACCTATTTTCACTATTTCGGACATCAACGCCAAATTCGATTTTCGTGACAATTTTCATTACCATATCAATTTCATTTTATAACTTTTTCAGACATCAACATCGCCGCAAAAATGTACGCCTTCACTATTTTCATTAACTAACTGCAAACCAGTACAATTTTCGTGACCACACCATAATTTTCATTACCATACACCCCAGCATCAATTACTGCAAAACCTCCGTGACTTCCATTACCATGTGGGCCTTCGGTTACTATACATCTATTTTCACTATTTCACACATCAACGCCAAATTACTGCAAACCTGTACAATTTTCATGACCACACCATCATTATCATTACCATACACCCCAGCATCAATTACTGCAAAACCTCCATAACCATGACACCATCTTCAGAAATCCAACGACCAAGCCCGAATTACCGCAAAACACGTGGGCCTTCGATTAGCACACAATCACCCTCATTACTTCACCACCAACAGCGCGTCGCCCATACAATAACCTTCCACTCCACACCTCTCACTCCCGTTTTCAGCGAAATCAGGTCCATTACCCGAACTCGCCGGTGTGCCCAATAAAACTGACACACGTCCACGGCAAAAGGACGTCTAGATAAAGGTACGAAGATGCACACAGATAGTGAAGAGCCCGGTGGCGGTGCACAATGTCGACGATGGCACAGATAAGGCAGAGAATACTGCGCAACGTTGTCGGGGACGAGCGAGACAGGAATCGCGCAGGACGGAGTGAGAAGGCGCGAGGTGCTGCAGAGAATGTATTCATCGTGCGGGGGAGTTATGGAGGCAGTTATCACCGGGTGATAACTCTTATTGCTGCAATAAAGTCGCGCTGCCACCCTCGAGGGGCGCCAACTGCTCCCTGGAGGCTGTTCTCGTTACCATCCCTTTCTGCCACCCCCATTCCACCCCCCATGACACCCCCTGGCACCCCATCGCAGGCCACGTATGTCGCGAGTTACGCTCAAGGTGTGCGAACCACTTGGTGGACTGCGAATATTGTCAGGATCCGATACGAGCTAGTCATTTTTGGTGCTGGGGGAATGGTGGAAAATTAAGGGGTGTGCGATGGTGGTGTTTATTGTTGTGGGATTTGTTTGATTGTTGGTGGGGGAGTGTTGGGAGGATGAAATGTGAAAAGTGGTGCTGGTTACATTAATGTGTTGAGAGATAAGGAAGTATGAACGGGCGGTGGTATTTGTGGAAGCGGTGGATTTAGGGGGTGTGAAATTTTATTTAGGTGTGAAATAAAACAATGGATTATGGATTGCATGAATAAAAATTATGTGGTTGGAAAAATATAGGTTTATTTGCACTGGATTTCAGATTTTACGGGAAAAGTTGTAGAAGCCATTACTAACATTTTTTGGTAATTGATCCCCATTTTTATTAACGTAATGATATGAATATGTATTCAATTATAAGAATTGTTTGATTGATGGTGGGGGAGTGTTGATAGGATGAAATGTGAAAAGTGGTGCTGGTTACATTAATGTGTTGAGAGATAAGGAAATATGAACGGGTGGTGGTGTTTGTGGAAGCGCTGGATTTAGGGGGTGTGAAATTTTATTTAGGTGTGAACTGAAATAATGGATTATAGATTACGTGAATACGAATGATGTAATAAAATAATATGTAATAAAAATTATGGAATAATATAGGTTTATTAAGACTGGATTTCGGATTTCACGGGAAAAATTGCAGATGCCATTACTATCATTTTTTGGCAATTTATCCTAATTTTTATTAACAAAATGATATGAATATGTATCCAAATTAATTTCTCCCTTAAGTTTCTAATTTCGAAATCCTGTTAACCGTATACCTACATACTTCACCGCAAATTTAGTGTTAATGATATGCAGATTGCAATAGAATTGAAATGCTGTCTGTAGAATGGCCGATGCGCGACACAACAATATTAGAAACACGAACACATCGCTTACCTCTAAATGGAACAATAAATATAACCTAACATTATGTATGCGATTCTCAATAAATTATTTAGTCATCGCCCAGAATGATATACTCAAATATATCGGACACAAAGTATGCTTATCACAGTACATCCATGACATCCGTATTAAGGGATTCAAACCAGTGTTTGGTCCGACCGTCGAATCCTTATTCTCCACATTTCACTAACAAACCCGCAAATCAATACGCACAGCCATATCAAAATTCGCTCCGCGCCGAGAAAGAACTATACCCGTTATCGAGAATTGGGGCTCGAAATCTAAAGCGCGAAGATGAGAATTCCCGTGGTCGCTCGTCAATGGCTCAATGAATCCGTTAATTACCGCGCCTTGTCGATCACTCGAGCGCGATATCGAGTCGGAACGTTGCCGCGTTCCAGCGAAATTGAGAGATCGCTCGTAAAGCGCGAACAGAGGAGGACAACTTTCAGCAGTCCGTTTCGGCGCGCGATTGTCAATCGTGAGAATCGGGCCGCGATGATAATCGGGAAAACTCGATTTGCCAGGAGGCAGGCTCGTTCGTCGGTCCGTCGATAGAGTCCATTGATTACGGTCAGTTACGAGAAGCAGAGCGCGGACGTGATAAGATTTACCGGGCGCTCGGTGTGTTACATTATCGATCGGCCAATGAGCAACGTAAATCACTGTTATTAAATTTCCCTGATTTATGGACCCTACGAGGAGAGCGGTAAAGAAGAAGTGTCCGCAAACGAGAGACGAGATGGCGGCAGGATAAGGAGATTTATATCGCGCGCCGCGGGGTATCAATAAAATTTACAGAATGCCACTTTGTATCGTGAGCGAACCGTCGGGGTGGCAGGGGGAGAGTTATCGCGCGAGATGAAATTTATCCGACACTGTCCACTATCGAGTTTCCGAAGGGGGACGGCTCGTTACGCTGTTCTTATTCTTATTGGCGGCTTATTGGCTTGTTGTCGGCCGACAACGAAAAATATCGTTTGGTCGTCAGAGGATACTTGTCTTGATACAAACTCATGATATTGCTTCGGCCGGGATGCGTGATTTATTACCTTAAATATCGTGCGCCGAAACTGTCCGCGTGCGGCTAGCTGGGTTTGTGGAAGATGCCAAGTTAACACAACTAAATTACTTATTTAATAAATATAAGTCGGTGACAATGTAATGTAGGATAAGATGTTAGGTGTCGTCGAAGCGGATGACAATTCGACTACGATGCGGTAAACAGCAAGAAAACGCATCTATACTGGCTTTAACAATATTAGACTGGACTAAACTTCACTGAACTAAAAACTGATCTCGCGTCGCAAACTGCGCCGGCTTTTATTCGGACCTCTACCGCCTTATCTTAATCCGGTAGGGCCCGATGGGCCCGATGGCCCCGCGACAGTTTTATGCGTCTCGTCTACGGTCGTTTTCCTGATACTACAGTAACATATTTCGGATGTGCGCGCGAAAAACTGTTTACACAAGAAAAATTGCAAGAGTTATATCGACAGCCCCGAAATTCTTTACACCACTCGTTACCAAACATGAATTCTGCTTGATATTACAGAGAGCAGACAGGACCTGTAACAATGACTTCCCGGTAAACACTACCTAGAAAACTGCTCCCGGTGCCAAAACGAGAAAAACATTGACTAAAACCCAGCTGTGTTTGACACGCATCAGTCATATCTACTTAATTTAATAATTCCACCTCCACGAATTACACACGCCCGTGCAATTATCGTCGCGGTCAGGGCACTTTTCCAATTACTATCTCGTCGCCGACAGCATCTTTCCTTGACACGCTCGCCCCTCTTGACACAGGACCCGCCCCGCCAACCCAATAATTCCCCGCGCCCCAACTTCCCACTTGCTTCCAGCGCCGACAAGAAAATCGCCGTCCCAGGCGAACGTCACCAGAACTTTGACGCCAGGCCTCGTCCGCGTCAAAGGCACCTCAAAAACCGAATCCACATCTTCGTCCCTCCGCTAATTAACCATTGTCTCGCGCGCGAAATATGACCGGACCACGAGCGAGACCACTTAAGCGAGGGTTAACGTACGCGAAGCGAAGCGAATGGAAGGCAGGAAGCGTCAGGCGGAAGGGCCTTCTCTTTCCTCGCTGTCTCGCTTTCTCCCCGCCCAGGACAAACCCTCTGTACGAACTCGGCGCTTTCTGCCCGCCGCAGGATCAGCGTTCGGCGCGAAAGCCGAGGCAAAGTCCCCGAGGACTCCGCGAGTCTGCCCTCTGATTACAGCATTCAACACAATCTCCGCCATTGTCTCCGCCGCACCTCGCGGAGGACATATTGATATTACGTAGCCGCCTAGAAGATGTCCATTCCGCGCTGAATAATCCAAGTCGCTCGTTCCCCGCGTCGAGTTATACGCGTCTCCTGTTCCCCTGGAAAGCGGGACCCCGAGCAAGACGCCCGGCGGTGTGGATAATAGGAGAGGGATATTGAGTGAGAACGAATGGCGGGCGAGGACGGGGCGCACAGAAATATAGAGACGCGCGGAACAAAAGGAAAGAGCTGTCTTCCTCGTCGTCCGTCGCGTACCTCGTCTGCGCGTCTACCGCGTCATCGTGAGAATTGCGAGGCTGCTGCCGGGTGAAGGGTTGCTTTCGCGCGGCGGGTGATGGATTATCGTGGGATTTCGCAATACTCTTAGACGCGTTAGGCCGTTTCGTGACGTAACGTCGCGACGCCCCGTCGGCAGACACATTTCGTCAGGGCCGGAACGAGCAAGGGGTCGGGGGCTGAACTGATCAGGATTTAAGGACGGCGAACGGTCGAGTGCCAAAAGTCCTGACCCAGCTTGACGCGCTCGTGAAACGGGCGATAACTTGGCGCGCCACTGCGAACGTTTCTCTTCGTCATTTCGACGGAGCGATGTGCACCCACGCGGCTGGGGAGAGGAACGTCGGGACGGAATGGGCGGCTACGTGCACGCTCGAGTGTGACGGAAAGGCGCAAGCTGTTACGGGAGTTGCGAACTAGTAATTGCGCGACGCGAGTGTTTTGTCCGTGACGTTTCGCCGAAAGAATCGCGACGGCGGAAATTATCGCGGTGACGAAATGTTCGGGGGAACGCGGTCGTGGGTCTCGAAACGTTTGGAAGGGAGATATGGGGAGGGGGGAAAAATTGGCGGTACTCACGTTTAGTGTCGCAACGATTCTGATCAAAGTCTTATGTGATGGGAAAGTGAAATTATATATTTAGTTGAATTTCAGCTGGATGCGCATTGGTAATTGGGATATTCGGTGTTGAGTGCAGAGGGCGAAGGAAAAGATTGGTATTGAGATTCACGGTTTACTCGTATTTTAGCTGGGGACATGTTGACAATACGTGTGTTCCGTACTGGGACACATAGCTATCAAAGTCTTATGTGGTGGGGAAGTGAAATTATATATTCGGTTGAATTTCAGCTGGATGCACATTGATAATTTGGGTATTCGGTGTTGGGTGCAGAGGGTGAAGGAAAAAATTGGTATTGAGATCCATGGTTAGTCGTACTTCAGATGGAAACACGTTGACAATACGTGTGTTCGGTAGTGGGACACATAGCTATCAAAGTCTTATGTGGTGGGGAAGTGAAATTATATATTCTCTTGAATTTCAGCTGGATAACGCGTTGGTAATTCGGGTGTTTGCTGTCAGATGCAGAGGGTGAAGGAAAAAATTGGTATTGAGATCCATGGTTAGTCGTACTTCAACTGGAAACACGTTGACAATATGTGTGTTCGATAGTGGGACACATAGCTTCAAAGTCTTATGTGGTGGAGAAGTGAAATTATATACTCGGTTGAATTTCAGCTGGATGCGCAATGGTAATTTGGGTGTTCGGTGTTGGGTGCAGAGGTTGAAGGAAAAGATTGGTATTGCGACCCACGGTTTACTCCTATTTCAGCTGACAATACGTGTGTTCGGTAGTGGGACACATAGTGCAACGACAAAAATTGGTATTGAGACCCACGTTTTCATACGCCGGCACACAGTCCTGCGTGTGTTTGGTAGAAGAATGCAAAGGGCAGAGACAACAAATTGGTATCGATACCAATATTTTGAATCGCTGGTGCGCAATCATGCGTGTTGCAATGCTTGTGTTTGGTAGTAAAATGCACAGCGCAAAGATAAAAATTGGTATTGAGACTCACGTTTTCATACGTCGACACACAGTCATGCTTCTCGGTACGGGTGTGTTTAGTACAAGAATGCAAAAGGCAGGGACAAAAAATTGGGATCGGTACCAATATTTTGAATCGCTGGTGCGCAATCATGCGTCTCAATGCGTTCATGTTTGGTAGTAAAATGCACGGCGCAAAGACAAAAAATTGGTATCGGTACCAATATTTTGAATCACCGGTGCGCAATCATGCGTCTCGCTATGCTTGTGTTCGGTAGTAAAATGCTCGATGCATAAAAATTGGTATTGAGACCTACAGTTTTGCACATCAACGCGCCGATGGCATGCGTCAGTCGTGCGTCTCGACAGATTGTGGTCGATCTACGACCGAACGATAAAGATTAAATGCATGACCCATATTTTCGTACGTCCGCATTGCTGCAGACTACGATTCCACTAATCCCGACCCGACTACCCTCGCACCAGAACCCACGTTCTAGAGTACAGACAGTTTCAACTTCCACGTACTTCCGAGCAATAACGTCGCGCACATCAGCGCCCGATCGATTTGCCGCCGCTTCCACGCGCGCGTCAAATCCAACCGCGCGACTTTACATTTCCACGCACACCCACCCCATACGCGTTACCGAAAAGGCCGTGGCTCAAAAGCGGCTCGCACTTCCTCAAATTCCAATATCGCCGCTCGCACTACGTGCCGGAGCAGTTTCGCCGGCTGACGGAAACTCCGTAGGAATTAAGGGGTAACATTTACCTTAAATTTTCAAAAAATCGAAAACAATTTTCTTCTTATATGATACTTTAGAGCCTAGAAATGCAATTTGTCTTATAGGCAAAAATATTTTTTTGTTCCAGCAAAACATAAACATTTTTTTTTTATATATTAAAGTATGCACATTAAACGCCTTTAAACCAAATTTCGATATGTTATATCATGTAATTAAAAAAAAACGTGTGAAAGTATACGGCACTTCTGCTGCAAGCCGCGGAGGCCATATCCAAAAATGCACTTCTACTTTGAGAGCTCCAGCGCCGCAATTTTGATGCAAAAACATAAGAATTTTTTTTTTGTACATTAAAATATGCACATTAAGCGCCTTTAAACCAATTTCGATATGTTATATCATGTAATTAAAAAAAAACGTGTAAAACTGTACGGCACTTCTGCTGCAAGCCGCGGAGGCCATATCCAAAAATGCACTTTTACTTCAAGAGCTCCAGCGCCGCCATTTCAAAGCAAAAACATAAGAAATTCCTTTTTTTTATACATTAAAGTATGCAAATTAAACGCCTTTAAACCAAATTTCGATATGTTATATCATGTAATTAAAAAAAAAACGTGTGAAAGTGTGCGGCACTTCTGCTGCAAGCCGCGGAGGCCATATCCAAAAATGCACTTTTACTTCGAGAGCTGCAGCGCCGCTATTTTGAAGCGAAAACATAAGAAATTTTTTTTTATACACTAAAATATGCACTATAAACGCCTTTAAACCAAATTTCAATATGTTATACCATATAAGTAAAAAAAAAACATGTGAAAGTGTACGGCACTTCTGCTGCAAGCTGCGGAGGCCATATCCAAAAATGCACTCCTGCTTCGAAAGCTCCAGCGCCGATTTTGAAGCAAAAGCGTAAGAAAATTTTTTTTTATACGTTAAAGTATAGACATTAAACGCCTTTAAACCAAATTTCGATATGTTATATCATGTAATTAAAAAAAAACGCGTGAAAGTGTACGGCACTTTTGCTGCAAGCTGCGGAGGCCATATCCAAAAATGCACTTCTGCTTCGAAAGCTCCAGCGCCGATTTTGAAGCAAAAGCGTAAGAAATTTTTTTTTTATACGTTAAAGTATAGACATTAAACATCTTTAAACCAAATTTCGATATGTTATGTCAAGTAATTTACAAAAATTCCTAAATTTACCCTATGTTTTTAGGCGTTAAGCTAGATGTTACCCCTTAATAACCAGGAGCCCTGGTGCCGAGGGGTCGAAGCTGGTAATGGTCGCGATGGCCTTGCGGATAAAATCGTGTCCGCGGATGAGAACCGCTGCACGTTCGGTGGGTAAGTCCGCCCTGCTGATCATGGCATCACGCCGCCGCACCACCCAGATATTTTAAAGCAACCCCTACCGTGCCGTGGGTCGAATGGAAGATGGACGGGGGTAGTTGGGGTCGGCTCTAGTGGGTGGAGGGAACGTTCTGCCATGGTGCAGCGTACCCTGGAAGCCGCGCACCACCATTCCATAACGACTACTCCTCCCCTGGCCATAGATAATGTCTCGTCTACTCTCTCGCGCGCTATCTCGCTTTCTTCCGTCCGCATAGACGGCGGAGCGAAAATCGTGGGGTGGGAATAAAGAGATTCGAATTTCGTTGTAAACGATTTTAGGCGCTGCCGTGTGGCTGGTTTATTAATGAAAGCGGCCGGTGAGCTATGCGCGGCGGTGGAAGTTTCGGAATGGCAATGATGGTATGTGGCGGTACGTGGCAATGTGTTGCGGGGGTGTAGTGTGCAATTGGAGAGGTGGGCCGAGGAGCCGAAATGTTTCGACGGGCGGAGATGGGAGCAATATTTCTGGGTATTCGTAGATTTGGGAGTTTTTTTTGTAGGAAATACATATATCGATTGAGAGGTAATAAGAAGGTTCGTTTCTGTAGAATCAATTGAATTCTTGAGAAAATCCAGTATATTCATGGAAAATGACCATGTACAAAGTTTCTCTTCAATCTAAACTGAACCACGCGCGTTTTAAGGGTAAATTGTGGTGTGGGAGTAGAGAGATTTGAATTTCGTTGTGAATGATTACAGATAGTAGTGTGAAGTAGTGTATTAATGAAAGTAGGCGGTGTGCTATACGCAGTAGTGCAATTTTGGGGATTGCCAAGAGGGTGTGTGGCGGTATGTTGCAAGGTTAACAGAACTGTACTGTCGAATTAAAACGATTGGTTAAAAAGGTAACATTTTTGATCGTGCAGACATTGCTTTAATATCCGTGAACTGTTGAAGTATTTATTACTTTCTTATGGATAATACACTGATAAATTGCTTGCATAATTAATTCTGTTCTCAAGATACCAAAATTACCAAGCGCAGCATTTCTTTTCAACCCAACTCAAACCACGGCCGTTAAGAATAATTAAATTCTTACCAATAATTTTATCAGTATTATTATCATCTTCACTGACACATACAACATCTTCAGTTCTACATATACCATCTTTCTCCGCATAATAAATATCAACATAACAACCCTCTGGCCGAAGCATGCCAAACAAGTTTCTAATTTCATTAAAAGTCATACTATGAAATATTATATCACATTAAAAAATAACGTGCACAATTTAAAATCCCTCGGCGCTCATCATTAAAACCATTTTCGCATACGCAACGATTCCTCGAATGAAAGTACGACTTCGGCCCACCCAGTATATATCCTTCCCCGATATACACTTCGCACACGTTCAATGCATTTCCCTTTCTCTTTTCCCCCCTCCCCACATTCATTTCCCGGGTACGTGTGTGTCTCGCCCTCACACTCCGGCGTCGGTCGAAATCCGCGTGCGGGCAAATTTCCATATGAAGCGAGCGCCTTCGCGTTCGTTACTTTTCCGAATTGCACTCCTGTAAGCGGGTCGCGTGATACCGTGACAAGTGGCGAACAACCCCGAACGAGTCAATCTCGCGACGTGCCTCTTCCACCGACGGTCGCATTTATGCTGCAATTTATTAGAAAACCCACCGAGCGCCGCCGTTATTCAACCCTCAACACACATATTCAAATCGACTCTAGACCCGAACACACGCAACGCGAAATTCGATTCACGGAGCTGAAATGTGGAAAAGAGAGACGCGGGAAGGCTGTACAATTTGAATTCGATGATGGCCTCAGGAAAAAAGGGGTGAGGCTGGAACAGAGAGACGGGTTGATAAGAAAAATTACAACGTCTTGTTGTTGAGAAAAGGGTGGGGTTGCTGACACAAAACTTGTCAAACGGGCGGTATGTACAAAATGCATGGTGAAGTATCATTGTTCTTTTGTAAATGCATTAGTAATGGAATTTTTGGTGTTGAGTGTGAATTGACTATACGTTGAATTGTAGTAGATGACGGATGGTTAGACAGATTTATTGTCAAAGCACAGTTTCATTGTTGGTGACTATCGGTTACTGATATTCGGATGCAATGAAATTATTTAAAAGGTTGGAATGTAAGGAAAACAATTATTTCGACGTTTCAGCACGGTATTATAATCCCTCTACTTTGCTTCGCGAACTGGTGGCGTGTGTATCCGAAAAAAATTGAAGGGACTTATCTTCAGGCGCAAATACCCAAACAGGCCGGAAGTAATAAAATAAAATAGGCCCGGGACAAATATGTCTTACGATATGTGTGATCGCGATAAACTGCCGTGAAAGACGGTTTGAAAAATACAAAATTGGTCCAAATTAGGCTACTCTCCCCTAATAGATGACGGACGGTTACACAGATTTATTGTGAAAGCACCGTCTCATTATTGGTGACTATCGGTTACTGATATTCGGATGCAATGAAATTATTTAAAAGGTTCGAATGTAAGGAAAACAATTATTTCGACGTTTCAGCACGGTGTTATAATCCCTCTACTTTGCTTCGCGAACTGGTGGCGTGCATACCCGAAAAAAATTGAAGGGACTTATCTTCAGGCGCAAGTACCCAAACAGGCCGGAAATAATAAAATAAAATAGGTCCAGGACAAATATGTCTTACAGTATGTGTGATCGCGATGAACTGCAGGTAGAGACGATGTACTGACGCAGGCGAAAGGTAGCATATGCCACATCAATAATGACCGCCACACGCGAAGTTGGTCCATCCGTCAAAACGATTCGCCAAGCGTTTAAACCGAGCGTCGTGCGATAAACGGCAATAAAACGCTCGCCAGACGCAGAATCGGTAAGAGAATCGGCGGGTTCGAAAGTTTTTCGTCCGACAGAGAAGCTCGGCGGCATAACGAATGCCCACTGCGTCGATAGTTAAAACTGATAAAACTGCGAGTCGGGTAACGCGATCAGGTAACGCGTTTCTACGCGAGCAAGAGGTAAAGCGAGCAATACCGTGCGGGAGAGAGAAGAAGAGAGGGCGAGAGAATGTGCACCAGCCAGCTTTCTAATCTCTGTTACGGCAGGAGTTACTGATAATTGCGCCGGGAACTCGCAAAACGGACGATAAATCACGGCCGCCGTAAAATATAGGAAACGATCACTACTATCGAAGGTCTCTCTCGCTAGCGGCGATAAGGCGAGCGATAAATCACCGCGGGATGCGCCTCTGCCGATCTCTCTACCTGCACCGACTGACGCTCGAATGTACAACTCCGCCGGGGTCGAAAGGCACTCTCTAAAAAGGGTTTTACGGGCCAGGCAAATTTAGGGGATACGCTTCGTGTCCGATGACCGTCCGACGTTCGTTGGAGTCTTCGCGCTGATCGATCGAATGGACGCCCGAAGCTGTGTCATGACCTTCGCGGAACAGCGAAAGTGAAGATGGGGGCGGATGTTCCGGATCTAACGGTCCTTCTGAATCGACAATGGGAATATTCGAGGCACAACAGGTCTTGAAGATCATAAACACAAATAGATATTTTTAACCAGTTAACACGATGACTGCCAAGCGTATTTTGCTACATTAGAACCGCGATGCGATGAAATACTGCAGAGCATGATTAAGTAGTGTAAAATGAAGGTAACGCAGAGTTGTGGGAAGCCAAAGTATTGAAACACCGTTCCGATATCAATTGCTTTTACAAGATTGCAAATAGGGTTCATTGTAAATTTTTTGCATTTTTAGTCAAATCTTTTGCGCCGATCACCGGTGACCACCATGGCAATCAACGTGTTAAGCGCGGAATTTAATTTTAGAAATCCCCCACAGGGTGCGGAATTAAAATTAAGCAACGACATGTATGTAGTATTTAAACACGTGAAACTAGAGAGTATAATATTTATAAACAATAACTACACAATCAAGACACTTTCGTCTTAGTTCCTAATCTTTCGTTGTTTCATCGTTTCGCTTTTACGCCTTTTCGTCTTTACGTCTTATCGTCTTTACGTTTCGTTGTGAACTCACTACTAAGCAACCAATAACACAATTCAACAAACAATCAATCAATATAATAATTGAGGATCATAGGTGACCTTATCTCGTCAATTAGAGGAGCCTGTATTTGAGACCCTACATGTATAGATGTCAAACGCAAGACAAATGGTGCTTTTATAAATTTTGCTACTACTGCCGTCTGAATCACCCATTTAGAGGATAAATTTAGCAATTTATTGTATCATCACTATTATTATATTATACATATTATCTATTTTTCATACGTTACGCGTTATTTTGATAATAACTGTGAAAATACATAGGTTTACTTCAGATTCTTCAAAAGCGAGGAAGAGAGAGCTTTTGGATCAAATGCTCCAGATCTTTGAACGCAAATGAAGTGGCGTCTTGGGTTTTTGGTGTAATTATCAAATGTGATAATTTGTCTAGTAATTAGAAGAGCGTACGTTACACCGTAACGTCGGTATGTTCATTTACTGGCGCAATTTATGCGACCAGCGAGCGCGCAGGCACTATTACGTTACACACAGAGGACAATACGAAACTCCCAAATGGGTATGATGATAGTGATACTGCGTAATGCTATTAGATGATCTGATGCCCTTGCGGAGTAACTTGCACGTACAAGGGATCCTCTGATACCAGCGATAGGTTAGAAAGCAAATCTGTCGTGATATGATATTTTTCACAACAAGCAAACTCCAACTATGGGAGTATATTTCCACTTTCTCTGAGGACATCCTATACAATGCGGTAAAACCATTGTCAAACCACATAGAGCCTCTTACATTAGTTGCACCGAAATAAAAACTTTAGAGCACCCCACTAGTTCTGTATAAATACAAATCTCTGACACCCGGATGTATGTCTTACTGCGAACATTATCATCATTGGAAAGTGCCATCAAAATAATGGTTAAAACAATACTAAAACTATCTAATACTAAAACAACACGAATATATAACAACAGTTATGTGTGGAATGAGAAGACGGAAGATACTTTAACAAAACGAACACTTCTAAGACGTTAAAGTAAGTTACAATTTTGTCGCAAGTGACCGATAGTGGTACGCTTCATATATAATATATGCCCACCGCCCACAACACTTTTACCATTCCATTTTACCATTTAGACATTCTAAATTTTTAACTGTGATCACTGCAACATGGGTTTATAAGAAAATTTCCATCAGGCCACGTGCGCTGCTATACCATGCGCCAATTCTTCCTTATTGTAGTAGAAATTTATTACATTTAAAACGAAATGCCTAAGGATTCAATCCAATTGCGAATCTATATCAGAGAATTGTACTGAGACTGTTTGTTATCGCAGCAGAAGATAAGCACGCTTAGAACACAACGTTTCAAAACATGCATTCAGTTGAAAATCTTTTCTCAACAACGAAGTATCTAATTCTTCTTTTTCAAATATTTTTTCTCTAGTGGCGCATGGTTAAAGTTACTTTAATAACAATTTAATAGTTTTTGCACATCCTGTGAAACATCATTCCAAATATATATTAATCTACCTCGTGAGTATTCAAACAAGCGTTATCCGAATACGCACGACGTTGCCTGGCCAGAATTTTGTACCGTCACCCGAATACGGGCGACGCTACCAGACCAGCGTTTTTGCTGTCACCCGAATACGGGTGTTAATAGTCTCCCTTTGTTTTCTACTCGCGCTCGCGCTCGTTGACGGGACACGTCACCGCAGACGGATTCCTTGTCTCTCGCCATTATCATTATACACGCGCAATTTACCGCGGGGTTCACTTCCTGGCTGCGTCCTCGGCCGCGCCGCACATCGTAACACTTCGAAGACGCGTTCACGAGTTCACAGCTCGTTAACCCCGGGCCCGTTGTGCGGCAATTCTGCATGAACCGAGACGCAACGTCATTGTGGCAACTTCGTGTCACCGTTGCCATTCAATCCTGTCAACTATTAGACGCGGAAGCGCTTTCGACTTATTAACCGGAGAGCCTGCAATTGCTCCTGCGTGCTCAAGCCATTGTCGGCGTCCGAGCGAACTTCCACTCGCAGAACGCAGACTGGTGTCTGTCGGCGTGTTGCATCTGCGAACTATGGGATGAGAGAACGTTGTAAATTATTGGTGGAGTTGTTTTTGATGCTGGTGGAGTTGTAAATTATTGGTGGAGTTGTTTTTGATGCTGGTGGGAGTGGGCAAGAAGGTAGTTGGTGTTTTTGAGGTACGCGGTTTATGTGGTGGGAATGGGGTTGGATGAGAAGGACGTCAGTCATGTTAGAAGATGTGAGGCTGTTATATATAACAATTCGTTTATAATCATGCGCTTGCATCGGTCGAGGATTAACCCTTTTACTGCTAGGCCCATCTACGTGGTACGCGCAAAGAATACCAGGGCTGATTTGATATTCGCGCTACTATGAATTGCTTTATAAAGAACAAAATGCCGATTTTCTGGAGGAAAGTTTTAAAATGTATTCTTTTCAAACTTAGAAGATATTGAATACAATTTTAGTGAAATGAAATATTTAATAATAAATAATGTAAATTTTTATATTTAGATTATATAAAATATATAATTATACGTGGAAAATTATTGTTGCAATAATATCTCTTATATTACTTACACGTATTGTTTTTAAAATACGAGCAAGCATGAGTGAAAAGAAACTTGACACTCAGAGGAGCGATAATATGAATTTAGTATAGCACAGCATAGCACAGCATTATGCAAAAATAAAACGCAAGCAAATAATGAAATTTACTTATTTCTTTCAGCACCTGAGGTGTTCTCAATAAGTTCTCGTATCAAACCAGTACGAAGTGACACTTGCGGTCGTAATAAAATTCTGGATATAACCAAAAATGTGCTTAACATCCATTCAGAAACAATGAGACAACACAATTAATCAACAGATGTTCAAGCGAAAGAATAAGGGTTTCAAGTTAGTACGTTTCCCGGTGATGATTTGAAGTAGCGGAGATAGGTTTCGATTGGAAGGATGTCACTTATCTATCTTTCAGATAATTGATTGAATGACGTGCGGATATTGGTGTTAGAGTGAAAGAATGCTGGTATTGTGTTAGTATTTTTCAATGTGACGATACAATGTACTGTTGGTAGTCACAGTGTACAGTGGTAGTCATGTTAATATTTTTCACGGTCGTGATTTGATGAAGTGGAAATAGTTTTCAATGGAAAAACGGTTCGCTACAATTGCAATAAAACTAAAAAAATTCGAGTACAAAATTAATACACACTGTTCTAACAGCAGGCTGGAGACTTGCGAAATGTATTGCAATGGTTTGATTAGGGATACTTTAGAGTCCATAACTTTCGTGACGCAACGCAATGTAAATGTAATAAACATTAATCTCCGATTTTATCTTTAATTGGAACCGGTTGAAAGCTAATGATGTAGAATTCAATGCTTCCTACTTCAGTTTCCGACGCTTGACGAATGTTTAATAAATATTCATCTAACATCGTACTACTGTCACGTGCTTCACAACAAACAAATTAAATTATACTTTCGGTGCAGTAGTTCACACAAATTTGGAAGAATGTTGCGATTTAAATCGTATCCCGCATTATCATGCACCGAAACGCACTAAGTATATTTCGTTTTCGCGACGATTCCGCCATCGCGTCTCTCCCCTCAGTCTTAGTTTCCATTTCCTGCTAAATCCTGGCCGCGCAACGTCGAAACAACTTCCGGCAAGTGTCCACAGCTCGTTTACCTGACTCGCAGGAGGAAATTCCATACAAAACCGGAAGCTGTACCTCCGTGCCTTTCCTCCCTCCCCCTCACCGACGACTATACCGTGCTACACCGACAACTTGGATCATAACTTATACCGGCCGCGGGAGCATGCCAGGACATTGTGCATTTTACTCGCATTTTACTGCTTCTTACCGCTCTTTACTGTCTGGAGAAGCTCTGGACTTTATTGTTTGGGGGACGGTTCGAGATTTCTTCTGTCCGACGGCTGAAGAACAGGCGGATGCGGAAAAAAGCGGCGAGGTGTGTATAGTTAATGTACAGTTGTCGGTTTCGTCGGCTGCTGTCGGAAATGTGACAGGGAGGCGAATATTATCTTATTATTATCTTTTGTGTCTCTATATATGCGCTTGTCAATCTTGTTCATCTCTCACGCAATACAGTTTCTATTATCAATGTATGAGTTGAATTCGAGTAAAACACATTCTTGCATTACTTACTTTGGCGCGATAAAGAATTATAATTATAAGTTGATTACGTTTTGTATGATAAATTAATAGATTTCGCACAATTGGAAAAATATTTCGTTCTTCGCGAGCGGTTCGGTCAGGAATCTTCAGCAGAAAAAGAGTTAATATTCCTGTCACGATTAATGACGCAATGTCAAATCAGTCTGTTTGTCAGTTTGCCGTAAAAAATGTTCGTCGACTTGATCAAAGCCATTGTCTTCGTGTCAATTGAATGTCAAGTAGTATATATCCCAGATATTGACATTCTCGTAATGACATACAATTGTACCATGACATTACATATATCGATTCAAACATATCAATTACTAAACAGATCAAATACCATGCATTCCAAAAAATTGATTTGAGAAATTGCATTCCATAACATCCACCTGCAACCAGTCGGCACCTATTTATATCCTTCTACCACTCTCATCTCTATCCTCACATTGTCACCAGCCCTCTCGACTCGTCGCAAAAATGTTCGTCGACCTGACTAAAGGTATCACACCGCGTCAGTTGAACATCAAGTTGATCTAAGATTTTGTCATTCCCATAACAACGTTCTGTTCTACCACAGACTCTAAAACGCACTTCTCCCCATAACATCTATCTGCGCCATGTCTTCACCTATCTATATCCTTCTACCACTTTTATCTCTATCCCCGCATCGTCACCAGTGCACTACCCACCCCCTCTCAACCCGTCGTCAAAACATTCGTCAACTTGTTTAAAATGACAGTATTCACGTCAGTTGAACGTCAAGTACCATAAATTTCCAATTTTACCATTCTCATACCGTTCTGTTCTACTAAGACATTACACTTATCAAATACCCAACACTCTAAAACGCACCTCTCCCCATAACATCCACCTGCACCCCGACATCACCCCTTTCTATTCCTCTACCACTTTCATTTCTATCTCCGCATCGTCACCACCCTCTCGATCCGTCGCAAAAACGTTCGACGACCTGATTAAAATGACTACATCCGCATCAGCTGAACGTCAAGTCCATCGAAGATTTTGTCATTCCCATAATAACGTCCTGTTCTACCAAAACATTACACATATCAAATACCCCACACTCTAAAACGCACCTCTCTTCATAAATTCCACCTGCACCCTGACACCACCTCTTTATGTCCTTCTACCACTTTCATCTCTATCTCCGCATCCTCACCACCCTCTCGACCCGTCGCAAAAACGTTCGTCGACCTGATTAAAGCGATCACACCGCGTCAGTTGAACGTCAAACATCGTCGAAGCTCGTCAAACCCCGCGAAACGTTAGACATCGCGTCGTCGGGCGATGCAATTAAAAGGCCTACGCCCTCATGTGCACAGCTTCGCGGTCGTAGGCAGTGGTCGAAGCATTCACAACGCCGGCGATGTTTGCCGGGCCATGACGGAGCGACGTTGACGTAAACGTACGGCGCGAATGAAGCGTTACACGTGAAACATCGGTAACCCAAACGGCGAGTGGGACAAGCGTAACGCATTAGTCGATATTCAATGCGCTTCATTAGGGCGCCTCGCGATCGAGTTGCGCGCGACTGCTCGTTAGTCGCCAGAAATTGGCAGGTGGAGAAGAGGAGGAACGGGAGGCGGAATCGGCGCACGATTATTGCCGGAGGAAGCCGGGGCTTACGGCAAATCCTTCTGAAGACGATAGTTTGGACGGGGAGCCGTTTATGTTGTTCCGTGTGTATCGTCTTAGGTGTGGTAAGACGCTTGGGAACGGCCGGATAGAGGCGGAATTGCTTTCGTAGATAACTGCGCGCGGTCTACGTGGATGTCTAAGCAAAATTGTCAGCGACGTGGCCTGCGCGCGGATCCTGCTATTAATGCGGACGTCTTAAAAGTCCGGGTGAGAGACGCGGCGATGCTCTATCGAGCGGGTTGAATGCGAATTTGACGATTTCGGTGGCGAAGGAAGACGGATTTCAGTTCAATGTAGAACGAAGCGATGTCTTGAAAATCGTGACGGGGACTGGTCAAATTTAAAGACGATGCTTTAGAGGATATGGAAGTTTATGTGTTTTGAAGCATGTAGAATAAGAAAAGGACTATTGTAAAATTTTATTTGTTGCGAAGCCAACATTTTATGTGGAAAAGTGTGCAAGCTAAGGTATGAACACAAATGTATCGCTTATCAATATAGGAAGAAGAAATTCAATTTTAGTGATTACTTGCAAAGCCTTTTGTCAAAATGTATTTTGTCACGTCTGAAATGAGAAAAAGGCTATTGCAACATTTTGTTTGTCACGTAACCGTCATTTTATGGGGAAAAGTTTGCAAGATAAGATATGAATACAATTGTATCCCTTATCAATGTAAGAAGAAGAAATTAGATTTTAGTGTCTAGGCTATTTATCAATATAAGAAGAAATTAAATTTTAGTGTTTACTTGTAGAGTGTTCTGTCGCGTCTAAAATGAGAAAAAGGTTATTGCAACATTTTGTTTGTCGCGAAGCAGTCGTTTTATGTGGAAAAGTTTGCAAACTAAAATGTGAACACAATCGCATTATTTATCAATATAGGAAACTGAAATTACATGTTTGTGTTTACTTGCAAAGTGTTCTGTCACATCTAAAATGAGAAAAAGGCTATTGGAACATTTTGTTTGTTGCAAAGTCGGAATTTTATGTGGAAATGTTTTTCAGTTAAGCTATGAACACAATTGCATAATTTATCAATAGAGGAACTTGAAATTAGATTTTAGTGTTTACTTGCAGAGTTTCTCAGTTCCATTTAGTACGCAGTGCTAAGACACAACATTGCGCAAAATCGCATGGAACCATGACAACATAAAATAAAACTTAGGAAATAATATCTTACTATTGCACCATCTTTGCCTTGTGCATCTGTTTTAACGTTCCGGCGTTCTCTTGTAAACGTGCCACCCTGTACACAGTTTTCCCTGTTCAGTTCTTAAGCCCCTCACTCTCCCTTTCTCGCATTCCCGATTTCTCGCTCGCTCTTCAGAGCCGTGAGCTTCTCAAGTTCACAGCTCGTTAACTTGCGCGACCCCCACTTCTGGGGGACGGGGTTGAGTTTGCATGAACATGTAGCTACGGTAATGCCATCGGATATGCCCCGCTTATGCCACTGTGGCAACTTCTGGCTATAAGTCGCGACCAACACAAAATACGAAGACGTTTTAATTATTCTTCAGCGCATTGACTGCCCACAAATAGATAGAGTGAGATACGTATATGTACTATAATATGATTACGGTATACCGAGTGGGTGCATCTTCAAAGTCGAATCATTACGTAATTATGATTAATGATACTGAAGATCTGCAAATAAAACTGGGGCACGACTTTGTTTACTCGATCTATTTGGAATGGTCAATAACGTGTTTGTCACAGTGATTTTTGTGGTATTTAGGAAATTTGTATAATGTAATCATTTTGATGACAGAAGAATGCCATAATTTTATTTGCACAGGCAATTTGGAATGGGAATTATTATATGTATGATGGTATTTTTGTAGTCTTCGAAACCGATTCATTAAATGCATTTCTAATGTTTGTGATGTTTCCCAAATTGCAAAGTTCCCAAATCATTTTTGCACTGGTAAAGCGAGTAAACCAGTGACGCTTCGGTTTTTGTGGTATACTTATAAAGTGTCGCCAAAACAACGCGAAACATTTATATTTTATTATTTATTCATTGTATAATATATCGCCTTGGCGTCCAAATAACCAAAACATCTTAAAAAGTATTAATGCATTTAAGTTTCCACTGTAATTGCAATTTAAACCATGACTTCTAACTACTTTCCACACATAACCAGTATACCTGTGAAATATTGCAATTTCTTCATGACAGGAGTACACTCGTCAAAAACAGCTAAACTAATCAATACGTACCACAACTCCAATTAATCTTTCATAAACATTTCTTCGCGCTCTTTCACGCGGCACAAAACTTCAGTATAAATTACCCTCTGCCGAACGGCCGAGTTACGAGGCGAAAAAATGTTGAATTTTTCCACCTGTTTTCGGCCATACATCAAAAATACATGTCCCACCGGATTAAAGTCGTTATTCCGTTATATCTCGCGCCGTTTAATGTTCGGCGCGCAAATGAAATTTATCGCGCGACACCTCTTGCAGTCGCACTCGTCGCGTTTTCTCTCAAGTTCGGCCAACGTGCCGAAAGGGGTGGATCTTCATCCGCGAACGAAATAGTTAATTCGCGTGAAAGACGTCTCAGTCGGCGGGCGCGAGAGTGAATATTCCATTTACGGCGCGCCGTCCCACGAATGGGAATCGAACTAACGGCTGGAGATCTTCGGCGAATTTATGCACGGCGAGAGAGGTCTCGCCTTTGAACGGCGACCGCCGGGATTGATGGGATCAAACAATTTGGAATAGTTGCTCTTAGACGGACGTAAAGTGGAGACGCCTGACGTCTTAGGTCATTGCTCGTGAATCGCAATTATGAGGCGAGTGAGCTCACTGAGACACGATAAAGGTGTCGCGATGGAATGCTAACGAATACTGACGGACCGTAAGAAAGTATTAGGAACTGAGACTAGTGTAGGAAACGGAAGGGAATGAATATTAGATGGGGGCGATGAGTATGTAGAGTGGGTTGAGGTTGTATATTCGATTTGTAGACGATAATTGTGCCGTTTATCTTTATTAGGTACAAGACCCAAATCGTAGTTTCGGTAGAGACGAGGACTTGTAGTTGTAGTGTGGAGGACGTAACGAATACTGACGGACCGTAAGAAAGTATTAGGAACTGAGACTAGTGCAGGAAACGGGAGAGAATGAATATTAGATGAAGGCGATGAGTATGTAGAGTGGGTTGAGGTTGTATATTCGATTTGTAGACGATGATTGTGCCGCTTATTTTTATTAGGTGTAAGACCCAAATCGTAGTTTTGGCAAAGACGAGGACTTGTAGTTAGTGGTCGTCCCAGAGACAAAGTGCACGGATCAAATAAATATTTGAATCAACCTTTCCCCAAAGCTGAACTCTGTGCATTTTTGCATTTTTTATTTCTTTTAGTTTAGCTTCCACACCCCACAGATTACACAATGTTTCGGACACGATGTTCCTACTACTGGTCTCTGTCTCGGCAACTGTCGTCTTTTATTGGAATCAGACAATAGGGTCTTAAACTTATCTTTTGGTAGGTCCGGTGAGGAAGATGCTAGATTACTGATACATCAACTCTTACACGAGGAAGATGTGATAATCCCGCAAAGGTAAAATACGTGAAGAAATTTGGAATGATTGAATTTAGATGTATGCGAAGTGGAAACTGAAAACCTTCGGTCATTCCTTTGTAATTCTAGCGAATAGTGACGAAACGTAAGAAAGTATTAGGAACTGAATTTAAGAAAATGTGGTGATAATTCCGCAAAGGTAAAACAACATGGAGAAATTTGGAATGATTGAATTTAGATGTACGCGAAGTGGAAACTGAGCATCTTCAGTCATTCCTTTGGAATTCTAGCGATTATTAACGAAACGTAAGAAAGTATTTGGAACTGAATTTAAGAAGATGCGGTGATAATACCGCAAAGGTAAAACAACATAGAATTTGGAAGGATTGAATTTAGATGTACGCGAAGTGGAAACTGAACTTCTTCGGTCATTCCTTCGGAATTCTAGCGAATAGTGATGAACCGTAAGAAAGTATTAGGAACTGAATTTAAGAACATGCGGTGATAATTCCACAAAGGTAAAAAACGTGAAGAAATTTGAAATAGTTGAGTTTAGATGTTCGTATAGTGAAAACTGAGTGTCTCGGTCATTTCTCGTCAATTGCAATTATGACAAAAGCCGGTTTATTAAAACGGAATATAAGTACCACGATTGAATTCTAGCGAATAGTGCTAAACCGTAAGAAAGTATCTGAGAAGAAGACTGAATCTAAGAAGATGTGATAATTTCGTAAAAATGAGACACATGAAAAAATTTGTAATAGTGGAGTTTAAATATATGTGTATAAATATATGAGTATAAATAATAATTTTGCAAAAATAAAGAACGGAAAGAAATGGGAAATAGTTGAATTTGAACAAACACAAAATCGAAATTTCATTTACAATTCGCAAGTATGAAATGTGCAAATTCCCCAAGCATCATATTGCTGCCACGGTAGAGTTCTAACGAATGTTGAGAAGAACGTGGATGTTCTTTTTCCAGAAACCCCTGAATATAAACCGAAACTCTTTGGACACATTTAAAGAATATCCCATCTAATCCCCGGTCAGGACTAATATTACGTTTCATGAAAATTATTAGACGAATTTTTGATGAAGCGTTCATTCCCTATGCAGCGGATAAAGAATGTAAAGAAGACAGGTATTTGAAAAATGAGCATCACCGTACGATTCCCGCGTAACGTAATGATCGCATTATTCATATAACCCTGCAGACACTAAGATAGGCCAGGCATTCTGATCGTGGGGATATTATGCTCAGCGAACTAGGCCAAACGTCGCCTGATTTCCATGAAAAAGTCTGTTATTATACCCCTGGCCTCTCTGCCGCATTATGAAGTTACCGCTTTAATTTTCAGCGGCTTTCTTCGGCAGTTATTAGAAGAGAGCCGCGGCGGGAATGAGATGCGCTGAATTGAACGACGCTCTAAAATTACCAGGCGCCTTCGAATCTACATGCAATGTTCTGCGGTGTTTTCTAATCCTTACGCGTCATCTCACAAAAAGCAGTCATTAAGCATATGCGCGCAGAGTACCGCATAATTGTGCACATGTTATGAGAATTCGAGAAAAATAGTATATGTCAAATTTAAATAGACATTAGTCATTCTTAATGGATAAAATACTACCTATGATATGAGAATGGAAGAAAAATATAGTATACGTTAAATTTATGTATATATGACATCCGGCGTGATAATTCATAAAAAGCAGGTATGTCACCCATTAAATTTAGTAAATGTTACCCATCAACGTAAGCAGTAGTATTTATAAATAAGAGTAACGCAGAAAGTACTAACTGTGATATGAGAATTCAAGCAGAATACAGTATGAGTCAAATTTAAATATACATCAATGCCATTCTGCGTGATGATTTTTAAACAGCAAGTATGTCGCCAATTAAATTTAATAAATGTTACCCCTCAACATAAGCAGTGGTATTTATATGAGAATTTAAGAATAATATAGTATACATCAAATTTGTATATATTAATGTCATCTTGCGTAATAATTTATAAACAGCAAGTATGTCACCCATTAAAATTAGTAAATGTTACCCATCAAAATAAGCAGTAGTATTTATAAATAAGATTAACGCAGAAAGTACTAACTGCGATATGAGAATTTAAGAAGAATATAGTATACGTCAAATTTAAATATACATCAATATATCCTGCGTGATAATTTTTAAACAGCAACTATGTCGTCGATTAAAGTTAGTAAATATTACCCCTCAAATCCCAGCTTACAGGAGTCCAAGTCTCCGTGCAGTTTTGGGAAAAATCGTTAGTTCGTTCCCGGCTGTCCTTGGGCGGTGGGGAAAAATTTAATGTAATGGAAATCGCTATCAGCGGCCGTTATCATTATCACCGGCGACGGTAACGTGAGCAACAGCGACAGCGGCGTGTAAAATCCACCCCCGCTCGCCTCCCACGCGAAATGCAATTATCACTCGGCGAGCGTTATATTTTCTGGGGCGCTGGCGTGCATTAGCCACGAGCTCGGTCGCAATAATTATTATTTATCGCGGCTGTTATATTAGTTCGCGCCACTCCGCGTCCAGCAAACGTCACCGCACCTTGCTCGACGCTCCGCTGTTGATGTTGTGCACGCACGATCGCCGAAAAACGAATTATTACGCGTCCGATATTCGCGCGTCCCGTTCTGTGAAATTCGTCGGCGAAGGTGAACGTTTGAATAATTGTATCCGAAGGCTGCCGAATGTGTGCGCAATTTGTTGCAAGTATGATGCGCTGTGACGTCAAGTTGAGAAGGTCGCAACTGCAGGGATAATTGGCTGATTGACTTTGCCAGAGTTACTTTATTGGCGGATTCGCTTGTTTTTCGGTTGGCAAGAGTGTTTTCGGTTGATTGTGCTTTAGTGAGATAATTGACCGGTAATAAAGAAAATATGTAAAGATACAGAACGCGTCCGACATTCACACATGGTTAATTTTGAATAATTGTATCCGAAGGCTGCCGAATGGTGCCGGAGTTACTTTATTGACGGTTTCGCTTGTTGCTTCGATTAACAATAGTGTTTTCGGTTAATTTTGCTTTAGTGATATAATTGACCGGTATTAAAGAAAATATGTGAAGATACAGAACGCGTCGTTTCGCTGATGAATATTCACACGGGAGATATATGTGACAAAACGTATGATTGGAATGTTGTACTGGACAAATAGTAATAGTATTATAATGTGATAGACAATAGAAAAATACAGAAAAATAGTCTGATTGCCAGGAGACCGTCTTTACTGCGAGTGATTGTGCCAGTGAAAAAGGTCAACCGCAGATCAGGCTATTTTCCTGTAACTCTTCGTTAGCTATTGTATTTATTATCTTTGATTAAAAGTAAAAAGATACATTTTATCGTAATGAATTTTCAACAGAAACATGCTATATTCTCGATGCAGAAACTGTGCAGGGAATGTATGTAAATAATCAGGATTTCGTCTGCTGCCCTGAGATAAAGTACCTACAGCTACCTTAAAATGTTACCGATTAGACTTACAAAAAGTGTGTGGGTTTGTGGAGAATTTTTGTATGTATATACGATGAGAAAGTGTGGAATATGTATCTAGATTTAAATGTTTATCATTCAACAACCGACGACTCTAAAAATTCAGCGCGTTACTTAAGTGTGGTTGTGTCATGACAAAAAAAAAAAACAGAATTTTGACTTCTACCCTTAACACATACCAATTTCAACGGGTTCGGACTTGTGAACGGTAGGCTTTCCAGATACACTCTGTGTGTTGATTGCATTTCTTCTCTTGAGCGAAAATTGAAAAATATTGCCACTCGTAGTATTCAGTCAGAACTCAACGAATGACAGAAAGACGGGTATACATGTTTTTGCATCTTTCATATAATTGCAATCACAGTAAAACAATGTGTTTCGAATCATTTACAGTAGTATAGGATAGTGATATCTGCCGGATATTGTATAAAGACTTTAAAAATCCACGGATTTGTATTAGACTAATTGAGCCGTTTATTTTGAAAGTGAACTTTCTATTTTGAAACACTTTCAAAATAAATGGCTCAATTATATTAAACAGAGAACTCTTGTTAAAATATAAATGCAGATATAACCACCACAGAATAGAAAATAAATGTACTATACTCGGATTACTAAAACGTACCAGATGGTCTGCTAAATATCGTGGCAAAAATTAACTTTTTATTTGCTTCGCGGACGGTCCCATTCTAATCTCATGCGATGACCAGTACATTTGCAAACGACATCCCTCCCTTTTCAGTTACCCCAGTAGCAACCCTGAAAATTCGCCAAACACCTAAAGTCCTACCCAAGAAGACGCCTCAGTTTTCAGCCCTAAAAAACCCAGCGGTTTTACGTCGGCACTGTGACTTCACGCAACAATTGCTTTTGAAATTCGCACGATCATCAAATGCGAACATATTCGGCCGCAAATGAATTTCCTGCGGATCACAAATGAGATCGTCCGTGGCACGATGGTAACGTTCGCGGGCGCATGTTATAGTCGAAGCGTAAACGAGCGGGCGAAATCGCGGAATTACACCGCTGACACGAGCGACCGACTTTTTCTCGCATCGCTGAAATTAAACGAAATTAAACCCGTCCATATGACTGCCGCCTGTCGCTCTCTGCCCACCTCCCCGCTGCTTTTTCCCGACGAAACTGGCAATAAGCAGAGATTCTGCGCGTCGCGCGTCGTCATTTCCCAACCGACGAGTGCATCTGATATTTTTAAATCGCTGAAACTGTAAATGTTCGAGCGATCGCGGTCGGGAAGGACGGGCGAGAATTAAAATTAACCCCGGCTCAAACTGAATCTACGACAAAATAAAACAATGGTTAAGAGATATCAGTGAGAGTAGTTGAAACGTCCGGACGTTTTTATGCCCCAATTTAATCGCCGATTGATAACTTTCGGCGAGGAGTTCGTGGCGGTGCTTAAATCTAACCGGGCCGGGTGTCAGAAGTGCATTAATAAAATTTGCGCTCCGCGTTCTAAGTTGAAACTAAAACGTGATCGCGAATTCATTCTGAAATGGAACGGGTATGCAACTAGGGGAGAAAAAGAAAGAGAAGCGGACAGAGAGGGTGGCTAAAGTTAAAATTAATTCCAGCGCAAACGGAAACCGTGAAAAAAACAATTGTTAGGAAACATCACTCAGAATAGATGAAACGTCTTGACGTTTCTCATGGTTCAATTTATTTGTCTATTGATAACTTTCGGTGACCTGTTCGTGGCAGCGCTTAAACGTGCCAGGTGTTAGAAAAGTGCATTAATAAAATACGCGCGTCCTGTTCGTAGGTAGAAACTAAAATGTGATCGCCAATTCATTCGGAAATAGAACACGAATAAAAGTAGGGGAGAAAAAAGAATGAGAAACAGGCTGACAGAGGGTGGCAAAAATTAAAATTAATTCCAGCTCGAACCGGAACAATCAAAAATATCCATAGAGACGTCCTGTTATTTTTGATCGATTCAATTTGATGGTCCATTAATAAGTTTTAGGAACAAATTTGCACTGCGTGTTCTAAGTAGAAATCAAAACGCGAATGTATGGTGAAATATGACATAACTACGACTTGAACAGAGAAATATAAATGGGGTATGAGTAGATTAAAAATTAACCCATACATAAATTTAAATGATTAAAAAAAACAATACTTTAACAGATACCGGTGTAACCCCTTGATTGCTATGGACGTATATATGCCTCCGCCGAAATCTATGGTGTCGATTATGGGCGCATATATGTGTGCCGAATCGTTTCGATTTCTTACTTATTCCTGCCACAATTATGAATGCGCGAGATTGATACAGATGCGTTCTTTATCAAATCATTTTCTTCCATTATTTCATTTGGCGTAAATGAAGAATTATCATTAGAAGTTACTTGCGCCGATAAATTTCGGCGAACGTATATATGCGTCCATAGCAGACAAAGGCTTAAACCGGTATTTGTTAAAGTATTATTTTTTTTAATCGTTTAAATTTATATATGGGTTACTTTTCGCTAGTGTGAACTCTGTCGATTGATTATATAAGGCGCAACTAACTTCTAATGATAGTCCTTCGTTTACGCCAAATAAAGTAATGGAAAAAAATGATTTGATAAAGAACGCATCTGTATTAATCTCGTACATTCGTAATTGTGGCTGCAATAAGTAAGAAATTGAAACGATTCGCATATATGCGGCCATGGTTGGGACCGATAAATTTCGGCGGACGTATATATGCGTCCATAGCAGTCAAAGGCTTAAACCAGTATCTGTTAAAGTATTGTTTTTTTTAATCGTTTAAATTTATACATGGGTTACTTTTTGCTAGCGTGAACTCTATTGATCAATTATGTAAAGAGCAACTAACTTCTAATGATAATTCTTCATTTATGCCAAATTAAATAATGCAAGAAAATGATTTGATAAAGAACGCATCTGTATTAATCTCGTACATTCATAATAGTGACAGCAATAAGTAAGAAATCGAAACGATTCGGCCGCATACATATATGCGCCCATGACACCGATAAATTTCGCCGGACGTATATATGCGTGCATAGCAGTCAAACGGTTAAAACTTCTATTCGCCTTATATAATCAATCAACCGAGATTTAAACTATCAAAAACTATCTCGTCCACAGCGAACGCTACGACCATGAGTATTCAGCAGTCAAAGGGTTAGTCTACCAAAACTCCCAACGAGCAGTTCGCGGCAGCGTTTAAATCTAGCCGTCCGCGGCGTTAGAAAAGTGCATTAATAAAATTCGCGCTTCACGCTCCGGGTAGAAACTGAAACGTGATCGCGAATTCATCCTGATATGGAGCGGGATTGCAATATCGCGAGGAAGAGAAACCGAGCTGACTAGCGGGAGAAAGAGAGTGCGAGCATAAGCAGAATACGTACAATTACGCCGATCGCTGGAAGCATCTGCATGTAAATGGGAAAGCGGCGCAGGTATATGGCACCCGCATGGATATAAATCAAAAAGGTAATTTGAAAGAAGGACCCGTTCCACGCGTGCACGTGTCATCTCTTTCATTCCCTACTCCTGACTCCGCCTTTCTCTCCTGATAGCCCACTCCCGTCTGTCCCACTCCGAACTCAACTCCGTTCCGCTCTGTCACTTTGCGAGAAACATGATACGTAACGACGAAAGGGTTGTCGAATGAGCTAATCCGCTGGAGTGCAGTTACTTCGAGATCGTTCCGGCGCAGACTCTTGCCGCGTCAATTTTCCGGCAGAAATTGGAATTGCCCGCTGTCGAATTTCACGAGTGCACACGTGGAGCCGCGACGAATGGGGAGTATTTACGCGAAAATGTAATCTACGCGCGTTCGAGAGGAGAGGAAATGTAACGGATGTGCATCGAAGTGGATTAATGTTTGAGGGGCACTCATGTCTTATTGGTGCTTGGTTTGATGGAATGCTGTTGTGATGTTATAATGCGTCGTGCATGTATACGGCTGACCTAGTTGAGTTACAAGATTTTAACATTCCGGTAAATTAATGCATGGCGTAATGCGCATGTTTATATTTTAGCGTTGTTTTGCGTGGAGCGCACAGTGTCATTGTGGCGAAGCATAACAAGTGCAGTCGCTAAAACGTATGAGTAGTTTCTTAACGTATAAATACTAGCCCTTCTTGTTGGTAGAGGTTAATTTGATTGTTAATAATTTTGTGGGGGTTTTGATGTAATGGTCTTATTATATTTAATCCTGTAGGTGCTGCACATGTTTAATGATATAAGGATCAAATAAATTAATTTAAATGACACAGGCATACATTTTTAACAGTGTCAGTAAGGTTGAATTTGTAATCAAGCTAAAAGTACGACGTAACATTCTAAAATCCTAGGGTCAATCTGTTTTAGTCATTATCCCTTCCTGCAACATTTTATATAATTTCGCTTTTAAACAAATCCTACAATATCATTGAAAATATGTTCTTAAATTTCTACAAGTTAAAATAATTTATCATACTACTTATAATTGCTATTATTACAATCAAAGATGTATGATTTCGCTTCATTGGTGTATTAGCACAAAACAACAGCTCTTTTAAATGACACAAGCATACATTTTTTAAAGGTGTCAGTAAGGTTGAATTTGTAACAAAGCTAAAAGTACGACGTGACATTTTAAAATCCTAGGGTCAATCTGATTTAATCATTATCCCTTCCTGCAATATTTTATATAATTTCGCTTTCAAACAAATCCTACAATATCATTGAAAATATGTTCTGAAATTTCTATAAATTAAAATAATTTATCATACTGTAGTGATCTAGATGTTAGGTGCCGTCGAAACGGGATGTGGAATTATATTGAGTTGAATAAGTTTCTTAAAAGATAAATGTAAGCACTAATATATAAATATAAATATAAAATGAAAGTAAAACTATGGCAATTCGACTTCGATTCGGTAAACGGCAAGAAAACGCATCTATACTAGATTGAACTACACTCTGAGCTTGACTGATCTAAACTGAACTATAACTGATTGACAACTGTAACTCAACTGAACTTAAACTGAGATCGCGTCGCAAATCGAGCCGCCTTTTATACGGACCTCTACCCCTTTATCTTAATCCGATAGGGTCCAACGACAGTTTTATGCGACGCATCTACGGCCGTTTTCCTGATGCTACAATACTATTTATAATTGTTTTTATTAAAAAATGTAATTATTATTAAATTTTATTAAATGTAGTTATAATTAAAAATGATTAAAAAATGTATGATTTCGCTTCATTGGTCCATTAACACAAAACAACAGTTCTTTTAACTTCAAATAAGTTTCAAATACCTCGAAACCTCATCGTTCCGAGGTACGTACAGTGTTGAAGTTTCCGCACAATAAACTGAACCCCAGCCAACAAGATCGCCTACCGCACACCCCGGAATGTGTAACCAACCTCCCTCGACGTCCGTCGCAAAAAAATCTGCCACCCCCCGTATGATGCGGCGCGAAGTATTGCGATGTCCGCGAAGCGTCGTGTTTCACCGTGAAGCACGGCTTATTGATAAGAGACCGCGAAATCTATCGCTCTCCGGTTGGCGCGGCGGAACGACTCGAGAGCGGAGTTTAAAAAAGCGCGATCGTATGTCTCCGCGAGAAAACTATTTCCGCCCGTTGCCCGTCGATTTATGCGTCGCCGTTTCTCGTGCGACGACCGTTCCTCGTCCGGTCGAACGATGACGATTTGTCTCAAGGACGTATATATCCGGGACAACAGGAAGTCTCACGGCTGATGACCCCGTATAAAGCGCGCTCGATCCGTTCCTGCCGATCCGATAAAGCGCCTTCCGTCGACGATAAAGCATCGGGAAAATATTTTTATACGCACCGCCGTATCTTGACCGCGCGACGCCGGTTTACGGACCTGTAAACGTTGCGTGGGATCGTGTAAGGACGCGGGGCTCGTTTTATGAAGTTTCGCTCGCGCGGATATGTGGCCTGCGTAGGCGACGGGGTGAAGTGAATTTAAATAGGAACGGTTAAGATGACTCGCGGCGTTATTGAACGGACGGATGGAGGGTTCCTGTCGTGAGGGTAGGGCGGGGTGTTTGGTCAAGTGATAAAAATGGAGGAGGTTGTACTTGAAGTGGGTGGGAATTATTGAGGAATGGTTTCAATTCGACATGTTTGTCAGAGACGTGCAAAGCGGGGTTCGTGGTTTGGGGAGGTATAGAGTGCAAGCGGTGTGAACCAAGAAGTATTGTGATGAAATATTGTGGCTTAAGTCTTATTGAGATTTTGTTGACTGAAGACGTGATATTAGTTTCATAGGTCAACAATTGCATTGCGATTCGTATTGTTCGCATGGCAATACGTACTCATCCTTTTTCTGCTCGCGGCCTTTTTAACTTTATATTTGCTTTTAATTAAACGGAGGATACATTAGTTATGGATACGTTAATGTGCTACACAATATTGTGTCAAAATATATCATTTCCATAGCTGGGTTCAAAATTTCGGGGACATTAAGTGTAAGCGGGAAAATATACAATGTTCCGATGCACAAAGGAACATCATACATATTGCAACGAAGTGACAATACCTGAATTGTCTGAGCACATGAATTCGGAAAATACGTAACCTAGTAAAGCCTTAACAAATATCCTTGCGATCATTACACAAATTTTCATATATGCGATATTGTATGATTTTCGAGTCTCGGCTGGGACCCCTACCTCAGGAGATATACAACTTAAGTCGCATATAATCGATGACCTCACGATATATTGCGCGTGCTTGCGTCTTTCGATATTTATCCTCAACTGTTTGCCTGAACGCGTGATGCAGCGCAGCTGCCTTTTATATTTTAATATATCCTTCACACAATTAAAATATACCCTATCATATATGTGCCCATAATTATGAAAGTGGTCTAAGTCAAAATTTAAAAAAAATGAGTTTATCAGTTATTTCATACCACATTATTTTTAACTAAATTTATTCAACGTAATTTTTACGAAATTGTCAAAAATGAACCATTAGATAGTGGTTGTAATTTCAACATTATATGGAATTCATTTAGTTTTAATTATGAAAGTGGTCTAAGTCAAAAATTTAAATAAATTATATAAACAACTTGAAAATGGCACGTGGCCTTCTTTGACGCGTTTCTGAACTACATAATAAAATAAATGACAATCAAATTTTAATAATAACGACAACTTCATTACTAGAAGAATCAATAACAAGACGAGTAAAAAATACCGCGGGTGAATCTGTCTCTTGGCTACAAATTCAATGGATGAGATTCTTGAAAAATGAACCTTATAAAATGTTCTCTGAAACATCTTTAGATGATTCTAAATTTCACGTTTTGGATCTTTCACCTAAAAAAGGAAGACCAAAAATATACGGAAATATTAAATTACTTCCATTATACACCACCATTAGACCAGTATCGGAAGAAAAACATAAAGATATTATGAGTTTACTACCGTACATCCCTCCAGTTTTTCAGGAACATTTTAAGAATCTTAAATACTCGAAATAATGATAAAAATGGAATACTGTTTAAAAATAATTAATAAATGTAATAAATGTTCACGAATTATTTCAATCAAATTATTGTTTCAAATAAAACTCAAAGTTCTTTATTGCTTTAAGTCATTTATAGGACATTCAGTTAATTTTGAAAATGGTCTAAGTCAATTCAATGTTTAAAAATAATATTATCGTATAAAATTCACACAAAATTTCATATTCATAGTAAATTTCCATTAATTAAGACTAATAAAATTATAAATTAAAATGTCGCATAATGTAAAAATAATTTTTAATTTATTCAAATGCAATTCATTAAATATCTCGAAACAAGAAATATATGACTTAGACCACTTTCATAATTATGGGCACATATATCATCCCCATTCGTATCGTATGCGTAACAACACTCAGCCCCTTCCTCCCATGGCCTTCTTAACTACCTCACCTCGCGTTCCTGCCTCATTCTCTCGAATGGTTGTCAATGCCAAGCACCGCGGTCTTTTTAGACGTCAGAGTTCCGCCATGGTAATTGCCGTCGAAATGACCGTCCGCTCGTAGCCCTCGTCGACAGAATCGGCGCCCATCACGGTGGTTAGGCACTCGGCCAACCTGGGTTCAACGAACCCCGGACCGAAAGCCTCACACCAACGCCGACGGATCCTACGGCTGGTACTCGCGTTCCCGTCCCGATCCCGCAGGATCATCCTGCCAACGTCGTGCCGTCCTAACCCGACGACACGAGTTCCCTGGCTGGTGTTGGTTTTCGCTTTTTTTTCCTTCTTCTTCCTGATCTCTTCGCTTATTCGCTGTGCGCACTCGCGACTGCGGCGAAATATTTGCGGCGATGCTGAGTGACGGTAATCGTCATGACATTTTCAGCTGATGCAAAATTGAGTTTTTCTGGGCGGAAAGGTGGGACGGTGCATTTTTTATGTATATTCGTATTTTTAAATATGGATTTTTTGGTTGTATTAAATTTATATATTATATTTATATATATTATATATAATAACAACAAAATAACAAAATTTAATACAACCAAAAAATCCGTATTTAAAAATACAAATATACATAAAATAGAATTATTTTTGGGGCGTAAGAAAGCATTTTCAGTGACGTAAAAGAGGGTCATTAGGAAATTATTATTTGATGTGATATTGATTTTGTGTTATTAGAAATGGGACGGTCTATGTTTCAGGCATATTTCATTAGTCATTAGAAAATTATTATTTGATGTGATATTGATTTTGTGTTATTAGAAACGGAACGGTCTATGTTTTAGGCATATTTCAAGGTGTGTCTGATTATCGCATAGTTCGATGCTGAACTTTGGCATCTGGTAAATGGTCCAAGGAGTCATTTTTCGCAAACTCTATACAAATGTCGCTTTCCACTACTGTCTCCAAGATACATTTGCCAACGCAGTACAAGAAACAACTCACATTTGCACGTCGTTACTCCGAACATCACCGTATCCGACTCTGTCGATTCATAGAAAATTGACAGTTAAATCAAAACATACTGATCGCGCATATTCAGCGTCTTCACCAGTATATTCTAGCACTCGGTCGCAGCGCTTAATTTGCATCACGCGCTTGACTGGACCCACTGCCAACAGATGAGCGAGGGAGAAAGAGAGAGAGAGGAGATCGATGAACTGGGGACGTTTTCATTTAAATTTGCATCGCGACGAGTTCGACTCTCTCCCGCTCTGTAACGTACACAATGTCCGTGTCACAGGCGCCTGTCTCTCGCGGAGAGGAAGCGGAATGACTAATCGGGCCGTTTCTGTTGCTACAGAAAGCAATTTATCGAGCGCATCGGCGTGGGCCGGTCCGTTTCACGTGTGTCACACGAAAATCGTAACCGGATCAGCGAGAGATATCAAATGAAAGAATGTGGATCACGCGAACGCACACGTTTTACGAATATCTCAAACCGTTTGCTCGCCAACGTATGCGAAGTGTCGGAATAATGAGCAGTGTGACATAATTATGTAGTGAATAGATGTTAGGTGTCGTCGAAGCAGGATACGGAATTATATTAACCAGTTAACTGTGATTGACGAGTATACTAGTCATGGAGAAGCGAGACAATTTTGTGTATTGACGAGTATACTCGTCATGCGCATAAAGCAGTGACCATTGGCTATTTAAATTGCAATTTTTGAGAAACACAATACATATTCTCAAGTTTCAAAATGTTTAGAATATTTTGAGACTGTGCCGGAATAAAACAAACAAATAAAAAACATAAACAGTTCGAGACGAACTCATGCGTCCCCGTATGCACCGGTTGAAACAGTTTACCAGTTTGAATAATGAATTTATTTATGTCCGATGACCATGTTTTTTAGATGTTAACCTAAAAGGAGCAAAGGCAAAAGTCAAAAAGTTGATTTATAATAGGATTCCTTCAAATATGGTCAGTCATGGGAGAAATACGTGACGCCGACCAGGCGCTGATCTATTGATAGTTGCTGGCTTCGCCGAAGTTTATTTTATTGCGTTTTTAGTTTAATATGTAAGTGGTATATGCTTATGTTAACCAAATAAGTAAATATTAGTAATAAAATTTTCAATTTTATAAAATAAACCCATCTTTCTCATCCAATTTCTTACCAGCGCAACTTACACATTGCGTACGGGTCACGAGATATCTCGTTTTAATGTTGATCGGTACGTTGCTAAAGTAATGAAGCCTTGTGGCAACTTTTGATAGTATAATTGCGAAGTAAATGAATATTAGAATATCGGACGAGTGTAAACATATCGGTCAGTATTAAAAAAAAGCTCGTATGTACTGCACTGAACTTTTTAGGACGTTCAAAAATGTGCGAGGTCTGAGTAAGAAAGAATGCCGTACGCAATATGTTGACATAAAAGGTTAGAGGGTGTAGAGCAATTGGATGCTTTACATTAAACACGAAAATCAGTAATAGAAGCTCCACATTTATCAGATAATTACACATAACGCGGTTGTTTTAAACGAATACATAATTTACGATATAATGTTCCGTTGGAAGTGTCATTGTGCGCGTGAAGATATGGTCTCTGTAAATTAACAATCGATTCGTTCCAGTATTGCGAAGTATGCCCCCGCGTGGTTTTGTCATCAAAGGGGGTGTGAAACCACAATTTTTGGAACAGTTTATTGCTAAATGAAACACGATATTGGAATAAACCGTTCGCCAGGGGAATGTGTTCATTTGAATGTTGTTCGGTTATAACCGAATACTGCTGGCCTACGTAGTGATTCGCACATAAATGCACTGGATGTGATTTGTCACGTACGTGCGCCTAGTGCTTATATTTTGGCCGTCTTGTAGTGTTCGAACTTTTGAGAAACATCTATTTAAGCGAAGTGGCCACCCAAAAAATTGATAGCAGAGTCTACTTTGTTTATTTTCGGTTAACGCTGCAAAATAATTTTTCTGATAAGTAGTAACATGCAGGTACATTTCCTTATAGTCTTCAAAGTATCACACTATAATACCGCAACACAATTTTTTAAATTTTGTACAGTCAGCCACTGACGACTAACAGTTTCTAAGTGGAAACTATACATCAGTAACAATCTACTAACAGCACACACATACTCCCACGTCTAAGTTCCTAGTTAACCCAATGAAGTGACTCCGTCTACAATTAGTTTTACCTAAACGATTATCTGATCTGCAGCCTGAACCACTCGGCGCTTCATCCAGCGAAAAAATGTCCAATCCTACGCCGCGCAAAAGTGTTAATTTCATTAACACAGCGGCGGCGTTTTATTACTTCATCGCGGAACAATGAATTTCTTAAGACTGGGCGCAAGTTGTTTACAAAAGACGTCCTCTCGAGCGGCCACAATTCGAAGGACGCGAACTGAGCAAACTTGTTTGTATTGACCGTGCGACATTATTTATTCGTTACGGCAGAACTGGCACGAGACTACGTAACGTCGCGAGGACTCGGGACTCCGCCGATTTCATCCCCTGCCCTTTTTACTCCTTACCCCTAGACGCTCGCCGCGCCTTCCCTATTTCCGCTACTTCAATTCCTCGAGTGGGTCAAAAATGAGATACTCCAGTCGCAGAGAACTGCACCTCGCCTCGTTTCGTTCGCTTCAGCTGAAGGAGAGTGGGCTAAAATTATAGACGCTGCATTCGTACGGCACGGTTCCTACCGGAGAAAAGCCACGCGAATTGGCTTATACTTGCTATCAATGGCGGTTTGACGAGACTGTGAATGTAACGGGTACTGTTGTTGCGGAAGAGTGGTACGAGCGTACGTCAAGTGCGGCGAACGGTTCGATGGTGGTGAAAGCGGGTTTTCGGCGATAAAAGAAGATCGTCGGTGTTTGGAATAAAGTGGCGGTAAGATTCGCGATTGGACGATATGTAGGTGTCATCGTAGGAATTATGTAAACGTTGACATTAAGTTGCGAAATGTAAAATAAATTTCTGGTTGTCAAATTTGCAATTATATTTATAATATATATCGCTCTGTTAGACAATTTATGTTGGACAAAAATTCTTATGTAACTATAAAGTGAATCTCAGTACCGAAACGAAGTTGCGAAACGCAAAATAAATGCTCAGTCTTCAAATTTGCAATTGCACCTCCAATACACATCATTGTACGAGATTATATTTACAAAATTAGATACCGATAGCATTAAACTGATGACATACAGTTCTTCGACGATATATAACATTCAACAAAAATTTTTATGTAGCCCCAAGGCAGCTTCCAGTATCGAAATTAAGTTGCGAAACATAAAAAAAATATTCAGTCATCAAATTTGCAATTATACCCCTAATATATATTACACTATGCGACTATATTTATAAGAATACAGATCGACAGCGTTTAAAGAGAACTAACGACATACAGTTCTACGACGATATATGACTCAAGAAAAATTCTTATAATAACCCCAAGGCAATTTCCAGTAGTGAAATGAAGTCGCGAAACGTAAAATAAATGTTCAGTTGTTAAAATTGCAATTGCACCTGCAATGCACATAATTTGGTGAGACTATATTTACAAAACTCGATACTGATAGCCTTTAACCTGACGACATACAGTCGTTCGACGATATATAACACTCAACAAAAATACTTATATAATCCCAAGGCAACTTTCAGTACCCAAATTAAGTTGCGAAACGTAAAAAAAAATATTCCAACGTCAAATTTGCAATTTCATCTCCAATACACGTGATTACGCAAGACTATTTATAAAACTAGAAACCGATAGCATTTAAACCAAATCAACGATATACAGTACTACGGCTGTACATAAGACGCAACAAAAATTCCTATAAAACCCCAAGATGACTCCCATACCGAAATGCAGCCACGCAACGTCGACTAAATGTTCTGCCACCTGCGATTACACCTCCGACCGACATTATTCCCTAAAAGCCACCTGGAAAGGGAAGCAGCAGACACCGCCGTCTGTCAAAAAAGACAAACGCATCCGATAGCGCACTACAGGCTGCGCGCCGAAACACAGAAGGCGAATTTAGCGAAACAAAGACGGGCCATTAGACGCACCTGGATAGCAGCACGGACGCAACGCTTGCAACGGCCGGCAAACTCAATTAGACGAAGGCCTCTTTTTCCTCGATTTTTAATGACCCCCTCAGAACGCTTTCGCAAACACGTGCTCCGCTCAATAGCGGCGGAACGGATAGTTGGCGGGCGAATTTATGAGATTACCAAAATGCATCGGCGGCTTTGCGCAGGGGTGGCAGAGAGGAAGGACGGGGTGCAGGGGTCCGCCAGTCGGAGCACGCCCCCGCCTCCGACGATTCTCCATTTCGAATCCCCGATAATTCTTGATTACGTACGACAGCCAGAGAACGCCGGCCGGTACGATTTAAAAGTAATTATGGCCGTCTTATTTATGTCGGCCGGGGTATCGGCTTCGGGTCGCACTATTTCACGGGGATTTAGGGAGGGCAATTAACAGATAAAATCTCCCGCTATTTTTCTACCCCGCGGCTCCCGCTTCCGGGTACGTCCAAGGACGTTTGGGGTGGAAGAGGCGCAAGAATTTATACAACATTAAGCAGCCGCGCTTAAGCCTTCTCGTGGCTCGCGTCCTCCTCTATTTTTCTCTCTCCCCGCTTTTCTTCGCTCCTCCTTTTTCCCCGCTTTCCCTCTATCGCCGTCCTCCAGACGCCCGCGCCTTTGTTTTTTCCGCATTTCGTTTTGTCTCCTCCGCGGAGCGACGCGGGAGAAGTATCCGCCGTGATTTAATGCCTGTTTTAATTGTAACCTAAGTATATTCCGGAGTAATGAAAAGAGTAGGGGCGTTACGGTTTGCCCGATGGGCTTCAATTAAGGGAACACCGGCCGAAACGGAACGAGTGTGCATAATGGCGGCGTATAATGCGAGTACGGTACATACTGTGTACCGGAGGAAGGTAGAATCTAGACAATGCCGGCCGCTATGGAGGAGGCGGCTGAATAAAATGTGAAAAGGCAGATGAGAGTAAGCGTATGCGGATATGGGATAAGCGAGTACGGTGTGTATGATGGAGCGTACGGATATTTCAAGAAACGCGCATTTGTAGTATGGTTCGAAAGCGAGAACTTATCAATATTGGTAGCTATATACCACTTTTTCTGACGTGAGCGAATACTGATGCGATCATTTTGTAGTCCAATCAATAAAACGTGAAAAAGTGGATGCGAAGATATAGGTGTGGATATGTTAAGCGAGAGGAGTGTTCATGGCGGAACGTGTTAACACCTAAACTACTGTACGTCTATAATATCGTTTCAGAGCGAAAACTTAAGAAAACTGGAAGTTAGATACGATCTTTTTTGACACGATCTTTCACATACGTAATTATCTTGTTAATTTTATTCATGCAAAGCGTATGCCTTGAAATATTTATTTTATTTAATTCATAAATTCAATAATTCAATTTCATAATTCATAAATATCGAACGACAACATATATAAAGTTGGGAGGCATTGTTTCTTAATATCTGTAGTGAAAAAGTATGGCATAGCGTTTCACAGTAAAAAATGTAAAAAAATGACAAATTCAGTATCGATCCTATGTTTCGAAACATTATTTAAAAATGTGGAACTTGTCGAGACGTATGGTCAGAATTTAATATATTTTTGTACGTTTTTTTCTGACCGTCTGAGTCCATATTTGGGCCAGACGTGTGTTTATTTCACGTATTTTTATTGGTAATGAAAAACATTATAACCCCATCGCAAAAATGTATAAGTCTCGTCATGTTAACGTAACATGTTCTGAATGGTCACAAACACTTTTTAAATTTCATACGCGTACCTACAGCTTGTTTCAACACTGACAGTTTACATTAGATCCTCGAATTTCACAGGTTCGTTTAACACAGTACGCGTACCTGTTTCCAAATTCACACAAAATCCGTGTTTACACAACCTATATCACTCATATAACATGCCTTCGTATAACACGCACGGCGATTCACCGCATATAAACCTCTGTATGATGTGTCAATAAACGCAAAACATTAAATTGAATAAACTAACACTCCGCAGCGAACGAGATCCGCAGCCTCGGCGAGTTCGAGGAATCGCGTAAAAAATTAGCCGGCGAATTGAAAGAGACCGCGAAACAGGTTGGCACGCTCGTCGGGGAAGTAATTTCCGCGAATCCGAGATGAACATCTTAAATGCGGGCCGTCGGGATTCTCGGCGGCACCCGAATCCGGCGGCGGTGATTAATTAATGTTTCATGTAGTTTCGGCCCGTCGGGTTAAGAGAAACAAGAAACGACAAAGTTTCGCGGTTTCGTTCTCGACTATGAAATATTATTCCCGGCGAGGGGACTTAATTAAACCGGCTGGTTCCTCGCCGGAATGGCAGCAACAAACCCCGGCAATTCGCGTTTGACGCTCGGATTGTCGTACTTTGTGTTATTTTCGGCGGTTTTTGAATAATGCGCGAGCAGCGTGCGGACGCAAAGAATTTTGAGGTTTCTGACAGTCCACCTTGGTTGTCGCTTATTTGTGGGGTCCGTCATGTGTTTGGTGTTGTTGCATTTGATTGATATGTATATTTTTGCATGCTCTATGATTTAATCACTGCATTTTATATTCACACGGTGACTGATGCATGATGTAAAAAATTGTATGGTCAATTATAATAATTAAATAATCGCATATGTATTCATACGGTGGTTAATGCACAATGTAAAAAATTGTACGATCAATTATAATAATTAAATATTCGTGGGTATACTATCGACAGAAAATTAATGTAACGATCCACTATGGAGTTTTCGTAAAATACTGTTTAAGACATGCACCAACACACTGAATACAATAACGGCACTACTCTTATGAACATCCCATGCTACTATAATATGATTGGACTGCAATTTCATATTCTAGTCTTCAATCGGCAATTTCTTTCACTCTTTCAGCTTTTGCAACCCATGTACTGACATATTCATAAATATTTTTTCGTGTACAAGGCAAACAAATCGCAATTTACGCATTTGCCGTATTTTGTCTTACTTTCGGCCGAATTTGAATAAAACATGAATAATGTACGAGCGCAAAGAATTTTGAGTTTGACGACAGTCATTGCTAATACAAAATATCAAGAATCAGTAACCATAACTCAATTATTCACATTATAAAGTCAATGTGACTTGTGTACGAAATTTCCATAAGATGTCACTTTACGACATAAAATACCGTACTGACCATAGCAATAACGCTCCTCTCATGAAACACCCTCGCAAGTTCGATCGCCTACAATTTCACCTTGTAGTTGTTCGGTCCGCAATTTTTCTCATTTTACCGACATCCACAGCCCGTATGCTCGCATGCTCATAAATATCGTCCCGTGCGCAAGACGAGAGTAACATAACCGCATCGTTGCTATTTCCTAAGCCGAGCATTCAACTACCGAACATTTTTCAAGGCAGTTACGCCGTTGTCCACCGAACGTCCGCCGTTAAGAACGGTAAAGTGCGGAGGGTGTTAGGAAAGAAGAAACTTTCGTCGTTCTCATAGTACCGGCGACTATCAGGGTGCATCAGAGTGCGGAACCCGCGCAGATTTTGCGCCTGGACAGAGCAGGGATTCCCGAGGGACGATATTAACACTCCTGAATGCGCCCTGCCAATTTAAAGTTCAGCGATGTTAATTACCGTAGTGGCTTTGGAACGAAAGCCGCCGGTGTCGCGTAAAAAGGCGCAGGATTCGATGTGGCTGACGCAAACACAGATTAAGTGTGAAGGAAGCAATTGAATGATGGGAGAAGAATTGTTACGAATGTTGTTGGATGTGTGGAACGGTCACTATGAAGGTGGTATGAATAAAGTGGGTTTTGTTTTGAGATGAATGTTAGCTAATAGGAAACTGACTGTTGTGCGAAAAATAAATTAGAAAAAGTATTCAGTGGTATGATACTCAACTTAATTATCAAACAGTTCGAATTTGAAGTTTCAAGACCGATACGGCGACAATTCTTTTGTTATGCGCGTCTCAATCGACACTTACCGCCGCCGAATTGCGTCTTGGTGTTTCGATAAGAAGATGATTGTCAAAGAGTTTGAATACGAACGATCATAAGAGTTGGTTATGAGCAGTCAATAAAGTGTGGTCGTCTCAATTAAGTGTTTGTGATTTATGAAAACCCCGTCTCACCCTAATTTTTGAACAAATAGGCCATTCCTTACAAACAGTTCGAATTCTAATGTAGAAAGACAATTGTGACAATTCTTTGAGTAATACGGAATAATCGACAGTATTACCTAAATTAGCATTTAGTGGTGTTTCGTTGAAGATGATTGTCAAAGAGTTTGAATACGAACGTATAAGGGCGATTGTGTCTAATTATTTGGATGAAATCAATCTATCAAAAGTAACATCCGAATCAGTAAAAGCACTCAGTGCTGCAATGTTCGATTTAATTAAGAAACACTTCAAATACTAAAGTGCAAAGAAAACTGTGTTAATTTTTCGACTCACATACAACTGCCTAAAGTACCATACGAATTAGCAAAAACAATTCGTATTGCAATGATGAGTTTAACCATCAAACAGTTTGAATTCTAATGTATAAAGACAATTATGACGATTTTTTTTTACAATACGGAATTGTCGACAGTATTACCTAAATTAACAGAAGCATTTAGTGGTGTTTCATCGAAGATGATTGTCAAAGAGTTCAAATACAAAAGTATAAGAGCGATTGTGTCTAAATTATTTGAATGAAATCAATCTATCGAAAATAATATCCAAATCAGTAAAAGCATTCAGTGGTGCAATATTCGATTTACTTAACAAACACTTCAAATACTAAAGTGCAAAGAAAACTGTGTTAATTTTTTGGCTTATATGGAACTATCCAAAGTATTATACATGTTAACAAAAGCAATTAGTACTACTACGTTCAACTACCTGATCGCGAGCCCCAAAGACGCAGCATATGGTAAAAAATCGGCCGAAATGAAACGTCACGAAGTAGCGCACCTATATAAGGAAGCCGGGAAGTACGGCGAATTCTTTGACAACGGATGGCTCCTTCAAGCCCAACCGCCGCCCCCTGAAGCTTTAAGTACCCACTTGGAGCGGCACCGCAACGAGTGCCGCGCTAAGTAGACTTCCTCTGCCCTGGCGGAATAATTACCCAATAACAAGTTTTCGCCGGCAGATAATAAAGGCTTAATTAAAATGCGATAATCGGCGTTTATCCGCGGGCGGATATCGTCGCCGGCCATCTTCGCACCCCGCAGCTTCGCTCTTCTGCTGTTTGACGCCTGTCGTCGCCGTCCTCGCATCTGGCAAAGGAATAATCCACGATTTCCTGGACCGACGACCTCGGGCGCACGCAATTCATCGGGCCCGACGAAAGAGGAGCCGTTCAATTTCGACATCGATCGGGCTCGAGTGTCTTCGCTGTCTTTTGCTTGCACTACGACATCGCGCAGTTGCGAAGCAATTTCTTTGACTTGGGACATGTGGCTGTTGGTCTTTGGTCGAGGTAAATGAGGGATGAAACTGTGACGCGGTATTGTGATGGTTGGTTTTCCGCGATACAGGGAGTGTAAGTTGTAATATGTGGGGAAGTCATGATAGTGGTAGAATTAGTGAAAGAAATAGCGGAGAAGTAAACTATGATTGCGTTGCGAATGGAAGAAGTATTGCGTCGTTACTTAGTTGTTTGTAAAGATAATTGAAGCTCATGTTTAATGCGGTTTTATTATTGATTATTATTTTTGTTTTTACAGTTCGAGTATTGCAAGATGTAATATGTGGCGGATTGATGATAGTTGTAGAACTAGTGAAAGAAATAGCGAAAAAGCAAACTATAATATTTATTGCGTCGTTACTTTTTTTGTAAAGATAATTGATAGCGAAGAAGTAAACTATGATTGCGTTGCGAATGGAAGAAGTATTGTGTTGCAACTTAGTTATTAAAGATAATTGAAGTTCTTGTTTAATGCAGCTATATTATTGATTATTATTTTTGTTTTTACGGTTCGAGTATTGTAAGATGTAATGTGTGGAGAATTGATGATGGTGGATAGAACTAGTGAAAGAAATAGTGAAGAAGTAAATTACGATTGACTTAATTGTTAGTAAAAATAACTGAAGTTCTTATTGTAATGCGGTTTTACCCATGATTATTATTTTTGCTTTTCTTTTTTTACGGTACGAGTGTTGTAAGTTGTAATATGGGGCGAAAAGATGATGGCTGGCTAAGAGTAGTAAAAGAAATAGAGAAAAAATAACCGTATGACTACGACGCAAATTGGAGAAGGTATGTTGTCCTTTAACAAAGATAACTGTTCCTATATTAATTTGGTTTTAGTGCCGAGAGCTATTTTTTGTTTGTTGCTTCTCTGCGGTACGTGGAGTGCAAGCTGCAATATCTGGCGAATTCATAATGGTTAAGAGTGGTGAAAGAACTGCATAAAAAGTAAAAATATATTCACGCATTTAACGAAAGAAGTAATGTGTTGTCCTTTACCAAAAATGTGGCTTTAACGTCAAGAGCTATTATTTTCTTCGCGCTTTTTTACGGTAGCAGTATTATAACTTCCAATATACCTTCCACTAGCAACGTCTGGTTACGTGCGGTGAAAAGAATAGAGAAAACGCCGGAGTATGGCAACTGCGTAAATCGAAAAAGTATTACGTTACCCTCTGACATAGATACCCAAAGTTCGAAGCTGTATAATCATTTGTTCTTTCCTCACTTCGCTGCATCTACTGGCAGATACAATATCCGTACGTGGTCACGGGATGTGGTTCGAATTACACAACAGGCGCGAAAAGATATTAACCCATTTGCATCATTTGACGGAATAATCCGCAAACAAAAACCGGGAGCGGATAAATCCGCACACAATAATTTTTGTTTCAGCTTATCAGCAATCGTTAAAGAGTCTGTGCGATGAACAAGCAATACAAAATTTTGTGCAAAATATTATTTTTCTTAATTTTCTGGTTGTAAGTTCGAAATAATAAAATAATAAAAAAAATAATAGATAATAAAATTTAACAAAATTAGGTTACCATAATGAATTACAGGTCGGATTCGGATTCAAGCATAGAAATGCAAATATCCCATAACCGTAAACGTGCTATAGCTTTAATAGATAGTAGTGAAGATGACCAGCCCGATAATATTGAAACTGGAAATTGCTTATGGGAAAAACGAAATTGTATGCCAACATTACAAGATTTTACTGCCGTAAGTGGTGTAACCATTAATGTCAATGGAATGACCAGGCGCAATGTTTTCGAATTATTTTTCAACGTGGAACTAGTCGTAAAACTGTACAATTCTTGAAATAAATATATTTTTGTTAAAATACGAGGAATATTCAATAATTTAAATAACGCTATTTCTAATGAAAATAAACACTATTTCTAATCGAGATTAATTTTTGATACTTGCGGATTTAAATGATGCAAATGGGTTAACACGTTGACTGCCAAGCGTATTTTACTATATTAGAACAGCGATGCTATGAAATATTACAGCGTTCGACTGAATTATGCAAAATGTAAATAATGTGCAGGTATTGGAGACCAAAGGATCGCATCACTATTCTAACAACAACTGAATTTATAAAATAATAATTACTACCCATTGATATTTTGATCTTCGCAAATGGGTTAACAATAGCAACACAGCCATGCACATAAATTCCACCCAAAAACGAAGCCAAACCAGCCATGTCCGCCGGTACATTATAAATATCGCAACTGTATTATTGAAATGTCGGCACTTTATCATCAGTACGCATCTCCGCCGCTATTAATATTAATGAATTCGAGCCTCGCGAGAGAAGGATGACAGTAGAAAGTACGAGCGCGCAAGCACAGCGTGCCGAAGAAATAGCAGGAAAGTTTCGCCAGTTGAAATTACTTATTCCTCTCTTTTGACAGTACTACATCGGACTGCGCAACGGTCGTTCTGTACAATCAATGTCTACGAGTTACCGAGCTTCCATTCCTCTCATTTCTTCCGCACGCGGAATACGCTTCGAATAGCAATCGAGAAGTCGATGGCCCTCGGCGCTAAGGAAAACCTGCGTGAAAATGATAACAAAAATGATAGGATCTAAATATCGGTTAGAGGCGGGATATCGCTTTAAAATATTCATAAAGAAGCACAACCAGAGCAGAACTTATGGCATCGGGCTTCTGTCCAATCTTCAGGCGAACACGGCGCCGCGAGAAATTCCATGAATTTGGAATGTTCCGGCCATGATAGCCACCTGAAGTACGTGTTTGCGGACACGTTGCCGGGCAGAAATGCGGATCTGCGGTGTACGTCGCGCACCCAGTCAACACGGCGGGATAATGGGAAAAATGTCTTTGTGATATTCGAGCGAGTCGATCAGCTCTATGACTACGAAACTAAATCCAATTCGGCCGACGATCGAACCGGCCGCGGATGCTTTAAGAACTTCCTGTAAAGAATATAAAAGGTTGTTACGGACGGATTTGCGCGGAAATAGAAAATTCGGCCAGCGACGGCGAGCCGCTTAAAACTTTTCATTTGCCCCTTTAATCCCTGGCGACCGTAAACGGTGGGTTCGAATTTCGAACGAAAATTCCGGTGGCGCAATTCTTAGCTGCAAACGTTCGTCTCTCAATTGATCACGCGTTGCGTAAAATGGAAAACCTATAGTTTATTGCTGGTGGCCAGAACTTGCTAAGATTTAAAAAAATTATGGATTCTGTTTAATATCTAATTAGGTATGCTTCAATGCATTCTTTCGCATAATAACTCCTTCACGATATTCGCACATAAGTCGAACATATATTATGTATGAAGCATATGCAAATATATATGTATATATCAGAAATACCAATACCAGAAATTGCTAAGATTAACAAAAACTATGCATCTGTTTAATATCTAATTATGCTTTAATGCATTCTTTCGCATAATAATTTCTTTACGACATTCGCACATAACTCGAACATGTATTAAGTATTAAGCATATGCAAATATATATGTATATACCAGAAATACCAATACCAGAAATTGCTAAGATTAACAAAAACTATGCACCTGTTTAATAGCTAATTATGCTTTAATGCATTCTTTCGCATAACAATTTCTTCACGACATTCGCACATAACTGGAACATGTATTAAGTATTAAGCATATGCAAATATATATGTATATATACGAATACATATGCCAAATGCATGCATATATCATATTTGTATATACATATATGTACCAATAATATATATGCATAATACTTGTGCTGGATAAGATGTATGTGTTTAAAATTTCGGTGGAACGTAATAATGAGAACTTTCTTTATTCTTAGCAATTTCGTTATATATAGATAATATATATTCCGAACACGAGATATCATCAAGGAACGCGAATTAGTCCGCGTAGCGATAGTATTTATGCAAAGAAAGCTTTTCCTCCCCCAAAATTATTCTCCAACGTAGTGTACCACAAGTTTTCCGAAAATACCTGCGATTTTTTGCTTTGATGCTTTCTGTCGTTCTACGACTTAGCAATTATGACACCGCGACGTATCGCATACCTAACTCCCGACGTATCAAGCCGCAGTTAAATATATGCCAATGTAGAATGAGCGGAATTCAGCGCTGTTGCCGTTGTCATGAATATTCTTGTCGTTTCGAGCGTTTCGTATTATATTATCCGCGTCCCTGATAAAGGCGTGGCTGCATATTTCAAGGGTGCAGCGTTCGTGGAAGACAAGTTTCCGGCTGCTCCTGGACGCGCACACACATGCGCCGTCTAGGTGTTTCGGTCAATTTTGCAATTCGTACCTCGGGGGCTCCATTCTTACGGCGCCCTGTATTAATTCATAACGAGAATGGAGAAACTTTATTTCTGCACAACCGGGGACCGGTTGGGCTTTGAGTATACTTTTTTTCGCCCGCCCCTGCCCGCTACATATTTCAAAACCACAGGCGCAAATGAATCATTCAGTCGGCGCATGCTTTCGTCTCGCGTTATTACGAATTAAGCGTTGCCAGTGAGGAGTCTGCGAAGAGGATGCGGGAAAACTTAGTCTCGAATTCGACGGCGAGCTGGGAATTACAAAAGAGATAGAAAAAGTAAATAAGAATCTTGTCCGAATGTTATATCGGACGACAGAGAAAAACGGAGTGGAAACGGACACACTTGCAAACGATGAATTTGTTTACTTATGTGCACAAGGTGATTCAGTCAAATTGTCGACGATCTCAGTTTTGTGTATAGAAAAAGACAAAAGTTTATGTAAGCATGTGTCTGCAAACCTTGAACTTCTCTCGCTGACTCTTAGGATAAACAATGTTCATAGTAAATAAAGAATTAGTATGTGCCCTACTACTTTCCCAAAATCATAAATACACATCTGGAAACGTAAAATATATGTAATATATACCAGATTCAATGAGGTAAAAAACGTATGCAACAAATAATGAATCATCATGTGTCTTAATATCCACTAAACTACATAGGCGTATATCCAAAAACGTACGATTCATGCAGTACTTCTTATACGGAATTAGACAAGTAACCTACCCAGGAAATAACGAATCACTATGTACCCTAATATCTACCAGAACTCAAAGATGCACAAACAAAAATGTAACTTTTCCGAAACAACTTCCCCACCTAATAAGATAAATAATGTACGTAGCTAATAGCGAATGATTTTTTCGGGCTCTAATATCTACTCAAAAACATAACATGTCTGAAACACTTACACCGGTAAACTAAACCAACATGCCCGGCAAACAACGAATTACTGTGTATCTTAAGATCCACCCAAGCGGCAAAATACACACATGCAAACATAACATTTCTGAAACACCTCATAAGTTAGTTAATGTACATAGCATATAATATATGACACGTGTCCTAACATCCACTCAAAAATATAAAATTTCCGTAACACCTACATAAGATAAGAGAGTTAATGTACATAGCAAATAACAAATTACACGTGTCCTAACATCCACTCAAAAACATAAAATTTCCGTAGCACCTACATAAGATAAGACAGTTAATGGACATAGCAAATAATAAATGGCACGTGTCCTAACATCAACTAAAAAACATAAAATTTCCGTAACACCTACATAAGATAAGACAATTAATGTACATAGCAAATAACATAGGACACGTGTCCTAACATCCACTCAAAAACATAAAATTTCCGTAACACCTACATAAGATAAGAGAGTTAATGGACGTAGCAAATAACAAATGTGATGTGTCCTAACATCCATTAAAAAACATAACATTTCCGTAACACCCACATAAGATAAGACAGTTAATGGACATAACAAGTAACAAATGAGATGTGTCCTACTATCCACTGAAAAACATGACATTTCTCAAACACCTACACCGGATAAGCTAAACCAACGTGCCCAGCAAATAATCACCACACGTTCAGAAATCTACGCAAACCCGTCCAAAAACAACTGAGCCACACCGAGTGTTTTTCGTTCAGAATTTCAGAACTTCTGCAGCGCAAAAATAAGTTGACGCCGTACCGCATCTGCGCAGAAAATGGTCGAAGGCGCGTACTTCTACGCGATGTTTGACGTCATCGCGATCTCTCATGTCTGGGTCACTTTTCCTCGCCCTAGCTACTCGCAACTAGGACACCCTCACCCTCTTTCACTCTCCTCGACGTTTTGAACGCTTCTACTCCGCTTCTTACCTCCCACCAGGCCCTCTTTGCATTCTTCGCCGGGAATCGGAATGCCGGAGACGATGTAACGTCCCGCGGGAAATCACTTATGATTCCCAATGTACGTGTCTGTTCCTGTTGGTATTAGCATTATACAATCGCTGTTTGTTCCTGCCACCGAGTCTGTGCGCGGCAGGTGGGATGGGGCAAAAATAAGGACGACCGCTCTCGTCACGTCTACTGACGTCTGAACGTTTGAATATTTCGCTGGCGTACGTTGAACTCGGCCGGAAGTCGTTGACACGGTGATTTGGATGATAGTTTGGGATGCGTGATTTAGGGCGAATGGGCATTGAGGACAAAAGAATGTATATATGAGAGAGAGAGAGAAAAAGGGAAAGAGAGTGCATGGCGAAAGAAAAGCGAAGCGCCGGGCCTAAAGACTTTAACACGTTGACTGCCATGGTGGTCACCGGTGATCGGCGCAAAATGTTTTACTATAAACGCAAAAAAATTCGACATCAAGCCTATTTGCAATCTTGTAAAAACAAATGATACTGAAACGGTACCTCAATACATTGGCTTCTACCTATTCTGCGTTACCTTCATTTTGCACGATTTAATCATATTCTGCAGTATTTCATCGCATCGAAGTTGTAACATAGCAAAATATGCGGTGACCGGCGCAAAAATTTTACTAAAAATTGCAAAAAATCCGCAATGAAGCCTATTTGCAATCTTGTAAAAGGAATTGATATTGGAACGGTGCTTGAATACTTTGGCTTCAAATAACTTTGCGTTACCTTCATTTTGCACGATTTTATCATATTCTGCAGTATTTCATCACATCGCGGTTCTAATATAGCAAAATACGCTTGGCAATTAACGTGTTAAACCAATAATTATTCATTTGAACTCGTATCCTCCAACATCAACATGGCACCAAAACGGTGATACAAAAAAACATGAAAGAGTACCGAAACAAAAAAATGATCGTTTCGTCGATCTCTTAAATGTAAATCCTTTCTTAAACGTAAAATTACCTTTCATCCAACCGTCTAAACGAGACCAGGTCTCGTTGTTCCGCGAGAATGGCTCTATTAGCCGACGAGCGCGAAATGATAATCTTATCGGCACACGATTTAGGTACCCCCGACCCTCTCCCCTTTCGTTAACGCCGAGACCGTACCGAGTTCGGGGTGTGAATAAGTAAATTGGGATCTGCGAGGGTGATACGGTTCATATCGCGGACGATAATGAACCAGATACCGTACGATCGTGTAAATCTTCCCGAAGCATTGTCCAGACTGTACGACACGGCGATTCGTTGGTCCGTTAAAGTTACGGCAATCTGCAGTTTTATCTAAAAATTCCCGCCGCTGAGACTTAGTTGAACACCATTCAAACGATTCGAATAAATAGATGGCGATGTTATACAAAAATTTGACGTGGGCAATAATTATGCGCAAAGATATTTATGTTTACTCAAGTGCATACGAAGGGTAATGCGAATAATTTTGAAGTCCGAAACTTTGTTCAGACTATACGCCATAGCGATGATTTACATGATTAAAATTACGGCAATCTGCAGTTTTATTTAAAAATTCCCGCCGCTGAGACTTAGTTGAACACCATTCGAACGGTTCGAATAAATAGATGGAGATGTTATACAAAAATTTGACGTGGACAATAATTATGCGCAAAGATATTTATGTTTGCTCATGTGCATACGGAGGGTAATGCAAATAATTTTGAAGTCCGAAACTTTGTTCAAATTGTACGCCATGGCGATGGTTTACATGATTAAAGTTACGGCAATCTACAGTTTTACCTAAAAATTCCCGCCGCTGAGACTTAGTTGAACACCATTCGAATGGTGTGAATAAGTAGATGGAGACGTTATACAAAAATTTGACGTTGACAATAATTATGCGCAAAGATATTTATGTTTACTCAAGCGCATATGCAGAGTAATGCAAATAATTTTGAAGTCCGAAACTTTGTTTAAACTGTATGCCATGACGATCTTTTACATGGTTAACATTATGGCAGTCTGCCGTTTTATTTAAAAATTCCCGCTTTGAGACTTAATTGAAGACCATTCGAACGGTTCGAATAAATAGATGGAGACGTTACACGAAAATTTGACATGGGCAATAATTATGCGCAAAGATATTTATGTTTACTCAAGTGCATATGGAGGGTAATCTGAATAATTTTGAAGTTCGAAACTTTGTTCAAACTGTACGCCATGGCGATATTTTACATGGTCAACGTTATGGCCGTCTACTATTTTATCTTAAAATTCTCGTCGTTGAGACTTAGTTGAACACCAATGTAACGGTTCGAATACATAGTCAGACAAAACCGTTATTCGACAAGTTTAGGTGGACAGTTATTATGTCCGGATATATTGCGTTTGTTCAAGCAGGTTCCGAGGACAGGACAAATAATGTCAAAATAATGTCAAAGTATGCGTAGGCCAAAGTTGGGAAATCTTGAAAAGAGTACAAAAATGTTATTATCCTAATGCAGGCAGGCACCTTGTACAGAAATGTCGGGTTATTGAACATAAAATATAAAAATATTAATTTACCGGCCAATGCACGCCAAACAAATCCTAACTGCATTAAAAACAATAGTTACAATAAAACATTATGTAATACTGTCTAAATCCGTTCTCTTTGTATGAGAAAACGTTTCTATGCTACATGGCGACATTTTTCGTATATTTTGCTTTGGATGCCACGTACCAACACAAATACTTTGCGTTGTGCTTCCGATCAACATGTAATATCATTGAGCGATTATTATGATTATTGTATCATTAACAATTATTCGAACAACTGCGTATATTACGATTATCTTTTGCCGCCGGTCGTATAAAATTTTGTTCATTACGGCAGCCAGCCGGTATGCGGACCAGTTTTTTTCGTCTTTCCTGCGATATTCTCAGTTCCGCCCGTTTTCCGGCCCCTCTTTCTCTATTTCCGTTACAACGGGGTTTCAACCCTGTCGCACGAATGTCGTGTTGAACTTTTAAATTGTATCTCATTAACGTTGGACGAAGATTGTGCGCCGGGCGCATCGGTCATGTTAATATTGACCGAGAAAGACTACGCCGCAAAGTTCACGCACGTATTATAACTACCGCCGGCGGGAAGTTTATGATATCCTGCGTTTAAATTCAGTACGACGTCACTCCGGCAATTACCATTTACCACATGGGGTTATGTAGCCTGGAAACATCATTTTGACATCGTGCAATTACGCGCATCTGGTTGTTTTCATTGTATTATCGCGCTGAACGTTGTAAGCGTCGTTCGCCGGTTGCCGCCCGCAAAAATCGAAATTGCGTAAAATTAATCAGGCAACCTTCACGTGCGCAGCGTTAATGCGTCAGTGCGATTTTCCAGACGTAAACCTAGAGTTGCGAGGAGGATTACTGAAGCGGAGAAGAAGAAGCAAAGAGGAACATGTCATAAAGTTACCTGTATTAAATTGATCAGTGAGAAGAGAGATGAAAGAAGATGACATAAAACAATGTGCTGTCAAACAGAAATTGCAGGATAATCAATTATATGCAGATGAACTGCAGTAAAAGGCTGACAGGTCAAAATTATATAAAATCATGAATTATGGTGAGTGAAAAAAATGCTAAGGAAAATCACTTCAGTCATGGGTTAATTTTCTTGCAAATAAATAAGTGTCGCAGAAACTAAGTTTCGTGTACGGTTTGTACATGAAAATGGCAGTATTCTACGAACTTTTTGAAGCAAAATTGTGAAGAAAAGTCCGAATGTGTGGAGACAGACAGAAAAGGAACCAAACCGTTTCGAAATATACAATGTTTTCGAAAAACACTAATCAACGACTTTCCACCATAAAACAAGGATTCAAGAATATTTGATGCGTTCATCACTCAACATATTTCGTATTTATTCCGTAGGACCGGTATCGTTAACGCGTTAACATTTTGTTAATCATAATATTATTAATACTAATATTATAAATATTATATTTATTATACTAATTATATTACATATATATATATTATATTTATTAGATTAATTATATCCAATGGTTTCCTATGGTAATGAAGGTACGTGCACGCAAATAGTTATCACCGGTTTATTGAAAACATTTTGTTGTATTGACATTGTTAGTTATACAATATTCAATTATATTGTGTAAGATTAATAATGTCAATACAACAAAACGTTTTCAATAAACCGGTGATAACTATTTACATGCACGTACCTTCGTTACCACAGGAAACCATCGGAAACATGCGCTTAGCCCATATATGCGTAACGTGTTAAAAATACGGTCGCCAGTCGGGTAACGTTCGACTTGCAGCCTTTCCTTCGGCGAATTACGAGATCGGGTGGAGTGTGGATCTGACTTAAGCCATCGAAATTTATTCGAACTCTTCAGGACGGTCTGCCGCGCGGTTCCCGTATTCCGCCGGATGCGGCCATAATTTTGAGAAACGCCTCCAGCCGGTTACGCCGACAATTCTCCGGCGTAATGTCCCCGACAATTCATTCCCAAATGGCCCGCACGGCAATTCTTAGTCCCGGGGCATTGCACAAATCTTAAGTGAGCCCGCCGCCCCGTTCGGTAAAATACATTTGGGTCGCAGGCTACGTTCGCCTACCCGACGTGAAATTCTCTGCCCGATAGGAGTCGCCGCGCGTCCTACTTTGCATAGGTTCCGCATTCATTACGGCAAAATTAGAAAAAAGACCGCGTGAGCACGTATGCCGGTAGATGAAAAAATCCCGGGGGGCTGGGGGGAATAAATAAAGGAGGAGGTGGGCGCGCTTGAAGTCGACCAAACGGAGGCCGCTCGCGGAATAATCGAGAGTTAATAAGCGAATTTATAATACGACCGGAGAATATGTTAAACCTGTTATCCGTTATTAATGAACAGCTACGTTCTACCGCGCTCGTTATATTTGCCGCGGAACGCGAATAAACTTCCACACGTACGCTGGGTACACAATATAAATCGCGCAATGCGAAAATGTGGCGAGAATCTTGTGAACGGCGACGCCGTAAAAGGCGAGACGTCGTGTTCGACAAACGGATGTGACGGCGATTTTTAAATACGTTAAGCATAAGGGAAGAAATAGATTACGAAACTTCGATCACGCAAAGATCAAATGGTAATTGCGGTATTGTGTTTTGCTTCATGAATCTATTAAGCTGTTCGTCGACGATTTGAATTGTTACGTGCCCGCAATGTTTGTTACATGTTCGCCAATAAACTCTCATATTTGCGCTGTGTAAACAGAACGTAAACCTTGTAGTTTGAAAATATTATCAGGACCTTACAAACAACTTCTTGAACTCTGAGCTCGGCACATTCAGCGAAAGAATAGAAATTCAAGTTTTGAAAGACATAAAAGTACGAAAAGCCACATATAAGAGAATGAAATGAATACTTAAATCGCGTATAGGTTAAAAACAAATGTTCTATTCCCCTGTCATTTTCGTTAAGCCGTTGATCAACAAGTTAAAATATTACGCTCTCGTAATATTTGGTACAGTTTGTAAATAAACTATCGCATGTGTACTACGTAAACTCGACAGAAAGCTCGCGGTATGAAAATATCAGGAACTTACCGACTACAATTCCATGAATTATAAGAGCACCGAATCCGCAAAAGAAAAATAGAAACCAACTACTTTTAAATCTATCCAAATTCAAAAAGATACATAGAAAAACAAACGAACAATTCAATCGCGCAAAGATAGAAAACATATTTATAGTCGATCTGTCGTATTCGTTAAAGCGTTTCCGAAAAAATTATAATCTTGCAGGCTCCCAATATCGACCTCGCAGTTTGAAAGTATCATCAGTATAAAATGTATCACAACCTTTCAAACTGGAGCTCCGTGAATTCCGAGTTCGTCATATTCGTCAAACGAACGGAACGACACGACGTTCAATCCCGCAAAAATACTAAAAGACGTACAGCAGAAAATCACGCGAACATTTCAATCACGCAAAGTTCAAAGCGTGTAAGGCGCAACATTCCTTTTGACATCCCACATTGATAACCCTAAGGCAGAATATCCATGAAACCAGGATGTCCTATATTTGACCTTAATTTACGGGATCAAAAATTGACAGCGAAATGAACGAAGTAACGGATGTCGAGAATATCAGTAGAATGAACTAAACATCTGCAAATAGCTATAATTTAATGTCGATATATGAGTACATTAACTCTGTTTAATTTTACACAAACCATAACATACCGCAAAAGTATAACTAAATTAAATCACCGAAACTAAAGAACTCCAACCGTCAAACGCGTAACTCAGGAAGCTGTTATGACTCCGCCAGAAACCAAAATCGTAGTCTCCCTACTTTGCCTCGCAAACGGCATCTCACCCGCTCATCTTCAGACGCAAAGTAATAAAATACAACAGGCCTGTCACAAATATGTCTGTTACGAACCACACTCGCCCTTCTCACCGAGTCAATTGTCATCCAACCATAATTTAACAACGACACCGGAAAAAACCAACCCGATTGACGGATCCCTCTTCTTTCCCACAAACTTTCCACGAGCCCCTTCTTTCCACGAGCTTCCAAAAAAGACTAGAAGGCACTCTGATTTGAACTCCCGCACCGAGAACACGCGTGATTAATCATTACATTTCAACATAACACAAGGACTTACACTCAAGATTCGATATGTGAACACCACACTCACACAGCACAGTAATAGAGTATCTGTTATATATTTATAGAGAAAATACACATCTGTTATTTAACTTTCATACAGCAAAATTATTTTCATCACCCTAAAAGGTCGTGGGAAAACGCGCATAATCCAGGAGGTATAACGCGACGAGGACTTACAACCCCCATAGAGATAGAATCGACGGTATCGAAACGCGACTCTCACTTGAACGGTGCGCGTAACATGTCTTCCAAGCGGATTTATAATTCACCCTGCTGTCCATTAACCATGCTATGGACGCATATATGCGTCCGCTGAAATCTATCGGTGTCAACTATGGACGCATATATGCGTCCGCCGAAATCTATCGGTGTCAACTATGGACGCATATATGCATCCCCAGTCGTTTCGATTTCTTACCTATTGTAGCCACAATTATCAATGTACGAGATGAATACAAATGCGTTCTTTATTACGTAATTTTCTTGCGTTATTCAATTTGGCGTAAATGAGGTATTATCATTAGAAATTCGTTGCGCCTTATATAATCGACCAATAAAGTTCACACTACTGAAAAGTGTTTTGTCCTCAGCCAGCGCTTTGGCCGGAAGAATGCAGTAGTCAACGTGTTAAGCCGTCCACGAACAAGTTCTAATATTCCCCGCTTGCAATATTTGCTGCGCGTCGTAAACAAATTGCCGCGTACTCGGCGTAAACGCAATATAAATGGCGCAATTCAAAAGTACCCGCAAGACCCCGCAAACACGGAACTCGCGCGCGTGCCACGGCGGCCGGAAACGTCGGCCGCTAATTTCCGCTGGCGCAAATTACTTTTCGGGTAGCGAGGCTGATAGGCCGCCAATCGGCGAGCGCGTGACAGTGTGCGCGGGCTCGGGTAAATTTAAATCGAGACCCGCGGCATCGTCATTGACGGCGAACAACGGGCCAGCGGCAGCAATGAGTATGCAAACACAATTCCTAATTATAACCGGCGCGCTCCTGCTCTCTACGTGCGCTAAATCCCATGGTAGCTGACCTAGCTGCTAAACTAACCATAAATCCCAATTACATGTATAAAACGTACACGGGATGCGGCCACATGCACTATGCACACGGACGAGTCTGATGCAGGGCGTTTCTGGGCGTGCGTACGTGGGTGTTTGTATGTGTGTGTGAGGTATACAGGGTGTCGAAGGGGTTGCGAATGAAAGTTGCCGACGCGATCCGTGCGTGAAAGCGAAGGAACCGGATGTTGCGTTGGCGGCGTCATGTTTCACAGGGATGCAGCGATATTTTTGCGATCTTGTGCCATCTTTGTACTGAGCACGCCGAAGGGCGGAGTCGATAAGTTAACACTTTGTCGTGATGGCCACCGCTAACCGGCGCAAAAGATTTTACTGATGATGCAAAATTATTTTACAAATTATTTTATTATTATTTTATAAATGCTGTTATTGTTAGAATAGTGATGCGATCCTTTGGTCTCCAATAGCTGCACATTATTTATATTTTGCATAATTCAGTCAAACGCTGCAGTATTTTATAGCATCGCCGTTCTAATACAGCAAAATACATATGGCAGTCAACGTGTTAAGGAACTGGATGTTTCGGTGGGAACTTTTCTTTCGTCTCTATCATTAATATTTACGCATTACCTGCATGTTTAAACGTTACAACCCAAAACACACCGCGTTATTCTTTAACACGTTGACTGCCAGGCGTATTTTGCTATGTTAGAACCGCGACACGTTAAAATACTAAAGAGTATGATTAAATCGTGTAAAATAAAAGCAACGCAAAGTATTGAAGCACCGTTCCAATATCAATTGCTTTTACAAGATTGCAAATAGGCCACATTACGAATTTTTTGCATTCCTAGTAAAATGTTTGCGCCGGTCACCGTGTACTTTGCTATATTAGAACCGCGATGCGATGAAATACTGAAGAGCATAATTAAATCGTGCAAAATAAAGGTAACGCAAAGTATTGAAGGACCGTTTCAATATCAATTGCTTTTACAAGATTGCAAATAGGCTTCATTGCGAATTTTTTGCATTTTTAGTACAATTTTTGCACCGGCACCGCGTATTATGCTATGTTAGAACCGCGACACGATAAAATACTGCAGAGTATGATTAAATCGTGTAACATAAAAGCAACGCAAAGTATTGACGCACCGTTCAAATATCAATTGCTTTTACAAGATTGCAAATAAGCTTCATTGCGAATTTTTTGCATTTTTAATCAAAGCTTTTGCACCGGTCACCGGTGCCCACCGTGGCAGTCAATGTGTTAAGGCACTGGATGTTTCGGTGGGAACATTTCTTTCGTCTGTATCGTCAATGTTGATGCATTACCTGCGTGTTTAAACGTTACAACCCCAGAAAACGCCGCGTTATTCTTTAACCGATTGCAACAAAGTTGCAAAGCATATTTTTTCGAGTTATACATATGCTTCACTATTTCTTTACGCACACGCCCGATCGACAGAGGAGTCGTTTCTACAGAAGTTGCGTAAGTTTATCCGCAGATTAGCCACGCAGAAAATCCGAGCTGTCACAAACACAGCGCTGCGTGGCTCATCCACTTTCAGGAACCACCAGAAAATGCGTTCCTGCATCGATTGTCTCGTTTCATCATTCGCCCAGAAAAATCTCGCCACCCTGTAGACGCATATGTGCGTGCTGGGAGGGCAGGTGCGACTGAAAGCTCGGCTGACCTCTGAGCCAACGTTTAACCTGACCCAGGAGGGACGAGACTGGCTTGAAAACTCTTCCGGACCCCGGGAGCATTGGCTGCTTCTCGCGCGAGGATCTAGTCTCGTGAAACTGCGAAGTTAGAAGCTTATAGAACCTGCTTACCTGACCAGCGTGCTAGGCCTGGCGCAGGATCCTGGCACTTGCGGATATCATATTTTATGCATGGCGCCGAAGAACGTTCGGACGCTTGATTCGTATTCGTTCTGGAGATATTGAGGTCCGGACCGATGCGGACGAGAGGAAGTCAGTCGGCGAGATATAAAATGTGGGGGTGGGTGGAGGTGCGCGGATCGGAACGGATCGTGTTTATTGGGTTAACCCTTTACGGACGATTGGCGCGTACATGCGTGCAGCGTGACCCAACCGTGTGGACGACAGACTCATATGTAGGATGGCTGAAAACGATTGGTAGAAACGAAATGTGAAGTGGCCGCGAAACGCATATGTCGCAGACAATGCGGAAGGATGGTTGGTTACTAAGTATTTCAGGGGAATAGGGCAGAGGACTGTGGTATTATAGTATAAATGACACGTTGACTGCCGTGCGAATTTTGCTGTGTTAGAATGACGATGCTATGAAATACTACAGCGTTCGACAGAATTATGCAAAATGTAAGTAATGTGCAGGTATTGGAGACCAAAGGATCACATCACTATTCTAACAATAACTGCATTTATAAAAGAATTATTGCTACTTTTTGGGAATATTTTGGATCTTCAGTATAATCTCTTCTGCTGGTCAGCGGTGACTATCACAGCAGTCACAGTGTTAACACGTTGAATGTCAAGCGTATTTTTCTGCAGTAGAACGGCGATGCTATGAAATACTACAGCGTTTGACTGAATTATGCAAAATGTAAATAATGTGCAGGTACTATAGACCAAAGGATCGCATCATTATTCTAACAATAACTGCATTTATAAAATAATTATGCTACCCTTTGCGAATATTTTGGATCTTCAGTATAATCTCTTCTGCTGGTCAGCGGTAACTATCACAGCAGTCGAAGTGTTAACACGTTGACTACCAAGCGTATTTTGCTATATTAGAACGGCGATGCTATGGAATACTACAGCGTTTGACTGAATTATGCAAAATGTAAGTAATGTGCACTTTTTGGGGACCAAAGGATCGCATCACTACTCTAACAATAACTGCATTTATAAAATAATTATTGCTACCCATTGGGAATGCTTTGGATCTTCAGTAAAATATGTTCCGTCGGTCAGCGGTGACCATCACGGCAATCAAAGTGTTAAAAATAATATTATATGTACGTGGTTTCTAGTTACAGTATTCTCGGATGCACAGTAAAATGTTGTATGGATGAAGTTTTGTAAGAATGGGATTTTAGTATGCGGCTGTATGTGTTTGTTATTATTATTACTATTATTGAATATAGTCGTGTTCCATAGTTCTCCAAAACAATTAGTCTGTATGTCTTTGTTATTTGTACTGTAATCGTATTGTAGAGTGAATATAGTCGTGTTCAATAGGTCTCCAAAACACTTAGGTATAATTAAAATCGTCGAAAAGAGGGGTTCAGATACTTGATGTATAATGAAGAATTGGAGGAAAGTTTAAACATTTTATTTTGTCCTGGGTCCATGCCACTCGGCAGAGAGTAATTTGCGGTAAAAATAGATCGCTGACGATTCGCTAAATTCTTCATAGTTTCGGATATACGACGATTTGAATGAGGAAAAATTTTAAATAGCTCGAATTTCTTCCGTGAAACAGCGACCAAAAATATGAAAAAATCCGTTATGCGATTTATAATCTTCGACCACCAGTTTAGCCACGAGAGGGCCGTAAAAAAGCCAAGAAAATCTTTAGAGTTTTACGGTTTTCGCGAAAAAAATTATGGTTCTCCGATTTAACTCGCCTCTTAGTATACCGAAGGAGGTACAAAATGACTTAAAAAAATGCAAGGCGCTCCTCGGATTTCGTAAAGCTTTTAGAGTTATGATGAAAAATAAACGGAAAACGGTGGAATGTGAGCTCTAAAATAGGATCGAAAAAGAAATCTTCACCGACCGACTCGGTCTTTTAGACACTGAAAATTTGTATACACAATGTGATACTGAAAATAGGTGATAGGTGACGTTGAACTCGACTGGATGGAGGCTACAGTGACTAATTTGGAATCTGTCAAATTCTGTGACTCTTATGGCAGACGTGGAACGCGAGGCGACAAATTTGGAATCTGTAAAATCTCGAAGCAAACGGTTTTAAATTTGCACGATTCCGGTATCGATGAATACGGATTCCGTCAAACTGCGCGGTTACGGATTAAAAATGATCTACAGCTTCCTGAGACGCGTTCGAGACCGGCGAAACTTTGTACTTTCGCGTCTAAAATTGGCGGAGAAGAAATCCGTTATGCGGCTGACAAGAGTCTGACAAACGATTCGGCAATTTTTATAAATAGCCGCATCGAAGAGCGCCGATAATTTTAGCCATTCCGACAAGAGCAAACGTTATCAAACGGTCGACATTTTTTTTATAAATAACTGCAACGTATAGAGCTGTTCTCTTTACTCGCGGACGTCACAGGATAAACATTATATATTCTTTTATTACCGTTAACAGCTTGCACGCTATTTTTCCCTCTTCGGCGATGTGTGCAGGCGGGGAATATTATCGAACAAGTGACTCTCGGCAGCGTTCTCATTTAAATCACGCCGAGGGAGACGGGAGCGAATGAAAGGGCAGTTTTGTAACTTTTGACATTCGTTGGCGTTTAATGCGAAATTAATACGCACTCAAAGCGTTGACTACACGAGCGTTTGTAATAAAAACCGGTATCAAAGCGTCGGCTCCCGATACGTCGGGCAAATTTCATAAATGCGTCAGAGTGGAAGAACGACAAACGCAAGTGAGCAGCCAACATAATTTAACGTTGCGTTACATGCTCGCAGTGGTTTTCACTCTGCGTAGTGGTAGTTCCGAAATGTATCACGGATCTAGTTCAAAACCTTCAATCGGAACGTTGAACATACTTTAAGCGGACTATTAAGGGGTTATGCCTACCTGGGTTGGTGAAAAAAATCGATTTTTTTCGTAAAATTGCTGCCATTCTTGTAAAAATTAAAACTTTTCAAAATCCTTCGTTAAAGCCCTTTATCATGCAATATACTAACACAGTATTCTTTCATTTCTGTTTCAGATAAGCCGTTCTGACGATATCGTGGTCGCCGCAAGTGATGAAAGTAAACGGAAGCTCTACGAGAGGTATATTTCTTCCATTTTTTAATATTTTCTTATAAAAAAAATGTATACAAGTACGACTAAATACGTACTTTTTGGTAGTAGTTTGCGAATTTTAATTAACCCTTTGAATGCTGAATACTTTTGGCCAAAGCGCTCGCTGAGGACGAAACACTTTTCGCTAGTGAGAACTCTACTGATCAATTATTAAGGCGCAAATAAGTTTTAATGATAATTCTGTATTTACGCCAAATTAAATAACGCAAGAAAATGATTTGATAAAGAACGCATCTGTATTCATCTCATACATTTATAATTGTGACTACAGTAGGTGAGAAATCGAAACGGTTGGGGACGCATATATGCGCCCATAGTTGACACCGATAGATTTCGGCGGACGCATATATGCGTCCATAGCACTCAAAGGGTTAATACTCACTAAAATGACAAAAAAAAAATCTTGAAAATTATGTCATTTTGCCGTCTCCAAGTAGGCATAACCCCTTAAAGACACGCACAATGCGAAAATGTACAAACTAAAGTCTCCGGTGCCAAATCATTTTCCGTCGAAAGGATTACATTCTGCGTAAACATCGCTGTAAAAATTTGCCGTGCGTGTACCCTGAGATTCTCATTTCTGCGAGAATACATCATGTAAATTACTCGCTAAAAGGATTCCGCGTGAAAAAAACACGCAGAAAATCTCGACATGCAAATCAACGTGTAATCGAAGAATTCAGAAAAATGCTCAATCGTAAAAGTCTGCTTACAGACTTGTAAATCGCATTACTAATAGGACCAATGATTTTATTTTAATAAACCTCTTGCCTCTTGACGAGTGTGGCTTGTGATTACGATTTCGGGGAAATATGGACATCACGAGTGCGACTTGTTACTTGCCGATAGCGGAGCTATTGTAAAATTCTAAAGTAGATGACGGTAGCGTGTGTGAACAGGCAAAGAAAATGCATTGTTAGAAAATGGACCTCGCGACTGACCAAGAATCGTTCGGTTTTGTGCAGTTGAGTCAAATGTTTTGGTAAGGGCAAAAATTTGGAACTTTGGTAGACAAGTAGCTTTTCGTTTCGTGTGTTGCATTTAATACAGCCCTGAAAACCGTGAAAATAGCACATTGATTGCCACGCAAATTTATAAGAAAATCTTCGTGAGGCCAAGCACGCTGCTAAACCATGCGCGAATTATTTCCTATCGTAATAGAAGATTATTACATTTGCAACAAAATACCTAGGGATTCCCATCGAGTTGAAAATCTATATTGAAAAATCGTACTGGACCTATTGTTTCTTATAGTAGCAGAAGATAAGCACGATTACATCGAAACGTTTCAGAACATGCATTCAGTTGAAAATCTTTCCTCAAGAACGAACTATCTAAGAAAGCGTGTGTGCTTCGAAAATTATTTATTTTCTTTCAAATATGTTTTCTGTAGTCACGTATGGTTAAAGTTACTTTTATAACAATTTAATAGTATTATACATAATTTAACCCTCTGCACTCGATTGTCCCCTCTGAGGGGACACGAAGATACTTCGTGTTATTACTGAGGAAAATGTATGTACAGAAAACGTTTGTTCAAATATTTGTTTCCTTAAGATTTTTCCGGGGAGTTACAAGTTAAGGTAATGCGATAGAATTAATAATCTGTGTGCTATTTGATATTTAGTAAATTCGTGGTCATTAAACTGAGAGGAGAATTCTAGCGACTGCAAGAACAACCTTCTACATATCCCTGCAATAGGCAGAATGATAAACTGCAAGTTATTGTGGGATGTGTGATTTTGGACGAACGTGTAATGAGAAAGTGTGCGTATGAGAGAGAGAGAGAGAGAAAGCGAGAGTGAGAGAGTGAGAAAGAATGCATGTATCTATTTCGTTATTAGGAATGTTCTAGAAACCAATCAATATAAAAGTGTTGAGCGCGATAATAAAAGAAGTGAGTCTTTGTGAAACCTTCAAGCGTAACAGTGTGTACCTCATAGCGAATATTTAGAGATTATCAGCGAATGCATTTATTGAGTTTTGAGCGAACATTTATTAGAGTTTAATACAGAGTGAAGTGCGAGAAACATTACAACTACTACTTTTGTGATTAAAACTGTTTAATATCATTCCAATCAAAAAATCCTACATTATCGTACAAACATTGTATATGCTTGGAAGAAAAAATGACACGTGAAAGATCATAAACAAGTTATTACTGCAACATGTGTTTGAATAAACCCGCAATGCACATTGGTGAATGAACTATGACACATTCGAAAAGAATAGACTACAAAATTTCGATTTTGTTTCAACATAAATGTATCAGCAAAGTTGTATGCAAAACATGATTTGAGCAGAGTATTTTTTTCAAAACTATACCATTTTAAACGAAATGTTGCGCTATTCGCTACTTCGTGAAGAAACATGTCCGAGTGCAAAGGGTTAATAGTTTGTATTTAAATAAAGTCTTGCATACATATTTTCATATCGCTCCCTCTTCTGGATTTGCACCGTTTGATTTCATTTTAGTACACCATCCCAGTTCAGATTTACGTGTTTTATAGAATGACATAGTCAGTGTGCACAGGACGCGAGGCATATCATCGATCTCTTCAACTAGCCTTCTCTCTCTTTCTCTCTCGATCTATCTATTTGTCTTTTCTCATACGTGCATATTATCGCGATGCCGCCGATATGGTTTTAGAGGTGGAGAGACCGTGCTCTATGGATGGCCGAGCGTATTATGTTTATGAAGTGTACATAGCCATCAACTTATGAATAATGTTACGGCCATCGCGACGTCGTAATGTGACTACCGGCGTAACGTACGTCGTTGTTTGGATATAGATTCCGCGACGGCCTATTTCCACGTCGATATCGCCCGCGATTATGGCGCGTGCCGGGCACGATTCAACGGTAAATCGCGAGAAAGTCGAAAGCCGTTCGGGCAAAGGCGTCTCGAGAATTTGCGCCTTAATACGATATTCACGTTTCTATTACTGCGGAAAGGTGAGTCGGAAAATACACGATGCGGCTGTTTCTTTATGACAGAAGATATAAGTGGGTATAATACGGTATGCTGAGGATGCAATAATGAAATATGGCGGAATATTGATAAGACCGTATTCTACTCCCAAATTACGTATAGGTAATTTATTTGCTAATAATATAAGATATAAGTGGGTATAATACGGTATGCTGAAGATGCAATAATGAAATATGGCGGAATATTGATACGACCGTATTCTAATCCCAAATTATGTATAGGTAATTTATTCGATAATAATATAAGATATAAGTGGGTATAATACGGTATGCTGAAGATGCAATAATGAAATATAGCAGAATATTAATACGACCGTATTCTACTCCCAAATTATGTATGGGTAATTTATTTCATAATAATATAAGATATAAGTGGGTACAATACGGTTATGCTGAAGATGCAATAATGAAATATGGCGGAATATTGATACGACCGCATTCTACGCCCAATTTATGTATAGGTAATTTATTCGATAATAATATAAGATATAAGTGGGTATAATACGGTATGCTGAAGATGCAATAATGAAATATGGCGGAATATTGATACGACCGTATTCTACTCCCAAATTATGTATAGGTAATTTATTTCATAATAATATAAGATATAAGTAGGTATAATACGGTTATGCTGAAGATGCAATAATGAAATATGGCGGAATATTGATACGACCGTATTCTACTCTCAAATTACGTATAGGTAATTTATTTAATAATAATATAAGATATAAGTGGGTATAATACGGTATGCTGAAGATGCAATAATGAAATATGCCGGAATATTGATACAACCGTATTCTACTTCCAAATTATGTATAGGTAATTTATTTGATAATAATATAAGATATAAGTGGGTATAATACGGTATGCTGAAGATGCAATAATGAAATATGGCGGTATATTGATACGACCGTATTCTAATCCCAAATTATTTTTAGGTAATTTATTCGGCATTTCAGTGTATATTATAAATAATTGCCTAGCTACAAGCACCTTAATACGATATTCACGTTTCTATTACTGCGGAAAGGCGAGTCAGAAAATACACGATGCGGCTGTTTCTTTATGACAGAAGATATAAGTGGGTATAATACGGTATGCTGAGGATGCAATAATGAAATATGGCGGAATATTGATACGAACGTATTCTAATCCCAAGTTATGTATAGGTAATTTATTCGATAATAATATAAGATATAAGTGGGTATAATACGGATATGCTGAAGATGCAATAATGAAATATAGCAGAATATTAATACGACCGTATTCTACTCCCAAATTATGTATGGGTAATTTATTTCATAATAATATAAGATATAAGTGGGTACAATACGGTTATGCTGAAGATGCAATAATGAAATACGGCGGAATATTGATACGACCGTATTCTACCCCCAATTTATGTATAGGTAATTTATTCGATAATAATATAAGATATAAGTGGGTATAATACGGTATGCTGAAGATGCAATAATGAAATATGGCGGTATATTGATACGACGGTATTCTAATCCCAAATTATGTTTAGGTAATTTATTCGGCATTTCAGTGTATATTATAAATAATTGCCTAGCTACAAGCACCTTAATACGATATTCACGTTTCTATTACTGCGGAAAGGCGAGTCAGAAAATACACGATGCGGCTGTTTCTTTATGACAGAAGATATAAGTGGGTATAATACGGTATGCTGAGGATGCAATAATGAAATATGGCGGAATATTGATACGAACGTATTCTAATCCCAAGTTATGTATAGGTAATTTATTCGATAATAATATAAGATATAAGTGGGTATAATACGGATATGCTGAAGATGCAATAATGAAATATAGCAGAATATTAATACGACCGTATTCTACTCCCAAATTATGTATGGGTAATTTATTTCATAATAATATAAGATATAAGTGGGTACAATACGGTTATGCTGAAGATGCAATAATGAAATACGGCGGAATATTGATACGACCGTATTCTACCCCCAATTTATGTATAGGTAATTTATTCGATAATAATATAAGATATAAGTGGGTATAATACGGTATGCTGAAGATGCAATAATGAAATATGGCGGTATATTGATACGACGGTATTCTAATCCCAAATTATGTTTAGGTAATTTATTCGGCATTTCAGTGTATATTATAAATAATTGCCTAGCTACAAGCACCTTAATACGATATTCACGTTTCTATTACTGCGGAAAGGCGAGTCAGAAAATACACGATGCGGCTGTTTCTTTATGACAGAAGATATAAGTGGGTATAATACGGTATGCTGAGGATGCAATAATGAAATATGGCGGAATATTGATACGACCGTATTCTAATCCCAAATTATGTATAGGTAATTTATTCGATAATAATATAAGATATAAGTGGGTATAATACGGATATGCTGAAGATGCAATAATGAAATATAGCAGAATATTAATACGACCGTATTCTACCCCCAAATTATGTATGGGTAATTTATTTCATAATAATATAAGATATAAGTGGGTACAATACGGTTATGCTGAAGATGCAATAATGAAATATGGCGGAATATTGATACGACCGTATTCTACCCCCAATTTATGTATAGGTAATTTATTCGATAATAATATAAGATATAAGTGGGTATAATACGGTATGCTGAAGATGCAATAATGAAATATGGCGAAATATTGATACAACCGTATTCTAATCCCAAATTATGTATAGGTAATTTATTCGATAATAATATAAGATATAAGTGGGTATAATACGAATATGCTGAAGATGCAATAATGAAATATGGCGGAATATTGATACGATCGTATTCTACTCCCAAATGATGTATAGGTAATTTATTCGATAATAATATAAGATATAAGTGGGTATAATACGGTACGCTGAAGATGCAATAATGAAATATGGCGGAATATTGATACGAACGTATTCTAATCCCAAATTATGTTTAGGTAATTTATTCGGCATTTCAGTATATATTATAAATAATTGCCTAACTACAAGCGCCTTCATACGATATTCACGTTTCTATTACTGCGGAAAGGCGAGTCAGCAAATACACGATGCGGCTGTTTCTTTATGATAGAAGATATAAGTGGGTATAATACGGTATGCTGAAGATGCAATAATGAAATATGGCGGAATATTGATACGACCGTATTCTAATCCCAAATTATGTATAGGTAATTTATTCGATAATAATATAAGATATAAGTGGGTATAATACGGCTATGCTGAAGATGCAATAATGAAATATAGCAGAATATTAATACGACCGTATTCTACTCCCAAATTATGTATGGGTAATTTATTTCATAATAATATAAGATATAAGTGGGTACAATACCGTTATGCTGAAGATGCAATAATGGAATATGGCGGAATATTGATACGACCGTATTCTACCCCCAATTTATGTATAGGTAATTTATTCGATAATAATATAAGATATAAGTGGGTATAATACGGTATGCTGAAGATGCAATAATGAAATATGGCGGTATATTGATACGACCGTATTCTAATCCCAAATTATGTTTAGGTAATTTATTCGGCATTTCAGTGTATATTATAAATAATTGCCTAGCTACAAGCGCCTTAATATAATATTCACGTTTCTATTACTGCGGAAAGGCGAGTCAGCAAATACACGATGCGGCTGTTTCTTTATGATAGAAGATATAAGTGGGTATAATACGGTATGCTGAAGATGCAATAATGAAATATGGCGGAATATCGATACGACCGTATTCTAATCCCAAATTATGTATAGGTAATTTATTCGGAATTTCAGTGTATATTATAAATAATTGCCTAGCTACAAGTGTCGTATGTTATAACAGTAAAGGAACAATATGATAATAATATAATAATTGCCTTACTACGAGTGTTGTATATAATAATAATAATGAAAAATCTAAATCGTAGAGAAGCTATTGAATTGTGACTTCGAAGTGTATTAGTAATTTAGTTAGAATTTTGAAGTATGCCGTAAACAATCGCTTTGTTCAAAATAGTCGATTACTAAAAATGTTCTGTATATGTATGCATTTGTAATAAAAAAAAATATATGTGGCTATAGTTTTGACGGTGCCTTAGTAATTTAATCGGGAGTTTGTATTTGTAATAAAAAAATATACGTAACCGTAGCTCAGATTACGCTAGAATTTTCTGTGGCTTCCGCAATGTAGACGTAAGTATAGAGAACGGGAGACAAGTTAACAAAAAATGAATACGATGACTATATGTACTGGTTTGAGGTCCTATTTTCGAGCACACAAAATTTCGGCCCAGCATTCCTACTACGACTAGCTTCTGCCTCTTAGGCTTATCTTTTACGTAGACCCCGTAAGATCGCGTTTGTTTCCCCATCGACTGAAGTTGCCATCCGATTGCCGATACACAAACTCGCACAAATTAATTATGCCCCCCGCCCGGGCGGGATGTCCTGCCACCAATAGTTAATTTAATAATGATATCCTTTATTACGCTTAATATCGCGACCCACCATTCTTTTGGTCGCGTAGAGGTCCCGCGCGAGTTTTTCGAGCGGTGTCATTATCGGCGGGCTAGCGTAATTTTAACGAGGTAATTCCGTTAGCGAGTGCCCGCCCAGGGAACAAGGACTGGTTCAATAGCGGAATTTCTGGCCCCGACGGTATCTCCCGGCTCGGCGAGAGTTTATTCCGATCGAGCGGCAACGGGAGCAGAAACGGGCGTGTAGAAAAATTACGCCGAAAAGGTATTAGCGTATCGCGATGCCGGACTCATCGACGATTTAAACGAATCATACGGCCTGCAGGAGTTCGTACCAGATAAACGCTGCCGTGCCAGCCGTGTACAGTGTGGCGCGGAATTCTTTGCGCGAATTTGGACCGAGAGGATCTTGTATGGGCAGTATTTTTCTTTGAAAGAAAAAATTAAGAAATTAACCGTTTGAGTGCGGAAGAATTTTCTTATATGCTAAAATTGCGGAATGAAATGCGTAGTTATTTTTTTTGGAAAATAATAGAAATGGTTTAATTAGCTGTAATTATTATAAAAAAAGTAATTTTTATTAACAAAAATGTTTTTTATTCTCACTTATTACGTGAGTGTTTTGCTGCACAAATTCCATGGATTCCCTTTTTACATACAGCGCAAATTAAGTTGGGTCGTTTAATTACATTTCCATTTTTTTTTTACTGCATATCTCACATTGTTGCCAGTTTCGCCCACGCAATTTTTCTAGAGAAAACTTTTTACTTATTGGTAGTCTTTCTGTTGCATTTTTGCCTGCTAACCATTCCTTCTCTATAGCATGAATAATGCTTGAAGTAAATTGCAGTCTAGTTAAAAACCACAATTAAACGAAATTAATAATAAACTGCAATGGATATAAATATGACTGTTCTCAATTAATTCCTGGATAAACAAGAGAAGCGCAATCGCGATTCTCCGCACTCAAACGGTTAATAAAGAATTAACATTCTTCTTCGAAGAAAATTAAGAATCGGCGTAAGGACAAAAGGTTGGAGAAAATTATTGAAATGGTTCAGCAAGCAATTATATAGTTGACACATACAACTGGTGAAACATATTCTATGAGTGGAGAGAAGAAAAATATTGCATAGAATGCGTTGGTAAAATTTATTAAAATGTGGCTTAATTTCTTCGAATGGTGCTTCAATAAGTATATTGGTAGGGGCTTTCTATTTATTTGCAAGTAGAGTATGTCAGCGTATGTTGCGACGCATTCTGTGAGTGAAAAGAAGAAGAATGTTGATAGCTGCGTAATGACGGAAGTGACTGAAATATTACTTAGGGAATGTTTTGCTTTAATGCCGCTTCAATAAATGCATTTGTAGAGGCTTTCTAATTATTTGCAAGTACAATCAACGTATGTTACGGCACAGTTTGTGAGTAGAAAGAAGAAGAATGTTGTATAGCTGCGTAATGGTGGAAGTGACTAAAATATTACTTAGAGAATGTTTTGCTTTAATGCCGCTTCGATAAATACAATGGCAGAAGCTTAGTAATTATCTAGAAATACAGTATACTAGCGGGCGTTGCCACACATTCTATGAATTGAAAGAAGAAAAATGTCGGAAAGTTGACCATAGCCAGAATTGACAGATATGTTAATTAAATAACGTTTTGCCTTTATGCCGCTACGTTTGCAGAAACAATGATTATTTGCAAGTAGATTCTCAGACGTTGCAACACATTCTTTCGGTGAAACGCAGAAAAAATATCACACGCTTCCGTAATAACTGATCTAACTAACATTCAGTTCTTATCCCCCTTCAACGAATACATTGACAGAAACTTTGCAATTACTTGAAAACACAGTATACCAACTGACGCGGCAACACATTCTTTCAGTGAAAAAAGAAGTACATCCCATAACCGCGTATTGACAGAACTGACCAAAATGTCACTCAAGCAACGTTTTGTTCTTACGCCGCTTGAACGAACACGTTGGCAGCAGCCTGATAATTTTTGGAGCACCCCGTATATCTATGTACAGCTGGGCTACACGGTAAATGAGAACAGGAGCCCGTGATATTGGCTTTGTGAAGAATCGCTCTCCAATGAAAGCGTTAACGAACCGCGTCGTTCCTTCTCGTTCTGCTCAACTGGTCCATTTTCCGATGGTTTTGCTCTCATCCCTTTTACTCCCACCCCTACTGCACCCGTTCTCTCCCCGTTCCACGTCGTTCTCCTTTCGTCCTTTTCCTTCGTCTCTCCTTCCACCCCTGACTCCGTCTTTCTGTCTTCTTCTGTTCTGGCTACACATACAGATCTCTTTTATTTCTCTTATTTCCCGCCGACCACGCGATAGTCCGGTTAGCGCGAAGCCAAGACGAATTTCTATAAATTAATCCAATTTGCACGGACTTCAAGGCGTCGGCAATAATCCGACTTTCTGCCGTGATCCGTCAAAGATTCGAACGGATGAAAAGACTTCTTTCCTTTATCCAATGAGAATGTTGTTCACGCTGCATTTTACAAATTGGCCTGAAGTTCGGCGGAAATTCGTTGACTCGGCAGTTTACGCGTGTAAACCTTGGGCAATTAAAACGCGGTTGTGATCCGGGAAATTAGGGACAATGATAATATTCCGCGGAAGTCGGGAATTGATGGTGCGTGAAGTTGGAACTGCGATAAAAATAGGAACGATTTTGGGGAGTGTTGGTAGAATTAGAATTTTTATCACGTTCAGAGTAGAGAGGTAATCTTCTTTTACGCAAATCCGTTGTTTTGTCAATATTTCAATCAGCATGGGAGGATGTAAAGCTGCAGCCTCCTTCTTTCACAAATCCGTCGTTTGTAAACATTTCGATCGATATGGCCAGCACTTATATTTCTCGCAACAGCGCGCATGAGACAAAGTGTGCTTACGTTTGATTTAACGATTATTGCAGTATTTCGAATTACTTTCTTAAACCAATTTAATACGTTTTAACATATTTTTATAAACGTTATATTACCTGCAAACTGCAAAAGATATAATGCTAAAGAAAATGTGACTGCATCCGACTTCCACTTCTCAGTAACGCCAATTACTTTTTTAGACCAGCTTAGTTTTAACATATTCTTTTAAACGTCATATTATGTGAAACCGAAAGAAACATAACACTAAACCAGCATCAAAATAAATCGAGAGGTTATATATTTAACATGTTGACTGCCACGGTGGTCACCGGTGACTGGAGCAAAAGATTTTTCTAGAAATACAAAAAATTCGCAATGAACCCTACATGCAATCTGGCTAAAGCAATTGATGTTGGAAAGGTGCTTCAATACTTTGGCTTCTAACAACTCTGCGTTACCTTCATTTTGCATGATTTAATCATACTCTGCACTATTTCATCGGATCGCAGTTTTAACAAAGCAAAATACCCGGTGACCCGGCTTAAATATTTTACTAAAAATACAAAAAATTCGCAATGAACCCTACTTGCCATATTGCATAAGCAATTGATATTGGAAAGGTGCTTTAATACTTTGGCTTTTAACAACTCTGCGTTACCCTAATTTTGCCCGATTTAATCATACTCTGCAGTATTTCATTGCATCGCGGTTCTAACATACCAAAATACGCTTGACAGTCAACGTGTTAATAGGTGAGGGTATATATATATATAGTATAAATACAAAGAGGTGTAGTATCAGGCAAACGGCCGTAGACGCGTCGGATAAAAGTGTCGCGGGGCCATCGGGCCCTACCGGATTAAGATAAAGTGGTAGAGGTCCGTATAAAAGCTGGCACGATTTGCGACGCGAGTTCAGTATAGATGCGTTTTCTTTCTAAAATACATTTACTTAGCGTCAGTGGTATTCCGAATTGCCATAGTCTTACTTTCATTTCATTTTATATTTATATTTGCATATTAGTGCTTTCATTTATCTTCGAATAAATTTATTCAACTTAATATAATTCCGCATCCTGCTTCGACGATACCTAACATCCTATCCTACAGAGGTTCACAATAATCGTCACTCTTTAACACACTTCCGACTTCTTACGCCGACACTTCCCTATTTCTCCCACACACGCATCAAATCTCCCTCAACCCCCTTCCCTAAAAACTCGTTGCGTGTTTCTCCCAAAATACCATTCTGCATATATGCCCTCTCGGAAGCGGTCGCACGAAAAAAGCACCGCTCAGCATCAGTACTCCCACGGCTTCCGCCGGTGAACTTTTCGGCTCCCCGACGGAATTCCATCGTTCAGCCCGTATCAATCTGCTTCCCCAATCGGCCGGCAATTTATAAAACAACGATCGACCGAAGCACGTATAACCGTCGCGCAACAGTTTCGACAGAGGGCCGTCCGCGTTACGTGAGGATCCCAGCGCTTAGGCGAACAATAGTCCGGCAGTTGGCGGACGCAGTTTCTGATTCCCGTGCGATTTTTCGGCGGCGACAATCAAGTATCGGGAGCGAGAGAGAGTGGGAGAGGAAAAGAGAGAGAGAGAGAGAGAGAGAGAGAGAGCTGGTCCACGGAAGCGCAGGAAATAATAGACGGGAACGAGCGTCCCCGGCTGCAATTTCGTTTTACTGCCGCCGATACGCCGCGGCGAGGGAAGCGCCATTTAAAAAGCAACTAACTGGCGCGAAACAGACTTTTATATTACTGACGGGGCCCGCAGTAAAACGCATTAAGCGTCCTCTCGGCCGCGTCACATATTTCCTCGGCTGAACAGCGCGGCCGAAAAAAAGGAAGCGCCGGCGGGAACGGGGGCGAGGTTTCAGGAGATATTGAGCGGCATGCGAAATTTTTAGCGGCGGGTGTCGGGAAGCTGGCTCGACTGAAAGATGCGGACGTGTATGTAGGGAATTGATGTAAGAGTTTAGATATCGGCAAAAAGACGTCGACCTTATGGGCCTAAGGAAAAGATAAACGTTTTGCTGTTGGGGATAATTATATCCTATGGTACCGACGGTGTGATTGCAAAAGTGCAGAGAAAAGGGAAATAACAGAAAAGTTCAAAATGAAAGATTAAGCAGATCGCATAGAAATGCCTAACAAGACGGATGTGTCAAGAAGAGAAAATTGTGAATTAGTTATTATGAAACCGATATGTTTCTTGAAAGTTTGTTTGTTTTAACTGTATTTTAAACTTTGTTTTGGAAAATAATTAAACTTGATTTAAAGAAACTAGAACAATTGTTTGAGCATAATAACAGGGACGATGATTCTTGAGGCACAGAATAGGCGTAATATGAAGTATAATGCAAATTAAATGATTTTTACAAGTGACTAATTATGAAAATGGTGCAAGTCCATTTAAAACCCATAGTTATATATTATTTTAATTAAATTCGCCTAAAAAATGTATATAATGACTTGACGTAATTAATCGATATTTTTGAATTAACTAGTATACTGACCATTAATTTTCCCGAAACAACAAAAAATGACTTGCGCCACATTCAAAATGAACGATTGATTTGATGAGGGACTATATATTAGAACCGAGAATAAAAGGGATTAACGTACATCAATAAAACTACCCTAAACTTTTACTACCATCAAAATATATTAAACTATCTCACATTTAGCGAAACGATGAAACCCTCGTTAAAAAATACATTAGAAAACTAAACTAGCCGAAGTAAACTGAAACCGAGTAAATACTACCCTATAATTATACGCCATAGAAATATATTAAACTATCTCACGTTTAGCGAAACGATGAAATCCTCGTTAAAAAATACATTAGAAAACTAAACTAGCCGAAGTAAACTTCAACCGAGTAAATACGATTTTGAAAATGGATAGTCTTCCCAGAAAAAGGTAGTTACGAAGACGTTTCAATTATGAGAATGTGTTTGATAAAGTCAGAACGGTTATACGTAACGGCTGAATTTAACGTACGTTCGAAGTTAGACCGAAAATGAGCTCGCGGAAGAGAGAAACGGCGCAAGTCTAGTAACAGTTGAGACGGTGACTAGCCGCGTGTAAAGAATTTCACCCCGTCGACGATGGCAACTTTCGCCATAAACCAGCGATTCCGTCCTCGGTCGATTGTTTTTGGCCCGAGCTTCGTACATCTATTCTTACCCGCACCGCGCAACTCGACATTACATGAATAGAAATTTGGTCGACAATTCCATAAGTAACACGTGAAACTGAAGTAACATTCAGAACGCCGCTGACACCGACTTTATCACCGCAATCGGGTAAGTAGCGCATGAAAAAGTAGCGGCGCCGAAAATTACGGGAACACTCGATTTATTGTCGCAACTGCGTAAGTAGCGCACAGTGGGGAAATTCGACATTTTGCGAACACCAACTTCAGCGGTGCAAATCTATGAGTACTGGATGAAATAGAAAAGGCAAAATTTATTTAACGGCAAATTCATCACTGCAGGTACATATGTATTATCAGGCATAAAATCAAAATCGAACATTTTAGTGGGATTATCTCTACCGTTAGAATTCATATGGAAATGGAAACAAGATTCAATATTTTACTGACGTTATCTGTGTCAGTAGAATTACAAGAAATGGTACCACAAGAAATGGTATTACAAGAAATGGTACCACAAGAAATGGTAGAGTCAAAATTTACGCAATCGCAATTTCACCTTCGAAATCGCATAAATTGCATTTTGAATAGAAGCAAAATCTAACATTTCACTGATGCTATCTTTATCAGTAGAATTTCATACGTATCACACGAAATGGAAGACTCAAAATTTATGTTGCGGTAACTTTACTATCGAAATCGTTTCAGTACTGCTCATAATAGACCCAAAATTTACATTTTCATCGGTAATATCTGTATCACTAAAATTGTATACATATCACACGAAATGATAGACTCAAATTTAATACCACAGCTCTATCACCAAAACCGCATAAGTCTTACCCACAACAGCAGCAAAATCTAAATTTCGCAGGCATCATCTATAATTAAAACTTCGCATCACACCAGCTGCAAAGCTCGAAATTTGTCACAGAAACTTTACCATCAAACTCGCATAAATATCGCCCAGTATAGAAGCTGGATTTTAACTCCCAGCGATGTTATTTCGATCGTCACGATTTCATGCGTGTAACGCGAAATGATCTTCTCAAAATTTCTCTCATCGCAACTTTATCATCGTCGCCCCGGTAGCATGCGGGATAGAAGCAGGCGCGAAAATCTGTGGTGCGAGTAAGAAGCGGAAGTTTTAAAGAGACAAACAAAGGCCGCGTAAAGCGGGAAAAGGAAGTCTTGCCTGAGCAACTGTCTCGCACGTACACAGTTCCCGCATAAACCACGCTATGACGTGGCTTGCAACGGCATTCGAGAATGGCGGTTAGTGGATGGGAGAAGGGTGCCTGCAGGCAAGCGGGAAGGAGCGGTTGAAAAGCGGGATACTGGGTGCGACTGGCTGCACGTAAAGAATTTCTGCCGTCGATGGTAAGAATTTTCGCCATAAACCACCAATTCTGCTCTTGCGCGGATGTGTTCCACGTTCTTCGTTCAACCCGTGTCTTGTATCGTTTTCCAACAGTCCCTCGGCCATTTCTGTTTAGCGGCTCTTTTACGCATTTATTTTCTTTCTTGCCGCGAATCTACTTCTGGGTTCTCCTTCCCCGCTTTCAAGTTTTTGGTTCAGTTCTCTGGCGGAATCGACATTTTATTTACAATAATATTTTGTGGTCGGTGAACTTTATGCTTTCTATGTTTGTTAGGGTATTTTGCACTAGCAATGTCTTCCTATCTTCTATAGGTCGTTACGAGATAAACTGGTATAGAAGGTCGAGAAAATTCTAACAAACTTTGGAAAATCTATATACTGACTGATTTACACTAAAATGCGTAACTATTAATACTCATGTCGCCAATGTCCTATGCATGCATAATAACTATCATGTTCCGTACATTGTTACCCCATAAACTGGTCCGCCAACTCAGGATAGTTGATGAATTCTTAAAAATTGACATATCGACTCTTCTGGACCAAAATTCTGAACTATCAACAACCATTTTTTAAATACCCTGTATATGTACAGGAAACATTAGACGCATTTTAGTCCCGAATGCAGCCAATAATTTTCCAAAAACTCCAGAACTAAAATGCCCATCCACCTACACCTACTTCTTGAATACCTTGTACATCTACAACAGTCACTAGCCGAACGCGTTTTCCAAGTTGATACAAAAGTTCAAGATAATCCTATTAATATCCCAAAAACTCAACAGCTAAAATACCCATCCACCTACAACTATTAGGTGTACAACTTTGCTTCCGCCGTTTTTTTCCGAAATTCGAGGCTTTATTGTAAAAAACTGGTTATACGTTTATGATTCAAAGTATTGTCCATCGCTGACCACTACTTTCTCCCATCTTTCGGGCAGCGTACGAATCCCGCGTTGAAAAAACTGGTCATCTTTTGAAGCGATCCACGAATCGATCCAATTTTTTACTTCTTCATAAGACCGGAAGTGCTGGTCAGCCAGGCCGTGTGCCATTGATCGAAACAAGTGATAGTTCGAGGGAGCAACGTCTGGAGAATACGGCGGGTGGGGTAGGACTTCCCATTTCAACGTTTCCAAGTATGTCTTGACCACTTTCGCAACATGGGGTCGAGCATTGTCGTGCTGTAAAATCACTTTATCATGTCTCTCGTTGTATTGCGGCCGTTTGTCTTTTAATGCTCGGCTCAAACGCATTAATTGCGTTCGATAACGATCGCCTGTGATTGTTTCAGTCGGTTTTAACAACTCATAATGCACTACGCCGAGATGGTCCCACCAAATACAGAGCATGACCTTGGAACCGTGAATATTCGGTTTGGCCGTCGACGTGGAAGCATGGCCGGGATATCCCCATGATTTTCTGCGCTTGGGATTATCGTAATGAACCCATTTTTCGTCCCCAGTCACAATGCGATGCAGAAATCCTTTCCGTCTTTGCCTTGCAAGCAGCTGTTCACAAGCAAACAAACGCCGTTCAACATCTCTCGGCTTCAACTCGTACGGCACCCAATTTCCTTGTTTCTGAATCATTCCCATGATTTTCAGGCGTTTTGAAATGGCTTGTTGCGTCACTCCCAATGATACTGCCAATTCTTGTTGCGTTTGACACGAGTCTTGATCAAGTAATGCCTCCAATTCTGCATCTTCGAAAACCTTCTCTCTTCCACCGCCTTGCCGGTCTTCGACGTCAAAATCACCGTTCTTGAAGCGTTGAAACCACTCTCGGCACGTTCTTTCACTAATAGCGGCCTCACCATAGTTATTTGAGAGCATTCGATGAGCCTCAGCCGCAGATTTCTTCATATTAAAGCAGAAAATTAAAACCTCCCGCAAATGACGAGAATTTGGCTCGTAAGCTGACATGTTTAATCGAGAATGACTTTATGATGCAGACACAAATCGACTAATATTTCGATGGCGTTATGTTTACAAATGCCTAAGCTTATTGTATGACATCTACGATCTATTTATTTCGACTACCACTTACCGCTACAGCCATCTATTGCAAAACGGCGGAAGCAAAGTTGTACACCTAATACTTCTTAACTACCTTATACACCTATAACAATGCCTGCCCAAATGCGTTTTAATCCTGTATGCAGCCAACCATTTACATCCATAAGTTCAAACCCGCTAATTCAACTAATTTCTCGAAAACTCCAGAGCTGAAATGCTCATCCACTTACGCCTACTTCATAAACACCCCCTGTACACCTACAAGAATCGCTGGCCAAAGGCGTTTTAATCCCGTAAGCAGCCAATCATTTCCATCCACACGTTCAAACCCCGCGAATTCCACAAATTCCCCCAAAACTCAACAACTAAAATGCCCATCCACCTACGCCTACTTCTTAAACACCCTGTACTCCTACAAGAATCGCTGGCCAAATGCGTTTTGATCCCGTAAGCAACCAATTTACATCCACACGTACCAACCCGTTAATTCTACTAATTCCACAAAAACTCAACAGCTAAAATGCCGATCCACCTACTTCTTAAACACCCTGTACACCTACAATAATAACTGGTCGATCGCGTTGTACAACAAATTAATGCAAAAGTTCAAGGTAATTCTATTAATTTCTCAAAAACTCAACAGTTAAAATGCCCATCCACCTATGCCCACCTCTCAAATACCCTGTACACCTATAACAATTACTAGCCATACGAGTTTTAATCTCGTATGCAGCCAATCATTTACATCCACACGTTCAAACCCGCTAACTCCACTAATTTCCCAAAAACTCAGCAGCTAAAATGCCGATCCACCTACTTCTTAAACACCCTGTACATCTACAATAATCACCGACCAAACGCGTTTTACAAGTTGATACAAAAGTTCAAGAGAATTATATTAATTTCCCAAAAACTCGACAGCAAAAATGCCCATCCACCTACTTCTTAAACACCCTGTACACCTACAATAATAACTGATCGATCGCGTTGTACAACAAATTTATGCCAAAGTTCAAGATAATTCTATTAATTTCCCAAAGACTACACAGTTAAAATGCCCATCCACCTACGCCTATTTCTTAATACTTCCTGTACACCTACAACAATCACTGGCCGAACGCGTTTTACAAGTTGATACAAAGGTTCAAGATAATGTCTATTAATTTCCCAAAAACTCGCCAGCTAAAATACCCATCCATCTACACCTACTTCTTAATACTTCCGGTACACCTACAAGAATCACTGGCCGAACACGTTTCACAAGTTAATGCAAAAGTTCAAGATAATCCTATTAATTTCCCAAAAACTCAACATCTAAAATGCCCATCCACGTACTTCTTAAACACCCTGTACACCTACAACAATCACTGGCCGAACGCGTTGGATTCCGAATACAGCCAGCCATGTATATACATCCGCGTACATAGACGTACACAGTGCGGATCCAGCGGAACAGCGAACGTCCCTATATCACCGTAAGGGCGCTGTCTCTGTGCTCAGCCCACGAGAGCATCTCCGCCATTCTCCACCCCGTTTCAGCCATCCGACACTCCCCCGTAACCGTACACACTTCGCCTTAACCCCGGACGTGCAAGTCGTGCGTCGGCGTTACGGAAATTCGCAAAGTGTCCGCATAAATCGCGGCAACTGGGTCGTGAAAACAGCTCCGCCACTCGTTCCCAACCCTCGGCCCCCTCGGCGGTTTCTGCCTTTCCGCCGTCTTCTTTCTTTTCGCCGTCGTGCGGTTGCACTGCCTGTGTATTCACGACTACCCCGAAGCAAAAGCGTCTTCCGCGGACTTTCGTTTAAGTCTGACTGCACGGCGGACGCCAGACTTCTGGCTCTCGGGATGGAGTATGATAAAGTTGAAAAATGCGCGACTGGGCAGGGTGTTAAATTGGTAGGGGGACGTGGTGTTTTTATGGGGATGGCGATTAGGGAATTGGTAGGGTATTGTAAGGCGGAATGACACTTGCGACATTCCACGTCTGATGAGTGTAAGTGATTATATTTATGAATACAGGATGTCCTGTCTTTGGTCTTAACACTTTATCGACCGCTAGCCTATTAATCGGCTTTTCGGTTCCAACTGTTATTTACCGCTAGCCGATTAATCGGCTTTTCAGTGGTCAACGGTTACATTAGATAAAATAAATATCAAATGATATTATGACAATTCTAAATGACAATAAAATTACACTACTCTGAAACCAAAGGATTCTCAACAACACATTCAGTATTTTTCAGTTATAAAGCTTTACAAATAGGCACATACACAATTCCTGCGCGATATCCAAAACAGAGTCGGTCGTTAGTGAGTGGCGTCTTCAGTCAATAGCGGTCGATAAAGTGTTAACACGCTGACTGCCGTGTGTATTTTGCTGTATTAGAACGGCGATGCTATGAAATACTATAGCGTGTGACTGAATTATGCAAAATGTAAATAATGTGTAGGTATTGGAGACTAAAAGATCGCATCACTATTATAACAGTAACTGAATTTATAAAATAATTATTAAATTATTATAAAATCCCTTGCGCCAGTCAGCGTATACATGAATGCAGTCAAAGTGTTAATGTATGCGAGAAAAGGACGGTATCAAAATGAATGAAGTAATGGACGGTGGGAACGAGAGGTGAATAAAGTAAACGTGTGGAAATTCGTATAATTAGACTTCGATGTATGTATTAACTAGATTTGATTTTATATAAATGATAATGTACCGAAGTATGACTACATTAAATTAATGAAACCAAAGAAGCCCAAATATCTAACACGAAATTGTCAAATGCCTAACTCATGAAGCTGATATGGCTTCGGGTGAGAGATCAAAAACTGAGTGTGTTGGTCAGTATTTTTCAAGCTTTTTTAACACACGGTACATTTCAAACAATAATTAAACTTGCACAGCACACTTAAATTATGATTATAACAAAAAAATTTATTAACTCCTTTTAAAATATAATTGGTTTGAAGATTATGAAAATTAAAATTATAGTAAAGTATCATTTACCGCAATAACTCGTATAATAAGCAAGAAATGTTAATTTTGATAAGTACACTTGTGCTTTGAATTTCTTCCGTAAGTGATTGAATAAATAATCATTAAAAATTTCCGCAGCCCTGAACTAAAAATCACTACTGCGGACCTTGTCCTCCCCCACCCCCTTGTACGCTGATATCATTAAAACAGACAACAGGTAGCACACTCTATATGCTTCAGAAGCATTTTTCAGTGGCTGGCGGAATACACGAGACTCTAGCGCGAAAACCATATTTCTGCTCCACTAGCAGTTCAGATCATTCCTAAAAATCTTTTGGAGTGTAATTAGAGTAAATAAAAGGTGTTAGTAGATCAAATATTTATGCTCTATGCCTGAACTACCCCGACCACATGAAGTTACGATGCGGGAAACTAACACACTCTACAACAACCGTCTAGAGTGAATCTGCTTAAAGTGTCATGTGTTAATATATTCAATTCTTTGTTACTGTGTATGTTGTGAATACGTTTAATCAGTAAAATTTATTTAGCGTACACCGAATAAACGATTTCCACGTTTAAATTTACTTTTCCAAGTAATTTGATTTTTCGACATTAAGTGCGTGTTCTTATCAAAATAAATTCTGGTATTACGCTACACTTGAAACTAATTTTTAATTTCATTAACAACAAGGGTTGAAATAAAATATTTTATAACATCTGTGTTGAATTAAGGAATAAGTTTGAACATTATGAAATTAACGCGTACGCTTTGATGCCAACTGCGTGAAGGTTTATGTCGTTGACTCATATTGATTCCAACTACTGTGACCCAGCCAACGTCCTCCTTGTGATCGACTCCGGTTACTGAGATTCGAGTAATATGCGTCTCCTTTGTAATTGGCTTGGACTACTGCCACCGTCGGTAATACACGTCCTCCTTTATCATTGACTACAACTACTGTGACCGCAGCCGCGACCGGGTCCTTCTTTGTGATCGACCTGGACTACTGCCATCTCCGTCCGCCTTTGTGATTGACTCTAACTACTGCGAACGCACGATATTCTACGCCCGCCTTTGAAAGTGCGCCCTGTTACGCATCCGAGAGACATGGCTCCTCCATTAGACGTGTTCTCGCGAATTAATGATCACTTCGGAAGATGATATTCGGAGATTTCGCTAAGTGATGGAACGGACAAGGCGCGGAAGTAAGATACGTGGAGCTTGTTAGGTGTGCGTTGTTCAGGTGATATGCATTTACTGGATCAAATTTACGGTGTCACAGAATTAATTGTAAATTGTCGAAAATTTTATACTGGCCATAATTGTCATATATTGTATATCATATATTGATATATGGTATGTGATGTATTTGTCATGAATTCTAGAATTGAATACGTGCGTGTTCTCCAATATGATTTATTTTATATTCGCAGAACACAGATATATATAGAAAACGAGTCAGTAGAGAGAAAGTTAAAAGAATATTCGTAGATCGTTTTGCTCCCCACAAAATACTACCTCGAACCTTCTCGTCACATACACTATTCATCCCATTGATTCCTGAAACACTTTTAACACGTGACTGCCAAGCGTATTATGCTACGTTAGAACCGCGATCCAATGAAATACTGCAGAGTATAATTAAATCTTGCAAAATGAAGGTAACGCAGAGTTGTTAGAAGCAAAAGTATTAAAGCACCGTTTCAATATCAATTGCTTCTGAAGATTGCAAATAGGTTTCATTGCGAATTTTTTGCATTTTCACTAAAATCTTTGCGCATTCTATTCAAGCGCATTTTGCTATGTTAGAACCGTGATGCGATGAAATACTGCAGAGTATAATTAACACGTTCACGCCGGCGCGGGCCACCGGTGTCCCGCACTAAACTGTCTCATCGGGCGGCGCGGGTCATGGCGGTACGCATTCGATTGTGTTCTGAATTATTAGATTATTAAACCCTGAGAATTAAAATAATGAAAATTTAACGTTTATTCAATAAAAACATTTATTTTTAATAATAATTATAATCAATAATTTATCAGAAACATAAGTTTTGTTCAATAACATAAACACAATCTTATACAAAGTATTATATATAGTAGTAGTATATATTAAATACATAGTATTTGGTCTATTCGAATCAGCTAGTGGGTATTAGGGCGCAAGCATTGAACAGTATAATTTGGTGCCGCGCCGCCCCATGGAACGGACACCGAATATCCGCGCCGGCGTCAACGTGTTAAATTGTACAAAATAAAAGTAACGCAGAGTTGTTAGAAGCAAAAGTATGGAAGCACCGTTCCAATATCAATTCCTTTTCAAGATTGCAAATAGGTTTGGTGGCGCATTTCTTGCATTTTTAGTAAAATCTTTTGCGCCGGTCACCGGTGACCACCGTGGCAGTCAAACTGTTAAATTTGCTTGGATTTTTCCTCGTCGCGTTCTCTTCTCCCAAAATCCCACCCCCTGTCATAAATTAATTGCGGACCGCCTATTTATTCGAGCTTAGGCCCCTCACCCGTGATTGGGAAAATTGTGTAAATGTCCCGATACTCCAGAATTACGCCTGTCAGCGTTTCCAATTACGCGGAGTTTCGCGGATTAATCGCGAAGCTCCTGGCCCGGGGTTCGGACAGCAGTTTGAGGCAAGAGTGGCCGGGCAGACATGAAGAACGGTCGTTAACCGCCGTGCGCAACGTTTCTCGAGATATAACGGCGGCGTCTACGGACGATAGCGGCCCACCGAAGCTGCTCCCGGTAAATAGTGGGCAAAGTTGCATGACGTGTGGCCGCGCGGATGCGCGAAACTGCATATCGGGCGAACAGTTGCCCAGGACGAGGACGAGGACGAGGGCGAGGACGACGCAGATGCACACCTACGAGCCATTCTCCCGGGCCACGGCCTTTTCCAACCTACAACCTTCGCGCCCGAGGTCGCAGCCTGGCGAGTCTGGCAAACGCGATCGGAAATTCATTCGCGCAATTACGCGCCGACTGCCGATGTTCTGCGGGGAAGCAGTTTGATGGCATGGAAGTACGGGCACGTTTCAATCTATGTGCTTAGCTGCGGTATATGATGCGAAGGGATACGCGAACTTCGAGATGGGCATTATTGAAAAGGGCGGTTTCGAGCAATGCGATGCCGATTGTAGATGTTCCACGGAGAAAAAGTTGGAAGGATGATACGGATGTGTATGAAACCACGTGGTTAAATGTATGTTAAATCGAGGTGTGTGATGAGAATAAGGCATTTGTGGTGGGAGTTTGACGGTACGGAAAAAATGTATTTCATATAATTAAAGGCCGACTGACGATGTTCTGCGGGGAAGCAGTTTGATGGTATGGAAGTACGGGCACGTTTCAATTTATGTGCTTAGCTGCGGTATATGATGCGAAGGGATACGCGAAGTTCGAGATGGGCATTATTGAAAAGGGTGGTTTCGAGCAATGCGATGCCGATTGTAGATGTTCCGCGGAGAAAGAATTCGAAGGATGATACGGATGTGTATAAAACTTAAATGTAACTTGCTTAAATGTATGTTAAATCGATGTATGACGAGAATAAGGCATTTGTGGTGTGAATTTGACGGTATGGAAAAAATTTATTTCATATAATTAGATGCCGACTGCCAATGTTTTGCGGGGAAGCAGTTTGATGGCATGGAAGTACGGGCACGTTTCAATCTATGTGCTTAGCTGCGGTATATGATGCGAACTTCGAGATGGGCATTATTGAAAAGGGTGGTTTCGAGAAATGCGATGCCGATTGTAGATGTTTCGCAGAGAAAAAGTTCGAAGGATGATACGGATGTGTATGAAACCACGTGCTTAAATGTATGTTAAATCGAGACGTATGACGAGAATAAGGAATTTGTGGTGTGAGTTTGACGATATGGAAAAAATTTACTCCATATAATAATAAAAGTATTAATCTCATTAGATGCTGACTGCCGATGTTCTGCGGGAAGCAGTTTGATGACATGGAAGTACGGGCACGTTTCAAACTATGTACTTAGCTGCGGTGTATGATGCGAAGTTCGAGATGTACATTATTGAAAAGGGCGGTTTCGAGCAATACGATGCCGATTGTAAATGCGGGGAAAGACTTGGAAGGATGAAACGGATGCGTATGAAACTACGCGCTTAAATGTATGTTAAATCAAGATGTGTGATGAGAATAAAGCATTTGTGGTGTGAGTTTCACGGTATGGAAAAAATTTATTTCATATAATTAGATGCTGACTGCCGATGTTCTGCGGGGAAGCAGTTTGATGGCATGGAAGTACGGGCACGTTTCAATCTATGTGCTTAGCTGCAATATATGATGCGAAGGGATACGCGAAGTTCGAGATAGGCATTATTGAAAAAGGTGGTTTCAAGCAATGCGAAACCGATTGTAGATGTTCCGCGGAGAAAAAGTTCGAAGGATGATACGGATGTGTATGAAACCACGTGGTTAAATGTATGTTGAATTAAGGTGTGTGACGAGAATAAGGCATTTGTGGTGTGAGTTTGACGGTATGGAAAAAAATTATTTCGTATAATTAGATGCCGAGTGCCGATGTTCTGTGAAGAAGCAGTTTGACACCTTAGAAACACCGGTGCATTTTAATCCACGTGCTAAGATAAAATTCGAAAAAGCTACTAAAGTTACACGGTAGGTAACATTGAAAGAAATTGATTTCGGGCAATTAGACTTCTTTGCCGCGTTTAAATCACATGCCTGAATACGATTTAACTAAAAATCAACTAGAATCAGCATTCGACATTAAAAATAAATAAACTCTAGGAATATGTCATTACAGAAGTATCTCGATATTTGCCACCTTATGTCGCACCCCACAATTTGTCTTTTCATTACAGACGGAAGTGGCATGACAAAGTGTTTGAAGTGGTTCATATATTCGTTCCCACGACGCAAAATAGCAAAGTATTAATCTTAAACGTTTTTCCGCGCGTCAATGCTTTCGTGTGCTCGAAGAGCTTGCAGCGAGAGACTTAAGAATATGGCGCGAGTTCTATGAAGAACGTGCCGCTTTCATTCAAACAGAAGTGATGAATAGCTCTAGCAGTCGAGACAAATTGCGTTAGCGCGATCTCGTTCCGCTTTAAGTACAGCATTACGATCGCCGAGCACTGTTTTTCACAGCCGCCGCGACTCGTAAACCACCGTCCCACAATTCCACCGGCAACCTAGTTACATTCTCGTCCCGGGATGCTATATTCAAACGCGAATGGACCCTGCGTGACGTCTCGCGTTCGCACTTACTGACGAAACGTGCGGCAAGTTTACTAGCATGTAAATTCAGACGTCGCCAATAGTCCGTGCGCGATGGCGTCAAGGAAAAAGAATACGCGGAGTTCCGCATGCAGGACTCCCTGCAGAAGTGCAGTCACCTGAATACTCAGTGATGGACGAAGACGCAATTTGCAAAAAAAGCGGACGGCATATAGCAGGGTGTTTGGTATATTAGAACCTATAATATTCGTTACATGGTGAAGTTAATCGAATAATGGGTATGTTGGCATTTACTATTCAAGCAAACTTGACGTTTTGATACTGGATGCGTGACCATATTTTAATAGAAAAATGCACTTCTTCCGTAAGCAATAAATTTCAACAGAATTATGAAAGAAATCTGATTTTCCGACGCTGGCTGCATGCTCAGATTTCAGTGCAAGAAATTTACACCTTATCAAAGGAATACATCTCAACGTAGTGACTAATTTGTTGAAATGTACTATTGAAAGAAACCTGACGTTTCACACTGGCTGCTCTCCACATTTCAGCACAAAAATTCACTTCGTCAGGGTGCAAACTTCAACATAATTAATTTGTTCCGATTTACCATTCAACCAATCCCAACATTTTGTCACTAGTTCCCTGTTTGCATTTCAGTATAAAAATCGACTGCTTCCATAAGAGCACAGTATTAAAAAAAGATTTCGAAGCAAAAGCAAAAGATTTTACTAAAAATGTAAAAAATTCACCATGGAGCCTATTTGCAATTTTGTAAAAGTAATTAATATTGGACCGCTGCTTCAATACTTTGGCTTCTAACAACTCTGCATTACCTTTATTTTGCACGATTTAATCGTATTCTGCAGTATTTCATCGCATCGCGGTTCTAACATAGCAAAATATGCGGTGACCGGCGTAAAAATGTTACTTAACATACATTTTTACATAACATAGCAAAATACATACAAATTTTACATAACATAGCAAAATACGCTTGGCAGTCAACGTGTTAATAATTCGACAGGCACACCACATCGCTCGGGTTCCTACAGCGATCGAACTTCTGCCGAAAGATGAATGATCAATGTCTATACCTGGATCCTCAGCCCATTGGCCCTTTATTGCGAAAATCCGTATTTTCGCACAGCAAAGCACGGCGCGAAAGACGTAGCGTAACGGGCGCAGAAGAAAATAAAGGCGTGAAACAAAGAGACTTCGCCAGCAATAACTGGATAACGGTTATGGCGCGTTACTTCCTTCTCCCTTCTCCTTCGGCCCCTCTCAAGTCGTGACGTTGTTATCGTCTCACGACGATCCCGGTATTTACCGCGAGACCGATTTCCCTTGCGATGCGAAAACGGACCGTGACGGCGAACGACGACGACGTCGACTGCCGGTAACGGCGACACTTTCGGAACTTCTTTCTCGATTTATGGCCGGCTCAAGGCTCCGCTGACTTCACGCCCCGCACCGCAGCCACTTCTAGGCAACGGAAAACTGGCATGTGTTACAACTTTCAAAGTGGCGAGACGGAACGAAGTCGCGAGGCAAAGTTGAGGATCGTAGATCCTCGAGACGCTGTCAGGCAGTTGCCCGTAGTCACGTTTTGAGTGTGTCGAACACTCGGTTACGGGGGATTGATGAATGCCGCCGAGTGGCAGAAGCAGTGCTGATGGCTGTTTGGCGTTCTTTCAGGGAAGAAATAACGCCGGAAATATCATTTTTTTATTGCTAACTGAGGTGTTCATGAAATAAATGAAATAGATGCAAATAATATTAGGTGTACAACTTTGCTTCCGCCGTTTTTTCCGAAATTCGAGGCTTTATTGTAAAAAACTGGTTATACGTTTATGATTCAAAGTATTGTCCATCGCTGGCCACTACTTTCTCCCATCTTTCGGGCAGCGTACGAATCCCGCGTTGAAAAAACTGGTCATCTTTTGAAGCGATCCACGAATCGATCCAATTTTTTACTTCTTCATAAGACCGGAAGTGCTGGTCAGCCAGGCCGTGTGCCATTGATCGAAACAAGTGATAGTCCGAGGGAGCAACGTCTGGAGAATACGGCGGGTGGGGTAGGACTTCCCATTTCAACGTTTCCAAGTATGTCTTGACCACTTTCGCAACACGGGGTCGAGCATTGTCGTGCTGTAAAATCACTTTATCATGTCTCTCGTTGTATTGCGGCCGTTTGTCTTTTAATGCTCGGCTCAAACGCATTAATTGCGTTCGATAACGATCGCCTGTGATTGTTTCAGTCGGTTTTAACAACTCATAATGCACTACGCCGAGATGGTCCCACCAAATACAGAGCATGACCTTGGAACCGTGAATATTCGGTTTGGCCGTCGACGTGGAAGCATGGCCGGGATATCCCCATGATTTTCTGCGCTTGGGATTATCGTAATGAACCCATTTTTCGTCCCCAGTCACAATGCGATGCAGAAATCCTTTCCGTCTTTGCCTTGCAAGCAGCTGTTCACAAGCAAACAAACGCCGTTCAACATCTCTCGGCTTCAACTCGTACGGCACCCAATTTCCTTGTTTCTGAATCATTCCCATGATTTTCAGGCGTTTTGAAATGGCTTGTTGCGTCACTCCCAATGATACTGCCAATTCTTGTTGCGTTTGACACGAGTCTTGATCAAGTAATGCCTCCAATTCTGCATCTTCGAAAACCTTCTCTCTTCCACCGCCTTGCCGGTCTTCGACGTCAAAATCACCGTTCTTGAAGCGTTGAAACCACTCTCGGCACGTTCTTTCACTAATAGCGGCCTCACCATAGGTATTTGAGAGCATTCGATGAGCCTCAGCCGCAGATTTCTTCATATTAAAGCAGAAAATTAAAACCTCCCGCAAATGACGAGAATTTGGCTCGTAAGCTGACATGTTTAATCGAGAATGACTTTATGATGCAGACACAAATCGACTAATATTTCGATGGCGTTATGTTTACAAATGCCTAAGCTTATTGTATGACATCTACGATCTATTTATTTCGACTACCACTTACCGCTACAGCCATCTATTGCAAAACGGCGGAAGCAAAGTTGTACACCTAATAAATACCATGGCACTTGTGACACGAGTGTCTAAAATACTGCATCACCACACATTACTTGCAATATAGCATAAATATTTTTTACGTGGCCTACAGTCACCGACTGAAATTTCCATCGCACTCGTTATGTCAGAAATTCATAATGGTACACGTATGATCGATTAAACAGGATATCTAAATAAAAATATATATAATTCTGTCAGAACTCAGGACACAATTTTCCACGATACCATATCACAAATTATCACTTAAAACATAGCATAGACTTTTCTTGCCATTGTATCAACACAAATTCGCAATGGTATCAAATTTATCTCACATCCATTTAGAGAGCAAAAATTCGCGATGTATAACTACGATCAATAAACATCACGCATATACTCGATGAAGGTATATTTGTGTCCGGCGAAAACATCTGATAGAGCCGAAGTACACAAATGTGAATTCAACGAAAATAAATAATAGAGCCAAGGTATGCATATATGAATTTCACAAATGCCAGGTGTTAAACGTGCGTTGGTATTTCCGACAACCGTCATCGGCTTTGAATCGATCCATCTGCAAAGGGTAAAGTATAATAAACTAAAACAAAAATACATAAAATACCATTAGCACCGGTGACACAATTGCGACGTATAACTACAACTTATGATCTCAGTATAAAGTTCGTTACGCTTCCGTCCGAAACACAGTCCACCTTGCACCGCAGCAAGAACATCTTCCCACCGTTTTTTGCCCGTTCACCCAATTTCCCGCAACATCGACTCCGTCCATTCACCGGAATGAACAAAAGAGCGGGGCAACAACCGTGTGTTACCGAGAAGGCAAGTGCGATACAATTAGTCAGCGGTTGATGTAGCCCGCCCGGTTTAGTATTATTGCACCTTGTACAATATCCTGCATCCTCCGCTGCTTTCGTCGGCAGCTCGCTTCTCCCGATATTGCTTACGCTCTCCGCGCCGAAGTGCATTTCTCCGGAGACCCTCGTCGGATTATAGACGATTAAATTTCGTCAGACACTTGCCGGGTGCCGGGTAATTATATTGTTGATGCCGTTTGATGAGATAGGCGATGTATCGTCGACGTTTCTGCGCCGGCACGAAAGTGTCTGAGGGAGCTAGACGCTGCTGGAATACGGAACAATGCGCGTGACAAGGTATTTTGACTGTTCGTGCTCTGAATCAGGTTTCGGACGGTTGGCGCGGTTTCTAGCATTTTTTGTAACGCCTCTGCCTTCTCAGTTTTATTACATATTTTGTATATGTTCGTACGACTGATTTATACCGGTAAAAATTCTTAATATTTGAACAATTATGTAAAAGCAACAAAACTTGATGTTTCGCCACTAGTTGCGTGCCGTCATTTTATATGTGATTACGATTCATGTGTCTTTTTTGTGGTTAGTGTTGAGAAAGTAATCTACCAATGTTCTCTATTACGCTAATTCACTTTAACACGTTGACCACCGAGCGGATTTTGCTGTATTAGAACGGCGATGCTATGAAATACTACAGTGTTTGACTAAATTATGCAAAATGTAAATAATCTGCAGGTATTGGAGACCAAAGGATCGCGCCACTATTCTAACAAGAACTGCATTTATAAAATAATAATTGCTACTCATTGCGAATATTTTGGATCTTCACTAAAAAGTTCTTGCGCCGGTCACCGATGACCATCATGGTGGTCAAAGTGTTAATTGGACGGAGTAAGCCTGCAAGGATTTGTAATACTACACGACGTTATCATACCATTTTAATGACGGCTGGCCGATTAATCGACTTTTCGGTTCCAGCTGCTATTTACCGGTAGCCGATTAATCGGCTTTTCAGTGGTCAACGGTTATATTAGATGAAATAAATATTATGACAATTCTAAATGACAATAAAAGTATACTGCTTTGAAACCAAAGGATTCTCAACAAAACATTCGGTATTTTTCAGTTATAAAGCTTTACAAATAGGCAATACGCAATTCCTGCGCGGTATCCAAAACAGAATCGGTCGTTAGTGAGTGGCATCTTCGGTCAATAGCGGTCAGTAAAGTGTTAAGAGTTAAAAATGTGTCGGGCCGAACTCAAAGCGGCGTATTGTCCTTTGTCTGATTGACTCAACTCGAGCTGTCGTGCGATAGGAAGACACGCAAGTCCAGATGTTTTGTCCCAATAGCGCGACATATACAAACGTCTCAACACCGGTTCTCAACATCTACGTTGGCACGAATCTTTGTACGATAAGTCAACGATAAGTGATACGATGAGTCAACATACTTCCGCCTTCTTCCGCCATCCTCACATCTCACCAAACGTCTGTAAACCCCGCATAATCATCAGCCACCCTTTCATCGCATCCCCTCGCTCCTAACTACCCGGATTTTACATCCAATAGCTTCCGGCCACCCGCCGTAAAATCTTAATACTCGCGCGAACCGCAAGAAACAGCGGAAAAGGAGAATCAGTAGTTAAAATCGCGTAATAACCCGCCGTTACGCGCAACTGACTCCGTCTAGCCGTCTTGTCGGAGTCCGCGGAGGATTAAAATCGCTACACCCGCCTCGCTAGAGCGGGACAGAGATATCCGCGGAACGAGCATCTGGTTATCTCGATTATTTATTGGCTCGTTGCTGCCGCGTAACCATCCAGAAGTAAGAAAATCACGGTATTGTTTTTCCCGTTCCGCGCGTTGCCTCCTCCGGCTGGCAGACGTTGCATTTCTCTCTGCCAATTTCTCGCCCACCCCCCAGCGCCCTGTCCAAACGATCCTTAATATCCCCAGGAGCGAACGGCGAGGAACGTTTACGGCGAAGGTATTCCGGGATGCTTTTTTAAGTCCCGAACATTAAAAACATCGTTAGCCCGTTCCAGGCGGAGCGGGAACGTGGGGCTGGGCGCTTTGAGGGGTGTCGAGGGGTTGAAGGGTGGGGCGAGTGGGTGGGCGAACGCGTCTCGGGCTGGCTAGGAGAAGCTGGCTGGGAATGTAATTAAGTGCAGTCCAAGATTTAGTGCCCTTGCCTCGTTGCCGGGGCACAGTCTTAGCGGGAGACTCTCGAGTGCCCTTTTAAGGGCGCCGCGGGTTATGAATTTAGCGAAGCACGCGCGATGATAGGAATTATTCGCCAAACTCGCCGCCTTATGTCCGCGCGCGCACTCCAGCCGACGTCGACTCTCATTTTAGCCCGGACGAGAATTTATCGGCCGGAGCGGGACGCGCCGCGCGCAAAGTGGACGACGAACTCATAGTCCTTGGGCGTAATTATGTCTGACGGCCTGGGAGAGAACGGTCGACGGCTCGTTGGTAACGATGCAGGGGCTGGTTGGTGTAACGATCCTTAACGGGCAATCTTCAGATGGAGAGCGTACGGTCTGAGGCTTCTTTGGATGAGACGCGCCCTGCTTTTGGCGTGTTATGGTGGATTGCGTTTTTGCGCGCGATGCCTAAAGTCGGCCGATTAGCTTAGATGCGCTTCTGAGGGGTTTGGAGAGGGAATTGATAATAGTGGAAATTGGAGGGAAGACACGGGGAATAAATCGGATTTACTAAATTAATGAAAATATATTCTACCGGTGTTACAAATATCTTGGGATAACAATTACGTAGTATAATAAAAGTGACCACGAGCCACACACTGAAATTCTTTGTGTCTTTCGAAATGCGCAACGCAGCACAGCTGCCATTTCGGCGGGTTGCGTTAGATTGCGTTTTTGTGCGCGATGGCTAAAGTCGGCCGATTAGCTTAGATGCACTTCTGAGGGGGTTTGGAGAGGGAATTGATAATACTGGGAATTGAGGGACTTTGTGTAGGAGGGAACACACAGGCAATGAATCGAATTTACTAAATTAATGAAAATATATTCTACCGGTGTTACAAATACCTTGGGATAACAATTAGGTAGTATAATAAAAGTGACCACGAGCCACACACTGAAATGCTTTAGTTCTTTCGAAATGCGCAACGCAGCGCAGCTGCCATTTCGGAATGTTAAGTTGGATTGCGTTTTTGCGCGCGATGGCTAAAGTCTGCCGATTAACTTAGATTCTGAGGGGGTTTGGAGAGGCAATTGATAATGCTGGAAATTGGGGGAATTTGTGTGGTGTATGGTCACACCTTCGTCTTCCAAAAGCCATGAATTTTCGAATGATTTTTTACGACCGAAAACCGACACGTTTTTAGACAATTTCTCGTCTTCGAAATGATCGATCTGTCAGTGAAGAAAAAACAATATGGTTATTAATATGAATATATTGAAAAGAGTACATAGTGGGGTGATCAAATATGATTTGTGCCGTATCAAAAACTGCTCCGTCTATAAAATGCGTGTCGTCTTAACCATTTTTTTTACAGATATGATGTAGGTGAAGGAATACATAATAATAAAGTAGATAGACAGTAATCGGTAAACAATGGGTATTGTACGTAGGGAAAGATCAGCTTAGGGTCGAAACACAAGAGAAAACGCGTGTAAGAAAGAGATGTAAAAGATGGTTCGTAACACGGAATTTTTTTTCGCGACAGTACGGGATTTTCGAAAAGAATATACCCTTTTGTATATGGACAGGCATTTTGTTTATAGAATTTTGGATTAGAGACGCGTATGGAAGATTCTAGAATACATTTGGCTGTTACGGGTGTAAATAAGATAAGCGATCGATAATGTCATCTGCGTTTCGTTTGTGTATCACAGAAAGAGGGAGAGCTTAGTTTGAGACTGAGTAAGAACAGAATTAAGAGAAAAGAAATTTTTACGATTATCAATTATTAATTAGGAACAGGAAGCGTATAGGCGTTTACCTACTTCTATTTATTTCATCCGTTTTATTATATTATTATTAGGTGTACAACTTTGCTTCCGCCGTTTTGCAATAGATGGCTGTAGCGGTAAGTGGTAGTCGAAATAAATAGATCGTAGATGTCATACAATAAGCTTAGGCATTTGTAAACATAACGCCATCGAAATATTAGTCGATTTGTGTCTGCATCATAAAGTCATTCTCGATTAAACATGTCAGCTTACGAGCCAAATTCTCGTCATTTGCGGGAGGTTTTAATTTTCTGCTTTAATATGAAGAAATCTGCGGCTGAGGCTCATCGAATGCTCTCAAATACCTATGGTGAGGCCGCTATTAGTGAAAGAACGTGCCGAGAGTGGTTTCAACGCTTCAAGAACGGTGATTTTGACGTCGAAGACCGGCAAGGCGGTGGAAGAGAGAAGGTTTTCGAAGATGCAGAATTGGAGGCATTACTTGATCAAGACTCGTGTCAAACGCAACAAGAATTGGCAGTATCATTGGGAGTGACGCAACAAGCCATTTCAAAACGCCTGAAAATCATGGGAATGATTCAGAAACAAGGAAATTGGGTGCCGTACGAGTTGAAGCCGAGAGATGTTGAACGGCGTTTGTTTGCTTGTGAACAGCTGCTTGCAAGGCAAAGACGGAAAGGATTTCTGCATCGCATTGTGACTGGGGACGAAAAATGGGTTCATTACGATAATCCCAAGCGCAGAAAATCATGGGGATATCCCGGCCATGCTTCCACGTCGACGGCCAAACCGAATATTCACGGTTCCAAGGTCATGCTCTGTATTTGGTGGGACCATCTCGGCGTAGTGCATTATGAGTTGTTAAAACCGACTGAAACAATCACAGGCGATCGTTATCGAACGCAATTAATGCGTTTGAGCCGAGCATTAAAAGACAAACGGCCGCAATACAACGAGAGACATGATAAAGTGATTTTACAGCACGACAATGCTCGACCCCATGTTGCGAAAGTGGTCAAGACATACTTGGAAACGTTGAAATGGGAAGTCCTACCCCACCCGCCGTATTCTCCAGACGTTGCTCCCTCGGACTATCACTTGTTTCGATCAATGGCACACGGCCTGGCTGACCAGCACTTCCGGTCTTATGAAGAAGTAAAAAATTGGATCGATTCGTGGATCGCTTCAAAAGATGACCAGTTTTTTCAACGCGGGATTCGTACGCTGCCCGAAAGATGGGAGAAAGTAGTGGCCAGCGATGGACAATACTTTGAATCATAAACGTATAACCAGTTTTTTACAATAAAGCCTCGAATTTCGGAAAAAACGGCGGAAGCAAAGTTGTACACCTAATAATATATTTCTATTCTAGTTGCATCTAATCAATCATAGCTATTCATCGCGAATTTATATTGTATAAACGTGAACTGTTTTATGTCAAAGTATTGAAGCACCATTCCAATATCAATTGCCTTTACAAAATTGGAATGTTTTGCATTTTTAGTAAAATCTTTTGCACCGGTCACCGGTGACCACCGTGGCAGTCAATGTCGTAATCAAAATTACATCAGCGAAGCCCTAAACTCCAGATTCTATCCAAGATTTTAAACATACGAAATATAGTATTCTCAGGCCGAGAAACGACGAAACGTAGAAGACGCAGAGGATCGCGTCGAATTCGGTCGATGCGCTTCATTCAATTATCGTGCGCTGACTACCGTCAGGGCGTTTTATCGAGGCTGGGAGTATAAGGGGTCCCTCTGGAAGACAAGATCCCCTGCCGTTGGTACGAGACTCGGTACACGCGAGAGGCGTCGCCACAGGACGAATTAATTGTGTTACGAGACAAGCGCTCTGCTAATGAGCTAATCTATGGCATTGACTCCTTTGTCCTCCAGCAGCGATCGGGAACTTTGCCCCTCGCCTACGTCCGGTTACGTTCTCAAAATACACGATTCTCGAGTTACGTCTGGCGGCGCTCTGCGAAGTTCCCTTTGGAAAATTAAACTAACCCGCCGCTGGCAGAAGCCGTCCTCTAGTCGCCACGGTAGGCGAGCGAAAATTACAGTTGCCCCGCGCCAGCTTCGTGACGAGGTCTAAATAAATCCACTGACGTTCGCGCGCTGAATCGTGCGTTTACGAGATAACGACGCGCTGGCGTGATGAATAATGGAACGAGGACGGAGGCAAATGAACCGGTGCGTTACTCGAAGAAACTGAACAGGTATTGTTGTTTTACGAATTCAAAATCAAACTGCGCGCTAAGGACGATAAGAGGTTTAGGACGAGGCAGAATGTCGGTTGAGATAAATTGCGGGTGGTGTCAAGAGTAATCGTACGCCGAATGATGTCGAACGAAACTTCGTGAAATTGGTTTTTGAGTGTTTTGTATATAAAGATCGGTATAGCCGGATCTGTTTTGTAAGGAAACTATTTACACCGGTTTACACTTTTCACGGATTTCAATATACCTAAGTGTAACGCCCTTAACCCTTTCGTTACGAGCGTCGCCTATAGGCGACATCCGCGCGACGACCTGTGTGTACGAGTGTCGCCTATAGACGACATCAGCGCGGCAACTTGTGTATACGAGCGGCGCATATAGACGACGTCAGTTTGATACCACTTGACCATTAATAGAACGACATTTTCCGTCAGCTTATAAATAAGTAGGGAAAAACCAAGGACAAGGTGTGTTGTTTGCCATGGGAACGACAGAAGACGCGAAACTGCGAACGATAGAAACGCGGGCCCGTACAGCGGTGACGCTCCTACGGAAGACACTGCCGTAGCGAAAGGGTTAAATATACGTGACTCGCCTTTAAATATCCCACCGATAGGTAAAGAATAGGAGGTTCGGTGGAAAGGGATAGTGTCCGGTGCAAAATTACCACCGGCAGGCCCAAGACAACCTATATGCATGATATGGTTGTAACGTGCGTTTACGCCACAGTTTCTTAACTGATTTTTTAGAAATGATCGCAGAGATAATCGGAAATTTCTGCTGTAGATACGGTAGAAGGAAAATTTATGTAGAAGGAATTGGTGAAGTTAACGAAGGAAAAAATAGGTAGATATTTAAGGGGTAATAAGTAAGCATAGTTGTTACTTTCCAGTACGACGTGAACATATGACATTATTTCTTCATAATTATGATTAACATCGTCTTGTTTAAAAACGCTACACACAGATTATAATTTTATCATCGGCAGTGTTCGAAACTTTGTATTTGACAGTTATCGTGCAAAAATGAAGCGAAAACGTGTGGAACCTGCGATAGAAGAGAGAAAAAAATTGTGAATAAACTACAATTTCACGAAATATCGTTCGAAACTGCCTAACGTGCAAATACTTTCTACTCAAACTTTGTTTTCACTCTAACCTGCCCGGCGTCAAAGTGGTTTAAGATTGTAGCGTCTATAGGGTGGATGGGTTGCGCGATGAATGTACAGCCGGCAGTATTACTAATTAACGAATATATTGTTTAAACACACACACACACACAAGGTTCACACGGAATAACTAAATACAAAAAGCTTATAATACAGAGGCACAGAAAGAATAAAGGCGAAAAGGTCGCGAGTCGTAGCGAGACGACTGTTCTGTTAGATGGCTGATGGAAGACTACGGAAAGAGTTGGTTGCGAAGGACGTGAATAAGAAGAGCAATCGAGTGTTTGGAAAAAGTCTAGACGAAGGTGGTCACTAGGAAGTAGATAAGCTGAGTGGACCGATGGCGTCATCCGAGTTTCGTTTGGTTATACGAAGAAAAGAGCGAGAGCTTAAGGCATGTGAGAGTGAGAGTGAGTGAGAGAGAGAGAGAGAGAGAGAACGAAAGAAGGCGCCAGAAAATAGGCACAAAGACTAAACAAACTTGTTGTACTGTTTCTTAGTTTCTTTCACTTACTTTTACAATTATTGGAGCGCAGAATACCGATTTTCCAATATATTAAATTGCGGTGAGGGATTATCGAAATTGATCGAATTAAAACAGCCGAAGTAATTTGAGCAGTGTCGATATTGGCGGTAGACGGAAGCTTGACCACCGCGATTAATAGTCGATGACCGACGCGATTGTATCGGAGTTTGCAGGAGCGAATTGGTGAGCTAAGACCATCCCTAATCAAAGGTCTAAATATGCTGGTACCCGCCAGCAGTTGCAACGACGACGAACAGCCAGATTACCAAACTCGAGCGTGTAACTACGCCTGGAGTTCGAACGGTCGGCCTAAGATATATATATATAAGTTAAATATAAAAATATAAGGTCCTGTAAATTCAGGCACAAATTGATGACGTCAATTCTTATAATTATGACTCAGAACACCGCACGATATACATCTCAGGAAATAAAACAGTTTTAACCCTTTGACTGCTATGGACGCATATATGCGTCGGCCGAAATCTATCGGTGTATATGTGTGGTCCGACATCACATTTCGATATAGGAATTTGTGCATATCGGAAAGCGATGCTATTCAGTACGCTATCGAATAATTATACATATATATATAATGCAATTAAATATAAAAATATAATACTAACATAGGGTTAGTAATTATTCATATATATATATGTTATATATATATATATATATATATATATATATATATATAGACATATATACAATATGCTTTTTTGCCATTCGAGTCGTACAAAGATTCGTGCCACCGAATATAACGCGGACAGGCCTGAACAAAGCTGCAATAATACTGCGGAATGCAAAAAGTTAAAGAAACCACGTGATGGTCACATATGCGATCGCTGGCGAGTCGACAGGCCGAATAACAAAGCAATTGTCTGCAACCCGGCATTGTTCTTTGAATGTCCACTCGGTGTTACGATGATGCGGGGATTAAATTTTTACAAGTGTTCCCCGAGGGACGTGTTTCATTCGGTAGGAAACCAGAGCATTGGATTTTCGTACCATCGATAGTGACGCCTGCGAACAGTTTGCCTGTCTATGCAATTTTGAAATTGTGAAATTTTCTGCAGTAGCGTAATTACGAAGTTATTGGCAAAATCGCAGTTTAACGAATTCGGATCAATCGAACTACAGTTTATCCGATCAGAGGACAATGGGACTGGAGTCAATGGGATCTGACGATAATGGATCCATGGATTACAGCGTCTTAGAGCCGTGGCTATCTTAACCCATAGCACCGGAGAACCTTGCGGCCATTGTCTATGAAAGCATAATCGCCAGATCGTCCACCGTACCGACCGTCGCACACTTTTAAAATGAACCGATTACCGTTCGCTAGATCGTGGCAAGACTAGTTAATTTGCGACATAAACGAAAAGCGGATGAAAACTGAAACGATGGCTTGGCCCTGAACTTCACGCGGCCAAATTTCGCACCAGCCTTAACCCTTTCGTTACGAGCGCCGCTTATAGGCGGCATCCACGAGATGACCTGTGGGTACGAGCGCCGCATATAAGTGGCGTCGAAATGATGCGTATACAAGTGTCATCTGTAGTCAATAATACATTTTTCGTTATCGCCAGAATGTTTTCTGTTGATTTCATTGACAAGTTGCATTAATCACTTCTTAAAACTACTCTTGGTTGAAATAACATTAAAATGTTTTACGCAATATATCTCAAACATTATAACGATTGGTTTTTACAAATTTGCTTCCGCTGTTTTTTTTAGAAATTATATATTGTAAAAAACTGGTTGTTTTGATTCAAATGTATTGTCCATCGCTGGCCACTACTTTCTCCCATCTTTCGGGCAGCGTACGAAACCCGCGTTGAAAAAACTGGTCATCTTATGAAGCGATCCACGAATCGATCCAAATTTTAACTTCTTCATAAGACCGGAAGTATATGGTCAGCCAGGCAGTGTGCCATTGATCGAAACAAGTGATAGTCCGAGGGAGCAACGTCTGGAGAATACGGCGGGTGGGGTAGGACTTCCCATTTCAACGTTTCCAAGTATGTCTTGACCACTTTCGCAACATGGGGTCGAGCATTGTCGTGCTGTAAAATCACTTTATCATGTCTCTCGTTGTATTGCGGCCGTTTGTCTTTTAATGCTCGGCTCAAACGCATTAATTGCGTTCGATAACGATCGCCTGTGATTGTTTCGCGTAACGGTTTTAACAACGGGTCATAATGCACTACGCCGAGATGGTCCTGTTTCGTAATACAGAGCATGACCTTGGAACCGTGAATATTCGGTTTGGCGTGTCGACGTGGAAGCATGGCCGTCGATATCCCCATGATTTTCTGCGCACATTCATTATCGTAATGAACCCATTTTTCGTCCCCAGTCACAATGCGATGCAGAAATCCGTTCCGTCTTTGCCTATTCGCAAGTAGCATTTCACAATTAAACAAACGCCGTTCAACATCTCTCGGCTTCAACTCGTACGGCACCCAATTTCCTTGTTTCTGAATCATGGTCCCATGATTTTCAGGCGTTTTGAAATGGCTTGTTGCGTCAGAGAGAGATAGAGAGAGAGAGAGAGAGAGAGAGAGACGAGTCTTGATCAAGTAATGCCTCCGATTCTGCATCTTCGAAAACCTTCTCTCTTCCACCGCCTTGCCGGTCTTCGCCGTCAAAATCCCCGTTCTAGAAGCGTTGAAACCACTCTCGGTCACGTACTTTCACTAATAGCGGCCTCACCATAGGTATTTGAGAGCATTTCGATGAGTCAGCCGCAGATTTCTTCATTTTAAAGCAGAAAATTAAAACCTCCCGCAAATGACGAGAATTTGGCTCGTAAGCTGACATGTTTAATCGAGAATGACTTTATGATGCAGACACAAATCGACTAATATTTCGATGGCGTTATGTTTACAAATGCCTAAGCTTTTTGTATGACATCTACGATCTATTTATTTCGACTACCACTTACCGCTACAGCCATCTATTGCAAAACGGCGGAAGCAAAGTTGTACGCCTAATATAACGATTGGTTTTTACAGGAATTAGAAAGATTGGCTCAATCTGTTATCAATTAGAAATTATATATTAGGAATTTGTTTTAAAATGTTTTTACTGGAACAGTTTAGGCCCTTTCAAAGTATAAGCAGGACATAAAAAAATATTATGAAAATTGACTAACCGTTTCCGAAGAAAATTAAAATAATTTCAACTTGCTTAAAAGACGGCGAAGAAATATATGCAGCACAGCAGAATCGGAAACAGAGTCAATTGAAGATGAAGCCAAGTAAATATGTAAATACCTACATTACCCATAATTTTGTAAGTCTTTCCATATTAAAAATGTAAATGTTCTGCATGTTCTTGTACACGCTTCCGTTCAGTGACGGTACTTCGGCGGACTCGACTGCCGAAGCGAAAGGGTTAATACCCCGCCGAAATTCGCGACCAAAGTGACATAATCGTCAGCTCCCCAGTCATTTCGCGCGTAACGAGTCTCGCGCGGGTCAAGCAGCTTCGAAGACGATATTCGCCGTTTCGTAAGTTGCAAAAGCCCGTTGCTGTGTTACGGCTGCACACCCGCAAATTCCGCGAATCCGCGTGTATTTGAAGCCGAAGGTGTGTCGTATATGTTCGCGCACATTCATTCACGCGCACGGACTAACGACGCCCAGCGTACATGCTCCTTCTCCAGGAAACGGACTATGTTCGGAGCTCACGTTCGCAGTCTGTGTTGGGTATTCGGCACGTAGGGCATTATAATTAATCATAATTATGTCAACGGCACTCCTACGGGCCTCCTTCTCCACTTCTCGTAGCTCACTAACAACAGATGGTGTCCTAGATTTGTCGCCTGGCGAATATGTCTGCGTTGCTTGGGAGAGAGAGAGGGAGAAAGAGAGAGAGAGAGAGAGAGAGAGAGAGGATGTCGAGGCGGAAGAAAGGAGAGGGGACCGTAACGACGTCAAGACACTCCTGGCAGGAGTCAGGATGCGGTTGCCAGAAGCCGAGAGAGGAGAGGGAGAGAAATACGAGGTTTGTTCAAGGTTTGCATGCACGTTTCTGTCACGCGGAATGAAACAGCACGCGCCAACGTTTTTCTGCTTCATTTCGATTTGCCCTAATTTTTCTTTTTTTTTATGAAAAACGCTAAATGTGTCCGGACGGTGAAGCGACTAATGGTGGAGCGTAAGTATAAGGGATTTGCCTATTAACGTTGCGAAAGGAAAATTGTGAAAACTAAACGTTTTCAAAGAATAGCCTACACATCATACTCCACTGTACTTAACAAATATAAAAACGTAGCCGATCTCTTCTGCATTACAGCTATCATCAGAACATCGCCCCCATCAATTCCACCCCCGCGAAAATGTTCGATCCGCCCGAATCGGGCCGTCATTTGCGCTGAGAAAAATCCATTCCTCATGCTGCTACCAATTAACTACAATTATGATATGGTACACATTACAATCGCAATAACTCTGAGAAATACCTTCCGAAATACGCCACCTTGCTTCGTTGCATTTGGTTATCGACGCCGCAAAAAAAAACTACGCAAAATAAACCTTTTCCAAAGTATAACCCATACACCTCATACTCGCCCATAGTTACAATAACAAAAACAAAAACGTAGCCAATCTCCTCTGCATTACACCTATCATCCCAATACCGCCCCCATCAATTCCACCTCCGTGGAAATTCTCGATCCGCTCGAATCGGTCCGTCATTTGCGCCGATAAAAATCCATTCCTCACGCTATTACTAATTAACTATAGTTACAATACAGTACAGATTACGGCCGCAATAATCCACATAAATATTTTCCGAAATACTATAGACCACCTTGCTTCGTTGCATTTGCCTATCGACGCCGCGAAAGAAAAACTGCGCAAAATAAACGTTTTCCATAGTATAAGCCCACACACCTCATTTCAACAAAAACAAAAATGTAACCGATCTTCTCTGTATTACAGCAATCATTCGAACACCGCCCCCATCAATTCCACCCCCGTGAAAATTCTCGATCCGCCCGAATCGGCCCGTCATTTGCGCCGACAAAAATTCATTCCTCACGCTGCTACCAATTAACTACAATTACAATATAGTACACATTACAATCGCAATAACCCAGAGAAATATTTTCCGAAATACACCACCTTGCTTCGTTGCATTTGCCTATCGACGCCGTGAAAGAAAAACTACGCAAAATAAACGTTTGCCATAGTATAGCCCACACACCTCATTTCAACAAAAACAAAAGTGCAACCGATCTTATCTGCATTACAGCTATCATTCGAACACTGCCCCCATCAATTCCACCCCCGCGAAAATTCTCGATCCTCCCGAATCGGCCCGTCATTTGCGCCGACAAAAATCCATTCCGCGCGCCGCCGGCGAAATTCGCGAGTGGCAAATACGCGGATAGTTAAACCGCGACAGAGACAGATGGGCTGAGATAGAGAGACGGGAATGGCTCGTGAGACGGTAAGAGGCATGGGGCCAGACAGAATGGTCTCCCATTCTCGTCGGATCAGAACGGGAACGCCTCGAATATTCTCCTCGTTTCTGACGCCCGACTATCGCGCGCGGCCCTCTATTGTTAGACACGCAATATCTGACAGAGGTATTTCAGGAACGAGCGGCAATTGTCGCGCTCGTCCTCTTCCACTCTGCGTCGCTCTCGCTTTCTCTCCCGGGAACAAGAAGGTGGAACGTGCTGGAATTGGATCAGCCCTCGGCAGGACGTGGGCTGATAAAGTTTCCAGTCGCGAACGCCGCGGTTGCTTCCTCACCTGAGGATATCGATCTCGTTGATTCGCGCGGTGGACGGCGTGGGTGTAATGACTTCGAGGACGACGCATTGTTTCTTCGCACGTCGGGCCTGTGGCTAAACGTGCAGACGTTTTCTCTCATTTGGGGACTGCGTGCATTTTTGTCAAGCACCATGTCGACGGAGCTACTCGTAGAGTTGGTGCATGGATTCTGCGGTACGAAGAATGGTAGATGTTCGGAATGTACGAATGATTTCAAGGATTCCAGGATTCCATTTTTATGTGTAGGCAACAGAGTGTTGTTTGTAAGTATTTGGGAAGGCGTAAGGGTAAGTATAATGAGACATCAAACGAAACGGGTGATGCTGGGTCTGAGAGTTGTTGTCGAAAAGTGGAGCGCGTCAGTGGCATATTAGAATAGGCCGGAAAGTTGGTAACGGATAGAGTAACTGAATAACTGATAGAGTAACAGCACGTTGTTTGTAAGTATTTGAGGAGGTGTAAGGATAAATATAATGAGACGTCCAATAAAACGGGTGATGCTGGGTCTGAGAGTCGTTGTTGAAAAATGAAGCGCGTCAGTGGCATATTAGAATAGGCCGGAAAATTAGTAACGGAAAATAACTGATAGAGTAACCGATAGTAATGGAAAATTCAGTCAAAGTCTTTTAATGTCACCGCAGCTTAGGTCATTCATCCTTTTTTCCCTGTTAAACCGAGCCGAGGAATATCATACACGATATATGCAGTAATTTTCGATATGTCTCTTAAATTACGATTCTTTAATCCAGAAGCAACTATATGCTGGCGATTCCTACATATATTGCATGGGGCAGGTTAATATCTTATAATATAAATGGCCCACGGATGCATTTGGGCAATCAACCAGTAAGTAGGCTGAGCTTTTTAAGTAATGCTAACAATTCTGCAGAATGTCCGTCTCATTGTTGAGCTTTGGCACATTTGGAAATTTTCATTTACCGTAATCCATTGCTTGACTCCCACCCAAACAGCACGTACGGATTAATAAATAATAATGCCAAGCATTTCAAAGTGACTGTAATAAGTAAAGGTCTACCTTAATCAGCGTCAGCTGGTTCTCTGCGAGTTCAACAACGGAATAACACCGATACGTTACCTGCAACAAACAAAAAGGACGAACGTATTAGCGTGATATATAGCGAACCATGAGTTTTCGGTGTAAACAATTAGCAGTTAGCCAGCCAGTTTAATCGGCATGAGTAATGGGGGGTCTCGAGGTATCAACGTCTCCGTTGACTGCAATAATTAATAGGCACTATAATCCGCAAACCGCCCGGGCAAAGAAGAGATTCGACACAGCTCTGTATTTTCGAAGCTATTAATGTAACCGATGGTCATCAATTAATTGTAATTAACTCTACAAGATTGTAACTGTTATTTTGTGTGTCTCAAGTACGTAACGAAATTTTGATGTAATTTGCAGCAGTTATAATTACATGGAAGCACATCATTTGCAGCTGTTCTTGCATGCATTTCGTTGGCATTATATTCTTGCATAAAGAGTTATAATAGTCCTTATATGATACTGTCTATTATTTTGCGTGTGTATAAGTTATAATAAATTATTATATTTTACCTTGCACGTAAATAGTATAGTTTGAATAATCGCAGACAATATCCGCACTAAAAGCCTCTCAAAAATGATTACTAAACTTTTCGTTTTTCCATTTCGCAATTTACCGTTATCTTTTAACAAATCATTCTACGCACGCAGCAGAGTTTTAATAAACGCAGACATGATTTGCGCCAAAAATCCTACGGAAAACATGCATTCACGAAAATCCAATAAGTGCCCCCAACTTTGATCGTAGCTATATTCAGCCGCTCATAAACTACGGCCGAACACAAAAACACAACGTACCAATTACGAAGCGCCGCAAAACTAACCGTAATTCAACTTCTCGCCGTTAGATTTCGCAATTTATCGTTCGCCTTTAATAAACGAACTGCGCAACGTCGTATTTATCGTTCCCGCATGATCGAGAATGTCACGCGGCATTCATACTTCGCATCGCATTGTACGTCGCTCTCGCCGCGAAAGTGGAACGGCTTGAGCAAAGGGGAAGAAAGGGGTAAGAGAGCGGAGAAAAGCGGAGGGCAAGAATTGTTTCGCCCGGGCAGGAATGGAAAGTAACAGTGACACGGTTTTACGACTGCGGAATCGTTAAAGATGACGTGTCGGTCCGGTTTAAGTGAGGATCTTCCGGGCGATCTTGGTTTATGGCGGGCGATCGGCGCGATCCTCTTGAATTTGGGAGGCGGGACTGTAATGCGACGTGTTGTTGTAGACGGCGCGGCGGCCGTTTGTCAATTTCGACTGCGACAACAGAAGTTAATTAGCCGATAATCGTAATTGAACGCTAATTGGACGGAGATAGGACGAGTGACGCAGGCTAAACGGTTGAGATAACGTTGAGCGATGGACATTTTCCGAATTTGCGGTGTCCGAACAGCGCGTGCGGCCATTTCGGAGGCTGTCAAGCGTTATTACGCTGGAATATAAAATTAGTAATGCCGCCTTCTCTCGTTTTCGCCGATCAGGCGCGACGAAAAATGTCGAATTTTTTTAATCACGGCTCAGAGCTGTTTGGGACGCTGTCAAACGTGATTGGGGCGGGACGGAAAATTACTAGTAGCGACATTACTGATGTTGGCGTCAATTATTAATATGGACATTTGTTGCTTTCGGCGAATGTTTCACGCGGAAATGTGAAATTCGAATGTGCACAACCGCTTCGCGTGCAGAATTAATGTTGATTCTTATTTCGTTTTTAATTAATATTAGACTAAATTGGTTGTCAATTTTTGTCTAATTATATAAATATATATTAAAGTCCATCCCGAATTATTTGAACTGCCGTCAAACGTCATTATATCAGTACGTCAAAGCACCCTTTGCGCAAAAAAGGACCTTTTTAATCACGTCCCTCAAACAGTCCGCTTCAACATTTTTAATTCAAACGATTATTTCAGAAGTCGGATTTTTAGTAATTATCTAATACCAAAGAAAAATACGAAACAACATTTGTGTTGAACTGCTTCACAAATTAGTTGAAATGCTGTTAAACGTCATTACACATATATCGCTGTCGACTATGGGCGCATAAATGCGCTTCCCAATCGTTTCGATTTTTTACCTATTGCAGCCACAATCATCAATCTACATTTAGATTCATATTATCGCTCCTCTGAGTGTTAAATTTGTTTTCACTCATGCTTGGTCATTATCTTCAGTACATTTTTGTGAAAATAATTTTCCACGTATATTTCATATAATCTAAATATAAAAATTTACATTATTTATTATTAAATATTTAATTTCACCAATAATTGTATTCAATATCTCCTAAGTTTGAAAAGAATAAATTTGAAAACTCTCCTCCAGAAAATCGGCATTTTGTTCTTTACAAAACAATTATATATAATAATCAGTCCGAACTCTTTACAATTCTGCGGTGGACTGCCGAGGCGCCAAGCAATGCGATAACACCCTTTCATCCCCCTTCCCTTTTCCAAACAAAAATCCGTAGCAAAGGAGGCCTCTCGTGACAGGTGCGCATCACATGTATTTGGATTATGACTCATCGCATTCCGTAAAACAATGACTACTTCAATGCCGGACATCACCTAAGACGCCTTTGAATTTCGCCGCAAATTTATTTTCCGCCAACACCGCGCACCGCGTAGATGGGCCTGACAATAAAAGGGTTAACACGTTGACTGCCAAGCGTATTTTACTATATTAGAACAGCGATGCTATGAAATATTACAGCGTTCGACTGAATTATGCAAAATGTAAATAATGTGCAGGTATTGGAGACCAAAGCATCGTATCACTATTCTAACAACAACTGCATTTATAAAATAATAATTACTACCCATTGCGAATATTTTGGATCTTCGGTAAAATTTTTTGCGCCGGTCACCGGTGACCACCATGGCAGTCAAAGTGTTAAACATCTCGATTCGCACCGGCCCTTTAACAAAACAAATCTCGGCTAATTACAAGCGCGCATTCCGTGCATTACTCATTCTCATCGGGGCTACTTAACTGTTCCCCCCTGGTGCACAGTACATTCGTGCGCACCGTCGGCCAGTGCGGTAAGAAACTATAAGTTTCGCGCGGCGGATGCGTTCCCTCCCGCCAGCCTTTAATTAAACGCCGACAGTCGGAGAGACGAGGACTCGCGGGCGGAAGCCGGTGAAAAGACAGAGAGGGGGAGAGTCGCGGCAAAAGAAAAATCTCCGAAGTACGAGAGAGCGGAATGTTCTTACGAGTCTCGAGCATATCGTCCGCGAAACTTCGTCTCTTCACCCCTTGAGGTGCGCGCAACGCGCACAATGCAATCTTCCGCGGGTTCGCGGGCACAATGGCGGAGCTGCTGAACTTTCGGAATAAATCAAACAGAGCAAAGATAAAATTGTAATGAGCGCGGAGATAGAGAAATTTATGTGTCTACGCTGCCACGCTATCGCGTCGGTCTTTTGCCCGCGCGGTTGTCTATTCTGACGCTGCGACTCTGGCTTTCTGTCTTTCTGCTTCCGGCAGCGCAGTGACGCTTGTTTCGTGGCGGATGCAAGGAGCGTGTTTCGGGAGGCTTTCATGAGCGTCGAAAATTTTCGGCAACGATTACAGCGAGATTTTTTGGAGTACGGTCGTTGCAGACGAGGGGCTTGCAGTATTTTGTACATATAGGTGGGATTTATTTAAAAAACGATGATGATGTAAAGTATTCAAAAGGAAGGAAATTGCTTTTGTGCGGCTGCTAAGCCAAAGTTTTAAAAGACAGTTAAGATTTAAATCGTACCCTGTAAAGATCACGCACGTGTCTTCTGTCTTCCTTGTTATTAAATACTGAATTTTTATTGTTGCGCAATGACGCTTGTTTCGTTGCGGATGGAAGAAGCGTGTTTCGGGAGGCTTTCATGAGGGTCGAGAATTTTCGGCAACGATTACGGCGAGTTTTTTTGGAGTACGATGGTTGCAGACGGGGGGCTTGCAGTATTTTGTACATAGGTGTGGGATTTATTTAAAAGGCGATCATGTGTAAAGTATAAAAAGGAAGGAAATTGCTTTTGTGCGGTTGCTAAGCCGAAGTTTTAAGAGACAATTAAGAATCGAACCGCACCCTATAAAGATCACGCACGTGTTTTCCGTCTTCCTTGTTATTAAATACTGAATTTTTATTGTTGCGCAATGACGCTTGTTTCGTGGCGGATGCAAGGGGCGTGTTTCGGGAGGCTTTCATGAGGGCTGAGAATTTTCGGCAACGATTACGGCGAGATTTTTTGGAGTACGGTCGTTGCAGACGAGGGGTTGCAGCATTTTGTACATATAGGTGGGATTTATTTAAAAGACAATGATGTGTAAAGTATTCAAAAGGAAGGAAATTGCTTTTGTGCGGCTGCTAAGCCAAAGTTTTAAAAGACAGTTAAGATTTAAATCGCACCCTGTAAAGATCACGTACGTGTCTTCTGTCTTCCTTGTTATTAAATACTGAATTTTTATTGTTGCGCAGTGACGCTTGTTTCGTTGCGGATGCAAGGAGCGTGTTTTGGGAGGCTTTCATGAGGGCCGAGAATTTTCGGCAACGATTACGGCGAGATTTTTTGGAATACGGTCGTTGCAGACGAGGGGTTGCAGCATTTTGTACATATAGGTGGGATTTATTTAAAAGACAATGATATGTAAAGTATAAAAAGGAAGGAAATTGCTTTTGTGCGGCTGCTAAGCCGAAGTTTTAAGAGATAGTTAAGAATCGAACCGCACCCTATAAAGATCACGCACGTGTTTTCCGTCTTCTTTGTTATTAAATACCGAATTTTTATTGTTGCGCAATGACGCTTGTTTCGTTGCGGATGGAAGAAGCGTGTTTCGGGAGGCTTTCATGAGCGTCGAAAATTTTCGGCAACGATTACGGCGACATTTTTTGCAATACGGTCATTGCAGATGAGAGGCTTGCAATATTTTGTACACATGTGTGGGATTTATTTAAAATACGATGATGGTGTAAAGTATTCAAAAGGAAGGAAATTGCTTTTGTGCGGTTACTAAACCGAAGTTTTAAGAGACAGTTAAGAATCGAACCGCACTCTGTAAAGATCACACACGTGTCTTCCATGTTCCTTGTTATTAAGAACTGAATTTTTATTGTTGCGCAGTGACGCTTGTTTCGTTGCGGATGCAAGGAGCGTGTTTTGGGAGGTTTTCATGAGGGCCGAGAATTTTCGGCAACGATTACGGCGAGATTTTTTGGAATACGGTCGTTGCAGACGAGGGGTTGAAGCATTTTGTACATATAGGTGGGATTTATTTAAAAGACAATGATGTGTAAAATATAAAAAGGAAGGAAATTGCTTTTGAGCGGACACGTGTGTGTGGCTGCTAAGCCGAAGTTTTAAGAGACAGTTAACCCATTTGCATCATCGTTCTACATCCGCAATCTTACTCAAAAATCCGACATGCGCAGCTAAACGTTGCCGATACCAGCATGCGCAAATTTCTGTCCTTAGGTCCAAATTCGTTTGTTTCCAGAACTATTTTTTGGACTAGTTCCACGTTGAAAAATAATTCCTTCCGGATCGTCCGTTTCTTTGTTCCTTTTCGGAAAATCTCCCACTCAATTCTACTCGCGCATTTCCCTTATCAAATTTCCTTTCCTCGCACCCTCGCGTCAGCTATCCTCCTCTTAGGAAAATTCTCTCCCCTCGCACGCACATCGTCCGTTGCTTCCCCAAATTAATTTCCTCTCACTGTCGTCTGTTTCTCTTTTCCCAAGCTTCCCTTCCCTCCCCCGCATCTTCGTCTGCCTCTCCAAGCCCCTGCCCCACATTCCCTTACATCGTCCGCTTCCTCTTAAACTTCCATTCTCTCCTTGTCACGTCGCCTTTCTCTGCACCCCGAAACGTTTCCCTCTCCCTCCCATGCGTCGTCTTTCTCTCCTGCATCCTCTAGTCCTGCGGCCTACCGTCGTTCGAAACATCCCTGCGGATCCCAGCGTTTCTGGCGTCTGGTTACGCCCTCATGGGCAATGGGAATTAAAGGATTCCGTTAATGGGGTTACTCTGCCGCACCGTTATGGGGTCGTAACCGCTTCCTACGCCGGGGCCAAACCCGTGCAGTTTCGTCGACCCTAATCAACGGCGAGTCTTTTCTACGGTGGGCGGAAGATGCGGGGACGGAAAGGGAGAGAAACCGGCCGGACGGTGTGACTCGTTAGAGCGCGAGCTTTGAAGAGATGCTGCCTTTGAAATTTACCGTGCGGTGGGTTGGGCCGGTTTAATTTTGACGATTGATCGAATTGCGAGTCGTCGGTTTCGGGGAGTGTGCTTCGATTGGACGACGACTGCAAGATCGGCGTGGAAATTGGCAAAGGGTATTGACTGATGGAGTTAGTGTCATTGTATGACGCATGCAGTCGTGTAAGGGTATATGTTTTCTAAACTGTGTAAAGTGGCGAATAGTTACACTTTTTTAGTGGTGGAAATTATGTTGAGAGTCATTCTCGGACGACGACTGCAAGATCAGCGTCAAAATTGGCAAAGGGTATTGACTGATGGAGTTAGTGTCATTGTATGACGCATGCAGTCGTGTAAGGGTATATGTTTTCTAAACTGTGTAAAGTGGCGGATAGCTGTACTTTTTTAGTGGTGGCAATTATGTTGAGACTCATTCTCGGACGACGACTGCAAGATCAGCGTTAAAATTGGCAAAGGGTATTGACTGATGGAGTTAGTGTCATTGTATGAAGCATGCAGTCGTGTCAGGATATACATATATTTTTTAAACTGTGTAAAGCGGCGGATAGCTATACTTTTTCAGTGGTGGAAATTAATTTGAGACCTATTCTCGGACGACAACTGCAAGATCGGCGTGAGAATTGGCAAAGGATATTGATTAACGGAGTTAGTGTCATTGTATGACGCATGCAGTCGTGTAAGGGTATATGTTTTCCAAACTGTTCAAAGTGACGGACAGCTATATATTTTTTTTTATGTGGAAATTAATCTTCATGATTGAGTTGGGAGTTGGCTTCGCGATACACGTTTCGGTCGTATAGTTCCCAAACTAGTTTATATGATAGTTCGGAAATATTTTTTTCGCGGAAATCTCTGTATGGCAAATTTCAGCTGAACAGTGAAATGCAGACCGTTTTATCAATGCATAAGCCTCGACAGGGGCAAAAATGTCAGCATTTTACTACAACTTATGTTTTAGCATGACTAACTTCCGCAGTGTATAAGTATATGCATATTTTATACCAATGTCGATCCGCAGGTCAGCATTTTTAATAAAACTTATATAAACAGCGCCGCTTAAAAATACATTATGCCACGACTCCTCATCCAAAACTCTGCATATGGAAAATCCTAAAATAATCAAACAGAAAATTACCAACGTCAAATTTTCATGTCCTCAAAAATGTATTTCAGAACTGTACAGCAGACGTACATTCATGAAATTACGGAACACGTGTAAAGATTTGCGCTTCAAGTATTCAAGGAAATTGAAAGACAGCGACGAATAAAAATTTGATCGGCACATGAACGTCGTATACTCCTTCCGTCGCGGAAAATGCAAGCGTTCAAAACTGTGGGCGTTGCTCGCTCGCATGTAGAAAAACCGCGGACGCGAGGCGCGTAATAAGGAGAGAAGAGAATTCTCGTGCGCGCGTCGATGCCGTGTTTTGCTCCTTTTGAAATTTAATCAGGACTTCTGCCGAGAGACGGGATATCGTCCTGAGCCAACAGGCGAAGACACGTACGACGTATAGAGTGCGGACAAAATTATGGTACAATCCGGAAAAGCTGGTTTCTTAAATAAAAATAAGTCCGAAATATACATTTTTTACGTCCATCGTTCCTTTCGGGGAATACCTAATTTGGACATCTTGTCTTGTTCCTGTTATTATGTTCTTGTTGTTTTATTTGGTTCGTACTACGTTTACTCTAGACTTCTATGTAGTTTTCTCATCAAAACCCGTTATTTTGGCATCAGATATGAATGTGCTTACTTTACTTATCGAATACACTTTTCCCTAAATTCTAATCCACACATATTTGTCCCCTCGTTTACGTTTTTACGTCTTGTATGCAGTATGTGAGATGTTTATGGGCTTGAGTGATAACGGTACGTCATCAATACTGGGATGGTCAGAAATTGCAGCCGCCAAAAAGCCGCCAGCCCGATGATATTGAAACTGGAGATTTCTTATGGGAAAAACGAAATTGTATGCCAACATTACATGATTTTACTGCCGTGAGTGATGCAGCCATCAGCGTCAATGGAATGTCCAGGCGCGATGTTTTCGAATTATTTTTCAACGTGGAATTAGTCCAAAAAATAGTTCTGGAAAATACGAGGAATATACAATAATTTGAATAACCCTATAACACTATTTCTAATGAGAATAAACACTAAAAGTCTTCCTTGCGCATGCTGGTGTCGGCAACGTTTAGCTGCGCATGTCGGATTTTTGAGTAAGATTGCGGATTTAGAGCAATGATGCAAATGGGTTAAGGGCCGCTTAGGATTTTCCACGTTAGTTAAATTTAGAAAAGACTAGAGTTAGTTCGTATTTTGAGTTTTGTACAGTTAAATAAAACAGTTCTTTCAAGCCTATCTTTAATTAAACCACACTTAGTCCAGAGCCAGAGGACAGAGAAGTCAGGCCGTTCATGAAATAGTTGAGATCTCTCGATCACGGCATAACAGTACGAAGAGCAATTTCTGGAACACGAATAAGGTTCAGAAACAGGCCAAAAACCGGTGCCAGAGAAAGGAGCAGTTTGGAAACGGACCGAAACAGCCGGTGCGTGTACGTTAGAGGAATTTACGGAGAGAGAAACCATATGAGATGGATGGAAAGGGGCGACACACTTTCCGTTCGCCGAGACGTACTGCCGAGCGAGGAGTTAATCTTCGCTTAATCGCCCGTTTTATGGGCCTGTTGTGCCAAATCAACTGGCCGAAGAATGCACGAAGCGCCGGGACATCCATCGTGGCCGAATGCGGAGGGAGTCGTTCGACGAGGATGAGGATGGGAAGCCTCGGGGACACACTCTCGAATGCTGTAGGAACAGCGATGAACTCTTCCGGCGGATCGTTTCGACGTCGCCGATACGCGAGACGGACAAATTGGTCGGAACGTGGCCGTGCGATATAGAGACGCCATGTGGGAAGGCGGATTGTCGATTTTTATGGCCCACTCTAGATGCAGACTTTGTAACTAGTGGTGAGGTTCTGGGGAATACTAGTTGAGCGAACGATTCGCGGAATAACCGAAATTATGGAAATATATTCTTGACGCGCTATAAAAATAATGCGAAATTCAGAATGACGGAGAAATGTGCAAATGCCAGTTGAGATGGAGGGAAATTTAGAAATGCAACTTGCGACGCAGTGGAAATATACGAGCGTAACTTACGATACGGCGGAAATTTACAAATGCAACTTCCGGCAGGGTGGCAGTATACAAACGCAAGTTGAGACGCAGGGAAGTATACGAATACAATTTGCAGCACGGCGGATGTTTACAAATGCAACTTACGATAAAGCGAAAATTTACAAATGCAACTTGTGGCAGGGTGGCACTGTACAAACGCAAGTTTGCAATGCAGGGTAAGTATACGAATGCAATTTGCAGCACGGCGGATATTTACAAATGCAACTTACGATAAAGCGAAAATTTACAAATGCAACTTGCGACAGGGTGGCAATGTACAAACGCAAGTTTGCAATGCAGGGTAAGTATACGAATGCAATTTGCGGCACGGCGGAAATTTACAAATGCAACTTGCGACACAGTTAAAATATTTACAAATGTCACTTGCGATGCAGCGAAAATTTACAAATGCGACTTGCGACCTGGTGAGAACGTATAAATACAAATTTCAACGTAGCGAAAATATACGAATGCAATTTGCAGCACGGCGGAAATTTACAAATGCAACTTACGATAAAGCGAAAATTTACAAATGCAACTTGCGAAATGGTGGCAACGGACAAACACAACTTGCGACGCAGGGTAAGTATACGAATGCAATTTGCGACACGGTGGAAATTTACAAATGCAACTTGCGACACAGTTAAAATATATACAAATGTAATTTACGATGCTACGAAAATTTACAAATGCAACTTGCGACTTGGTGGGAACGTATAAATACAAATTTCAACGTAGCGAAAATATACGAATGCAACCTGCGACATGGCGGACATTTAAAAATGCAACTACCAATAAACAAAAAATTTACAAATACAATCTGAGACACAGTGCCTTATAAGAAAATTATTTCCGATGACAAGCCACACAATTTCTAGCTACATACGGAAGTTTCCTGCTAATAAAAACTCGCAAACACGTATAAATACAACTTTTGAAATATAGTAGTGGAAATGTACGAATGCAACCTACGACTCGACGGAAGTTTACAAACGCAACTACCGATAAACCGAAAATTTACAAATACAACTTGCGACACCGTGCCTTATAAGAAAATTATTTCCGATGACAAGCCACACAATTTCTAGCTAAATGTGGAAGAGTTCTCCCAACAAAAACTCGCGGACACAGAACGCGGCGTTCCGGCAACATAATGCCTCATCTCAACAAAAGTGGCTGCAATTTTTAAACAACGAGACCTCCGTCCAGACAAACGTGCCCCATTAAAGCCGCCGAGCGGAAGACGCACGAGTGGTTCGTGTCGAACACTTTGTCACGGTTTTTCGAGATCTCGCGCGGCTTTTTTCGTAATGACGACGTCGAGCGTCGTAATGATTGCGCGGCCGCCGTAGCGGCAGATAATTAACTCTCTTCCGCCGTCGTAAATCAGTCATGCTTCCACGCAGCGTGGCCCACCCTGACGTTCCGGCAACGTGGCCTTCGGTCCACGTGCCATTTAACAGGGCATTTTTAAGGTGGAACCGCTTAACGACCATCGCCCGCCTCCCGTCTTGCGCAATTAGCTCACGGCCGGTGGCTAATTTTCATTTGAGATTCCGTAGTCCGCTCGAGAATTCTCCAGTGTCTTCCTTTGTTGCCGGCCCGAAATGCGACTGAACGCCGGCGCTTGGCGAAACGCAGAGGATGGTGCCTTCCGCGTGTTTATGTAGCGGAATTACGTTCGCACGGGTCAGCGTTTCAAAAGAAATGACGCTTCGCGGAGCGCACGGGTGTGGTCCTTTGGAGATTATTGTTCCTGGAATCTTTTCTATTGGAATCGTTGTTTAATGTTTAATGATGCGGGCCCGGTGGATCTGTGGGAAGACTGAGTGCTGTAAGATGGTTGCCATGAAAGTGGAAGAAACTATATACATGTGGTAATGAGAACATTCTAGAATGAAACCGTTGTCATAGAGAAAAAAACAGAATAAACGAACGAAGAGATGATCGGCAGTTTAGTTCAGTTGAGGTTCAACAGAAGAAGAAGTGCGACGCAAATTACAGAGACACTTAGTCTCATCAATTCATTTATCCTTATTCATTAATTCGTTAATTAATTATTCGCTTAGTCATAAAGAGACTACATACATATATAACTAAATTTACGGTTCGATTTGTTTGCATGTCGGTTACAACATTTTTGTGTAAAAATGCAAACATCACGCTGTAGTAGTACTATGACTCGAAGACCACAATAATTCTAGAAAACAAGACTCAAGACCGTCTACTAAAATATCGACCACGTAGCAACCCCAAATTATTAGACGATATTTCTTAATTCTATGGTGCGTACATCTTATATTCATCGGAATGAAAACTTCTTCGACGACCAATCATATATGAGCAAAACAATCGTACAAATTCCACCATTTACATCAGCTACTAATAATATTACGGTGGCACTCGTGACGAACTTGTCATGTGCTCAAGGTAACTGATGGCATCAGACATATATCGTATCTGATGTGTAATCGTACATGCATTCTTATTTCCTTCGCTCATTTGATTTTGTGTAAATTCTTATATTATCCGATTATTCAACTTCTCGCTTTAATAAATTAGGAACTTCATTCTGAAAATCAACGTTTATTTCAAATGACCCTTCATGGTAAGATTAGGTAGGTGTAAAGTACCGGTACGTTTAATGTTAAAAGGCTGAGTGGTGTTAGAAAAAATTTGGAAGCATGTCTGTTAAAAAATGGACAAGTACCGTGTTCTATTACCTGCAATATCGCACTATATTGCCACCTCTGGTATGGCGCCCCAAATAATTTTCCTCACTAGCGTAACATGCCACAAACGATCCATTATTAAAGAAATACGACGAGTACACTCGTGTTTAATAATGTTTAATCTAACAAACTCGTTTAACCTGCTCAACACAGCTCAACCCCGTGCCCCGTATGTGCACACACACAATCACCCACGCAAAACACGCCGGCATCCATTTGAAAAGCTGCATATTTGTTTCCGCCCGCCGCACCTACAATGCCACCCCGCTGCTCTTCATCGCATACATTACGCCGCCTGAAAGCGCAATTTCCTTCATAACCGTTTAGCGATTTTCGGCCGTATTTCACGCGACGCAACAGTTTCGATTCCGCCCCAGCCGCAAATCGCCACCCTGGCGAAGACAATGTCGCGTAGCGCAAACTGCAGCGTAAGGCGATACGCGTCGACGACAGAAGATGAGGGCGGAAGGACGCGCCGATACTTTACAGCGCGATACTTTTGTTCGTTATGTTATGCCGTGATCGAGAAATCTCAACTATTTCAAGAACGGCCTCACTTCTCAGTCATCTGGCTCTGTACTGTGTAGATTAATTAAAGATAGGCTTGAAACTCAAAATACGAACCAACCCTAGTCTTTTCTAAATTTAACTAATTCGGAAAATCCCAAGCGGCCCTTAATATAGAATTGAGGAAAAGTGGAAGGGATGAGTTACGGGGCAAGGTTCACATGGTGGAAACATACCTTTTGAGAACAACAAGTATGACTAAGGATCAAGGGTAGGACTGGACCGTGACGCACATGGATCTGGGTTTACAAGTAGAACTACGACTAATACATTGTGATAGGGCATAACAGTTCCCAAAACGACCGGAACCCGGATTCTTTACCTCCAGTTCATCGGCCACCGGTAGCCAACACTACCTTTAGTCTCCTATTGTCTCCTATTGCATTTCAATAGACTCCGAAAAACACCGTTGTAATGCATGAAAACCGTGAGCATCACTTTCTTTTTTGACTGAAAACAACGTAGTTTCTTCGGAAGCGTTCGTGCCACCAAAAAACGTTTGATCTGGAGAATCGTGTCGTTGCCGAAACACTTCTCCAACATTTCCAAGGTCTGCGAACCGTTAAATCCGTTTTTCACGCAAAATTTTATGCAAATTCGTTGATCCAAAGTTGATGCCATTTTCAAATACGTAAAAAATCGAAAACACGCACAAAGGCAGATGTACTCGACACGATATAACTTTTACAAATGTCAAGCTATGACGCTGAAACTTGATGGGAACGTTAACACTTTGACTGCCAAGCCTATTTTACTATATTAGAACCGCGATGGGATCAAATTCTGCAGAGTATGATTAAGTCGTGCAAAATGAAGGTAACGCAGAGTTATTAGAAGCCAAAGTATTGAAGCGTCATTCCAATATTAATGGCTTTTACAAGATTGCAAATAGGCTTCATGGCGAATTTTTTTGCATTTGTAGTCGAATCTTTTGCGCCGGTCACCGATGACCACCGTGGCGGTCAAAGTATTAATGACAGATGTGGCAACCTAACAAAAAAAAAAAAAAAAAAAAAAAAAACAATTTCAATCGAGTGACTGAGAGCGCCATAGGGCGACCGGTCCTAAAACTTTTTGATCAAGGTGCTATCTTCCTTCGTCGCCGCTCGCTATCAGCCGGATATTCGCGAGATTCGCTATTGTCCGACACGACGACGGAGGATGCAGGCGCGTGTAACCCAAGCATGCACGGAAACGCGACGTTGCCGGAGACAGCGAAATTCATCAGCGCGAGAAGTTGCGCGGCTAGAAGCTGGGGGTTGAACTCACGTCGGCGAAGGAGAGAGCGAGAGGGCGAGGAGAGAAAAAGAGGATGGAGGACTGGCTTTATTTGCCAGTGCACGGAGGGTGGGCTCCTTTCATTCGCGCCCTACTTATCATCGTTGCCGGTGTTATACGCCTTCCATAAAAGTGTCAACTAAATCATCACGCGCCCCCTGCCTTAACTGCGGAGCCTCGTTCCTCTGCTTCGCCGTTGCGCCGGCGGTGTTCATCTCGCGTTCCACTTCGGAACTTGCCGACGGGGGTCGGCGGAGGAGAGTTTTCGCCGGGGGTGCGTGGGGGGAGATGTTTTCGGTGACGATGGGGCGCTGAGTGATTTGTTGCGATTTGTCGCGTGTCGAAGGGTCGTTGCACTTGACGCGTCAGAGTTGTTTGAAGTTGGAATTATAGCAGAGTTGCTCGCTGTTTGAATTATGGTATAGAGTCGGTTGATATTTGAGTTATAGGGCTATGGGGAGGGACATTTTAATTAATGTTTTTTTTCTGTGGGATGTGTGATTTTGTGCGAATGGGCAATGAGAGAGTGAGAAAAATGCATGAGTATGTATGTACTATTAGGAAGATTGTGGAACAAATTCATTGTCATGAAAACGAAACATCTTTCGAAAGTGTCAGCGTGCCAGCGTGCCAGCGTTTAATATAGAGTATAGTACGAGTAACATTATAAAAGTTCAAATATAGCTACTGCTTTTGTAACTAAGGCCGTTCAGTAATATCATCCCAGTCTAACTCCTACATTTCTGAGTTTGTCAGTGGTGTTAACCTATGAGGGTTCAATGCAGAATCACTGCACGTTTCCGTTTTCAAACAGTGCCACGTTCAATCGTCACCTTACCATATTTAATTTCACAGTTAATTTGCTGTTGCTTGCGATTTTATTTTCTGCCTCGCAAGCACAGGCATGTTCGATATGTAACAGTATAGTTATTTGATGTTTGGATATAGTAAATTGATTTTTGCAGGGGGTGTAGTACGAACAATTTTATGATAGCAGTATTAGTATTGGAAAATGCTGCGGTTGCGCCAGCGAAAATATTTCCACCTCTCATTGCTTCATAATTTTTATTACAGCAAGTTAACGTATCCATATCTATTGTATCCACCGTGTGATTAAAAAAAATAAAGTGTAGTAACCCTAAGGAACCAGTTGATATTACCTCAGAATACCCGCACGATTAAAAGAAACAAAATAATTTCGTTGCAATCGACACCTACAATACAACCACTAAATGACGTTTCTACGGAAAACTTCGTGAACCCCCAAATCAGCTGTTTTAAAGACGATACATCTCTTACCAAATAGAAAATGAAAGATTTTCATCGGACACCGTCGTTATCCCGCATCAAAGAATCGGATTCGACGATTTTCCCCGTTATCCCGCAACCCATCAAGATATTTTGTTATAATTTTGTACAGCCTGATGAACTTTAAAATGCTCCCCAATATGTATTACAGGCCGATTTATGCACGTTTGACAACATTAAGTCGTTCGACTCCTGCCATCAGCTGTTTTTCTGTCAGAACAAACAATGCAATCCCATTTTCTTTGTCCCAAATTGCTTTTATAGCCTATGAAGATAAACATTTTCAAGGTCTGGTGGTTTATACGTCGTAACAAAACCCGCTTATATTAGTAATTTTACTATACTTTGATTTGATTTCTTGTGCCATTTCAAGAGAAAACTTCAGGCAAACATGTACGTCTCAAAAAGTTGTGCCGGAATAAGTTAATTCTCTGTAATCTCTAATAAACTTTACTGTCCCCTGAGAGGGGACAGCGGAGTGCAAAGGGTTAAAGACGATACACCTCTTACCAAATAGAAAATGAAAGATTTTCATCGGACACCGTCGCTATCCCGAATCAAAGAATCGGATTCGACGATTTTCCCCGTTATCCCGCAACCCATCAAAGATCTCGTTGGCCATAAAGGCAAAGAACCGAGACGTGGGGCAGACTTTTCTTTTTTCCCTGAGCGGCCGAGGTGCGGACCGACTCGGCGTGTTTATGCGCCATTTCGCGGCTTCCTCCGCACGATATTCCGTCGACCCCGGCATTCTGCATATGGCACCTCTTTCCGTTCCTGCGACGTTCGAAATCTTCCAGCGGACCGCCATTCAGTCGTCCCATCCTTTCGACTTGCTTCACTGGATACCGTTCGACTATCGTCCTTCCCGTTTCAAATCCTTTTTCCCTCCTCTCTCTCCAACTCTTCCAATTTCTGTCGTTCGCTTCTTTTCGAATCCATGTTTCACGTTTCCTTTTTCTTCTTTTCTTTGGCATTTTCTCGACCACGCGTGCCTTTTCCTTTCTTCTTTCATTCAGTCTCCCGATTTCGTTGTGTCCTTTCGCGCATCGGTGCTTCGCGGTTCCTTTTTCTACTCGCTGCCTTACGTTCTTCTTTCATTTTGCACTTTCTTGAGGCGCGAGACTTTTCCTCGCTTTCACTCGTTTGATTTGTGCCATTCCTTCCTTTTTGTGTTGCAACCTTGCGTTCTTTTCTTTCTCACTTTTTCGACCGCATGATCCTTTTCCTTTGCCTCTCTGTTACTTTTCCGATTTTTGTCACTTTTTGCTTTTACGCATTTGTGCTCCATGATTCCTTTTTCTGGTGTCTTACGTTTTTCTTTCCATTGGAACTTTCTTGACCTTACGTGACTTTTCTTTTCTTCTCTTCTTCAGTGCTGATTTGTATCATTTTTTCTTTCTTCTCTGTGGTTTAGGTTCTTGCCTTTCTCGCGATACTACGTTGCATTTTCCTTTCTTATGCTCGACCACACGATCCGTTTCCTTTCTCCACTCTTTCTATTATGTGCCACTTTTTGCTTTTACGTCTCTGTGCTTCATGCCATTTCCTTTCTCGCATTACTAACTTGCATTCTCTCCTTTCTCACTTTCTTCATCGAACGATCCCTTTCCCTCCTTCTCTCTTTCACTCTTCTGTTATCTACAATTCTTTTCATTTTCTCCTTTGTACGTCAAGTCCTTTCCTTTCTCTCGTTACTATTTTGCATTCTCTCCTTTCTCATGCTCGACCACAGAATCCTTTTCCTTTCTCTTCTCTATCACACTCTGACACCTTTCGCATCACCTGACATTTTTCTCCTCCGTTCCTTCTCTCTAGTTTCATCTAGAATTTTGAATCTTTTCATTCATTTCATCTAGAAATTATCATGACTTGATCAATGATTTGAATAATTTAATCTAGAAATTAATTCAATCTAGAATCTGAACGATTTATGCACCTGACTTGACGCCCCATCGCATTTTCCACTCTTCTCGCTGTCTGCTCATTACCACCCGACGAATTGACAATTTTCGACGCACGCAACGACTTTGTTTGCCCCGAGCCATGCGCCGCTGCAAACTCCAGCCCCAATTACACAGTTTTCGAAAAATCAGCGCGGTCATGTTTTATTTAATCCGCACTCTAATTTCCCACCAATTTTCCCCAACGGCCGCCATAACTCGGGTACTTTAAATTTCGCCAGAAGCGGGCGCGCATTATTTTTTGATCCGGCGCGCGCGATATTTCCGTGCGTCCTTTAATAAATGGCCGAGAGCGTTAGGTTTTGATCTATTATTACGCGATACAGGATCCCCCCGGCTCGCGCACGCTTCGTTATCTGCATTTTCGTGTGTATGGTGCGGTTTTATCCATTCCCCTCTTTTTGCCCGTTTATTTTTTGCGCGCGCGCTAACCACACTCTCGCAGTTTTTTGCGCCTCTTCCTTTGCGAGCGGGAGTATCCCTTTTTCGGTGTTGCCGGCGTGCGGAATGCGCGAATATCAGCTTGCGCCGATGAATGGCTTTAGAATTGAATCTATTATTACACGATACACGACCAACGTTTTACGCGTTTCGTCGCACCCCGACGAGCTTGGGCGGGAATGTATCATCCGGTTACAAAAAGTCCTACGCTGCGGCAGACATGCGAAAAAGCAGACGCGCGGCGCATGCGTCATGTAAATAAACGCGGAGTTTAGAAGGAAATAACGTAGGACGGATGTCAAAAATAAAAAGCGACCACTGTCAGAAATCGCATTAGGTTGTTGTATAGTTACGCGTATATGAGACAGCTGGTGCGGTGTTTTTTGGAATTATCGAAATTGTCTAAATGCTCAAAGATTGTGGGTTAAGGAAAAACTTACTAAATTGTGGTTGATACGTATACTTCCAAAATGATGTTGCTTCGTCGAGATGTTTGTAGGTTCTGTCTGTCACTGAGGTGTTTGGGGTCGGAGTGTTTTTATTTTGTTGATTTGTGTACACGTCAAGGTGAATGTCCTATGTTATTGCATTAATTTCGGTGTGTTTCTATTGACTGGTTTTGTTTGAAGGTAATAGTGAGGGTTTTGTGTTATTACATTGGTTTCGGTATATTTCTATGAGATATAACCAAAGTTGTGTTTGATATCGATTCGTTGATTTTATCAAAACAATTCTTTGCTCTACATGTTTCAACGTTTCGAAAGGTTTCCTTCTCTGTAATTAATATGTGCCTGTATCGTCGAATTAGGAGCGCACCGAAATCAGCCACCTACCGAGGAATCTCTTTGAGTTTTTGAAACACGTAGAGCAAAGAATTATTTTAATAACACCAAACACCCAAAATAAAAAGTACTTCAGGTTTATCCAACATATTACATAAACGGTAATTTAAAAAACACACATAATGACGGTATACTTCTATCACTTATTTTATGTAAAATATTCATATATTCAATATATTCAATATTATATATTCACTTTTTTATATACATATTATATATTAATATATATGCATTATATATCAATATTATATATACATATATTTAGTATTCATATATCCACTTTCTGCAAACATTATATCAATGCCATGATAATCTGATCCAAATTACTCATTATTCTCGGCGTCCACATGTTCAGCAATTATTTCCACTGCAGTCCCCAGCGTCTGACATCCGAGTCCCCCATAACACACCACCCTAATCTGATCCTACGATTCGCTAACGTACAATCTGTCCCCTTAAAGCGCAACAATCAAAAACGTCACCCCGGAGTCAAAGAATTCACATCGTTTCGTCTGAGAACTTGCTCCTCGCATAGCATGCCTATCTGATTCTACCTTTGGCTGGTCTACGGTCAGTCACCCTAACGTACAACAGTCAGAGTCGTCACCTCGGTGTCAAAGAGTTTAAATCGTTCCGCTTGAGAACTCGCCCGCACACTATCGAACCTGGACTATTGAGAAGGTGACGTTTGGCCATGAGTCGATTCTTGGAGGACTCTACAATCGGTCCGCTAATACCGGGATCGTCCGGATTTTATTGGATCCCGCGACCGAACTTCGAACTGGATTATGGCGAATGGTTTATTACCGGGAGCGGTTAAAAGGGATTCGACGTTTTCGGGGGAATATTTCGAGGGAGGAAGTCTTGCCGAGACTTCGGGATCAGAACCGACTGTAGATTCGCAGCCGTAGGGCAAATCCGCCACGTTTGGCGGAGAGTTTCGAAAGGGCTTTTCCCTCTGGATCCAGGACTTACGGCGCCGATGCCAACTGCAATAATCTTCATCGCGCTACGACGTGCACCCAAACGGCAGACAGAAAATGTACGCCATTGCGACGGAGTATTTATTAACGTATTCGCGCATTTGCGGGGATAGGGGTGGTTGAGGGTTGTAGGACGAAATTATTTGAACGACGTGGGTTAAGGCCTTACTAGCTTACTTATTTTACGAATCCGTATGCTCGATCAATTCAGGTACTATCACTTTAACGACCGCTAGCCGATTAATTAATTAAAATCTCCAATTTCGGATTATCGAGCGTGAGAATGCTTACGCAATAAAAGGAGTAAATAGTAAATAGTGATAGTACAAGGAGTAAATAGGATCAAATGTAAAATATTAAAATATTTTCTAGTGGGTTTCAACATATGTTATTTGTTGTTATTATAGAACCAACCGAGTTTTATTTAACACGTTAACGACCGCAACCGATTAATCGACTTTTCGGTTTCAACTGCTATTTACCGGTAGCCGATTAATCGGATTTTCAGTGTGATCAACGGTTATATTAGATAAAATAAATATCAGATGATATCATTACATCTAAATTACAATAAAATTACACTGCTTTAAAACCAAAGAATTCTCAACAAGACACTCAGTATTTTTCAGTTATAAAGCTTTACAAATAGGCACACACACAATTCCTGCGCGATATCCAAAACAGAGTCGGTCGTTAGTGAGTGGCAGGTAAAGTGGTATGTACTTTGTTTCCTTGCCCACCCAATCATTGTATATTCTTTCGCTCGCATTTGTCGTCCCTGAAACTTCCGTATTTTTTGTTTCTATGCATCCCTTCTCTAGCACGCAGTTATCAAAGCCAGCTATTGGAACTTTACATCTTTACGAAGTTTTGTAGAGCACGTTAATCTATCCACATCTATTGTATCTACCGTCTGATTCAAAGAAAAAATAAGGTGCAGTGATCGTATAGAACCAGGCTGATATTACCTTGGAATACCCAGACAATTGCAAGAAACAGAGTATTCTTTTTCAAACGGTCAATTACTACAGATTATAGAGTATGAATTAGAAACACGCATATTTTAATGTATACTTGATTTATCTCAAACAACGGCCCACAACTTAGGAGATATCATTAGTCCCAAATTATAAAGTAGAAAATAAATCACAATAGACGTTTGTAATTCTGATATATGTTAAAAGTATGCACCGCACAAATAGTCCCAATTTCCGTCTAAAATCGGTGGACTATTAAAAGAATATTTAATTACCCAAACTCTACCAAAATACGCAAAACTCCAATATATAAATCCGCATGCAGATAATTAACAGCGGCGATTTAGGGTAACAGATACACAAAATCGGAGACCGCGAGAAGTACAGAAACGTGTCAAATCCCTAACAATAGAAGCTAAAATAGTCATCCAATAAAATAAACGAAAGACTAAGCAGCTAAAACTGGAATGACCAATTAAGTCGTTAGACGCGTTCGCCTGGCAAAAAGCAAATTCTACCAACTCCGTCACTCTTACTCCAACAGGGGTAACAGGGGTAACATCTACGTTAAATTTTCAAAAGATCGAAAAAATTTTTTTTGTCTTAAATTATATTTTGCAGTCTTAAAAATAAGATGCAATCTGTCTTATAGGCGAAAATATTTGTTAACGTAGGCTTGAAAGAACTGTTTATTAACTGTACAACTGAAAATACGAATTAACTCTAGTTTTTACTCAATTTAACTGACTCCAAAAATCCCAAGCGACCCTTAATGTAGAAGGACACCAATGTGGTGCAGGCATTACAGAATAATCGTAAATATGGCAAAACTAGTAAAATAATATGAAATAACGTTACTCAATATTTTAAATGCGTTTTTCTCGAAACTACGTTTCTCAAATTGGCTTGCAGCATAACTTAAACAAATTTTCTCCGATTCACTTGAAATTTTTACTGTAGCTGTTAAACTACATTCTCCAGAGAAGTACACATGATTTTTAGGATCGGTTAAAAACTTTCGTCATCATAAATATTTTTTCGACACATTTTTTTATGAAAATTAGAACTTTTCTTCACATGTTCGCCACTTCTACAAAAATCAATATTTTACCATATACGTGTGTACTTCTCTAGCAAATTTAATGTAGATTAAGAAAAAATGTTCCTTTTTGTGCTTAGCGAAAGTGTACGGCACTTCTGCTGCAAGCTGCGGAGGACGTATCCAAAAATGTATGTATTTCTACTTCGAGAGCTCCAGCGCCGCTATTTTGAAACAAAAACATAAAAAAAAATTTTTTTTACACATTAACGTATGCACATTAAATGCTTTTAAACCAAATTTCGACATGTTATATCATGTAATTAAAAAAGAAATCCTAAATTTACCTTATGTTTTTAGGCGTTAAGCTAGATGTTACCCCTTAACTACGTAAGCCCGCACTTATCGATCCCCACGAAATTCGCCCAACATCAGCAACGCGCGCGCGGAAGAGCCGAAAAATTTGTCTTCAGCAAATTCGACGATTGTAACACGTGATATCACGGAGCCACTTTGCGAAACGATAGTACTAGGTTCGCGGGGCGGGTGAGGGGGCGGGCCGATAATTTGATCGATTCAATTTGCGAGAGCCCCAGAAATCCTGCGAGGGGTCTCATAACGCACCACCAGCTTCTCCATTTCGCGCAATTACTTTTCATTCCCGCGAGTTCTCCGGCCGCCTTGCCGAACGCCATCCCCTGCAAGCAGCCCCGATGCCCTGGGGTAGACTGCGGGCGGTGAGGAATATACGAATCGAACGGAAGCGAGTTCATCCCGATAAGTGAGATAGCAGCGGGAGTTCACGCTCTTTGCCCTCGGCCTCCGCAATTTCGCGAAACCTAACTTTCGGCGAAAATTAGGCAGCCCGCTTTTTCTTCGCCCGAACTTCCGACGCGGCGTACGCCCGCATTTTTTGCCCCGGCTGCATGCAGTGATAACGGCGGGGGTACTTGAGGGATTCGACCGTTGCGAAGTGGTGCACTGGAATTAGCGCGAATTTTCTGCTTCGTGCTGTATCGATGCTTTCGACGCGGTGTTCATGAAAATAGTACTCATGTACTTGGAAAGTGCTATGCCAAGGTCGTACACACTATGTCGGGAAAATAACGGAACTTTTTAAATTAAAAAAAAAGAAGATTTAGTTATTTTGGCAATTTTGTTTCTTTTTAATCACATCCCTTACGCATCGATACACCGCTGGTTCAACCAATGCTTGCATAGATTTTTTAGGTCATTTTTCGGAATCGCCTCAATGACCCTCGTCACGGTGTTTTGGACCTGTGTAACATCGTCATAAAACGTTCTTTTATAGTCAATTTGAGTTTCGGGAATAGGAAACATTCATATTGTTGTTTTTGTTGCTCTTTGTTTTTTCGCTAAAAATTCTTGAACAGCGATAATTTCTTGTTCCTCGGTTAAGGCGTGAGGAACAAATCGAGCACAGACTTTCCATTTGTTTAAATTCTTTGTCAAAGTTTCGTGAATCATATCTTTGGTCGTATTTAATTCCTCCGCTATCCATCCCACAGTCAAATTTGCATTGTAGGCGATCATTTCACGCACTTTTTCTACCAACTCATCGCGATTTCTTTTTTTGCTTGGTTCGGCTTTGGGTCATCTTCCAAAGCATCGCGTCCGACCTAAAATCGCTTATACTACTCGAACACACGTGTACGGGATAAACAATCATCACCGTAACTTTCTTTACCATTTCAAATGCTTCTGTAAAACTTTTACCGAGTTTGAAACAAAATTTAATATTAGCTCTTTGCTCCATCGTGTTTTTGTGACGACATAACAAAAGGTACTCTGACTTTAAGCGCTATAACCTAACAACCCGTCGATCGATAACAATGATCGCGGGCGTGTTCTGTGACGGAAACATACAGCTTTCAAATTATATATTGTTTTAACCCTTTGAGCACATTGAACGCATATATGCGTTCTCACACAACCATTCAATTTAGGCTATGAACGCATATATGCATTCTCACATTTAGTCCAGTCAGATTAGCATCAAAACCCCCTGTTCCGTGCGATAATTGTAAGTTGAGTTTTTAAAAATATATTGGTTCAAAAGAGCATTAGAAAAAAATTGAATATATTTGAGGCTCCTAATTTTCAAGGGAACTCTTAGAAAAAATTTGCAAAGTTGCAAAACACCGGTTTTTCACGTCTGTAAAGAAACGTAGTCATTTTACGAAAAAAAGTCCTATATGAAAAACGTAGGTATTGAGAATACCTTCAAAATGCGTTCAAACTTGCATTATCTGCTTTTGAAGTCACTACATAATTTATTTCAATTACAATCAATATATTTTGCAATGAAAATTCAGTCTGCTCAACTTGCGCTCTTTCGTAAAAGGTACGCAGCCCACGGTATGCTTTTTCGTAAAGAATGCCAGTCCACGGCGCACGATTAACGCCTGACAACGCAGCGCTCAAAAGGTTAAGAGATGACGTTAGTAATTTTCCATAAATTTAAAAAGTTCCGTTATTTTTCCGACATACTGTGTATTATCTGCAATGACGTTGAAATCGACTGGCCTCCTCCTTCGAGGATTCCACATTTACCCAGAAGCAAGGCGCAATCAATTACTCGCGCAAGTATCTAGCTTGGCGCAAATGCGACAAGCCATCCGCTTGTTCCGCAGTCCATTCGGCGAAAAGCGAACTTAACGACCTTCCGCGCGACATATCGTTTCTATCCGCCATTACCCGCAAACCCCCTAAATCGCGCGCCGTCTTCATCCTCTGCTCTCATAATTCTCTTCAATTCCATTCGTGCGCGTTCCATACCTTCCATCGTCGAATTCATTCTTTGATCCATTCGCGCCGCGCGTTATCACTCGGATCGATCTCCCCTTTTCGCCTTTACGAACGCGGACCGCCGTAGACGAGTAGGAACGAATCGCCGAAGGACGAAGTGTACGGAAGGACGAAACCTACGGCGACTCGCAGGAAACGACCCCGCCACTCCGACGATATCTTCGGCGTCAGCTGACAAATTCATTCCATCTCGCAAGAGGCGAGAGACGTACATTTATATCGTCCGAGAACGGCGATAAGTTCCCGGAACAGATATCGCTGGGATGAGGTGCTTGAATGATTGTGGCGGGATGAACTTTTCGTGTCGTTCGAGACTTATGAAGACACTTTAATTTCTTCGAAAAGCGACTTTGATTGTTAGGTAGCGCAGGTAACGAAGGTACTTTGATCATTACGGGTTATTTCATAATATGTCTTCCAGGAACGGCGATAAGTTCCGTGGACCGATACTGGTGGGATGGGATAGTTGAATGATTGTGTACATGTGAGCCGTTTATTTTGCAAGTGGCCTAACTCCATTTATCTTCAAATCGAGATAAATAACATTTACTGATAAATAACATGAATTTGTACATGTAACCATGGTAACCGGAAAATATTGAAAATCGGAGTTAGGCGACTTTCAAAATAAACGGCTCATGTATTAGTTCTCTGGGCAGATACAAGTGCTTATTAAAAATTCCATGATAACGTGTACCAAATGATAATACTCGAAAAAAGTGAGCATTTCAATCGTCATATTCCGCTAAAATGTATGTAAAAATATAGTATGCTTGAATGATTGTGGCGGGATGAACTTTTCGTGTCGTTCGAGACTTATGAAGACACTAAAAAAGCGAATTGTTAGGTAGCGCAGGTAACGAATTTTTCATTACGTTATTTCATAATATGTCTTCCAGGAACAGCGATAAGTTCCGTGGACCGATACTGGTGGGATGGGGTAGTTGAATGATTGTGTACATGTATTATTTCTCTGGGCGGATACAAGTACTGGAGAGGCCCAAATGAAATTATTGGGCTTATTAAAAATTCCATGATAACGTATACCCAATGATATTTACGTGTACCATATAAATGATATTTTATATACTCGAAAAAAATGAGCATTTCAATCCTCGTGTTTCGCTGAATTAAATGTAGAAATATAGTATTTTTACTGTAATGCGAATTTAACATACAAAAAGTGAGCAAGGAGAAACCAATGGCTGCATGCACTAAAATAGTTCTAATAATAAATAAAATAATACTTCTAATAATAATTCTTCATTTACGCCAAATTAAATAACGCAAGTGAATTATTTGATAAAGCGTCTGTATTCGGCTCATACATTGATAATTGTAGCTACAATAGGTAAGAAATCGAAACGATTAGAAAACGCATATATGCGCCCATATGCAACACCGACAGATTTCGGCGGACGCGTATATGCGTCTATAGCAGTCAAAGGATTAAAGATTCCATTATTTGAAACCCGCTCGACATTAACACTTTAACGACCGCTAGCCGATTAATCGGCTTTTCAGTGGTCAACGGTTATATTAGATAAAATAAATATCAGATTATATTATGACAATTCTAAATGACAATAAAGTTATACTGCTTTGAAACCAAAGGATTCTCAACACATTCAGTATTTTTCAGTCATAAAGATTTACAAATAGGCACATACACAATTCCTGTGCAATATCCAAAACAGTCGATCGTTAGTGAGTGGCATCTTCAGTCAATAGCGGTTGGTAAAGTGTTAATTGCCGACCTACTGCACTAGAAAAAAAATGTGTTGCACTAAAGAAAATGGAACACATACATCAGTATTATTTGACAGTCCAAATAAATGCTCTTTTTCGTGTTGAATATTCGTGAAGGAAACTTTGCGGAGTATGCGATACGCTTCATTGGGAAATAATGAAGACAATATTTTAAAAGCATGGGCTTAGTTCGAGGTGCCGGTGCACTGCATCGAAAGTTTCGGCGAGCAAGTTTATGAATGACTGGACCGCGGAAAGTTTCTCTTTATTCGCTTTGTGGGGCTGAAGGAGGGGAAGTCCGTCTTAATCTGCGTCGGTGTATTAATTGCGTAGATCATCAAGGCTCATTAGCCGTTGATATCTTTAGGGAACTGTCAGGACGTCCACCCACGCTTGTGGAACAGCGAATGATCACCAAACTTCGCTCAGATTAGTTTCGGACCTTCTTCGGCATAGAATTATGTGCTTTACCCCGTCAAACATATAGATATGTTCCAAGTTAAACGATCATAGTTGCGTTTCACAGAATTTAAGCGACAATTATTCAATAAAATGTTTGGACACTGCGATCCATCCGGATGATTTAACCCTTCTTTGCATGATGGTGGAAATTTCCATCATAACATTGAATGCCCAAAAATTATATAAAAGAACAAGTTCACTTTAATCTAACTTTGCATGATGATGGAAATTTTCATCATATTGTTTTTTGCTAAATTTATACTATAAATATATACTAAGATTTTTTTAACCATTTTTCCTTTAATTTTGAACATGAATTATATCACCATTGATTTATTTCACCAATAAAGAAAAAATCATGCAAAGAAGGGTTAATCAATAGATTCCACGTGATTGCTACTATAATTTCTTCCATTTGCATCATGCTGAACCAGAGATGATTAACTATGTATAACAACTTATATTGTACGTTGCTTTTACGTTAAATTAATGAGGCGCGTGCTCTTTTAAGAACAACAAATTATTGCATGTGATTTTTTTTATATCTTATATACTGCTTGTACAGAAAAATACTTTAACTCAAAGTTTTTGAAATACACGTATTTAGTATGAAATTTCCACAAGAAATGCTTGCATAGAGCATTTTTGTACTGTTTCGGACCCTCGAAAAGTTTATATGGCAATACCATTGATCAGGTCCATACAAAAAGAGTGCGTATACGGTCAATTTTTACGTGTGCACGGTAAGATAATGAATAATGCATAATTGAAACATAAAAGTTTGCAAAACAGAACATGAAAATCCTACATGAAACCACGAACATGGAAAGTTAGGTGCGGCATCTGAGTTAGTTTACATAACGACACCGATAAAGATTATTTTGGTAGATGCGTAGTAACAATTAAATTAACGAGATTTACGTTCAAACAAGGACATTAATGGTTGCGTTGTTGCGCATTATTTTAAGAAGACTCTTCAGAAAACGAATCGCCCTACGTTACATCCGAGAAATCAGTTTTATGGGAATGTGCGTCACGGGGTCTTGCGATGTAATTGCAACCTGCGTCAATGCACTTATATAAGAAGTCGGGTTTGCGGGGGCGTAATTTCCAAGACTTTCAGGTGTGTCGCGGTATATTAAAAACGACGCCGAGAAGAGGGGTTTGATATTTGCTTTACAAATATGAGAAACGTGTATTGTGCGCTCCTCGTAGGCGGCAAACACGGAATATGGGGGAATGTGTAATACTTTCGACGGCACCGTCAAAATTCTTCCCTCCGTCGCGCCAATTGAAATTCTCCGAGCGACGAGACAAAGGGCGCTGAAAGGCGAACAAAGAAAAAACAAAAATAAAACAGCCCTCTTTCAACGCGCCACGCTCGGCTAATAAAGCAATCGTCATCCGGCTTAATGATTCATCGGAACCTACTTTCGCAATCTGTTATCATTAATCGTTAATCAGTAATCAATATGCGATCACTCGGTTTCCGGTTATTCAATAATCACCATCATTCGTTTCGAGACTCATTAGCCAATAATCGCAGTCGGGAATTATTAATTTCATTACGTTCCGCCATACTTCGCCGGTCAGCGTCAATTTTCCAGTCGTTCATTCGCCATCGCCCCGGCCGCGTTAAATTTCCCCGACGCGCAGGGTTAACTGTAAATTCGCGAGAATACGGGCCTGACCGTGGGAGCATCCAGGGAATCGTCGGCAGCTTTAACGTCCGAGAGGATGAGATAAGAGATAAGGCGGGATTATGTATTTAACAACCGACAGCCACGCTACCCCAACGACTCCTTCGCGCTTTTCTCTTCCCCCAATAACTTCAACTCGTCCGCCGCGGGATCCCGCGCGAATATATTTCGCGAAACATTTTTCCGACGTAAGCCAGATTTGCGGATTGCCGTTTCTGCACCTTCGCGCAGCCGGCGAGCGGGCGTTTTCGAAAAGGATTTTCGAGAGGATGTTTTGCGCGAGAGTTCGCTCGAGCGTGTGATATACTTAACCCGCCAAGTGCATCGTTTTCCAACTCGAAAAGCTCTGCCCTCGAGTCAATTTTTTCGCGCAGCAACGCATGCATACTCTAACGTTGTACGAATGTGAGAGGTTACAAGCGAAGGCCACGAAAATTCTCGTACTAATTACATGCAATTGAAGGGAAGGGCGCGAGTGATTTTTTCATTTGTGGATTACTTTGCGTCGAGAGTTTGTAACTGGGAGAAGGTAGTCTGGTTTTCAATTTATTTTGGTAATTACTGTTCAATTGCGTCGATGAAGGAAGATAATTGAGAAACAAGTTGTTTTTGTTTTATGCTAAATCGTTGAAGAACAGGGGAAATACTAATTATTGAGGAAAAATGTCTGTAGTTTTGTTGTTCGTCTAATTCAATGGTCAAGAATGGATATTGACCGTTCTCGAATGTTGCCGTATTATGTTATTGGCGAACTGTTTCCAATATGTACAAAAATTTTAATTCTAAATGTGATTCGTCTTCAGTGGTAATATTTCCGGTCAACAAGGTAATAACTTTTTCAGTCATGTTTATTATTGTCTTCCAAAATGACCGCATCAAGTTTCAACTAGTAACCAACTGCACTCGTTATTAATTTTACGTTCAATTTACTGCCGCAATGAACTTATTTTAAGCTATACCTGTTTATGACTCATAATTTATGGTCTGGATGCATTTAACATATTATTTTACATTTTCCAACTGTAAATCACAGTGGACGGCGTTACTTTCATGTGTTAGAAGTATAACATTCAATGTAGGGAAATAAAAGAAAAGTGTACAACTTGTTAAAATTAACACTTTGACTGCTAAGTGTATTTTACTATATTAGAACGGCGATGCTATGAAATACTACAGCGTTCGACCGAATCATGTAAATAATACATTTGGTAAAATATCACTATTCCAATAACAACTATTTATAAAATAATAATTGTTACCCATTGCGAATATTTTGGATCTTCAGTAAAATGTCCTGCGTCGGTTATGGCAGTCAGTGTTAAATAAGCGAACTTGCATCATCGGTAAAATCGTATAACGACGAAAATATTCGTTCAGTCGCTAGTAACGACTTTAAAAAAAATCACTTTTTCAGATTACCTTCAGAAAACATTGACAGACTTTAACCTTGTTCGCTTGTGTTCGCACAATTATACATTCGACTTCGCAACTGCGACGATTGTTCGCTAATCGCCAGTTTCTCTCGTTGACCGAAATCCCATCGGTTTAACACGTCGAAGATTTACGCCGTCCGAAGGAGAGAGAGCGTTTTCGGTTTTAGCGAAAAGTTAAGCAGTTAACTCGTCGCCGGAGTTTCGGATCGTCGGATGAAATAATTTTCGTCGTCGGGGGCGCGGTCGGGCAACTTTTGCCGCGTTTCCCACTTCTTTTTCTATCCTTACCACTCCGTGCCGCGAGTCAAGCGACTTATTTCGAAGTATCGAAAGTTCCCATAAATTTAGTTGCGGCAATACGTGCGCTGTATATCGTCCGACATAACGACCGCTCGTGTCGGCCGAGAATGGAAAAAGGGAAGGGCGAACGACAAGGCGAGAGAGAAAAATAGAGAAAGAGAGAGAGTGAGAAAATGCGACGGAAGAAGTTTCGCAGTATCGGCGCGGCGTACGTTCTATTTTCTTCTTCACTCTTCCCCGTCACTTGACAATTTGCAAAGTATCGAATGGCCGTAAATTGCACGCGGCCGATTCGATAATTCGCGCGACTCCCGCCGTAAATCCCGCGGACTTCATTTTCCGCCGGAGCAAATTGTGTACTTGAAAAATATCATCGCGGCCCTGAGTTATTGCGCTCCCTCGTTATCGCGTATTATTATGCGTCGGTACGTCGAGTGCGCGTTATTCTTATCGTCTCGCCGCGATTGTCCCTGACACGGCCAGTTTTTACAGCCCGCCAAATAGTCGATCGCGTTAACAAATTTATTACCGCGTATTTGTTTACCGGCAAAGTTAACGCCGCTCCAAATATTTTTCACAGTCCAAAGAAGCGAAATGCAAGTTTCCGGCTAACGGATTGCATCGTCGATCAGTCTGATCGGATTTAACGCTCTCATTCTCTCTACCTCTCTCTCTCTCTCTCTCCCTTTCTCTCTCTCTCAACTCTCTCCCTCTCGAAAATGAACGCTTCTCGCCTCTGCGCGCACGTCGACCGACTGTATCAACGCCGCTTCGGGAGTGGATCTTTTGAAATTTACATCGACGTATTAAATCACGTTGAATTATGGACTATCACATAATTCCACGTGATCGTTCTGGGTCACCATCAGCACTTCCGTGCCCGAATGCGTTTGCATAAATGGAGCGTGAAATGGACGCACAGCTCGTCCGGACACGCTAAAAGTGCGAAAATTTACGAAAACCGTATAATGGCCTGGTCGGCGTTGCGTTGAAAGCTCAAAACTGAGGGAGACGGAGAGTTTAGACAGATCTGCATGGAAAGTGCGACGGATAGCGTATATAAAACGAATAGAGGGATAGAGAGGATGATAGAGAGGCAGTGTTGTGGACACAACGTTAGAGAAGCAGGGATGGAACGACAGTAATATACAGAGATTCAACACGAAAGAGAAAGATGTAAAAAGAGAGTAATGCAGAGTGTGGGCAAGAATTATCGCGCACGTCAAAACTTATTAAAATTGAGCCATGCCAAGTTTTTGTTTAACTACACTCAGCCATTTACATATCCCACTGTGTATTTTTATTTGATACTTACCAAAAAAGGAAGACAATTCGAAAATTTGTATATGACACGTATCAAATTATGACAATAAAATATTATTCAGCAATTCATAGATATAATTTAGGATAGGAATGCATAAAAGAAAAAGGAAATGTTTGTGTGATGTATTGACGTTTAGCTATACGTATTAAATGTATAATAATAATATATATAATAATAATAATCGTATATAAAACGATGATAGAGAGGATGATAGAGAGATTTGTGGACACAACGTTAGAGAAGCATGGAACGACAGTAATATACAGAGATTCAACACGAAAAGAAAGATGTAAAAGAGAGTAATGCAGAGTTGTGTCAAAACTTATTAAAATTGAGCCATGCGTTTTTGTTTAACTACACTTTTGCATATCCCACTGTTATTTTTTTTGATACTTACCAAAAAAGCAATAAAATTTGTATATGACAATCAAATTATGACAATAAAATATTACTCAGCAATTCATAGATATAATTTAGGATAGTGCATAAAAGAAAAAGGAAATGTTTGTGTGAATTCGTTTAGCTATACGTATTAAATGTAAATAATAATATATATAATAATAATAATCGTATATAAAACGAATTAGAGAGGATTAGAGAGGCAGTTTATAACGTTAGAGAAGCAGAGAGGAAACGACAGTAATATACAGAGATTCAACACGAAAGAGAACGATGTAAAAAGAGAGTAATGCGGCGGGTGGGCAAGAGTTATCGCGCACGTCAAAACTTATTAAAATTGAGCCATGCCAAGTTTTTGTTTAACTACACTCAGCCATTTACATATCCCACTGTGTATTTTTATTTGATACTTACCAAAAAAAGGAAGACAATTCGAAAATATGTATATGACACGTATCAAATTATGACAATAAAATACTGGTCGCGATTCATAGATATCGTTTAAGATAGGAATGCATAAAAGAAAAAGGAAATGTTTGTGTGATGTATTGACGTTTAGCTATACGTATTAAATGTTTAATAATAATATATATAATAATAATAATCGTATATAAAACGAATGGAGGGATAGAGAGGATGATAGAGAGGCAGTGTTGTGGACATAACGTTAGAGAAGCAGGGATGGAACGACAGTAATATACAGAGATTCAACACGAAGGAGAAAGATGTAAAAAGAGAGTAATGCAGAGGGTGGGCAAGAGTTATCACGCACGTCAAAACTTATTAAAATTGAGCCATGCCAAATTTTTGTTTAACTACACTCAGCCATTTACGTAGCCCACTGTGTATTTTTATTTGATACTTACCAAAAAAAGGAAGACAATTCGAAAATATGTATATGACACGTATCAAATTATGACAATAAAATACTGGTCGCGATTCATAGATATAATTTAGGATAGGAATACATAAAAGAAAAAAAAAACGTTTGTGTGATGTATTGACGTTTAGCTATACGTATTAAATGTATAATAATAATATATATAATAATAATAATCGTATATAAAACGAATAGAGGGATAGAGAGGATGATAGAGAGGCAGTGTTGTGGACATAACGTTAGAGAAGCAGGGAGGGAACGACAGTAATATACAGAGATTCAACATGAAAGAGACAGATGTAAAAAGAGAGTAATGCAGAGGGTGGGCAAGAATTATCGCGCACGTCAAAACTTATTAAAATTGAGCCATGCTAAGTTTTTGTTTAACCATACTCAGCCATTTACATAGCCCACTGTGTATTTTTATTTGATACTTACCAAAAAAGGAAGACAATTCGAAAATATGTATATGGCACGCATCAAATTATTATTAGGTGTACAAATGAATAATCCAATTTTTTTTCAGCTAAATTCAAGGTTTATTTTAAAACAAAGTAAATTACATTTTTTAATCAAAAGTTTAATTTAAAATTTAATTTAATAGCTATATGTCAACACTGCATAACCACAAAAGATCAAAATTATAACAATAAAATAATATATAACAAATAATATATAACAAATAATAATATAATAAAAATAACAATAAAAGAAAATGGAAATGTTTGTGTGATGTATTGACGTTTAGCTATACATATTAAATGTATAAGAGTAGCAAACTTGCGATGCAATCCTTCAACCACGTGGCAAACACATACGGTACTTCCTCCAATTTCTGATATAATCATCTGTCATCCCGTCACTTCCCATATATTCCCACACACATTTACGCGCCAATGCCTTACGCCCTAATTCATGTCACCTCGGCTAAGATGCATCTCAAATGTCGACTCATTTCCAGAGCGACATTCGATGCTTTAAAGTAGTCAATATGAATGCGACTCGTAATTACGGAAATTTCGCTGTGCTATTTGAAACGCGGAACGTTCATTGCCCCGTTCGTCGCTTCCCTCATCGAATTCCGAACGCGTGTGAAGTAGATTTACCGCGGATCCGTACATTTCAGTAGCGGAATTCGTTCGACGCGCCATGACGGGTCAGTTTAATGAGGAAAGTTTTTTAATGAAATGCGGGCATCCCGTAAAAAGCGTGGATTTTTCGAAATCGATTGTTTCGGAACCGCGCCGATTGTCGACTGCGTACCGTGAATTTCTTGATTAACTACCTGCCGGACGATAGTTTTCAGGAACGAAGTTTGGCGCCGATCCAGAATTTCGCCGGACCGCCATTCGCGATGTGGAACTTAAATCGCTTAACTCGCCGCGACAAATCTCTCGCAATTGTTTTTTAGCCGGTGATCAACTCAATTGTCCTTCCGCTGGTAGCGCTATCGCGGAAATTGCTTTCGGGTGTTATTGTAAAATTATTGGGTGCCAAACGTGTCGGCTAGCAAATCGTCAATTAACGAATAATCTGCGCAAGATTAGTATTCAAATGTAACGTCCCTTCAGGACAGTCGCCCGATGAATTACAACTTTGAATCAAACCACGAAAGAATTACTCCAACATGATCACGTATACGTAAAGATGTAAAAACAGCGCGATAAAACTTGCATAAAGACACACGCCAAAATTTGCCAACTGCTTTACTACAGCGCCGCATATGTATCATGCTTATTACCGAGCGGCAAAAACTGTATACAGACACACATCAAAATTACCCCAACTCTAGTACACGCAAGCACGTTCAAAACCGGGCGACAACACTTAACACTTTATCGACCGCTATTGCCTGAAGATGCCACCCACTAATGACCGAGTCAGTTGGGTGTGGGTTCATTGCCAGTACCTATGTGTCAGCATGTGCCTATTTGTAAAGCTCTATAACTCAAAAATACTCATTGTGTTGTTGAGAATCCTTTGGTTTCAAAGCAGTGTCATTTTATTGTTATTTAGAATTGTCATTTCATTTGATATTTATTTTATCTAATATAACCGTTGACCACGGAAAAGCCGATTAATCGGCTACCGAAAACGGTTGCAACTGAAAAGCCGATTAACACGTTGACTGCCAAGCGTATTTTGCTATATTAGAACTGCGATGCGATGAAATGCCGCAGAGTACAATTAAATCGTGCAAAAAGGAACATAACGCAGAGGTGTTAGAAGCCGAAGTATTGAAGCACCGTTCCAATATCAATTGCTTTTACAAGATTGCAAATGGGCTTCATTGCGAATTTTTTGCATTTCTAGTAAAATGTTTGCGCCGGCCACCGTGAAATCCAATTACATTGTTGCGTGTTCACTTACCAATGTCAGCGCTAATACTGGGCGAGCGATTTCAATCGTTGACGATTACTTACCTGCAACAGAAAAAACAAAATGCCAACCGTCAGTCGATGCGGAACGATTATCGCAAAATTACGCGGCTCTCTGCCGTTAACACATTGACTACCAAGTGTATTTTGCTATGTTAAAACCGCGATGCGATGAAATCACTTACAGATGTCACAATTAAATACTGGGCAAAAAGCGATTTAACGCAGATCGTTGATGAAGCCGAAGTATTAAAACAACAGAAAATCAAAATGCCAAAATATTGCAAATAGGCAAAATTCATTGCCGTTTTTTACATGTTCAGTAAAATCTTTTGCGTATTCTGCTGCATTAGAACCGCGATGCGATGAAATACTGCAGAGTGTGATTAAATCGTGCAAAATAAAGGTAACGCAGAGTAATTAGAAGCCGAAGTACTGAAGCACGGTTCTAATATCAATTGCTGTTACAAAATTGCTTCATTGCAAATTTTTTGCATTTTCAGTAAAATCTTTTGCATACTCCAATATCAATTGCTTTTACAAAATTGTTTCATTGCAATAGGCTTCATTGCATAGTTTTTGCATTTTCAGTAAAATCTTTTGCATACTCTGCTACATTAAAACCGCGATGCTATGAAATACTGCCGAGTATGATTAAATCGTGCAAATTGAAGATAACGCGGGGGTGTTAGAAGCCGAAGTATTGAAGCACGGTTTCAATATTAATGGTTTTTACAAGATTGCAAATAGGTTTCATTGCGAATTTTTTGCATTTCTAGTAAAATTTTTGCACCCGTCACCGCGTATTTTGCTATGTTAGAACTGCGATGCGATGAAATACTGCAGAATATAATTAATCGTGCAAAATAAAGGTAACGCAGAATTAGAAGCCAAAGTATTGAAGTACGGTTCCAATATCAATTGCTTTTACAAGATTGCAAATAGGCTTCATTGTCAATCTTTTGCAATCTTAGTAAAATCTTTTGCACCTTTTACCGGTGACCACCGTGGCAGTCAGTGTTAATCAGCTACCGGTCGATAAAGTGTTAACACAAACCACTCTAATACCCAACACACGCACACCTGCGGACCGCCGCGCCGACAATTTAATACGAACTTATTGAAACCCGCCGAAAGACGTCCCTAGGAAAACGAGCGTAGCCCGAAGAATGGGGAAGACAACAAATGGCGAAACAGGCGTGCAGAGAAGGAAGCATGCGAACGAGAGGACGACTGTAGCTTTGTCTCCGATGAGCGGTAACTGGGGAAACGGTAGCGTCGGACAGACAACAATGGCGCATTGTGGGCAAAGGCAGAGGACAGGCTAGCGTCTCCGCTGATATACAACCGTGCCAGTGTGTCTCGATGACGATGGAACACCAGAGTGTCCCGACGGGCGTGATGGCGGACCAAGACTCTCTCAGTCACTCACTCACTCACTCTCTCGCTCTCTCACTCTCAGACGCGCTCGATGCATTCACTCCATTCTGCATCCCTGTATCTGTCTACATCTGTCCCGTCTATCCTCTCACCCCACACTTACGCCACGCGAGAGAGTCCTAATTACCATGCTACATGGTTAATCTTCGAGATCCAGAACGGAGCAGCAGGAGAACAATGCTCGTTCCGAATTTCGAAATGCTAAGCCGTTACTGATAATCGCAGTCGATGCGAGTCTCCGAACCTCAGACGCGCTTACGGATCATTTTAGGTAGGGTGTTTGGTTAAGCTGGCGAATAGATGGGACTGGGACGAGTCCGGTTGGAATGTCGTGTTGGGTTGGTGGCAGAAAAGGTTTTGCCGAAAGTGAGAGTCGGTTGATGTGTGGTTCACCTTTTGACGGATGAATATTATCGTCCGAGGCATTGGCGGAGAACGGAGTACGATCGTGTTCCCGGGAGATGAGTTTAATTATCTCACTAATCGTGACCTCGTACGTTATTCGTTTTCATCAGATAAAATCAATTGATCACTGAATCAGAAACCAAAAGAGTTGAACGAAAAAGTTAGCCACCAAAAAGAGCGATAGAAATAGTGTAGTATAAAAAGTAGTATAAAAACCTTCCGACTGATCCAACTCCTTTTCTCTATCAAGCAAGCTACCGTTAGCAGAGTTTTCCGCATATTCCGCGAGTTAACAAAGGCAAAGCATCCTCCAAACAGTAATTTCTTCTGCGGTGGACAGAAATAGGAAACAAACTCCAGAAGTTTTGTTTCGCTGTTTATTAATAATTACTCGTTCGGTAATATAAAATTATATTGGTAACATAAAAGTACAAAATATCATCGCGCAGAACTTACAGAAACATTCGTTTACTAACCATCCTTAACGCTTTGATGTCCAATACCTGCATAGTATTTACATTTTGCGTAATTCAGTCAAACGCTGTAGTATTTCATAGCATCGCCGTTCTAATATAGTAAAATAAGCTTAGCAGTCAACGTGTTAATATAGCCTATTGAACGAAAGGATAAAGAAGTGAATTGGTGGCCAATGGATTGTCCGTACGACACCCCATAAAGTCCACTTCGAATAGGTGTTGAGGCCTACGCATACCGCCACAACAACGAATTGATCCAAGCACGACCAAATGTAACTCAGACACGTTTCGCAAAAATGTCCACAATGAATCGCTAAATTCCGACACACACACCTCCAGTCCCACATATTCTGTAACCCCAGTGTCTTTCTATTTACCTTACTTTTTGCGAAGCGACATCCAGTGGCAAACGACCGCGGTGCCGTCCGAGTAATTATTCAAACAAGTGGCATTACTGACTACCCCTGTTCACTCTCTTCTCCTCTCATTCTCGTCCCCGCTGCCTCTGATCATTCTCTCCTCTCCAGGTTTTAGCAACGCAGGAGTTTAGCAACACGGAATAGTCGGAGGACGAGCATAACGCGAATGGGGTGAGTGTGGCGCACGCGTGATAAAGTTGGAGGAAGTAAGTTACAGTTATATGGGCTAACCCCGCGAATGAAGAGTTATGCCGAGGCTCTTGCTGACTTACCGACTGGCTCAGCGGGGATTAAAACACCGCTAACACCGGTGCCTCCTTTACACACTGCACGATGGCAAGCCGATCCTACCCCTCTTGACACATTCAACCCTTATTACGAAGTCGCCGTTGCCGGGCGATAATGTGAGCGGAGGATAATTTCGGATGGCGTGCGGCAAATGTTGATATGGGGTGCCGTTAAGATGGACTTTGAACGAACGCGGCGACGTGCGTTTTGTGTGGTACGCGACGCACGTATCTGTTGCTAATGCTAGCCCGAAGGTCTAATAATAATAAACACTGTACAGTGGGTCAAGTACCCGTGTAAAGAATGTTAGGCTGCTTTAAATTTGGCTTTGTAAATAAACATATGAGCCGTTTATTTTGATAGTGGCCTAACTCCGTTTATCTTCAAATCGAGATAAATAACATTTACTGATCAATAACATGAATTTGTACATGTAACCATGGTAACCGGAAAATGTTGAAAAACGGAGTTCTGCCACTTTCAAAATAAACGGCTCATATATGTGATTTATAAGCCTTGCCTTTGTAAATAAATATATATGTGATTTACAAGTTTTGCCTTTATATTTGCTTTGTAAAGAAATATATGTATATATGATTTTCAAGTTTTGCCTTTGTATTTGCCTTTGTAAATAAATATATATGTAACTTACAAGTTTTGCCTTTGTATTTGCCTTTGTAAATAAATGTATATGTGATTTAGAAGTTTAAGGATAAAGTCACTATAGTCTTGCGATAATGTGTGCAGGCAATAACTTCAAATAGCCTGCGGCGAATGTTGATGTGGGGATGCTTTTGGTAGGGTTTATAATAGGTAGTGTAGTTATAATGGCAAAAATGAATATTTATTATAAGTGCTTCATGCCAGTACGCACATACGAAAATAACATGAATACTGAAGTTCGTTAGGGGGGGACAATGTGTTATTAAATGTGCGTAGAAACGTAAGCAAAAATGTGAAGTATAGTAGTAACGGCACAAATTAATATTCGCTATGGGTATACTACATCACTCAGCAAAATACATGGTCTCGTGCTGAATTCTGCTCCCGGCAGTCTTTGGGATAAATAGTGTAATTATAAGGGCAAAAATTAATATTTAGAGGGAAATTTAATTCTTAGAGTTAAAACATATTTTTCTGGGCAGTGTTATTATCACTTTTTTTCATAATCACATTTTCACTATCAAGTTTTCTTAGAAACGTAAACAAAAATGTAAAGTATGCTAGAAACGGCACAAATTAATATTCACTACGAGTATAGCACATCAATCAGCAGAATAGATTCTCTCACATCGAACTCTGCTCTCGATAGGCATTGTGATAAATAGTGTAATTATTATGGCACAAATTAATATATATTACAAGTGCTCCGTGTTAATATGCACATATATAAATAATATAAACCCTGAAGTTTCGTAGAGAGAAAACGTTTTCTTCTGGGCAGTATTATTATCCCTCCGTTTACATTATCACATATTCATTACCAAATCCCTTTAGAAACGTAAGCAAAACTTAAAACGTAGTAACGCAACAAATTAATATTCACTACGTCCATATTGCATCCATCACCATGGCTGGTCTCACACCTAGGTAACACGTAACATTTACTTCATCCCGCGAATGACAATAAGAAGCGACCACTTTGAAGCATCGGACCGGGCTTACTTGCCGGTGATTAAAGTAACCGCGTCCCATCTGATAAGACGTGCCACACGCAATCTCGCGACCCACACCTTGCGATTAGTCGGACCCAAAATTTAGTCGGATTATGTGATTAACCGTGCCCACGAGAATTACGAATTTACGCACCGCTCCGCCGTAAGTTTGCGCGTAGAGCGTTAATTGACCGAGCTGCGAGCTCACCCTTCCTCGAAGCCGCTTTCTCTCATCGCGCATCATCAGCATCCCTCAAAAGGAAAGTTCAAATTTAACTTCCGGACGCTTCGCGTTGCCGAGAGATCTATACGCGTGACGGGAATGATGAATGTATTTCCCTTTGTACGTTCGGGAGGCCGATACTGGTTTCGCGAAAGCGTGCGCCGTATTACCATAAAGCATTAATATGCCAGGGTACGGAGGCTGTCTGCGAAAGTGGCATCGATATCGCCAGAGAAAAAGAAGGAAACCGGGGGAGAACGAAAACTCGAGGAAGAATTGCGTTTTTCACTTATGACATAAGACGTTATGTCGCCGGGATGGAACATAAGGAAATTGAACGTTTGAATGTGAACGCCGTATGCGCTGTCGGGCAGAATTATTTGAGCGATCGCGCTTTCTGAATTTACTGCGTATCGAGGCGAATTTGATGTCGGGCTTGTTTGACGTTAATAGTGATACTTTAGGCGCGCTGTTAACACTTTCACTGCCACGGTGGTCACCGGTGACCGGTGCAAAATATTCTACTATAAATGCAAAAAAATTCGACATCGAGCCTATTTGCAATCTTGCAAAAGCAATTGATATTGGAATGGTGCTTCAATACTTTGGCTTCTAACAACTCTACGTTACCTTCATTTTGCATGATTTAATCATACTCTGTATTATTTCATCCCATCGCAGTTCTAATATAGCAAAATACGCTTGGCAGTCAAAGTGTTAACAACAGTTATCAATTGCCAACGCCGACGATACCGCAACATTTTAAGCGCAATCATGTTAAAAACATTCGGCTCCACAGCGGAGCCTACGGAGCGCTAAGGGTTAATACTTTTTCTTTGTTATTAATTAATTTATACGTTAGTATATAAGGAGATATTCTTGAATATTTTACTGTAATACTCAAGTGCGTTTGTGCATACCTTTTTTATTTCGCTCAAATAGGGAATAGTTCTAAAAATTGTATGCAGTGTACCTGTAAATCCACGAGTGACAACGCCGATCGTGTGCTTGGGAAAAAATGCAGGTTCCCGACCGAAGAAAAGCGTCGGCTAAAAATCGGGTTTGGCACGCAACATTCCCCACCTCCCGAATCTTCCAGAGCTAATCGCGTCACACGGCCCAGCAGTCCGTTGACTGACTTGATTTGGCGAGCGACGGCTAATTAATGCCGCTTCGACGCGAGAATTACCGGCGATCCTTTCTGCGGGAATTTTTCTTAACCAGTTCTCGCGCGCCCTCAAACGTTCTCAAAGAAGCGTCAGCAGCCGACGCCGAAAGAAGCCGGAGGAATAATTGCCTTCAATGCCGCTTTCTCGCACTCGCGCATTCCTCATCCTTCACTCGCCGTCGAGATTCGCGCGAATTAAAGGCCCGGATGTAGCCGGGGCGGGAGGATTCGTTATATCCTGTAAGTTTGTAATTAAATTTCTCCGGAAGTTCGCGGAAGTTCGTATTCTTTGCCCGAACTGTTATCACTCCGACGCTACGCCGCCGACGTTCCCGGAATCAATTTATTTAGAGCCCGTATTAAGAGAAAAAGTTAACGGTCGGCGGTACCGTTTCCTCGTACATGGAGAGATGAAACTTGGAGAGAGCACTCGCCGAGGTGTGCGGAAGGCGTGAGGAGGAAGAGTGTTTCGACCTCTTTATTGCTTTCGGGAAGAATGCTCAATCTTCGCGCGATTCTTGACCCCCGGACGATTTTTCTGCGGAACGCCGAGAACAGCACTCGCGACGCTTGAGGAAAGCAAATTCTTGATTCGAGAGTGAGTTCGTAGTGCGAGGACAACTGCGAAAAGATGCCGAATGGATCGAATATAAATATGACGGAGTAGGCGGAAAATTAGGCGGACAGCGGGAAGAAAGACATAAATGAGGAGGAAGAGTGTTTCGACCTCTTTATTGCTTTCGGGAAGAATGCTCAATCTTCGCGCGATTCTTGACCCCCGGACGATTTTTCTGAGGAACGCCGAGAACAGCACTCGTGCCGCTTGAGGAAAGCAAATTCTTGATTTGAGAGTGAGTTCGTAGTGCGAGGACAACTGCGAAAGGATGCCGAATGGATCGAATATAAATATGACGGAGTAGGCGGAAAATTAGGTGGACAGCGGGAAGAAAGACATAAATGAGGAGGAAGAGTGTTTCGACCTCTTTATTGCTTTCGGGAAGAATGCTCAATCTTCGCGCGATTCTTGACCCCGAGTTTGTAGTGCGAGGACAACTGGACGATTTTTCTGAAAATTAGGAACGCCGAGAACAGCGCGACTCCAGGCGCTTGAGGAAAGCAAATTCTTGATTCGAGAGTGAGTTCGTAGTGCGAGGACAACTGCGAAAGGATGCCGAATGGATCGAATATAAATATGACGGAGTAGGCGGAAAATTAGGTGCACAGCGGGAAGAGAGACATAAATGAGGAGGAAGAGTGTTTCGACCTCTTTATTGCTTTCAGGAAGAATGCTCAATCTTCGCGCGATTCTTGACCCCCGGACGATTTTTCTGAGGAACGCCGAGAACAGCACTCGTGGCGCTTGAGGAAAGCAAATTCTTGATTCGAGAGTGAGTTCGTAGTGCGAGGACAACTGCGAAAGCATGTCGAATGGATCGAATATAAATATGACGGAGTAGGCAGAAAATTAGGTGGACAGCGGGAAGAAAAACATAAATGAGGAGGAAGAGTGTTTCGACCTCTTTATTGCTTTCGGGTAGAATGCTCAATCTTCGCGCGATTCTTGACCCCCGGACGATTTTTCTGAGGAACGCCGAGAACAGCAGTCGTGGCGCTTGAGGAAAGCAAATTCTTGATTCGAGAGTGAGTTCGTAGTGCGAGGACAACTGCGAAAGGATGCCGAATGGATCGAATATAAATATGACGGAGTAGGCGGAAAATTAGGTGGACAGCGGGAAGAAAGACATAAATGAGGAGGAAGAGTGTTTCGACCTCTTTATTGCTTTCGGGAAGAATGCTCAATCTTCGCGCGATTCTTGACCCCCGGACGATTTTTCTGAGGGAACGCCGAAAACAGCACTCGTGACGCTTGAGGAAAGCAAATTCTTGATTCGAGAGTGAATTCGTAGTGCGTGGACAACTGCGAATCGACGCCGAATGGATCGAATATAAATATTACGGAGTAGGCGGAAAATTAGGTGGACAGCGGGAAGAAAGACATAAATGAGGAGGAAGAGTGTTTCGACCTCTTTATTGCTTTCGGGAAGAATGCTCAATCTTCGCGCGATTCTTGACCCCCAGACAATTTTTCTGAGGAACGCCGAGAACAGCACTCATGGCGCTTGAGGAAAGCAAATTCTTGATTCGAGAGTGAGTTCGTAGTGCGAGGACAACTGCGAAAGGATGCCGAATGGATCGAATACAAATATGACGGAGTAGGCGGAAAATTAGGTGGACAGCGGGAAGAAAGACATAAATGAGGAGGAAGAGTGTTTCGACCTCTTTATTGCTTTCGGGAAGAATGCTTAATCTTCGCGCGATTCTTGACCCCCGGACGATTTTTCTGAGGAACGCCGAGAACAGCACTCTTGGCGCTTGAGGAAAGCAAATTCTTGATTCGAGAGTGAGTTCGTAGTGCGAGGACAACTGCGAAAGGATGTCGAATGGATCGAATATAAATATGACGGAGTAGGCGGAAAATTATGTGGACAGCGGGAAGAAAGACATAAATGAGGAGGAAGAGTGTTTCGACCTCTTTATTGCTTTCGGGAAGAATGCTCAATCTTCGCGCGATTCTTGACCCCCGGACGATTTTTCTGAGGAACGCCGAGAACAGCACTCGTGACGCTTGAGGAAAGCAAATTCTTGATTCGAGAGTGAGTTCGTAGTGCGAGGACAACTGCGAAAGGATGCCGAATGGATCGAATATAAATATGACGGAGTAGGCGGAAAATTATGCGGACAGCGGGAAGAAAGACATAAATGAGGAGGAAGAGTGTTTCGACCTCTTTATTGCTTTCGGGAAGAATGCTCAATCTTCGCGCGATTCTTGACCCCCAGACAATTTTTCTGAGGAACGCCGAGAACAGCACTCATGGCGCTTGAGGAAAGCAAATTCTTGATTCGAGAGCGAGTTTGTAGTGCGAGGACAACTGCGAAAGGATGCCGAATGGATCGAATATAAATATGACGGAGTAGGCGGAAAATTAGGTGGACAGCGGGAAGAAAGACATAAATGAGGAGGAAGAGTGTTTCGACCTCTTTATTGCTTTCGGGAAAAATGCTTAATCTTCGCGCAATTCTTGACCCCCGGACGATTTTTCTGAGGAACGCCGAGAACAGCAATCGTGGCGCTTGAGGAAAGCAAATTCTTGATTCGAGAGTGAGTACGAAATGCGAGGATAGGTGCGAAACGACGCCGAATGGATCGAATATAAATATTACGGAGTAGGCGGAAAATTAGGTGGACAGCGGGAAGAAAGACATAAATGAGGAGGAAGAGTGTTTCGACCTCTTTATTGCTTTCGAGAAGAATGCTCAATCTTCGCGCGATTCTTGACCCCCGGACGATTTTTCTGAGGAACGCCGAGAACAGCACTCTTGGCTCTTGAGGAAAGCAAATTCTTGATTCGAGAGTGAGTTCGTAGTGCGAGGACAACTGCGAAAGGATGTCGAATGGATCGAATATAAATATGACGAATTATGGACAGCGGGAAGAAAGAATAAATGAGGAGGAAGAGTATGCGCGATTCTTGACCCCCGACGATTTTTCTGAGGAACGCCGGAACAGCATGGCGTTTGAGGAAAGCAAATGAGAGTGGACAAAGTGCGAGGACAAAAAGGATGTCGAATGGATCGAATATAAATATGATGGAGTAGGCGGAAAATTATGTGGACAGAGGAAAAAAAGACATGAATGCAGTACGCGGGTGGTGGGGTTGAAAAATTGCTGGTGCTCTCGTAATAACGGCGTTAAAAAATGGCCGCTGCCTCCGTAAAACGTGGCCAAAAAATTACTGCCACTCTCATGTAACGCGCTTACTTGAAATGTACCCGCCGCGTTATGTTGTAGGTCTGAAGGATGCTGAGGTTCAGTTAACCATCTACGGAACTACATTCTCAACCGCGTTAATCCTTCAACGTACATTACGGCCTATGTAAGAAAAATGTGCGAGGGTAGAATCCGGCTTTGACAATTAGTGGGTATCACAAGTGTATAAATAAAACTGAAACCCGTTGGAGAACCTCTAGTGAGAACGCGCACTTATGATCAAAGCATACAGCTTTTTTCAAATACTCATGATAAACAAAAATATTTAAAGGCCATACTTTATCACAGTCAACTTCTCTTACCTATATTAGTGCGAATGGTCGATTAAATACGGAAGTAGCACATTATTACCACCCAATCAAACTCTCACCAAGCGCCACGCAAAAAATCTGACGACTCGTAACGATGTTAACGACATCTTCAATTACCATTCATTAAAGTTGACGACAGTATTCGAAGCCGACCTCTATCACCGCAACTTTTTGTTACGTATATGCTGCAAATGGCTAACTAAATCGTAAAAGAACACATTACAACCACCCAATAAAATCTTCATCAAATCCAGCTGCAGAATCAGCCACATAAAAAATCTGGCGAATTGTATTAATATGGATGGCATCTTCAATCGTCGTCCATGGATCCAATTGCATCTCAAAAACAATCAATTTGTCCGTCCAGCGACCACCTAAAGTCAAAGAAAACAATTCAATTGCCTTCAAAAATTACCATTTGTTCGTTAAAGTCGAAAACAAAATGCCAAATTGGTACAATATCCCCAGTCGAACTCTATCGCCGCAAACTTGTCCTACGTATATTCCGTGAGCGACCACCTAAATTTCAAAGCAGCACGTTATAGCGCACCGAATAAAATTTTCGCAGTGCCTCGAAAAATCTGGCGACCCGCAGCGACGTCAACGGCGTCTTCAATTATCGTTCGTTAAAGTCGAAGACAGTGTTCGCGCGGTAGGCGAAGGATGAGATTAGCGGGGCGAGGTCTGGCCGACGAGAAAATGGTCGACAACGGCGCGAGGGTGCGAAGGAGGAGCGGGAGGTGTGCGTAGGGACAAACCGTCGGGAAAAGAGGGTCGCGCGGAAAGGGCGAAAGGAGGAAAGAAGCGCGAGGACGAGGAGGAGAGAATGGCGAAGGAAAGTGAGCCACCGCGGTCCGGGTTTTGCTTCGTTCCTCGCTCGCTCGGCGGGTTATGCATCCAATTCCATTTCCCATTTCAACTTTTCTCATCTCTAACAGCCCTCTCCCACGACCGGCCGTTCCACGGTAGAAGTTAAATACCGTTACCGTAATGTTCAATCATTATTTCAGCCATTAAAATAGCTCCGAGGGGCAGGTGGGGGAGTAGGCGGAAAGAACTGCGAGGAGATAAAGCGAAATGGATTCGGATGGGGAAGTAACTGGTCGACGGGCCTCTTGACTTTCGATTGTGCGGCGACGGTGACAATGCGGAGGGGGTGCTTTCAAAATTTCCTCGCAATTTTACTCCTGACGGTAATGAATTGCGGTTCCTGTGTAAGGTAATACGCGCGGATATGATTAAAAACGGAGGAAGCAGCGCACGTCTGACGGGCGCCAGGGTAATCAACTGCATAAATTAACGGATGAAAAGGTTGCGAGTTTTGCCAAGCGATCCGATGTATTACTGAAAACGTAGGAAGCGACATATGTCTAGCAGACGCCACGCCCAGCTGCGTCAATTGAAGGAAAGAAAAATTGCAAATTTTACGAAGTCACCTGGCTGTGCGTTTTGTTAATAAAATTATATTTTAGTAAGCGCATCCGTTATATTCCTTCCCTTTGTCGTATTTTTGCCATTACTCTCTAATTGTTAGACGGTACATATATTTATACGTGTGATAATGTATCTTTAACACTTTGACTGCCATGGTGGTCACCGGTGACCGGCGCAAAAAATTTTACCGAAGATCCAAAATATTCGCAATGAGTAGAAATCATTATTTTATAAATGCAGTTGTTATTAGAATAGTGATGCGATCCTTTGGTCTCCAATACCTGCACATTATTTACATTTTGCATAATTTAGTCGAACGCTGTAATATTTCATAGCGTCGCCGTTCTAATATAGTAAAATACGCTTGGCAGTCAACGTGTTAAATAAAAAGCGTGATGCCGATGATTTCAATTTCTAAAAGATCCTATACGTATAATTATATCCACATCTTTTCTACCTATTATAATACAAGGATCGTCAACCTTTACACTAATAACAAAATCATTTCATAATGAAAAAGCGCAACGGCGCTCAATTCAAGTCCTGACATGTTGCTACATACATATTCCCATGCACTAATAATAAAATAATTTCATAATGTAAAAGCGCAATGGCGCTCAATTCAAGTCCTGACATGTTGCTGTATACATATTCCCATGCACTAATAATAAAATAATTTCATAATGTAAAAGCGCAATAGCGCTGAATTCAAACCCTAACACGCTGCTACATACATATTCCGATCTTTTCAAGCAACTACATGAATACGCAGAACTCCGCACACTAAATACACAGGCTAGCATCGCATCGCGCGGATGTGGGACACGGAAAATTTGATCTCAAAAAAGCGTTTCCTCGTTGTCACCCGAGCGAGCATGTAAGGGCGTTAAGTGCGCAAGGCGAAAGGGGGTTTCGCCCGAGAATGGGAAAGTGAGAGGCCGGGGTCGAAAGTGTCGAGCTCAGGATAACGGAGCCCCGGAACAGGACATCCAAAACGACTTTTCTTGCCGCGGCGAGCGAGAAATTTCACGGATTTATACGCGGCGCTCGTAATTAGCCGAAATGAAAATTGGACCCGACTGGCGGACGCAAGCTCGTCGCTTAATTGAAAGCAACGTTCCGACTGAAACGCGTCCACTTCTTTGTCTCTGTCTCTTCCGCGCTTTCGCATTCTCTCTCTCTCTCTCTCTCTCCCTCTCTTTCTCTCTCTTTCTCTCTTACTCACACTCTCTCTCAGCCGACACACACGCCCGGCTTGCAATTACGCGCGAATGCAACTCGTCCGCAAATAGATTTCGTCAAGTAATACAAACGTACTTCCGTGGCGGGACGAAGGACAATGCGCGGAAAATGGGAAAATTTCGCTGAATCCGAAACGGCGCGGCGGACAGGTTTGCGTTCGGTAAAACGGCGAATGTTTTCGCTTGAGTGGAGCGACGGTGAGGGAGGATACTACGAAAAACCGTGAGGAAACAATGCTCGCACTTTCGAACATTTTCCCAACGGCGCGCAGTGGCGAAGAAATGTTCTGCGCGACCTTTTAATACCGCGTGATTCGCGGCGCTATTTTGAGAAACGCGGGACTCGGCTTTCTTGGATGAGGGGGTCGTTGAAGTGAACAGAGAAGGTGAATGTTAACACTTTGACGTCCGCATGTTTCAGCTAAATTTTTATGCTTGGCGCCGGCGAAGTTACCATGAAATTCTTAATTTTCATAGACGTTTTTTAGAAATTAGATGCAATATAGGTTTTAAGTATAATAAAAAAAAACATTTAAACACGCAAGTTTTATATTATTACAAAAACGAAAGGCACAAAAGGTCTTTTTTATGGGTTTTTGGCCTTAAAGACAGCACAGATTTGGTTCATCTGTTACTTTTAAATTGTGTGTGTGGTGTTAATTGTCGGTGGATGCACAATTTATGTGTTGCGTGGATGAATCGTGTTTATGCAGGATATTCCGAAGTTCAGACATATTGTGTTGAGTAAAGTAATTTGTTTCTGGGTTTCTTCTACGTACATTAAAGATTTCTGTATATTACGAGAGCCTAAAGCCCCCTGTTATAAGTGCAGCGTAAAAATTAATATTTTCAATTGAGTTTCCTTAAAGTATTATAGTGTGAAATATATGATGGTATTTGTGAGTCATAATCATACATTATGCGTAAGAATACTATAACTAAGTGATATTTAATTGTGTCCATTAAAATGATTATTCTTTAGATGGTAGACTTATGAAGAAGAGGCCTCGGAACCTGTAGAGATTTCGATACAAAAGAAAACTCAGAAATAAAATAAATAAAAATAAATAAATAAAAATCATAAAAGTCAGTTATGCTCAAAACTGCAGCACTCGTCGTGTCATAAATTTAATGATCGCACGCTTATTTGTAAATGTGTTTGATATTCAATGTCCCGTACTTCTTTAATAAAGAGACACAAAGGCAATAACCAAAGCGGACATGTCTCTTGCAGGATTCATATCGTTGAATGCGCTCAGTTTTTCTTTGAATTCGGTGTAAACCGTGTGCCTACCGTAGAATTCAAAATTCTACTGAAAGACCGGGATTTACTGAGTGATATTTTACGGTCAATATCTGAGTGTTCAAACCGTTGTCCTATTATCGCGTAAAACCGGTATTTTTGCGTTGGAACAGTGTTGTTGCCAGCGAAGTTGAGGTATCGCAGTTTTTCCGGCGGGTGCCGAATTATTGCGAATTCCTTAGAAAAAATCTATATCGAATTTCGGTTTGTAATTACTCGCCGAGTGCAACAATTCCGTTCGCCAATGGATCCCGTCAATGGGAACTAATACGAGCGCATTTCCGGAAGAACAGCGAACGGGAATACCGTAAATCCGAGGGAAGCCGGGCTAGTGGGCAGCAGTTCGGAAAAAGGGCCGCAAATATTCTCACTCGACAGGATATCCCGGGCAATCCGGTCGGAAAATCTGTTCCCAAAATGAAATCCAAACTCGCCGTTGGAACAGTTATTGTTCTCGTAATGCGCGTTTTGCTCGAGATTGAGCGAGATTGTTGCGTTGTATCCCTGGCCGGTGCGCAAAAATTGTGTAAGGAGCCTTCGGTCCAATATTCGGTAGGAAATTCAATGGGAGCTTTTGTGTGTTCGCGGCGACCAAAACAGCAGATTGTCGAATTCGGTAGGAAGACATTACAATGTGTAAGGTTTGTGCTGGGCAGTGGTTTCCAACTTTTTTTTGGCTGTGTCCCATCTAAGCATTTGTAACATCGTGCTGGTTCCCCAGTGACATATAATTCCTTTTATTAAAAAAAAAGTGCACTCCTATTTATGTGAAAAAAAACCTAAAGGGCCATTAACTTGGTCTTAATAAATTTCCAACAGTTAAAGTACTAAGAAAGTACTAAGAAAGTACTAAGAAAGAAATCACATTTGGAAACATGAGTGCGGGGAAAGATTGCGATTCGATGTTTTATAGCATTGGCAAGCATTTTTAATGAATAACATATAATTTTGTTGCCTCTAACGACAAGAAATTTTTCAAAACCGGTATTTACAAATTACCATCACGCTGATAAGAGGCCGTAAGTAACGACGGGAATTATATTGTACTATAAATATTAATAAATGTACTGTAAGTTATATATGTCCCGGGGCTGTTTCATTTTATTGCTTTGGACCTGCTTAGGTATTTGCTCCTGAAGATAAGAACTTGAGGGGTAGAACGCGATGTAAAGAATTACGATTTTGGTATTAGCCGAGGCCACATCAGTTTCGCCAATTGGGTATTTGGCAACTTGGTGTTAGGCGCTTCAAATACCATAGTTTCGTTATATTTAATTTTGCTATACTTTGGGTTTGCGGTCCATTATCGTATGTGTAACATTAAATACAACCAATATACATCGGCGTTAATTTATAGCAATTTGCACACATTTATTTCATCTTCCTCTTATTTTCAGCATCCGTTACTTTACATCGGGTCGCGTACATTAAGCTCAAAAGTAGAACACCCAGAATACACAGATATAATCACTCACAGTCATCAGAACTGGGATATCAAAAGGACATTTCCTCCTTAGAGCATGAATAATGTATTATTTTCTTTCTCTTCTTAGAACTTTCCGGTAGACCTAATATTTCCGTCCGCTTTCATTCGTCCGTACAGCACTCCTGCCGTTACCTTTTTCAAGGAAGTCTAGGAGTCGCCCGCGCATACAACTTCGTCCATCCCTCGCTCGTTACGGAAATACGTAAATATGTTTTCAAAGTTTAGAAACATTCCGCGCGCCACCGCGTATTTACGTACGCACGCACACACGCGCCAGCCGTGCGCTTTCTGCCGCGTGACAGTGCAACGGCTCGTAATAATTCCGCGAAATTTAAACGGGAAATTTAATTTTCATAATGTCACAGCGACGGGGCGGTGCGGCGCAGCGCGCGAGCGGAAAATGGAAGCCCGTCCCGTTGAAACACTTTTTTGCGCCGAGCATTAATAGTGGCTCGACGAGTTCAGAGCTACGCGGCTGGATTTCCTCCGGCGATACGCTCGGCGACCGGGTTTTCTCTTTTCGTCATCGCGACGTCGGCACTTTTTTCGCCCGTCTCCGCCCGGCACCAAGTGAAAACTCGCGTTTTTCGCCGCTCAAAACGATCCCCGCCCTCCCACGATCAAGCTGACAATTTACAGTTTCGTTTGCTCGCGTCAGGAGGACCTGTAAGGACAATCACTGTTTGCGAGACAGTCGGAGGACGGTCTGCACCGAGAAAATGTGTGGGTGGGATGCAATTGCACGAAGAAATGTTTGAAAATATTGTAACGGATAAATGAAATTATAGCTATGCGTCGGTGAAAAAATTAATTAATTATTTAGTAGATCAATGACGCATAGTCTTGTATTAGGACCTGTAAGGACAATCACTATTTGCGAGACAGGATGCAATTGCGCGAAGGAATGTATGAAAATATTGTAACGGGTAAATAAAATTATAGCTATGCGTCAGTGAAAAAATGAATTAATTATTTAGTAGACCGATAACGCATAATCCTGTATTAGGACGTAGTTAAGAAGTAGGTGTGTCATAATTGGAGGTTTTATTGCAGGCCATTATATTTTGCTATTTTTCGCCACTCGCATTTATACGGTTATATGTTTTTTTATAAATTATGGGTATTCGATGGTAATGACCTTTCAAAACTTTCGATTACCGTTTCGTTTTCTGCTTAAGTTATATATATGCAATAATCCACCATAACATTAGGAACCATGTTTCGAGAAGTACCACACTTGCCTTAAATATTAAAACTTTTGTTTTCTGTTTACGGTATATATATATATGCAATAATCCACTATGAAATGAGGAACTGTATTTTTTTCTATAATTATAAATTAAAAATTTCAATTTTGTTCCGTTTTTAATTACCGTTAAATTGTATATGACGAATATGCAAATAAAGTGTACTATTTTACAAAAATATATAATGTTTTGAATATTTTTTTTAGCTATTCATTGATGAGAAACAACCGAATAAAGCCGGCGTTTGGGATTTAAGTGGCCGATAGTTGTGTTAATGTAATTTTTTTGCGGACCGCGACAGTAAATTATTTCTGTAAATTCTAAATTACCGCTGCATACGGCGTTTTTCCGCTTCCTATTACATGGGGGACGTGTTCCTGTAAGACGAATGCATCTCCCAGGCAGCATGCGCGTAGGTAAAGAGTGAATTACGATGAGCAGGCGCAAAGTGCGGACGGGGAACAAAGCGGAGCATTTTGCAAGTTTGTGTATAAATGTGTCAGGAGCGGAGTGGAGACGCAAGAGAAGCAAGAAGACGCGTCTCCTGCCAAATTGGCACATCAGGCTAACAAGGTTATAGCAGTGCTCTCGAGCGCATGCGAGTTCGCAACAGTGCATGCAGCTCGCGCGTATTGTGATTTTCTGGCAAGTTCCTCGCGCGTATGGCAATCTTGTAACTGATATACAAATTCCGCGAGAACGAGAGCTCCGCTTTACGGTGGAGAACGATGGGCAGGACACGAGACTTTTGCAAGCGCGTTGCACATAAATTATTCGATAGCTTCACGTACGCGTATGCTAAGAGGCGAGGCGCGCGCGAAAAGTAACATGGCGATATTGTCTTGTCTCATTCGTTCTGGACGTTGTTCGACAGAATGTAGGACGGTGTGCAGTAATCACATTAAGTGTGTCCGTACGCGTCGCCGTAAACAACTCACTGCTGACTGCGTCCGAATAAATTCTTGTTAGACACGTACGTCGGATAATAATTATTCGTTTTAGCGATAAGTCACTGTCGCCTGCTTTCGCATAATTTACTCGTTCGACGTCCCGGTCAACATCTCGGCTGTGCACGGCGGTCAGTGCCAGCAAGAATACTTGAGACGTTGCATAAATTGTTGAAAAAGTGCATTGCCATAAATGAACCCGCATCGACCCAATTCTTGTTGGGATACTCAACCGTTAGCCTCAAATGCAATTTTCTTCCATCAAGTAGTCGTTGTCATCTTTGATCCGACACTCGGATGAGTAATTTTAACATTTCTTTTTGCGCGTCCTATAAATCGCCATATGTGAAGAATTATTCAAAGCTTAACGGGCGGTTAATGGTCTATTTTCAGCGTAAATTACTGTCTATCGAATGGTGTAGTCTTCAGGGAAATAATGAATTGGAAACATTTTGTCCTTTTTTGGACCACACGCTGAAATGTTAAAGGTCCCTCTTTGGTAAAACGTACTATTTCCAAATGTTTCAGAGCACTATGGGAAAATTCATTTTGCACCATGATAATAATATGACCATTAAGAATACATCATCCCCAAACTCCCATAATTTCGTCTTCCACCCTCCCTTCTCGAGCACGAAGATCTTAAACCCACATATTGGAATTTTGTGTTTTTCACGCAGACGAATAATTTCGCAACAGTCGTCACCTACAAAGTAGTATGACTATGATATTTAGTATATCGTAGTCATGCTTCAATTCAACAATTCCCAGGCACCAGTCAGAGCGGCAAAGTAGCTTTCAACTTTCACTAGCTTTCAAGACGTTTCGGCACTTCGTTTGGGTCATCATCAGGCCGTTGTTTTTTATTTTCTTCTTTTCCGCGGTCAATATTCATTTGATAAGACGTTGGTTCATGGATGGATGTTGCCTTTTGGTTCAGCATTTGAACCGCAAGAATATCGTAAGCAGCATCCATCCGGTAGTTAATGCCTCACCAAACCATTTTTAACCATCATTTTCGGCACTTCCTTTGGATCATTATCAGGCTGTAATCTTTTATTTTCTCCTTTTCCGCCGCCAATATTCATTTGATAAGGCGTTGGTTCATGGATGGATGTTGCGTTTTGCTTCGGCATTTGTGCCGCAAGAATGTTGTAAGCGGCATGCATCCGGTAGTTAATGCCTCACCAAATCATTTTTAATCATCATTTTTGGCACTTCGTTTGGATCATTATCAGGCTGTCGTTTTTTATTTTCTCCTTTCCGCCGCCAATATTCATCCGATAAGGGCTTGGTTTTCGGATGGATGTTGCGTTTTGCTTCAGCATTTGTAAGTGGCATCCACCCGGAAGTTAACGCCTCACCAAATCATTTTTAATCATCGTTACATCTCCCTCAAATCTACCGTTAAGCACATTGCATCCACTCTTAAATTCAACAACTCCCAGACACCAGTCAGGTCGGCAGAAAGACCAGCGCGACGTTGGGACAGTTTCGCTTAATACAGCCCCATCGTCCTGCACTGCGGACGCACGCGAGGAGACGGACAACGCCAGCGCCGACAGCCCGCGGCAAGAAAGGCAGAAACGCAGAAGGAAGCCGAGCGTGTTCCGGCAACAATAAAAGACGCGCAATAACCGTCCACTCGCCACACTTCACGAAACGCTTGACGCTCGCGACGTAATTAGCGACCCACCTGAAACACCCGCCGCGCCACCCTCGTCTCTCTAATCTTTCCAGGAAATAACGAGGGACCGGGTATCCGGCTGGATGAAAAATGCTCCTTGAAACACGAAGTGGGCGACACCGGCAGATGCCGGTTAGAACGACTTTCGAGGCAGAAGACAGATGTCAAGCCGTTACGTGAGGTCCCGCTAACTACGTAATTACATCATTCCCGCTCCGGCGGACTCCTGTCTCGCTCCGTTTCTCTTCCCTTCGGGTCTCGCGCGATCTCCTTCCCACCCCTTCTCCGTCCCAAACTCCCTCTCTCTTCTACGCGGACGAGTCCGCTCGCGCTCAACGCGAAAATTACCAAATATTCAGCGCGAATTGCTGACGCGTTACATGCCGCGCGCACCCTCGTCGGACGTGCTGCGACGCCATATTGTTCTGTTGTTGGAACCTCCGCTGCGCCACAGTCTACGTGTGCGTCTGTGTGCCTCTGGGACGTATTTTTTATTGGATTAAGAACGCCTAGTGTTTTAGGGCTGCTGATTGCCTCGCGCCTTGTGGTTTGCTGCACGGTTGTGCGGGTGCGCGTATGTGTACTTAAGATTCGCCGTCTTTTTTATGAGGAATACTTAGTGTCTTAGTGTCTTGAGAACTGCTGATTGTCTCCCTGTGTGATTGGTACGTAGTTGCGGGGGTTTGTTGATTTTTGGCGCAGGAACCGGTATGACCGGGTTGCAGTGCATAAGTGCATGTGTGAGTTTTTATTGGATGAAGTGCCTTGGGGGATACTAATTATGTCACTAACTGTGATTTGTATGTAGTTGAGACGGCTTCTTCATTTTTCCTGTTAGGATGAGTACTTTGGCTGTGTTTATTTATGTGTGCATATAAGAAAGTATTGGGTTTCGCCGTGTTTTTTATGAGGAATACTTAGTGTCTTGAGGAGTGCTGATTGCTGGTGTGATTAGTACGTAGATATGGAGGTTTGTTGAATTTAGGCGCTGGAACCGATATGACCGGCCTGCAGTGCATATGCGCATGTGTGAGTTTTTATCGGATAAAGTATCTTGAGGGATGCTCATTGTGTCACGGTCTGTAATTTGTATTAATTGACACAGCTTCTTCATGTTTTGTGTTAAAACGAGTACTTTGGTTGTGTTTATTTATGTGTGCATATATGAGAGTGTTGGGTTTCGCCGTCTTTTTTTATAAGGAATACTTAGGGTCTTGAGGATTGCTGATTCTTTCCCGGTCTGATTGGTGCGTAGTTGCGTGGGTTTGTTAAGTTTAGGCGTAGGAACGGACATTTTGATCGGGTTGCAGTGCATATGCGCATGTGTGAGTTTTTCTAGAATGAAGTGCCTTGGGGAATCCTCATTGTGTCACCCTCTGTGATTTGTATGTAGTAGAGACGGCTTCTTCATTTTTCGTGTTTGGACGAGTATTTTAGCTGTGTTTATTTATGTGTACATATATGAGAGTTGTGTGCATATATGGGTTTCGCCGTCTTTTTTGCTGGATGAAGAATGCTCAGTGTCTTCAGGGGCTGTTATTTTATCGCTCTTTGTGCTTTGTATGTAGTCGCGAAGGTTTCTTTATTTTTCGTTACGTGCCAAGCGCTTTGGCTGTGTTTATCTGCAGTTCGTTGCTACTTCTGTCGTTTGGTAGTTTTTGGGCGGGTTTGTGGGAAGGTGTAAATGTGTATGAGCGTAATGGAATTTTTTCGGTTATTTAACACGTCGATGCGGTACTGGAATTTTCGCTCATCCACACTTATTTCTTCATAAATTTTTAATTTTATATCTCAATGCACACGCTATTTCCATTTTAATGAAATTAAACTATTTATTTGATGTCTGTTTATATTTTTATTATTCCAAAGTAAACGCATTTTTGAGATTTCATAGTTATTTGAATTAAAAGCCCCTAGTTAAAATAACTATTAAATCTCTGGTCGTTTTGCCATGACAGTTCAAACCACGTTGTAATTCTCTAGTCACGTGGAGACACACGTTGGAAGGTAGTGAGGCTTTTTTGTGTACTATCAAATCGAAATTTCCTGTTAAAACGAGAATCTTATTTCGCCGCACGTGTAAAACTTGCCGTCAGCGCCCCGAAATATCTTTGTAGTCTGTTATTGAATTTTTTCCATCCCAGAAACGATATTGTACTCTCGTTTTTGCTACCTAACGAGCGACATTTGATGATCCGCACATCTCAATTTTCAACTACCCTTCACTGCAGACGTCAGAGATAGTCAGTTACACGTCGAAAAACCACTAACTTACTATTTCCCGTACAAATAATTAATTCGGCTCAACTGCAACACACAAAACTTCACAAAACAATGATTTCGTATTTCCACGGCGATGCTTCGGAAATTTTTATTATCTCTAAACGTTGTACACTTTCTTACTAAGTAGAATGTACATCCCGTAACACATTATGCCAATAAATAATTTTATAACAGCGCTCTGTTCAAAGTGATTAACCTATTTCCCGAATATATGTATATGCAACGTACATGACACATTATTTTTATTATCTCTAAACGTTGTACCAATAAACAATTTTATAACAGCGCTCTGTTCAAAGTGATTAACCTGCCACGTAACGCACCACACAACCTGAGTATCCTCATAAAGTCTCGAACACCTACTTCTGTATCGCTATTCCCACCAGAACTACCCACTGACCGAACAAGTCAATTTCCGCCGCGCCAGGGCACATCTATTTCACTCGACTCGGATATTCGTCGGCTCCCATTGTTAGCGTTATTAGGCGAGCGATTAAGGCAACGAACGATTAAGTACGATTACTTGTCAGTGACTCATGCATAGATGCATGAAGTGGCTAAGTGCCGGTTGTATAATCATTAGCATAATGATTAGCATAATTAATGCCGTCGGCGGCGCGGGGTTAGTTTGCCGCGTTATCGTCAATAATTAATGCTGACTTATCTCAGACCCGCGGCGATAATATAGAGCGCATTAGATATGGCCTTAGGAGCATTAGGAACTGGGCCGGTTGTCCCGGGCATGGACGCGCGAGTATTTCAAAATTGATCGCCCGCACACTCGAACCGATCCGAACATTCACGCTTAATCCGAGTCGAATTCCAGTTTCCAGCTAGACTGCCATGTCCCGGAGTTCTGACTAACGAGGGCGCCGTGAAATTCTGTCCGATGCAAAGTGCCGATTTTTCGTGAAGGCCTAAACTTGGAGTGCATCTGAACAACTGCGCAGTTGCATGGCAAATGAGAAAAATGTCGAAGTTCGCATTGTTGGTGAAATGTGAATAAAGACTTCTGGGGTGATAAGGAGTTTGAGCGATGAGTGTATGCATAAGAAAGCATAAGAAGGCCAGTAAGTCGAAAAACAGACGATGTGGGAAGTGTTTTTGTAGTATAAAAGCGTAGAATTTTTTTCTACGTCGGACTAGAGTATTTGTACTACTACTTGTACTACAAGAGTACTACTTGTATTACTATTGTACTACTATTTGTACTACTAGAAGACTACTTGTACTGCTATTGTACTACTATTTGTACTACTAGAAGACTACTTGTACTGCTATTGTACTACTATTTGTACTACTAGAAGACTACTTGTACTGCTATTGTACTACTATTTGTACTACTAGAGTACCAGAGTATTTTACGTCGGACAATGTACTGCTTTATATAAGACCGTATGCAGGTTCAACTTATGCAAATTAAAAGTTTTTAATCCGGCGTATCTAGCCGCTTTACTACAAATACTGTCATCGTAAGTCGAAGGACAGACGATGTAAGAAGTGTTTTTCTAGAATAAAAGCATAGAATTTTTTTCTACGTCAGACTAAAGTATTTGTACTACTAGAGTACTACAGTATTTTACGTCGGACAATGTACTGTTATATATGAGACCGTACACAAATTCAACTTATGCAAAATAAAGTTTTTAATCCCGCGTATCTAGCCGCTTTACCACAAATACTGTCACCGTCCATCGAAGTTATACCGTTTCCATATGCTCCGGAAATAATAATCACGGCATAAACACATTGAAAGCTTCGACGAATTTTAAACACAATCCGTCGAGTGCTTCAAACTTAACCCGATACGTGTACGCTTGTTTCGCGGAATGAAAGCGATGAAAGCAAATACTTGTCCGGGGAGCAGGGCAATTAGCACGGTTATTGATGTTCCGCGTAACCGACAAGGCTGCGTAACGTAACTGCGGGAAAAAGCTTCCGCGGAATATCCGCTGTACTTTGACCGACCCTAAACGACGCGGAACGACGAAAAGTTACGTCGCCAGTCGATTCTCGAGATTGATCGAACCGGTCGCCGGACATCGGGGAGTAAACAGGCGTTGTAAAAAGCTGGCTTGACTTTTCCGACTAATTAATTTACACGCCGCCCGCCGAATTGGCTGCCGCTAATGGAGAGAGAAGCGTTCAGTTCGGAAGAAAGAGACAGAGCGAAGAGGAGAGAGTTGCGGAGTGAGTGATAGCTCCTATCAAATCTGCGATAGGGCTCCAGCTCCAGATGCTAATTGTTTGCCCACTTCAATTAATTAACTAGCCGTCTATCAATGCATAACCGTCGCCGATTGTAAAGTGTAATTAATTGGTCGCGTGAAGCCGCCCGCCCACCTGCTCGTAATTTTGCGAAATTGTCAGCCACGCTCCTCTCGTTCGGGTCGGTGCAAAACACTCGCCTGCTCTTTTCAACCGATAATCGCGCCTTGTCTGTTTGTGTCCGACGTCTCTTGGCGCGCTTCACCGTTCTACGCTCTCGCGATAGCATCGACGTCGACCCTAAAAGTTATGATCAACAGTCGGCGCCGATAAAATCGGCGGATGGTAATTGAAAAATCACCGCTCTGCCCCTTGCCCAAACGGCGCCCCTTTTCCTATTCATTTATAAAATTCCCCGACTCGACGCGCGGGACGAGCTCGTTGGTTATCCAATTAAAGCTATTGGTCGTTCATAAATTTGCGACTTTATCGCTCGCCGATCGCCCGAAAAGCCCCGGTCGTCTGGACGCCCGGATATTTTGCTGGATTTTGACGCGGAATGTAATGGTGCGATCGCGTCGGCCAATGCAAATGTTCGATCGTTTCTGGGCGGTGGACAAACAGCAGGAGACGGATTGATAATACGGTAGTAGGTGAGTAAGATGTACGTTATTTTGTAAATGAGCTTTCGCAATATCGGCGAACACGGTGGCGTGGTAATTTTAACACTAAACGTACCAAGCGGGGTCAAACGACCCCTTTCAAAATTTACTTTTTAATTTAAAATCGTAAAATCTTTAAAATCTTCGTTGTTATTTCTATCGCTGACTTAACTTTCTGTAAATTCTTATATAATCCAATTATTCAATTGCTCGCTTTAATAAATTAGGAATTTCTTTCTGAAAATTAACGATTATTTCATAAGGGGTCAAGTTCCCTCATGGTAAGAATAGGTAGATGTAAAGTACCGGTACGTTTAGTGTTATGAGCAAAACGCGACTGACGAATCAGTTTACATACGATTAAACTTCCGAAGTTGCGCTGATGTTAACTTTGATTTTTGACGTTTTCCCTTTTTTCGCATTTAATTGCTTCCGTCGGCACAGACGAAATCAGCCCGAAAACGGGCGATTAATTGCCAACAAACACGCTCTTTTGTAATAATCGATTTCGGTCGTAAAATGCAATCAACGAGGAAATAGGAAATTCGCGCTTTTATGTTTTGCACATAACTAAAGCTTAATTGCGTATTATTTGTTAACACTTAGAATTTCATCGAGTTCAATTACACAAGAACCATATAACTCGAATTAAATTACAGGATCGTTAATAGTTAACATTTCACCTGTTTTTCCTTTCTCACGTTCATCGCATATTTACAAAATCGTACGTGATCAAGTCAAGTCCCATCCCTTCTCTGCTTTCTCTTTTTGTCCTTTTTTACTCCACGGATTTTACGACGCATTAAAAAAAAAACTTTTCCGGACCAGAAGTGCATCGATTAACTTTACATTTTTTCCAAGAATTTGACTAGTAACATAGGAGACAGACCTAGAAAAAAACATTCCAAGAGCACTCTCTGCCCGATCATCCTTCCAAATGGAAAAGAGGGATGACCACCCACGAGCCTTAGTCCCGAGATAAGTTTAACTGCAGAAATTCTGCCGACAATTAACAAGTCCCAATGTAATATTAATTCTGTTAACAGTTTTAGTAGTCTTAATCTATTCTTTATTTACTTTATATGTGTACTATTTATTCCGCGCAATCACGACACGTGCGGCTTTGTCGGCTAATAGTGACCAGTGGAGGTCAGTCTGAGTCTGTACCTCGCCACGAGTCAATCCGAAATACATTGTCCTACATTATCCGAACGTCTTATTCCGTATCTGTTTTATCTGTCATTTCTGTCCGAGTTTCCCTTTCGGTCTGAGTAGCCCCTTCATCCCACAGACCAAACGTCAAAATGAATAATACTTAATATTTCACACGTCTACCACTTTCTGACATCCGATTACCTTCCAAGCCAGTCTCAAAAATCGCACCACAAGACACATACCTTCGTTCTCTGTCTCCATTCTCTGTACGCAGTCTGTGCGTACAAATTCCACCCTCGCACCGGTGTTAAATAATAAAGTTACCAAACGCCGAAATCGCCTGAATTCAGCATTTTTCTTATCTTTTCCTTTGGACATCCAATTACCTTCCAAGCCACTCTCACAAACCGCATACCTTCGCATCAACCCATCCGGTCTCCGTCTCCATTCTCTGTGCGTACAAATTCCAACCTCCCACCGGTGTTAAATGATAAAATTACCAAATGCCGAAATCGCCTGAACTAAGCATTTTACTTATTTTTTCCTTTTGACATCCAATTACCTACCAAGCCACTATCACAAAATCGCGCCATAAAACACATACCTTCGCATCAACCCGTGCGTTCTCGGTCTCCATTCTCTGTGCGTACAAATTCTATCCTCGCACCGGTGTTAAATGATAAAATTACCAAACGCCAAATCGCCTGAATTCAGCATTTTACTTATATTTTTCTTTTGACATCCAATTACCTTCCAAGCCACTCTCACAAATTCACACCATAAAACACATACCTTCGCATCAACCCGTGCGTTGTCCCTCTCCATTCTCTGTGCGTACAAATTCTACCCTCACACCGGTGTTAAATGATAAAATTACCAAACGCCGAAATCGCCTGAACTCAGCACTTTACTTATCTTTTCCTTTTGACATCCATTACCTTCCAAGCCACTCTCAGAAAATCGCGCCACAAAACACATACCTTCGCATCGCGCCGTGGCTCCTCGATTCTCTGCTTGGAGTTTACGCGAACAATTCCACGCTCGCGGCGGCGTTCAATTACAAAAGGATCAAATGACGCTGCACGGCTCGGAGTTCTCGACTCTGGAGACCGATCGTTCGCGGTTATGACGTCGTACACGGCGGCAAGGCGAGCGCCACGTACGAGGTAAATCCTGCGGACGTTTTCGCGCTCAGATATCAGGAAGCAGGAAGCCGGAAGGTACCCAGCGCTGGCCATTGTGCCGGCGAAGAGAAGGCACATCGACATCGGCCTGATATTCTCCTGTGCCGGGTGGTGGCACACGAACCTATCGGAGCAATTAAACCACCGGCAGACAGGGGTAGTTGTGATGTCACGGCATAACGGCCGCCATTAAGATAACGTGGCCGGGGGTGATTAGCCTGCCTAATTACTGCGAGACGCCGTGGCTCACCTACACACGCTCTGCTCTCCTCAAACTCCACCCCCAGCCACTCCTGTCTCCGCACTCGCCCAGGTTGAGCCTTCGGAATTCTGAACGTGCTGCGAGAACGCGAATTCTCGAGAGTGGACTGAATGACGCTCGTTCGAGACTGGCGAGCGCGTGGATTCTGGCTACATTCGATGCCGAGGTCCATTGACTGACAGCCCATTGTGGACCTTGGAGTATGAATCGCGCAATTATCATTTGGAAAACCTTTATGTAAGGGCTATTCAGAGGAAGAAAGGAAGGGTATAGTAGGTGATGCGTCGCATTGACGCATGCCAAATCCCGCTTTTTAGTTGACGCTTTCTCTCATGAGGGAACTGTGTGAATTTTTGCCAAGCACGTTGATGGCGCAGCGAGTCGTTGAGTTATCGCATGGTTTCTATCGTAGCATGGACCGGAACCGGTGGGTGGTTTCAAGGATACTAGGAGACATTTTACCTTTATGTGGCTGTGTGAAAAAATCCTATGCAAGCGACGGCAATTTAGTGTGGGTGAAAGTTGCATGTGACAACAAGCTACTCCGGAGAAAGAATGTCGTTTGGAAGCATAAAAACAGTACGTTTTCTACATCTATAGAAAACCGTTTGGTCCGACATTCACACCATATACTTCGGTCTTATAATTCGATATTATATTCGATATAATAAATTATGCTACAATTCGTATAAATCCGCCAAAAATGCAATTTATAAAACGCCTGGCCTGACAACTGATAAAATGTACATTAATTTATGCAACTTAGTACCCAATGCATCCCCCTTGACCCGCAACCCGTGTTTAAATTCCTCATCAATGGTATAATTTCCTGTCTTCCTCTAACCCTTCCAATCCTTCGCACTGTATTCTATCTAAACTATTGTAAACTTTCTACCACTTCCTTATAGCAGCCCTGAATCAGTGTCCATACATACTTCCCACTACCCATCAACACACTTTTCTGGCCACCATTCAACAACTACCCCGATACTTAATTACGAGTTCCAATACTGGCACCACCCAAAATTCCACAACGATTTTACCCACGCCCACGCAACACCGTAAATAACGACAGCCTCCACACTCTTTTCCCAGTAAACAATACCAGCGACAACAACATCCCGCCCCTACTCCCGTAAAATGAGCGAATTCTCACACAGAGCATTATTTGGTCAAACGCCGTAATTCTCCTAATTGCCCCCGATGCGACAGACGTAGTCTGCTAAAATAACTATGCAACTCAGTTCTGTTTCCGGCAGCCGCGCGGAATGAAGCCTAATGACACATTTCACCGGAAAATTGAATCAGCCCAGATTCGACCCTGGAAAACGTGTCGGCGTCGTGGAGAATTGGACGAAATTTTCCTGGCCCCTTTCTGTCTTGAGATCTGACATCGTTCGCTCGTTGCCTGGCGATTGTTCGAGTGTTAATCCGTTTCGGCGCTAAATGAGGACGGCGAACCGAGATGTCGAGACGCGTCGAGAGACGTGGGAAGGCGTAAAAACGTCGTCGCGCGACATCGTAACTGCCTGCGCGGGGCTCGATTACACGTAAACGCAATTAACTCGATGCTGAAAACCGGGTCAGACGTGGGACGAGGCACGTTGCTTTGGGAACGAAGTTACACGGGCTAAGGACGATCGCGCGATGCTGCGGAATTGTTTACGCTCGAGGATTATGTTGCAGAACGTCGGACGAGACAATTTGTCAGACGTCCGCTTGATGAATTTATATCCGCGCACTGTAAAAGTCCGCTGTAATCGAAGCTAGAAAAATCCGAGACGTCGCGGCGTCGGAACGTCTTATTTCGACGAAATTTGAATTTCTGTAAGGATGTTGAAAGTTTCATCAGGTCGCGTGGATGCGATAGTAACGTTTTTATGGCGGTAGCCACGATATTAGGTGCTTCAGGAGAAGAAATTGGCTTTTGGAAGTTTCAGGGTTTCGTATGCTTTTGAATCAGAGTGCATTTGCGTGTGAGTGTTTTGTAATGTTTCATGCGTGAACAATTTTCGTCCGCAGACGAGTTGGAAGATTTTTCTTGAACTTGAATTATGTTATAAGTGCATGTGGTTAACACTTTGACTGCCATGGTGGTCATCGGTGACCGACGCAAAAGGTCTCATGAAAAATTCAAAGAATATCCAATCGGTAGCATTTATAATTTTGTAAATGCAATTAATATTAAATAGTGTTTAAATTCTTTGTTCTTCGATACCTTCGCATTATTTTCATTTTGCACAATTCAATCATATTCTGTAGTACTTCATCACGTTACGGTTTTAATATAGTAAAATACGCACGGCAGTCAAAGTGTTAATAAGTCGAAAACTTCCAAATGGTACCGAAACGTTGTTTTATTTGAATGCAAAGAAGATAGATGGATGTTACGTTTCACCACTAAAAACCGATACTGCCATGATATTTTACTCACATTTGCCTTGCGCGTCATCCCATTTGTGCAAATTACTTTTTGCTATATATGTGGTGGAGTAGCTAGTAATGGTGCACTATCGCTGGAAAATTCTTAAAAGGAGAATGATTCGTAATAAAATGCGGAAATAAGGTGTTTCCGGATAATCCATTCGTTGGCGCGGCCGCCTCAATAATTTAAAAAATTGATGCAGGGATTTATGTACACCGCAATATCATCAACCATAAGTGATTGTCGGTATTTCTAATTTAAAAACGCAAACAATGCGATTTTTATACTTATTACATTTATGCCGGAGAAATAGTGTGCTTATTTACCGTTGCAATCGCGTTTCCATCTAATCCCTTCGCGATATCAGCTGAATTCGCCCAACAAACAGAATGCCAAAATTCTTAAAGCCGACCGGCGTAGCACTAGACACGCAAAGCGTTCAAAGCAACAGAAAGGGGATCGTTTTGAAGGTATTAGGCTGAAGTAATTAATTTCCCATTCGAGATTCTCAATTTACTATCCGCCCCGTCTTAGACGTTTCGACGTTTCTTCTTCTCCGCGCCGCACTCCATGTTTCCTTAATCCTCGATCTTCTCTCCTGCGAGTTCACAGTTCGGTTAAATCTGTATCAAAAGCGTCGATGCCGGCTCTCGGGGGCAAACAGTCGCTCCCGCCTGACTTGAAATTCGTTTGCGGAATAGTAATTCGCTCCGGAGCGCATTCAATTTGGAACGAACGAGAGGGAAATGAAAAGAGACGAGGAGAGACAGGACGAGAGAGAGGGAGCGATCGATCTTGCTTACTTAAGAAAGCGCTCTGACTATACTCTTGAAACTCATCGATGAATATTTTACGTTCAAGAACGCTCAGACCCTCAAACGAGCATCGAGCCTGGGCGCTACTGCAGATTCAGAGTACCATTTAACGGGCACGTAATCAGATCAACTTTGAGCATCGCTAACTTCAGCCGAAAAGATTCCGGGAGATAGTTACAAAGAACGTTCAATAAAACATTTCCGGGGTTTTGGGAAAAATTCCGTTTTTTTTTTTCGACTTCCGACCGGCAATATGTGAAGTATACATGTTCTATGTATTGAATTACTGTAGTTTGATTTAGAACGTTTTATACTTCGGCTACTTCAATTTCCAAGATCTTTCATGAGCTTTTATTTCCGCCGTTACTAACTTTTGTGTCTTGATATCTAGGTCCTCAATTACGGCTCCCGTGTTTTGACACGTCAATTCAATCAATTGTACTTGTTCAAAGTTCGCATTTTAACACATTAATTATTCATCCCGTACATACCGCAATTTCCAAGATCTGAGCCACGACCCTTTAAATTTCTTCTTTTTTCTGCTTCAGTGTTCTGTCACGTGAATCTTTCATGTGCCTTTTAATTCGATTACTACATCATTTTTACATCTCGATATTCGAATTCACAATTTCAGCTCTCATTTTTTGACACGCCAATTCAATCTATTCAACTTGTTCAACGCTCACACTTTGACAGGATAAATTTTTCACCTCTCTAAGTCTATTTCAATTTCCAAGATCGGATGCACCATCCTTTCAAATTCCTATCTGTGCCTTGGCATTCTCTACCATGTGATTATTTAATATGTTATTATTTCAATTATTACTAGTTTCTATATTTTAATATCATTCATTTTTTACATGCATTTTTTTCAAAATGTCAATATATTTTTTCAAATATCATTTATATGTCCGGAATTTATATGTCCATAACTTAAATGTTCAACTTCTGATCATTCTACACGTTCTCCTCCCTAATTTTCGCCTGAATCTTTTATATGCTATTATTTTTATTGCTGCTAAGTTCTGTATTTTAACATAATTAATTTTTCGCGAGTTTTCCTTCCTGTCATTATTAATTCTTATATTTTGATGTCTGGACCTATAACTTAAATTTGCATCTCTTGACCCATCACTTCTCGTCGCTTTCCTAACTAAACTCCGCCCGAATCTTTTATATCCCATTATTTCCATTAATACTAAATTCCGTATGTTAACATAAACAATTTTTTCACGCGCCTTCCTTCGTATCATTATTAATTCTTATATTTTGACGCCTGGGCCCATAACTTAAATTTTCATCTCTTGACCCATCAACTCTCCTCGCTTTCCGAACTAAACTCCGCCTGAATCTTTTATATGCTATTATTCCCATTAATATTAAATTCCGTATGTTAACATAAATAATTTTTTACACGCTTTCCTCCCTATCATTATTAATTCTCATATTTTGACGCCTGGGCCCATAATTTAAATTTTCATGTCTTGACACGTACCTCTCAGCGTTTTCCGGACTAAACTCCGCCTGGATCTTTTATATGATATTATTACCATTAATACTAAATTTCGCATTTTAATGCGCATTTAATTCGTATTTAAATCTTTTTCACGCGCTTTTCTTTCTATCATTATTAATTCTTATATTTTGACGCCTGAGCCCATAACTTAAATTTTCATCTCTTGACACGTCACTTCTCCACGCCCCCGTCCCTCAACCATCCCATTCCACCTTGTCAACCTTTAACCTTCCCCCGATCTCGCTTCCGCGTCCCTCCACACTCACTCTCAGCTCCCCGCTCTTCCACCCTTTGACACGCGGAGCGTTCAGCGCAAAAATGTGTCCGCATTTACTCGGTCCGCACGAAGTCGCGTCAGCAATATCCAGACCGCCCCATTATATTAACGCGATCGTTAATGCGCTCGTTATTCCTCGTTACGGGCTGGGCGTAATTATCGAGACACGTCGTGAGCACAAAACGTATCCCAGCCAGCCATGCACCCTCCCCTCTCAATGTCGCCATTATCGGCTACCAGCCACGTCCGATGGCTGTTCAATATCAGAATACGATCGAACCTCTCTCCTCTATCGACAAGGAGTGCCGAAATGAAGTGCCGTCGGCCAACATTTATCTTCGGCGCGCAGTAGGTACGAAGAGTCTAAAGAAGGACGATGGGTAGACGAGAAAGGTCGAGGATGAAGAGCAGGCCGGATGGTTAGCGCAGAAATTAGCTTCTCGCTCGCGGGGCCGCTCGCAAGAAAACGGTGGCGAGGATGTCGGATCTGCATAATCTCGAAGGAGTTCCGTGTCGAGACCAGGGCGGAAGAAGAGGCGGACGGGGGTGGGGAAAATAAGAAGACCGTGAAGAAAGGAGCGGAGACGGGGAGAAGACTAATCCACATTCATCAGGCTTATAAAACAGCGGCGGAGGCTTCGCGAGAGAAAATACCGGCGACCGCATAGACGGAAGTTGTCATAATTGTGTCTGGCGTGATAGTTGACTTTTTTTTTCATAGCGACAGTCGGTGCGAATTTGGTGACAGGCCGAAATTGGATAAGATCGCATGAACGACGTAGTAGGGTTGGATGATTAAACCATTTGCATCGTTTGACAGAATAATCCGCAAACAAAAACCGGGAGCGGATAAATCCACACACAATAATTTTTGTTTTCAGCATTATCAGCAATCGTTAAAGAGTCTGTATGATAAACAAACAATAAAGAAATTTGTGCAAAATATTATTTTTCTTACTTTTCTGGTTGTAAGTTCAAAATAATAAAAAAAAAATAAAAGATAATAAAATTTAACAAACTTAGGTTACCATAATGAATTACAGTTTGGATTCGAATTCAAGCATAGAAATGCAAATATCCCATAAGCGTAAACGTGCCATAGCTGTAATAAATAGTAGTGGCGATGACCAGCCCGATAATATTCAAACTGGAGATTTCTTATGGGGAAAACGAAATTGTATGCCAACATTACATGATTTTACTGCCGTAAGTGGTGTAATCATCAACGTCAATGGAATGTCCAGGCGCGATGTTTTCGAATTTTGTTTTGAAAACTGTACAATTGTTGAAATAAATATTTTTGATAAAAATACGAGGAATATACAATAGTTTGAATAACCCTATAACACTATTTCTAATGAGAATAAATACTAAAAATGCTGGTATCAAATTATTTTTCAACGTGGAATTAGTCCAACAGATAGTCCTGGAAACAAACAAATTTGGATCTAAGGACAGAAATTTGCGCATGCTGGTATTGGCAACGTTTAGCTGCGCATGTCGGATTTTTGAGTAAGATTGCCGATTTAGACCGATGATGCAAATGGGTTAATTGTTTGTGAATAAAGAATTTTAAGTGGTTATAAGCAGCTTTGAAAGGTGGACGGTACGATATGAGGAAAGAATACTGCAAATTTGACAAAGGACAAAATTTGTTTTCAATAAAATTGACAAAGAACATATCAGAAGCGATAAACATGATTACAAATGAAAAACAGTGGAAAAATATGCAATATGTATCACGTAACGTACAATAAAAAATACTTTTTTAAATTGCCTTCTATTAGTTTTCTATCTACATTGCTAATTTCACATACGATATCTAGTTTTCTATCTACGTCTAAATTTGACAAAGGACAAAATTTGTTTTCAACAAAATTGACAAAGAACATATCAGAAGCGATATGCATACATATTTACAAATGAAAACAGTGGAAAAATATGCAATATGTATCACGTAACGTGTAATAAAAAATATTTTTTTAAATTGCATTCTATTAGTTTTCTATCTACATTGCCCATTTCACGTACATTTCACATAATTATCTTTGGATGTCGCCAATATTCACTAATACAAAAATCATGTACCACGATTTAGCTGACTATCCTACGTACATCTCTTTCCTAGCACGATCGCGGCGAGTTTTGAGGCAGCATTTCGTGTCCGTTTGAAGCTTGCGGAAATAAACCCTCAAACTCGGCTAATGTTATTACGGGAAAGACCCGCCAGAGAGGTTCCCGCCCATTGACATGCATGTCAAAGAATTGGCGGATTAATTCCGAAAGTTGCGAACGACGCTGGAAAGCCAGGGAAATGGGAGTGGCGGACGTGCGAATTAATTTTGAAGTCAAATTGGGGACTCTTTTAATCCGCCGCGGAGGAATGAATTTCCGCAAAACTCTTGGCGGAGAGAGTTGAGGAGTCGCACGGACAATTGGCGGAGATTCGCGCGGCAGTCGAAAGAGTAAGTTCAACGGAATGCTTTTTGCCACTTTGATCCCGGCCCGGGATCCATTTGCAGATGCTGCGAAATTATATGCGGTCGGGGAGTTTACGTTACGCGAACTTTACGATGTGCGTCGGGGTAAAATTAGCAGCGTCGTTAGCTGCGTGTGTGCGTGCGTCTATTTATACGATCGAGGGGTTGAATCGATTTTGCGGAAAGTTCCTGAAACGCTCCGTGTTTGGCATACAAAATGATACGCCGGGGATGGTAGGTAATTCAATGTATAATGTATGCAGTGAACGGATGCAATGTTTAATGCGTAATAATTACATGTGATGTAATGTACGCCGATAGCAGAGAACAGAATGACACGGCGAAACGCAACGTCCGTAAGGCACTATGTGTGCAAGCCAAAGAGAAGTGTATAAATATAGAAATTGCAGCGGCTGATTACAATTTTCTGTTTATTCCCGTAAAACCGGGTTGGGCTGTGTTCGCATTCAGAGACTGTACAGAATCCGGCGCAGTGCAGGAGGACACAAATTTTGTAGACTAAAATAATCTACGCAAAACAATTAATTTCACTCAACACAGAAATAAGAGCATGGACACTTGCCGCTTGATTATAATATTCGGTCATTTTCCATAAAAATATACCCAACCATGTTCATGTTTCGAGTTCAACAACCGTTTTTGCAGCTGCCTGTACAAAGATCTGTTTCACGTAACAAGATACAAGTTTCACGAACCAGAATGCAATACATAAAAGAAAGTATTCTTGGTAATGTACTCCAAGTAAAACAACATTCGCTGCTCGGATTACAATTTTTGGTCATGTCCTATAAAACAACATTCTACCATGTCCGCGTCTCAAGTTCGGCAGTCGTTTCAGCACCTGCCTGTAAGAAGATCTGTATCATGTAGCGAGATACAAATTTCCCAAACTGGAATAAAATACATAAAAGAAAGCATTCCCACTAACAAACTCGAAGTAAAACAACACTCGCTGCCCGATCACAGTTTTTGATCGTGTTCCACAAAACCACAATCTACCCTGTTCGCGTCCTGTCTTCAGCGGCTGTTTTTGTAGCTACTTTTATAAGGAATGGTACCACTTATCAAGGTAAAATTTGACGAACCAGAATAAAATACATAAGGGAAAGCATTGCGTACTAGTGACGTATTCAAAGTAAAACAATATTAGCAGCTCGATGACAATTTTTAGTTATGTTCCATAAAAGCATATCCTACCATTTTTGCATTTCGAGTTCACCGTCCGTTTCTGCAAGATACAAATTTGACGAACCCGAATAAAATACATAAAACAAAGCATTCCTAGTAACCTTCGAAGTAAAGCACTACTTTCAGTCATATTCCATTAAAGCACATCCTAGTGTTTTCTTATCCCGAGTTCACCGGTCGTTTCTGCAAGATACAAATTTGACGAACCGGAGCGAATTACATAAGGAAAAGCTTTATGACGTATTCAAAGTAAACCAAAACTCGCGGTTCGATTACAATTTTCGGTCATGTTCCATAAAAGTACTGCTATGTTCGTATCTCAACTTCATCGTCCGTTTCAGCAAGATACAAACTTGACGAACCGAAATAAAATACATAAGGAAAAGCATTGGGTACTAGCGACGTATTCAAAGTAAAACAATACTAGTACCCCGATGACAATTTTCAGTCATGTTCTATAAAAGCACATCCTACCATTTTTGTATCTCGAATTCACCTTCCATTTCTGCAAGATACAAATTTGACGAACCCGAATAAAATACGTAAAACGAAGCATTCCTAGTAACCCTCGAAGTAAAGCAATACTTTCGGTCATGTTCCATTAAAATACATCCTAGTGTTTTCTCGTCTCGAGTTCACCGGTTGTTTCTGCAAGATGCAAATTTGACGAACCGGAATAGATCACATAAGGAAAAGCTTTACATACTAGTGACGTATTCAAAGTAAATCAAAACTCGCGGCCCGATATCAATTTTCGGTGATGTTCCATAAAAGTAGAATGTGCTGCTATGTTCGCGTCTAGAATTCACCGGCCGTTTCAGCAAGATACAAATTTGACGAACCCGAATATAATACGTAAAACAAAGCAATCCTAGAAATCCTCGAAGTAAAGCAATACTTTCGGTCATATTTCATTAAAGCACATCCCAGTGTTTTCACGTCCCGGGTTCACCGTACGTTTCTGCAAGATACAAATTTGACGACCCGGAATAAAATACATAGAACAAAGCATTCCTAATAACGTCCTCGAAGTATACAATACTTTCGGTCATACAATAGTATACAATACAATGTTCCATTAAAGCACATCCTAGTATTTTCTCGTCCCGAGTTCACCGGTTGTTTCTGCAAGATACAAATTTGACAAACCGGAATAAAATACACAAGGAATTGCTTTACGCACTAGTGACGTATTCAAAGTAAGCCAAAACTCGCAACTCGATGACAATTTTCGGTCATGTTCCATAAAGCTAGAATGTGCTGCTATGTTCGCGTCTCGAGTTCACCGGCCGTTTCTGCAGCTGCCTGTACGAAGAGCGGTGTCACGTAGCAAGATACTTTACAGACGAACGAACGGACGCGACGGGGGTGGTGATGGGAGGGTGGGGGTCGAAGCGCTGGAATTAGCCGACTAGCGGCGTGGTACTTTCGCCGTGATCTCGATGGGGTGGAAACGACTCCTGAAGGAGAGACGCTGATGGCCCCGGATACGTCCCGGCGCTGTAGTCAGGTGCCGCGTACGTGACGTACCTTTTTGCAGTTGGTAGCACTCGGCGCTAAAGTTCATGAAACTTTGCCCGTTCTTTGATCGCGGCGCGCCTTCGAGTCCGCGGATTATTGATCGCGCTACCTTCGGCTCGAAACACGATCGCGCGATCTGTTTCTGAAACGAGGACGAACGGCTGCCCTCGTGTGTGGAATCCGAAATCTACGGGATTTCGAGAATCCACGGAATCTACGGCATCGACGAAGTCGGCAATGGCAGGCAATTTAATTGGCGGTAATGGGAGACTGTAGAAAGTTACCTGATAGTCGGCTATTATATAGCTTGTTATGGAACTGAGCGCCGGGACGTGGACGGAATGACGGGGGTGATCGACGGTAATCCGGTGTTTCGACAAATATTTTAGTTCGACGACCGGACGCAGGAATCTGCGCAAGCAGCCGAACTGGAACGATTTCGCGAAAGTACGAATCAATGAATAGCGGGAGAACAAGGCAAATACGAGGGGATGTTAAGAAAACCCCTACATCTAGGTTTCATGCGCTGGCATCGGTCGTTCGTAAATCAGAACTCAAGCCACTTCTCTCTCGAAAGCGCAAGAACTTCGATTCTTTGCCTCTCTCTATCTCTGTAACTATTTGCAGGACTTCTTGCTCGGTCACTATTTGCCGAACTACTTTCCGCGATTCGACGAAACGCGGTCGAAAACAGAGAGGTTAGCGGAAACCCCATTGACCCAGTTACACGCAATTGGATACTGATCGATGCAACGGCAATCGCCCGTTCTCCAAAAATTCGTGCAAACTCGAACCAATAGACATATAGGTGACCGAAAACTACCGACGCTTACGCCGGCGATTTATCGAACTTTCGGAACTATCGCGTAAAAACTTGCGCAACTTCGCGCTTGCGTAAAATATTATACCGAAACGGAAGTTCCTGCGGGTTTCCGGCGAAAGATAAAACTCGATTATTAGAGTTTAGTTCTATCTCTTGGAAAAATCCGGACGAGTCTTCGGGTCGATAAGTAAAGCTGCGGTAAGTAACGTGTATGTTTTGCAATACCGCAATTCGAACGAATTTTTGAATGGTCAATAAACGTACATACTATTCAGATGTATTGCTAAATTGAATCGTGTTTTTTGAATTAAATATTGCTGTGTACGCAAATTATTATCTTCGATTTATTGCAAAATTCGAATTTTTTAATGGTCAATAAACGTACATACTATCCAGCATACTTAATGGTTAACTGATTCTTTAACCGCAATCACCACAGCTTCATTTGCGTAGGCATACAACTATTTGTAAATATATTCATCGTATAACTAATATACTATCGTACTATCGTACTATTTGTAATTATAATCGTAAACATAAACGACATGTCGTCTACTTCCTAGCAATGCATCACAATTCTAAATACTGTACTACTGACTTTTGCTTGCGGTATTGCAAAGCTTGCAAATATCCAAGTTTTCATCAAAGTAAAGAACAGTGGCCACGTTCAGATGTTATAGATCGCTTCACTTACACGCATTTCATTATCAAAGAAGGGTTAAGCAAAATGCACATGTCTTTCGAAGCATTCATTTCATCGAATGTAATGACGTTCCTCTCAAATTTGCATAAATGGTGTAATAAACGGCGTAAACATAAACCACATGCCGTGTATTTCCTAACAATGTATGACCATTGTAAATGCTGCACTACTGATATTTGCTTGCGCTGTTGTAAAGCTTGCAAATTTCCAAGTTTTCACCAAAGTAAAGAACAGTGGCCACGCTCAGATGTTATAGATCGCTTCACTTACACGCATTTCATTGTCAAAGGAGGGTTAAACAAAATGCACATGTCTTTGGGAGCATTAATTTCATCGAAAGCAATGACGTTCCTCTCAAATTTGCATACACCGCGTAATAAACGACTGTAAACATAAATCACATGCCGTGTATTTCCTAATAATGTATGACCATTGTAAATGCTGCACTACTGATTTTTGCTTGCGCTATTGCAAAGCATGCAAATTCCCAAGTTTTCGCCAAAGTAAGGAACAGTGGCCACGCTCAGATGTTATAAATCGCTTCACTTATACGCATTTCCTTTCCAAAGAAGAGTTAAGGAAAGAGGACACGTCTTTCGGAGCAGTAATTTCATCGAAAGCAATGACGTTCCTCTCAAATTTGCATAAACGTCGTAATAAATGCTAACACTGAAAACGGCAGACGCCCTATAAAATTGTCAGCACCGAAAGCTCACATACTACTGCACGATATCCGCGGTCCACACCTGCTCTCATCCACCTGCCCGTTATCGCGGAACCCCGTATTTTTGCGCAGCAACAAAACCACCCCCGACCTCCGCGCGTGGAAACGCACCGATCGTCTCACTGTCACGTAACTTCCGTCGAATCTGATAGCCCCGAAACGACAGCCGAGATTTACACGCGCCGGATTCCGCCTTGAAGAATGTCGCCTCGACAAGACGAAGAACAGGGGTGCAGGATAGGGCAGAAGAGGGTGGGGCAAGACATGGCAGAGGAGCATAGCTCACGGGAGAGCGATCGGCCTTTTATCGTCGTTATTTTTCCCAAGTCGCCCCTTACATTCTGTCCACCCCCTGGCCCAGGCACCGACGAGGTCGACCACGCGCGATGAAGCGAGAAAGACACTATATACGTCCGCGAAAACTTGGTGCCGGTAATAATTTCCGCAAAAAGGTCGGAACTTCGGCCATTCTGCTTTCCATTAAGAGAGCTCCACGCCCGAAACTTTCCACTTTTTTCCACACACTCCGTCCCCCTGCCCCGCTGGCCAGCCGGGACGCGCACGAACCGAAAAAAGAAATTGGTCGATCTTTTTGGGGAAGGGGAGGGCGGGGGCAGGGGAATTCCGTTTCAGGAAGCGCTCGAAAATTCTTGGGCGGGGCCGAAAAACGCCGCGGGACCGAGAGTACAATATCATAATTATTAGGATGGTCGCCTGGGGGGTGTCGAGGGGGTGGGCGGCGGTGCGTTGAGTTACGGGGCAATTATGCCGCCGGGTAATACTCGTACGTCAGTCGGAAATGGCTCAGCGTCCCTCTTGCTTCGTGCTCCAACCTCCGGGCGGATTTTAGAGTCGTCGCTTCCTCTTCCCACGCGGGCTGGCCCGTTCTCTCCCGCACAGACTCCCGTGTCTCTCGTGGTCAGGTCCAGAGACAGTCGCCCGGACAGTGCAGAACGAGCCGGCGTCGACAAAATAACGTCACGCGCCTGCGCGCACATGTAATTGCGCCGAAATTTTATCACGCGGAAAGATCGGATTGAAGAACGACGCCGATGGCGCCGGACAAAAAGTAACTCTTTCGTGGAGTGACGTGACGATGGCGCGAAATCTCAGGTGGCGACTGCTGAATATCAGTTAACACGATGAGCGCCACGCGTATTTTTAACACTAAACGTACCAAATGGGGTCAAATGATCCTTTCCAAAATTTATTATAAAATCGTACATTCATTGTTATTTCTATCGCTCATTTGACTTTCTGTAAATTCGCATATCATCTGATTATGCAATTTCTCGCTTTAATAAAGTAGGAATTTTTTTCTGAAAATTAACGTTTGTTTCAAATGACCCCTTATGGTAAGAATAGGTAGGTGTAAAGTACCGGTACGTTTAGTGTTAATATTTGTTTTCGCGAAGATTGATGACGCGCTGTATGCGTCATAGCAAAAAAGTGTAATATTTGCTTCTAACAAAACGGATGACGCACCGTGTGCGTCATGACGAAAGATTCTATCATTTGCTTCTGACAAAACAGATGCAAATTTTATTGGAAATTTACAAGTTATTGGAATTTTACATTTTCACGCAATCCTGTACAGCCTGTTGACCTATCTTCAGCCGATGTATCCATTGTTTGATTAAAAAAATAAATAAAGTGTTGTTACCGTAAGGAACTAGGGTCTAGAACTAGGAACTGCTCAAGGAAGTCGGACGAATAACTTCGCTGCAGTCGACGCGTACAAAATAAAGAGAGCGCGTAAATAACTCTCATTCACTGGCCAGTAGTATAGGTAGGTGACAAATCAGACAAGTCAAGTTATGAGAGAAACGATGGAGATACGAGAAGAATTGTAGGAGTTGAAACTTCTCAATACCTTTGAAAACGAGAACATGTAATTTACAATAAAATAAAGACACAGCTGGACACGTAACGCGTTGTAACGACATGTAATAGTATGTAGTAGACGCCTAAAGAGCAGACCCGAGGTTCTCGAAACATGTGAAGTTTTTTAAAACATAATAAGTGAACTTCAACCATAACAGGAGTTTCAACATTTTTTAAATGATCATAGATTAAAGTAAATGAAACAAAAATATCACTTAATAATCTCCAACGTTTACATTTTTCGCACTTTTCGTGCAATTTTATGCACAAATTTTCGGCGCACCGGTACTATGCGAATACAATAAATAAAAAAGAATTGGGCTAGAATAATTTCTTGGAGTTAAACAAGTGAAATGTGTAAACGTACGTTCCGACAACATTATTCTAGGAATATGGAATGTGCAAATATTTTGATATCCACTGTACGTCGGGCGGGAACTTTTCGAAACTGATAATTAATCTCCTGTTGAGGGGTATTGATTTTTACTTCACCGACAGAATGTTTAAATAGAAAATAGGGAAATATGTTACGAAGTAAAATCAACTCGTAATATTAACATAACCGAACACTATTAAACTTCAGGGCTTTTAACTACAAAGTAAATGAAGGAGATTCCCGCGTCCAACGCCCGAAGGGCAGGGCGTAAGAGACTTCTTCTATCTTACTCGTGGTTCAGCTGTCCTATGTTACCTATTTACCTAGTTACCTATTTTTGTTTCTCGGCACCTTATACTGATTCACACGTTTCTTCTTACTGAATTACACCTGCTCTTTTTCTAAATATATATATCTTCTCCTGATCATCATCGCATTTATTACTAATGTCCGAAATGAATACACTACAGTATATGAGCCGTTTATTTTGAAAGTGGCCTAACTCCATTTATTTTCAAATCGAGATAAATAACATTTACTAATAAATAACATGAATTTGTACATGTAACGATGGTAACCGGAAAATATTGAAAAACGGAGTTAGGCCACTTTCAAAATAAACGGCTCATATATTTGCCGGACATTCATGAAATTTGATGATGTGAGATTTCGAACGGGCGCTTCGTGAATTTTGAATTACCCCGTTTTGGCGGAAACTGAAAACGCCTACTGAGGTGGGCGAAGGTTTTTCATCGATGCGTCATATGAACATTTTCTACGCAGTTTGCGGAAACAGAAAACGGGACATTTCGGAGAATCGGTTTGTTATCGGAACCTGCCAGATAAGAATGGTTCTTCAAGGAGTTCGAGGTGATCTCTATGGCTGGATATCTCTCCATATCCAGATAGCAAGACGTCGGCTCAATCTGACAGTGATTCATTACACGACACTCCTCCGTGCTTAAATAAAGTTCTACCTTTTCGTCCCGAGAACCGCTCTGCAATTTCTTGTTATTCGCAAACGCCATTCAGTCGTCTGACTTCTGACTCTCTTTCTCCGCTTTACATTTTTGTACTCGCCGTAACTCGCGCGATATGCGAAGTTTATCATGGCGGGTTAGAAGTACGCCTTACGAGATTCTGATGGACGAACAATTTGCAACGTGACAATTGTCAAGGATTGATTGCGGTAGGGATTTTTGCTGGCGGATGTAGGAAAGAATGTCTTTTAACCAATGATAAAATAATAGTGTAAGGTGATGACAAACGTGTTTTAGAATCGTTAGCGTCTAATGACGAAATTATAGAGCATGCAGAAGTTATTGAAGCGTTATCACTTATGTGCAAACATTATCAATTATGTGCAATAATGCAGTGCAATAATGCAGTAATAATTCAGGGCAATAACAGTGCAATAAATAAATTATGTGATTGAACCCACTTACATCCGCAAGTGGAATAATCCATACATGATTGTAAATTATTTTGACGTTTACTTCTCGCATCACGCAGTGACACAGGCCGACTGACAGGTGAACGTTTCGGATTGTTTACATTTGATGCCTATTTAGAGGTGTCGTATACATGGTTATCCAAGTATGTGCTTGTGCGTGTCGCAGTTGTAGGACAAAATTGCTCTATGTTTATTCGGTCAGAACAATTGTTATTATAGGTAAGATAACGTTAAATTTACTTATGACAATACTAACCACCCAACAAATAATGATTATTCCATAATAATAATGTAAAGCAAAAATTAAACGGCGGGACGTTGTATAATGCAAGAGATGCTCAAAACAACAATTCCATAAGCGACTTCCAATAACTTTCACTTGCGAATCTATACAACTTTGATCTTACAACGTCATGCTAACGTAACACAGATTAAACATGTACCCCTTCACTATGCGCAAATACCTAAGACAATGCAAGAGATGCTCAAAACAACAACTCCATAAGCGACTTCCAATCATTTTCACTTGCGAATCTAGAAAACGTTGATCTTACAGCGTCATGCTAACATAACGCAGATTAAACATGTACCCCTTCATTATACGCGAATACTCAAGACAATGCAAGAGATGTTCAAAACAACTCCATAAGCGACTTCCAATTATTTTCACTTGCGAATCTAGAAAACTTTGATCTTACAGCGTCATGCTAACATAACGCAAATTAAACATGTACCCTTTCATTATGCGCGAATACCTAAGACAATGCAAGAGATGTTCAAAACAACAATTCCATAAGCGGCTTCCAATCATTTTCACCTGCGAATCTAGACAACTTTGATCTTACACCGTCATGCTAACATAACGCAGATAAAACCCTTCATTATCCGCGAAAATTCCGGCCCTGGAAATAACTTCTCTCAGACTGCTCGCAATCGACTAACGAAAACCTGCATTTGCGCACGCAGAGTAGACTCCGCGAACTGCCAACATTGTGACAAAGTGACACGCAGTCAGCATGCGCCTAATGCTCTAAATCTTGCGGGGTGCGTCCGCACGTGAGCAACCTGTTACAAGAATTGTTGATGTACGTGCCCAGTCCTGGCGCGCTTAGCTTAGCCGCGCCTTAAGCCGCGATCGTAATGGTAAGCCGTAAGCACGTGCCTTAACATGGTAAGTCGTAACGTAAGGCCCCACTGTGGCTTTGTGCGGCCTCACGCTGCTACGTGCTTATGGCCTCTCATTATAACCGCAACCGACACTCCCGCACTCACCGCCGTACGAATGTTTTCTCCAAGGAATTACAAAAGGACCGTCGGAACAGACGCAGCGCCATTAGAGGGGAAAAATTAAACGCGGCTCTCAACGTATTTAAGCGCAGCCACGCAATATTTATTACGACTGACGCGCCTTCGTTCCGTCTAATTAAAAATGTAACGGTATAGAGGAAAAGGGAGCGGAGTTGCCTTGATTTTTTTATACGTCGTTAATAGACTGCGAGCCCAAGTGCTGTTAGGGAAGGTTTCTAGAGAAGCGGTACGAAGACATTTTGCCGGTGGATGTTACGTGTATTCTGACCATCAGTTCTTCGTTCCATATGGGAATGCGAGTGTCTAATTATCGAGGCAGTCGACAACGGATGATCTGTGCTGAGCGTAGACGCGTCGCCATGAAACACGTTCGATTCCGAGCACTCTCGAAAATTACCCCGGCAGGACGCACGTTCGCGCGACAAATAAGCCAATAATTCCGGCGGCCGCGAGAGTTAAGGTGTGACTGATGAAGGCCCGTCGATATATAGACGTCGATACGTGGCGTCAAGGAACCTTTCGACCCTCGCGCCGTCGAAGGGTGGAAGGTAACACATCACTCGGCAAAGTTTTACCCGGAGGGCTTTGAGAAAAGTCACAAAGAAGGCGAGTGCGCGCGGGCACTGGGAAAGTCCGAGGAGCGAGGAGGAAGGCGAAGGTGTCGCCTAATCACGCGGACCGGGGCTCAAGGAGTTGTTGCCGGCAATATTAACTTTGATATTGGACGGCGTTAAGAAGAAACACAGCCAATAACTTCGCCGACCCCTCCCGACCGCTACGAGCGACGACTGGAAAGCCCACCCCTGTCTGCGCACTCTTCAATAATCGCCGCGACACATTACAATAAGAGCAAACTGTGTCGCTTGTCTATGTACGCGACGTTGCGTGCGTGTAAACGTGCACGTATGTGTAGAGCCTGTGCACGTCGACGTGTACGTGTGCCGATATTGAACTCTGTCCCCCACCATATTGCACGCGGCGCACCCGCTATTCCGACGTTTTCTACCCTTTTCTCTTTCCGTTTCTTCGCCGCCGCGGCTGCTTCTACTTCTTCGGCGCTTTCTTCGACGCATCGATGTCGGAGGCATTTATAAACTGTGGCCGTTTGCCTACGCAGTGCCCTTTTTAATTCTTAGATTTACTGAATACTCTTATTTGTACTCCTGTGTATGCAAGTTGTTGATCAGGTTTCTACTATTTTCTCATTTCGTTTCTTTTTTGCTGCGGCTGCTTCTACTTCTTTGGCTCCTTCTTCGACGCATCGATGTTGGACACATTTATACTGTGGCCGTTTGCCTACACAATGCCCTTTTTAATTCTTAGGTTTACTGAATACTCTTTTTTGTATGTCTGCGTATGTAAGTTCTTCAATGAAATTTCTACTCTTTTCTCTTTCCGTTTTTTCGTCGTTGTGACTGTTTCTACTTCTTCGGCTCCTTCTTCGACGCATCGATGTCGCAGGCATTTATAAACTGTGACCGTTTGCCTACGCAGTGCCCTTTTTAATTCCTAGACTTACCCAATACTGTTTGTTGTACGTCTGCGTATGTAAGTTCCTGATCAGATTTCTACCATTTTCTCATTTTGTTTCTTTTTCGCCACGGCTGCTTCTATTTCTTTGGCTCCTTCTTCGACGCATCGATGTTGGACACATTTATACTATGGCCGTTTGCCTACGCAGTGCCCTTTTTAATTCTTAGATTTACCGAATACTCTTTTATGTACGTCTGCGTATGTAGATCCTTGAATGAAATTTCTACTCTTTCCTCTTTCCGTCTCTTCGTCGTTGTGGCTGTTTCTACTTCTGCGACTCATCGATGTCGGAGGCATTTATAAACTGTGGCAATTTGCCTACACAGTGTCCTTTTTAATTCTTGGATTTACTGAATACTGTTTTATGTATTTCTGTACATGCAAGTATCTGAATCAGGTTTCTATTCTTGTCTTTTCTTCATCTCCTTATTGCCTTGAGGTCGAACATACTTTCAGATCGACGTCGTTGGCTTACATACTGTCCTATATAATTCTTACACACGTACGCTTCTTTTTAATACTTTCGGATATGAAAGTATTCGGGATGATAGTGAGAAAGTATGGAACGTGAGGTGTTGCCGTTCGCGTACGTTTCTTCGTTGAAAGAGTATTGATGTCCTCGCGTTCGTAGTTCGACAACGACGCGGTTGGGGAGTGGTCCGATAAGATTGGGATTCATTGCGAGTGCGTGATGTGGGAGCGTAGGACGTAAGGCACAAATTTAACTTTCCTACGCGTCAAAATACATGACCGCGTTTGCAAATGCTGCGGTTGGTATCATATCGCGCATGACTCCAAAATTAGCACTCGTCTTTGTAAGTATAGATACTCTTGCCATTCAGATACTCTATCCTGTACGTCTCGGAAATTTGCAACCGTGTGTGCAACTGTGGAATCTGCTGCCGTTCTTAAACCCCGTGGCGTATGACTCCGAAATTTACAACCGTGTCTGCATACGTAGAACCCACCGTCATTCTCAAACTCTGTCGCGTATGACTCCGAAATTTACAACCGCGTTGGCAAACGTAGCAGCTGCTAACATTCTCAAGCTCTGCCGCGTACGACTCCGAACTGTAACGACCTAATTTATGATTCTACATAATGCATTATCGTTCTCCGAAATAAAAATCCCCGCCGTCCCACTGCGTTATTGACTCATAGGGGAAGGTAGCCTAATTTGGACCGTAGCATTATTTGGACCGCTATGATATACAAAAACTGATGATATCTGCGAGATTTGAGATCGGCATTTTGTTATACGTAGATGTAGAAGGGGTTAATGCAATTGTGTTTTTAAAGAAACGCCTCGTGGTTACATTGAGGGAAGTGTTATTCATTTGGCTAAGAAGAAAATCTGTTATTTCGACATAAGTGTGAAAACAGTTAATTCGTCTAAACGTAAGTAATTACATGTCTTATTATACCATCACAAAACTTGCTTATTTATCTACAGTTTGCAATTATAATTTTGCGGAGTTATGTTAGCTTGACGTTTCTGTACAATATCAAGCATTAAATATTCAAGATTCCCAAGTTGGACCGAAAACAGTTGCCGAAATTGAACGGGTCCAATTTCGGCAACGACATTTTTTTCATGAACAAATTATAATTAAAAAAATATCTTCTAGTAGTGATGGTGATGAAGAAGAAGTGATAACCAAAATAAACGATTTAGGACAGTTCTTGAAAAAATATCACCGGGAGCAAAGGAAAATCCAAATCCAATTGGCCCTTCGTCTTCTCGCAGTGCACCAATAGCCCAGAAAGCAGTGCAAATAACAAGCAGCCCTTACAAATCGCGGTTATACCAAAACTTAAAAAAAAAATCAGTTCACCAAAGTTTAACAAAATGCAGAAACATAAAAAAGAAACTGGTGATTCATGGTTTTGTATATTATGCGAAGAAACCAAGAAAGAAGAAATGATACAATGCATGAAATGTCACGCTTGGATACATACTCCGTGTGCTGGAGTTAGTGCTGCAATTAAAAGGTTCTTTTGTTGTAATTGCCATTAAGAAAGCTCATGGTCCAATTTAGGAAACTAGCGGTCCAAATAAGGAAACCGGTTTCCTAAATTGAACCGATGACACGATTGTTTCGAATTTATTTTTCACTGTTATAAATAATTTTTAAAAATCAATAAATGGTTCTATTTTGAAGGTACACTTAGTGAGTTTATTTTCTACTACTTAATTTTTATTGAAACTCCTTCCGTCCTTCTATATTTGAAAAAATACAAAATTGGTCCAAATTAGGCTACTCTCCCCTAATCAACACATCGTCAGCGATGCGTAGATCGCGAAATCATTAACCCAATTACGAAATATCCCCCTGCCACCGCGCACTGTACCTAAATTCTGCTTTTTCACCCCCAAATCCCCACCCCTGAGAACGCAAAGCCGCATGTCTACATCAACACCGACAACTGTACTCCGTCCGGTGGAATTTCGAGTGGCAAGGGTCGGTTCATCTTGCTCGCAGTGTTACAAGGGGCGGTTACCGTTACGAGAACGAACGACGCTCATTCCGTTTTGAGATATCTGCTCGGCCACCATCGCCAGCACACAACGGACCCTTTATCGCGGCGATTTACGATCGCGCAACACATCCGCATCAAATATCCTCGACGAATTCTGCGGATAATAGGACGAGGGCCGCTCTCTACTTAACACATCGTCGGCGGGCAGTTTCCACCTTCCGTCCTCTAGTTAAATTGTCCGACGCGCGTGGACGCTCGTAAAAACACGGGCGTTCCGTGTCTTCGGTCCTCGACAGTCGTTTTGCTGACGGCTGTCGACGCTTTTTTCGGGCCAGCCACTATGTCCGTAAACTACGTCCGATTCGTTATGCGTCGCCCGTAAGTCTCGACGCCGGATAGTAGGGCTTAATCGGAAATAAACGGCGGACGTGTGCTTTTACGAGCGCGGGCGATACAGTCTCTTAGGATGAAAGGTCAATATTCTGGGAGCTTGTACGGCGACGGCCAATTCGAAAAAATGGAGACGAATGTGAGAGCTATTCCGAACGCTTGGAGAGATTGAGATGTGTTAATGTATGGGTGGACGCTAGTTTTCTGTGTTTTTATATATGTGTGGTGAGATTGCAGTTTTTTGTTTCTCGCGAAAAAAGGGATGTGGGGTCAATGTGCTGGAGAGCAGTGTCCGAAAATGACGGTAATTTATACTCGAACCGAATTGTATTAATAATTTTTATTTAATAAATCTACATTTACGAAGATATGATCTATTTTTATTTGACGAATGCTGGTTTGTTTTCTATATCACACGAATGCATAAGTAGATTGAGCGGTTATACGGTAATAATAGTTACATATTTATACTTTTTTGTGTACTCGCTCTAATAATCGTTTTTCAACTACTTCCGCACTTTGACATTCGGTTGTTTTTCTTCAGAGTCCTAAATTTCTTCTCTAAAGGCTTCTCTTTTTACAACTACCGTACGTAATGATATTTTCCAAATGGTGCAATAAATTTTATATGTTTTGCCCTGGGGACCACAGTAAAATGCAATATGAAATATCGTATTATTTAGTACGTCTAAAATATATATTATTTGTTACATAATACTGCATAGCTATTTATGTTGTTCAAAATTTATTAATTTATGTCATTTGTCCCGTTTTTATCATTCTAAAAATTGTGTAATTCCGGACATAGGGGAACAAATTATTAATACTAAGTAAAGGATTAAAGGAACAAATTATTAAAAAAAAAATCTACAACCAACAAAATATCCGACCCTGTCTCTAATGATCTAGTAATGATATCCGACGTTGGTCCAAAAAATGCTCTTTCTGTAAAGACAATTATATTAAAACCTCTTATCTGACAAGACTTAGAATAATAACATTGTTTTTGGAACACTCGGCGTAACGAGACGGTGAAATTGAGCGGTGTTTGTGAAGGCAAGTACGATCGAAAGTAGAGAATGAGCGAGTGCGAGAACGGATACTCCTCGTTTTTCGTCTCATTCGAGTCTCGCTGGCGCATTTGCATGCTTGTTTACCGATTCGTCGCCTCGGCAAATACGGCGAACAATGTGGCGTGTTGACGAGCTAATTGCGAAGCCATCGCCGTACGCCCTTTCATTGCGCCTCCGCGTCGATTTCGAAGCGAGAAGGCGTCGACTGGGACGAAAACGAATGGCGGAAGACGGTAATTGGCCGATCATAACGCATGAAGCCGTCTTTCAGCCAGTCAGGAACGTACGGTCGACCGCGTTTTTCGGCGCGGCTTGTATGCCTGGATGAGAAATTACCAGAATGCTGGAATTGACAGTTTCGTGTCAGTAGAAGATTGCAAAGTAGACGGAACCGTACAAATTTTCTTTAGGTCAAAGAAAGGCTTTGTTTAAATTAACTGTATATAAAATCAAGTTTTGATAGAAGTACGTATCATTCAAATAAAATGTGAAGAAAATGGGACTACGATAAACTCAGACTTCTATATTAGAATTATAGACACTGGTAGTATCAAAAAGGTTAACAGATCTGTGATGACATATACACACCGTTTGTCAATCGACAACTCTCCGAAGGCGTATATATACGCGTCATTCAATCATGGAATTAATTTAAAGTGAGCATGCAAATACCAAACCGCAATCCTCTACTTGTGTACAATATTACTCCTACGAATATACTTATTTACTGTTGAAAAGCAATTTTGTTACGTGAGTGATTCCTGATGAGAAAATCAGCAACCTTCGTGTAATTAGTTGCACTCTAAAGAAATCCACACGTAACGCTTACCACACTGGGCTCTAGAATTCCATTAACTTAAAGACTCACTTCATTATAGCGCGTCTATGTTACCAACGTTACGTAATACATCTTTGAAAGCAAACAATCGTTGGGTTAATTAATTGCACTATAAACGAATGCGGCGCTCACCGACGTTGGCTCTAGAATTCTACTTTTTTACAGACTAACTCTATCATAACGCATCTATGTTACCAACGTTACGCAATATCTCTTTGAAAGCAAACTACCTTTCGGTTAATTAATTGCATTCTAAACGAATGCAGCGCTCCCCGACGTTGGCTCTAGAATTCCACTTATTTAAAGACTCACTCCATCATAACGCGTCTTTGTTATCGTCGTCATAGTACCTATTGGAAAGCAACAACCGCTCGATTAATTAATTGCACTCTGAACGAATGCAACGCGCACCGACGTTGGCTCTAGAATTCCACTTATTTAAAGACTCACTCCATCATAACGCGTCTTTGTTATCGTCGTCACCGTACCTATTTGAAAGCAACAACCGTTCGGTTAATTAATTGCGCTCTGAACGAATGCGGTACTCACCGACGTTGGCTCTAAAATTCTACCTTTTTACAGACTGACTCTATCATAACGCATCTATGTTACCAACGTTACATAGTACCCCTTTGAAAGCAAACAACCTTTCGGTTAATTAACGAACGAATTCACTATGAACGAATAAGCCGCTCACCGGCGTTGGCTCTAGAATTCCACTTATTTAAAGACTCACTCCATCATAACGCGTCTTTGTTATCGTCGTCATAGTACCTATTTGAGAGCAACAACCGTTCGGTTAATTAATTGCACTCCGAACGAATGCAACGCTCACCGACGTTGGCTCTAGAATTCCACTTATTTAAGACTCACTCCATCATAACGCGTCTTTGTCACCCCCGTGACATAATAGGTAAGCGCCGGGCGGTTCTCCGTTCGCGCCACAATTACGCGTCGCCGGCATCCGCCGCTCAAAGCGCCACCCGATCCACGCATCGATTGTTTCCCGCGTCCGGCCCAATCAATATCGCAGATTCCGTCGAGCGTCTCACCGGTAACTGGAAACACGTGCGCCTCGGGAGATAATAGGATTGCCGGCACACTTCCGCGAACTCCCGGTCCTCCGACCCCGAAGAATTTCCACTCGAATCCACCCCCGCCCGCTGATCGTATTAATACAAATGCGCGTGTTGCCGCTCGCGCAGCGGCGGAGAGATCGTCGGAACGTACGGAAAAGGTGCACCGAAGGATAAACGCGCCCGAGCTTGAGGAAATTGCATTCCCCGCATCAATCTCTGTCGACGAGGCGGGGGCGGTTGGTTGCTCGGCGAGTGTGGGCGGAGATGGGTGGCTGGGCGGACGGATAGAAGGTGAGAGAAAGGGTCTTTGGAATTTTTCAATATACCTACGCCGCTGTCTTCCTTTTTCGCCGGCGCGTCCTTCCCGTACGGCCAGCCGTATTGTTTCACATAATTACGGTGCCGAAAAAGCGTGGCACGGAATCACGGAGGAAGCCGCTCGGAGCTTTTTGTTCGACGCTTCCGCGCGTTTGCCCGGCTTCGGGACGGTGCATTGCGCTTCTAGGAATCCGCGTGCTTGGCGGCGTTCACTTCTTTTCGGAGTAGAAATCGACGTGCGGGGCCGGTTGGGTGGCTCTTTGCTGATGGCCAGATTGATGAGGGCGGGTCGCGGGGAAAGGTGATTTTGTGGCGGACGTGAAAGGAATGTGCAATGACGCAATGTGTTGAAGCATTGTCGCGATTTGTCGCGGTGGCCGATGTGGGCAGGTGACTTTGATACCGTTTGATGCGAGAAAGCTGCCGTGTGGGTAGTGTAGTATTCGCAGTGAAATTCGCAAATGAACCCTAATTGCAATCTTGTAAAAAAAATTGACATTGGAAAGGTACTTCAATACTTTGGCTTTTAACAAATCTGCGTTACCTTCATTTTGCACGACTTAACACGTTGGCTGCCGTGGGGATCACCAGTGACCGGCGTAAGAGATTTTACTGAAGATCCAAAATATTCGCAATGGGTAGTAATAATTATTTTATAAATGCAGTTATTGTTAGAATAGTGATGCGATTCTTTGGTCTTCAATACATGCACATTATTTACATTTTGCATAATTCAGTCAAACGCTGTAGTATTTCATAGCATCGTCGTTCTAATACGGCAAAATTCGCCCGGCAGTCAACGTGTTAATCATACTCTGCAGTATTTCATTGCATCGCAGTTCTAACATAGCAAAATACGCTTGGCAGTCAACGTGTTAATAGGTTAGAGGTTATATATATAATATAAATACAAAGAGGTGTAGTATCAGGAAAACGGCTGTAGACCCGGCGGATACAACTGTCGCTAACTACTGAATTAAGATAAAGTGGTAGAGGTCCGTATAAAAGCCGACGCGGCTTATGACGCGAGTTCAGTATAGATGCGTTTTCTTGCCGTTTACCGAGTCGAAGCGTTCAGTTCAGTTTGTCTGTCAGAACGAAATATATTTACTTAGCGTCAGTTGTATTCCAAATTGCCATAGTCTTACTTTCATTTCATTCTATATTTAAATTTGTATATCAGTGCCTTCATTTATCTTCAAATAAATTTATTCAACTTAACATAATTCCGCATCCCGCTTCGACGACGCCTAACATCCTATCCTACAGTAGTGATCACCTGAACTGTATCTCAGCATTTTTTTTTGTCACTGGGCGTATGTAATATGAAGCAACGGATTGCGGTATATAATATAAAGGGTTATAAGAAATAATTGTTATTAACCTGTTCTTCTTGTCATGCAAAAGCTGCCGCATGCATACCAACGACACAAATTGTACCTCAGTATTTTTTTCCACTAAATAGAAGTAATATACAGCAACGGATGCTTTATTAATAGGTACACAACTTTGCTTTTTTTACCAATGCAAAAAACGGTTTTATAAAGTAATAATAAAAACGCTTGCAACGATAGATTGCATTATATAACAAAAACGCTTACAGAAATAATTGTTATTGCTCTGTTTTTCTTGTCATGCGAAAGCTGCCCCAAACATACCGACAACACAAATTATACCTCAGTATTTTTTCCCCCTAAATAGAAGTAATATACAGCAACGGATGCTTTATATAATAAAAACACTTGCACGTAGGACTTATCATCGGCACTTGTTCAACACCTGAGCGCAACTGACTTAAACATCAGCTCGCAACTTCCAAAATATCCCACGTCCACATTAACACCCAACAATAAATAAAACGCCTCAGTAAATGACGGGAATATTTCGCCACCTTCGCACCGCATCTCTTCTCGTACGAAATGTAGAACATCCCTGAGACCCCTTTCGCGTTCCGTTCCGTCTGAAAACGTATACACGCGGCGCATGTATGGAAGCTCCGTTATAGGCGAGCCGGTATCGCTGGTAAAGTATCCACTAACGAGAACGTCGTCGACGAAAGATGCGCAATCCGGTCTTATTTCGCGAGGAAACTCTTCGCCGTTTCTTTCCCCGCCCGTCCCGGCTCCTCGCTATTCACTCGGCACGCAACGACCCTTTCAGCGAACGAACGCCACCCATTGCGCGGGCAAAGTTAACTCGTCAATGAGAATTCGGTCGTTCAAAAGCGCTGCTTCCTGAATGCTCGCCCAGAGCTGAGCCCCCCGCGATTCGCTTCGTTCCGCTCGTTTTCTCGCTGTTGCTGAATGGTCGCGGTCTTTGTTAACTTTCGGCTTAGACCGGCGGTGCTTCGGCGGATTACGACGCCCGGCCGAACTCAATCTCGTTAGGGTCTTTTCGAAATTGTAACCCGGCCGTTTACGGAAGGTTCGCGTAAACATGTTATTGGGTCGAAGTGTGGTTGGCTGTTTGCAATTGTGTGTGACGAGAGGGGGTGGCGAGGGGGTATAATGCGTGATAGTACGTTGTGCATGAAATTGCGTCGTGCGCTACGGTATGGCGGGTAAATATGGTGTTCGCATGGTGCGGCGAGTGAAACTTCGTAGATGGAGGGAGATGGGAAGAATCGCGGAATTGAATGGATCGAAAAATCGGTCGAAGCTTCCTTGTGCGGGTGTATATGATATGTTAAGGCGGTGGTCTTCGTTGAGTAAACGTTGAGTGAAATGCATAGTAAGTTATTGCACTATTCGGGTGTTGATTGTTGATATACTTATCAAAAAGAATTGCATTATACTTGTTAATTTAGTGGTGTAAAAAGACTTAACAAGATCGCAGGGTAACACTACGTAATAAAGGGATACGTTTATTAATACTGGGGGGATGGAACTTTCCTGTAGTTGTTGTATGTGTATTTTCATCCAGTTTTCAGATATTTTTTACCGCATTTCCAAAATTCTTATGAACTTTGCGACATAGTTTGCATTTTTCTAAGCCTAGTTGCCACCTCTTTTAATTCTTAAAAAGCCGAACAGATTAGTGGAAATGTATTTCTTCATCCAATTTTAGATTTAATTTTTCATCGTTCTTCCATATATTTTTTTTTTTCACATCTGCAAAACTACTGCGAATTTTGCACTTGTTCTTGCGCCATTTTCAATTATTTTGTTTCCCCATTAATATACAAAAACGGCGATTAATTATGGAAACCTTTATGTTTTTCGCAACAATGGTAAGGAGTACACTTTAAAACTTTCTCGATTTCTTCACAGTCCTCTCTCGTCTAAACTTATGGTCAAACACCATAAGTCGTATAAAAGTTTGTTGAACATCATGCGACGTTATTTCACGTAAAAATAATAAATCCCAGCTATTTCAAAAGCAGATTTATTGCACATTTTCCAAATCGTCATATCTCCGAAATGAAAGTGAGTTCAGCGGGCGGATAGTGATTTTCTCCCAGCGCAAATTGCCTTCTACCGACTGGTATAGATCCAGGGCAAAGAAAATGAAACTTTCCGTCTATATATTATCGTGCTTCAAAAATACAGAAGTCACTTTCCGATGATTTTCACTATTAACTGTTTGAGAGACCCGTGGCACAATGTATACCGACCAATTTTTTTGCAGAAAATGCCAAGAATGTATCCATTTTTTTCGCATGACCCATATATGTATCCGTATATATGTTACAGTGAAACACCGAAATCTAGAGAATGTCGACTTTCACCAGTGAATGTTAACATTCACATAGTCGCTTGATGTACGTCCGAAATATTTGCTAAATACCCTTATTTCTGACTTACACCGGTAAATGTTGACATTCACCATGCACTAATGGTGAATGTTGAACATGTTGGAGATTTATATTTTCTTCTCCGTAATTCAGTCGCTATAAAACGTCACAAGGGTGACGTAACTTTTTCGCCTCTCTTTCTGAAAGGAATGATCAAGAATTTAAAATACACGGTACATTCTACACGAGAAAAAAAATAACAGTAATAAAAAAATTACTTACTTATGTGATTCAAATCTTATTTATTGCAACAACTTAAACTATTATGACACTTTTTTTGCTTTTACAACTTAAACTATTATGACTTTTTTGACTTTCTGTTTTGGACCTCCACCAGAGCATATCTGTGATTGTCGACACACACCGGACAGGGTCCGAATGTACAACAATGTAATGAAATATTCGATCTTTCACCGACGTATTTGGTATCTGTTGACGTTCACCGGTGAAAGTCGACATTCTCCAATTTCGGTCATTCACGGTAACATATACATACATATCTTCGTCCGCATGCCGTCCGTCTTATTTTTAATTAAACCGTGCCCGAAACGGCCGATAGACCGAAGGCAGGAAACGTTGGAACAATTGCGAGCGATTGCGTGCAGAAAAAGTCGGAGTCCGCGCGGGAAGACAGAGACGGCGAAATGATACGGATGGCGAACATGTACAAATTCGATTCCTTGGATCGTGAAGCCCGAAACCCACTAACTTAGCAGCCAGCTCTGGCTCAATCAGACCCTTGTTAACTCCAGCTGCTGTTACTGCGGATATTGAAGTATTGATTTCGTTCCTCTCCCTGGAAAGTTTATGCCAGCGTTACGGATTTCATGCCTCCCACTCTCTCCGGCACATCTTTCTCACTCTCTTCGCGCGGCAGGTTCCCCGCCCTCTCGCCGACCGACCCTCAGCCGTGGGTATTTGCATTTCAATCGGCTGATTAAAAATCTATAATTATGCCGCCCCCGCGCGAGCTAAGGAGAGGAAGAGGAAAAAAGGAGAGCGGCCGGGAAAAAGAGGCCGCGCCTTTCTCTTTCGTCGTCCCGGTGATCAGCTTTTTTTTCCCTGCGCCCCGCCGGCCAACGAGGCCTTTATTTCGCGAGGGATCGGAAATCTTGTCATCGGTCCTGTCCCACCGATGTACACCGATGTCCGGCGATTCAATGCAGGACGGATCCCGCCGCAAATTACTTCCGCGGACCAATGCCCTGCCCATTGTCGACGGGATACGCATTAAGGGATCATTGATATTTCAATTCTCACGCTACGCACGCAATATGATATTCATTCGATTCGCGACGACGCGAGCGTTCACGTCAAGAGCGGGTAACCGGATTACGGCGGAAAATGTGTCGTATGAAAATTGCTTGTAATAATTGTAGGAATCGAACGCGTGATCCATGAGTCACACTCTGCCGAAAGGGCAGCTGCGCTATGTTGTGCATTCCGAAAGATAAGAGGCAGTTCAGGCCACACGGTGAAAGACTAAAGACGTGCGAAGTGTGGCTCGTGGTCACTTCCATCATACGACGTAATTGTTATCCCAAGCTATTTGTAACACTGGTAAAATATAGTTTCATTAATTTAGTAAGTCCGATTTATTCCTTGTGTCTTCCCTCCTACATAATCGCCCCATTGTCAACGGGATGCGCATTAAGGGATCATTGATATTTATCACGCTACGCAAATGTGATGGGGAATGATTCGTGCTACGACGCGAGCGTTCACCTCAAGAGCGGATCGGATTACGTCGGAAAATGTCAGACACCAAATTGCTTGTTAATTGTTCCCGAATCGAACGCGTGATCTCAGTCACACTCTGCCGAAAGGGCAGCTGCTTATATGTATTCATTCCGAAAGATAAGTTTACAGTTCAGGCCACACGGTGAAATATCTAAAGACGTGACGAACTTATCGTGGTCACTTTCATTATACGACGTAATTGTTATCTCAAGCTCTTTGTAACACTTGTAGAATATTGTAGCATCAGGGAAACGGCCGTAGATGCGTCGCATAAAACTGTCGTTGGGCCATTGGCCCCACCGCATTAACATAAGGCGGTAGAGGTCCGTATAAAAGGCGATTTGCGATGCGAGCTCAGTTACAGTTGTCAGTCAGTTTAAGATCAGTTATAGTCACAGTCTCAGTGAGTTATAGTTCAAAGTTTAGCTCAGTCAAGTTCAGTCCGGTATAGATGCGTTTTCTTCCCATTTACCAAATCGAAGTTGAATTGCCATAGTTTTACTTTCATTTTGTATTTATATTTATATATTGGAGAGTTATAAAATATAATCTTTAAATAAATTATTCAACATTAATAACATTCTACATGTGTAAACACATCTAACATCTTGTATCCCTACAATATATTTTCATTAATTTAGTAAGTCCGATTTATTCCCTGTGTCTTCCCTCCTACATAATCGCGTTTTCGGGCAACGAAGGAATTTCTTTATGCGTGCAAATGTGCTAGGGAATGATTCGTGTTGCGCAACTGCAAGTTAATTCTAGCGTTTGGCTGATAAACTATATCGCGTATGCGTATTGTGTGTTGTATGCGTGTGCAAAAATACGGATTTCGTGCAACAATAGGGTGATGGCTCGAGGACTCTAGAGACTGCACGATATTACGTAGGAATTCCCAAAGTTTTGGCAGAACTGCGAATTGTCTAATATGCAGACTTTTGTGGCAATTTCAAAGAAAAGTTGATAACATTTAAAGAAACGAGACCTTTGAGACAATGCCCACTTCACGTTCTCCTTCTTGGAGAGATTATTTGCAAAAATATGCAACAGTAACGATGTTATTTATTAGCAATAATGATAACTGTGCGTTATTACAAATTAAGTAAATACGAAGCTAATTAAGCTTACAAGTACGTGACAAACAAAAAATATATAATATTGCAATTTTTCTTACATACACAAATTTACTCATATAACATTTGTTTTTTTTTCTCAAATAACAAAAAAAAATACGCATTGATATAATTATAATTCTTTCGTATTTATGTATTTTGACCCATTATTCTTACGTATTGATATATTATATTTCCTTCATATTCTTATATATGTTATAAGGAAGTGCATATTACCGCCGCTAATACTTTGAATATACGATAATTGTGTAACTGAAAGTTATTCTCGAATGGTTCTAGTGTATAGTGAAACTGAAGAAATCGTTGTCAGCAGCATAGATATCACGTTGACAATTCAGGTCCGCCGGGAAATATACCATGTTGGCCGATCATTGTGTTAAACAATTCAACCCATAATACCCGAACCCGGCCACTATTCCTCACTCGCGCTAACCACGAAACCGGGAACATCAGTAACATTGTAACGTTCTTATAAGCAAGACACTTCGTCTTCATTAAACATTTACAACAGCGATTTATCATCAGGAAACACAAAATATAATTGATCACATTTACAAATACGCATTTACTAGATTTACCGATCAAATTTACTAACGCGCACCAGTGACCCCAAAACATGTCGAGTTAGAGTAATAAAGCTCCATGGTCCGCTATTTTCAAGCACAAAAGGGCTTTGTATCCCTAAATCATTTAAGTAAATTACAATAACGTCGAGATTAAACTAATCAAAGCTACCATCCGACATTTACAACTAGTTGCGTGACCATTAATTTGCCATAACAACGAGTATAATAAACACGATTCATTCACACAATACATCCCCCGCCATATGTACGGGGCGATTTAATGCCGCGCGGAAATAATCGATTGCCCGATCGAATTTCGCCGCGTGAAGGATGCGTTCAGTAAACGTCAGCTTGTCCGATCGTGTAGCCCCGACGATTCGGCATCGTTATAATTGCCGTCGCAATTCCGGCGAACGCCAGCGTTATCACGTGCTGTAACGCGGGCATTCGTTAAAAAAAGAACAAACAGCGAAAAAACGGGCGCGTATCGCGGGCCGCGGCCATTACCGTAACTCTCGTAAATGCAAAAATTACCGGCGCGCCACCGCCATTTCTCTCGCACTCGCAACAGCGCAGTCTGCGTTATTTACAACGACCGCTTGCGGAAAAATTATCGCACGCTGACCAGCGTCGATTCGCATTAGCCTGTCTCATACGCTTTGAGGGATTTTTCGGCGGCTGTCGTCGATACTGCAATTTCGCCGACGATAAACGTTAGATAGGAACAGCGCGAGTGCGGAATATCTGCGTTTGGCAGGATGCGAGGTCAGGACTCGTCCATCGACGTGTGCATTAACCCTTTGCACTCGACTGTCGCCTCTGAGAGGACACGAAGATACTTCGTGTTATTACTGAGCGAAATATATGTATAGAAAACGTTTGTTCAAATATTTGTTTCCTTAAGATTTTCCCGGGGTGTTACAAGTTAAGGCAATGAGATAGAATTAATAATCTGGGTGCTATTAAATATTCAGTAAATTCGTGGTCAATAAACTGAGAGGAGAATTCTAGCTACTGCAAGAACAACCTTCTATATATTCTTGCAATAGGCTGAACGATAAACTGCAAGTTATTGTATAAACATTGTATATGCTCGGAAGAAAAAATGACACGTGAAAGATCATAAACAAGTTATTACTGCGATATGTGTTTGAATAGATCCGCAATGCACATTGGTGAATGAACTATGACGTATTCGAAAAGAATGGGCTATAAAATTTCAATTTTGTTTCAACATAAATGTATCAGCAAAGTTGTATGCAAAACATGATTTGACCAGAGTATTTTTTTTCAAGACTATACCATTTTAAAGGTAATGTTGCGCTATTCGCTACTTCGTGAAGAAACATGTCCGAGTGCAAAGGGTTAATGCATTGATTGCCACGTAACCAGTATTCGGGTGAAAATCTTGATCGGGGTACATACGAGGTAAGTTGGTAGGTATTTGGAAAAATTTTTCACAGGATATAATAACACTATTAAATTGTTATAAAAGTAACTTCAAGCATGCGTCATTAGAGAAAACATATGTGAAAAAGAAGAAATAATTTTTGAAATACACACACGCTTTATCAAATATTTTGTTTTTGAGGAAAGATTTTCAAGTGAATACATGTTCCGAAACGTTTCGATATAAACGTGCTTATCTTCTACTACGATAAGAAACAATAGGTACAGTACGATTTTTCAATATAAATTTAAAATTCCATGGCAATCTCTAGGCATTTTATAGAAATAATTCGCGCACGGTATAACATCTTAAAAAACAATTCGCTCATGATATAGCAGCGCGTGGCCTCACAGAGATTTTCTTATAAACTTGCGTGACAGTCAACGTATTAACGTTGATGACCGTGATCACTGCATAATCGTGGTTTTTATGGTGTAGACGTGAATTCAGACGTCAATGTGCTGACATCAGGTTTTTTAAAAGTTGATAAATAGGACAATTGATACAATTAATTCAATCTGTTTATCGATCATCTTAATAGTTGGGAACAATAATTTAAATGTATATATTGTAACATATATCCTATGTACAGAAAACACTGCATGCGTTAATACCAATAAATAAACAAATAACCCAAGACTCGTTAATCCCTCCCTATACTGCGAAACATCGTTCAAGTTTATGATCTGACAGGAGATCTAATTGTAACAACGAAATATATCAAGAACAAATTTGTGTCCCACTAATGCACGTGCCTTATGACTGACGCTTTAAGTATCAGGACAATTTACGAACGGCAGGTTAAGAAATCGCGTTATAAAGATACGTATCAGAATAACTGCTCGCGCTTTTACTGCTCACCCGCTCGAAACACAGCGAAACGATGGCATTTAAAAGTTTCCGCGTTAACGCGCATATTTATAATGCGCCTGACGTTCAGCTTCAGCATCGGCGGCATTTTACGAGTTACACGGTAATAGAAGTTTCGCCCCGCGCGCATTCGGACCAATTTCCACACATCGCGACCGCCCACACTGTCCGTATCAACACACGGCAGAAAGTTGCGCAACTTTTTGCCGCGGCAATGTTAACAGACATATTAGACTAACTCCGGGTGTCTGAAACTTCGCCCTTCGCCGTCGCTGTGATTTTACAGCCAACGTAATCTCGGCTGCGCATCCGAACTTCGTCATTCATTCACATCACCGCGTCGCAGTCAACGCTAATTCTCGTAGAGTGCTATTTATTTGTGCGCGTGTGAATATATGATCGAGGGCGTAGGAAGAATGTGCGGAAAATTGTGATATGGCAAATGTCAAGCTTATGTTTGTTAGACATAATATTCAGCTGAATATCGTGGTGCTTTCGTTCGCATAAGGGCAATTACATTAACTTACACCGATGAATTTCAATGAAAAAGTATTTTTTGAAAATCATGTAGTATGTGAGATATGCATAAACGTGTTTATGGATAAAAAGGGAATAAAGGTGAATTACGTGCAGTCTACTTAAAAATGCTGACCTGTTTTGACACATCCAGCTAAGAACTACGATATGCGACACGAAAATCTTAGTATCAAACTATTCTGGCAATTAGCCTTATTTGTAATATTTCTTATCATTCATGTTTTAACCACTTGCGCTATAAAGACGTGCCACGCACGTCGAGACGCTTTTATTCCAAAGCCGCCAGCGACATGTATACCACGTCGATAGGCATTTGTCGCAGTAGCAAAAACAACGTGTCCTTACAAAAAGGATTTTTTGTAAATCATGACGCATAAACGTGTTTATGGATAAAAAGGGAATAAAGGTGAATTACGTACTACATCAATAGCTGCTACTATGGCTTTATGGCGAAAACTATTCTGGCAATTTTTTGCATTTATAGTAAAATCTTTTTTGTCGCAGTAGCAAAAACAACGTGTCGCCATCAATAGCTGGCATGTTATATCGTAGAGCGCGGCAGCCGAAAATTAAATCGTAGCGCAAGTGGTTAAATAAATCCTACAAGCATACAGGACAAGAAAACATTTTTCTTTTTTATCCTTTTCATATTGGTTTTTCCTGTGATAATTTGATGTATATATATTTGATTTTATGTTTTCAGTCTAACCGATCTGCACTAACATCAAATTATCCCGGGAACGACATCGATCTAACATGACATAATATATAACTTTAGGTTCACTTTAAAGCTTCAATAACATTCGATATCGTTATCTTCTCCGTTATTATTAAAATTTGATTGTCATTTATTTTATTATGTCTTCATCTCTTATTTCTCATATATCAGCATTTTTGACAATTTCGTAAAAATTACATTGAATAAATTTAGTTAAAAATAATGTGGTATGAAATAACACAAGTGCCGCTCTACAATTCGCGCACTACCTACAATTACTCATGATTTTCGAAAACACCGTGAAACGCAACTCTACGAAACACAAAATCGGAACACTCGGTCCGCATCTCGCAACCGACAGTGTATCTTTCACACTTTCGCTTGCCAGCCTCCGGGCCTTGGAAACAATAATCATTTTCACGAGCGATTCCCCCAAGATAATTCCCGCAGTAATTTAAGAGAGACGCCTGAGTACACCGGAAAGCCGGCGTCTTTCCGGTGGGAAGCCCGAGAAGGAAACAGAAAGAGAGAGACAGACCGGAGGAACCTGGACAGGGGATGAAAGGGAAAACTCGAGACGACGCTCTGTGTAAATAGTGACTAATAGCCATTGGCAGTGGGGAATGAGATCCGAAAGCTCGTAATTCTGCGCATTCAGGTCCCGCGGATAACGAACCGTTCACTTGAAGGGGTGGGCTTCAGACGGGAAAAGAAACGTGTAGCGCGGAACGTGCGAATAATTCGACGGATTCGATGTTCTTCGCGCGCGCGCGATGCTGAAGCGAGTGAGTGAATGAATGAATGAGTGACTGAGAGAGGAACAGAACGCAGGGGGAGGATACTCGTTTCGAGTAACAAGATGGAAAGGTAAATTGCGGCGGAACCTATTTGCTCTTCCGACCGAAATTTCGCCGGAAAGACAATTTCCGCTCACGCTAGGCACGATACGCGATGATGCCGCTTTTTTTTTTTTGGTTTTCCAAGTCAGCGTGCGAGTGACGTGTTGTTACGCGTGGACGCGATGAATTAGAATCGGTGAAGTTTGGCGATTTCGGTTTACTCGTTCATAGAAGTAGTTTGGAACTTGCAACATAGTTGATACCGCCTACTTTATAGTAAAACGTTAACCCATTTACATCATCCAAATAAAAAATCCGACATGCGCAGCTAAACATTGCCGATACCAGGATGCGCAAATTTCTGTCCTTAGTTCTAAATTTGTTTGTTTCTAGAACTATTTTTTGGTCTAATTCCACGTTGAAAAATAATTCGCAAACACCGCGCCTGGACATTCCATTGACGTTGATGGTTACACCACTTATGGCAATAAAATCATGTAATGTTGGCATACAATTTCGTTTTTCCCATAAGAAAGCTCCAGTTTCAATATTATCGGGCTGATCATCTTCACTACTATCTATTAGAGCTATGCCACGCTTACGCGTATGGGATATTTGCATTTCTATGCTTGAATCCGAATCCGAACTGTAATTCATTATGGTAACCTAATTTTATTAAATTTTATTATGTATTACTTTTTTTATTATTTTATTATTTTGAACTTACAACCAGAAAAGTAAGAAAAATATTTGTTTATCGTACAGACTCTTTAACGATTGCTGATAAGCTGGAAACAAAAATTATTGTGTGCGGATTTATCCGCTCCCGGTGATAATGGTCAGTTTTTGTTTGCGGATTATTCCGTCAAATGATGCAAATGGGTTAAGACAACACGATGATTCGAAGTCCGTAGTATGATTTCTACCGAATGTGGCCCACGCACGCAAAACGAAATATCACGAATCGTGTAATTGGATCCAGGTATCAACTGCGTCCCGAACATCCGTCTCTGTCCGCCGGGAATTCCGTACTTACCGGCTTTAGCCATTAGCAATTCTCATACATCTCCTTACGCGCCCTTCACGGCGAACAAAAACGCACATAACTCACCCGCTGACCCGTTATCACGTTCTACAAACATAAAATCGCGGCAAATCGCAGGTGCCGAAGGGCCAACGTGCCCAAATCGAATTCATGCCGGCTCCTATCCCTCCTGCGTGACCATTTCTGTGCCAGCCCTCCGTCACTCTTTTTGCCCACGGCGGCCCTGCGAAACGACTTTAGATTTGATTTACCGCGAAAGTATCTCGCCTTCCGGTAAAAAGTTGCCCCGCGCTCGGATCTGCCCCTCTTCGACAGTTTCTCGCACTCTCCCTCGCTTCCATCTCTACACATCCCACGCCCGGGTCCCAGAACGCGATCTTTTATTGCCGGACAGTGATCCTACCTTCTGACCGCCACCTGTGCGATTCCGCTACGGATTCACGCATACGGTCAAGCCTCTCGTGTTGTCCCTATTGGTCCTTCCTTCACAGTGACCACCCCAATAGTTATGTCCATGTAAAGGCTACTGTAAGGTTTCCAGAACGTCGTGCACTAAGTTAATCTTGTACAACTATTGCACGTTGGGTGTTTGATGGCAAGTATTTGAGATTTGCATATATATTGCATATATGTTGCATATATATTGCATATATGTTGCATATATATTGTATATATATTCCATACATATATATATGCAAATCTCAAATACTCGCAAACAAGCACCCAACCTGCAATAGTTGTGCAAGTATTTGAGATTTGCATATATATTGTATCTATATTGCATATATGTTACATATCTGTTGCATACACATTGCATTTATATTGCATATTTATTGTATATATATTCCATACATATATATATGCAAATCTCAAATACTCGCAAACAAGCACTCAACCTGTAATAGTTGTGCAAGTATTCGAGATTTGCATGTATATTGCATCCATATTGCATATATGTTACATGTATGTTGCATATATATTCCATATATATATATGCAAATCTTAAATACTCGCAAATAAACACCTAACCTGCAATAGTTGTGCAAGATTAACTTAGTGCATGACGTTCCGGAAACCTTACAGTAGCCTTTACATGGGCATAACCACAAAATGTAAGTGACTGATTTCATGATAAGTATTAAACAAGAAAACCCGAATAATTAAAAAATTAAATTAGTGTATTATAACCTGTCAGGCCACAAACTCTCATTAAAGGAACTGTCTGGTATATCACTTTACATATATAGCATGCTTGACTGATTGTTTAAGATAATATAGGCACAGGAAAACCTTTAAATGGGTGTAGAAACACAAAGGTGGACACTGTCGGAAGGACCAGTAGGGTCAATGTGGGAGATTTTTCTTACGTACTCTTTTAAAAAAGATATCAACAAATTGCGCATACATTGACGGGTGATGTGAAATTAGGTAAAGCGCAATGAATCCAACGCACGGTGAAAGTGAAGTGCGAATTTCCGAAGATACCGTTTTAACGATGCGCAGGGGTCATGAAAAATGCAGATTCAAAGCCGCTGATGATCGAGCAATTTAGCGCCGTGCAAGTCTGTTGCTTTAGCAAAATATTTGCTCTGGCAGTAGGTAACCGCGGTGGGTATGGAAAATGTAGATTTAACCGCCCCCCTGATCGGTCGATTTAGCTCTATAAAAGTCGGCTACTTTATCAAAATATTTGCCGCGGCAGCGCATAACCACTGTGGTCATGGAAAATTCAAATTTGATCCCTTTGATGATCGACGATTTAGCGCTAAAAGTCTATTATTTGATCAAAATATTGGGGTGTTCATACATAATGCCGCTATAAACGACTGCGGCTTATCGCAGCGACGCTAATCGAGCAGCGGCAGTTGAAGTGAAAAATTATCCGCGACATAAAGATGCATGAGTACTCTCCACTCGATGATATCGACTGCTCCTTGCAGATCCGTAATTCTCTACTATTTAACACCGCGGGCCGTTGCCGGGAAATTTTCGACGTCGAGTCCTTTATTAAATCGCGCCAGTAAGTAAGTTAGCGTTAATTTGTACGCCGTTTATACGGGAGGCGAGGCACGAAAGAGTCCAGAAAGTTGTTCTGTAACAACCGGCCCACTACTCGTATAGGTAGCCACATGCCAGACTCCCGGACGCGATAATTTCAGCTCGCCCTACATGCGCCGAAAGGGTTAAAATAAACAAGCGAATTTACATTACAAGGCGGGCGAGTTTCGGACGCCCCGATAAAAATGCAAATTCAAACGCAATTCCGTGGACCCGTTCGGGAGTTTCGGCGCAACGTTGATCGGAAACGTTAACGCGATTAATGAGCGCATGAGTTATTTTTCGCTCGAAATTAGACCGAGCGATAAAACGTCGGAATGAATGATATCCAAAATATTCCATAAAATGACAAGCCACGAAATTGGTCCATGTAACATCCCGACCCCCTGGAACATAAAGCCGTCAGCCTCGCTTATTAACTGCGCGAACGGGTTTTTTATCGGTTTCTCATTAAAAATGTTCACCGTCGGTGAAAACGTTCGTGCATGTTATTGAGTGCATAAATCGGCTTTGTCCACGGCGATGTATGTAAGCGTCTTATGGCAAACGTCTTCGATGTTTAGGAATAATATACGTACGTAGAATATTACATCAAAGGAATAATCGGAGAGAACTAAATTGCTGGAAATTGTTAATAGTAGATTCGCGGAACCATTAGGATGAATATCCGGAAAAATAGGTGTACTACGCATAGAATTTCGAAATTAAAAGCCTGAATGTAAATTAATCTGAAGATGAATATGTATTATTGCATTAATAAAACTTAGCAAGAGTTGCGCGAAAATAATAGTAAGTGTTTCCGCAATTTCATAATCAATTTCCCCGCATTTATGTGTTTACTCACAAATTGATGACTGTCTAACCAGGTTTGCCTAAATTTATAATACTGCGGTTTGATTCTCCCGTGTATACTGCGAATGATCATGTATACTTGTCACCAGAATATATTTTGTAAATAACTCCTGTATTCATAACATTCCGACAGATCGCATTGCTAAACAGAAGACAACTTTAAAAACGTATCCTTTCGAACATACATGTAACAAAATACATCGCACACGAATTGAATACAATAAAATCAATCAAAATCCACCCTTTGCATATTCATCTAGAACTACACTGTATCGTCTGTAAAGTACTAGAATCGTGAAAGCTTACCAATCGTGACTCATAAAATATTGCTTGCCCCGCGAAACTTCTGACTAAACATAGCGATACGCTTCAAATATCAGCGAGAACAGAAAGAAGAACGCAATGCACAAAAGTGAAGGACGTAAGCCGGCCGACTGATAAGTTCCGCCCGAATCGCCATAATTAATTTCGCCTGACTGTCTAACCAGGTTTGCCCAAATTTATAACATTGTGGTCCGATTCTCCCGTGTGTACTGCGAATGATCTTGTATACCTATGACCAGAATATATTTTGTAAACATCTTCAACAGATCGCATTGCTAAACAGAAGACAACTCGGAAAACGTATCCTTTCGAACATACATATAACAAAATACATCACACACGAACTCAACACAATCAAATCAACCAAAATCTACCCTTTGCATACTCATCTAGAGTACTGCATCATTTGCAAAGTGCCAGAATCGTGAAATCTCACCAAATCTATCGTGACTCATAAAATATTGCTTGCGCCGCGAAACTGTTGACCAAACATGGCAACGCGCTTCAAATATCAGCGAGAACCCAAAGAAGAACGCAATGCACAAAAGTGAAGGACGTAAGCCGGCCGACTGATAATTTCCGCCCGAAGTCACCATAATTAATTCCGCCTGACTGTGTAACCAGGTTTGCCTAAATTTATAACATTGTGGTTTGATTCTCCCGTGTATACTGCGAATGATCCTGTATACCTATGACCAGAATATATTTTGTAAACATCTCCTGTATTCATAACAGAATCGCATTGCTAAACAGAAGTCCCCCTTGAAAACGTATCCTTTCGAACATACATATAACAAAATACATCACACACGAACTCAACACAATCAAATCCACCAAAATCTACCATTTGCATACTCATCTAGAGTATTGCATCATTTGCAAAGTGCCAGGATCGTGAAATCTCACTAAATCTATCGTGACTCATAAAATATTGCTTGCGCCGCGAAACTTCTGACCAAACATGGCAACACGCTTCAAATATCAGCGAGAACAGAAAGAAGAACGCAATGCACAAAAGTGAAGGACGTAAGCCGGCCGAATGATAAGTTCCGCCCGAAGTCGCCATAATTAATTCCGCTTGACTGCCTAACCAAGTTTGCCTAAATTTATAACATTGTGGTTCCATTCTCCCGTGTGTACTGCGAATGATCTGTATACCTGTGTATCTGACCTATATACCTGTCACCAGAATATATTTTGTAAACATCTCCTGTATTCATAACATTCCGACAGATCGCATTGTTAAACAGAAGACAACCTTAAGAACGTATCCTTTCAAACATACATATAACAAAAACATCGCACACGAACTCGACACAATCAAATCAACCAAAATCTACCCTTTGCATACTCATCTAGTATTACATCTCATCACCTGCAAATGGTGAAGGCTTATCAAATCTATCGTGACTCATAAAATATTGCTTGCGCCGCGAAACTTCTGACCAAACATGGCAACACGCTTCAAATATCAGCGAGAACCGAAAGAAGAACGCAATGCACAAAAGTGAAGGACGTAAGCCGGCCGACTGATAAGTTCCGCCCGAAGTCGCCATAATTAATTCCGCCAGGCCGGGGGTGCGTGCAATTATATCGCCGGGCGGAACAACTTGCACATATCTCAAAAGTTTAATCTATCTCGGGCACGCGCGAACCGGCGCGAGCGAAACGTCGTGTAGCCGGCAGCCGCACAATTGGGGTGCGATGCTCAGTTGATTAAACGCAGCCTGAACTGTTGGTGCATTGCGCGGAAAACCGGGAAACAGCCAGGCCAAGACGGCGTTTCCTACCGACGCTCGGCACGTTTCCTCATCTCGCTGACGCACACGCGAAAATCCACGTTTCATGCACGCCTACGTACACGGTGTATGCTAAATGTGTTGACCGTTATTTCAAATTTACGGAACGAAGCGATGCCTTGGAAATAGGGGCGAGTCGGTGTGATCACTAGTAAACTGGTTGTTTTGTATAAAATATAAAATAAAGATAAATTTTCGTTCTACTCGTAGCACTAGCCACGATTTTATCAGCACAGTTAACTTGGAGAGTGCATTGTTATATTTATCAAAGGATGAGGACTATATAAGTACGTAAGACAAGAATCTAATACATATAAGTATGCTAAATGTGTTGACCGTTATTTCAAATTTACGGAACGAAGCGATGCCTTGGAAATAGGGGCGAGTCCGTATGATCACTAGTAAACTGGTTGTTTTGTATAAAATATAAAATAAAGATAAATTTTCTTTTTACTCGAAGCACTAGTCACGGTTTTATCTACACAGTTAACTCGGAAAGTGCATTGTTATATTTATCAGATGGATGAGGATTATATAAGTACGTAAGACAAGAATCTAATACATATAAGTATGCTAAATGTGTTGACCGTTATTTCAAATTTACGGAACGAAGCGATGCCTTGGAAATAGGGGCGAGTCCGTATGATCACTAGTAAACTGGTTGTTTTGTATAAAATATAAAATAAAGATAAATTTTCTTTTCACTCGAAGCACTAGCCACGATTTTATCTACACAGTTAACTTGGAAAGTGCATTGTTATATTTATCAGATGGATGAGGACTATATAAGTACGTAAGACAAGAATTTAATATAAGTAGAGAGTTAATTGTGGCAGGTTTATGTGGTTAAGAGACCATTTCTTATTTGACTATTAGTTCTTTTTTTTTGTTATGAACAGTACTCACTGCTTACTATTAAAAATCTTATTTTATATTTATGTAAAATAAGAATGTTGCTTTTAAATAGTGAGTACTACTAATAGTGACGAGTTTACAAGTCACTATCAAAATTTTGATTTCATAATAAGTATGCGTAAATATATTTTTGTATTGTACGAGTACCAAATATATGTACACAGAAAATAAACATTTTACTGGTGATCATATATAAGTATATGCATGCACGTGTATATTCAAGCGGCATGCATAGGCACACGAATGTATATAAACAAACTTCGAACAACACTAGCTCCCGAACAATAATTCCTCAACGCCCAACACGTGAGAAATTAACAATAAGCTAATTGCCACCTAATTGCTGATAAGCTGAAAACAAAAATTATTGTGTGTGGATTTATCCGCTCCCGGTGATATTGGTCAGTTTTTGTTTGCGGATTATTCCGTCAAATGATGCAAATGGGTTAATCGTGGGTTGAGTTAAGAAAATGCCGAAGGCCTGCCGAAATTCTGAAATTCCGCTTATAAAAGATGGCCCGATTAAAGTAAACGTCGGATAAAGTCGCGGCGCGGCTCGGGGAGCGGGACTTCATAAAAAAAGATGGAGAGGCGGCCTTTCATTGTCACCGGGCCCGTCAGGAGCGTCAACTTTAAAGGCAGTTTCCAGCCGAGCCGAGGCGGAGATACTCGGCTTCCTCGTCGAGGGTGAGATAAAAACGCCGTATCTAATAAGCGGCGGCGTTAAACTTACATCATTTTACTGGCTTCCTTCCGAATGGACGTAAAGCGAGACGCAGGCGGGAAACGCGAAGTACGCGACGCGCGTCAAACACTGACCCACTATTCGCTTGAAAAAGTGCAATCGAATAAATGATGTGTTAACACGTTCGCAGATATTAAAAGTTTCAGCGAGGTGCAAAAATTGACAGTCATATTATTTAAAAATTGGCTGTGATATTCGAAATTTGATTAAACACATTTTATAAGGGTAGTCAGATTATCATATTTTAGTTTAGTTAGTCATTGTCTTGACAAGTATAATAATTACAAAAATTAAATTAAATTAAATATCATTGACTTTAAGATTTCAATGCAATAGCATTTATGTCATTCTGCATCATCATGAAAATGAATGCTATAGCAATCATGTCATTGTGTATCATCATGAAAATGAATGCTATAGCATTCACGCCTGCAAACGTGTTAATAGGCTGTGCAAAATAATCCTTACGTGTAAGTATCGATGGTTATTTGGTTTTGTTGTGAATCATCAAGTCGCTGTACATGTTTGAAAATTGCAAATATGTCCTACTCAGCTCGGACCAAAAATGATATGACATAGTAATGTATACTGTGGAGTAACTTGTGGTGTGTAATTGTAACTTTGTGACTGATAACGGGATAATTCGGTAAATTTTGTGAAAAGGAGATGTAGAAGTTTTAAAGAAGCCTGTTGGGAATATTTCGTTCTGACATATTTGAATGTAGACTGAAATTTTGATGCAGAGAGGTTTAAAAACAGCCCGTTGCTGGCAGAAGTGGAAACTTTTATTGAACTGTCTCGTAATAAATTGAATCAATAAAGTGTGACACTCATCGACACTTGCTTCCAATGCATTTTGGTATTTCACTTCCAATATAGCACGTAAATCATTTATAACTCACTATAACTAACCATCTTACAGACCGGTGAGGATCGATTTTTCGAGCATCTTTTAAAGGTCGTTTTTCATAATAAAGGAGGAACCCCCAATATTTCAGCAAACGCCAACATACTTCCAACTGATGCCTCTGTAAACTAAGCTATCGTAGCTCATACTACATTTTTAACAAAGTAGGTAAATCATTATTGACACATATATTGGCACATGTAAGGCGCCGAAGAAATTACATCTCCATCTTTAAAAATCGTAATTCATAATAAAGCAGAGACACTCTAATTTTTTAATAGAAACCAACCTACTTGATTCTGCTATAAACTGAAGATCGTATAATACAAAATTCAGTCAAATTCGCTTTCATTTAAACGTATCTCATTGTCGTCTACTAGCAGAAGTAGTTCATTAGCAATGACATATTATTGTGTGGGATCTTAGTCCTATATCCAGGGACCTGCGGTCCGACCACGAATGGCATATTCTACTTCAGCAATGACACATCGAAGAACTGACTTCTCAACCTTTAATATGTTGACTGCCGTGCGTATTTTACTGTATTAAAACGGCGATACTATAAAATACTGAATTGTGCAAAACGTAAATAATGTGCAGGTATTGGAGACCAAAGGATCGCATCACTATTCTAATAATAACTGCATTTACAAAATAATTATTGCTACCCATTGCGAATATTTTGGATCTACATTAACACGTTGACTGCCACGGTGGTCACATGTGACTGGCGCAAAAGATTTGATTAAAAATGCAAAAAATTTGCAATGAAGCCTATTCGCAATCTTGCAAAAGCAGTTGATATTGGAATAGTGCTTTAATACTCTGGCTTCTAATAAGGCTGCGTTACCTTCATTTGGCACGATTTAATCATACTCTGCAGTATTTTATTGCATCGCAGTTCTAACATAGCAAAATACGCTTGGCAGCCAACGTGTTAAAATGTCTTGCGCCGGTCAGCGATGACGATCACGGCAGTCAAAGTGTTAAATGTTGTCTTTCATCGTAAATCCGGCACCGCCAAATTTCCCAGCAGTAACCAATCTATTTCGAATCTCTGCCACTGTCAACGAAAACTAGTATGCAACGAAATTTACAAGTCATCAGATTCCTCTGCCATTCTCTTTCTATCAAAATGCTCTGACACTCGGTTTGCATCTAGACAAGTGTATCAACAATGACACCACAGCCGTCTTACAAACCGTCGAAGTATTGACCCCTCAGGCTTTAAAAGTCGGTTTCCATAATGAAGCGGTAATCCTTCGTCCCCCGGCACTTTCCGCCGTCACGTACGACACTCTGCCCTTTTTTCATCCGCCTCCTCCTCTTATTCTTCGGCGCCTTTGTTCATCGGCGCACATAAAGCGCTTTGATATTAGCAAGTCGACGGTGGTCACGTATTGTCAAGCCCGCCGTGTAAAATAAACTCGACGCCGTCGTATAAAATGGTCGCCGCGGCCGGAGGAGAGGGCACACACATAGTGTATTCACTGCCACGGCTTCGCCAACATGTTTCATTCGGTGTAACGCGCTAACGTCGACATAAAGCATCGTTACATCGTTGCCGCGGACGACACGGACTGAGAATTAAGTGTCGACGACGCTGCGGATAAATAAAACACATGTACGCCGCTGCGTCTTTCTGAACGCATTAAATGCCGCGTCGTCGTGGGGCAGAAAAAAAATTGTTGACACCTAGCGCACTTTATCGCCGTGGAGCGATAAAACTCCCGAGGGTTTACTTTTCGAGTTATGCGACTCTTAACCTCGTTACGCTCATTAGCGGGAGCATTTAAGTACCCGGCTGTTTTGAAGTGAAGAATTTTTAAGCGGCGCGACTTCGCCGCGGAAACACTTTCCTTCTAATGGGACGTGAAACTAATCTGTGTTCAGGCGGGAAGGACGGATTTACGGATTTTGCGTTTTTCGGCGTTTCTCTTGGACGGGAAATAAGGGAAACGTCGAATGTTTCGGTGATGCGTGTTATATAAACGTGGAAATATTTTCCAGCTATATAAGTCGAGTTAACTAAAAGTATCATAGAATTGTAAAATGTTACTTGATCATAATAATATTAACACTTTGACTGCCATGATGGTCACCGGTGACCGACGCAAGAAATTTTACTGAAGATATAAAATATTCGCAATAGGTAGCAATTATTATTTTATAAATGCAGTTGTTATTAGAATAGTGATGCGATCCTTTGGTCTCCAATACCTGCACATTATTTACATTTTACATAATTCAGTCGAACGCTGTAGTATTTCATAGCATCACCGTTCTAATATAGCAAAAAACGGTTGGCAGTCAAGGTGTTAACACGTGGTCACTGGTGACCGGGGCAAAAGATTTTACTAAAAATGCAAAAAATTCGCAATGAAGCCTATTCGAAATCTTGTAAAAGCAATTGTTACAGTTATCTTTATTTTGCACGATTTAACTATACTCTGCAGTATTTTATCGCGTCGCGGTTCTAACATAGCAAAATACGCTTGGCAGTTAAAGGGTTAATAGAAAAAGATACTTGATCATAATAATATTAATAGATCACGTTACTATTGATTGTAGTTAACGTAACATAAAATTAATCCACGTGTGTGTCAGAGTAGACCGAATTGGTGAATTTCGCATTTTCCAGAATTTCTCTTGGACGTAAGTTATGGGGAACATAACAAATATCTGTAATACGCATTGCCATGCGTACCTGTAAATATTTTCCAGCCACATATATCACGTGTTCACCTAAGAGTATCACAGAATCAGGCGTACTATAACGTGACCGAGTTTCTCTTATTACATGATCATTATGATATAACCAGTCATTATGACTGGTAGGTACTAGTAATTAAACAGAACGTGACGCGAAACTAAAGACTTACAACTACTTTTGACTCGATAACAGCACGTGTCCTTACCAGGCATATAATTTTGTGGAATTTATCACACTGCCCGTTGCGCGTACATTCCCGCGAAGTCTTTCATTAAATCGCATTAGTAAGTAAGCTAGCGTTAATTTCTACACCGTTTACACAGGACGCAAGACACGAAAGACCTGAGAAGACCTATTGCAGAATTAGCCGAGTTTACTCTACTGTCCTTCCACTGAACCCGCGTTTCATGTGAGCACCCGTAATTTTCACGGCGCGTGTTTCTGCCAAGGCATAATCAACAATAAACAAAAGAAAAAGCCGTGAGGGACGGAGAATTAACAAAACTTTATCATTTTAAATCCCTTTCGGACGCAGCGAATTCGATGACAGTTCGAACTCACGTTTGACACCTGCCATTTGTCAAATGCATATATGCGTGCTCCGATTCTATCCTTTATTTTCGTCAAACGCGTAATTGTGCATTTTGCCTCTATCAAGTGTTTTTCCCGGACGCAAATATGCCTTCACCGGTTACAGGCTGAATCGTTTACACTTTGACTGCCGTGATAGTCACCGGTGACCACTGCCAAAGACTTTAGTGAAGATCCAAAATATTCGCAATAAGTGATGTTATCTTACTAACAGCAATACCGTAGAAAGTTGTTAAATACGCTCACGTACTAGATTTGCAGCCGTTTTATGTAGTATCCCGGTAGCAGTAATGCTCGGAACAAAGGATCACAAACCTGGAAACCCGTGAACCGTACCGGCCGTGAGTACAGATGCGGATAGTGTGAGTATAAAATTAACGAAAAGAAAATGAAAAGAAAATGAAACGAAAAAACGCAGTACAGCAGTAACACTAATACGACCGTCCCAGTAGTACAACCGTAGCAATAGCACGACGGTAATGCCACCGTACCATCAGTTCGCATACTCGGAAGCATTCATTGCGATCACGCACATACTTTACCGCCGTACCGCGGTACACATCGCCGAATTAAGGGGTAACATGTACCTTAAATTTTCAAAAAATCAAAAAAATTTTTTTTAGAGCCTTAACACTTTGATTGCCGTGATGGTGACCGGCGCAAAAGATTTTACTGAAGATCCGAAATATTTGCAATGGGTAGCAATTATTATTTTATAAATGCAGTTGCTGTTAGAATAGTGATGCGATCCTTTGGTCTTCAATACCCGCACATTATTTACATTTTGCGTGATTCAATCAAACGCTGTAGTATTTCATAGCATCGCCGTTCTAAAATACAGTAAAATACGCACGGCAGTCAACGTATTAACACGTTGGCTGCCACGTTGGTCACCGGTGACCGGTGCAAAAGATTTGACTAAAAATGTAAAAAATTTGCAATGTTGCCTATTTGCATTCTTGTAAAAGCAATTGATATTGGAACGTTGCTTCCATACTTTGGCTTTTAACAATACGTTATCTTCATTTTGCACGATTTAATCATACTCTGCAGTATTTTATCGCATCGCAGTTCTAACATAGCAAAATACGCTTGGCAGTCAATGTGTTAATAGTTCAGGCTCAACGCACAAATGCGTTGAAACGTTAAAATGTGCTAAACTATATCTCCTGAAACTACTCTGTACGTATATTTCTATCGCCCGTGCGCCTTTGCAGACAGTTTCTGAATCGGCGGCAATTTACAAATTGAAATGTCCCCAAAACTATGCGCGAAACCAAAGAAAAGCTCTTCGCCGGGATGTTAGTAAGCTGCCGGCCGATTTTTGCCGTCCACTCTCGGATGTGGCGCAAACGACGTCATTCGAGCGGAAGTCGGATACCTGCGCACTCGAAGTTGTTCCCGCTAAAAACAGCTAATCGCCCTCCGAGTCCCCTCTGTACCCTCGTAAAAATATCCAATATGCATTTTACGAGGAAAAGAAGCATCCACGACTCCGCTCATGGCACCCGCCCGCCCACCCCCCTTTTTCACGCAACCTGTTTTCAGCGTCGAGACGCCGCCGCGGCACGGTGGACATAAAAGTCTTGATTAAAATTTTAACCGATCCCCCGCCGTCGCTCTCACCTGCTCGAAGCCCAACTACCCGACCACTACCAACTCTGCCGAGCTAACTATTTCGTCCTCCTTTTTGGCCCGCCGATGCTCGACGTCCCATCTTTAAATTCATATATTCGAGCTTAACCGGCGAGCATAAAAATAATGAATATACATAAAAATGTCGGTGGCGTTCGGCCGAGGTGTACACGGGTGTAAAGCGTAATTTTCGCCGGAGGGTCAGAGGGTAGAGGCAAAAACAGGAGAACGCGCGGTGGGGGTAGAAGGCATGGGAAGCGATGGAAAATGTAAGATTCGTTGATGGGTGGAGCGACCTAGAATGTGTTACATCGTTTGATATCTTGTAATATTTCAATACTGTTGTAATATTTCTTATTCTTATTCTTATTCTATTACTTTGTAATATTTCAATACTATCATATGCCAAGGTGAATCGATGGGGTTGAATTTATGTGTCGACCGTATTCCCGGGAGATGAATTTAGTTATGCTACTAATCGCGATCTCGTACTGTTGGGAGTTTATATGTCCGAAATAGAAATTGCCAAGTTTTACATAAGAACTATTGGTGGAGGAGATAGCTGAGTTATACCGGGTGGAATATTCTTAAAGGACTGAGCGTAGGAAAAATTTGGAAGCATAGATGTTAGGAATACTGTGTTTTATATTGTTTGGCATACCGGAATATACTGCCATTGCTGGTAAGGCAAAAAAAAAATACTGTGATAGCTAGCATGAGAGTAAATATGATGGTTAAGCAGTCGTGGGGCGAAGAGAAGAAAAAGGAATTAAAAAAGACGGGGGACGACACACTTCCACATAATCTTTTCCTGTTACTCTAATACCGTTTCATTAAATTAAACGTAGCCTATGGGTATCGCTCGTTAAGATTGCTTTACATATCAGAAAACCGATTCAATTAACTCGAAACACTGACCGAACAGGGCGGAACACGTGATTATACTATCACGCACTTTTTTCCATTTTCCCCTCTTTTTCCGGTTTTAATAAAGATTACTCCGGATTTCATTATACCGATATTACGCCCCTTTTTCGCGGATGATAATTGGATTCATCGTTGCTCGTAGGTGGGGGGACGAAGTTGTTTTTTTTTCTGCGGAGAGCACACGATTTTTACGTCAACTGCCGAACATTAATTTTGCGCAATATTACGAGCCGATAATCGAATGCGAGAGTGTAAATTCAAGAAAATGTATTTTGTTCTTACGCCAAATAGGTATTTTCGTAATATCTGTACATTTATCGTAAATTCTCGCAGAGTTGGAGTAAACTCTCGAACGTGATATGACGTAATATTACAAGACTGTAACATATAAAAAAAAAACATTTTTCCCTTGCCCAAGACATGGCTTTGCGTCATTTCTTGCAATTTCTCGTGAATTTTCACAGGGCAAACTCTCGAACCTTAACGTGAGGCAATATTAAGAGTCGATATTTATCGTCGTGCATATGAAAATGCAAAAAAATGTCTTTGCACAAGACGTAATTTTACACAATTTCTTACAATATCTCGGAAATTCTCGTACAGTTCGAACAAACCCTCAAACCTTAATGGTATGGGATACTGTAGCTCGATAGTGTATACTAGCTGATAAATTGGTTTATACCAATCGATGCTAAAGAAAATATTACCACTTTCTTGCGCAACACATTGTTTGACGTAATTTTTTCAAATTTCGTGTAAATTCTCGTACAATTCGAATAAACTCTCGAACTTTAATGGGGTGGAATATTATGGCGCGATAGTGTATACTAGTCGATAAATTGGTTTATACCATTCAATGCTACAAAAAAAAATATTATTTTTTTCTTGCACAAAACATCGTTTGACATAATTTTTCCAAATTTCGCGTAAATTCTCATACAATTCGAATAAACTCTTAAATCTTAATGAGGTGGAATATTATGGTGCGATAGTGTATACTAGTCGATACATTGGTTTATACCAATCAATGTTACAAAAAAAATATTATCTTTTTCTTGCACAACACATCGTTCGACGTAATTTTTTTCAAATTTCGCCTAAATTCTCGTACAATTCGAATAAACTCTCAAACTGTAATGGTGTGGGATACTGTGGCTCGATAGTGTATACTAGATAAATTGGTTTATACCAATCGATGCTACAAAAAAAAAATATTATCTTTTTCTTGCACACAGCATCGTTTGACGTAATTTTTTCAAATTTCGCGTAAATTCTCGTAGAATCCGAATAAACTCTCGAACCTTAACGTGGCGCGATATTACGAGTCGATAGTCATCTCCAGGACCTCTCGCCCTCCGAAATGTAAACCCTGTGACGGACAGGTTCCGGGCCAAAGGGGGAAAACCGGAGTGAAGAAGGGTGCGACGGCATGAGACTCTATGAGAGTGTATATCAACTGACACGCACGGGTGCCTATGTGTGAGCACGAGAGCTGGAAGGGTCTCTTTAATGAATCCAAAGTAGCTGCTGTTTCGTTTCGCCTTGGCGAATACGTCGCTTGCGAAATGTCCTAATCTGCAAAATGTCCCAAAGTGCTGATGCGGAAGACCGTATAAATTCTATGGGGCGTGAGCCCCCGAAAGGTAGAGAATTAGAGGGTGGGTGGATGTGCTGCGTATACAGGGTGCTCGGGAAAACGTATTGCAAAAGGCGGAAGGGTCGGTTCTTTGCGAGCGAATAAATCAAATATGCATTGCAGTGTGTCATTTGCGTAAGCCGTGGCCGAAAACTCGCCGAGTTTACTTTACATCCGACCGCTTTAGGAGGCGATCCGCGAAGAGATGAGATCGTATTGGAAGATTGAAAATTGGAGAATGCGATCGGTTATAACGGAATCGCCGTATTGAAGATGAATTCATTTTTGCCGGAGATAAAAAGTATCGTCGGATGCGCTCGACTTATTTCCAGCGCACCGTCGTGACATTTGCGGTTATGCGTCGAATTTTTAGAACACCCTGTAGAGGTGTCCACGCTTATATATGTACGAGGTGGCTCGTTGAAGACGGAAAGTTTGAGCAAAAAAGGGAGAAAAATGTCGAGAAAGGGAAAAAGATAGAGATGGACAGATGGGGAAAGAAAGGACACGAAAGTGGGGCCAAGAGGGAAAGAGAAAGAGAAATGTTGAAGCAGGTCCAGGCGTAGCAAAGTGCGCCGTAAGGTCGTTAACCATGTTAAATTTAAATCCACCAAAATTCGTCTTGCATTTAAGGTCTTTTCCTCCGAACTCTCTCTCTCTCTCTCTATCTCCCACTCTCTTTCTTCCCTTCTCCCTATCTCGTCACACCCCGCTCGTACGGTCTTCGAATTAACTGGCACCGGGGAAAAAGGGGTTTCCCGCCGTCAAGTAATTAAATTGCGACGAGTTAAAATTTCCTCTCGGCGCAGGAGAGCAGGGGGTCGATTAATGTGTCGGGGTCAAGAGTCGAGGTCGATCGATTAACTTGGCGGATCTAATTCGGGAAGGATCGCCGGGCGTAGTTGCTTATCGTCTCTAATTTTATCCCTCATCGCCCTATTATATACTAAACTCTGAAACTCAACTGCTTCTGGTCGCTATTCAAAAAGTAACACCAACGGTAACCAGCAACAAAAGCATTGACGCATACAAAATTAATTCACACTTTCCGGGACCTTCGGAGTTCGCAATATGTCGATTGAGCTAATCCGCTGGTTCAATTGCAATTTCAAACTATTGTGATTTCTGCTTTGATATGTATTGTTATGTACCTGCACTCCCAGATAATTCATACCGCGTATACAGAGTTTTGCGCAGCAACAAAATCCACAAATTAACACTTTATAACCACCAACAAAAGCATTAACGCATACAAAATTAATTCACATTTTCCGGGACCTTCGGAGTTCGCAATATGTCGATTGACCTAATCCGCTGGTTCAATTGCAATTTCAAACTATTGTGATTTCTGCTTTGATATGTATTGTTATGTACCTGCACTCCCAGATAATTCATACCGCCTATACAGAGTTTTACGCAGCAATAAAATCGACAAATTAACACTTTATAACCACCAACAAAAGCATTGACGCATACAAAATTAATTCACACTTTCCGGGACCTTCAGAGTTCGTAATATATCGATTGAGTTAATCCGCTGGTTCAATTGCAATTTCAAACTATTGTGATTTCTGCTTTGATATGTATTGTTATGTACCTGCACTCCCAGATAATTCATACCGCGTATACGGAGTTTTGCGCAGCAACAAAATCGACAAATTAACACTTTATAACCGCTGACCGTAATTCTCTACACAGCCGTCACTACTCAACAATTTGTCAAAACGCGACCGCCAGCCAGCCCCATAAAACCGTGCCACGAACGAGCCGTACGCCCACCCATCTCCCTGCACAAATTGGCGCCGACGCGCGTCACAATTAGACATAACCCGACGAATGAAGCGAACGCCTGTTGTCGTGGTAGAATGAGTACCCCAAAACCTTTTCTATTATAAATCTTTCGCTGTTGCGTTCTCCTTAAGCAAACCTATGCCCGGGACCGATTTCTTCGTACAACGGCTATAAGAGCATTTACTTAGTGCTGCAAGGGCAAAATAAATACACCTTACATTCGATAAGTAATTCTGTACAATTTGACATAACACCGTATTTCGCTTGATATACAAAATAATTACTTTGAAATTTTTTAACTGAAACTTCAGTTATTTTGTAGTTCCTTTTATTATTAATTTTATCATTTCACGTATAGCTAATTCTAGAAAATTTGCTATAAGGCGTTATTTTGGTTGATATACTAAACTATTGTTGCATAATTTCATTAAATTAAACTTTACTTATCACTCTGATCATTCGGTTGATGCGATTCGGTGTAAAACAATAATATAAAATTGTGTAAGTGAAAATTAACAGCAGCACGAGAACAAGGTAGGGGTTAGTGTACACTTGATATGACATAATATCGGGCGAATTTTCATTTATTCCAATTTTCATTACTGAACTGTCAAATGCCAAACTGAGGATGGGTCACAAAAAGACAATAACACAAAAAGCACACCCTCCTGCAATTTTGTATTACCATTAATGCCACACTTGAAGACACATAAACGTGTGCCAATCGAAATAAGACATTACCCCCAACACACCAAACTCAACCAAATAAACCAAAATCGCTATAGAACACGCAAAACTAAGCACACCAGCGCCAGAATCAGCATCACCGCATAAGTTTTATCCATAGACAACAGTGCATCGTCCCAAAGTATTTGATGATGCATAACTGCAAGCATACATAAGACCCCGAACGAAATAGACAACCGGTGCTGGACCCGACAGTCGTCGTCCGAAGTGAAACACATAAGTCGCATATTAAAATAAACCTCATAACAGAAAATTAGTCCGTCTGTGAGATGTGAAAGCTAAACTAACAGAAATAAAAAGGCGAGAATGCATACAGATCGCTTGAGATGAAAGTTGACTAATAATTTATTTGCTCTGTGCACTTCGCCTGCGGGACGACGACTGACTACAAGTTCTCGTCTCTGCAAAGCCTACGGTTTGGGTCTTGTACCTAATAGAGATAAGCGGCACAATCGTCATCCGATGAAAGGTCGATGACCCATCGTCGTCTACACTTATTAGCATCACCGCACCTTACGCCATCCTACTGTAGGATATAAGATGTTAGGTGTCGAAGCGGCATGCGGAATTATATTAAGTTGAATAAATGTATTGAAAGATAAATGAAAGCACTAATATATAAGTATAAATATAAAATAAAGGTAAAACTGTGGCAATTCGACTACGATTCGGTAAATGGCAAGAAAACGCATCTATACTGGACTGAACTATATCGAACTTGACTGATCTAAACTGCGTAAACTCTGACCTAAGACTCAACTAAGACTGAGCGACAGTTTTATGCGACGCATCTACGGCCGTTTTCCAGATGCTACGATAGTATTAGGTGTACAACTTTGCTCCCGCCGTTTTTTGCATTGGACGAAAGGGAAAAACGGCGGGAGCAAAGTTGTGTACCTATTACATTACTTTTTCTCCAGTTCCACATGACAATACTAAACTGCAATATTCGTTTCCGCCACACAGGCGTGCAGAATTTGCATCAGCGGCGCACGTTACGCGTAGTAGTCTGCTTCCAAGGCAGATCGCATTCCCTCGAAGAAACACAGCCGCGCGCAGCTCATTTCCGCGCGCTAATGTACGAAAGTTTTTCTCCTGGCAGGCCGGCGCCCGTCGTAAAGCCTCGGGAGTTGTTATTCTTCGCGGTGCTAAAGCCCCGACGACGGGGGGTGAAAGTTGCCGAGTCCTCGCGAGTGCACGCCTACAAGTGTAACGTGACTGATCATGGCCCGTTCCGCGTGTTTCGCGCGATACTTTGCGCCGGATTATGTTTCGATCTCGAGAGTGGCCTGTCTCGGGTCTTACGGCGAAGCGAATGGGCGAGGGAAAATTCGGCGCGAGGGATGCCGAGCGTGAAAGTGAGGAAGCTACGGCGTGCGTGGCATGGTTGCGAGAGATGAGTACGAAAGCGCTGCGAGAAAATGGGAGGAAAAAGATACAGCGGCAGATGTCAAATGGAAATGTCGCGGTAGGTTGGTAGCGGCGGTATTGTCAAAATTGCAATTTCGTGGAGTTGACGATTGCGAATTGACGTAATTGAAAACTGAGAGGTATAAGGCGGAATGACCTTCTGATATATGATTGCTGGTGACTGTAGGAATTATATCTGTGCGTTGTGGATGTTCTGTTTCTGCTGTTAATGTACGCGACCGAAGGATGGCATCAAAATGTGTGCAAATTGCTATAATTGTATGTCGATACATATTTGCTATATTGAATGTCACACAGACGATAATGTACCGCAAAGCCGAAGTATAATTAAATTGAATATAAGACTCTAAGGAAATCTAAGCGCCTACCGCCAAATTGCCAAATTGCCAAATGCCGGATTTACGAAATTGATGTGGCCTGGCCCAAAACAAAATTCAGGCGCAAATACCCAAGCGGGTGCAAAGTAATAAAATAAAATACGGGACAAATATTTCATACAGAAGTGTGATGTGAAAATCGGATGGCTTATTGTAGAATATGGAAAAGAAACGCGGCGATAAAGACAGGAATTGCATGGCGGTACTTCGCAATGGACTTCACACGTAGTGATAATGTGTTTTTATGCGATGCATAAGAGTTTTAGGCGCTTGCATTCTGTAGATGTGGGTGTGCACACGTTTTCGTGAAAGAAGCGGCTAAATATATTTCTTTACAAGACAATTCTGCATCACTGTTTAATCACCGCTACGAAACAATTCGGATATTATTTTTTAAGATGAGGCAATAACGTTCGGTGCGAAGGATTTTAAAAGTGAAGCCGCGGCGAGGTGGGACAGGTGGAAGAAATTAATATGAAAGTCGTGAGAAAAAATGCGAGGAAAACAGGAGTAGGAGATTAAACTGAAAAATGTCAAATGCTGCTTCGATGTTAGGATGACAGTAGTGATATAGTCGAAATTGCAAATTCATCTGATTTTAAATTACAAATTGACATAATTGAAAATTGTCGAATATAATCACAACATCGTTCCGCATATTTTTTGCGCAGTAACAGTAACATTTGGCACCGAATATTTCGAGCGTGAAAGTGTGGAGGCTGCGGCGTGCGTAGCCGGGGCTGGAACGAATTTATGTGAAAACGCGGATATACGGGAAAAACAAAAGGAAAATAAAGCAGAAAATATCAAATAACACGGTGATGTTATCTTACTAACAGCAATACCGTAGAAAGTTGTTAAATACGCTCACGTATTAGATTTGCAGCCGTTTTACGTAGTATCCCGGTAGCAGTAATGCTCGGAACAAAGGATCACAAACCTGGAAACCCGTGAACCGTACCGGCCGTGAGTATAGAGGCGGATAGTGTGAGTATAAAATTAACGAAAAGAAAATGAAAAGAAAATGAAACGAAAAAACGCAGTACAGCAGTAACACTAATACGACCGTCCCAGTAGTACAACCGTAGCAATAGCGCGACGGTAATGCCACCGTACCGCCAGTTCGCATACTCGGAAGCATTCACTGCGATCATGCACATACCTCACCACACTTGCGGTACAGATCGGCGAATTAATAGGTAACATATACCTTCAATTTTCAAAAAATCGAAAAAAATTTTTTTGTCTCATATGATACTTTAGAGCCTTAACACTTTGACTGCCGTGATGGTGACCGGCGCAGTAGATTTTACTGAAGATCCAAAATGTTTGCAATGGGTAGCAATTATTATTTTATAAATGCAGTTGTTGGTTGAATAGTGATGCGATCCTTTGGTCTCCAATATCTGCGCATTATTTACATTTTGCACAATTCAATCAAGCGCTGTAGTATTTTGTAGCATTACCGTTCTAATACAGCAAAATACGGCAGTCAAGGTGTTAAAAATAAGGTGCAATTTATCTTATAGGCAAAAATATTTTTTAAAGTAGTTTTACGGCTATTTTATAAAGCAAGTCGTGATGCCTTGGAGCGGTTCAAAGTACATGATACCGATTCTGAAGATTCTGAAGGGACATAATACCAACCGAAATCCAGATTCCATCGAAAAGATGCGAAACAAAATTTTGGCAAGTCTTTACCATAAACTTTCGACGGATGAAGTGCCGCAACACAAGAATTGCCCGGCGTCGGCATAAATATTGCGTCTTCTATTTTTAACGATCGATTTGAAAGCATAATGGCAATGATGCAGATGTTACAATTGAGTATGGGTCGTAATTGTTACAATTTCTGCGTCGAAGCTGACGCCCACCGTATGAAGTTTTCCAGGAAAGAGAAAGAGGAAGAAAATATTAATGTAGAAAGACACCTATATGGTTCAGGCATTGCAGATTAATCGTAAATATGGCAAAACTAGTAAAATAATATGAAATAATGTTACTCAAAACTTGAAATGCGTTTTTCTCAAAACTACGGGTTTTAAATTGACTTGCAGCATAATTTAAACAAATTTTCTCCGATTCACTTGAAATTTTTACTGTAGCTATTAAATTACATTCTCTAAAGAAGTACACATGATTTTTAAGATCGGTTAAAAACTTTCGTTATTACAAATATTTTTCAATGGATTCTTTGATGGACATTAGAACCTGTCTCCACATGCTCGCCATTTCTACAAAAATCAATATTTTATCATATACGTGTGTACGTCTCTAGCAAATTCAATGTAGATTACAAAAAAAATTTGCTTTTCGTGCTTAGTGAAAGTGTACGGCACTTCTGCTGCAAGCCGCGGCGGCCATATCCAAAAATGCACTTCTACTTCGAGAACTCCAGCGCCGCCATTTTGAAGCAGGAACCTAAGAAATTTTTTTTATATACAATAAAGTATGCACATTAAGCGCCTTTGAACCAAATTTCGATATGTCATACCATGTAATTAAAAAAAATTCCTAAATTCACCCTATGTTTTTAGGCGTGAAGCTAGATGTTACCCCTTAAGAAAATGAAATAATGACGAGCGCTAATTCGTAATTTCCGCGCACGACCGCTGGCAACGGCGGCCCAATTATCACGAGGGTGTTAATATCAGGCCACTCCCGGCGCGTTTCACGGACGTTTCACGATTTCCTGCGACGTCTCACTCGAGAAAGCACACGCCATCCCCCGCGGCAGCCGGAGTTGCGCGGAATAAAAAGAGAGGAATAAAGAAGTGTCCTCGTAGCGAGACCGACGCTTCTTTAACGGTTACGAGGGCGATAAAAGAAAATGCCACAATTTAAAGTTACCATGCGTAAGAGAGGACTCCTCGGACGATTGCCTGCTTCCTGAAGTGACTAAACTTCTCGCCGTGTCCTAATACAGAGGACTCGACTATGGGCACGGAAAAAGGGGGAACGGCCGTGGAAATGATAGGCATCCCTGCCTCTCCGTATTCCTCGGTCATAGCCCGAATGCTCGGCGCATTTTCACGCCTGAGCGTATCGGCAATGGCCAACCCCATTTTTCTTACTCGAGAAAACGTTTTCTTTCGAATGTAGGCGCGGACGAGTGTGCCGACGAATTAGGTATTGTTGCTAGTGGATTGATTTCAATTGCAAGTTATGTGTTTGCGGATATAGACGATTTTTATGGGATCGATGATGATAAAAGCGAAGCTTTAATATATGAAAGTGCCGGTCACCGATAATGAAGTGATTTGATATTAGTTAACACGTTGACTGCCGAGAGTATTTTATTGTATTAGAACGGCGATGCTATGAAATACTACAGCATTTAACTGAATTATGCAAAATGTAAATAATGTGCAGGTATTGGAGACCAAAGGATCGCATCACTATTCTAACAACTGCATTCATAAAATAATAATTGCTACTCATTGTGAATATTTTGAATCTTTAGTAAAATCTTTCGCGGTGGTCACCGGTGACCATCATGGCAGTCCAAGTGTTAACAATTTTTCTTTCCCTTGAAAAATACACGCACGTAGTGTCGTAATGCTTACATTTTTTTTCATATTCTAACCTTTTAAAGAATTCAATTTGGTTGGTATCAGTAACTGGTACTCGCCAATAATGAGGCTTTGTTCCGATTTGATTAAGCAGTTGGCATAAAATAAATTCTTATGTTCCATAATTATGTTGCGTTTAAGTGTCTGTATTGTGGCACTTTGAATAATCATATTGCGAGATGAGATGCTTAAATTTGAAATCATCTGGACGTTAAAGGGAGAAGCTAGTTCATTTCCCTCTCTCGCATCGACCAGTTTGGAACGTCAAACACGCGACGCGTTGAAAAATGCCGAGCAACGATGCACATTGCATGCGTCCATTTACATGCATACGCGCATGCACGCGTGTCATGCCTGGAACGCGAGCGGTGCTTTGTGGACGGCCGTCTATTATGCAAATACATATGCATGAACGATGTACACACAACGGGACAGCGCGACACACGTGCGACAAATGAGCGTGTGTGTGTATGTGTTCTCATACAAATTCTTATCTGGCTGTGCCAGATTCAAAAAAAGACGGATCTTATGATTTCGGACTGATTGCTAAACAGAGGCAGAATGGGTTAAGTGTAGATAGAGCTAATTACAAAATTAAGAAGGATACAGATGGCACTCCACAAATTCAGTGACATTAAGAAATCAAGTATGTGTGAATAAGTAAATAGAAAATCGAAATGTTTTATTTCTGGTTCAACCGACCATCATAAAATTGTATCAGCATCCATTAACACGTTGACTGCCAAGTGTATTTTACTATATTAGAACGGCGATGCTATGAAATACTACAGCGTTCGACTGAATTATGCAAAATGTAAATAATGTGCAGATCTTGGAGACCAAAGGATCGCATTACTATTCTAATAACAACTGAGTATATAAAATAATAATTGCTACCCATTGCGAATATTTTGAATCTTCAGTAAAATCTCTTGCGTCGGTCATCGGTGACCATCATGGCAGTCAAAGTGTTAAGTTTGTTTTCAAATATCAGTAGAATTTCTAGTACAAGATCCGTAAATTTCAAGCTTATGCGTATGCGGTCCTATACAAATTCTTTTCTTACAAGTTCTTATCTTTGAAAGTCGGCAAATTTCGCCATTCCGACCCAAACGGCAGGTTAACGTAAAATAAAATTAGTCTAAATGCCGTCCGTAATGGAAGAAAAAAAAAATAAAGAAAACACACCGTGCGACTTGGCAGCCTCGATACTCTTTCCCTTCGGAACATCGAACTCCTCCGGTTCACCGATACTCACCGGCAGAGAACTTTCTGCGGATTTAAGCTTGCCAAGTATCCCGCGCGGCGAAAAAAAAGGCGTCTATAGACTAAGGAAAAAACCTTCGCCAGGAAGTATGCACCGAACTCGCTCCCGCCTCTCGTTTTACAGAGCTTCGAAAATGCGCTTGAACTCATATAATTGCGGTAATTGTAGATCCACGAAGGAACTCGAGTGCCGCCTCGTTACGAATATTTCTCCGCCCCCCGTCCCTGTCAGATTTCTCCATTTCTCATATTTTCCGTTTAAAAATCGGAAATTCCGCTTTCGAACAGGGCTCGTCGACGATGTTCGACGATCCTCCGCTCTATCGTCGGCGCTTTAAAAAAAGCTTCAAATTAATGGCTCTACGTGCTTAAACGGCAGTAAAGAAAAATGACGGCTTCGCTCTCTGTCTACAGCCTCCCTCTATTCCTGTCTACATCTCTCGCTCGCGCTTGCTCTCCGACTATCGTTCATTCCGGACCTCTCGGCTCTCGTGCCGTTCCTTTTGCTCTTTCTGTTTCCCTTGTTCTCGTTATGCTCGCCAGCCCGTCGCGACAGCGCTGCGATTATCCAGGAAGACGTGAAAAAATGACGAGGACCGACGTCAGTCTCTCTCATTCATTCACATCTTCAACAGCCTGCCACGGTTTCTCATCGACTACCGGCGACTAAACAGGTTCACCGTGATAGTGCAGTTCTCGTGTCAGATACTGCTGGTACCAAAACAGTGAACTACCTGCATTAAGGTGTGTGAGCCAAAAATTCCGGCTTCACTGCCATTGCATAAATAAAACTGCATGATGTATTACAAAGAAGCCCCGCATATTCTGCTCGACGTAGGAAAAGAGGAATTGTGCAGCCAATAAACAGAATATCACTAATACCCCCAAAACTGAAAACAATCATAATGTCAACTTTTACGTTTACCTTCACTACTTGCACTTATCTCCCGTGTTGCGGACCTAACCGGTCGCCGTATGGCGCTCTCAGTCACTCGATTGAAATTGTTTCTTTTTTTTTTTGTTAGGTTGCGACATTTGTCATTAACATTTCCACCAAATTTCACCGTCATAGCTTGACATTTATAAAAGTTATACCGTGTTGAGTACATCTACCTTTGTGCGTGTTTTCGATTTTTTACATATCTGAAAATGGCACCAATTTTGGATCAAAGAATTTGCATAAAATTTTCCGTGAAAAACGGATTTAACGGTCCGCAGACCTTGGAAATGTTGGAGAAGTGTTTCGGCAACGATACTCTTTCGAGATCAAACGTTTTTCGGTTGCACGAACGCTTCCGAAGAAACCACGTTGTTTTCAGTCGAAAAAGAAGGTGATGCTCACGGTTTTCATGCATTACAACGGTGTTGCGCATCATGAATTCTTGCCAAAGCAACAGACAGTCAACAAAGTGTATTATTTGGGCGTTATGAGACGTTTGCATGAAGCAATTCGCCAAAAAAGACCGAACTTGTGAGCAAACAACTCGTGGATTTTGCACCACGATAACGCACCGTCGCACCGTCGCACAATGCGATCCTTATTCGCGAGTTTTTGACCAAAAATAATACGAATACTATTCCTCAGCCTCCGAATTCAGTTGATTTAGCTCCCTGCAACTTTTTTCTGTTTAACCGACTTAAAAAACCGCTTCGCGAAACGCGTTACAGCACTCGGAAGGATCTTATGGAAAAATCGAAGACGGCTCTGATGGACATACCAAAAATTGAATACCAACGATGTTTCGATGATTGGATCAAGCGCTGGTATAAGTGAGTTACAGTCGATGGGAAGTTCTTTGAAGGGGACGATATCAATTATAATGGATAAACTTGTATTTTTGATTTTATAAATGAAGTCCTAAAACTTTTTGATCAAGGTGGTATTCACTTTCGTAAAATAGTCATCGGGGAAGAAATTCTTCTGTGACCCATGTATGCGCTTCAATGAATCCATACATCCCGCACGCGGTCTCTCTCCTCATCAGCGCACAGCACACACCCCTTTCTTCCTTTACCAAACGATCCAACGTCTTCGAAACAATGCGCGTTCACGCGATAAAATAAAGAATCCATTCCGAAATTTCGCCTTCCACAAAGTTAGAACTTTAACCGAAATACCGCCTCGCACCAAAATGTAAATTCGCCTCGCACCTTCGTTCGGAAGGTACGCGCAATTAATCGCGCGTACCTTCCGCATAATTCAGCGCGACTTGCGCCACATAAACGCCCCTCTTTGCCGTCGCTCCCCAACCAATATCGCCGCGCATAATTCGCGGCCGAAAGTTAGACGCGTATAACCGTTACCGCGAGCCGTTACGTTCGCTGCGGGCCGCATCTCTGCTCGCTTCGGGGAGCACGATTCTCGTCCTGGCCAGGTCGTTGCTCGTGCGTCTTCCGCTTCTTCCGTTTCTTCCGCCTGCGAGCCGCAAAGCCCCGTACGGTGTCCAAAGGATCGCGAAGTTTCCACCTTTAATCCGCAGAATCCTTACTTTCTCGATCGGGCGGCTTCGACTGGTTGCGGGGAGAGGGTGGTGCGACGAGTTGGCGCGGGAAAACGGGGGCGGAGGCCAAGATTACTCGGCTGGCACGACAGTTCGCGAAAGTTGGCTTCGAAACTCCGCACAACAGTTTGAACGACCTAATACTTTTGATGCCCTGCCGGGGCGGCAAGCGGGCTGGGCTGGGGAAAGAAATTTTGCGTATAACCAGATGACGTATTCGAATTCGCGCCGGTTGTTCCGCGAACGGGTCGTAAAGCATATCGCGCGTGAGTAATCGCGCTGGGGAAGGGCAGGGCGGGGGTGGAAATGGCGTGCAGAGGGATGTTCGAGGTGCTGGAATGGACGAATGGCGATAAAAAGTGGGTGCTGCGCTAAATTTTTCGTTCGGGACGTTGGGTGTCTAGGTTGAATTACTTGCTGTGCGCGGAAGTGTAGTTCATGGTTAGACAAATATCAAAATGTTGATGTGCCATTTGCTGCGTATCTGGGCTAAAGATGGGTTGCAAACAAAAACTGAGTGCTGCGCGAAATTTTTCGTTTGGGGACGTTAGGTGTTTAGATTGAATTACTTGCTGTGCGCGGAAAAAGTGTAGTTCATGGGTAGAGAGACGGCCGAATGTTGATGTGCCGTTTACTGCGCATCTAAACGGGGGTTGCAAAGAAAAAATGGATGCTGCGCAAAATTTTTCGTTTGTGACATTGGGGACGTTGTGTGTGTGGCTAAAAGGCATTGGATAAAGGTATTTTATTTGCTATGTGCGCGGAAACGAGAAACGTATCTTTGCGTGGTTCGGGTCTTACATCGTCGCCTACAGTTGGATTAGTTGCTGTCCGCGGAAACAGAAGTGTAGTTCGTGGTTAAACAGACGTCGGTATGTTGATGTGCCGTTTACTGCGCATCTGGACTAAACGTGGGTTGCAAAGAAAAGTGTGAGTTGTGCAGAATATTTGGTTTGGGCATGTTGTGGGTCTACGGTGGGTCAGTTGGTACGTGTGGAAATGGAAATGTGGTCGACGGTTAAGGAGAGTTGAAGGTTTAAATAAAAGTTGGACGCATGTTTATCCTTGCGTAACTGTGCATCGGGGTTGAAGGTATATTCGAATAAAAAGTATGCGCTCTATGAAACTTAAGCCCGTGGGACCTTGGGTCGCGTATCTACGTTGGATTACTTACTGCGTATGGAAGTGGTCCTGTAGTGCATGGCTACAAAGATAAATGAACGTTTGAATAAGAACTGTGCACGTGGTAATCCTTGCGGAGTACCGTTTTTCTGCGCATCTAGGTCAAACGTACATTCGAATAAAAAGTGTGCGCTGTGTGAAAACTTTAGTTTATGCGACGCTGCGTAACGTAGCTACGTTGGTTTACTTACTATGTCTGAAAATAGGACTTTCGCGAATGACTACAAATACGTTGCAATGTTTAAATGAAAACTGCGCACCTCTTAATCGTTGCATTGTAGTGCTGTTTTGGTGCGCATCTCGATTAGACGTATATTCGAATAAAAAATACATGCTCTACAAAAAATTTACTTCGTACGACGTTCTGTTATGTATCTGTGCTGAATTACTTACTTCGCAGCGAAAAAAAAAACTGTAACGCACGGCTGCAGATGCGTTAGAATTTTCAAACAGAAACTGCGTGCGCCTTAATTCTTGTGCTAAAATGCCAATTTCCCGCGCATTTACTTTAAATATATTAAAAAAAAAAACCTGTAGCTATGTTAACCCTTTCATTCGCGTGCCGCTTTACCGCGTGTCACAGTTAAGCCACTCATTCGTTCCACGACAGAAACTCACCGCCCTACAAACGCAGTTAAGAATTTCCACCTTCGGTTTCAGAACCGTGCACAAAGAAACGTAAGCTTTACAATCCAAACAAGAAAAAAGTACACAAAGCGCAATGGTCCAAAGGGTCGAAAATAAGAGCGGCGACAAAAATCACAGAAGCCGAACAAAAGAAACCAACCTCCCACAAGAAGAAATGCAAGAATCCGCGAAAAGCCGCCCGGAACGAAGAAGCACCGCGTCGCGAAATTGTCCCGAAGTAGTTTCACGGGACTAACCTAAATACAAATCTCTGGCGTCAGTGGCTAAGCGCGAAACTCGGCGCGGTGTATTAAATTACGCGAGAGTGCGGGGAAGGCGCAGGGTCTCGGGAGTTGAGTTGTTTATATTTATCCAGCCACCCCTCAACAGCCGTTGCACTCGCGGGGTGGCTTTCCTCGCAGCGCATTTTCTGCGGCGGTGCCGGTGTTGGTGGAATGAAGGGAGGGAAGGCGCAGGTTTAAGAAGAAACGCGCACGGCCGCGAAGGGTTGAGGCGTAACGGAAGGGGTAGTCAAGGTGCGCTCGCAAACTTTCCACTTAGAGCTTTTTACCGAGTTGCAATTTTTAGTATTTGCCGCCGCCTCCCGTATATTATCCGGACGTCAGGCGAGCTGCCCGGAAGTTTCGAAGTTGGCGTGCCGACGACACGGGCGTGGAGAGAGGATGCCGGACTGGATTTTCGCTGGCTGGCGTAAAAAGCCGCCGATTATCGCGACTGCCGTCTGTTAAGTACGTTCTTGCGGCGACGAGTGTCTTCTTAGGAGGCGGGTAAGGATATTAGTGTACTTTCTGCGGCGCGCGTTCTGTGCGTTTCGAAGCTGGGATGAGTTGTGAGAAGATAGTCGGCATGTATCCTTGTAATTGAGTATGATAGTTACACCTACAATTGTCGACCAATATTATCTCTTTTCTAATCTTTCTTATCCAGCGCTATAAAAGAATGCCTCAAAATATCACACGGAAATATTTTCATAGCATACAAATTTTCAGCAGGGATAATAACGCTTCGAGGCTGGGAGAAATTATGGGAAGATAGTCCGCGTGTATTCTTTTAATTGAGTGTGATAGGTACATCTAAAATTATGGACCAATATTATCTCTTCCCCAGACTTTCTTATCCAGTGCTATGAAAGAATGCCTTAAAATATCACAGGGAGACCTCTTCATAGTATACAGATTTTCAGCAGACATAATATCTCAGAACAGATAAATTGTGTGAAGATAGTTCGCGTATATTCTTGTAACGAGATGTGATAGGTACACCTAAAATTATGGGCCAATATTATCTGTTTAATTTTCAACACTCGTGAGGGAAATAGCAATTTTCAAATTCATTACATACGAAACTTTGTTCGGAACACAACTACTAATTTCAACCCTCTTGAGGGAATCAGCAGTTCATTTGACACACAGCATATCAGAACACATGTTAGACACGTTGTACTGTTAGCTGAATTTTAAAAGGTAGATTTTACTAAAAGCTTGTCCAACATTTATTTAAACGAAAATAGATATACTCCCCCGTAAAACGTCGAGTTTATCGCATATCGACAGGCCAGTAAAGTCGATACATTCCAGTGTGTGTAATATGCGTGTATTATTGTGATTGGAATATTTGCAATATGTATTGCAACATTGTAATCGTAGTCATTGTAGTATGTAGTTTTATGTGTAATGTGTATGTGTAATTTCGTAGCCTGGTCGTGAGCGTGCATGTTATTTTATTGTTTCCGTGCATGGTGGCACGGGCTTTCGTTTATTTAGTTATTTAGCGTCGAATAAACCGCTATTGGGTTATATGCGACCTAGTGGCCCAGTTTACAATTTGCGTAGAGTTTGGTATACTTTAGCTCTAGATTTACGGAAAAATTCGTAGATATACGATGTTATCCGGAGAACTACGATATGGAGAATTTGAAAAATAGAAGCCTGCGGAGAGTATCAATTTAGGTATATCTTCGATTCATTTCATTAACACAAGTCAGCAAAAATGGCTAGAAAATAATAGTAATAGTTTCTATAATTTTGCTCGCAATATCCGAAATTCCGTAAATCGAGTATTAAGTAGTAGGATTTCTAACGATTATCTTTTAAATTAGCACTTAAGATGATTCATATATTACCATTTTTTCTTTCGTTGATTTATCTTTAGCAATGAATAATGAAGTATTCGATAGTCAGCTGAGTTTTACATAAATTATAAATTGCGGATTCTTCGTCGCTTTGTAGGTATTGATGGGCCATGGAAATAATTGTCTTGCATTACATAATTTAGCATAAGTAAAAAATGTCAAGTACAACTTATTTACGTCTTGTACAATGAATCAAAAGAGTTTGAAGTCAAAAAGTATTCCCGTCTTCCGCAAATGTTTCAAAAACAAATAAGCGGCGCGACCGCCTTCGATGAGTGACAGTATTCAGCACACATTGTGAAATTAGAAAAAATTGGTACAGCGCGTGAAATTAGAAAAAAATGTACTTAAAAGAATAGAAAATAGTCTTCTATCACACGATACATTCAAATAAACACCAGAGCAATGCGTTCCATTTTGTCGCAGACCTGCGTTTATTCACCTGGCCGTCAAGTTTTGCCCCGCCCTGTACCTATCGTCGAAACGGAAATCGTTAAATTCCGCTATATGGGTCAAAGCTACAACGCGGAACTTTCCGGCATCGAATCCCGACAATTTAGCTTGTTGAATCGCTAAATCAGAACTCTCGAACAAATCCATCTAAGTAAACCGATCCCGATGCGAATCGGCAAACCGCCGAAACGGATCGGCCGAACTGTAAATCCGTCAGCTATTGTCGCGCGCGCGAAATATTTACCGATTCGCGCGTTAAGCGTGGGCATATTAATCGGCGCCGGGTGGGGATGGCGAATTTGAATGGCGACCTAGCGCCGGTGATTGAGTCGCGGAACGCGACAATTCGCCCGCGTCCAATCCTAATTGAGAATATTGCTGGAAATTGCCGGTAAACTCGGCGCGTATCGGCTCGACAATGCCGGCCAGTTAATTAACTGGATAAAGCTTCACCGCGTAGCAGGCATTCGCGCTGATCCTTGTTACTTGCTTGCCCCGGCTCCTGTTTGGTCACCTGGCAAGCACTCCAGACTGCACGAACATCGGAAATGCTCGTACCTTCTCTCTCTCTCTCTCTCTTGCTCTGTCTCTCGATCTGGATCATGTTGATCTCTCACTTGAAATAGCGGTTACGGAATGCGTACGTTTTGAGGATCTCAAAAGAACTCGGGAACCGACGGTAATCGACGAGATTTAGAACTATTTTAGATACGAAGGGGAATGAATGCGTAGAATAACGTTTCTCGTCGATGCGGCTAGATGTTGCATGGTTAATTCATGGGAAATTGTGTCGGGATTGGGTATGTAGAGTTTTGCTTAAAGAAACGTTTTAGAACTGCAATCATTTGCTACCTGCGTATCAACGTGCACAGTCCATTTTCAGCATTGTTATCATATCTAGGAGTATGTCACTCGAAAAATCGTAGATTCAAGAAGTAAAGCAGTAAACGATCCTAACGTTTCTTGTCAATCTGTTTAAATTATTTCAACTTTTGGTAGTTTTAACACGTCAACTGCCGTGCGTATTTTGCTGTATTAAAACGGCAATGCTATAAAATACTACAGCGTTTGACAGAATTATGCAAAATGTAAATAATACGCAGGTATTGGAGACCAAAGGATCGCATCGCATACCCATTGCGAATATTTTGGATCTTCAGTAAAATCTCTTGTGCCGGTCACTAGTGACCATCATAGCAGTCAAAGTGTTAAAGGTTTTGTTATAAGCTGAGAAATACACCACCTGAAGAAGTTAAGCAAAAAAACAGCAGTAACAATTTTGTAGGTTTTTATATGGTTAAAGTTTGTCCATTATTCTATATTTTTTTTAATTGCCATCTTTTGGTACTCTTCCCTTCACTCTTCAGGGGTATGTATCCCTTTTCTACCGAGCAACTCCTCTCACCGCCAGAGTTTACTATACCATTAAAAAAACATTTTTCTCGCCAACGTTCATTGGCCGACAAACTGCAATTTCCTCCCATCGCCATCTCCGAAATGAACGTCACCCAAGCAGCGTAATCCCGCGATACCGTGAGCCGAAAGTCTCAGCCGGGATCAAAGAAAATTCCATCCAATAAACAAACTCGTCCCTCCCATGGGTAGCGGGCCTCACTTCCGTCTGATTGACCAAGACTCGCGCCAAACTCCGCGCCGGGCGACGTACGAGAACGGACGTCGGGAGCTTTAAAATTAAAGCCGGCAGAAAAAGAACGGGGGCTCTGGGACGTCTGCCTCGAAAGTTATACTTCGACCGAACTCCGTCCGCCCCCGCCTCGATTTTCCGCGGACGTCACTCCGCGTCGGTGCAGTTACCGGCCGGGGCGATATTCAATTTCGCACCGAGCAATTCTCGAATTACCAATCAACGCGGCTGTCTTTATTGGCCGGGCACCGGTTACTCATTACCGCGATTTATGCGTTTAATATCGTTGCACTAGTGTATTTAACAACGAGAATCAGGCCGGCCCCACATTTCACCCGATAACCGGGTGGATTCGGGGTTGAAATAGGAAAAGACAGAGAGAAATGCGTGCTGCGGGAAAGACCGGAAATGAAGAGAGGAGAGAGGGGATGGGAAGGTGTACAGGGCGGGTCAGTGAGGGTCGCTGCCTTAGATGTTCTCCGTTCTGTTGCGAAGCAAAAGGGACGAAAGGAAGTTGCCGGTGTTTGAACAAAATTAGTTTCAATTTTTATCAGGTGTGGAGCGGAGTCGAGCAGTGAATTCATGGTGGGTTGTCAGTATGGCATAGGTAATCTTTACGATGGCTTACGTATAGTAATTGTACCGCGTTCTGTTTGGTATTTTGTTTTATCCGAACGAGTACAGAACATATGGACTTCTTATTAACATGTTAACTGCCAATCGTATTTCACTGTGTTCGAACCGCGATGCGATTAAATACTGCAGAGCATAATTAAATCGTGCAAAATAAATGTAACGCAGAGTTGTTAGAAGCCAAAGTATTGAAGCACCGTTCCAATATCAATTGCTTTTACAAGATTGCAAGTAGGCTTCATGGCGAATTTTTTGCTTTTTTAGTCAAATCTTTTGAGCCGGTCACCGGTGACCACCGTGGCAGTCAAAGTGTTAACACTTTGATTGCCATGATGATCACCGCTGACGGGCGCAAGAAATTTTACTGAAGATCCAAACTATTCGCAATGAGTAGCAATAATGTTTTTATAAATGTAGTTATTGTTAGAATAGTGATGCGATCTTTAGGTCTCCGATACCTGCACATTACTTAAATTTTGCATAATTCAGTCAAACATTGCAGTATTTCATAGCATCGCCGTTCTAATACAGCAAAATACGCTTGGCAGTCAAAGTGTTAACCCTTCCAACACCAGCGGTGACTATAGTCATTCGTGAAAATGAAAGATTTCGTTCACGATAACCGCCGTTAGTTATTTCATCGCTTCGACAATTGCTTATTTTGACGATACGAGGATTCGTAATAGAACCGGTGATAAAGTATAATATCTCACGTTTTGTTCACGAAGTTCATTTCACGTTTTGACTACCCTGTACCCCTACAGCGTATTCGTGACAAAATGTACCGTATCGACGGCGCTAAATCGCGACAATCCATTACATTTATGCGCGCACGATTTTTACGTGATAAAAACTCAACTGCACGCAACTGAACAAAACTCCGTTTCGCTTAGAAAAATTGCCTAATAAAAACCCTCACCTCCGTAACGCGCGTAACTTCTTTGTGCGGCGTACAATTATTGAAGCGACCTGTAGCGGACGACAGAGCGAATGCGCGAAAAGAGGAAAGGCACGGAAGAGACAGGAAGGGAAAACGTGGGCAAGTGGTAGGGGCAAACTGGCCCCATGTGTGTTTGCTCAGCCGCGGAGAATAATGTACACACGGAGGCGTTAATGAGATTTAAAAATAATGGTGATTACCTGCATTACTCATTAGGTATAACCCGGTACCGGCGGTGGGTTTCTGGTTTCTGGTTTTACTGCACTGTCGGACCAGCCGCTACCAGCAATTCCACGTTTTTGGTCCTTTACCGACTCGCACCGGCGTCTCTCTCGTTCGCGCAGAGGACACCCAGCCAGACAGAAGCAACGCGCACCTTTGCGTTCGTACGTGTGTCGCATGGACGTACTCACACTCACGCAAACGACGTGTATATCTTGGTTTTGGCCGTCGACACGCGTGTGTGTGCGCGGGGGTGGAAGACTAACACGGATGCGCTACAGTACTACACGATACACCGGGACGAAATTACTCCAGGCAAAACAATGCTCGGGAAGAAAACTCATTATACCTCCATTATAATCTACGCTCCTTGCAGCGTCCTTTGCCTCGACTTATATTTCCTGCTTCTCTGAACGGTCACGAGCGACCCCCGCTCAGGATCCTCGTGCCCCGGTGAAATTTCACGTCGCGAGCGCACAAATTCAGAACGCGGAAACCGCTTTCCCGGCGATGTCTCATCATGGGCGGCTGAGAAACTGCGTTACCTTCATACCGGCGCTTCTTAATATTGGGCTTGCCGTAAGAGTTACAGATGCGGGCTTAATCCGATTTGCGAAGACATACCGACAAGCGGAAACGTTTGGTCGCGTGGGGCAAAGATGTATTAGAGCAAGACTGTCAAATCAAAGTGTCTTCAAAACATAATGTTTGGAATATGTGTGTATTTTTAACAAAATGTAGGCCACGTAGCGGAATGCTAGTCGTAAGAAAGATGAGAGCTTAATTCTGTGCGAGAACGTCGTGACAACGTTTTTAAATATATTCTATATAGGACGTTTGTTAATAATCGATGTTTTTTTGTAGACTACAGAATGCTCGTTTGTGTTTATATTGTTTTGGCAAATGAGCCGTTCATGTAGAGTAATGATTGCTTGAGAAAATGCGTGACGTCATATAGCAGGGCTTCTTTGTACGGACTCTAGCCGTAAGAATTGCAGATGAGAGCTTAATTCTGTGCGAGAACATTGTGACAATCAAAATTTAAAATATATTCTATATAGAGTGGGGTTCCAATTACTCGAAAAATAGCTTTTTCTGGATCTACTCCGAACTGATCGAGTTTTATCCAATTAATGTTAATGACTGTTTCGAAAAACATTGTTGACAAATGAAAAAACAAAACAAATGATTATAAACGGCAGCATACATGCATGTGATGCAATCACTGCATAGCCGAAGCAATCCTCATACAGTAACATCCCGCGTTGCCGCCTATTTCACCTTTGCATCAAAACCAATTTGCGTCGAGTGTCAGTCGATTAACGTACACGAAACCCGAGACACAAGGATTCTTTCACGACAGCGCACGTCATTATTGTCCCGATTGTTGAAATTACGGCGCAATCGTCGTTTGCAGTACGATTCTCAAAGTGTGCAATCCCCTCTATTTTTTTCACAAGACCAAAAGCCTCGGCAAGTGCTCTCCTCCGCTCGTAAAGCTCCACTTGCTAATGAACAGCGGCTATTAACCGTTCTACGCACCGTTCACAATGCGCACACGCGACCCCTTCGTTGGGGAACGAATGCAAAACGAACGAACGCGAATTTATGCGGATCCGCGCGAAATTGAACAAGCTTTTCCCTCTTCTTTCTCGTTTTTCCTAATGGGAGGCATTGCTGAAAAGCCCATCGTGAACTGTACTTCAGCGCGTTGTCGAAAGTTTCGCGCGATTCCCGGGCTAACGATGCGAGAAGGCGAAGCGTACGTGCATTTTGCGCCGTTTCGATTTGCTGTTTCGAAGTGTACTTCTTCTGGGGGGAAAATACGCGTACAGGCGAAAGATGTTTTTCATTCGCGAAGATGATGTTAGATGATTTCTAATTGCCAAGTGATACGTGTGGATACTGATGTACGAAACCTAGATGACGTGTTCTCGTTAGATATCGATGGCAACCTTTGCGTATGATGAACTATCATAGTGTAAATAATGCAAACAAGGAGTAGGATTTTTTATAATCTATAAGGTGATTTTCATTTGCGAAGATGACGCCAGATTATTTCTGGTTGTCAAGTGATATGTGTGGATATTGATCTACGAAACCTAAACGACGGATTCTCGTTAGATATCGACGCCTATCTTTACCTATGACGAATTGTTATAGTGTAAATAATGAAAACAAGGAGTAGGATTTTTTATAATCTATAAGATGTTTTTTTTCGCGAAGATGACGCTAGAAGATTTTTGATTCTCAAGTGATACGCATGGATGCTCCTCATATACGAAACCTAGATGACGTATTCTCGTTAGATATCGACGGCTACCTTTACACATGACGCATAATTATAGTGCAAATAATGAACACAAGAAGTATGGCTTTTTATAATGTATGAGATGTTTTTTATTTGCGAAGATGACGCTAGGTAATTTTTGATTGCCAAGTGACACGTGTGGATATTAATGTACGAAACCTAAACGACGTGTTCTCGTTATATATCGATGGCAACTTTGCGTATGATGAATAATTATAGCGAAAATAATGGAAACAGGGGGTAGGGCTTTTTATAATCTATAAGATGTTTTTTATTCGCGAAGATGACGCTAGATGAGTTTTAATTGCCAAGTGACACGTATGGATACTAATGAATTATTATAATGCAAATAATGGAAATAAGCAACAGATTTTAGACGGCTCAGCCGGTCTAATTAGGTCTGCTATATTACAGAATGTATGGGGTCATAAGGATGATGCGTGGCGTCAGTTTAAATTCATGGCCTATCGAAAATAAATCCTAAGAATCCGTCGTGTATGCGTCGCAACATATTCGTAACCACCATAAACCGAAGCATTACCGAAGCAACTTTACTTTACCCACCCAATGCGTTCATGATCTTCTCGAAGTACATCAACCTCTTATCACACGACACCTATCGATGTCCAGCGTAGCGCATATGCGTACTCGCAGCTTCCTAATCATAATAGCTGGAACGGTTTCGAGATGCGCCAGCGGTCAGGCAGCAGAGAGAGAAGGGCATCAAACCCGCATTTGCTTATTGTATCCCGAGATGATGTACAGCCATGGCCCACTGGCCGATCCCCGTTGCAAGGTGGGCGCGTGTCCGATGATATACGCCTGCAGCGTATACGGGGACGATAACATTTATTCCTCCTACGTACGCTCCTCTAACGGCGTCGGGCGTTATTATGCTCGTAATTCACGACGCCTCGACACGCACCTTGCGAAAGTATCGACCGGCTATCGGAGACTGGGCTGCGTTTAAAACGATGCCCCGAATTTCGCACGTCCTCTTTTTTTTGCCGCGACTTCGTTTAGTTGCACGGCTTTTTTTGCGGAACGGAATTGCGGCTAAACCGAAGGGAACACGGTCAGTGCGAGGTCACTTCTGTAGAATTGTAAAGAATCTTTTAGAGGAGCGCGGAAATGCTGCGGAACTGCAAAGAACTTCGCCGGCGTCACGTATTTTTGGTAGAATTAGAAAGATGTTTTTTTATAGAACTGCACAGCTGCTGCAAAACTGCAGAGCACTTTCGTCGGCACGATATCTGTGCTGTAGAATTCTAAAGAGTTTTTTACGGAACTGCACAATTGGTGCAGGGTTGGGAAGAAGTTTGTCGTCATGCAGTTTGTATGGAACTGCACAGAATTATTATTAGTATAACATTGAAGACACCGCTTTCGCGTTTGTAAAGAGTACAAAACTGTGGTTACATCAAGATTTTAAAGTATATATTTAATCATTCATTTTCTTGTTATTTCCTTTCCCGCGATTTATGCATACAGTGTTCAATTTCAAGAAGTAGAATATTACTGAAAAAAATTTGTCGGTCTCCTGAATATAACCAGTTTTAGTAATGACACACTATAGTCACCCCCTTGGGTTGGCATGTTGATGTCGTGCAATAATAATCATGCCGAAATAACCATCGTAATACAGTAACAGATAACGATGATGATGGTGGTTGAAGATAATAATGATACGGGAGCGGTAATGAGTAATAATATTAATTGTAAGTATGAGAATTAATGGAAACCCGTTCATAGGCTGCATTATTACGGTTACCTGGCTGATACCTAAATTTTTCTCATTATCTCAATCAGTGTCATCAGAAATAAAATAGTCTACGGCATACTGGAAGCATAATTACAATTACTGTATGAGAGGCAATTACGTTTCAATGGATAAGAGAGACAAAAATGTTTTAACTGATAAATACCGACTCGTATCAAACGCAATAAAGGATCGTTATCGAAAGAAACTTTCGTTTTAGCCATTGCATTTTCTTGAACTTCCGACCTTAGATGGCAAACAAATTACATGTAATGTAGGAAATACGCAGTTCACACAAGTCATGGCGGTCGTGATGTCGAATACGAAAGCAATGGGGTTCAATATAACAAGTCTTGTCGCTTGGAACGTTGAATCAAATGTGGATGGAGAGAGAGAGAAAGAGAGAGGTGGAAATGGGGTTTGGGATGCGAGGGTGCCGCGGCCAGAACCGTTTTATGCATATCGAATGCACGCCGACCCATTCAGATGCATCGCATGCACGGACAATTGATTTATAGCTCGAATAAACCGCCCTCCTTTTCGATAAATAGGAAAGCCGGCACTAGTAGAGAAACACTTTCTCGCCGGACATTGTTAGAAATTTCCAAACGGATAAAAATATTTGGAAAACAAACGAACGCTCCGATTGCGAAATGCAGGATGTCATGTATAAACGTACGATTCTAACTGTGTTCAAAGTTTGGCCAAACTGCCTATTGGTAAAAACTGCAGTATAATCGCTGAGTCTGCAAAATTAGAAATAGTGCGATTGATATGCGAGAAGAACCTTAACACTTTGACTGCAACGGCGGGCACCGGTGCAAAAGATTTTACTCGAAATGCAAAAAATTCGCAATGAAACCTATTTGCAATCGTGTAAAAGCAATTGATATTAGAATGGTGCGTCAATACTTTGGCTTCTAACTCTGCGTTATCTTTATTTTGCACGACTTAATTATATTCTGCAGTATTTCTTAGAAGCGCGATTCTAACATAGCAAATACGCGGTGACCAGCGCAAAAGGTTTTACTAGAAATGCAAAAAAAAATCACCAAGAAGCCTATTTGCAATCTTGCAAAAGGCATTAATATTGGAATGATGCTTCAATATTTCGGCTTCTAACACCTCTGCGTTATCTTCCTTTTTGCTCGATTTAATCATACTCTGTAGTATTTCATCCTATCGCGGTTCTAACATAACAAAAACCGCTTGGTAGTCAATGTGTTAGAAAAACAAAGAAACTTTGCACAGTCAGGTCTACACTTCAGCAAGACGCTTTGGCGTTGATTTTAACGTAATATCCGGAAACGTCAGTCGAAAACTGCCAACGACTGTGAGCAAACGGCGTATTTAAAATTCTAATTTCGCACCTATTGAAATTTCGGCGACGCGTCGCCTGAGCAGATTCAATCTTTCGCTTGAGCGTGTCAAGACAACGAGCGTTCGAGACGAAACGCCCGCTTCCGCGGATTCACTTAATTTCCCGTCTCGAAATCGGCGATCGTATTCGCTCGACCGAAAAGCTCTCTCCACGCCCGGAGCCCCCGGGGCCAGGTTAGTTCGCAAGCGCTGCTTTCGCGTGATATACGACAGAAGTTATCCGAAGTCTGGATATTGGAATTTTAATATACGTTACAAGCGACCTCCCTGCACCGCCAACGCCACCACCACCACCACCATCAGCACCATCGACAGCATCCACCACCACCGACGATCACCCAGCTCCACAATCTTTCACCTTCGATCCGCGAGATAGCTTCTTTCCATAGCCTCCGAAAGTGGAACGCCATTAATCTGCCGGCGGTGGGTGGCTCGGAAGAGAGTGCACAGAAAGGGGGTAGACGGCGGACTCTTTCACTCGCCGGGCAAGTTTTCGAAAGGGTCGTCGGATAAGTCCTTTGCTAAGCAGTCCCTCGACTTGTTCCGCAACATTCGCTACGCCCGGCGAATTTATAGCGGGATTTTTCGAAACACGCGGCAACCGTCGATGTCGAGAGTGAGAAGGAGGGCTGATGTGTATGTGTGTGGGTGTTGGCAAGTGTGGGTGTAGTGGTTGGGGGTACAGTCACCTATAAAAGACTCCAGAAGTTTCCAGCACACCGTAAATAGCACCGGGCGCAGCGCGGTGAAACGATTTTTGCTTTCGAGCTGTTATTGAGAGAACAGTCTGCAGGCGGCTCGGTGCTAGAAGCGTGCACGAGTTCTGCAGGACGCGGGGACGCGGCTATGAAAGTTTCGGAACGAAACGCGGCCGGGTATTATCGTCGACCGTCTTCCTCTCGCTCGGATAATGGGGGAGGAAGAAAGAATTAAAAAGACACGCGCGCGCGCGGCGTTATATAAGATCGTTGCTTTCTGCTGGCGTGCGATTGCCGCCGTTAGACTCGATTGTATCGTTCCCGGGGAAAATATGCGGGGCGCCGCTGGGAACTTGCGGGAAATCGCGAGAGTTCGCGGCGATTTGAAAAACGTATTGCGAGGCTACTTAACGATACTGCAAAACCACGCGACGTGAGATACGAGATGTCGAACTGCTTCAGAATAATCGTAACGATTATGTATCTTAACACATTGACTGCCACGGTGGTCACCGATAAAGTGGAGCAAAAGATTTTAGTAAAAGTGCAAAAAAATTCGCAATAAAGCCTAATTGAAATTTTGTGAAAGCGATTCATATTGGAAAGGTGCTTCAGTCCTTTGGCTTCTAACACATCTGCGTTACCTTCATTTTGCACGATTGAATTATACTCTGCAGCATTGCTTAGCATCGCGATTCTAACGTAGCAAATACGCGGTGACCAGTGTAAAAGGTTTTATTAGAAATGCAAATAATTCGCAATGAAGCCTATTTGCAATCTTGTAAAAGGAATTGATATTGGAATGATGCTTCAATATTTCTATTTCTATATACTCTGCACCATTTTATTGCATCTTGGTTTTAAAATAGCAAAATACGCTTGGCAGTCAACGTGTTAATGCATATAAAACTACACAATAGTAAAAAAATACATATCAATGAATAGATTACATATCTCAATAAAAATTGCACTTAATGGCATAAGCACGTAACATAACGCATAACACTTCGAACCGATTCTAAATAAACATAACGATTATATATCTCGCCAATAACCGTACCTTACAATATTCCAAAAGCACGGAACAGGACGCATGACACTTAAAACCGATTCTAAATAACCATGACCCGTCGTTCAGAGGGCTTCAAAATCGTTAAGTCACCGATCATTCTCGAGCCGTTATAAAACACACGTCTCTACATAGACGCCGAGTGTCCATATGAAACTTGCGCCGGGGGAATAAAATAACGGTCGTTCGAAATAAATCAAGGCTTCCGTCCTCTGCTAGCAGCCGGTCCCCGCGACTTTATTGCGGTATCCATCCCTGGTGAGCAAAATCCCGGCAGTACAGGGAATCAAAGCAACATAACGTTAGTTAGAGGGGATTGAACGAAAACGCGGGAGAAAGACAGAAAACAGGAGGCCATGCGCGTTCTAGATAAATACGAGCTTATAGGACTGCATTACTCTATTCGGGGGGGACCGCAACAAAAGCAATTACATATTGCTCGACGTATGAATGGACAATGGACGCGCATAATGAACATATTGCAGCGGCAGAGAACGGGAACGGCAACGGGCGCCAGCATTTCGCCGAGCCACATTGCGGAATGAGTGCATGCCGCATTTATGCGGATTCGTGGACAATTTGACTGGAAACCAATTTCGGCGGAACCGGCGTGCGGGCGTACACTTTCGTAATTACACGATTTAAGCCGCCGGATATTAAATCATCCTTGCCGAACTCCAGGAGTCTCGCGAGAATCTGCCGCGCGGTAATTGTCTCGCAATCGGGACCGTTATTCAAATACCGATGCGTTCTTCGGGCAAATCGGTACTCACTGAATTACGCCCCGAAACATGCGGAATATCCGCATGAGCGCATGTGAAGCTCCACGTGGTTCAAATAAAGTTCTAAGTAATTTCGGTATGAAATATTAAATATGCGTAACACTAAATAGTAGGAGAATACTATACATACGTTAATGTGGTATAATGTGTTATGCTGACCGTCGTTTTTCATGAAATGAAATACTTGTTTCGCGTGTACTGGTCAAATTGGTCAAATGGTTAATACATACTTAAACACTATTAAATGAAATACTTCTTTCGCAGAAAATGGTTAATATATACTATATAGATACGTTAATGTGGTATATTGTGTTATGCCGACCGTCGGTTTTCATGAAATGAAATACTTGTTTCGCGTGCACTGGTCAAATGGTTAATATATACTAAATACTAGGAGAATACTATACATACGTTAATGTGGTATGTGTTACGCCAACCGTCGTTTTTCATTAAATGAAATACTTCTTTCGCATGTACTGGTCAAATGGTTAATATATACTAAATACTAGGAGAATACTATACATACGTTAATGTGGTATAATGTGTTATGCCAACCGTCGTTTTTCATTAAATGAAATACTTGTTTCGCGTATACTGGTCAAATGGTTAATATATACTAAATACTAAGAGAATACTATACATATGTTAATGTGGTATATTGTGTTATGCCGACTGTCGTTGTTAATGAAATGAAATACTTGTTTCACGTGTATCGGTCAAATGATTAATATGTTGACATTTACAATTTAGAAAAATGTAACTTTCGGCACTTGATGCGTATCCGCACCAAATGGATACTTGTATTGTGTCAAAATCATAATCTAACCGACGCATACCAGACCAATATTTAATTCCATACACATACATAATTATTCAGATGAAATCGGTATTTTCGTTGTTATCTGCCGCGGTGTCGTTTGCCTTGAGTCGTTCGACAGGTCATCTAAAGAACGCCACGAGCGTCCCGAGTGCTCGAGTTTAATGAATAAATGTAACAGACCATCGCCTCCCCACCGCCCCGCCGCGCCACCGACATATTTGTTGACTATTCAATTTTTCCGTGCAACCAGCGCGATCCCGTTGATATCGCACTTCCGTCCGACTCCTTTTTCGTCCGAATCTCGCACGATCAGCTCCGTAATATCTCGCCGACAGATCGGGTGCGCACAAGCTATAAAACTCGGCACGAGATAAATCTCAACCGGCCGGGGCGGCGGGCAGGGGAGAAAAAGGAGTGGGACAGAAAGGAGTACAGAAATCAGCCTGCATCTACCCCGAAGGTGGACCCTTCCGAAGGATGGGTAGGACGCTGCCGACGACGAAAAAAAACGCCGCCTCGGCGAGCAGCGTTTGACAAAGTTGGCGCGAGCGAAGGAGAAGAACGAGAGTACACGAGCGCAGAATACGAAAGCTGCAAGTTGTCAATTCTATAGATCTCTTTCCATGGACTGAGGGCTTTCGGATTTCGTTCAGCGACGCTGAGGAGAGCGTGGGCGGGCGCGACGGAAAAAGGGCGGAAAAGAAAGACAGAGACGCAGAACGGGAGGCCACGGTTGCGATAGCGGTCAAAGAGGGAGGGACGCGAGGGGGCGAGGTATAGATTGCAGATAGCCACAGACGAAAGGAAGTAGGAACTCGCCGGCAAGAAAACCACGATAAATCTATCGGCGGGACACTCCTACGGCTCCCAGGAATAGAGAAAGGATCCGCTGCTATCTTACATCTATTGTAAGGATCGGGATAGCGCCGGACCGGTGGCAGCCATCTCTGTTGTGAGCCGCGATCCTTAATTCCACTCGAATCTCGCCGCGACGGACGGTAAAGAGAAAGGGACACGCCGAGCGCAAGATATACGGCGGTGGATCCTTGTCTAGGAAGTCCGTGGAAAATGCGGGAGAGCGGCGGAATTTCTTTTCCAGGCAGCTACGGACCGAGAGGTCAGGGGAAGGTGTGTGCGATTGGGAATTAACCCTTTGCACTCGACTGTCCCCTCTGAGGGGACATGAAGATACTTCGTGTTATTACTGAGGAAAATGTATGTACGGAAAACGTTTGTTCAAATATTTGTTTCCTTAAGATTTTTCCGGGGAGTTACAAATTAACACGTTAACTGCCAATTACGAAATAACTCAAATTATTGTCATAAATCGACGAGTTATCCCGTAGTTTGTTTACACACTGTATTTATGCAGCTGCAATGAAATACGCAGTATATCGTTATAATACTACATAATACAATATAACGTGATTATATTAAATAGGCCTTTTACACCAGAATACTGAAAAGTACCGTGGCAGTCAACGTGTTAAGGCAATGAGGTAGAATTAATAATCTGTGTGCTATTTAATATTTAGCAAATTCGTGGTCAATAAACTGAGAGGAGAATTCTAGCGATTGCAAGAACAACCTTCTATATATTCCTGCAATAGGCTGAATGATAAACTGCAAGTTATTGTATAAACATTGTATATGCTCAGAAGAAAAAATGACACGTCAAAGATCATAAACAAGTTATCACTGCGATATGTGTTTGAATACACCTGCAATGCACATTTTCTTCGCCTTTTGCAAACACGCCACCCTCGCCTGGGCACTAATTGTGAAGCAGGTCCGCCATCGGCAGGTGAGCAGGACCCTGCGCTAAACCGCGTAATTCTGCTTTTATCCGCCGTTAGAACGAACGCACGGAGCTCAGTCGTAATGCGTTTTACGATGCGTTAAACGTGGACTTCGAAGGCTACAAATTTCTGAACGTCTACCGCAGGAATCAACATCCACGCACAGCGAGAAATCACATTCGCAAACGGTCGTCCTGGCGTTTACTCGTAAACGAACGATCCAGTAAATGCGGTCTTCGAAAGCGACGAATTCCTAAACGCTCACCCCAGAAATCAACCACGGCATAACCACAAATTTGGCTGTTTGGCCAATCATGCGGAGCCTATGAATTAATAGACATGTAATGACAATTGATGAGAATAAAATGCAGGATGGTGACTCGAATCAATCATAGACATGTCTTGTTGTCTCAATCGCAACTCATTCTGATTGTATGTAATTTAATTCAACACGTTTTCATATGACGTAATTATAGGGGAAGGAAGCCTAATTTGGACCATAGCCTTATTTGGACTGCTATGATATACAAAGACTGATGATATCTGCGAGATTTGAGATAGGCATTTTGTTAGACGTAGATGTAGAAGAGGTTTGGCTAAGAAGAAAATCTGTTATTTCGACATAAGTCTGAAAGCAGTTAATTCGTCTAAACGTAAGTAATTACATGTCTTATTATACCATCCCAAAACTTTCTTATTTATCTACAATTTGCAATTATAATTTTGCGAAGTTATGTTAGTTTGACGTTTCGGTACAATATCAAGCATTAAGTATTCAAGTTTCCCAAGTTGGACCGAAAACAGTTGCCGAAATTGAACCGGTCTTTAGTATAATATAGTTTTATATTTAATATATAATATATTTTATATATTTAATATATTATATATTTAGTATTGTATAATATATTATTATATAGTATATCATATATTTAATACGGCGTAACGTATTAATAGCGTAACACACCTTTCTGCTTAGCATTCGACCTGTTGTTTCCTGGAGTACTTTCGCACAAACGTGCAACCGTAACTCGGTTGTTTCACTCGATTTAAATAACCCTTTTCCCAGCTACGCTCGAACCGACAAAAAGCAAGCCTGCACTGTGAATTGACGTAAAGCGTTCTCAAACCAGCGCCGCAACTCTCGAGAACGATGCGCCACACGTTTCATGAAAAGTAATTATCTTAAAGACGCGTGCGTGTGTCAGCGTTTAATTGGCAATTCAGAAATGCCGAGGATTCGCGTGTGTCTGAAAGAAGCGTCGCGGCGCCATACTTTTCCGAATCTTCCCCGGGACAGAATTAACTTCCGCGCTTTGAATTAGCCGACTCGTCTGCCACGCAGCATTCATTTCCTTACGCGTACCGCTCGTATCTCACTTGCGGGATCGCAGTCGTTCTTTTCCTCGAGGCCCGCGTATTTTATCTCTTTAACGCATGCCACGCCATAATACCCTTTGCGCCGAGGAACTAATTACTTCGATGGCACAAGCCGATTGTGCATGTCCCTCTTTAAACGGCATAAAGAGATAAAGCGACCGACGGAAGGAGACAAAACGAGGAAAGACGTCGGACACGAGCGGGCAGAAGAAAGACAGAGAATGGGACGCGAAGAAGGTAGGGAAACGAAGTGACTGACGTAAAGAGACGGAGTGGGTCCTTTTCATCTTTTGGAAAATTTAATTACTGCACGAAATTTAACGAGAACACAAGTCCTCCACTCGCGTTCTCTGTCTCGTCTCTGTCTTTCTCTCTTTTCCGCTCTCTTCACTGTGAGCTTTTACACTTGCACAAGGCGCCGCCCAACAGGTGACTATCCAACTTTGCGAGCGTTCTCTTCTTTCAGCTCTTTGTACACACCTTATGGCCTCTTTGCAAGTTAAACTGACGTTTTTCCCCCGTCCCCACGGGCCGGCCTCTACCTTCATTATTTTTCGTTAACGCCCGCTCACTCTTAACGGCAATTAATGTTTCAGCCCTTCCGCTCGTCGATTCTCAATTGCAGGTCGCTGTGAGATGTCAGTTCCAATGCACAGGCGTGAAGCTGAGAGCGTGAAACTGAGCGTGAAAGAGCAAAAACCGGTATTAAGGCTGCACTCTTAATGATGAATGCTTTAAGCGATTGCCGACGTCCAGGATTAACTGCCGTTTCCAACAGTTATAAGGGTTGCTTTGCACGTATGCAGATTAATGCGTGCAGTTATATAATAAAATAGTGAAATAGTGTAACAGGAAAAGAGTTAAAGTAAGAAATTAAGTTTAGTATTAGTTATAGCGCTATGGACGGTAAATCACTTCGTTACACAAGATCTGAAAGACTAAAATCTCGTCATCAACCGAATGCGAATATACTGCGCAAACTCATAAAAACGTACTTTTTTTAAGTGCCTCGATTTTTGAAAATGATTTATTATTCCCGAACATTAATCCACTTTGGTGCATGATATCCTAAAAATCAATCCATATAATCAATCAAATGCAAGTAAACCAAATACCATTAAAAGCCAGATTTTCTCATATTTTATAGTGTATTGTGTCAATGTAAACATATTAACTTTCGAAATCATATAAAATGTAACACGATATATTTAAACAAGATTCAATAATACTAATTATTAGCGAACGCTAATTCCGTCCGTACTGTAATATCCCAAGAATTAAATTGTCGCAATCAACGAAATGCGAGTAACCCAACCAATTCCATTAAAAGACAGATTTCCTCACATTTTATAATGTCTCCCAGCAAAGCAAAGTTTCGACTTTTTAAATAAAAAAAAATATAATACGATACGTTACAGCAAGAGACGATATTAGCTGTTAACGGATACTAATTCATTTCACACATCAAGAACCAAACCACCGCAATCAACTAAATGGGAGTAAACTAAACAACATCATCGAAAGCCAGATTTTCTCACATTCGACAGTTTATTCTGTCAACGCAAAATATTGACTTTTGAAATCAAATAAACGAAACACGATACATTTAAGCAAGATTCAATATTATTCAATAACTGCTGGCGACCGCTAATTTGTTTCGTACTATAACAAATCAAGAACCATATCATTGCAATCGATCAAATGCAAGTAAACCTTAAGTTCATTATAAGCCAAATTTTTCCGTATTTTGCAGTTTGTTCTTTTAACGGAAACATATCTTCCCTTTAATTCTAATCAACGTAGCACGTCATATTTAAATAAAATTCAATCCTAACTATAGTGAATACTATTTAATTCCGCACCTAGTAGTTCAAGAATCGAATCGTCGCATTCAGGCAAATGCGTGCAAACCGAAGAACCTCGTTAAACGACGGCTTTTCTGCGAGTCTGCAGCGTATTCTAGCGTAAACTCGAACGTGTCGTCTCTTGAATCGGCCAAGCCAAAGTCTCGAAGATGCAGTCTCGCACGTCAGCGGCAGGCCGCCAATATTGGCTCGTCCGCCTGTCGTCGTCATCCTCGTCGCCTGCAACGAGCTACGTTTTCACCTCCCCGCTTTCACGGGAACGGCAGAAAGCGTATATATACAGATATATCGAGAAAAGAGGAAACATGCCCCGGCAAGGACAGAAAAGCACGGATGGCATAAGATGTTGTCGATGCCTCGTACGGGGCAAATGGACGTGCGAAAATTATTTCCGATCATCTGGGAACCCGCGAGCCCCCGCTGAAGGAACGAGAAAAGTGGGGTGTGGAAACTAAACTAAAAGAAATAAAAAGGGGGCAAAAGCGTATATAGATCGCTTTAGATGAAGGTTGACTAATCATTTATTTTTGTGCACTTCGCCTACGGGACGATGACTGACGCATAACGAAGTATTGTCGGAATTGAAGAAAAATGTTGAGCGGCCCCACGTGTGACGTACGAGTCGCCGGTAATACAAGTTCGCACAATAAAGACGTTTTATGTGGGGAGGAAAAAATATAGAAATTCTTGCACGCACGGCGTACGCTTAACAATCGCGAATGTCGTGTCGGGTTTCGTTGACAGGACAAAGGATTGAAGTTGCGTGCCGGCCGCTGTAACGACCCTATTACCGTCGTGAATGCCGGATTATTCGAAAGTTGCATAGAAATTTCATGAGAACGCACTGAGAGATGCTCGGGGAAACTTTATCAGAAAATTGCGTCTCGATAAGTACCGTGGCCAGAGAAATAAGAAGGGTACGCGCTTTCTGTGTACATTTTATGCGAATAATTTCTAATTGGCGATATTCAAAAAAGTATATTTCATGAAAATACAACTCAGTTATATTTCATGAAATTTGAAGACGTACCAATAATCGTGAAAACCAAATATCGAAGTTACAGCTTCACGCAATATCTCAAACTAAACATGAGCACTCAACGTCTACATTTCTATGTGTAACATTTTCTGTGAATGTTTGATATGCAAGGACATTAGAATAATCTGTTCTAGCACATGTACAACCGCACAATAATTTAATCATTCCATAGTGCCGGATAAATAATGTATTGGAATTGAATAATGCACCAATAATCGTCAAATCTAAATATCGAAGTTCCAATCTCACACAATATCAACCAACACACGATCCCACAAAACCTTCATCATTCCCTGCATGACATTTGCCGCGAACGTTATACATTTATCGATATTCGACATATCTACACCATAAAATATACAACTCTGCAATAGGAAACCCGGATTCTTTACCTCTAGCTCATCGGACGCTGTTATCCAACACTACCTTTAGTTTCCCATTGCTCTCGGTACTTCAATAGACCCCGAAAACTAATTAACATTCACGCTCAATCATATCGCTCTACCAAACGTCGTTTAATCCTTCCCGTCCTTTCTGGTCATAGTCCTCTTTCTTTACGCATGCCGAGTCCGCAGTATCTTGTTTCAATCCTAATATCTACCCGACCTGATACCTATGACGACAATCCATGCATATCCCTACCTACTTCACGAATTTTGGAAACTTCGCAAACCAACGCACGAGGAAAAAGATGGGCTGAAGGGGGGAAATACATTTTTCGCAGACGGAAGAAAGGGTCTTGGGCGTCAATTGCTCGAGTACCACCACAGGAGTTAGATCAACGCACTAGTCACCTATCCTCTGAACATACCACGATTATAGTGCATTTTATGTCAGTGAACCTTTTGTTAACACTTTATCGACCGCTATTGACTTTGTTGCAGGTACCTATGTCTCAGTATGTGTCTATTTATAAAGCTCTATAACTCAAAAATACGCATTGTGACGTTGAGAATCCTTTGATTTCAAAGCAGTGGAATTTTATTGTTATTTAGAATTGTCATAATATAATTTCATTTTTATTTTATCTAATATAACCATTGACCTAGCCGATTAATCGGCTAGCGGCCGATAAAATGTTAATTTTGTGAAAGAATATATATCATTTAGTCATTTCGTTGAACACTTGCGTATACAATTTACACCCTTCACCTCCGTAAAAAATCGTGAAGCAGATCGTACCACAAGGCGCGATTAGAAAAATGTCACTGCCATTAACACCCCTTGCCAAAAACCTCGCTAATCCCACGACTTTCCCTCATCGCCCACCCTCCCCCCAAAATCCCCGAAATCCAAAAACAGGCGGCATCTTGCGCAAAAACCGTCACCTCCGATTCCGAGATTGCATTACAACCGTTTCAGCGTCGATGTCAAGAGAGCCGATATTGGCACGTCTTCGCTCGCATTCCCGGGTTTCTCACGCTGCGACGGAGGGAGAACACCGGCAGCAAAGCTGAGACAGGAGTGTGAAATGGAGAGCCGCGCAAAAGCGGAAAGAGAAGACGTGAGTGCGCCGAACGGAACGAGAAAAGAGAAGGACGAGCGATAAGGGGCTGCGAAAAAGGCGCGACAGGGAAGGAAGGCGCGAGAGGAAGAAGACGAAGCGGAGGGTGAGTCGAAGGGGGAAAGGTGGCGAGTGGAGTGAAGTACGAGCTGGTAATGTCGGGGCCGGGAAAGTGACTGCTTTTAAACCGTCTGCGCCACGACTGATTGATGGAGTTTCCTAGGACCGAATTGCATCCTGGGCACACTGCCGGATGCCGTGGAACGACGGTGGAAAACCGCGGAGCGAGCGTGAGGGCGTCGACGTCGCGTTTCTCAGCCGCTAACGCCATTACGCAAACACGTTTAGTCCTTTTAGTGCTTAACGCCGGCCACGCGGGCGTGCGTTCATCGGCAGAAGCTACTGAACGAGCGGCACGCGCTTTTTCCGGGGAATTATGTCGCTGCTGGAGGAGTTCGAAGCAAGGCGGTGGGCGTGCGAAGGCGCAAGTAAGGAAATTGGTTGGAAGATGGGTGTGGGCGAGATCTGATGATTTGTGGGGAGGGCTGTTACGATTCACGGATTAGAGCGCGTTATGAGGGATTGCATGAAGCGTGGAAGTAGTTGTGTTCAGAACTTAGTGTACTGTAAATGTTGCGATTGGCGGTATGGAGAGATTGATCTGAAACGTAGGGACTGGTGTCAATGGATGGGCAGCGACGCGTTTCTGTTTGTAGGAGAAATGGACAAAAGCAAATCTTTTAAATCTTCTGCAAAGAAAGACGGATGAGTGGAAACTCGTTGGGAACATAAGTGTAGTTATTATTTGTTTGATATTTCCAGAGACTTTGATGATGGCGAAAGTGATGTTAATGCATGTGAGATGAAACAACATCTCTGTGGAGAATAATTAAAATATGCATTACGTATCAACTTTGAGAAATAATACTTTATAAATCATACAACAGTAAAAGATTTTATACACTTTTTTCAACGGGTTGTATTTGAACGTTTTAAACAGAAGTGAGATTTTCTGCTTATTGCCTTATTGCCTTAAAATCTTATTAAATCTGAAAATTGAACGTGTTAATTACAGACTATTATAACACACTTGCAAGAGACTTTAATAACGTGTCAGACATTTGCATGTATCTATACCTATACACACAAATATGCATGAATGCTTCTAAATACTAATATAAACAAAGACATGCCATGTTATACTTCTCTTTATGGTACTTTTGAAAACAATTTAAGCAAAACTTGGGGATTCACGGTAACTGGGACATAAGCCACAATTTCTTTCTATTTTGCCAGCTTCTTCTCGACCTAGAAGTTGTCTATTTATGCAGCAACAAAAAATGTAGATTCGCCTATTTTTCCTTCCTTCAGACATTTTTCTATCAAATCACCGGTCATACTCTGGTGTATACCAACGCGCTTTATAATTGCACGATAAGCTTCCGTACCAAATATGTCTCTATACCCTCGAATTTTTAATTACTCACGAATAATTCAAGTTCTGCCGTATAAAGAAACAAATCGTCCCCAGCATCCTAACAGTTCGGACCCCGCGATCAACAAACCGAATCTATGCTGGCCGATGAACGTGTTAATGCCAAATCCAGCCCGTGTAAACTGATTACGAGCATAAAAATGCTTTGGCCTCCGTCTCTCGCCAGTCAAGCGGAAACTGTTAAAACCTCCCGACGAATCTCAACCCAGTTCGTCTCGCGCAGTTCGACCTCTCCAGCAGCGTTTGAAGAATGAGCAGCACGTACATCGCGCAATCGAGCGAACCCAATTTGTAGCCCCCCTCAACTTGCTCGCGACGTTTTATCACGCACGTATTCCGCGAAACGACGTCAGAGTTAAACTACCGCCCGGTTCGCCCGTCGTATGTACCCGTGACACAGACGTTTCCTTTCTCGAGGTGGCGATTCGGGGCTGAATTCCGTGGGCACGCTTCAGGATGGACGTCATGGCGTGCAAACGGTCTTTTCTCCAATCCCGAGACGGCATTCTGTACGTAACGCCAGTTTCTTGGATGCGCTCCTAGCGAACCACCCGCGAAACGAAGCGATCGCGTTGAAATAACACGCGCGCGTGCTCGCATGTTTATAATGTTTAGCGATGTCAACAACGCGGGTCGTTGTGTGGTACTTGAGAGTGTGATAGGATTTTCGAGTCGAAGGACCAAAGTGTTTGTTACTCAGATGACACACTTTCTTGACGTACAATTAACACATTGCGGACGGGTCACGAGATTTCTCGTTTTAACGTTTATCAGTACCTTGCTAAAGTAATGAAGCCTTGCAGCAATTTTTGATAGTATAATTGTGAAGTGAATAAATGTTAAAATGTTGAAAAAGTGCGAACATAGCAGTTAGTATTAAAAAAAACCTTGTATGTATTGTACTCAACTTTTTAGGACGCTGAAAAATGTGCGAAGTCTGGATCAGCAAGAACGCCGTCCGCAATGTGTTAACATGTTACACGTAAGTGCCAAGCCTGTGTTCGGTTTCTTTCCGCTTAGACCGCAACATCTGATTTTACCGATATGCTGGCGGCCGGGATCTGTTTGCATTGCGACAGGATTGAATAATACTTTCATACAAGCCATTGTGTAATTGTTACATTTTGTGAAACGTAAAGAACAACCATTTCTACGCGTTTACCTTGTTTTAATAAAACTCATTAAAATTTTGTTTGCGATGTATTACTTTTTAGGTACATTTGTGATGTGATTTGGAAATTTAGTAACAGAATGCAATTCTTTTAATTTTGTATCGTCAGTCGACGGAAAGTTTAGTGTCAGTCACCAGTGACTCAGATGGCTCTTAGCGTGTTAATTAGTTAATCATTTGTAGTAACACGATTTATTGAAGTAACAACTGAATGAATCTATCAATAGACGCGAGTCGTAATTAATGCGAGACGATGGTTTGCGGCGTAAGAAAGGTACTGTATACTTTAGTGCGTTGCGATGAAGTTTCTACTCAATGCCTCATTGGTTGATGTTCATTACAAGCAGTAAAGCAGACCCATGGTAAAGAACCCTGCTATAGCAGTTCTGAAGAAATGCATATCGCAGGATCCTGATCACCTTCCCTTGAACGTGCTATTCAGGGGTAACGTGGAATTGAGGGTAATAAATGTACGAGTGCGTTATGCGTACTTGGAATCCGTCATACCTGGAGTCGAACATGGTTCGTTTCCCGCCAAGTAGACTTTGAATCGACATTAAAGTCAAAAATATTTGTGACACAATTATCCGTGCAAATTAAATTGAGGCTAGTTGTAAAAAATTAATTAGTAATTAGATCTGCTGATGACGTACAGGAAAAGAAGGCGAAGAAAGTTGAGTCTATTTACTGTATGCGTAAGTTCCTGCGTATTAGACACTTGATATTTTGTACATTTTTATGTATTTTACTGGTCATATTCAACGATTTCTATTGATCATGACGTTTGATATAGATTTGAAAATTTGCTTTGAGATTTAATATAATAGTTATCGCACAGTTAAATTTGACGATTGTAAGTGAAATCAATAGTGCGTAAGTAATAATTGTCGCCTCGGTACATCTTAATTATTTGATCAAAATCACTAATCTTTAGAGACTTGTGAAGCTGTAACCATTTCGCAATAATGCGAGAGCAGTCATCTGACAAATTCCTCCACCCGACCGTCAGCCGTCGTTTCGTTATTATCCGATGACGTTCCACGCGAGTATCTGCTGGCATCGCCGATAGATCTTCACATGCCACATTAACGAACGAACAAGTTTACCGACTATAAAGAACGACACCACAATACGTCGACTCCTCGGTAAATTTCAATCGAGCCCGGCATAATGCCGCGTCTTCCATTTAAAACACCGCCTCCACATTAGCGCGAACTTTAATTTCCATTTTACATCAGTCCGACACGATTTATACGCACGAACGAGCGATGCTCGGGGCAGCGCTGCACAAAATCCATTGCGGCGGAATTAAAACAATGGCCCTCGGTGAAAGGAAACCAAAAACAAAGCGGGGCAAAAAAATATGTTAACCCGCGAGACTCAGGTGTGCGCGGGTGTGCGTGCCCGCGGAAGTACCGCAATGGTAATTAAAGGCGAACACGATGAACCGCGATACAGGCTGTAAAACTGGTCTGGGGACGATATCGTTCACCGCGTAAGTGAAGCGAACGACGATGGGGATCGACAATTCATGCCCGGTAATCCGTGATTAATGATTCCGACCCGCGCCGAGCTTCTCTATCGCGTGCCACTTACTTCATTACGATCGTTTTTTACCGGGCTCGAAAGCGCGGGAGTGCCCCGCGCATTAATATTACCTTACGCCCATATCAATGATGGATTAACCCACTTACACGTTATTACGCCCGGTATCCCAGCGGCGTCTTTCTCGTTTATTCGCCGACTAATCGGTCGCCTTTCGATTTTCCACCCTCCGCGTGCCGCATCACCGTCTTCCTTTCTGCGCGGACGTTTTATTAATGAGCCGCGTGTCTTAACGACGCCCGCGGCGGAGAGAGACAGCGCGGTGAGAGAATCTTTTAAATTGCGAGGACGTGAGAAAAGACGGCTAACGAGCGTTGTTCCTAGCGTGCGAACGTATTTTTCTGATGAATCGACGGTACTCGAGAATGATTTTCTAGACGTGCCACCTCGATGTTGTTGAGGCTGGGCGCGTGCGCGAAATGTGCCTTTATGGACTGCGGTTGCTTGATTACGTGTCGAAGGGAACGATTACGTTGTTATAATACCTTAATTTCATTGATAAACAATCCTTTGCCACCGATAAACCAATTTCCATAAGTAACCGCATATATTATTGTAGTGGATATAATGTTAGGTGTCGTCGAAGCGTGATGCGGAATTATGTTAAGTTGAATAAATGTTATTTAAAGATAAATGAAAGCACTAATATGTAAGTATAAATATAATATGAAGGTGAGACTATGGAAATTCGACTACGATTCGGTAAACGGCAAGAAAACGCATCTGTACTGGACTGAACTCGCGTCGCAAACCGCGTCGGCTTATATACGGACCTCTACCACTTTATCTTAATCCGGTAGTGCCCGATGGCCCCGCGACGGTTTTTTCCGACGCGTCTACGGTCGTTTTCCTGATACTACTGTAGGAATATAAGATGTTAGGTGTCGTCGAAGTGTGATGCGGAATTATATTGAGTAGAATAATTTAAAGATAAATGAAAGCACTAATATATACATATAAATACAAAATGGAAGTAAAACTATGGCAATTCGACTTCGATTCGGTAAACGGCAAGAAAACGCATTTATACTGAACTGAACTACATTCTGAACTTGACTGATCTAAACTTCGAACTATAACTGAGACCAAGAGTCAAACTAAACTGAGCTCGCGTCGCAAATCGGGCCGGCTTTTATACGGACCTCTACCGTCTTATCTTAATCCGGGCCCGATGGTCCCGCGACAGTTTCATGCGACTCATCTACGGCCGTTTTCCTGATGCTACATTATTTTTCACACATAACTACGATCATCGCATTCCAGCTGGAAGTTCCTTATAAAAGGATTTTCGAACGAATTGATGGAGCGATGAAAGAAAATTGCAGAATAAAAAAGACGCAAGAAAACATGGCGGGGCCAAGAAAGGAAGACGCAACCAAGAGAACGATCGCTTACCGGTCTCTGCCTACCTGCAGCGAGAACCTTGGACGACTTATTTTCATGTCACGTGCAGCGCTCGTTAGTCTAGGGCTTCGAAAAATCGATTGCCAAGAAGATGAGAGAGGAAAGGAGGGAGGGAGGGAGGAAAATGTGCTGCCTATTGCCGTTGGATAAGGTTGTCCTCTGTCGGCCGTGCCCCTTTCCTAATGACTCTCCGTTTCCTTTGAGACTTACACCCGGAAACGCGACTCTCCGCGAAGCTCGTTAAAGCGACATTTAAACGGACCGGACAAACAAAAGTTCCCTTCTCCGTCTTCTCTCGCGCAACCTCGCGTGTCCTTTTTTCTGTCTAGCTGTTCCACTGTCGCACGCTGAAAATTATTAGTTTTTCCACAGCGCGTGTGTTTGCAGAACGAAAAGTCACGCGGACGGTGCACAAGGTATATCCACGCTTCGTATTTGGAGAGTGTTACAGGACAGCGGCGAACAAAGGTTAAATAATATAAATTGGACGACTGCAAAATCGCGGATATGGTATGATTGCTGAAGAATCAACGTTTACCTACGTCGATGAATCCTCAAAATGGCTGTATATGAAATTAGAATAAAAATTGGAAGTTTGAAATCACGAAGACACGTAACGAAATTAGTTACAGTTTTCATGGTATGTGTAAGAAAATTCTAATGATGTGTTTAACCCTTTGCGGATTAGCAACGCGTATATGCGTTCAACCTAAACGGTGCACAAGGTATGTCCACGCTTCGTATTTGGAGTGTGTTACAGGACAGCGGCGAACAAAGGTTAAATAATATAAATTGGACGACTGCAACATTGCGGATATGGTATGATTGCTGAAGAATCAACGTTTATCTACGTCGATGATTCCCCAAAATGGCCATATATGAAGTTAGAATAAAAATACGAAGTTTGAAATGATGAAACACATAACGAAGTTAGTTGCAGTTTTCATGGTATGTGTAAGCAAACACTAATGCTGTGTTTAACCCTTTGCGGATGAGCAACGCATATATGCGTTCAACCTAAATTATGCCTGGAACAGACGAAGGCATATTTGGGTCCGGCGAAAAAATCTGATAGAGTCAAAAGACATAAATATACGATCGAAGAAAATAAATGATAGAGCCGAAACGGGCATATATGCATTTCGCAAATGACAGGTGTCAAACGTGAATTGATATTCCGGACGATTGTCATCGGTTTGGAACCGTTCCATCCGTAAGGGGTTACGATTCTGCATTAACTTCACGTAGATTCCTATTATACCAGATATATCTAAAGCGCTTGCCGAAAATCTTCACATACCTTCCGAAAATGATTACTGTCAACATCCTTCCACTTGAAACTCGTCCAACCGTCTTTCAGTAATCGACGCGTAACGAAATTGACAGGAAATATGAATAACTAATGATTCATGCTAAGCCTAGTATAAGCTCCGCATAAAATCACGTTGCATCAGGCATACAGAATACCTTAACACGTTGACTGCCGTGGTGGTCATCGGTGCATTTATAATTTTGTAAATGCAATTAATATCAAACAGTGATTCGATTCTTTAGTCTCTGATACCTTTGCATTATTTTCATTTTGCACAGTTCAATCATATTCTGTAGTACTTCATCACGTTGCGGTTTTAATATAGTAAAATACGCACGGCAGTCAACGTGTTGGACAATCTCCACTCAGCACACTCTTAAAACTGTTACCATCGACGGCACCCCATCGACTGTCGCTCGTCCAGTCGCCTTCGTCTTCTCCATCGTCATCCCTCATCACAGAAACCGTTATTTAGCGTGTCGCTGCAAGATCGGCGGCATTTCGATTGCGCGTTTGCGCCGAGTTGCTCCGGGATCAGCCGGAAAAGCATAAAGTAGCGTGCGCGGTTGTCCGTCGTGCGTTCAGTTAGCCGGATGAATAATCACATTCCGATAGGAACGACGACAGGGTGGACGGAACGTGATCCCGACACCGAGTGGAAACGCGGCCAAATCCCGATATGTAACGTTAGAGGGGCGCTCAGAGTCGTTAGACGTCAGCGGGCGAGCCGGCATAAATCAGGCTTGGGTCAACGGCAGACAGGGGGTGTAATTACTGGCGGGGTGATTATTCGAGAACTGAGGAGGAACGGAGATCAACCGGCCGAAAGAGAGAGGCACGACACGAGTGGGGGCTGAAAGGAGACGAGCGCCAGAGGAGAAAGAGAGAAGGACCGTAAAGGGAGATGGACGGTGCTAGACTGCACACACAGCGCGGCAAAAAGAGCGACCAATCTACATACATTTACATTGCCCGGGTTTTGTTACCGTCCACCCCGACCCTCCCGCGCGAACCAATCCGAACGAGCCGTCGAGTTGGGTTAGGTGTCGGTATCTACGGTTGCCGCCAGCCGTTTTATTTCGACGATGCACTGCCCCGCCGATCGCTCGCACCGTTTTTCGAACTCTGCACCCGACGACCCCGTACGTCTTGCCGAGGCATGAAGCCGCCAATTAAACGATCGGCGCGGATCTTCGTCCCGCGGGGAACTGCCGGTCTGCCGAACACCTGCTACGCTTTGTGCCGTCCGTTCTAGATATTCTAGGTTGCTCTGTTTTTCTTTTTTTCGTCGAAGGTGGAATTAGTCTTATGTCGAGGTAAACAAGAACCTCGGTGCGGGGCAATTGTTTATTATGGATTAACACTTTGAATGCCGTCATGGGCACCGCTGACCGGCACAAGAGATTTGCTGAAGATCCAAAATATTCGCAATGGGTAGCGATAAATATCTTATAAATGCAGTCACTGTTAAAATAGTGATGCGATGCTTTGGTCTCCAATACCTGCATGTTATTTACATTTTGCATAATTCAGTCAAACGCTGTATTATTTCATAGAATCGCCGTTCTAACACTGCAAAATACGCACGGCAATTAACGTGTTAACACTTTAACTGCCGTGATGGTCACTCCTGACCGGCGCAAGAGATTATACTAAAGATCGAAAATATTTACAATGGGTAGCAATAATTATTTTATAAATGCAGTTGTTAAAATAGTGATGCGATTCTTTGGTCTCCAATACCTGCACATTCTTAAAATATTGCATAATTTAGTCAAACGCTGTAGTATTTCATAGCATCGCATTTTAAAATACGCACGGCAGTCAACGTGTTAAGTTTTAGGTTCGGCTTGACATTTGTCTTAAACGGGCAGCGACGAGTTGATTCGACTGTAACAATTTACCTCGTCACGCTTCCACTGAGCTCTAAGTTCGAATTAAGGATTTTGGATTTGAACTGTATCAGTATAGGGTTTATAAATCCGGGCAAACTACTGAGCACCGATTCAAAAAGGAGCTGATATCCGAAACTTGTTCGTGGAGGTCAAGTGTGCACAACGCTATCCTTAGACTCCTGAATGTATGCCGACTATAGTCGACGCGCATATTTGAGGGTTACGAAGAACAGCGAAAATTGCAGCGGAAGTTACGTTCGCGCATTTCTTCGAAATTTGACACGCGAATTTCACCGAATCGACAGTGTGACAGTTGGTTAAATTGATTTTGTTTTCTAGTGGAGTGTTGTTTTTAATACATTGAATTGCCCGATGCCGTGTTGCGGTTTCACTGCATTTTATGTATTCCGGCGTCGGCGGCGGCATTTTCAGCGAAAGCAGGCGCGGAAAAATTAATTCGTAAATCGACTCCAGCAGGTGATGAGAGAGAAAGAGAGATGGTGCGGTTCGCGTGTCAGGCGATTTTCCTCGCGTCGAAAATTCGCGGCGAGCGTGCGAGAGGACGATAATGCTCCTAACGACATCGTAGGGACGTGTTACAAGCTTCAGGAACGTGTTAAGTGTCAAAACGAAAGCGGGGCACTTTTGATGAAGGAACGTTCTACGTGTCTACGACGCCAGATATTAGATACCGTTGACGTACGGTACATGTATACGTGTTGGGCTTCATATAGAACAGCGAGGTGATGGGATGTCTCCGGCGTAAGTATAGTTATTACATGATAGCATAGACAAAGCGTCGAAAATTGGTCGAACGGGTATGCGCTGTCTGAAATTTACGTTCATCGTTAAGGTAATGCAGTTCAATCATTTAAAATTGGCGTTACCCTACAATTTCGGCTCAATCGAATCAGTGAAACCGCACGGTGAAAATGTTCAATGAGTACAACAAAAACTGAACGACAAACAATGAACAAAACTATGTTCTTGCTAAAGAGTAATTGGTTAACAGAAGCATAATAAATCACCTAAAGGCCGTTCTCTATGTTGGAAATGTGTTAACTGGATATTGAATTCAGTTTAATCATGTCAATTTCATACGTCTGCCCCAAAATATACCACGATACCAAAAACACAAACTGTCAGTATAATGAATCCATCCGCGCAGTCGTCTACAACCCATATCTAATTAAAAAAAAAAGCAGCTGATACTTATATTTCATAATCAAACGTACGTCCCAAAATATACCATGATACGAAACATGCAAACCGTTAGTCTAATAAATTCATCCGCGTACTCGTCCACAACTAATATCTAACTCAAAGAAATACAGCCGATAGATACTTATAGTGAATAATCAAGCGTCCGTCCCAAAATGTATCACGACAAGAAAAACGTAAATTGTCAGTGTAATGAATCCATCCGCGCAGTCGTCTACAACCCATATCTAATTTAAAAAAAAAACAGCTGATACATTTCATAATCAAACGTACGTCCGAAAATATACCAGGACACGAAAAAGGCAAACCGTCAGTCTAATAAATTCATCCGCGTACTCGTCCATAACTAACACTTAACTCAAAGAAATACAGCTGATAGATACTTATAGTGAATAATCAAGCGTTCGTTCCAAAATGTATCACGACAAGAAAAACGTAAATTGCTAATGTAATGAATCCATCCGCGCAGTCGTGTACAACCCATACTTAACCCAAAGAAATTCAGCTGATAGAAACTTACAGTCAATAATTAAGCGTACATACCAAAATGTACCACGACACCAAAAACACAAACCGTCACTGTAACAAATTCATCCGCGTGGTCTTTGGTTAAGACGAATACGCCCGGGTGAAAGGTCACGAGGCGGGTTGGTCGGCAGCAGAAAAGGGTCGTCGTCGAGCTCTCGAGGCGCGGAACAGACGTGCAGTTAAACAACGAGCATTTCGAAGTTGGTAGCTATCGCGCGGCAGCGTCGAGACGCCATTAGCGACCTAATTCGTCCCACGGGTGTCCTTTAAGTGCTATTCTGGCCCGACGAAGAGGAGAGAGGCCAACAGGCGGGCTCCTCCACCCCTTCTGGGAGGCGGGGAATGAGCAGACTGCACGTCGGGAACGCGAGATTTTTGTCAGCAGGCAATCTGCATAGATTTACATCCGTTTAGTCGCTTAGTTAAGCGCGTTATCAAAGTCTCCCTCTCTCGCTCGCAGCCTCTGTCCCTGTCTCTCGTGCTCCCTCTTGCCCGGCACTACCCCCGGGCGCGCACCGGGGGTAATAGAGGGTCATTTCTCGTACGGACGAGTAGGGCACGCCGCAGAAATCCCACGATTCCGACCTCGTTTCGTCGGCCATTCTCCTTGCACGAGCCTCCAATTACGCTTAAAGTGCGCATACCACCCGCGGGTTCACGTGTATGATGAGCCGCCGGTGGGCGGATAAATTTTAAACACCCGACTCGCCGGCTGCTGATGCATCCACGCGGCGGGGGGCTTGATTTTCGGCAGAGAAAAATTCGACCGGCGGTCGTGCGCGCTGGATAAATTGAAGGCGGGGAATGGAATAATGTTTAACGCGTTGACTGCCAAGCGTATATTTTTGCTAGGTTGGAACCGCGATGAGATAAAATAGTGCAGAGTATGATTAAATCGTGCAAAATAAAGATAACGCAAAATTAGAAGCCGAAGTATTGAAGCATCATTCCAATATCAATGGTAGTTGCAAGATTGCAAATAGGCTTCATGGCGATTTTTTTTTGCATTTCTAGTAAAACCTTTTGTACTGGTCACCGCGTATTTGCTATATTAAAACTACGATGCGATGAAACACTGCAGAGTATCATTAAATTGTGCAAAATGAAGGTAACGCAGAATTATTAGAAGCCAAAGTATTGAAGCGCCATTCCAATAACAATTGCTTTTACAAGATTGCAAATAGGCTTCATTGCGAATTTTTTGCATTTTTAGTAAAACCTTTTGTACTGGTCACCGCGTATTTGCTATGTTAGAATTGCGATGCTAAGAAATACTGCAGAGTATAATTAAATCGTGCAAAATAAAGATAACGCAGAGTTAGAAGCCAAAGTATTGAAGCACCATTCTAATATCAATTGCATTTTTGCATTTTTAGTAAAATCTTCTGCACCGGTCTTCTGCACCTTCCATTTATAGTAAAAATCTTTTGCGCCGATGACCACCGTGGCGGTCAAAGTGTTAATGGACCACGGAGTTGTGAATTGTGCCGGGGGGATTTTATGTTTGCGATATCTCTGCCACTGATTTGCAGGCGGTGGATTGACTGGTTGGTGGGAGTATCGTAATATTGTAATGAAAGAAAGAAGTACTGGCATGTGAACGTTTTAAGATTTTCTTTACAACTTTGAATCACAACGCGGTTTGGTGCGTTTCATTGAAAAGTTGATTGTTTGGTTTTACGGTTAAATCAGGTTTTAAATGTAATTTTGTGTTGTGTGCATTTCTGAGTGGCGGGATAAAGGTATGACATGCGATGCACCCTGACGTTACGCTATTTCTTTTACAACAATGCACACCCTGGAAAAACAAATACTGGTAATTACGGACAACTCCCATGGGCAGTTGTAATGCACAGTGTCGCTGGACGACAATTCGCTCACGATAACTTTGTGAAACGCGTGTCAAATTACCCGTTTTTGCCCTCTGCCCGCCCAGTTCGCGAGTTTCGACTTTCGTTCGCGCGTGGAACGTTATTTACGCCGTCCGCTATTGGATTTCGACGTTGTCAAGCGCTAATAACTCGTCCAAATGGAAAGGGCCAAAAAGTCCCAATTCCCAGTGCTTGCCCAATTTCCACAATGCGTAGACTAAATCTAGACATCCTGTCAATTCTTAACTTCATAACTACTTTTAGATAAGTGGATTCATTAGCTTCATATTTAACAACTAATTAATCTAGGTAAAAAAAAATGTATCATGTTGATCTAACATACCAATCGATTGGAGTCAAAGTTTGTTTGCACTTTACCTGGAAAAAGAAGCGTGTCGTTTCAGACTACACGTGACATTACTATTTTATATACTAATTCATACTTAATAACTAATTAGTTTAGAGAAAAAATGTACCGCGTTGATCTAACATGCAAACATATCGGATCAAAGTTTGTTTACACTTTACACGGAAAAAGAAGCGTGTCGTTTCGGACTACAGGTGACAGACGAGAAAAAGGAATTGTCGGTGCTCCCTGTTATCAGAGAACCGCTGGAGGGTTTTGCGGTTGCACGTTAAAGTCGAAATTCGATAACATAACCGCGAGTTATCACCTTTCAGAGTCGTTGAGTAAATCCACCACTTGGTACGGATCAGCTAACGGCCAACGAAGTGGTGGATTTACCGTAGTGCTATATGACCGCCAACAATCTTTGCGAGGGTCATCGTACGTATTACTTCCGCACGAAACCTACCGTCAATCATGCAGCCCACTTTTATGCTCAATTTTCAAAAACGCGTCTTCCGACTAAAACCCAACGTATGTGTGTAAAGTGGAATAAAGATTATGGATTTTCTGTGGTACAATCGATCCTAATATTGATTGGAATGGAGAAGAAAACATAGAACATTAGAAATTTTATTACGTGCTTTGACATTTCTTAACACTTTGACTGCCATGATGGTCACTGGTGACCGGCGCAACAGATTTTACTGAAGATTCAAAATATTCGCAATGGGTAGCAATTATTATTTTACAAATGCAGTTGTTATTAGAATAGTGATGCGATCTTTTGGTCTCCAATACCTGCACATTATTTACATTTTGCATAATTCAGTGGAACGCTGTAGTATTTCATAGCATCGCCGTTCTAATATAGTAAAATACGCTTGGCAGCCAACGTGTTAATACTTGGAAATTGCATCCAGATGTTTCTTGATGCTAACTCGAAAAATTGTAATACAACTTTTGAACACTCATTAAATTCTTTGCACGTAATGTAGTTTGTTCTGACCAGAACCTTTCTTATACTTTTTCTCATCCCACCACAACTGCAGACGACAGTTTATTTCTTTTCACATTATCATTGTAGAAACTACTCTAGAACCAGGGTGTGCATATTAAATTAATGCACATTGTAAACAATACATACTCGACCAAAAGTATGAAAAGAACCCGAGTATCGACCACTTACTCGAAATGGCCCTATTAGAGTTGATTGGAAATATCGTTGTATCAAATTAAAAAAAATCGTCCATCGCCATCAGTCCCATACAGTTTTCCTTAAACGTGCAATATTGCAGTGGTGATATGTTATTAAACAAATACTCTACATTAAATATCAATCATACCTACAAATTGTTACGTGACCAATAATTATGCGACACAATCATCGATGCAATATTTAATCTAACAACTCACCTATGCAATATTTAATCTAACGACTCACTTAAACAACGCATGCACACCTTTCGCGTCTTTTCGGCAGTGCTCTTATCACACGGTATTTAAATTCCACGTTAACAACGACCTGTTTGCAGAGTGTTGACTTACGGCGTGAATAAAAAATTGCGGATTACTGCGATCGCGGTCCTCTCATCGTGCGGGCATATAAAGGCGAAGGATCCTCGATTCCGATTAGCGAGCGCGGCGAATCAATTTGCTCGCGCATAGCAAAGCGGCCAGAGAGAGCATTATCGCGCGATAGCGACGATCGCCGTCGATAATCGATCGCAAACGAGCTCGCGTTTTTTCTCCCGCCGTCCCGGGTACGTTGCATGCCTTTAATATGTCTGAGCAAATATTTGTGCTAACCTTCCAATTTCTCCGCCTCGTACTACGGAAGGAAAATTGATTCTCCGCCGTTGCGTTTATAGTACGGTTCGTGCAGACAATACTTGCTCAGCAGCTTAGAAAGGTAAAAGGAGACGACAGACGAGGAGGACGAAGAATGAGTAAGATAGCAAAAGAGAGAGAGAGGAGGGGAGAGAGAGAAAGAGAGAGGAAGGGATGCAATGTGAAATACTGTTTCATTTTACATTTTCATATAAACTACTGGCAGACTCTTTTAGATGCAAATGCAACGTTTACCTAACCGGCCTGCAATGCATCATCTCACATCCATGCGAAACGTTCAGCCTAAGACACAGCGACTTTCTGGGGATGCGAATGTCGTCCATGGGAATTCCGCGATCGTATAAACGTGAATTCTGAATCGCGCGATCGCGGAGAGAAGGGTCGCGTTGGGATGATCGATCTGACCGGTGGACCACGACGATAATTCATACTACGTGCCACATCGGTAGAACCAGGCAGAAGCTTTGCCAAGAAAGATTCCGTACAAATGAAAACAGAAGAGAGCACCGTAAATATTCGCATGTAAAAATAGCAGACGTTGTATTCAAATGGAAAAACACGATAAAACGTCGTGCCGCTCGTAATTTCGCACAAGACCACGAGCGCTTGCGCATAATTCAAGTAACGAATAAATAAAAACGCTGACCATACAGTATCTTTTCTTGCGACGACCTATTGGGTTGTTCGGAAAGTAATTTTGTTTTTTCCCGACAGAGGATTTAATCGTATTTTTTTGCACCCAACTCCAATTGATTCTCACACTTAATTTTACTCTTTTACTATAGAAAAGGTAAAAATGCCGAAAGAAATTAGCATAATCAAAATTTCGATATGGCAATTTTGATGTCGAAGATGCACCACGTATATGTTTTGACAGCAACTGTTTATGACCACTGATATATATGGGTTCCAAGGAGAGAAATTTGTGTTGTCGCGTTGTGTGTGAAAAAGTCAAAAAAGATAAACCGGGTCAAAGCATTTCCAAAGCCGATATCCATCAAAAAAAGGTGATGCCGTCTGTTTGGTGGGATTTTAAAGAAATCGTTTTTTTTTAGCTTTTACCGGATAACACAACAATTAATTCGGAAGTCTACTGTCAACAGCTGGACAAACTGAATGATGCACTTCAACAGAAAAAGCCAGAATTAATCAAAAGAAAAGGTGTAGTGTTCCACCAAGATACTGCGAGACCTCATATAAGTTTGGTCACTCGCCAAAAGATTTTACAGCTTGAATGGGATACATTGCCACACCCACCATATTCTCCAGATCAGGCACCTTCAGATTATTATTTGTTCCGGTCATTACAAAATTTTTTAGACGGTAAAACCTTCACTTCAAATGAGCAGATCAAAAACCACCTCGATCAGTTTTTTGCCAGCAAAGACCAAACATTTTATGAGCGTGGAATCATGCTAGTACCAGAAAGATGGCAAAATGTATTGGACCAGAATGGCGAATATATAATTTAATAAGATATTTGTTCATTATACGAAAATTGTCTTTCATTTTCACAAAAAAAAAAACGAAATTACTTTCCGAACAACCCAATAATTTCGTACACGCCCCTATAATCGAACGTCTCACACAAATGAGCTTGGCTCGTCTACTCCCACCGCCTAAACAAACGAATAAACGCTGATAACAATTACCAGCAGTTCAGCGCTACAAAGTTGCCTAAATAAACTGATGGAAATCGTAGCGTCGAAACTAGCGAATATCCGAGTACTCCTTCGTGTGAAAGTTAAAGGCGAACAAACAATTATATCAAGCGAACGTCGCGATTAAACGAAGCATTGCTTCACAGCCAACGAGAGGGTCGTAGAAAGAGAAACGCAGCGAAAGAGTGGAGGGACGAAGGGAGAGACAGAGATTCAGCTCGGAATACGTCGGGAATTTCTTCCGGGACGCGCTAAGTAGCGAGGCACCGCGATAATTTATATATTTACGTTTCCACAAGTAGGTACACATGGCCCTGGCGGTAGTAATCTCGATGAATGTTACGACGCCCTGTAGAGAGGCATGCTGAAAACCAGGCTCTACCCCACGAAATGGCGGCGCTGCATAACTGCCTATGTACGACCTATACAGGGTGGGGCACTGGAAATTTCACGTTCGAGCTTCTTCGTTCGGGAGAATACGAAGGTAATAACCGTCGTTAGAAATGCGGTAGCAGGTCTAATGGAAGCTGTGGTACGTAGAGAATTTGCCGTGTGCAATTCAATGAATATACAGAACAATTGAGAGTCTATAAAAGAGACAGAAAAAATGACACGTAAAATAAACGCTGCTTGCAAAACGTCTTGATCCGGATAATATCGGTAGCGGTACAATCCCATGTCTATCGGATGCGTCTTGTAGAAATGTGAACACATTGAAAACTACGAAAAACACAGAATTTGCCATTACCAACATTTTAACACTATGCCGTCCGCACGTCTAATCTAAATCTTTTCGTGTCGCGCCGGTAGAACTGACTTACATAATTTTGCTTATCGCCAGCGGTTTTTCGAGATTCTTGTTTACTAATATTATCGTCAGTTCCCATGTCTCAATGCTGCCCTTCTATTTTCTCGAAACTGTGAGGATATACAAACATATGTAAATAAGTACAAAATTGTTTTGTATTATATTTTTATCTATTTATTTATATTTTGTTGGATACTTAGATACCGATACTTTTTGTATGGCACCAAAGTGGAACCACCGGCACTTACCCGATAATTTTCGCATGCCACCAATGTGGAGCCACCGGACGGCATAGTGTTAATGAAGTCATGACTAAAAAACACACCGATAATAAGCGTTCCTCACGAAACGTCTCTGGCTCAATATTCTTTAATTTTCTTATTTCTTCAGATTCTTAAAATTTCGTGTGCGCACTACGATAACTTGCCTGAATCAATGCGTTGTTTTCGAATGCTCCACCCTGTACGTAGGTGATACGATGGCGGGCCCAGGCTCTCAGAAACTACACTCCCATAAATCTCGAACAAAACTAAGCTCCCGCCAAGCCTGCGCGCGATGCAACTTTAAGGCCCGTTAAGTGATTATTAACGCTCCCCCAACCCCACCGACACCGCCCAACTCCAAGACTACGGGAGCTATGTTAATACGCGGAGACTCCTGCTTGTTTTCAAGTGTACATCCGCAGATCCCACGTCGCGCGCGAGCGAGCGCAGCAATGCCGGGAATTATAATAAAGTACCGCAAGCTACAGCCACTCAATGCAAGGGAGCGGAAAGATTTTGGATGCTGGGTGTGCTACGTTTTTGGGATAAACGGTTGACGCGAGTGAGAATTATTGAGGGCATGTGCGTTGCGCGTGACGAAGATGAGATCTGGCGCTGTTTGCGTTGGAAGAGGGTATCATAGGGTGCGCTGGAAATTATGGCGGTCGTTGCGACAGGCATATAACATGGCTGAACATAAAAAAATCGGAATATATTGTTGTGTGTGGCACGCAATAAACACCGCGTTAAACGCGTTACGTTTGTTTGCACGTTACGAGCGCAACAATAATAATGCTGGAGATTATGATGAAGCATTACAAGCGAGAGGCACTCAATGCAAGAGGCGGGATGAGTTTGGGCGCTGGATTTGCAAGGAAAACGCATGGTGTATTAGAATAAGCGGTTTTCGGGTGTGAGAATTGTTGAAGACATGTTGTTTTCGTTAAAGGAGGACCATACTGTACTATAATGGGCTGTAGTGAACGCCAATGCTGCGCCGTCGTTATAAAATGGTTTGTAACGACATTTCGAATCCTTTGCCAAGTTTCGGAAAAAGCATGCGAACTGAAATTCGAAATCTATTATCCCCCGCTCTCTAGCAATCATCTCTTTAAGCGCCTTACATTTATTTGCACATTACGGGCGCAAAGGTAACAGTGCGTGCTTTCCTAAATAATAATTGATTATGACAGAAAGAAAGCGTTCATTATTTGCGACGACGGTTTTTCCTCGGCGTCGTTATAAAATGGTTTGTAACGACATTCCGAATCCTTTGCCAAGTTTCAGAATCGTACTTCGCGAAAAAAGCATGCGAACCGAAATTCGAAATCTATGATCCCCCGCGTTTCCTAGTGATCATTCCGTTAAGCGCCTTACATTTATTTGCACATTACGGGCGCAAAAGTAACAGTGCGTCCTTTCCTAAATAATAACAATTATGACAGAAAGAAAGCGTTCATTATTTGCGGCGACGGTTTTTCCTCGGCGTCGTCATAAAATGGTTTGTAACGACATTTCGAATCCTTTGCCAAGTTTCGGAATCATACTTCGGGAAAAAAACATACGAACCGAAATTCGAAATCTATTATCTCCAGCTCCCTAGTAATCATCGCGTTAAGCGCCTTACATTTATTTGCACATTACGGGCGCAAAGGTAACAGTGCGTGCTTTCCTAAATAATAACGATTATGACAGAAAGAAAGCGTTCATTATTGGCGACGACGGTTTTTCCTCGGCGTCGTCATAAAATGGTTTGTAACAACATTTCGAATTCTTTGCCAAGTTTTGGAATCGTACTTCGCGAAAGAAAGCATGCGAATCGAAATTCGAAATCTATCATTCCCGCGCTCGCTAGTAATCATCGCGTTAAGCGCCTTACATTTATTTGCACATTACGGGCAAAAAGGTAACAGTACGTGCTTTCCTAAATAATAACGATTTTGACAGAAAGTGTTCATTATTAGAAAGCGTTCATTATTTGCGACGACGGTTTTTCCTCGGCGTCGTCATAAAATGGTTTGTAACGACATTTCGAATCCTTTGCCAAGTTTCGGAATCGTACTTCGCGAAAAAAGCATGCGAACCGAAATTCGAAATCTATTATCCCCAGCTTCCTAGTAATCATCGCGTTAAGCGCCTTACATTTATTTGCACATTACAGGCGCAAAGGTAACAGTGCGTGCTTTCCTAAATAATAACGATTATGACAGAAAGAAAGCGTTCATTATTTGCGACGACGGTTTTTCCTCGGCGCCGTTTAATCACCCGCTTAAGCACGCTACATTTACTGGCAACCTTACGAGCGTATACATCGTGCGCCGATAAACGTCAGTCCCCCCGGCCGATCGACTCGCAAACGACTGCGAAAAGTACATTTGCCCGAAACAAGTCTATTATTCCCGAAGATGAAAAGCCCGAGCGTCTCGCGGCCTACAGGCCATATCGGGACGAAAGCGTCGTGCACATTTAGAACGCACGGAACTAAAACTGCTCTTTACTACAGGTGCAGTATTATCCGGCGGCATATCCGGGCGGGCTTAAAAACGATCGCGAAGAATGTTTGCTCGTTATGCCGATAGGAGGGACGAAAAGTAAGGGGAGTGGCGGCAGTATGAGAAGGGGTTGAGGCGGATGGTGCGCGTGGACTACCAGTTTCGAAGCGATAAAAAGAACTATAACTGCCGTCGCAGACTGAACTCATGCACGTACAGGGTGTTCCGCGAGGAATTCGACTTTCCGAAAACTTCTTAGGCAGCCGGTTCTCGGCGAAACAGGAACGGTACAATTTGATGCGAGTTCGTCACTCGATATCGGCTTAAGTGCAGGGGAAAACGATACGGGCTGAATAAAAACTCACATTCGGCGCAACAGAAAACGGAACTCTCGAGCGTTTTACGAGGTTTGCATAAATTCGGTCTATGCGTTGCGAATATTGTCTTCAGTTGCTGACAATACAGAGGTTACGTTCGATCTACAGTCAAAATGCCAAGCAAAGTGTCTCGAAAGTAGAATGTTAGCAGAAACTTTGCCTGTGCCAAATTTACAACCGGACGTGCGTTTCGTATAATTTTAATGTGTACACGCTTATGTACCAAGCACTGACAGATAAGTTTTTGATTTTACATACTCCTCTGTAAAGGACCGAAAAATAAAGGTTGGAACGTAAAAATTGAAAGAGCAACATTTCATTGGTCCGACCTTTCCGAAAGTGTGACATCTCTAAAACCTTCGAATACGTCCACCCCATCACCCACGCCATAACGCCACACCAACCGTCGTCTCTCTACAAAAATTCAAACCGTTTCCCGTCTAACTCTTTTCCCACTCTGTATATTCACGTACACAAACTCGCGGGAGGCGAACGGTGGAAGTATTCCTGACCCCCTAACAGTTTGGCGTGTAGTCTGGCCATTATTCCGCCGGAGGAATTAGTTTTGCGGGCGAAAAGCCCGGTTATTACTGACCTCGGCACGGCTACCAGCGATCGTCGGCTTCTTCTTTATCATTAACTTTGCCGTCTTCTTTTCCCACCGGCGAAAGAACGGGCCCGCGAATCCGACACTCAACGTAAGCACTGCCCTACCAATGAATGTGTTTTACTACTGAAACGCTCGACCGCTTCTACCCCTTCGATCCCCCGTTCTGCTTCTCACCCCACCGATCCGCCCGTTTCTGCCACTCATAAACTGTCTAATTAACGATCATCGCGATACCGATAAGAACGATCTCGACCTTCGATCTTTCCGAGTTTCTGCTCGTACTCTGACATTTTTGGCGTAGCTTAAAACGGTGCCGGCGATTTATGGGGGTGTTATGTGGCGCATGCCTTTGAACCCTTTCCTTATGGCGTACGCGTCCGCGACTGAGCTTTCTGCGTAATGTTTCGTTAACGAATAAGCAATAGACCCGGGACGGACCAGATGCTTGTTAATGATTAGGGGTATTTTTCGGTTCGATTTTATACTGGAACAGAACGGGCGCTGTAACGGTGACGGTTCGTTTGACTGTAGATTTATGACTTCACGCTTTTACGGATTTTTTAAGCATTCTAAGAATTATTACTCGTCGAAACCGATAAGAATGATCTCGACCTTCGATCTTTCCGAGTTTCTGCTCGTACTCTGACATTTTTGGCGTAGCTTATAACGGTGCCGGCGATTTATGGGGGTGTAATGTGGCGCATGCCTTTGAACCCTTTCCTTATGGCGTACGCGTCCACGAGTAAGCATTCTGCGTAATGTTTCGTTAACGAATAAGCAATAGACCCGGGACCGACCAGATGCTTGTTCCGGATTAGGGGTATTTTTGGTTCGATTTTATACTAGAACGGAACAGGCGCTGTAACGGTGACGGTTCGTTTAACACTTGACTGCCACGGTGGTCACCGGTGACCGTTGCGAAAGATTTTACTAAGATTGCAAAAAATTTACAATGAAGTCTATTCGCAACCTTGTAAAAGCAATTGATATTAGAATGGTGCTTCAATACTTTGGCTTCTAACTCTGCGTTATCATTATTTTGCACGATTTAATTATACTCTGCAGTATTTCATCGCATCGCGGTTCAAATATAGCAAAATACGCGGTGACCGGCGCAGAAGATTTTACTAGAAACGCAAAAAAAATCGCCATGAAGTCTATTCGCAATCTTGTAAAAGCAATTTATATTGGAACCGTGCTTCAATACTTCGTCTTCTAATACTACTGCGTTATCTTCCTTTTTGCACGATTTAATCATATTCTGTGATATTTCATCGCATTGCAGTTCTAACATAGCAAAATACGCTTGGCAGTCAACGTGTTAACTGTAGATTTATGACTTCACGCTTTTACGGACTTTTTAACCATTCCCAGAATTATTACTCGTCGGAAGACGTCAAATAAATAAGGGGTATAGTTTGTTGCTTTTTCCGGGCATGAAAACACTGGGTTATTTCGGATGTAGATTGTGCACGGAATCCGCATAATTATTGTAGGTGCCTCGAAGTTGATACAAGATACCGAGTACTAAGTAAAGTTGGAGATGGTATCAATAGCTCATTATGTGAAGACTGATTATAGTCAGCGGCGGTATCTACAGCTTGTTACATCAATGTTGATTATAATCGGCGCTGGTATTGAAAGAGGTAAGTTCGGGGGATGATCTGTTGAGGGGGACATTTTTAAAAGGAATTTCTGTTATTTTATCAGGGTTCCTGATTTTTCAGGATGGCTTTGAAGCTGTTTTGTATAGGACGAAGTGATACACGTTAGAATTGACAGGTAATAACGATGCGGCAGATTAAATGAAGCGTTGTCGAACATGAATTTTGATATGAACACTGACTATAGTCAGTGCCGGTGTCTACAGCTTGTTACATCAATGTTGATTATAATCGGCGCTGGTATTGAAAGAGGTAAGTTCGGGGGATGGTCTGTTGAGGGGGACATTTTTAAAAGGAATTTCTGTTATTTTATCAGGAATCCTGATTTTTCAGGATGGCTTTGAAGCTGTTTTGTATGGGACGAAGTGATGCACGTTAGAATTGACAGGTAATAACGATGCGGCAGATTAAATGAAGCGTTGTCGAACATGAATTTTGATATACGCTTCTTTTTCCGCTGAGTTCTAATTGAAACGCGTTTCCATACTACGCAGAATTTCGGTTAGTTTTTTTTCAACGGACACGTGTTTTTAGACAAATGATCAGCCGAGTTTTGATATTTTGATTACGCTTTTATTTGCGCGCTTGTATTCGTTATCCTACCGTGTTGATTCGTATTGAGTCACAGAGTTACAAGCGGAAACTGCGAGATAACTGCATCTGAATGAAACGCAAAAAGGTTTCTGTTCGTGCTCTTTCCTCCTATCATTCTTCCTTCCCGTTCCATCTACGCTCGTCTGTCTCTCTGATATTTGCTTTGTAACGTATATTACGTTCTCGTTCGCCTATATTCCATTGACACGACACACACACACACTCGTCATTCCGTCTGACGGATTCTTTTCGCCATATCGGTCATCGACTCCAGTAACGTTTAATAAAAGCGTTCAACTACTTCACTCGTCTGCTTTTTCAAATTACCATTCCGCTGCCGTGCGCGATGCAATACACGGTGTTAAATAAACAATATCAAGCGATACAATTTATTCGGTTAATTTTATTAGCCGGAATATAATTAATCGCCCATTTTTAAAAGGTATCATTTTCGTTTATCATTTATTTCGTGCAGAAAATCGGATCTTCTAAGATGCCGATACACATAAATTAAGACTGTCGTCGATGTTATAATGTTCGATGTAAAAAATTAATGAAAATGCCGTAGTTTGCGCGGCAAAGACATTCGAGGGAAACTGGGAGAGTGGAAAAACTGTAACTATGTTGATGCATGTGAGCCTCGTCGAAATCCATTAAGTCTCACTGATGGGGTATAGACAAGCTCGGCCGATATTTACTTAGCATAATTACCCGATCGTAGTTGGAGAGAACCGCTATCGTGGATCTTGGAGGGGCTGATAAAGCGGTCAGAGCAGGTGGAAGAGAAGTCAAAAGCCAGGAGAAGGCCGATACTCGAGGAAAGAGAGACGACGTGGAGCAGAGAAAGATAGGTGCAAAGGCATACACGCCAGCAAAGTGGAAAAGGATGAGGCGATGTTTATCCTAGAATAACCTCGGTAAGAATAATTGAAGAGACAAAGTGTTTAAACGTTCGGACTTTTAGTTGAGTAAATTTTCCGATGCATTTACTTTTAGAAGCACAATGCATTAAGTGGACTTCGAAAGCCACAAATTCCTGAACGTCCACCTCGGAACTCAACATCCACAAACATTTAGAAATCGCATTCACAAACGTTCACCCCGACATTTATTCTTAAACGAACAAGTTCTTAAAACAACTTCGCCCCAGTCTAACTAACGTCTATAAACATTAACACGTTGACTGCCAAGCGTATTTTACTATATTAGAACGGCGATGCTATGAAATACTACAGCGCTTGACTGAATTATGCAAAATATAAATAATGTGCAGGTATTGGAAACCAAAGGATTGCATCACTATTGCATCGGTCACCGGTGACCATCATGGCAGTCAAAGTGTTAAAAAATCACATTCACGGACTTTGCTCTCAAACGAACAATGCATCAACACTTTGACTGCTGCAATGGTCACCGATGACCGGCGCAAGAGATTTTACTGAAATCCAAAATATTCGCAATGGATAGTAATAATTGTATTATATGGTAAATGCAGTTATTGATAGAATAGTGATGCGATCCTTTGGTTTCCAATACCTGCACATTATTTTCATTTTGCATAATTCCGTCAAACGCTGTAGTATTTTATAGCATCACCATTCTAATACGGCAAAATACGCACGACAGTCAACGCGTTAGTTTCATTTAATTACACTTTGCTTTCTAGTGTTGGGCGTTTTCAGAGTTCTTTAGTTTCGTTAACACTTTGACTGCCGTGATGCGACCACGCAGTTAGTATCGAAAACATTTTAACCGCAAGCTTTCATTTTTATCCGCCTCTGCTATAATCCTATATCACCGATCATTTTAACACTTTGACTGCCGTGATGGTCACCGCTGACCGGCGCAAGAGATTTTACTGAAGATCCAAAATATTCGCAATGGGTAGTAATAATTATTTTATAAATGCAGTTATTGATAGAATAGTGATGCGATCCTTTGGTCTCCAATACCTGCACATTATTTACATTATGCATAATTCGGTCAAACGCTGTAGTATTTATAGCATCGTATTTTATAGCATCGCCGTTCTAATACAGTAAAATACGCATGGCAGTCAACGTGTTAAGCGTGAACTTCGATATCAATGAATTTCTGAACATTCAACCCAGACAACACCTATCTCTCAACACCGAATGTCACTGTTCGACGAATCATATAGACCCCATGGACCGTCAGTATGTCCCGTACAAGAATCATTCTCCCAACGAAAACCCGTCACGCAGGCGTCGAGCACCAAACGCCATCCTTCCGTCATCCACCCATTCGACTCTCTTCACGGCCGAATAGTTGGCCAAAAAAAAGACAGAGCTAGCGGCGACATTATAGAACTACAAAAAGACAGGGTACTGAAAGAGAAACAGACAGAGCGCGAGAAAGGACTCGTGCCATGCGACGTATACGACACTGGCCTCTTTCCTCGCTCGTACACGTCCCATATCTCCGGAGAAAATAACCACTTAAGCTCTTATACGAGATGGGTAAGGAGCCCGAGGTGGTGACGGAGAGACGCTTGGAGAAAAAGACAGCGTCGGACCGAGTCTGACAGAGGCAGACGACGTTCGGCGGTTTGAAGGTACGAGAGACGAAGCGTAAGAGCAGAAGAGGCAGACGCACACGGTGGAAGCGCGCAGGGTGAGGTCATGGTGTGGTGGGCTGCTCGGCCTCCGTAAAATTACTCCTGGCCATCGTTCTCTTCCTCTTCCTGAATGCGGAGAGAAGCCCGAGTCCCGTCTCTTTCGCGCGGCAAAGTGCATAAGGGAAGACGAAGCAGGGAGACCCGTCATGGTGCCTAGATGAGTCTACATCTACTTAATGCCCGCTGCTATCCGGAACAAATTACTCGGGGGACCGGGAAATTAAGTCGACATCTTCACGGGATCCGCCATGCAGGGATTAGTTAGCATAGAAAGATCGACGCGCACCCTTCTTTATGCGCTCGCCGTCACGTTCTCTGGGTAGAAGGGTGGTAGACGCGCACTTCTCTCTCTGTCTGTTACTGTATCGCCTGTCGTACTCTGCACCGCGCACGACCGACCCTCCTTTGTCCCTTTACGAATTACACATGGTCGGATGAGATACTCAAGATGTCGTTACCCGCGGAGTATGTACGGGACGGCGGACCCCCTTTTTGTCCTGTGTTGCGGAATATGACGTTGTAACGGAGTTCAGCGGAGATCAGACGAAACGCGGCGCACAAGAATTTTACCCGGAGTCGGCCACGATAATTTAATCCGCCGAAGAAATTCGAAAGTCCGTCTTAGCCGTAAATTCGACGGAAAGCGGTCGTCGATATGATGGTACATTGATCGCGGTCAAATAATGCTAAGGAAAAATAAAAGTGGGAAACAACGGGAATGCTTGCGGAATTTTAAGAGAAGTGAATGATTTGTGAAATTGGCGTATGCGTTGTAGTGATGGCAATGTTCATATATAAATTGTATAAGATTACCATATAGTAGACTTCTGTATAACAGAAATTCCCACAATGCAATACTGTGATGAGATTTTTCATACAATGCAATTCTCGTACAACGTGTACTTTAGTCGCGCACAGAATAATTTGTTAGATATTTTTATATGACGTTAGTAAGAAACATATATAAATTTGGCACGACATTAATCTATTTAAACATGTTACCTGTATTTATTTGTATCATACTTCCTATAGCGCTATTTCATACAACGCGTAATATATCAATCGCAGCATACAGGAGTCTATAGTACTTCAATGGACCATCATTTGAGACTGATCGTGAATTTAGCGTTATTTCAATCCCTCCGCGTATTGACGAAGGCGAATGGTCGAAGGCCGATTTGGAGAATACGTCGTCGCGGATGATCGTCTGACGCAAGATAAAAGCATGAGATTCGACTTCGTCGCTCGCCGTTTCTTTCTTCCTCGCGAATCCGCCCGGACGGAGATGAGCGCGGTACTCAACTGCTCGGCTCGTATTACCGTCAATTTCGGCAACATCCAAAAGTGCTTTCTCTCGTTCCGCGTAGTCCGCGACGACGAGAGTACACCGTCATTTGTCATTCCTCGTTTCGAAACGGCATGCATTCCTTTTCACGTGGATACGATGTTCGACAATAAAATTCCCCTGACTCCGCCATCCTTCCCCCGAAAATATGGACGTAATAAACGTCAATCCTCTAAAAGGCAAGTGTATAAAATGTAAAACAAAAAAATTATGTTTGCATCTCGTCCAACCCATATAATATAGCGCAAATAACAAAAATCCACATTGCGACCAAGATGGCAAGAACTGTCTCTGAAAATCGAGTGCACCAAATAATTCCTAAAATATTTTTCCATCGCATAATAATCATTCTATAGTTTACCCAACACAAATCCGTCAAAAAACACATTATTCATATATCCAACATTGGCGCGCACCAATAAGAGACATTAACACTTTGACTGTAAAAAACTGCAACGATAAAGTCAGCAAATATATTGAATTGTGCAAAATGAAAATAATGCGAAGGTATCGAAGAACAAAGAATTTAAACACTATTTCATATTAATTGGGTATTTTTTTAATTTTTCGTGAGACCTTTTGAGCCGGTCACCGGTGACCACCATGGCAGTCAAAGTGTTAACAAAATAATGAGGCATAGACCGCAGAAATCCAAAGTTCGGTCAATTTCCGCACGTTTACCATAAAGAAAAAAAAAAGAAAACCCGTACAAACAAAGGCTCGGACCGTACGACGCGTCGCACATCACTAACAACTGAATTCCTTGGACCGTGCGGGGGGAATTCGTCAAGTCGAAAGTTTTCAACGAAGGCAGACAAACGACTGAGGAGGAGGTTGAAAGGAGTGTGGATGGTCGAATGGGTGTAGATGGTGCGAACCACTGGCAATAGCAGTCAGAGACCACTTGAGCGCTGCTTTGCAGCCGAAGGACTCCATTCCCGGCTAAGCAAACCAAACAGAACCGAAGTGAATTGGCGCGCGAGAGAAAGGGAATGAGAATGAGAGCGGAGACTGAGGGGAAGAAGAGAGAAAGAGAAATCGGCCAAGCCAAGCCCATCAAGAACCGGCTGAACGGCAAACTTATCTAATCCAACTTCGAGAAAGAGCGGGCGAAATAGAAAGGGAGTGAACGAGACGAAAAGAGGAAAAGGGAAACGCTGGAAGTCCTTGCGCGGAAGATACACCCGACTGACGTTCTTCGTGGGATACGAAGTTTACTCGCCGTGGCTGAGCCTCGAGGCTTCTCATCGCTCGTACTCTGTTGAGTGTAATGTTGAGTGTAATCGGCGGCTGACGTCAATACACTAAATTAACCATTGTGACGCGAATCGTACCTCCATATTTCTCTCCTAACGCGACAATTTGACAGATTTATGATCCGGGAAGTGTAATCATTGCTAGTATCTTGGTAGAAGATTCCACGAGAGAACTATGTATTACAAACCGTCCAGAACGTCGTATTTCTCGGCCAAAATCAGGGGCGGTCTTGGACCTACTTTATTTAATTATTGCTATGCTGTTGAATAATTTTGCAGAAAAGTAGAACAAAAAAATGCTACCTTTAAAATAAAGCCCTCGATGTGTGGCGCATCATTAACGGAAGTCAAAATTGCAGATACTTATGAATCTTCCGAAATCTTCCGGGCATGAGAGTTATAATTAAAATATGCCATTCTATTTTCACTATACCTTGCATCCTACATGAACCTAATATCACACAACAACATTCCTCCCACGCATATCCATTGCCCACCACCCAGACCGTCTCAATCCCAACGCGTCATTACCTGAAGCCGAAATTGGAGGTACTTCTGACCATCGCGAGCGATGTTTAATTAGAATCACCGTTGTATTCAACGAAGGCGCCCCTCTTTCGGGCACGACAGTTACAACTAAAAAAATGCCGCTCCTAAAATATGCCATTCTATTTTCACTATATCTTGCACCCTACATAAACCTAATATCACACAACAACATTCCTCCCACCAACGATATCCATTGCCCACTACCCAGATCGTCTCAATCCCAACGCGTCATTACCTGAAGCCGAAGTTGCAGGTACCTCTGACCATCGCGAGCGATGTTTAATTAGAATCACCGTTGTATTCAACGAAGGCGCTCCTCTTTCGGGCACGACAATTACAGTTAAAGAAGAGCTACTCCCATAATCCACCGCCCTATTTTCAGTACACCTCGCACCGTACGTAATCCTAATATCCTGTGATAACATTCCCCGAACAAACGATATCCATTACCAGCCACCCAGATTGTCCCATTCCCAGCGCATCGTTAGCTGGAGCCGAAGTTGCAGGTACTTATGACGATTGCGACCGATGTTTAATTAGAATCGACGTTGTATTCCCAGAACGGGCCGGATCCTCTTTCGAGCGGTCTAATACCTCTCGGTACGGGTCACCTTTGCGGTGAGCGCGCATTGAACAGCAGCAGCATCCAGTTAACTGTGCCGCTTCTCCCGGGGCACAAAGGGGGGTTGGAGGATTCCTCGAGATAGATCCTGCGGAGGTCGACCGATGCCGCCGCAACACCGCAGGGCTCAACTCGGATAGTCGCATAGGGATTTGGGGGTTTAACGTTCGGTCAGGATGCACCGGCGGGCCTTATCTGCGAATCGCTGCCGACGCCTTTGACGGCACTAAATGATCGTCGACGCTCGATAAAAGTACGACTGAAGCGCGATTGTGCGGCAAACGCTGCTTTTGACACGACCTTGCGGACGCTCTATTGCTTACGCGTGAATTTGCAAAAAAAAGTTTGTTGGGGATATATTGATAAAACAGGATGAATACATTGGAAGTTGACGTCAACGTTCTATTATTGTAATCGTATTCTATTATTGTATCATTAAATTGGGAGACCGCACGGTACCCCTTCACGTCAAATTAATGGGCGAAGCTGATTGTTGGATTTTAATGGGAAAGTGATGAAAGTTTTAGATTCTTTTATTGTATGACAGTTGTAAGAATCCAAATGTGTTGCTGTCTACAGTAATTCTAAAGTGGATACATTTGTGTGGGATCTCAAATACAGGGTCTTCTATAGTAGTTGGCGAGGAAAGGTCACCTATGATCCTCAATTATTATATTGATGTATCATAGGTGACGAGTTTATTGAATTGTGTTATTTTGGTTGCTTCGAAGTGGGTTGACGATAAGACGTAAAGATGAAACGGCGTAAAAGCGAAACGACGAAAGATTAGGAAATAAGACGAAAATGTCTTGATTGTGTTGTTATTGTTTATAAATATTATACTCTCTAGTTTCACGTAATAAATTCCTACATTTGTGTGAAGATGGTTTGGTTATGTGTACACTTAGTTGTATATGCAGGAAGGATTTGGAAGCAGAACACGCTATAGTAAAGGAAAGAAGGATAAGGCTGCTGAGAGGTTTATGTTGTATGCCAGCTGATATACTATTGTCGGGAATAACGAAGGCTGAGTTGGCCCCGATTACGGTAGAAACAATAGTAATTTTATAATATTATGAAACATCAACTATGTCATGTTCAATGCAAACTATTGAGCAGGGAAATATGTCGAGTTTATGAACATAATTAAGTAACGAAGAAATTAAACAGGGGACCAGACTATTTTGTTTTGCAGTTACTTTGTACTGCATTGCAAAGAACATACGCTGAGGACATACAAAGACATTGCAGAAGATATGAATTTTTGTTGATCAGTGGATCATTCGTTTTACAGTTGCGACTCTCGGAATCTCGGTCATTACGGTAATACGACAGGCAATTGGGAAATATTACATATCGACGTCGATTTCGCGTCCCGCAACAGCGCTGAAGCGATACTTGAAAAACTCGTAACGGAAATTACCTGACGCAATCTATATCGCGCACGGGATTCGCACGTACGCGATCCAATTTCTGTTTGATTTGACGTTCAAACGAATTTCGAAAAGTGGATTGCGCGTCGAATTACTCGATCATTAATTCTCAGCTTACGAGCATCGTATAAACAATGACGGGGAGCGCCGTTCCATTTTCGACGAATCCGCCGGGTTCATTTCGCGGCCAATATGAAGTCAGCAACAAAGCCTAAATTCATCTCCCCGGGCACTCTCGCACCTCGTTCCCGTCATAAACGGCTTCAAAAACGTCTGAATATTCTGATAGGCCAACGGGAGGGTTCATTTCGCGCCGCGCAAGACTGGATTGTGAAACTCGAAAGAGAAAGGGAGCAGAGAAAGAGAGAGAGGGCGAGAGAGAGGGAGAATAAGGGAGCGATAAGATAATTTTTCCGCAAATTCGAGATGGCACCGTCTGATGGAGGACCCCCGTCGTCCTGGTTATTATACCATTCCACATTATACGGCGGCCGACGTTCGCCAGCCTCACGAAATGGAACCGAATAATTTATAATATTGGCTTATCTTACGAGCTGTTCTGCCTTTCGTTATGAATCCCTTCCCTCCCTTTGTGTACATCCTGATGGCCAATTCCTTTTGCGGTACGATATGGCACGGGTAAAGAAAAGTGGGAGAGACTAAGGTCTGGTAGGTGAACGTTGATCAGCCTAAAGTTAATTACCTAGTACGCCGCGGAGGTAAAATTGATGGGTGCGATGTGCCAAACGTAGGGTAGATTATATAATAAAATATAATAGAAGAAACACAGCAAATCTTGTAATTCTGTTAATTAAAATAAATCCGTATCAGCATAACATATGCAAATATTTTAAATCCGACGCCTCATGACAATGCATCAGTACCATTTCACGATGTTTCTCTGTTACAAATTTACTGTTTGTACGAACTCGCCCGCAACTGATAAAGCTTCGTGAATCAGTGGTACATTTAAAAGTATAATAGAATCAGTAGTAGCCAAGTTTCTCCTATAACGTATACAGTAATCGGACTATGCCGCAGCAACAAAAAACGCGAATAAAAGCCGCGAACGCTCATCGGTGCGGAATGTAGCAGAAAAACACGCTATTTGGGAAACTCCGACAAACTGACCCTATTCAGCAGTGATATCGGCACCGAATCCTGTCTTCCCGTCGACACGCGGTGATTAATTAATCCATTATCATTAAACTGATTAGCAACGGGTTCAGCCACGTTGCTTCCTGCCACGGAGTCAACAATGTTCCCTTCGCTCTCGGAAGGGGTCGATCAACGATCTCACAAAGGTCGCTGTCACGTTACCACGAGACCGCACGGTTCAACGGCAGTTTTTATTGAGGGTGCTTGTAAAAGGGTGAAAAATTGAAGCTCGCCCGCTGCCCTCCGCCGCAGGGTGACCGAGATATTTGTCCAAGAGCCTGCTGGAGACGAGAGGAAAAAGGGATTTCGAGCCAGGACATGAGAATGTGTGTACAATCTTGGGTGTGTACCCGTATGAAGGAATATGTGTGGGAAGAAACCGAACAGCGGGAGAGCAAGAGATGAAAAGGCTGACGGAAGATAGTATGGAAGAGCGCAAAGGCGAAGGATGAGAAAGGCAATTACAAAAAGAGTGTATGCATGCGTAGAAAAAGGTGAGATCGAGGGAAAGTAGAAAGAAAGACAGTGAATGTGGGAGGAGAATCATATATGAGCCGTTTATTTTGAAAGTGGCCTAACTCCATTTATCTTCAAATCGAGATAAATAACATTTACTCATAAATAACATGAATTTGTACATGTAACCATGGTAACCGGAAAATATTGAAAAACGGAGTTAGGCCACTTTCAAAATAAACGGCTCATATGTGTACGCGTCCGGAGAAATGTGTGCGGAAAAAAGGGAAGCAGCGATAATGCAAAGATGAGAAGATTGAAAGACAATATGAACAAGCGCGGAAGCAAAGGATGAGCAAGACGTTTGCGGGAAAATGTACGCACGCGTGGTAGAATGGAAGATAAGATTACGGTGAAAGAGAATGAATATAATCACACCTGCGAACGCGTTTCGGTGAGTGTGTAGAAAAAAAAAGATGAAACAGTGAAAGAGGGAAAGATGAGAGGGTTGGTGGAAGGCCATATGAACGAGTGCGAAAGCAAGGAATGAGAAAGGCGTTTGCAGGAAAAGTGTATGCGCCCGTGGTAGAACAGAAGATAAGATTATAGAGAAAGAAAGTGAGTACAAGCACGCCTATGTACGCGTGTGGAAGTGTGGGTGCGGAAAGAAGCAAAGCAATGAGAGTCTGAAAAATGAGAAATGACTAAATGCAGGCTGAATACAGTAGCTTTCACACTTCCGCACTTCCTCGCAGGCAGATAAGCTTTATAAAAGAAGAACAGGAATGACGTTAAACATGTCATTTCTTAAATTGGTGAAAGCGTGGTGCAAAGTGCATGGAACAGTTATTAGCGTAAATCAGTTAAAAATATTACATCGTATAATACAAAAATCTTACAACATGCATACACCTTTTGTAGACTTCTATACCAGGGACACCAATGGTCCCGAAACATATCGAGAATCTGTACAATAAAATTCTGAATTCAATATTTCGAACCATACGTTAGCTTGACATATTCTTTCATTTATCCAATGAAAAAAAAAATGAACACTCAGCAGAAGGCCATACGAACGATTCTAAAAGACAAAAAGACGTGAAGCAACGAGAAAACAAAAGATGCGAAAGTTGAAGGACCGCCGTATGAAGCGAAACAGAATAAGAATCATGCAAGATCGTTAGAGAGGTGGAACGCGTGAGAAAGTAGATGTGAAACTTGACAAAACGTGCAAGGAGCGACAGCACAAGAACGCAGAAGGATGAGCGAAGATCGAAGCGGAACAGAATGAGAGTCGTGCAAAATTCGTTAGAGAGGTAGAACGAGTGAGAAAGTAGACTTGACAAAATGTGTGAGAAGGAACGGCAGCACAAGAATGCAGAAGAACGAGCGAAGATTGAAGCGAAACAGAATGAAAGTCCTAGAAGATCCTTATAGAAGTAGAATGAATTAGAAAGCAGACGTTGAAACTTGACAAAGCGTGGGAGAAGAAGCGACACCAGAAGAACACGGAAGAATGAGCGAAGATCGAAGCGAAACAGAATGAGAGTAGTGAAAGATCGTTAAAGAGGTAGAACGAGTGAGAAAGCAGACTTGACAAAATGTGTGAGAAGGAGCGACAGCACAAGAACGCAGAAGAATGAGCGAAGATCGAAGTGAAACAGAATGAGAGTCGTGCAAGATCGTTAGAGAAGTAGAACGAGTGAGAAAGCAGACGTGAAACTTGACAAAACGTGCGAGAAGGAGCGACAGCAGAAGAACGCAGAAGAAGGAGCGAAGAGCGACTGGAAGGAAAAGGCAAAGGTAGGTGGTCAAGGGTCGGCGCGGCTACTAGAGTGTGGTCGAGCGAGCAGGAAAGAGATTGCGACTCTCCACGATCGGTCAAGGGTCGGCGCGAAGGGACAACGGCAATAAAAAGCGCGACCGTCCGTCCGATGGGGTTGAGAAGGGACACGAGGGGTCGGTCTGACAACGATGGCACCGTTGCTGCAACGAAATTAATGTTTGTCGAGTGTTTTCGCCCTTCTTTTTTTACGGCCGATTAACGGGATCACCTTTATGAAAGTGCCCGCGGGGCGTTGCTGCGTTGTAAAGCCACCGTCACCTCGTAAACGGCGCACGATTAAGACTGATTTCGCGGAGCGTGTCATGCGCTGACCGGGACAATTGCTGTTCCTTTTTTACCGCTTGTCCCGTAACGAGTAGCGATAACTCGGCAAACGGCCGCGAGTAACTTAGATGTTGCGGCAATGTTTCGAACTATGACGCGTCGGCAATTGGGAAGCTTCTTTAGTAATTGACGCGTAAGACGAAGCAATCACGTTAAACTACTGGCGAAAAGGATGTACCTTCGAGTTTATGGCGATGTTTACATCTTTAACGCACGAAAAATGCGGTGTTTTTAGTAATTGTCTTGGGAGAAAGAGTGATGACTCGCGAAACACTTGTAAGTAAATAAAATGTCATGGTGATATTTAAATTGCTGATACGAGAGCAACTGGTGTTGAAATGTGTTCCTAACATTTAAAACACGTTAATATTGCACAAACGGTGCATAATATTGTGGTATCGCAATATGAACTGGCAACACCCGATTGTGTGTGTGTGTGTGTGTGTGTGAATGCATGAGCGATCGAGTGTTTGGAAGATTCTAGAATAAGTTGTAATGTGTACGCATGTGTTTGGAAAGTTCTAGAATAAATTAGTTGCTAGGAAAGCGAATAAGGTGAGCGATCGATGATATGATCCGCGATTCAATTGATATAAGAGAAAAGAGCGACGGGGCAGTCGAGAAACGGACGCCACAGAGTCACTACGGGGTCGACACACGTGAAATATTTTATCTTGTATTATTCTCTAATTCATCCAAATAAACATCTATTTGTTGTTACTAAAATATCCCACAATATTGGACCACAATTATTTCAATCTTTCGGTTAACGACGTTTAAAAATGTGATTCTGATAATATTTTGTTAAAGTTGCAACTAACTTCATTAATACCTTTTTTTATAGTGTATGTATAGCATTCCAATTCCTGTATCTTCCATTTACTACATACATATTGTATGATCAAACTTTCTTACGTCAAAACGTTTGCACAATTACTTTAACTCTATTAAAATAAATGCTCAATCGACGTCCAAACCATAGATGTACTACAAAACCCCTGACATTTTTACATCAACGCACATTCTTGAAGAGAAAGTCCAAGCGCTTCGAAACAAACAACGAAATGATAAAACAATAAAGCACATCTACCAATATGTCATGGTCATTTGAACAAACTCCCGACGCTCCTCCCGATTTAGTTCCATCTACTTATACCATCGCCGTTCCGTGGAGACGTCTAACGATTCCCACCCCAACCCCCGAACCCTCATCTGCCAATGCGTTCGACAGCAGTTCCAACCCGCGTCGCGGACTTCGCCGGAGATCCGGAGGCCTTCGAAGTATCGGAACGCCGACAATCCGATCGCAGGCGAGAGATCTCCGGAATTTTGAATTGATTTCCGTTTCTAGCCCGAATCGCGCCGTCGTTGTGGCGCGAACCGATGAAAAGGGGGATGCGACGTGGGTGAGAAAAGAGGCAGGGTGTGCGGCCGACCGGTAGAGGTGGAGGTCGTGAAGGGTGATAAATCACGGTTCATAGAAATCAGCGAGGCCTTAGGAAACTCGCTATCGCTATTCGACGATATCAGAGAGCGATGCTGTGAAGAGAAGAGAGCGGCGAGCGGTGGGGGTTCGCTGGCGGAAACGTTTTAGGGGGTGGAAATTACCGGAAATCCCTCTCTTTTAAGAGCGACACGACGCCTGAGACCGTAATTCCTCGGCACGCCACCCCCTGCATCTGCCGATGGCGCATTTCTCGAATGCCACCGTTTATGGGGTATTTATCTTTAGCCGGCGCGAGGAATCGATTTTTCGGTGGATTTGAGTCCGTGGAATATGCAGAATCGGGTCACGAAGCTTTAAACAGGGTAAGGGGTATTAAGTAGAGTATGGGGCGGCAATGGGTATTTTTGTATCTGGGCGAAGTATTTCGCAAAGTTTATACGCGTTCTTGTCGAAGCGTAAGTTCGCAGATTGTTTGACGCAATTCGTTCCAACGGTTTCAACCGATCAATTTGATGCAGAGATCTATTTGATGACAGGGATACGTCATCAACACGGAGAAAAGACAATTGGGTTGGGGTCAATTAAGAGTACTTCCGGTACAGTTAGGATACACCATCCGAAAAAATGCGACGTGTGATACGAAAATCTTAATACCGTCTATTCTAGCAAGAATCTTACTTTGTAATATTTTACATCATCATTTAACACGTTGACTGCCAAGCGTATTTTGCTATGTTAGAACCGCGATGCGATGAAATACTGCAGAATATAATTAAATCATGCAAAATGAAGATAACGCAGAGTTGTTAGAGGCCGAAGTACTGAAGCACCGTTTCAATATCAATTCCTTTTACAAGATTGCGAATTTTTTTGCATTTTAGTAAAATCTTTTGCACCGGTCACCTGTGACCACCGTGGCAGTCAAAGTGTTAAATTAATTCTGCACGTATATATAGCGCCGACCTAAAAAAATGAACGATATTTCCAACATGCTATCCTACGCACCGTACGTTTATGCGATAACGCCACATGCATTTGTAATAACGGAAACATTCGCCAGAGCAGTAATGCGTGAAAAACATAAAGAAAGTCGTGACGACAGTTTCTTTACCACTTTCCAAGAAACACCTCGAGTGGCTGTTCCGCCAAGACCATTACCGAATTATGTAACTGCGCATTTATGAGCGCATACTGCACGCGCGAGGAAACTATACGCCGAGTGCTACTGCAATTCGTGCGCAATCGTGCAAATAGAAACGCAGAGAGCGTTATACGACGAACGTATGGAATTTATTCGCCGCCGACACCGATGTATATCACGACTTATTATCCGTTCGCATGCGCATGCGAACGAACGATAAACAGCGAATCTGTAATTCGGCTGCGCGGATTTAATGGCACGAGCTCTTCTGTTTGTTAAACAGTCTGGCGCGACGTAAAATTCATCGTTGCCGCACGGCAAACAGACTGCGCACAGCGAAGTGTAGTGCTAGCATAGATCTTATTACCTGTTAATAAACCGTTCTACCGTACAAACGCACGTTCGACACACCTAAGCCTTAAGCGCACGCAGAATGTTTTTCTACTAACAGCCTTTCTTTTAAATGCGCCTGCTACATGCAATTAAATAAAGAGACAATGCTTGTATCAATTGATGATAGTTTGATTGGTCATTTGTTTATCAGAACAAAAAGCTAAATGTGGAGTAAAAACACGATTGGTCAGTGTAAAAAGAATACTGTACAAGGATTTTGCCTGCTGAGTTAAATGTTCCTGTTTTTAGCAAAAACACACATAATGTTTGCCAACGTATCAAAGAAAATTTGACGGTGATATCTGTCATTTCTTTTTTATGAGAACACAAAGGAAACGGCCAGCTGTGGAATGGCTACGTGATTGCCGAGTATAAAGAGACGGCTGTATGAAAATGCCGCTTGCTGAGTACAATGTTCCTACAGCAAAAATGCAGATGTAATTTATCAGCATAGCAAAGAAGATTCGACGACTACACCCGTCATTTACAGAAACATTTTGATGCGAATATTTTTCTGTTAATCCACACATACACAATTTATCCTTTACAAAATGAATAATTACAACCCATCAATTCGAAACCCTTAAGAATTGCCACCGAAGATACAAGCGAAACGAAAATCGGCATTTTCACAATATTTTATTCCACGGCCGATGACCGCTATGTAATTAATATCAGCGCATTAAACAACCTAACTGCGCGCCTAAAGATCTGCCCCGTTTCGCTCGTCCAGTTTCATTAACGTACGTTTTTTCATGTTTCCGCCGTATTTGCCATCGCGCAAGTTTTCCGCCGCAAATAAATTCCCGAAAAAGTGGCACGCCGGGCGTAGCTCAAAAAATGGGCAAAGTTGTTCGTCAACGTTGTTTCGTGGACGTGTGGGAGTCGAGAATGTGTGCGTACACGCTTTGCACATATGGCGGCGAGCATTTACGCTGCGATGCCCTACGTGTGCGAACGTACACGGCGAATGTGTATAGATCACCGTACGCATCGCGTGCTTCTGCAACCACAGGAAGTCCCACGCGGTGCCGTGGTCGCGTTCAGTCGCATTTCCGTTTTGCATTTCAAATTCCCGCCCTCTCCTCGCTCGCCTTTTCCCACACGCCGACGAACACGTAGCGCTGTGCAGTTGCGAGCGAAACAGGGAGCATCGATCTCTGCCAAGTTTCGCTTGACGCTGGTTGGGAACTTAACAAAGGGTATCAGCGGAGGAATAGAAGAAAAATCGAGGGTGAAACTCTGTCGCGTTTGAAGCAGCATCGGTGTATCGTCAGACGTGTATAAGTAAATAGAGTCCATTGAAACGCGTTCATTTTGCGGTTATGGGAGAAGGTATGACGATTCAACGGTGAGTGAAGCAGGGAAGGATGCGGTAATGTACAAGTATGGCCGGGTGGGATATGTACGATAGAGGTAGAATTGAAATTAATGAAACTGAGGAAATACGAGAATGTAAAGTTTGCAATATGATGTACAATATGATGCTGCACAATACTTATACTACACATTTTTGGTGTGCAGACATAGTAACGAAGAAAGCCGTGTTTTCCCAAATACAAGCAACACAAACACAGAATGTATTAGATCGATCTATTGAAAACCTTGTGTCGACACACGAAAGATGGAAAAATTCTGGACAAGGGATATCGATTTCTTGAAGAATCGACTCCAGACTTAAAAAAAAAAAAAATCGAAGAGGTCATTGCAAACACAGAAATGCCGTAGAATATTTGTACACCCCACCTTTGGTATGAAACTATATCGAACTTGCCCAAATATAATCTCTTCTACCCTAATCTATTAAGAAATTTGTCGGACACGTGGAAAACAAAAAACACTCGACAGCGCAAATATAAACAATTATCGACGCTCAAAGCCCCATTGTTTCAGCAACAGCATCCGGTGTCCAAAAAACTTCACACCAACCAACCATAGGAAAAACGAAAGAAGCCACCGCAAGGGTAGATATATACGATAGAGGTAGAATTGAAATTAATGAAACTGATGACATACGAGAATGTAAAGGGTGCAGTATGATGTGCAAAAAGATGCTGTACAATACTTATACTACACACTTTTGGTGTGCAGGAATATTAACGAAGAAACCCGTGTTTCCCAAATACAAGCAATACAAGTACAGACTGTACAAGAGACCCCGATTTCTTGAAGAATCGATTCCAGACTTACAGAAGTAAGAAAAATGGAAGAAATCATTGTAAACACAGAAATGCCATAGAATATTTGTACACCCTACCCTTGGTATAAAACTATATCAACAAACTTCCCCAAATAAAAACTCTTCTACCCTAATCTATTAAGAAACTTATCCGACACATGAAAAACCAAAAGTACTCGACAGCGCAAAAATAAACAATCATCGACGCTCAAAGCACAATTGTTTTAGCAACAGCATCCAGTCTCCAAAAAACTTCACACCAATCATCGGAAAAACGAAAGAAGCCACCGCAAGGATAAACGTTCCTTGACACTCAGGGCACAACGATCTCGTGAAGAGTAAAAGGGAGTCGTCGAGCAGCAGAGGCTTGCGCAGGGGGTGGTTGCGGAGGTACAGCTGGAGGCAAAAGGCGGTTTGCGGTGGCATGCGGTAAGCGGCAATGAATTAATCGCCGTGAACACTGCGAGGCTGGCCCCGAACCCCGACCGAAATCCCACGTTGGGCCTCCCCTTCGTTCACCGTCCTTACCTCTCGCCGTTGCCGTCGACGTGGAACCCCGTAAAATCTCTCCTCTAAAGCCCTAATGCTACCGACCGCAGCCACCACCCGCGTCTCTTTACTGCTGCTCGGAAATGACGCCTACTCGCGACCTTGGCCAACGCATCGAAACGGGCAGGAAGTGGAAAAAGTTGTCAAGGCGCTCCTCGGTGAGTGGAGTTCAAAGATACGAGACGGAAGGTGATCGATCGCGACGCGAGAAAATGTAAATCTTGCGCCTTGACGCTGACGACTGAGCTGCGCGGCTGTATTTTATCAGCGGCATTTGGCGCGTATGGGAAAATGATGCAGAAAAGTCGGCGGTTGTAAACTGTTGCTGACGCATCACAATTCGGACCCTACTGGACTCTAGATTTAAAAAATCGCTCGGCAAACGACTAGCAGGGTGGAAACAAGTGACTTGAAATTAACTCTTTTATTACTATGAGCGACTATAGTCGTCCACCACGATGCGCGAATTATATATGACGAACGACCTCTTCTTCCGTATGTTGCTTCTTTTGTTGAAGAGCACAGTATTGTTGCACGTGCCTATTCTCAATCAAGCGTATCTTTCGTCAGAAATATTCTTTTCCTAAAGAATTCGTCATCGAAACATTTTTGAACGTCAGCATGAAGCCGAATTGTGGACAAGACCGCCGTACCGAAAGGGTTAAGACGTGATTTGTTTTACCTTTGCCTCTATGGCAAATACACCTACGCTACACAGATAGCAACTCTTTAAAAGAACCTATGATATGTTAACAGTCAGTGTCAAAGAATCAGTCGTCACAACTATATATGGTCATAGTTTGAATTTGTAAGTCCGAAGTGGTGGCAGTGGTTCCGGAATTCATTATCAGTTGGCGAAATGGTAAACAGATTAGAATTTGCATAATAAGGCGACAGTGGTAAGTACATACCAGGCTGACATCGGCGTAACTGTTAATGATGACAATGATTGGTGTGGTGCACTTACCTATAACAGAAAGAAAAAGCAATTGTTACAGGAAATCTTAAAACGCATTCGAATTATTATTATTAATTATGTTTGTTGTGAATTATATATTATAAATGGGACTTATCATCGTAGCGTAAACGTTATTACATTTTAGATAAGTAGAAGCCATAAAATTTCGCTTTTATTTCATAAAATACGTTCCAATCACGTTTTATGCAAAATATAAGCTGAATAAAGTAATTATTTCTGAGACTATAGCGTTTTATACAATTTATGTTTGTTATAAATGATATATTATACATGGGACTTATCACCGTAGCGCAAACGTTATTACACCTTAGATAAGTAGAAGCCATAAAATCTCGCTTTTATTTCATAAAACACGTACCAATCACATTCTATACAAAATATAAGTTGAATAAAGTAATTATTTTTGAGACTATATCGTTTTATACAAAACGACGTACTATTTGCTACTTCGCGAAGAAACACGTCTGAATGCAAAAAGTTAAGCCAGTAAAATAATACTTTATACACCTTGTCCCAAACATCCACAGTTTTTATTAAATTACAAAACGAATGTATCTAATGTTCTACACACAAGCGTAAATAAATTGCGTCAGCGACACTGTGTGTGTCTAGATTATATGATAGAGATAGGTGAGCCTAGACAAAGACCGGGATTTTCTTTTAAGCACTTGTTGAGAGCGCATCGTCCCGGAATTCAACAATATCCACGCGTGTATATCACTTTTTGGCAGGAATTTTCTCCCGGGCGTGCATTTGTTAGTGCCGAGGAACAATGGAGAGCCAACGACACGCCGCGACGGCAGATTTAATTTTATCCCAGCGCGCGCGCGTACTCTGCTCTCTCCATTCCATGCATTCTTCTTCTGTGTGCAATTCTTTCGCATTCTTGTTTTCCTCTTTTCCGCGGCCGTTGCGACACTTCGCGAGACAACAGCGTGGTGATAACTTACGAAATATGAATTACAGTCTAACCTCGTAACTATGAACTGCGCGCAGAGAGTAAAATGTGTCGCGCAAGGAAAAACAGAAAAATATTTCACAAAACGACGAACGAAACTTTTTAAATAAATTATACGCGTCTGATATAAAATGGCTGGAGTTCAGGATTATGTGATTCTGGAAGCTTGTGTGAAACTGCGTGACCAAGTGCAAAATATAACTTACGACCCAATTCCGTAACAGTGCTTTTCGTACACAGAGCAAAACATCATTCGCGAAGCAGAAAAACGATATTTGATACAAAAGGAGGATGAATGAAATATTGAAATAAACTTTTCGTAACGGCATTAAACGGTTGAAGCTGAAAAACGTGATGTTTTGAAGTTCTATGTGTATCTAGGTAAACACGTCACTGTATTTTTGCGAATATCCTTTCGAACGGAGAAATATTAACAAGACTAATTGGGACAAAAACACGCCTCGCGTATTAATACACTGCTGTATCGGCGGACTTTCGAGCGTTCAATACAATCATTCCATTGCGAGAGTGAAGTGTTCAGTTAATTCGCGACTAACAGTTCCATAAAATTCTGCGAAATTGCTACGATCGATCGATGCACACTTGATTTAGACGATGTTGCGGAATATTTCGATGTTTATATACTGTTTTAAATATTTTAGAATAACAGTGAGAAATTCAGCACAATTTGTGTACGTTGTACGATGTTAAAAAGTGCTGTTATTTAGAGCAAAATAAAGTCGAACAATCATACTTCAAACCATTTTGCCCGGACATTTAAACCATTGAATTATTCTCTTGTAAACAGTATTTGCTCTTATTAATAACAATGTTATGAATTACTATCTGAAAACAATATCCATAGTATCGGACACGTACTATATAATGTCACTGAGAACCTACAAATTGAGTACGACAATTATTTCCACAGTCAAGCCCTGCAACGCAGTAAGTAGTGCGACTGCATCATTAACCCGCCTTAAAGTTACATGAGATATAAAATACCACAGTACCAATACATTATGTAATTTCAACATTACTTGACGCCTGAACAAGAATTCATATATTCCGACCACAGACACTGCCACGCCCAAGTGCTGTAGGATAGCAAGTAGTATAACGCAATCATTAAGGAGGCCTACAACTCCGTAATATACGAAAATGAAAACATATTAATATCTTGCATCATTTGACAATTTTGTTACGATTGAACGAAAATTCATCAAGCTCAAATTGTAAACACTGCCATACCGAAGTGGTGCAGCAAACCAAGTAGTATAACTACACCATTAAGCAGACTTATAGCTCCGTAATATACGAAAATGAAAAAATATTAATATCTTGCATCATTTGACAATTTTGTTACGTTTGAACGAAAATTCATCAAGCTCAAATCGTAAACACTGCCATGCCTACGTGCTGCAGCAGAGCAAGTAGTATAACTACACCATTCAGCGGACTTATAGCTCCGTAATATACAAAAAAAAAACATTAATATCTTGCATCATTTGAGAATTTTGTTATGTTTGAACGAAAATTCATCACGCTCAAATCCTAAACACTGTCATGCCTAAGTGCTGCAGCAGAGCAAGTAGTGTAACTACACCATTAAGCGGACTTATAGCTCCGTAATATACGAAGAAAAAAAACATTAATATCTTGCATCATTTGAGAATTTTCTTACGTTTGGACGAAAAGTCATCAAGCTCAAATCGTAAACACTGCCATGCCTAAGTGCTGCAGCACAGCAAGTAGTATAACTATATTATTAAGCGGACCTACATAATCTATCAAAGTAGTCTACAAATAGTACATTACGTTATTTGCCCATTATTTTTACGTTTGAACAAAAATTCATCAATCTCTAACAACAAGCACTACCATACCCAAGTGTTGTAGCATCATGCTACAATGGTATGTCAATCATTAAGCAGACCCACACTTATATAATATACAAAAACAACATACAACTAATAGATAACGTCACTTGAACATTACTTTTACGACTCAACAAAAATGTACCGATCCCTAAGACGAACACGTAGCAAGTAGAATAATTCCTTTATTAAACTGACCCATATCTCCACAATATATGAAAAGATTATACAAACATTAAATTACTGCTTGGACTTTATATGGAGCAGAGTGACTTATATTTTAAATGAGGTACACTTTGCCGATTTATTTCTTCTTATCGGATACGATGATTACTTGTTACGCGACACGTTTTCTACCCCACACAGGATACAGCAGTACAACCGGAAACATGGGTACAAGAAAATGGCATACGGAAACAAAATAACTGAAGAAAAACGGTGCTACATGCAGAAGTCGTGTAATCAAAAGTTCTCATGCCTAACAATTATGTCATTTTTATAATGGCTTATTTTTGTAATTTTATATATATCATATTATATATATAATTTTTATAATTTTTATAATAAAAAATGGCATACGAAACAAAATAACTGAAGAAAAACGGCAATACATGCAGAGGTCGTGTAATTAAAAGTTCTCATGCCTAACAATTATGTAATTTTTATAATTTCATATATATCATTTTTATAATTTTTATAATAAAAAAATGGCATACGGAAGCGGCGCTACATGAAGACGCCGTGTAATCAAAAGTTCTCATGCCTAACAATTGCAAAAATGCGTCGATCTCTAACGACCAACACTGCCACGCCCAAATGCTGCGGCATAACAAGTAGTGTAACCCGATCACTGAGCGGACCGTAGCGTCGGTCAGACTTATATCGCTGTCTCGCGAGGGAAAGAATCGGCAAACGTTTCTCCTTGACGTAACTCACGTAAGCAACATCGACTCGACCTATTTCGTGTCCATTGAGGCTACCGCGAGCGTCTGTCTCATTTCTCCTTGCCCCGTAACCGGCGAATGCATGCAACGCTGCACTTTACTATCTGCTATCTCCTATCAGCTATCTACTCCACTTACATACTGGATTTAGAATAGTTGGATATGGGGGGCTGGGATCGAGGTTAAACACTTATTTCTAGTCCCGTTCCCAAAGGCTCGTCCTACATCTCCGCACGTCATAGAATTTTTACGATCCATCACTATTCTCTTACCACCCACCCGCGGTCGTGCGCCTCCTCATTTCCTTCCGTTTGCTGCGCCATTATTACTTCAGCCTTACGTAAGGCACGAGAAAGGAACTGCCAGACGCGCAGGAAGATGAGATGTGCGTTCGATTGTTACTCATTTCTTTGATCTAGTTCAACTGTGAGTCACTTTTAATGTTTGAAGCTTTGATACGATTGAAGGCTTATTTATTGTAATCTGGTAACATTTCTGTGTTTAAGAGGTATGTAGAAGGGTTTGTGAGTTGTTACAGGCACATATTGTGAGATCTTCTGTAATTGTATGTCACTTTTAATGTTGAAGGCTTTGCTCCGGTTGAAGGCTTATTTATTGTAATCTCTTAACATTTCTGTGTTTAAGAGGTATGTAGAAGGGTTTGTGAGTTGTTACAAGCACATATTGTCACATTTTCTGTAATTATATGTCACTTTTAATGTTTGACGCTTTAAAATGGTTGAAGGCTTATTTATTGTAATCTGGTAACATTTCTGTATTTAAGAGGTATAAATAAAGGTTTGTGAGTTGTTACAAGCTCATATTGTGAGATTTTCTGTAATCATATGTCACTTTTAATGTTTGACGATTTGAGATGGTTGAAGGCTTATTTACTATAATCTCCTAGCATTTCTGTGTTTAAGAGGTATGAATAAGGGTTTGTGAGTTATTACAAGCACATGTTGTGACATTTTCTGTAATTGTATGAAATCAGTGTTACTCTGTAACTAATAATTCGCCTTGGAGACTACGAATTATAAACCTGTATACTCTTATGTTTCTTTTATTTATTTCAGACGAAGTAACACAACTCAAGTGATGCTTTATTAGTTCGTAAGTAAAAAGTAGGAAAACATTGCATTTTGGCAGACGCTAAAAGTGCAATGTTTTTGCACTTTTGCAATTTGCAAATGTCAAGATATCATAATAAATAAAGCTTCAGCCAAATCCAGGCGTCGTATTTGCGAATAATTACTAGTGACTTTCGTTGTACAGATAATCACACACCCGCTACAGCAAAATCGTTTTAAAACGGTTCACTTGTTTCATTAAATGTCAGAGTCATCGTTCGATTCAAAGCTGCCGGTCAGAAATGTATGCCCACATGTCTTCGATGGTACTCGAAGTAAATGATAAAGAAACTTGTCAACTACAGCTAAAAACGCGCGATTGCACGGGTTCATGAAAGTCAGTACACTTTCCTCGAGCCAATGAATTGAACGAGTGAGAGTGTAAGTGCTCGCAGCGAAAGAGAGAGTAAGAGAGTGAGGGACCATGAAACGAATGAAGCGAAGCGCAAGGCAGCCGCGATTTGTATGCAAATTAGGCGGTTCGTTTTGCTCGCCATTTTGAGGTAATTTGGACGATCGCACGCGAACAAATTGGTGGACGGACGGAACTGGTAATTGCACAAATTCAGACTCATTAACTGTGTACACAAGCTTGCGCATATTCTATCCTCGCGAGCATGGCGCATATTCATTAAAGTACAGCTACACTCGCGACCGAAACCTCCTCGTCTCGCACACCCCCACGTTCATGCGAACGAACTATTATTTTCGACGATGGCGGGCGAGCTCGTCAACGAGCCTACGATATTCGTTACTGTCTACTCGCATAAGTATGTCCGAAAAAAGTAAGTACGTCTATGCACGCAGCGCGGTAGTGCACGTAAATACCTTATTATATGGCAACTTTGTGAATGATAATTTCGCGTTGGATAAATTCTCTGACGATTTGCAACCGTTTGCGTATAAAACAGTCTGTTATGAATGCGCTACGCTGGTAAGTTCTTTCCCTTGTGTTTGACCCTTTGACTGCGAAAGGCGTATATATACGCCCTCACAAATCCATCAATATATACGAAAGGCGTAAATATACGCCCTCTGTATTTTTGTACTAAAACATCTTTATTACTGTTTTACTGATTGATTCAACATTCAGTTTATCGTCTTATGTAACATAGCAACTAAATATCGGCAATTGTTTCAATATCATTCAGTCAATTGCCTTCATATTACACTGCTCTTGTACGTATGCTCTCATATGATCGCTTCGTGCATTGATTCCTACATACCTGTTTCTTTACTGTATATGTAAGTATTTATTTATGTAGGAAGTGTGCTGTGAGTGTGTTTGTGTGTGCGAGTGAGAGTGTCAAGAATAGATGGTAGCATGGTTTTGTTTGAGGAATGCGTGACGTATGGCTGATTGTTGCACGTATGATCTGCGAAGCATTTAGAGTGAGTGATAGAGAATGTCGGTGAGAATGAGAGGATGCGTGTTTTTACGAATGATTGGAGACCAGACTCTTGGGGGGAAGGACGAAGGGCGCGTAGCAACGGCTCGGCGAGAAGAAGAAACAACGGGCAGTTCGGTGTGAGACGGCCACAGAGAAACGTTAAATTATTTTGTTCTGTTATACCTTTCCTTGTAAATAAAAATTAATATCCATATCTTCCAAAAAGAAGTGATCCTACAAACTTGGGGGCTCGTCCGGGATCAAGTCTAATTGGAGGTTACCGGATTTATGGTGTATTGAAGGGAAGGGACTGACTTGTGACGAAAAACCGTGACGAAAAACCGAACTCAATGATGACGGACAGAGGAGAACAATCAACTGCTTTACCAGTTGATGACATGACGATTGAAGAACTGAGACGAAACTTAGAGGAGCGTGGACGCTCAACCAAAGGAAGTAAAGCCGTGTTGTGCAGTAGACTGAAGAGAGACCTAATGAAGAAGAATTGCAAACATCCAGATGGCAATTCCGTAGAAGTATCAGACGATGAAGACGAAGAAGCAAGAGCCGACAAAGAAGCAGACGTAGTGGCGTTGAAACAAATAGTGAAGCAGCTGCGTAAAATGGGGCTGAAAGTATCTGGAGATAACGATACATTGTCATCCAGAATAAGAGGAGTTTTAAATAACGGAGAAGGCGAAGACGAAACGAACAAAGACGAAGAACATGAAATAGGTGGTGTGACGCAAGAACGGGACGCAAGCACGGTGGTGGACCGAGAGGTGGCCTACCGGCAAGCCGCATTGACGTTCAAGGACGTTGAAGATGCTTTGGGGACGTACAGCGGAGACGGCAGCGAGAACATCCAGCGTTGGTTTGTTTGCTTTGAGGAGACAGCGGAGTTGTGCCAGTGGTCAGGAGCACAAAAAGTGATATACGCAAAACGATTATTACGCGGATCGGCCAAGTTGTTCGTGAATTTCGAGTGCTGCGCGAAGACCTGGAATGAGTTAAAAGAATCACTAACGAAGGAATTTTCGAAAACCATTGACAGCAGACAGGTACACAAGCAATTGGCTCAAGTGAAGAAAAGAAGTGACGAAACATACCAGATGTATGTGTATCGAGTCATGGAGATAGCCAGTCACGCAGACATCGAAGTCAGAGCGAAAATTCAATATGTGATTGACGGAATTCAAGACGATGAAGCAAACAAAATGATTTTATACGGAGCTTCGAGTATTAAGGAGCTCAGGGAGAAGTTACAGTCATATGAGACTATGAAGAGCAACATTCGCAAAGACAAGTCGTCATTGAAGCAGTTTCCGAGAGATAAGACGAGGAAGGCGATACAGACTGAAGACGGCGAAAAACCCATGAGATGTTTTAACTGCGGAAGCCAGACGCACATGAGCTATGACTGTCCAGATAGAAGCAAGGGCACCAAGTGTTTTAGGTGTCGGGAATTTGGACATATCGCACCCAAATGTCCCTTGAATGACGAGAAGTCAGCGGTCGGAGGCAGTAGAACCAAAGTGCGATGTGATGCGTTGACGTCCGGAGACAAGAAGACATATAAAAACGTCGAGATCCTCGGAAAGGAAGTTGCCGCTGTCATTGATTCTGGAAGTGACCTGCATCTGGCGAGATCCAGTCTGTATGTTAGACTGGGTGCCCCGAAGCTGGAGCCAAAGACGATTGAATTTGACGGTGTCGGCGCTCCCGGTAGACGCACTCTGGGACGATTCATGGCCGACGTTATTATCGATGGTGAAACGTTCAGGTTCGCTATTGATGTAATCCCTGATGAGTATGTTGGTTACGATTTGTTGATTGGCGGCGAGTTATCTGATCTCGCAGTGGTGATTCTGGAGAACAGACGTGCGACAGTGAAGAAACCCAACACTGAAGATACCAGAGCGAAGACTGACGATCCTGGATGGAGCGAGGTTCTGAACATCAATGAGCCAGAAGACGATTATGAAGTTTCGGTCACTCATATCGTTAATCCAGAGGTGAAATCCGAGATACAGAAGCTGATCCAAGATTACCAACCAGTGGGAACGAAAGACAGTGGTGCGAGAATGCGACGAATATCGAAGGACGAGAGTGCGGATAAAGTCGAAAGTAAGGCCAGTAATAAGAGAGTAACGAAGCAACGCGAAGAGCAGGAAAAACATGGGCACGTAGAGGAAAACAAAGCGAGTGATGACCAGGAGAAACCTGCGTCCACTGAAGTCGGCACTTTGTCGCAGCATATTGGCGAAGCGAAGGAAAACAACCGTGAGGAGGAAGAAGAAACCGTAGACCAGGATGAAGAAGACGAGAAGAACATCGGAGAAAAGATGGACGAGGTAGAAACAAAGATGAGCGATCATGATGAAAAGAAGGAAGCAGTGAAGCACAAAGAGGCGAAGGACGAGGAGGAAGAAGAGAACGTAGGCGACGAAGGAGAAGACGAGGAGGAAGAAGAGAACGTAGACGACGAAGGAGAAGACGAGGAGGAAGAAGAGAACGTAGACGACGAAGGAGAAGACGAGGAGGAAGAAGAGAACGTAGGCGACGAAGGAGAAGACGAGGAGGAAGAAGAGAACGTAGGCGACGAGGGAGAAGACGAGGAGGAAGAAGAGAACGTAGGCGACGAGAGAGAAGACGAGGAGGAAGAAGAGAACGTAGGCGACGAAGGAGGAGACGAGGAGAACACAGGGGGAAAGACGGACGAGATAGAAAAAAAGACGAGCGAACATGATGAAAAGCAGGAATCGGAGAAACACAGCGAACCGGAAACCGTTGTAAAAGAAATTGCAACAGTGAAGATTACAGAGAAAAATGACTGCTTAAATCCATTGGACGGATCGCTAGAAAAATCGGTGACGGAGGAGGATCAAGACGATGAGCAGTACGAGGAGGAGCATGATGATGATATTTCGGATTTGTCTGAAAAGCTCTCGAGTGATGAAAAGGCCCAGAATGAGGTGGACAATATTCCGCTGCATGTCTTTTTCAGCGGAAAGGTACAGGAGCCGAAAAGAAGGAAGCAGCAGAAAGAAGAAGCTACCGAAGAGACTGTAACTTCGGTCCAAGATGTGCAAACCGTTAGAAGACAGGAACGGTTCATATTTCCACCAAAACAGTGGAAATGGAAGAGCGTGTTCAAGAGGCCGCGAAAGTCGAGGGAGAGGCTAAAGAAACGATACCTTGCGAAGAAACACGAGCAAATTATAGCAAAGAAACAGAAGGACATCGAAGAGGAGACCCTACGGGAATTAGAGAAGACAAAGAAGGTGCAAAATTCAGACGGAGACGACCATGATGTGAGCAGAGTTAACAAAGAAGAATGCGGATCACTGACGGATTCCAAATCGATTTTTACTACACTTGATCTCAGGGACGGCTTCTTCCATGTTGCAAGACACCTAGAAGTGAACGAGAAAATTTAAAAGACTGAAGAAAGTTTTGGAAGTGGCAGCGGAGTACGGTCTGGTGATAAATTGGAGAAAATGCACCCGAAGTTTTTAGGACCATACAAAATCGTGACGGTCATGAGAAACAATCGTTACAAAGTTGAGAAAATCGGCACGCACGAGGGGCCGGGTTACACCAGCTCATCAGCTGACCATATGAAGCCGTGGGCCGACGGAGAAGACTTTCCTTGGGGATGGGACGACGACTCGGATCCAGAGGATGACGACGAGTTCGAGATTGATCCAGAAGCAGACGGTTTCGAGGGCGAAACCAATTGATAGGATGGCCGAGTGTAGGAAGTGTGCTGTGAGTGTGTTTGTGTGTGCGAGTGAGAGTGTCAAGAATAGATGGTAGCATGGTTTTGTTTGAGGAATGCGTGACGTATGGCTGATTGTTGCACGTATGATCTGCGAAGCATTTAGAGTGAGTGATAGAGAATGTCGGTGAGAATGAGAGGATGCGTGTTTTTACGAATGATTGGAGACCAGACTCTTGGGGGGAAGGACGAAGGGCGCGTAGCAACGGCTCGGCGAGAAGAAGAAACAACGGGCAGTTCGGTGTGAGACGGCCACAGAGAAACGTTAAATTATTTTGTTCTGTTATACCTTTCCTTGTAAATAAAAATTAATATCCATATCTTCCAAAAAGAAGTGATCCTACATTTATTTCATTTTGTGATTAGTGTTTGAATTTATCCATTCGTTTTTTTTAAATTACCGATTATTATAGAAGGAATGCACAAGTTAAGTCAAGTAAATTAAAATAGTTCAAAAAGTTACTAAAGATAAATAAAAAAATTGATATTTTTAATTCTGTTGCTATTATTATTTTTTTAAATATAAGAATGTTATCAAGTTTCCGGGTACTGTTTCGGTCACTAGTCAGTGGACAACCTTGCGAAAAACGCGCCGTCCATATTAATGGATTCGTCCAAGAGTGCGTCGCAGTCAAAGAGTTAACCGTATTTGTCGTGAGTATTATTATTACGTCAGACGTGAAGTGCGAACGAACTATTATTTCCGACGATTGCGAGCGAGCTCGTCAACGAGCCTACGATATTCGTTACTGTCTACTCGCATAAGTATGTCCGAAAAAAGTAAGTACGTCTATGCACGCAGCGCGGTAGTGCACGTAAATACCTTATTATATGGCAACTTTGTGAATGATAATTTCGCGTTGGATAAATTCTCTGACGATTTGCAACCGTTTGCGTATAAAACAGTCTGTTATGAATGCGCTACGCTGGCAAGTTCTTTCCCTTGTGTTTGACCCTTTGACTGCGAAAGGCGTATATATACGCCCTCACAAATCCATCAATATATACGAAAGGCGTAAATATACGCCCTCTGTATTTTTGTACTAAAACATCTTTATTACTGTTTTACTGATTGATTCAACATTCAGTTTATCGTCTTATGTAACATAGCAACTAAATATCGGCAATTGTTTCAATATCATTCAGTCAATTGCCTTCATATTACACTGCTCTTGTACGTATGCTCTCATATGATCGCTTCGTGCATTGATTCCTACGACCCTGTTTCTTTACTGTATATGTAAGTATTTATTTATTTCATTTTGTGATTAGTGTTTGAATTTATCCATTCGTTTTTTTTTAATTACCGATTATTATTGAAGGAATGCACAAGTTAAGTCAAGTAAATTAAAATAGTTCAAAAAGTTACTAAAGATAAATAAAAAAATTGATATTTTTAATTCTGTTGCTATTATTATTTTTTAAAATATAAGAATGTTATCAAATTTCCGGGTACTGTTTCGGTCACTAGTCAGTGGACAACCATGCGAAAAACGCGCCGTCCATATTGATGGATTCGTCCAAGAGTGCGTCGCAGTCAAAGAGTTAACCGTATTTGTCGTGAGTATTATTATTACGTCAGACGTGAAGTGCGAACGAACTATTATTTCCGACGATTGCGAGCGAGCTCGTCAACGAGCCTACGATATTCGTTACTGTCTACTCGCATAAGTATGTCCGAAAAAAGTAAGTACGTCTATGCACGCAGCGCGGTAGTGCACGTAAATACCTTATTATATGGCAACTTTGTGAATGATCATTTCGCGTTGGATAAATTCTCTGACGATTTGCAACCGTTTGCGTATAAAACAGTCTGTTATGAATGCGCTACGCTGGTAAGTTCTTTCCCTTGTGTTTGACCCTTTGACTGCGAAAGGCGTATATATACGCCCTCACAAATCCATCAATATATACGAAAGGCGTAAATATACGCCCTGTGTATTTTTATACTAAAACATCTTTATTACTGTTTTACTGATTGATTCAACATTCAGTTTATCGTCTTATGTAACATAGCAACTAAATATCGGCAATTGTTTCAATATCATTCAGTCAATTGCCTTCATATTACACTGCTCTTGTACGTATGCTCTCATATGATCGCTTCGTGCATTGATTCCTACGACCCTGTTTCTTTACTGTATATGTAAGTATTTATTTATTTCATTTTGTGATTAGTGTTTGAATTTATCCATTCGTTTTTTTTTAATTACCGATTATTATTGAAGGAATGCACAAGTTAAGTCAAGTAAATTAAAATAGTTCAAAAAGTTACTAAAGATAAATAAAAAAATTGATATTTTTAATTCTGTTGCTATTATTATTTTTTAAAATATAAGAATGTTATCAAATTTCCGGGTACTGTTTCGGTCACTAGTCAGTGGACAACCATGCGAAAAACGCGCCGTCCATATTGATGGATTCGTCCAAGAGTGCGTCGCAGTCAAAGAGTTAACCGTATTTGTCGTGAGTATTATTATTACGTCAGACGTGAAGTGCGAACGAACTATTATTTCCGACGATTGCGAGCGAGCTCGTCAACGAGCCTACGATATTCGTTACTGTCTACTCGCATAAATATGTCTGAAAAAAGTAAGTACGTCTATGCACGCAGCGCAGTAGTGCACGTAAATACCTTATTATATGGCAACTTTGTGAATGATAATTTCGCGTTGGATAAATTCTCTGACGATTTGCAACCGTTTGCGTATAAAACAGTCTGTTATGAATGCGCTACGCTGGTAAGTTCTTTCCCTTGTGTTTGACCCTTTGATTGCGAAAGGCGTATATATACGCCCTCACAAATCCATCAATATATACGAAAGGCGTAAATATACGCCCTCTGTATTTTGTACTAAAACATCTTTATTACTGTTTTACTGATTGATTCAACATTCAGTTTATCGTCTTATGTAACATAGCAACTAAATATCGGCAATTGTTTGAATATCATTCAGTCAATTGCCTTCATATTACACTGCTCTTGTACGTACGCTCTCATATGATCGCTTCGTGCATTGATTCCTACAAACCTGTTTCTTTACTGTATATGTAAGTATTTATTTATTTCATTTTGTGATTAGTGTTTGAATTTATCCATTCGTTTTTTTTTAATTACCGATTATTATTGAAGGAACGCACAAGTTAAGTCAAGTAAATTAAAATAGTTCAAAAAGTTACTAAAGATAAATAAAAAAATTGATATTTTTAATTCTGTTGCTATTATTATTTTTTAAAATATAAGAATGTTATCAAATTTCCGGGTACTGTTTCGGTCACTAGTCAGTGGACAACCATGCGAAAAACGCGCCGTCCATATTGATGGATTCGTCCAAGAGTGCATCGCAATCAAAGAGTTAACCGTATTTGTCGTGAGTATTATTATTACGTCAGACGGGAAGTGCGAACGAACTATTATTTCCGACGATTGCGAGCGAGCTCGTCAACGAGCCTACGATATTCGTTACTGTCTACTCGCATAAATATGTCCGAAAAAAGTAAGTACGTCTATGCACGCAGCGCAGTAGTGCACATAAATACCTTATTATATGGCAACTTTGTGAATGATAATTTTGCGCTGGATAAATTCTCCGACGATTTGCAACCGTTTGCGTATAAAACAGTCTGTTATGAATGCGCTACGCTGGTAAGTTCTTTCCCTTGTGTTTGACCCTTTGACTGCGAAAGGCGTATATATACACCCTCACAAATCCATCAATATATACGAAAGGCGCAAATATACGCCCTCTGTATTTTTGTACTAAAACGTCTTTATTACTGTTTTACTGATTGATTCAACATTCAGTTTATCGTCTTATGTAACATAGCAACTAAATATCGGCAATTGTTTCAATATCATTCAGTCAATTGCCTTCATATTACACTGCTCTTGTACGTATGCTCTCATATGATCGCTTCGTGCATTGATTCCTACAAACCTGTTTCTTTACTGTATATGTAAGTATTTATTTATTTCATTTTGTGATTAGTGTTTGAATTTATCCATTCGTTTTTTTTTTAATTACCGATTATTATTAAAGGAATGCACAAGTTAAGTCAAGTAAATTAAAATAGTTCAAAAAGTTACTAAAGATAAATAAAAAAATTGATATTTTTAATTTTGTTGCTACTATTATTTTTTAAAATATAAGAATGTTATCAAATTTCCGGGTACTGTTTCGGTCACTAGTCAGTGGACAACCATGCGAAAAACGCGCCGTCCATATTGATGGATTCGTCCAAGAGTGCGTCGCAGTCAAAGAGTTAACCGTATTTGTGGTGAGTATTATTATTACGTCAGACGTGAAGTGCGAACGAACTATTATTTCCGACGATTGCGAGCGAGCTCGTCAACGAGCCTACGATATTCGTTACTGTCTACTCGCATAAATATGTCCGAAAAAAGTAAGTACGTCTATGCACGCAGCGCAGTAGTGCATGTAAATACCTTATTATATGGCAACTTTGTGAATGATAATTTTGCGCTGGATAAATTCTCCGACGATTTGCAACCGTTTGCGTATAAAACAGTCTGTTATGAATGCGCTACGCTGGCAAGTTCTTTCCCTTGTGTTTAACCGTATTTGTCGTGATTATTATTATTACGTCGGACATGAAGTGCGTGTTAATACGTACACGTGATGGGCCGCAAAGAAGCAGAATACGCTTTATGCACACAGAGAGTCGTCGTCGTTTGACGAATCTGCTTCCGAGCGGGCGCACGCGTGCCGACAAAAACAGAAATCGCAGTAGGAAAAATCCGGCTAATTTCATGTTACTAATAATGAAACGCATGGTAATAATCCGGTGGAAATACGCACGTAATAATACGTCTACTTTGCAAATATGCTGTCTGAACGTGCTCATGACTGACGTGACTTCGTAAATCAGGTTCATTTAAAAACAACACGAAACTGAACATGCCGTAGAATTACCCAAATTTCCCTTTTAACATTTCCCGTCGGCGAAGCCATTATTTCGTCTATTAAAATTCGCTTCCACTGATGTATCGCCCAACAAAAATTCTTAATCTAGGTAAAGTACGTCTTCTTTCAATTGACCAGTTTTACGTTTCCTATTTCTCTACATGTACAACCGGTAGCCGATTAATCGGCTTTTCAGTGGTCAACGGTTATATTAGATAAAATAAATATCAGATGATATTATGACAATTCTGAATGACAATAAAATTACACTGCTTTGAAACCGAAGGATTCTCAATAACACATTCAGTATTTTGCAGTTATAAAGCTTTACAAATAAGCACATACACAATTCCGGCGCGATATCCAAAACAGAGTCGGTCGTTAGTGAGTGGCATCTTCGGTCAATAGCAGTCGGTAAAATGTTAAATAACGCAAGAAAATTATTTGCTAAAGAACGCATCTGTATTTATCTCGTACGTTAATAATTGTGGCTGCCTTAGGTAAGAAATTGAAACGATTGGGAAACGCATATATGCGTCCATAGTCGATACCGATAGATTTCGGCGGACGCATATATGCGCCCACAGCATTTCCCGGTCGTCGATTTGTCTTTTTAGCCACGAGTTCCCATCGCACGCACTCATCCCGCGTATTTGTCCGCGATCGCTGCAGTTTTCGGAGCAAACGACCGTTTAGAGGCGCATATACGAGAGTCGCGAGACTCTCTTTAGCGCCAAGCGGGTTCGTGGGCGGAGGAAAATAGAAGGACACGCCATTGGAAAAGTAAGTTTTCGAGCACAGCCGTTGTGCCGCTGTCTCGCGAAGTTGCCTGTTGTCCTTTGCCCCCTGTCCGCTCCCGTTTCGGGATTTCTGCCGGCAGAAGTCCTCCACCGTCGTTGACGACGCTCTGGAACTTCCGCGAGAATGGAACTTTAGTAAGCCAGGCACCTCGCGACGACGATATCCCGGTCTCCGCTGCCCGGAAAGAATGCAGCACACCCGCGATAAATACATGGATGAATGTTGTACAGTGTAGTTTTGCGGGACTCAGAAGCGGAGCGAAAAAGGTGTCGACCGATGTTGAAAAACTGGACGTAGATGTTGAGACGTCCGTATATGTCGCGCTATCGGGACAAAACATCTGCACTTGTGTGTCTTCTTATCGCACGACAGCTTGAGTTGAGTCAATCAGACAAAGGACAATATACGCCGCTTTGAGTTCGGCCCGGCACATTTTTAACACTTAACGCGTTGACTGCCACGGTGGTCACCGGTGGCCGGCGTAAAAGATTTTACAGAAAATGCGAAAAATTCGCAATGAAGTCTATTTGCAATCTTGTAAAAGCAGACGGTGGTCACCGGTGACCGGCGCAAAAGATTTTACTAAAAATGCAAAAAATTCGCAATGGTCTATTTGCAATCTTGTAAAAGCAGACGGTGGTCACCGGTGACCGGCGCAAAAGGTTTTCCTAAAAATGCAAAAAATTCGCAATGGTCTATTTGCAATCTTGTAAAAGCAGACGGTGGTCACCGGTGACCGGCGCAAAAGATTTGACTAAAAATGCAAAAAATTCGCAATGGTCTATTTGCAATCTTGTAAAAGCAATTGATATTAGAACGGTGCTTCAATACTTTGGCTTTTAACAACTTTGCGTTTTAATGCGATTTAATCATACTCTATAGAGTATTTCATTGCATCGCGGTTTTAACATAGCAAAATATGCTTAGTAGCCAACGTGTTAACACTTAATGCATAGTAATGAACGTTTTACTTTTGGTTGTATGCCATAGTAGCTCGCGATGAGTAGTAGTGTGTCATGGAGTTCGAGACTATAGTTCGTGTTATTAAATTGTAGTATTAAATGCAAACAATATTTGTATACGACAAATACAAAATTAATATTATGTATGTATATCGATTCTGTGTAATTAAATTTTCCGCGAATTCTATTCTTACGTAACTTGTGAGTGATATGCTTCGTGTTATTGAGTTGCAGTATTGAAAGTAAAAATGATTTTTGTGCGATGAATACACGGATGAATGTTGTAGAGTGTATTTTTATATCATCGAAGCGGAGAGTGAAAAAGAATTATTGATAACTTCGTTTTATTGCATTGTAATATTTCATAAAAAAAAATCCATTTGTCTGCAATGGCAACACTCCCAAACTCTTCTGCTATGCAAAAATTGTTAGAAGAAAAATTTTAGTTGTATTATATGTCTGTATAAATTTCGGAAAATATATTTCGTTTTTTCAAATAAAAGTGTTATAGATCCGAACTAACGAATCCGTATCACCAAACGTTCTGAAATTCATCCCTAACACAGAAAATATCTCAAAGGAAAATGCGAACTGATCCCGGACCGATCAACGATATCAAGATGCGTAAGACGAATTCCGCGAGCGAGCAAAAAAAAGAAGCGGAATCCAGCAGAGTTGGATGTAGGAGGGTCGGCAGTAGGCGAGACTGAAACTAGCGGCAGGAAAGCAGTACAAAAAGCATTCCCGTGCTTTTCCGTGGGACGTTCAGCGGATTCACTTGTGTCATACTTGCGCCCGGAATTGAACAACTTTCTTAAAGTCGCCGCTGTTCTCCGACGGAAGGATGAGCCTGAACAGAGACGCGAAAACAGGGAAAAAGTACACAGAAACCGACAGCAACGGAGAGAACAAAAAGGCGAAGGACCGCGCCGAACAGAGAAACGTAGGCCGGATAAGGCGAGAATACATTCACGCAGCAGATAAAACGCGGAAATACCCAGGGCCGCGAAAGAAGCGAGAGGAATGAACTGGAAAATGACAAAATGGCACGAGTGCGCGATACGAAAAGCGAGACGCGAAATACGAGAGAAACAAGACAGTCGAAGACAGCCAGGCAAGCGTAACCGACGAAACAGCAAATGACAAAATGGCAAGAATAGACGCGAATGGTAAAAATAAGAGGGTAAAAATCGCAAGAGTGGAAACGAACGCAGCGGAAGAAAGAGCGCGAGGGCGAAAAAAGCGGAGAACGGGGGGGAAGTCGCGGATGGGGGAAAAATGAGACAAGAAGCTTTCCCGGGAAACTAGTTCCGGCAAAACAGAAAACTCTCGCACGCGTCTAGCACGACGTCGCCGTCGACGTTGGCGGCAAAAGGGCGATGTTTTGCAGTGCGTCCTCTCTCTACCGGTTTCATCCCTTCGACGTTAGCCAGAAGCCACGTCGGGGAGAACTTTTCCGCAGGCAGTCGAGGAAGCATTGTGCGCGACGCGGACGAAAACTGTTTCCGGGTTTGACCGGTCGCGGAATCCTTTTTCTAGATCTGAGACCCGACCAACTTCCTTTGAATTCCCGATGTCCGACGGCGAACGAAGCCGACAAAGGAGAGGGCGGATTTGGATTAGAGTGGTCGCCGTGCTTTAAGGCTGCAACGTTTTCGGGGTTAAAACGCAAATAACGAATTTAAAAGACGTCGTTATTATAAATGTTTCGGTAGAAGTTGAAATATTCGACTAGCAGCACAAATAACGAATTTAAAAGATGTCGTTATTATAAATGTCTCGGTAGAAGTTGAAATATTCGACTAGCAGCGCAAATAACGAATTTAAAAGATGTTATTATAAATGTTTCGGTAGAAGTTGAAATATTCGAATAGCAGAGTAAATAACGAATTTAAAAGATGTCGTTATTTTAAATGTTTCGGTAGAAGTTGAAATATTCGACTAGCAGCGCAAATAACGAATTTAAAAGATGTCGTTATTGTAAATGTTTCGGTAGAAGTTGAAATATTCGACTAGCAACGCAAATAACGAGTTTAAAAGATGTCGTTATTATAAATGTTTCGGTAGAAGTTGAAATATTCGACTAGCAGCGCAAATAACGAATTTAAAAGATGTTATTATAAATGTTTCGGTAGAAGTTGAAATATTCGACTAGCAGCGCAAATAACGAATTTAAAAGATGTCGTTATTATAAATGCTTCGGTAGAAGTTGAAATATTCGACTAGCAGCGCAAATAACGAATTTAAAAGATGTCGTTATTATAAATGTTTCGGTAGAAGTTGAAGTATTCGACTAGCAGCGCAAATAACGAATTTAAAAGATGTCGTTATTATAAATGTCTCGGTAGAAGTTGAAATATTCGACTAGCAGCGCAAGTAACGAATTTAAAAGATGTCGTTATTATAATTGTATCGGTAGAATTTGAAGTATTCGACTAGCAGCGCAAGTAACGAATTTAAAAGATGTCGTTATTATAAATGCTTCGGTAGAAGTTGAAATATTCGACTAGCAACGCAAATAACGAGTTTAAAAGATGTCGTTATTATAAATGTTTCGGTAGAAGTTGAAGTATTCGACTAGCAGCGCAAATAACGAATTTAAAAGATGTCGTTATTAAAATGTTTCGGTAGAAGTTGAAATATTCGACTAGCAGCGCAAGTAATGAATTTAAAAGATGTCGTTATTATAAATGTTTCGGTAGAAGTTGAAATATTCGACTAGCAGCGCAAATAACGAATTTAAAAGATGTCGTTATTATAAATGTTTCGGTAGAAGTTTAAAGTATTCGACTAGCAGCGCAAATAACGAGATTAAAAGATGTCGTTATTATAAATGTTTCGGTACAAGTTGAAATATTCGACTAGCAGCGCAAATAACGAATTTAAAAGATGTCGTTATTATAAATGTTTTGGTAGAAGTTGAAATATTCGACTGGCAGCGCAAATAACGAATTTAAAAGATGTCGTTATTATAAATGTTTCGGTAGAAGTTGAAATATTCGACTAGCAGCGTTTAGGGTGTTCAGTCAATTTTTAAGTCCGCTGATAACTGAAGTGACCGGAAAATGAACTTAAGATTTATGTAGTCGGGTAGAGAGGGAATTAAGTCGAAACGCGAATAAAGCCGAGGAAGAAAATTTGAAACTTGGAAGTAGACTTGGATTAGACCGGTCTTCGTGATTCATGGTTGAAACGTTTTTAATTTAAAATTCAAATAATGAAATTAAAACCTGTAGTCGTCATAAATATTACAGTGCGAATTAAATGTTACACGTAGCATTCGCAGCATTTAGTAAATTTTTATGTTACCTAGTACTTGCAATAACCTAAGTTAATTTTCATGCACGTATACAGAGTGGGAGTAATGGAAAGGTCCAACTTCCTTCGAATTCTCGATGTCGAAACGCGAATAGAAACCGGAGAAAATTTGGAACTTGGACGAAGACTTAAATTAGACCGGTCTTCATGATTTATGGTTGAAACGTTTTTAATTTAAAATTCAGATAATGAAATTAAAACCTGCCGTCGTTATAAATGTCACAGTGCTACTTAAATGTTACACGTAGCATTCGCGGCACTTAGTAAACTTGTATGTTACCTAGTACTTGCAACAACCTAAGTTAATTTTCATGTACGTATACAGAGTGGGAGTTATGGAAAGGACCAACTTCCTTTGAATTCTCGATGTCGAAACGCGATTAAAGCCTGCGAAGAAAACTATGGACTTGGATTAGACCGGTCTTCATGATTTACGGGTGAAACGTTTTTAATTTAAAATGCAGATAATGAATTTAAAAGCTGCTGTCGTTATAAATGTCGCAGCGCTACTTAAATGTTGCACGCAGCAGTCGCGGCGTTCAGTAAATTTTTATGTCAGCCAGAGACAACCAGAATACGAGATTCATTTTTATGACGTATAGGATTGAAATTGAAGATAGGACCAACTTTTGTTTAATTTTGGATGCCCGACGGCGAACGAAACCGGCGAACGAGAGCGCGGATTTGGATTAGAGTGGTCGCCGTACTTTATGGTTGAAACGTTTTCAGGTTAAAACGCAAATAATGAATTTAAAAATGCCGTTACTAAAATGTTTTGATAGAATTTCGAAATTTCGCGCAGCATTTGCAGTATTTAATCAATGTAAAAAAAGTCGGCTAATAATTGGGATAAGACGAGGAAATTCTTTTTTATGTAATTGCGCAGAGTGGGAATTGGAAAATGGACCAACTTCCATTGAGTTCTCAATATATCCGACTCGAACATAGCCGACAGAGGAAACTTCGTATTTGGATTAGACCAGTCTTTATTCTTTATGGCTGAAAGGTTTTTAATTTGAAATGCGAATAATGAAATTAAAACCTGCCGCCGTTACAAATGTCTCAATACTATATATGTAGATTTGCACGTAGCATTCGCGGCATTTAATACATTTTTATGTTAGCTAGTAACTGAGAAAATCGGAAAAAAAATTAAATTTAATCTATTACATTTTCTTTAAATTCCCGACGTCCGAAGGCGAACAAAACCGCCAAAGGAAACTACGGGTTTGGATTAGACCAGTCTTCATACTGTACGGTTGAAACGTTTTTAATTAAAAACGCAACTAATGAATTTAAAACGTACCGTCGTTATAAATGTCTCAGTATTACTTAAATTTTAGGTGCAGCATTTCCAGTCGTTATTCAATTTTTCAGTCAGTGAGTAATTGAGACTGTAAAGGCGAAACATTATTATATTTGCGTTTCAACTTTTCTGACTTTGACTTCATAAAAAAGAAACGCTCTTGCCAGGAGTATTGTGCAGAATTGTACGCAAATAGCGATAAAGAGAAGTTCGTAGGACGTCAAGAAGCAAAACTCTTCCAGTTTGGTATGCGAAGACAAGAGAAATTGAGAGGAATCGAAGGTACATTTTCACAGACGATAAACTTACCGCGAATTTATTTGCGATCCGCTCGCTTACTTTCACCACGCTCCATTAAGTATCTTTGACTCCGCCCGTTACTCGCGACGATAAGACAAAAGCGAAAATGTTTTTAAAGAGTATACGTAAGAGAGTGTTTACCAGACAGCGGAAAAAATACCACAAAATAATTTAAGCCCTTTAACTCCAACAAGTATTTGCAAACTCCAGCATAAAAGTCGCATAGATCATAAATCAGCCAATTTTCGGGTATCTCGACTAATATCAATAAAGCCTAAAATTTCGTAGTACGTAATGACTCACAAAATAATATAAACTCTTTAGCTGCAACAAATATTTGCAAACGCCAGCATAAAAGTCGCATAGATCATAAATCAGCCAATTTTCGGGTATCTCGACTAATATCAATAAAGCCTAAAATTTCGTAGTACGTAATGACTCGCAATGTGCTAGTATAATGATCGGGCACCCTATAACGAGGGACGATAAAAGATCCGAAACTACCGCTATCCACGACATCATAAATATCACCGACTCTCCACACGAGCTGTACGCAAATTGTGGACAAAAACGGGGCCATTTTAACTTTTTACCCTTAGAAACAACACATCGAGCGTAAAACGTTTATTCCGCACCTTAACCCTTTGACTGCTAAATACTCCGGGCCGAAGCGCTCGCTGAGGACGAGATGCTTTTCGATATTTTAAATTCTATTGATCGATTATTAATTATTATTAATTCTATTGATGTAAGGCACAACAAAGTTCTAATGGCCGTTCTTCAGTTACGCTAAATTAAAAAATTCGGGAATATTATTTGGTAAAGAACGCGTCGATATTTATCTCATATATTGACAATTGTGGCTGCAGTAGGTAAGGAATCGAAACAATTGGGAAGTGCATATATGCGCCCATAGTCGACACCGATAGATTTCGGCGGACGCATATATGCGTCCATAGCACTCAAAGGGTTAAACTTGCTTTTCGTAACAGCACAATTGTAAGAAAATTTAACAGTTGTAAATTAAATTTCTTTAGCGTGCCAATCAATAAACAAATATGTTGAAGTTTATATTTCAAACGCATATATGCACCATAGCAATCAAAGGGTTAATTTATCGACCCACACCCGCCTAACAAATTTCTTATTCCGTACCTGTTTATACCCTACATACGCACTTCTACTCAGTCACATACGCACTCCATTCTCGAATTATTAGAACGTTCATATTTCGCCTCAGCACTTCGCAGCGTGGACTATTGATTAATCGTCACCGTGAAATTCAAAACTCGCCGAAGGAAACACTACCGCGTTCGAGGTCCGCGCATTCAGCGGAAAGTTACATCAATGAACCGTCTAGTTACGTTCCCGTTCCGCCAAACAAGACGCAGGACGTGCAGAGACCTAGACAACAACGTGCACCCACACAGCACGACGCCGCAAGCCGCAAGCAGACCCTTTTAGCCACCGGTTTTGATACGTGGCTGCAGAAATTCCGACTCCCCAGCGCGTTAATATTTTACAGTTAGCCAACTATCATAGCTCCTCAGCGGTCGTGGAGCTGCGAAATTATTGCGAGTTCTTAGCCGCCAACCTCCGTAGATTCTCGCTCGACGAGTGCACAGAATTTCGACACGTCACACGCGAGCGTGAGACATGTTTGTCCCGGGCCTGTTGTAATTTATTACTTTGGGCCTATTTGGGTATTTGCGAGTAAAGATAAGTGGGTGGTCTGCGTGTTGTCACTCGCAAGATGTTCCCTTGTATTTTTCTGGACTTGAGAGGAACATATGCGACCGGGTAATAGTTTGTAGGAGGGGTAGGGCTTGAGAAGATGGATAGAACCAGTTCGGGATGCAAAGCAGAATGATTACGGTTTTGGTTTTGGGCGGGGCCGCATCAGTTTTTATGAAGTTAGGCATTGGACAATTTGATGTTAGGCGCTTAGAGTTCCTTGGTTTCATTAATTTAATTTAGTTATACTTTCACTTTGCGGTAAATCATTGTCTGTGTAAACTGGAACATAGTTAATATCTGCATCTTCATTCATATTGGTGCCACCTTTGATCCCATACATTAAGATCAAAAATAGGTCACCCTGACTTCATAGATATATTCCGCCGTTCGGGATGCAAAGCAGGGTGATTAGGATTTTGGTTTTGGCGAGGCCACATCAGTTTTTAGTGAGTTAGGCTTTGGGCAATTTGTTGTTAGGCGCTTAGAGTTCCTTGGTTTCGTTAATTTAATTTAGTTATACTTTCGCTTTGCGGTAAATCATTGTCTGTGTAAACTGGAACATAGTTAATATCTTCATCTTCATTCTTCTCTTATTCCCGACATCCGTTACGTCATTCATTTTGGTGCCATCTTTTGGTCTCATACATTAAGATCAAAAATAGGTCATTCTGACTGCATAGATATATTCCATGGTTCGGGATGCAAAGCAGGGTGATTACGACTTCGGTTTTAGACGAGGCCACATCATCTTTATTCTTCTCTTATTTCCGACATCCGTTACTTCATGCATTTTAGTACCACCCTTTGGTCCCATACATTAAGATCAAAAATAGGTCATTCTGACTTCATAGATATATTCTACAGTTCGCGATGCAAAGCAGGGTGATTACGACTTCGGTTTCAGACGAGGCCACATCATCTTCATTCTTCTCTTATTTCCGACATCCGTTACTTCATTCATTTTGGTGCCATCCTTTGGTCCCATATATTAAGATCAAAAATGGATCATCCTGACTTCATAGCTATATTCCGTCTTACGGTTATCAGAAGTGCGATATCAAAAATGATATTTTACCCTTATACTCGGATCGTTAGTGAACGAAAGGGTAGCCCTGATTCTCGAGGCATCACCTTAACACTAAACGTATCGAACGGGGTCAAATGACCCTTTTCAAAATTTATTTTAAAACCGTAAATTCACTGTTATTTTTTTCGCTCATTCGACTTTCTGCAAATTCCTATATCATCTATAGGAATTACGATAAAAATTAGATAAACTAGATATATTAGATAAGTTAAGAATAAATTAGATAAATTAGGAGTTTCTTTCTGAAAATCAACATTTATTTCATAAGGGGTCAAATGATCCCTTATGGTTACCATAGGTAGGCGTAAAGTATCGTTACGTTTAGAGTTAAGGCTTCGATTGATCAACTAATAATACGCGGATTCATGGACAATACCGTACCGGTGGCCTCTCATTATGAATTGTATTAACATGGCCGATGTAAGCAAGCGGCAGCGAGAGTTGCAGATAGAAGAAGAATAGAATATGGGAAACACAGGCAAAGGTTCAGTTCTGGTACAAGTGCAGCACCACTGCACGAGCGACTGCTTGATAAAGTGTAAACTGTTATAATTATCCCCGAAACCAGTGTCATTGCAAGCAGCTTGCAACGTCGTGCGATCCGCTAGAATCGCGTGGGTGTGCGCAGGTAGATGAAACGAACCTGCACATGAAACCGTGTGCGTGGGTGCACGCAGGTGTGCGACGGCTTACGTTACGCGGGCGCGTTTGATATTTTTGTTCTCCGTCCCACGAGATTTCCGAATTGTTCCTTGGTAATAGTAATCGGAGCGGAGTAGCGTTGTTCACGGTTTAATGAGAAACGGCATTCTGCGGGCCCGGAGAAAAGCGTGCGGGCTGTATAAATTTCGCTGACAAATTGCTTTGTGATTGCCTCTCGCCGTTTTATAATTATTTTGTTGTAATTACTTAAGCCGCCGCGACTGTATACTTTATTATTAATTGCTTTATAATTACAGGCTGATATTCGTCGGCGGGACGCTGTTATTCAAGAACACGCCGGCGATGTTAATTCGAATAACATCGCGAATATGTTTAAAGGGCAGCTGTAATGGCCTTTCCGGCGTGGTAGCCATTGCAACGGATATTATGCGCGATCATCCGTAATTTTGCCGAATCTCGCGTGGCCAGTCAGATAACATACAGTACCGTTCACTTGCGTGCCTCGCTTTTTTTCGTTCGCTTTGTTTCGAGCGCTGCTTCTCCCAGTTTTCCGCGAGAACAATATCGACGGTCGCTCCGGGTTGACCAAATTGGTAGATGCGTCGATGCAATTAAACGCCAACACTCTCTCTCTGCCTCCCTCGCTCTGCGCCTTCGCTTTCCGATGCAACAGAGGAGGGTGCGCGAAATTTATGCTCGAGTCACATTAAAACGGTGGATTTTCGGTGTCGAAAAATTACGATCGCGCGAGTATGAGCAAACAAATAATAAAATGATGGCATCGATTTCCCACATGTTACGGTCTAATTCGATTAAGTCACGTTTGTCACTGGGACTTGTATTAAGCTTTTAAAAGATATTTTATGCTTGTTTCGCGTGGAATGAACGACGGTAAGCTGTTGCAGGAAAAATTATTTTGACTGGCAAAAATCAATTTCGGCGTAAATTGACCTGTATCAGATGATATACGCGTGGGACCGAAAATAATTAAGTTTCTCGTCTAGTTTTCATCAAAAGCAGTACCTTTCCGAAAGTGCTGATTCAGTTTGGTGGTAGCGCTTTGAACCAATCAGGTACTAATTGAAAATGTATTTACAGGTGAAGAAATTAAGGCGACGAAAGTTTCAAAACTAACTTTTTACACGTTGACCTGTTTTATGAGTCTTGTTTAAAACGTAGTCAATTTAAAAATATACGTATCTTATTCAGGACCGTTTAAATACAACAGACTGTCTGTCATGAACATAAAGAGACCGGAAATGGATTTTATTTATTAATTGAATATCACGCTTCGCAACGCCACACATTCAATACCGTATTAATAAAATAGGCATATCCAATTCTATATTTCAATAGCCATTTTATCAATTTATAACTATAATTACCGCTAATATATGGGATTCAGATTAACCACTAGATTTACGGAACCAATCCATTTCACAGGATTTCGATTTCACAAGCAAAATTACAGAAATTACTACTATTATTTTCCAGCAACTTTCGCTAACATTTATTAACACTTTGACTGCTATGCATATTTTACTATATTAAAACTGCAACCAGATGAAGTACTACAGAATACGATTGAATTTTGCAAAGTAAAAATAATTCGAAGGTATCGGAGACCAAAAAATTGAATCGCTAATATTAATTGCATTTACAAAATTATAAATGTGACCGATGGCGTATTTTTTGAGTTTTTCGTAAGATCTTTTCGCCGATCACCGATGACCACCGTGGCAGTCAACGTGTTAATGGAGTAGTGGTATAACATCCATTCAAATTAATTTCCTACTCATGCTTCTGATTTTCAAATTGTATATATCGTATGCTCACATATTTCTCAGAAAATCTAGTGTCAAAGAATATGAATATATTTTATAAATTTAGTGGTTAATCATTCTCCTATGGATAACACGCAACATTAATCGAAACGTCAATTTCATAATTTATAAATAATTGTCCAAATATAAAGAAACGTTCACCAGTACATAGCCACAAGGTATATGTCTTGTGAGATTACACTCAAAAACGGTCATAAAAATTTGTCACATAAACAGTATGAAGTTCGAAATCCCAACAAGACCTAATTCGGAAATTAGTTAATCCGCCAGTAGCTTCCGCCGTTGTGTCAACTTTGATATTTCGCAGACTTTACAGGGTGCAGAATTTACAAGGGATCCTGCGCACTTATACCGTCGCACGTTCGCATTCTAATGCAAATCCGCGTAGGCTCGATGCTGGGCGTGAGGACGGTCGATTGTAGGCGGCACTAACGGCATACAGGCTGGATATTGTGCGCCTGACACTCCGACAATAACACTAGCCGAAGCGTGCATCGCGAAATTCCGATGATTATATCTGTTCCGCCGCTCATAATGAGGCGGCATGGACATCAAACTTAATGAACTCAGCACACCGAACGTCATCAGCACCGTTTCAATGTGCCCGGAGTCTGGTACAGTCTGTGACAGGGTGGAAATTTCGGAGGGCGACGCTTTTCGAAGCACGTTGGATGAAATTAATCATTGGACACACAGTACTTTGTATTGTCGAAATCAAAGTGCACGAATCGTTACTGGGCAAGTATTTCCGTATATGCACGGTTTATGGTTTGTGTTTAGAGAATTTGCTACTGTGTGTTTTATAGGTAAGAACCGAAATGAAGAGCTGGATTTTGCATTGTATTTTGCAGCTAACGAAGAGGATGTGTACGGTGCGGAAGTCACAAGTATTCGTGGATAAACCATATTATGTGAAATTTTCGTCGAAACAAACTCCTGGATTTTACGTATACACAACTGCTGTTTAACAAATCCGATTTTTATAAAATATCCGACGGCACGAGTGAATAATTTTATTATAGAAAATAATACTTTTATCGCCGAGCGCTGACAATTTTTCAGAGATTCTTTTTTAGCATTTAATTAATCCAGCGCATGAATGGAAGATGCTATTAAACGAACGTGAATCTTTTGAAACTTAATTAACAGGATTGAAACATTACAGAAAAATGTTGGGTAACGAATATTTTAACTTTGCTCGGCATTACACGATAACGTCTCTTTCTGCATAATATAAGGATCTCACTGATGTTTGCAATCTTGACCTCTGCATATTAATGACGTTGCCGCACTTTTCGGTGTTTCCGGGCCAATGCATTTTCGTAATCTTAATTTCAACTTTTCCTTTATTTTTAGGTTCTCTTCAAGAGAGTACATAATAAATTTAGAATGGTACGATAATTTTTAAATTTAATCGGAACTTAATACACTCGTTTCTTATAATATTGTGTACAAACAAAAAAATTAAATGAGCCGTTTATTTTGAAAGTGGCCTAACTCCGTTTTTCAATATTTTCCGGTTACCATGGTTACATGTACAAATTCATGTTATTTATCAGTAAATGTTATTCTTGATGTATATCTCGATTTAAAGATAAATGGAGTTAGGTCACTTTCAAAATAAATGACTCAAATCTGTGTACTGTAGACGAATATTTTACAATTTAATGGGCAATCTTTTTTACGGTATTATGTGGAAATTGTATAAAATTAATATCTACGTGCTATAAAATTTTTGTTTCACCCCAAATTTATTACGTAGTCTCCTGAGGAGGACCTAAAAATAAAGGTCGAAATCGTTGAAACGAAGAGTACGAAATTTCATTGACCCAAAACCGCCGAAAAGTGCTGCAGCATCGTTAAGAAACCCACTGCCTCGACATTGTCACTTCCCAACCCTACACTTTACATCATATTAAAAATATCCCCCTAAAAGCGTCTATCATCTCCCAACTCACTCAACCAATTTGGTAGAATCCTGGTCCGTTGCATCAGAGACTTAATTTGGATCTTAGCACAATCCCGATAGGAAGTCCTCATTCATCAGCGGAGAAGCGGAGTGAGAAGGAAGTAAGAAGAGAACAAGGCGGGTAGTTCTACCTACGTTCTACCTGATATTTGCAATAAGGGAATACTTCCAGCTATTCGAGGACTGTTTCGTATGCGGGCCTGGTTACGATGGTAACCTAAGTACAGTTGCCTAACTTATATTGAAGATGTTTGGAAGCTTTTGAGTTCGAATTGCCGTGCTGCGCACGATGCGGCACTACTTCGGCAATCCACCCCACGGCCCTTCGTGCACACATATACACGCGCGTGCACATCTTCCTGCCCATACGTGCACGGGAAGTTTCGAAAATGCATGTTAATACCCGCGGGGCTCATTTGCTAGCGAAAGAATAGCATAAAATGGTAGACCGACGCTTTCCGTGCGCGGGTCCGACTGTCGAACGCAATAGAACGTGTGCAGCGCGCGCGATATAAATCCTCGTCATTTTTGACGAAAATAGTTTTCTACGTACTCGATTGAGTTCCTCGCGCGAGATCATGCTGTCGAATATTGGCGTGCATTTTTGAAGCGTGCATAAACGTATCCAATCTGACGTGACGTAGATGTTACGTACTTGGGGAGATGGAAATGCGCTGCGTGTGTACATAAACCGGCGTACGCGTCGATACGTCGTGGAATACTTGATGTTTTCTATTATTAAATATATTTACAGGTGAAATCGAACGACTTTTACCAGGTGTGATGTCGGATATTTTAATAAAATTAGGTTATCGTTTTGGTAGAATGCAATTAATGTTATAGTATGATTAATGACGATATTTCCCTAATGCTGGACCTTAACCGCATCGATAATTTGCAGCATGAGTTCCATAACAGCGATCGAAGGCAACGTCTAAGTTTAGAAATGCATTTGTGTTTTAGCTCAACTTGGTAAGTGTTCTATAACTTATGTACATGTGTATTCACATGCGGTGTACGGTGAGACTTTCGCAAGAAAAGCAATATTTGCAAGGACGATACGTTCCTCGCGCAATGTCTTGATTAATTATTCGGCGAACTTGCGCGACCGCGTTATCTGCCGTTTAGAAAAGCATAAATAACGTCGCAAACTTCTCACTCATCGGTTATATGCCCGATCCTTCGAAACAAAATTTGTGCGGCTAACAATATTTTCAAGGCATACTTTTCAAATATTGATTACGAGACAAAAATAAACTACATCATCAAACATTACTAACAGCCCAAGTATATAGAAGACTTAGCATGCATCCATTTAAAAATGTTAAAAAATTATAATCTACAAGTAAGTTAGATCACCGAACTATCATACCAATAAGAATAAACCTGGCACACGTTTATTTATACGTTTTTATATATGGCAATTTTATATTTTTATTTATTCATGCACACGGACAATACTGCTATTCAGACGTATGTTTATTCTGAACGCCTTGATCCTTTGCACATCGCTCGCTTAACACTAGGTTTACGGGATCCGTCAATTTGACGGATTTCAAACTTTGAAATGAAACACGCAAAAAACCATAGCAATAATCTTAACTACTTTGCATCGTAAATTCATAATTTCATTAAAAGAGTTTAGAAACACAATTATTATTTCCTTAAGCTTTCTAAATTTTGAAATTTGTATGTGGTATACCTATCTCTACGAAACCCGTCAAATTGACGGGTTAGCTGATTACGTAAACAATCCTTATATATTTGCTTCGTTTATAAAATTATTCCTCCAATAGTAAATATAAGAGTGAAAGAAAAGTCTAAGATGCCCCCAACTCATTATCTCAATAGCGCCTCGATAATGTGACAAAGCGAATTGTGTGGCCCGGATGTCATGTTACTTCGTATCGAACGAACTCGCTTACCAGAATGATCCTCGCGTCATTCGAAACTCAAAGTATGCAGCAGACTAAATGTCGTATCGAAAAGATATTGGGAAAAAAAATATTGACTTATTAATATTTTATTTTCACGTGAAGCGTTATATTGTTCAACTCAGACTTAGTTTGAATAAATTGATTTTTTAATGTAAATACGTATTTTCACCTACCCGTCAATTTGACGGGTGCTTGTAGAGATAGGTATATAAGAAACGCCCGTAAACCTAGTGTTAAAACTGACGCAGGACAAAAGCTACATACGTAAGACCGTACGCCTCAGTTTCGTCGTTGGGCAATAATTCCCGCAAACGTTGTGAGCCGGGGATGCATGATGTGAGCGAATAATCGTGTCAATTGCAATTCACGAACGAAGAACCGGCGTCAATTACGCGAAACGATACGACGGGCCGCAGTTCTCCTCCACGATGTTTGTACAAGTTGCCCCACTAACTACTCGTTTGCCCAGGTATTACCGGGAGCGAATTTATACGAGTTTCGCCGCGCATTGCTGCGCTTCACTTACGTGCATGCTGGCGACGAAGACGATAGAAACTGTTGTTTCGCTCAGAGTCGAATTTATCACAGGGTTTCGTAGAGCAAATGGTCCTTGGGAGCGAAAGTTGTTCGTTGGACGTCGTGTAACTATCGAGTGGCCCGGGCGCCAGTTGTTTGTAAACAGAAATACTAAGATAGGCGAACCAACATTGTGCCCCTTAGAAATAAACATGATACGGAGATTGCTTAGCGTATACTGTTGGATGCTAAATTCCGCTATATGTATATGTACGACTCTTTCTGTAGTCTAGAAACCATATACAAAGTTTTTGCAACACAATAACCAACGAGTCACATGTAGGGTTTCTGTCTGGTTTGTGTTATACCGAGTTCATGTTGGAAACTAACGAGTGATTCTAAGATGTTCGGAGAAATATATCGTCCAGTTTCTCAATTAAGTCACAATTAATGCAATTGTAACATCCACAAAAAAGACTTTCGTTATAACATCAGTAGGATACAGCTCACTACGTGTGCATATTCAAAAATCTCGAATCATCACACAGTATATTTGAACATTGTGGAATAAAAATTATGTAATAATAAAATAAATGGTCTAAATTCTGAGTGTGCAAAACCCCAAATAATCGTATAAGGACTGGGTCAGCATACGATGTTAAGACAGAAAATTATACACAGTGTCTTAAACAATTGCCAGACAACATATACCGGTTAATTAATGTATTGAAATTTATTATTTAAAAACCGAAGACTTCGATACTAATTGCGTGGCTTTATCAAAGGTGTGAATTTTTGGTACCGAAGTAACTAGTGACAACTAGTACTACATTTAAAAAATAAAGACGTGCTAAAGGATCTTGGTACGGACTCGGAAGGCTGCAAGTGCATCTATACCCACATTGCATACCAATTCGGAGATGCAACTTCTAACGTGGCAAGTTACACGGGGCAATTTATGACTCAAGACTACCTGCCGGTACAGCAATCTTCGATAAACTAAACGGAAACTTTCGATTTTTATTAAAAATTTTAAATCAACTGCCCGTTGAAATTCGATTTCGCAGCTTCTACGTGTTCATATTTTTATCGTCGTAATTACAGTGCGTCAAAATACTGTAGTGCCAAAAAACGATCTTAACTGCGAATAGCGAAAGATAATAGAAAATATGCACCAATAAAAAACTACCTTACAGAAGGACAAGTAACATAAAAACAATTCCGTTTAAAAATAGCCGACTGTAACCCACCGCTGGGCACAATTTCTTCAAGATTACGGAACAGAGTACCAAAAGTGCAGGTCGCCAAATTTTTGGCGAATCGCCGAGGAGAACTACAGCGTAGCAATTGTTTTCGCACCTGTCACCCTACAACCATCAACTCCCCAATTTTCTCGCGTCCTACGACGATAAAGGTGAAAAGGGCGGTGGTATGAGTGGAGCACGAAAGGGCGCCCTTTCATATTTTATTAGCCACCGATATATTACTCCCGGCACGTGGTGTATGGCCTGCTTGAATAGCCATCGTCAGATATATCCGTGTTTACGTTTACGCTGCGAGGGCGGATAGGATACACGAGCAACGGTCGGACGTTTGCTTTGGATGGTCGTCGGTGTGAGTGTCGTCGATTGATACTAAACAGAAACCGGAGAGCGAACTGACGAAAGAGCGATAAGGAAGAAATGAAGAAGACGAAGGAAAGGTAAAGAACGACAACGACGGAGGTAAGAACTCAATATTTACCCCGGCAGATATTTTCCTTCCGAAATGTTGTGCGACCAAATTGCCGGCAAAAAGAAAGGGAACCGACGACAATGATAATCCCGACCAATATAGCGCCGGCAATGGTCGAAAATTGAAATTGCAAGCGTTAGGATTCTGTAGTTGAAATGTAATTATTCAAAGCTTACGTTACGTCTCGAAAAATCGGAAAACTAGAATAGTGTATATTGCTGATAATCCCAACGAATATACCGCGGGCGATGATCGAAAATTGATATTGCAAGCGTTAGGATCGTGTAGTTGAAATGTAATTGTTCAAAGCGTACATTACGTCTCGAAAAATCGAAAAACTAGAATAGGGTATATTGCTGATAATCCCAACGAATATAGCGCGGGCAATGATCGAAAATTGAAATTGCAAGCGTTAGGATTGTGTAGTTGCAATGTAATTGTTCAAAGCGTACATTACGCTTCGAAAAATCGGAAAACTAGAATAGTGTATATTGATGTAGCACGCAAAATAGAAGAAATTCAGCTAAACTCTCTGATCATGAAATTGTATGTATATAAATACTGAATAAAAATACTTAGAATTCGCCGACAACTCGTCTAACTTCTTAAATCGGGTCGTTTAAAAGTACCACGGAATTAGACATATCACAGAATTGGCCGAGTTTCCCGTAATACCCTGCGGCGCGGACCGCAGTCATTCATGTGCGCGGAAACTCTCAGATCGACAACGAAGATGGAGATTGAAAAATCGTGAGGTCAGATCGTCGGGAATTGCGACGATCCGTTGACTCTAATTCCGGGAGCGTAAAGAAAAATCTCCGTGACCCCGGCACGGCGGTGTAGAACGAAAGGAATCCAGGGGAGCATTCCAGGTCCTATCGCACAATTCGAAGCTCGTAAAATGCAGGAGAAACGACAGAGAGGATCCGACCCCAGAACAATGTAAAAGTGCGTTTGCGGGGTGTGTGTTCGAACGGCCGTAAAGCAAACCGAGTTTTCGGGGAACGCAGCTTTGTTCAAAGAATGCCCTGATAGCGTGATAACGTCATGCGCTTATACGCGGTGTTTGTAAAATAGGTGACTAAACTTTGACAGCGTACTCTGGGCGCCGTAAAGATGAAAAATGGTCCTATAGTCATAAGTCCGGAAGTGCTTTTTTTTGCCGTCGCAACCACTTTTAGTGTACGATAAAGCTTTGCACGAACATCTGGCGGATTCATAAGAGCGTGGCTCGGGACGGCGAGTATAATATATGAGCGTGTATGAGCGGATAACAGTGCGATGTCAAAGTTTGACCACCTGTTCAGAGTCGGCCCGTATATAGGGAACAATACGATGACACTGTTTTCGCATTGACGGCGCTTTTTATACCGGAATGAAAAGTGGACACTCGGCGCGCATTCGGTACCGTTGATATTCATTAGCGGAACAGAATAGCGTCGCGCTTTTTAATGGAGACGAGAATTTACGGCCGTTCGATACCTATCGCGTGAGTTTTCCGCGTTGTAATGAAAGAAAATCCGGCAATTACACATGAAACGACAGTGCGTTTATTAACAAAAGGCTTTGACGTATGTTACAGAATCGAATCGCGATACGATCTCTCTTTCTCTCTTCCTCCTGTGCGTACGCGGAACTCGCTTAATCCGATAGAAAGTAATTCGACGATGGAATCCCAAATCCAATACGATTTACGTTTTTCGGTACGTGCCTGTAAAGGTACCGTCGTTAAAACGTTCGCGATTATAAATAAAGCCACGCGCGGTGTGCCTTTCACAGGCTGCGTTCCAGAACTTTATTTAAACCGATAACTTCGTTAATTAACAGAGCTGAAAGAAATGAGGTGAAATTAGCTCCGCTTAATCGCTATAAACTTTGTAACCTCGTTTTTCGGCGGGCTGCCATGGAAGAATGGCGGACGGAAAATTGCGCAATATCCTCGATCGACGAAAAATCGCGGATGATTTATACGCGTCAATCCCGCTAATCGAGTTAATAGACGAGTTCTGGCGTTGTTCCACTAAAGATACGCATGCTACCGTGTCACGTTCATCAATACACTGCGACTAGATTTCGAGTGAAGTGCATTTAACGCTACAGCTCCGTTAATTGACAAGCGAACAAAGGAAATGAGAAACCGAACGCACTAATGGTAATAGATCCTCATGCTGGCGCAATGTATCGTCATGCGTACAAACAATTCAGTCATTGCGTACCATTGACATACTGTCAAACATTCCGCCCGCTGGTTTTTCACCGAATCACCGGGCTGTTCAGTGCGCATTTGATGTCTGATTGATGTCCCTCCCTAGTCATTTTATAAATCCTCATATACCCGGGACAGGAAAAAAATCTCAATATTGTTCTGAGCCGTGTAATACACAGAGTGGACCGCAAAAGTTTCATCCTCCATCTACTATGAACTTTTTATCCCTGAACAGACGACCAAATTTGGCAAAATAATTCTTTTATGCCAGGATCAAAAAATGGAGTTATCCACTCGGCTAAGTATGATACATATACTGAATTATAGTTATGTAGGAATCGAACGCGTCATTCATGAGTCACACTCTGCCGAAAGGGCAGCTGCGCTATGTTATGTATTCCGAAAGATAAGAGGCAGTTCAGAGCACACCGCGATAGACTAAAGATGTGCATAGTGTGGCTCATGGTCCCTTTCATTATACGACGTAATTCCTATCCTAAGCTATTTGTAACACTGGTAGAATATATTTTTATTAACCCTTTCTTCTTTAATCTCAATATTGTTCTGAGATGCTCTTGATATACCTAATAGATAGGAGTTTATTACTGAAATTCCCCAAAAAATAATTTTCGCCACCATTTTTGAGACAGACGTACGCCAGCCGCAGCGCTAGAGTTGGGCGGATATATCCGACACTCGTCCGCAAAGGGTTAATTTAGCAAGTCCGATTTATTTCCCTATGTCTTCCCTCCTACAGTTATACTTCCGGTCTTACTCGAAGTCGAAAGTAATGATTGCGCCCTGGCATGCGGTTATACATCGAAGCGTCGTGACTCTCGACTTTTTGACACCGTCCGTGCAGACGAGGTCACGCACGAACGCGTACGCGACGACGCCGTGTATATACGCCTAGTGTGTGACGTGGCGAACGTGGGTGGAGCGAAACGGGCCCGGAACACTCGCCAGGCGGCGCCATCGTTCCGAGAAGTTCGTAGGTAAGGGGTGCACACCCCTACACGTCCCCTCCCCCCGGCCCACCCCCGCACCCTCTCTCGGCGCGAGGGAATGTCTGCTAATCCTTTACAGGGAATTCGAGTGATAAATTCCGTAAATCCCTGTTCAAGCACACCCTTGCACCGACCCATCTACCCTTACCATTACCGGGGTTTCCTGTCCCACCCCTTTCAGCCACCATCCCTGCAACCCCATCGCCACCCCCCTGGTCCTCGTCGCTCCATCTATCCCAACTACCTGGAATCTAGACTCTCGCCACCCCCGCCCACACCCCCTCTGGTCTATAGGGGTAGCTACCCCTACTTCTAGCTTCCGACGTCTCCCACGACTCGGGAAAAAGTAGAAAACTGCGATTACAAAGACTTTTCCGCACACCCCTGCCACTCCTTCCTCCCTCTACGTCACTCTACCACTTCTTCGCCCCCCTGCCACCCTTTTCTTCTCAGTCCTCGGCACAGTCTCCTGTCCGCTTCGCCGTCCTTTATCCTTCTCCGTCTCATTATTCCTTTTGCCCTCTCCCTCGTCCTCCTCTCTTTCTCCGCCTACCACGACCACTTATTCCCTTGTTCTTTTTCCCACCCATTCCCTCCTTACATCTGTCTCTCTTACGCGGAATCTCGCTGCAGTTCCTCTTCCTGGCCTCTTTCTTCCACCCGGTGTACCGGAGGCTCCTTCTTGGATTAAAACTTTAACACTTTGTTACCCTTTTTCGGGGCGACGGGGCGCGGGGCGGTAAGAAGCTGCAGGGAAGAAAGAGGTAAGAAAACGAACGGACGAAGACGCCCGGCAAGAGCGTGGGAGGTGGAGAGAGAAAGAGAGAGAGAGAAAGGGACGGGTCGCACCGTAATCCGGGGCTTTCGCTACGTTGGACAAATTTCAGTCTCCGGGTGAATTTCGCTTTTGATAAAACGCCCCATTTTACATTTCGCACCTCTCTCTCGGCGTCGTCTCGGTCCTCGTCTCCACGAGCTGGAAAAGCCCGGCGTCCGCGATAATGAAGAGGTGAGCGAGATTTAGAAGAGAGCGCGTTTATAGTATGTGTGCAATCGTGCCAGTCGCACATTTGTGCTCGTCGAGCGTGTTTGCGCTCGATCTTCCGGGAAGAAGTGTTCGTACCTGGGGATTGATGCAACGAGGTAGACCCGGGCCCGGGTCCGTCCTTATCTTGATCGGAGGGCGGATATGATAAGAGAACCGGCCGAGCATGAAAACAGCGCGTCTATTGGAAAAGGAAATACGCTCTGTGCGCGACGAGCCCCGTGATGAATGAACAAACTTCTTTCCCCGCTCGGAAGAGAACGGCGCGAGGGAAACGTCGCCTAATCCCGTGTCGTATTGGACCTCGACCAGAAAATAAGAATCGCGTTGTCGCAGGGAGTCGATGATGAGGTAAGATATCAGTTGAGATAATTCTGTCGAAAGTCGAGGTAAAAGACGAACGTGGAACTGTGATATTTAGGGTGATTGCGAAAGTAATTATGAAAGTGATATAAGTAAGAAGCCCCAAAAATTGAACTGGCACTTATCGCGCTTTGCTTCGATTTAGACCAGATATGAAACTCTGAACGAAAATAACTCATGTTATTTAATTATAACGAAACGCGTTCGCTGTTCAAATACATCAAATGCTCAATTTCGGTATTACTGACATATTTGCTCCAGTACGCACAGAAACGCAATATTCTGATCGTATACCAAAACAATACATGCACGCCGTTCACGCATACATCCCTCACCGATATCCTTAACAACCGAAAATTCCATCGCGTTTTAATAACGCATAACGCCGAGTCTTCACAAAGCATTCATCGTGCCTCGTAAATATCCCGGTAAACAGCCAGCACCGCGTGCATTGTGATTAAATATTTGTGCACGTCGCGGGGTAACTTTGAAGACTCGCCGTGTCAGAGTCGGACGACGCAACGCGAACTATGTCAAGCGACTGATATTCAGATGCGAGGAAACAGGTCCCGAGGGGCGAAGCACAGACTCCTTTGTTCCTTCGTCGTCGCCTTAATTAACGGCGTCGTGCACGATTAATGCATTTTAGAAATAAGCCGTCTTGCCCGTCGAAAGACACTGCCGGACAGCGGCACGCGATAGCTCAGTTAGTTGAACGAAACTCATCCATCTGTAACGATGCCCGACGAGGCAGGTAAGCTAAAAGATTAAGATGAAGATTACCTGGAAACTGAAGACAATCAACACCGTCTGTTGAGTGTAATTGTCATGAAATTTTTAATTGCTCGCAGAGGTGTATGAACCGAAAATAAAACAGCTTGGTTGGCGTCTGAGACAATTAACCCATTCGAGACAACGATTTTTTTTCGAACACGGTCCCCAGGAGCGAAATTCTTTTTTCTTTATATTGTTTATTTTTAATTTTTGGTACACAGTCAAACCAATGCCAAATTTTGTTTTCCTGTACTTTACAGATTTCATTAGTTCAAAAAAAATATCTTATTTTGACGGCTAGTTTACTCAGAATAACTGATAATTGCACATTACTGTTATTGCAAACACGGTGTACAATCGGTCTCGAACGGGTTAAGACTGTCGGCTCAGTGTAAGTGCCATGTAACTTTAAGATTATTATGAAGATATGTATCGCGTTAGACGAACGGAAAATAAAACAGATTAGCTGAAAGCTGGCGATAATCAACGCCGTCTGGTAAGGGTAATTGTCATGAAACTTTTAAATGACTGTAAGAATATGTACTGCATTAGTCGAATCGAAAATAAAATGAAGTAGCTGGTGGCGAAGACTATCAACACCGCCTGGTGTCGGTCGAATTATTATACATGAACCCAAAGTAAAATAGATTAGCTAAGAGATGCATATAATCAATACCGCGAATTGAGCACAATTGTCGTGAAACGTCGGAATTCTGTTCAATCGTTGATAAGAAACGAGAATTACCAACATCTGTCATAATGTATGGAATGAATCCTCTAGCATTGGAACCCGAAACACCTCAGTTGTTTCCGATGGTAGAAGATACATCGAAACTCCGATTCACGAACAACTCCAAAAACCTGTAGTTGACACATTCAGTTTCCGTGTCAAAATCCAACTAGTCTCACGGCACCAGTGGTGAAAAAACAGCGGAAACACCGAAGGCGCTAAATAAGACTGCAATCAAAATGCCGATACGCGAGACGATTGTCGTCCATCGAGACTAACCCCGGCCCCAAGTACATCGCCGAAGGATATCGAAAAGCAGCGGGGAAGCGATAAAGGATCTCCTCAAGCCCGATAGAGTGAACGGCCCTTTGAGCATTAGTAACTGATTGCGAAATTGCAGCGGTGGAGTGATATTTTCATGAGATTACGTCCTTCTTTTTTTGTTCCTCCCGCTCTCGCCACTTCTCCCGCCAGTTTCGCCCGTTTCCCACCTTCGACCCTCGTTCCTTCCTTCCTTCCTCCCACGAACAGTAAATGGCGTCTCCGTAAGGGCCCAGGATCCTATAAAGCGCGGCTTAACAACTCCCGGTACTGCACTTAAATTTAAGATCATGAGGATTTAACTAGGTACTTGAATGTATCTTAAGGAGAGGACCGGGAGCGGAAACCGATCCGTTTAAAGTCGAGAAGCGTTACGCCGTCGGGGATACAATTACTTCGCGAGCAACCGGGATGGGCTGAGAGGAGGGCGAAAAGAGGTGGAGAGCGAGGGGGTGCGCGGGGGTGCAATACCGGCGAATATATCGAGGGGGCTAATAACGGCGCACCGATATTTAACTATAATAAAGCCTGCCACGAGTAACGATCTCGTTCGCAGTTTCTCTTCTCTCGGCGAGCCGGTAACACGCGCTGATAGGGAATGAAATTAACAAGCATCAAACTGATTACATCGGTTGACGTGCTTCGCTACTGCGGGACGGAACGCGTCGACGGTAAATTCTTGTAAATGTTACGAGACGAGGCGAATCAATTAAAAATAGACGACGCGTAATGGTGTGCTCGGGCGAGTGTTTGTTCGGCAGCGTCGGATGCGCGTCTGTATAAGTAACGTCGTGTTTGTTGCGCTCATCTATTATTCGGCGGCCGCATAACGTTTCAAGCAGCATTTAAATAATGAATGTGAAAATAAATTTCGAAATGAACCGCAACGCGCCGTGTCAGATACGAAGATAAACCACGGCTTTCGGAGTGTCGAAAACGCTGCATACGAACGTGCGCGGAATTAAATTAAATATCTACCCTCCCCAGGCCGTTCTCTTTCGAGGCTCGCGGATTCCTACTTTAATATCGACGCGAAAGCAGAGTATCTCCCGCGAGGACGGTGATCGAGATCATTTACCATGGTAATATTACCGGCAATATCGCCGCAGGAATATTAGTTCGCCGGCGATTTATTACCAGGCACATGGAAAGAGCGATATTGAAGAGGATGTTTCCCTCTCTACCCTGCGAAACTCGGACCTACTTTCTCTGGAATAACCGGTAAGGATTGTGTGTCCGAGGTCTATCCTTCGCCTGCATTATACATCTGTTTGCTTCTTCGTTGAATTATTGGGAGCATATGTCATAGCCATTGAACCTTTACAAGACCGCCTAAGCAGTTCGACAAAAGACTTCAGCGATTTTCAAACGTGCAATTTTCGAATTCACGGTTACCAGATTGCTGCCTGCTATACTTGCGATTTCTTCCTAGCCATTGTCATATGTGTGACGTCTACAGTAATAACGTGCATGGTTGCAGTTTCCAATTCTATCGTCTTTCACGATGCATTCCTATACTGGCAATATTTGAAATCTGTATCCCAGCAACTGGCATGCACGTAACTTCTGTCTTGGGAATTTCGATGTTTGCAATTTCTGCATTAAACATTACCACACGTGACACTTCTATATTAGCAATTTCTATGCTTAATTTTCGCAGTTGCTAATTTCATATCAACAGCTCTCACATTTACAGTTTTCTTGTTTGCAATTTCTGCATTAAGCATTACCACACGTGTCATTTCTATATTAGCAATTTCTATGCTTAACTTTAGTAGTTGCTAATTCCATATCAACGGCTTTCACATGTACAGTTTCCCTGTGTGCAATTTCTATGTTTGCAATTTCTGCATTAAACATTACCACACGTGTCATTTCTATATTAGCAATTTCTGTGCTTAACTTTCGTAGTTGCTAATTCCATATCAACGGCTTTCACATTTACAGTTTCCCTGTTTGCAATTTCTATGTTTGCAATTTCTGCATTAAACATTACCACACGTGACATTTCTACATTAATTCTATAATTAACTTCCGTAGTTGCTAATTCCATATCAACGGCTTTCACATTTACAGTTTCCCTGTTTGCAATTTCTATGTTTGCAATTTCTACATTAAACATTACCACACGTGTCATTTCTACATTAGCAATTTCTATAATTAACTTCCGTAGTTGCTAATTCCATATCAACAGCTTTCACATTTACAGTTTCCCTGTTTGCAATTTCTGCATTAAACATTACCACACGTGTCATTTCTATATTAGCAATTTCTATGCTTAACTTTCGTAGTTGCTAATTCCATATCAACAGCTTTCACATTTACAGTTTCCCTGTTTGCAATTTCTATGTTTGCAATTTCTGCATTAAACATTACCACGCGTGTCATTTCTACATTCGCAATTTCTATAATTAACATCCATAGTTGCTAATTCCATATCAACAGCTTTCACATTTACGGTTTCCTTACGTCCTTTACACGGCATGCACATATTTTCGTACGCGTGCAGTCACTGACAACTCTTTACATTTCCGCGTTTATCCACGTATATGTCAACGGACCGACGCGCGCGATAAGAACCCGAAGCGAAGTTCGGAACTTTAAAAATCTCTTAGACAATTCTGGAGGAGGCAGTGGGTAGGCGGTGGCGTAGCCCGAAGTAAATCTCTGAGCACGTACCGACCTGAGGAGGGGTGAGTGACGGTCTGCTGGCCGCCAAAAGGAAAGAGAAAATAAGTAGAGCCGCTGTCTATGTACGTGTGCATGTGCCAAGGGACAGACGAGGGTGGAGGAGAAAAAGAAGGCGAACGAGAAGGAGCGGGATCTCTCGTTCCCTCTTCTCTTCTTAATAAATTCTCGGGGGCGGAGTGGAACTAATTGCACGTGCGCCGAAGGAATGTTAAACAAAATCACTTATCCGCCGGCTGGCACCGTCAAAATAAACGGCCGGGAAGACATATAGTGGACCGAAGGTGAGAAGAAAGACGTAGAAATTTCGTGAAACACGTACGAATCGCGATGGACTTGATTCTTAACACGATTCGGCGAAGATAAGATGAAAGTCGATTGAAAAATCAAAGTCTCGAGACGGGAGTGCGGTTTGTCCAGAGAAAATCGGAAAAATCATTTCAATGGAAATGTTTTTTTAGGACAATGTTTATGTTTAATTCAGTTTTGTTGAAATTATGAAAGTAAAACGAAATGAACGCCCGTGCCAATGACGAAGGAAAGCAACGGAACTGTGCCAACTCTTGGTTGTCCCTTAGGAAATTTGTGAGCATGTTTGTCCGCTTAAAGTTGACAAGACACACTGCACCGATATGTAAATATATTCGCGAGCAGCACCGAAAGGATTTTGCGCGATTGTAGGTCTTCGATTCCCGGATGTTTGTCACACTTTACATTGATAATTTACCGAAGTTTAGGACACCGTGTTTTTACGTTCATACATTTATCGTTACGCTTCTTTCATAGACATCGCGACAAGTTGCGATTACAACTACCGCTACATTGCAGACCAACCCACTGAGCGGATTACGTTTAATTCAATATCGCCTTAGCACGTACTTCCGACTCAAATTGTTATTCGCCAAAGGGTTAAAAGCGCCTTCCTCCATTCAAATCGTCGACCATCAGTGAACGTCGACGCACCGGTGGCTCGCTATAACAGAGGACTACAAAGTTCGGGATATAAAACTGAGACAAAGGAGAAAACGGCGGGGAGTTGAAAGTTAAAATATAAAACTTCCCGATTACTCGATCGTTCCTCATCGACAGTCAAGTGAGCGCGATGAAGATCCTAACCGAATAAGTTTCGCGGCATTACGCGACGGGCTTCGCCTCGAACCACGCCGCCGTGGAGCGGAGAAAAAGAACGGCGGAAATACGGGTGTATAGAGACGACGGACGAGGACGGACAAATCGTAGGAACGTCGGCGAAACAAAGAGAACGCGACGCGGCGAGCGATCGACGGACGGACGGGCAGGCGAGTAAGAAAAAGTTGAGAGAACTCCGGATACGAAAGTTTCGACAGGGCCGAAGACAAAGTAGAAGAAACAAAGGAATGCTGCTCTGCTTCCTTTCCGTGGTCCTGCACAGAATTGGAAGCAACTATCCAATTTCCGAGGAAACGACGGGGAGAAAAAGGGGGAGGCCGGGAGAGCGAGTGAGAGAAGACACGCCGATGAAGGAAGGAGAGCGAGAGAGGGAGAACGAGCGGAGGCTGCGTCTTTGGTGAAGCGCGAGGGGCTGCGAGGGGCAGAGAGGAGCTACGGGATGAGAAAGCTGGAGGTGGGACAGGAAGCTTAGCGGACCAGCGACCCGGAAACCCCGCCCGCCTTCAAATTCCCCCAACGAAAGCCACCCGCCCGAACCTTTGAAAGATTTGATAAACGCTGACGTCACTTCTTATGACCGTTTCGCGAAATTGTACTCACGCGCCGCGACGGCGTCGAGTGTATCGAGGCGAGCCACTTCGCCGGGGGATGCGCGGAACGTGTGTATCTGCCCGTATTTCGTATATTAGGAAATTGCGGTAAGATGGCGGAGGCAATCGATGCGATTGCGCCAATAACGCCGAACGGCACGATAAACAATGACTGCTACGAGCGAGACCCGATACCATCGGCGATCCAATGTGCACTTGCGTCGGATTAAATGCGGCCGCCGTTAAGTTTTGAGCTACGGATCCGCAGGGAAAGAATCAACGGTGAGACCTTTGGAGATGAATTTGCGACACGCTTATTTGTGCGTAATTAACACTTTGACTGCTGTGATGGTCATCGGTGACCGGCGCAAGAGATTTTACTGAAGATCCAAAATATTCGCAGTCAGTAGCAATAATTATTTTATAAATGCAGTTATTGTTAGAATAGTGATGTGATTCTTCTGTCTCCAATACTTGCACATTATTTAAATTTTGCATAATTCAGTCAAACGCTGCAGTATTTCATCGCATCGCTGTTCTAACGTAGCAAAATACGCTTGAGCAAACTACGCAAAAGATTTTACTAAAAATGCAAAAAATTCGCCACGAAACCTATTTGCAATCTTGAAAAGCAATTGATATTGGAATGGTGCTTCAATACTTTGGCTTCTAACAACTTTGCGTTATTTTGCATTTTTCTTCATTTTGCGCGATTTTATCATATTTAATCATTGCATGAACAACGATGCGATCCTTTGGAGTCCAATACCTACACATTATTTATATTTTGCATTATTCAGTCAAACACTGTAGTATTTCATAGCATCGTCGTCCTAATATAGAAAAATACGCTTGGCAGTCAACGTGTTAATAGCTTGCGTACGATTTCAGAAATTTGTAGTATCACCTTGCTCTGATCTTCAGTTATACATATCGTGACCGAAAAACATTTGCGACAAAAAAAAATCGCCAACGTAAAAACGTTCGGTCGAATATACGCAACATCGTAATATTTCAATGCAGATCGCGTCCGATGAAATCCCACAACCGTCATCTGCATTTCCCGAATGAGACATCAGCCGTGCAAACAGATTCTTCCGACATTTTCCTTTGCCGGCTTAACAACCCTCGCCAATTACGAATGCCTGCTCCTCGCGAAAGGAAGCTGCAGACAGAGGGTAAAGCCTATGCTCCCGTTTTCGCGTGGATAGCGTATAACCGCCTACCTTAGATCCACATACCCGCGTAGCGCGCGTCTCTACTCGTATACCAAAACCATCACGATCCTCTTGTTGGAATACCTCGAGCTCGCCAGACTGCAGATAGAAGGGACGAGGAGGACGGAGATGGTTAGATAAAGAGGAAGAGAGAGCTTTGTCAGCTCGGTCGGCGTCTGAGGTGAACGCAGCATTAATACCTACCCCTCCTTCCACCCCCGCGCAACCCCTAGCGTCCCTCACCCTCGACTCTGCGCTCGGTTCCCATTTGGGGGGGACAAGCCTCTCCTCCGCACTCTCCCTCTTCCCACCCCTCGCACAAAACCCCACCCACCGCCTTACTACCCCCGACAGACCCCCGAAAACCCCGCGCCGACTCTACCGTTAATATCGAATTCTTTGGTGCAATTTACGAGGGAGCACAGCGAATTCACGGGAGGTCGTTTAATCCGAAGCCAAATCCTTGCACGAAAGCCGCGTCGTGGCTCGTACGTTTCGAGGAATGTTTTCTAACCCTGTGAATCCTTCCAAGGATAGGCGCGGCGAACTCGGGGGCGGAGAAGTTGCATTCGAGTCTAGAAGACGCGCGCACGTTTCGTTGCTGTGTCTGATGCGGGGAAATTAGGCGGCGGAGACTCGACGTGGAAACGATATTCGGGAGTACTTCGAATGCCTTTGGGCGATTGGAAGATTAAATAGGCGAGGCGGAAGTGTTGGTTAAAGTATTAGCGGGATTGTCATTGGGCCACTGGGCGTAGATTTGTCGTAAAGTGATTCGCGGTTGCAGATTTTTGTTAACAGTCAGAGAATCGGAATTTACATTTGCGATCATTGATTATCTTCTTGACCCATGGTCTGAGCTCGTGCACGGAACAAAAAATCACGAATATTCTATCAGAAAGAACAGGCCCTCTAATATTCTCACGTGTAATGACACGGTCATAAAAAGCGTGTCATGCCGGTGGAGCATTTGTGCAGATAAAGCAAACGATATTACGACGACTATTAATGTGATTTGCCTAATATGTACATCGCATGTCAATAGGATTACAGCGCCGGGCTCGAAGCACGTCGAACATGGTAGCGGCATATCAAACTGGGATGCACGTTAATTATGAGCACCAACCAATGGTCACGGTATCCGGAGCGATAAAGGTTAACGACGCGTTAGTCTCGTTAGAAATGCGACTATGGAAATTTTCGACGCGTGAACCATTAATGGGGCGACGTGACGCGGTCTATCCCACGACCGTACATATACGAGCGAACTTGAATTTTATCACGATTCCCTCGCGCGTGGGCGGTGATACGTTCCATATGTTGCACGCGATGGAAACGTGAACACTCGTTAGTCGACCGGCAGCGAGTCGATATGGTTTAGTTTGGGCTTACGAAAACTTACCGAGGGTTCACGTGCCGAAAACACCCGGCGAGCCCCGTCGGTGCGGGTTAAACATCGTTCTTTGGATTCGCCGAATTCCGCCAGAAATTGTTTCAAAGAACTGGGATATTAATCGGAACTTGCGCTATGCGGCAGGCCGAACTTGTTCTCGGCGCATGATAGGGAAATGAAAGAGGGTAGGCGTGTATACGTATTAACGTCTATCACGACGCGGGCTCTAGAACTTTGTTCTTTGTTGAGGCTCGACGAGTCATGGACTTGTCGCAATAAAAAGTATCAATAGCGGCATCTGTGGATTATCTTAGATTTTAAGCGCTTTGCAACGGTATCTGAGCTTTGCTCGTTTCTTTCCGCGTGCAATCATCGTTGGTGGTGTGTATTCATTTTCCGCTGTTTCTGCATATAAGCCATTCACAGGCCAAAGCGACAACTCCACACTTACAATTTCCTTAGATTTAGGTGTCAAGCACTTAATCCTTTGAGTGCTATAGACGCATATATGCATCCTCAATCGTTTCGATTTCTTACCTATTGCAACCACAATTATCAATGTACGAGATGAATACAGATGCATTCTTTATCAAATAATTCTCTTGCATTATTTAACTTGGCGTAAATGAAGAATTATCATTAGAACTTAGTTGCGCCTTACATAATCCAACAATTGAGTTCACACTAGCGAAAGGTGTTGCGCCCTCAGGATGCGCTTTAGCCAGAAGTATTCAGCAATCAGAGGGTTAGTTGCTATTTCACTTTCGGTGGATATAATAAATTCAATACTTTCTGTTTTGTGGAGTTAATCTATTTGAAAAGTAGACGACTCACCATTTCACACTATTTCTCGCAAGCATCACCACCCGCTTAGCCCGTACTTCAATTTATGTCCGTGACAGGAATTTTTCTTCAACCGCATCAAGTTATTACACTCGACTGCTCGCAGTTACATTCGTCTAAGCGTCGTGCCATCAGGTCAGGTCATTTCCGCGAACGTCGTGTCGCGGCGAATGGACGGCATTTGAGAATCGAGAATCGAATTCTGCCCTACTGACGGCGGAAACGATTTCCGCGTTATTTATACCGTGTGAACGTGGCCGTTTGCTGCGTTCGGACTAACGACGTGCCCGAGCACTTTTAAGCGCTTCGAGAACGGGTTCGACCATCGATCTGACGATAGCCGGACCACCGTAATGAACACTTCTCCCTGCCTCGAAATCATTCCGTCGAGCACGTAGTCGATTGGGCTGAGACGCGGATAAATCTCCCGTCGAAAAATACGGACCTGTGTACGGTTCGCTCGGGCAAGTAAGGAGGAAGTAACTAACGGAGATTCGATCGAACCTGAAACAACGGCTCCTACGATTTTTTGTTTCCCTTCTTATTGGGCGCTGATGAAAGTACAGAGCGTGTAATGTAAAGATACGTCTCAAGTGAACGGATCTACGGAAGCGTAGGGAAAATTGTGATAAATGTAGATGTGGCCGCTTTTAACACTTTGACTGCCATGCGTATTTTACTATATTAAAACTGCAACGGAATGAAGTACTACAGAATACGATTGAATTGTGCAAAGTGAAAATAATGCGAAGGGCTCGGAGACCAAAGAATTGAATTGCTGTCTAATATTAATTGCATTTACAAAATTATAAATGCGACCGATTGGGTATTTTTTGAATTTTTCGTGTGACCTTTTACGCCGGTCACCGATGACCACCATGGCAGTCAAAGTGTTAAATTGACGTATTAATAAATAGCAAACGATTTTTGTGTTTGTAGAGTTATTGAGGCTTATCGCATAATTGATAAATGTACGTTTTTACCGGGACACTGGTCATGACACAATGAGCGTTTGGTGTTTATACTTTTCAAGTGAAAAAAAATGTGATGAATGATAATAAAAGAGCTATGAATGATAATAAAAGTGTGTTGGTGGGTGGCAATAGCTAAACATTTAAAAATGTTATAGACGGATACAAATTCCGCGGTCTGTGATCAAATTACTCGACGTCTGAAGAGACGACTTAACTACACGTACGGAAATAAGTGAAAAATCTATAAACGTCGATGTCGGAATACGAAGTATTTTGGAAAATACCCATCGTGCATATTTCATACACTTGCATACCAGCCGTTCACCAGCCAAAGCCTTAATTTCACTTTTCTTACATCACACTGCCAAAGGACTTGGCTGACATTTAACTTTTTACGTCTTAAATCAATTTCTTTTCTGTTTTGCGAAGTTAATCGATCTGGCAAACGTGCGGCTCACATCGCACATCATCGCGCGTCGATTCCCAAAATCGTAGCCCTCGACAAAATTGAATCCGCCAGCCCCCGGAAACGTTTCCTCCTAACGACCCTCGCCCCGTTCGTTCCGTCATCAAACTAAGTTCGCCATTCGCCGGGCAGAAATTCTTTCCACATCTCGACGTCGAGAATCCGCGCCGAAGTTTCTTGGCATGCCTCTGATTGGTATTCTCGGGAGTGTCATCGCGTAAAAAAAAAAGAAGGAGCCGAAGAAGAAAGCAACGGGCCAGACGGAAGACGAAGGAGGCGAAGGACAGAAGAGAGAAACTTGCGAATCGGTCAGGACATTTCGTACCGATCGACAGCCGTAAACTTCGGAATAGTTGTTGGAATAATTAGCCCCGAGTCTTTCGTTAGCGTGGGCGGGACCGCGTGGAGAGGGTTAGGGAGACTGTCAGACCCTGACAATAGGAGGAGTGAGAGGAAGGGGACGGAGAGAGAAGCATAATGAGAGAGACACGGGCGAAAGAGGGGGATAAGCATTTAAATAGCTCGTCGAGCGCGAGCCATTTAATTTAGCCTGGCGAGGATCTAATTACTTCCAATAGTTTGTTAATTTCATTCGACTACTTTGCCGCCATTAAATAATTATTACGGGACAATGGCGGGGGCGGGGGTGGGAAGCGGGAAGCGGCGGAGCTGGAAAGGGTGGAAAACGACAATGCCGACGACGGCGATGCAGAACGGAATGGAATGGCACCGGAGAATGCGAGGATAGCGCATTCAGTGAGTTGTCATCGCTTGCACGCGCTATATGCTCCGATGTAAACACGAGTCTCGAGGTGTGGGAAAAAGGGGATCGCGCCAGTCGAGAGATTTCTATTGAAATCTAACGTGACGACTTTTCGTAGCGGAACTCCCGGGCGTTTGTTAAATTTATTCCCGAACATCTCGGCTCTACGTTAATTGTTTGCGTTCCCGGCGCCAACTGGGTCGACTCTAAATGTTTGCGATCCGCGTGCAGCGCGAATGCAGAAACAGTTCCACGCGTTCATTCTTCCTTTCCGTTACGCAGCGAGGACACCGTCTAACTTGCGCGCGAAGGCATTATTACGCGAACTCAAATAAAAAGGCTCGATATCAAAGTAAATGCGGCACTGAATAAGTTAAACGAGACTTTCGTTTCTTACCGATGAGTCGACTGGCAAATTAAAGATAACACCGTCAACCGTTTGCGAGAGCGCGTCGCGTACGCGGGAAAAATCTAAATTATGGAAACCGAATTGACGACCGATATGCAAATGCTCGACGTCATCCCTCTTCCGATTTTCAACTTTCGCCCGCAACTTTCGCTCTATTCCCTTTCACGCGCCAGCGAATGTCCACGGTCGATCGAGTCACGTCGTTTATTCGCCGCGTACTTTTTGCCCCTCGCCGCGGCCTGAAAAATCTTCCCGAAGCCCGATACGGAAACTTAAAGCGTACATTCGAGGCAGAGAGAACTTTCGGTATTGAACTTGCGCCGGCGAACGAACGTTCGTCGGTGTTAACGTTCGATAAAAACGAGCTATTCCGTCTTTACGAGGATCCGCACACTTTTGCCATCCCGCGCCGCGAGGCAAGAAATTTAAAGATAACGAATGTTGGACGCATAGAGCGGCGGTTAATAGCTTTCGGATGTCACGATGAGTGTTGAAAGAGTTCCGGGACGTTTAACTGTTAATGGACGATGTTGTTTAAGCGTTGAGTGAATGAATAATTATTTTTTATGCGCATATTGATGCTTGGTAAGATAGACAATTAGTATATGTACATTTATTTGTTATTTCATCATTACTTGTAAGGATAATTGTGCATGGTTGTTGGCTTATCGGTGAAGTTGCTCGAATTTGTATGTGTATCTGGTGTTAATGTTTAAAATAGACGAGGTGTGCTATTGGTGTATCAACAGATTTTACTCTAGTTGGATGGTAAATTTCGAATAACCGATGCGTGGGAATTGCGGTGGTACTGAACCTGTTTTTCTGACGTTCTCTAATTGACACCATAAATTGGATCGAACGCGAGAAGCTCTAAACTGTTCATCCGTTTACAGCCACGTCGAACGCTGAACTTGCGCTTGCGTCACACAGCAATAAACACAACGGCGGCATTAGTGCAGTACTGAACGATAGAGCAAAAGCTATATCGAGGGTTTAATACCGACGAAATCGACAGAGGGAAGAAACACTATATCTATATCGACTTATAATAGCCCCCGTGTTAAATCGCATGAGAGCCAAATCGCTTGGAACTAACGTCGAGTCCTCTTACTCAATTTGCTTCTCTCGCCCATTTCTGTTCGCTTCCGTTGCTCTCCTTACATTCCACATTCCGCTTTTCTTACATTCCAATATTAATTCGTTCGTTCAAACTCCGCGCTGTTTAAAAATTATCGAAATAACTTCCATTTGACCTAACGACCACTCCAAACTCTCTTCATTATGTACCTTTACATCCGCGTAGATTCAGAATTTTCCACCAACCGTACGAAATATGCTCGGTATAAAGTTATTATCATTGTCCACCGAATGTATTCATATTCACGTGACTCCATGTTCTGCAAGCCATTAACTATTTTTTAGCAAATTTTACTATAACTTTGCCTTACTTTTCTTTACTCATTTTTGCCGTTACAATTATTAAAATTACGATATCAAAGGTGATATTCCGCCTTACACTATCCCATGTTCTCGATCTACCAAAACAACCCCATCACTCGTATCACCTCCCCCGCACCGCCATCCTCCTAAATATCACTACCCCACAATTTCGCGCGTCACATCCGTAACTTAATCCCGAACTTTCAAAACCGCTGCCCAAAAACCTCGATTTTGTGCAAATTTTACTATAACTTTACCTTTATCTTCTTTACCTCCTTTGCGCCCTTACAATCATTACAATTAAAATATCAAGGGTGATATTTCGTCTTGCACTACTGTAGGAATCGAACGCGTAATCCATGAGTTACACTCTGCCGAAAGACGTGCGAGTGTGGCTCGTGGTCACTTTTATTATACGACGTAATTGTTATCCCAAGCTATTTTTAACACTGGTAGAATATATTTTCATTAATTTAGTAAATCCGATTTAATTCCCTGTGTCTTCCCTCCTACACTACTCCATGCTCTCGATCTACCAAAACAACCCCATCACTCGTCTCACACCTCCCTGCACCATCATCCTCCTAAATATCACTACCCCACAATTTCGCGCGTCACATCCGTAACGTAATCCCGTACTTTCGAAACCGTTGCCCAAAAACCTCGATTATTCTTTCGCCCTGTGGTTTTCCTCCCACTCGAAGGTTCCGATCGCGTTTCACGTCACCTCCGCTCTCACCGGATCCTACATCCTGCCGATGTATCGTATTTGCTCTCTCCCGCCCCCCGCGCGAACCGTCGGACGCTCTGAAAATCAGAGTCCGCCGATACGCGCCGCATCGTAATGAAATTTTAATCACGTCGCGGGCAAACTCTGCCGAGTGACGCGGCCGTAACGAAACAAAACAGACGGGGATTGGGTGCGGGTGCCTTCGCTGGCGTGTGACAATCAGAGCGGGGACGTGAGATCAAAGGGACTCACGGCTGAAATATCTCGGCGGTAGGCGCATCGCGTGTGCGCGGCTAACATAATCAAGCCATGTGAGACGGGAAAGTGGGCCCACGGCGTGTGCGAATCCTGCACGGCGGGCCGTCACGTACCAAGCGCGTTCCCGCGTGTTCCCGCGTGTTTCGGCGTGTCGCGCGGAGCGAATGCGGGGAGAAAATATCGCGAGATTCGACACTGCTAATTTGCCTCGTCGTTAACTCGGCGGGCGAGACGCGGGGTGCATGCGGAAGAACGGGCGAAAACCGGGCTATTGTCAGTTGAGACGAAGACTGCGTTCGGAAGAAGACATTGATGGGGTTTGGGATAAAGTGAGAAATAACGCGGATCGTTAACACTAAACGTACCGGTACTTTACACCTACCTATTCTTAGCATGAGGGATCATTTGACCCCTTATAAAATAAACGTTGATTTTAAGAAAAAAAATCTTAATTTATTAACACGTTGTCTGCCAAGCGTATTTTGCTGTGTTAGAACCGCGATGCTATAAAATACTACAGCGTTTGACTGAATTATGCAAAATGTAAATAATATGGTCATTACAAATATTTTAGATCTTCACTAAAATCTCTTGCGCCGTTCAGTGGTGACTATCACGGCAGTCAAAGTGTTAACCACTTGCGCTGGAAAGACGTGCCATGTATGTCGTAATGCTTTTGTCACAGAATCGCCAACGACGTGGTATATACATCGTCATGCGATTGTCACAGAAACAAAAATGATCAATCGATGCTCTGTATTCCCTTCAGAAAACTATAAAAAGTCCTAGGTCGAAAATAATTTAGTTTAGAAAATATAAATCTTTCTCCGATTGACGCCCCCCAGCGAGTTACACTGGACCGTTTTGGTACACGCTTCGGTGAATTTTTTGTCAGCGCAAGTGCTTAAAGCAAGAAATTGAATAATCAGATGATATAAGAGTTTACGGAAAATCAAATGAACGAAAGAAATAACGATGAATGTTCGATTTTAAAATCAATTTTGAAAGGGCTCATTCGACCCCGCTTCGTACGTTTAGTGTTAAGTGTACTGTGTAAAGTTTGGTGGTACGTTGCATAGGAGAAATAAGGAAAATGTCGGATAAAGATAACTTCTAAATGCTGTGCGAGATGAGATTTACAGCAAGGTATACTGAATTTTTGTGAGTGTTTGTTCAGAAGGAATGATTAAAGGAGGAGGAATTATTCAACGAGAAGTAGGAAAGATGTTATATAAATGTGATTTCCGCAATGCTGTGCAAGATATTGAATGAATGAATTGAAAGATAGTGAATACTTATTCGTTTCTTCTTTATTCACGAGATAAAAGAGAAAATTCACTTCTCTAAAAATGATTGAGAAGATATTAGTTGTTACAGTTATTACTTCTTCAATACGCAATTATAACTTTTACCAGAACTTTTTAATAAAACATTCCACATCGCATACTTACACAGCACTTCTTTTTCATCTCTGCTAACAGAGCACGCTACCAAAGTTCGTATGGGAAAAAACGCGGCGCTTTGAATGGAGAGAGTTTCAAGTGAAATCTTTCTCTAAAAGTGCAATAGTTTTCTTCGGATCCCCCCTTATTGCCCGTGGCGCCATTACCGTCGGCATATAAATTTATTTACGTAATTACGGCTTAACGGAGGGAACTCGTAAGAATTTCGTTAAAATCGTGAATTTCACGGTGCATCGACTGTGCGAACTTACGGAGAAAGAGTGCTGGGCATTGCGCACGGGCGATGTAACTTACGGGCGCGTTCCCGGCCGCCGATATATTTAAACTACAACCCCATAGAAGAGCCCGGGGATAGTTTCGACCCTGTCGCGCCGCAGAAAGTGTAGTGCGCCTTAAATCACTTGAGCGCCGTTCGAAAGAGACGCTTAATCGAATTCGCACACAAATAAATCGGGACCCACTACGTGTACGCGACCTAGTATTCGTATCTAATACACTTTTACGTGCGCGTTTAGACTCGGGGGTTCATAATAAAACAACGAGCGTGGCTGTAATGCGAGTAAATTAATATCTTAAAGCGAGTTTATCGTAGTCGTATCGTAAAGTGATTGCTTTCCAGAATATTCGCGTTTTATTTGCACTATCTTTGAGGCACGCCGTTTAGTGCACATATTACAAAAGTTATAAAATGAAGAAGTACGAAACGATGGCGAACAAATTAATATCTTAACAGGACTTTATCGTAGACGTACGGTGATGCGGCTTAGTTCCAAAATATTCGTGTTTTATTCACTTTATTTTTGAGGCACGCCGTTTAGTGAACATATTACGAAAGTTGTGATGAAGAAACACGAAACTAGCAAGTGCGGAGTGTCTAGTCATAAATAAAAAAAATAACTGACGGCGCAAAATGAAGTTATGCGTTTTTCCAAAGATAATTGTAATTTCACGAGGATAAGCATCGATCATCGATACCGGATGTAAGTCAGCGGTACAATAATTAAGCGCCACAGGAATTTCGCGTGCAGGTCCAATTAATTGGATAATCAATGAACCCGGTAATTAACTGGCCCGGGGAACGGTCAGTCCGTCCTCACTCGATGATTTACATCCGTCCAACGGTTTGATGCTCATGGCCAATGTGCAGATGTTAAAACACTGCGTGACACGAAATGGAATTTAGTATGTAATTCGGGCCCCATTTATGCTCATGCTCGTTCGGTGAAATGATTAGACCATCGACGGGTCCAATAACAGGCCATGGGAACCAAGTAATAACAAAGTGCTAGAGCGTAGTCAAGCAAGCAGGTTTAGTGGCTTTCAGAGTAAGGTACAACTCTCGCCTGCTGTTCGTTCGTATGTGTCGACTGGCCATATGTTCCGCGAGTTTCTCGATACTTTCTCGCATGTAAATGCTTCGGGCGATGTGCCTCAATCTATTGGCCCCGTTGACTGATTCCCTGCATGTCGGACGGGTTCTATTACGCCAGTTCGAATAATGATACGATTGAAATAAAGTTCCACTATGTCTTGTCAATCATTTAAGAATAATCCTAATTTGTTTTAATACCTAGGCAGTCATTCGCGCCACATATATGTGTGTGCATTCCACTACGCATTTTTCGTAAATAACGCAAATTGATCTTCACTACTTGAAAGACAAAATCGTACGAAAATTATTTGAATGTATAAATGATTTTTGGTGGTAATAACGTTCGAATTTTATATTATAACGTCGAATAACGTTCGTAACGATTTTTGGTTGTAGTAACGTTCAAACAGATAATTTTCAATTGGAAGCCACAGCATTTTTCCGTAACTTTGACTTTAACACTTTGACTGCCACGGTGGTCACCGGTGACCGGCGCAAAAGATTTTACTCACAATGCAAAAAATTCACAACGAAGCCTATTTGCAATGTTGTAAATGCAATTGATATTGGAACGATGCCTTAATATTTTGGCTTCTAATAACTTTGCGTTATCCTCATTTTGCACGATTTAATCATACTCTGCAGTATTTTATCACATCGAGGTTCTAATATAGCAAAATACGCTTGGCAGTCAACGTGTTAATTATTTAACAGGTTTTATGGAGAATCGTGTTTTACAAAAGCAGAACTTCTATTCGACGAATTGCGAACAGCCCCAGTTGAAGTCTAACTAAGTAACAATAGCATGTAAACAAAATAAAAGGCAATCCGTAGCTAAGGAAAAGCTGGCAGATCTCCCCTTTCAATTGGCTAACTGTTACGTTACGTAGAACGATTTGATGCACAAGACATCAGTGATCTGCGTTTCATTCCACTTCTTCTAATAATACTAAACTGCTCCCGTTGTGCATACGCCAACCATCTACCCTCAACGGTAAAGAGGACAGACAAAAACGGTAAATGGGGAATTAATCCCAAGACGCACCAGACGTACGGCGAACTCCAGAAGAACATGAAGTACGGCGTGTTCGTCAAGACACAGGGCAATTCTACTGCGACCGTCGCTCAAAAGTAACCGAACCACTCTTGCTAACGGTGCGGAACTTCAACGTTCGTTGAGCAAACCGCATCGCGGCAGGAATAATCGGGCTGCACTCCACGCGCCAGCGGACCGAAAATTCAACACACTCTCGCATCGAAACTCATTCGACGCAATATCCGCAAGACGCAAAATTGAACGGAACAATTGGGGGTGTCCCACTTTCGTGAGTTCGCGTCTTGTCTTACGTAAATAGTCAAGCGTCGTTTAACATCTGTGCGCTTTACTTCCGACTGCATGTACAGTCGTGGTCTCATAAGGTCATGTGTAAACTACTGTAGACCATCTATTTTCTAGCATACCTCCGGAACTGCAGCGAATTTTTCAGTTCTTGCGCCATTTTAAGGTATTTTTAAGCATTTTATTGTAATAAAAGAACGAATAAATTGGTGAACTTTAATATTTTCGTGGGAATGACAAAGTACGTACTTTCAGATTTTAACGTTTTTCCACGGCTCTCTCAAGTTTAAAGTAATGGTCGCAGAGTGTAAGTTGTATGAGACATGTGACAGAAATAAATCCGAGCTATCAAAACAAAACATTGTTTACAAACTTTTCAAACAGCTATATTTCCGAAAATATTACGAATTCAGCAGGCAAATAGTGGTTTGTTTTCAGCGTAAGCTGCCCTGTATCGAAAGGTACAGATTCGGGGCGAAATAAAACTTTAATTTTCCACATATTTATAGCCAAATCCTATTTTTTCCGAACAACTATAGGGGAATTCATTCTGCAATAATATGATTGCAATATAATCAATAAGAATATACGAATGTTTTCAATTAATACTATTCTCAGATGCACAAAAAATTCCCATAATGACGTATCCATCGCTGTACATCGTCACCATATCGCACCCTTTTAATATTTTGCTTACGTCAACCGTGTCCACCGGTCGCATACATGAGTCTACCAACTCCACTGATACAGCACGCCAGACGCATATGCGTCAGTCATCTCAAAGGTTAACCATTCCTACATACACCACAAGTATTTCCTGCATATTCCGACATTTCCAATACCTACACACCCGCAGTCTACTTTTAACCACCCACGCCGCACGACATCGCCAAGTACAACAAAACGGTCCCCATAAAAACACGTAGCGTGAACGAACACACTACTCTACCTAGACAGTTTTCCCTAACGAGCCGTACCCCGCATCCTCCTATTCCGACGAACGTATCGCCGACGTTAAGCGACGCATGACCGTATTCTGTTACGGCAAACGGCAAAAAGTCGATCTCCGAAGGGGTAGTCGAAGCAGGAAGACTAGGATTGGCGCATCGTCGTGCCCCGTGAGAGACCATCGGCCGTTCCTAATTCGACAGCGTACACAGAGACCGGGCGCAGGAGCATGGAAAACGAGGGAAGTTTCGTCGGCAACCCCCGGAGAACGTACCCTACAAAGCGTCGAGCGTTGAAAAGGGGTGGAGAGGGTGGAAGGACGGTTGCACCGGGAGGGCAGGAAATTACGTCGCCGGACGTCCGTTCGTTCGGCTTCAGAGCCCTCTGCAACGGCGGGCAGGACTTGAGAGAAGCCGACGACTCCTTCAGGAGGGACGAGGAGAGTGGGAGACGGCAGAGGCGAAGAAGAAAGGCTGGCCTGTTCCTGACCGGACGCGGAAGGGTGACGGAGAAATGCGGGGAGGCGAGAGGAGGACTGAAAAATTTAATCTGGGTTTCACTGCGTTAACGGTCAGGCCGTGATAAGTGTGGTAAGAATTGTTAGCGGTGTGACTTCTGGATCCTGTGGGCTTAAATAAGTGAGGGGAAGGGGCTGGAGCGGAATGTTTAACACTAAACATAACAAGCGGGGTCAAATGACCCCTTCCAAAATTTAGTTTCAAATCGTACATTCATTATTTTGTGTTTCGCTCATTTGACTTTCTGTAAATTCTTATGTCATCTGATTATTTAATTTCTCGCTTTAATAAATTAGGATTTTTTTTTTCTGAAAATCAACGTTTATTTCATAAGAATAGGTAGGTGCAAAGTACCGGTACGTTTAGTGTTAAGAACATGCTTTCGGGGAACGTTGAAAGTCTGATTTGATACCGGGGACAGGGTGATGTAGGCAATGATCGTTATCTCGTGGGTAAACTGTAAGGTTATGGTACCGAAAAACCGGCGCTTGGTCCCAGAGTCGTCAAAGCGAAGCACACATATTAGGGTAAACCGCATAGCGGAAATTTAGTAAAATCTATTCCATCTGGCTTTGGCTCCCAATTAAACCTACAATACCTGTTTCCACAATACGCGGGTGTAAGGAATTCTCGTTTGTATGTAGGTTATGAAACAAGAACAAAAAATGTTTTCAAATATAAAAATAATACAGAGTGCTGAGATTTCAAGAAGAACAAGGATCAACAATGATCACTTTGGCATATCTAGATGGCAACTAAACAAAATCAATTGAAGGCTGCACCGAAAACAATACATGTTGCAAAACCTTAATAAAAACCACAACAATAAGCACAACTTTTGAAAAGTATCAGTAACCAGGTTCTTTACCCTTATGTTCGAAGTAACAATGACCGCAATCAATTTTCAGAATGAGCACGAGGACGCCCACGCCGCAGCGCATAATTCCGTGATTAAAGCCACGAAAACTTTGGCTTAAGCAGAAAATTCTCTCGACCTCGCCATCTGCCAACAAGCGCGAAGACATATGCAAATTTCGGCAACAGAAACTCAACAACTCCCTCGTTCAGCTTCATTGGCCGCGCGTCGCGGCATTCTACCCGCCCGTTGCACATTCTAACGTTTCTATTAAGACTCAACGAATGCCAAGTTTCTCATACGGGAGACGCCCTAAATAACGCAGGAGCGCCGCGGAACACGTAGGCTTCGCGCTCATAATGCACCACTAAATCATGCCCCGGTGGCCAGAGAAATTTTGCACCCCCAACATACGAGAGCGCCTCTCGGAATATTTTCGCGACCTGAAACGTGCCGCCCTCACTCCACCGACGAGCAAAAAAAAATCGTGAGGATAGGGAGAGATATCTCGAGCGGGTTACTAGTTAAATGACCGACACAATGCGAATTAACACGTTTAGTATCTAGAAAATTAAGCGATCAATGCGCTGACTGCCAAAATTCTGCTTAGAAAAAATTAAGAAAGTGGTTCAAATTTAATACGAATTAGTTGCAAGTATAGTGGTTCAAATTTAATACGAATTAGTTGCAAGTATAGTGGTTCAAATTTAATACGAATTAGTTGCAAGTATAGTGGTTCAAATTTAATACGAATTAGTTGCAAGTATAGGGGTTTGGTGTTATTCGGAATCGTTTGTGGAATAAATAAACGAGTTGAAGTGAAATGACACAAGATAACTGTTTGCAAATATTATTTATATGAATGTATCTATTTTCCGTTAAAAACCTTATCTACTTAAAACTACCTTAATAAAAAGGTGTATAGCAGTAGGAAAACATATTATAACCCAATGAGATCATGAACCAATCAGAAATCCAGAAATGCACATATACGACCGCAAAGGTATTCAAAACATCTTTAACCCGCAGCAACAAAATTTGACCCACTAAGTAAATGAATGCCGCTGATTATTTGATAGCACTCATTCGTCACAGTTAGTCTCGTGCAGAGTCCTATAACCAGCCTAACAGCGTAGAATATAAATCGTCTGTCCCTCGTGATCGATTCTCACCATCTCCGTAACCCGCGGTAAATATTTACAAACCTAAAGCTTACATTTACATCTACACATTTCCGTATAGAATAAACTCTGTCACATTCAGCGGCAGTCACAACGCTCACGCGAACATCCCACATTTGACACATAAACTACATTAAGCCTGCTCTTATCTTAAAATTTGGTACGCTGCACTCGATTATTGCAGAATTACGCCCACGACTTACACCACGTCTGTCTCACACGCCATCCACGCGTACTCGCTCTTGAGCCGACTCTCATCTTCCAAATCCCTCCCCAGCATTCACACGTTCGACACTCCACGTAAGACAAATATGACGGGCTCGAAAGTTCGCGTCACTGGAGAGAAACGCCGAGCGGTACGCAGTGTTGGTAGAACGAGATTTCACTTGAGATATTAAGGCGAGGACAATCAAGCGATTCGTGCTTGTGTTTCGACGCAGTCCAGAGGCTGACGAGCCGAATTAAGTGGACACAAAAGTTTCTCCCCGAGGGGCCCCATCCGGGCGCGCGCATCTAAAGCCAGAGCTCGTTACCTAATTTACACAGGATTAGACTAAAATACACAGAGAGAGAAAGGAGCGTTCATTAACTTTGAGCGATGCTCGCTGCAGTCGCGGTGTCGAGCTGCTATTTCGCCCGGAGCTGAAGCGCGATCGACGAAGGGCGAGCGGAAAAGAGAGTGTTGTCTTATCTCGTTTCACGCGAAACAAAAAGAGAGAGGGGCGAGGACAAAAGGTTACGGGCCGCAGGAAAAGCGTTAGTCATACCTAAATTGAGCTTAATCACGTGACAAGCTCGTGGCGTGTTGGACGAGACGGCAGTAATCCATTTTTAGGTAGATTCCGTTGACGTTGGGAGGGGATGTCGAGAGAGTAGACGGAACGAGAGCACGGGCAGAAAAGAAAGAAGCGAGGAAATAATGCCAATATGCGTGCATAAAAGCAGTGAAGGTAGATTGCAAAAGTCGAAACTTCGTAATATTCTTAGTCATTTACTCTCGTCGTACTGCTTCGAATCGAACGGCGACCCGCCTTAACCTGTGCCTGCACAAATACCATACATTTCCACAAACGGGTACATGGCTCGATAGTGTTCGGAAATATAAAAGTGTTGTCTACAACATACATTTGGAGTTATTACTTTATCAAGCCCTGCAACGCGTGCATGTTTGAAAAAGTATGATAGCAAAACCGCATCAAACGCCGTATCATTTATCGAACCGTCAAATATTAAATTTCGTTTGTTAATATAAAAACGCAGTAGAACACGTGAACCGCTTGTATCTTATTCACGTGCATGTTTAAAAAGGTATGATAGCAAAACCGCATCAAACGCCGTATCATTTATCGAACCGTCAAATATTAAATTTCGTTTGTTAATATAAAAACACAGTAGAACACGTGAACCGCTTGTGTCTTATTCAGGAACTTTAACTACATGTACGCCCGTATATCCAACCACGCCTGAAGCTATGTGCTATTTGACCACGTTTACGCTCATATAGAGCAAATGATAGCCACAGGACGCACGTTCATGCATGCATAGACGCATTGTTTATGCGTGCGCGTATGCATAGCCGGGCACTGCATAGAGAATCAATTGAATTGATGTAACACGGTCCAATTGACGATCCAGCCAGCTGACCACCGACCGTCATATCAACCGCCTCCGTGACCCACCTGTCCGCCCTTGTGTCTGTCCTATTCTTTCCGACCACCGCCGCGATTTAGCAAACAGAATCCTTGTGCAAACATCGCCCTATTCCATTCACGTTTTTACGTCCCGTTCTCATCGCCGACTCTATTGTTCCGCTTTTATACAATTCTTCTCTGCATTCCCGTACTCGTTTCTAGGCTAACAATACATAAAAATCTATCGAACGTTATTTGTCGCGTAATGCACACTAAAGCGTATGTGATGCAAAATACCGCCTTTTGTCAAATTTTACGATGAGAATTAGACGGTCAAATATTTTCTGGAATTGAACATTTCCTGTAGATGAAACTTGTTAGTTTGGAATTAACCTGAAGGGTTTAGAATTGAAACGGAACAAGCTCCTTTTTAGTAGTCATTCTTTAGTAGTATTTAATTAAAATTAAATCGTTTTTTATAGTATAAAGTACTATGTATATTAAATTGATAAAATTACAGGCCACAGGGGTAATACTGAAGGAGGAGGAGCACCGGTTTTTGATGAAACAGATAAGGCCCGCGAATTAAAAGTTCACTCTTGTACTTGTACACTACTTGTACTCAAATTATTGACGTAATTAAATGGTAATAAATTGATAAAATGACAGACCACAGGGATAATACTGAAGCAGGAGGAGCACCGGTTTTTGATGAAACAGATAAGGCCCGCGAATTAAAAGTTTACTCTTGTACTTGTACACTACTTGTACTCAAATTATTGACGTAATTAAATGGTAATAAAGTAAATAAATCGAAAACTGGGCTATTTTTCTTCAATTCTTCAAATAAAACTTAAAAGCACTATTAAATAACGTGCGCTAACATCTGCAAGAACGAGAAATATTTATTCGAAATCTTTGTTCTTAAAAGAGTATTAAACGTTTGCTATTGGAGTACGACAATTTTTACCGTGTTTTCGTTTCTGTCAATTTTGACACCATAACGATTCCGTGGCGAATTCTTTCTCTTCTGCGCGCGACGGGCAAATAGAAATTTTCCTGTTATTTCAGCGATAACGTCTCACGCCACACGGCGTGAAAGCGTGCGAATCGCTGACGCTCTTGCGATCCTCGACAGGGATGGCATGGAGAAAGTGGGATACTCGTAACCGTGATTGCAAGACTACTACGCGCATCCGGTGTCCACATTTTCGCGATCCGGAAACGAGCGCGAAACTGCGGAAGGAAACTTACAGGAGACAGAGAGTGAGAAAAAGAGAGGGAGAGGGTAACGTAAAGGGCGAAAAGACTGGGAAGGAGCGGTATAGTCGCCGAGGGGTCCACGAAAACCATTGAAATTTGCATTCATGCGAGAGCAAAAGCACACTATCACCAGACAATAGAAAAGCAGCGAGGATTTCAAATCGTGCGCCCTACGCTTCTGCCACGCGAAAATTGTAAGGCAAGTGTTCATGTGTCGACGTCCGCTTTCTTATGTAGAGGAAACTACCGTGATATTAGCATAAACATTTCGTACGTTCGGAGTTAGAGATTTGTAAAAAGTAACATTACTCTAATACACGCATTATGAATAAAGTGAAACAGTACTAGCTCCTGCAAAATGTTACAAAAAAAAAATGGTAATTTTTTAGTATACATTTGCTTTGTGTAAAAAGCATGGGAACATATGTTTGTGTGCATGAATGCGAGACGAGCTATTGAGAAATGTAACAGATGACAATCGTCCAAATGTTGGCCAAAGATACGGAACAGATTACGTTATTCCCTAAAGAAATACATTAGATTGTATGAAATCGCGTTGCACGAAACCACAAATAAAATAAACCGCTCGCAATGAGAAGATAACAAGCTATTGTCGACTACAGTAAACTATGAAATCCCGCATTTTATTCTAGCGCGATGTACGAGAATTGCACGTTATGGTAAAATAAACTCGTTGTAATATCTTTAGCATCCTGCAGGAATTTCCGTTATAAGAACTCGCGTTATACGGAAGTCTACCTTATAATATTACATCTAACACAATATCTACGTCTACCCCCAACCAGACAATACTATGGTAATATGACGCACCTACGTAGTCAAACGCTCATCGCACGGTAAAAAAACTTGTTTCTTTATTATATATTGTTGTTAATAAAGTTACTCATTAGATGAAGCCTGGTTCGAAAAATAATTTTTCTGCTCATTACATTCCGCTAAAGTGCCAACCATTACCTCGGATATTAGAGGAAACATGTTAAACTTCACACACACATGCGCGCAATAAAATTTCCAGCCATTCCGGTGCCTGTGATCTGTCGATAAATTTGTACGATTTAATTAAACGGCGCGGCGCGAACAAACGTCGGAAGGCGGCCGTTCGATAAATTTGCCCTAGTGATTTTTCTGAACGTCACGTTCAATCGCGGTAATGTCCCATGCTCGCAGTCCCTTTTGTTCTCTCGACCGCCCATGAAGGAACGTCGGAACCACAGATGTTCCTCGTAGCACTCGCCTGTCTTCGAAGTCTAATCGACTCGGTCATTCCCGGAGAGGTACCGAGTCAATTTTACCTCGATTCTCACCTTCCATTCTCCTCCCGTTCAATTTAACGCCGTGGAATCCTTCCCGGCGCTCATGGTGAGTTCTGGTTATTACATCGGCCCCGTTACGGGAACGAGAATGGGCTTGATTTTCACGTAGGACAGCTCGCGTTCATCAGGTAATATGTCAATGGCGTTCGTGCTTTCGCTCAATGAGAGTCGATCCGGAATATGGCGGTGCCGACATTTATGTGTGTTGGTTTGAACATTCACTCATTAAATGCGGACGGAGGTTTGCGATTGTTCGCTAATTATGTGTGAATTGTAAAAACGATTACAGTGTGACGGTGCAAAGATTATGGGTTGCTAATGGAAAAATGAAAAATAACGTGTATGTGATTGTACCCTTAGTAATCATAAATCAACATTAACACTTCGACTGCTATGATGGTCACAGGTGACCGACGCAAGAGATTTTACTGAAGATCCAAAATATTCGCAATGGGTAGCAATTATTATTTTATAAATGCAGTTGTTATTAGAATAGTGATGCGATCCTTTTGATCTCCAATACCTACACATTCTTTACATTTTGCATAATTCAGTCGGACGCTGTAGTATTTCATAGAATCGCCGTTCTAATATAGTAAAATATGCTTGGCAGTCAACGTGTTAATAATAAATAGCGAAACGTAAGTTAACACTTTGACTGCCAAGCGTATTTTGCTATGTTAGAACCGCGATGCAATGAAATACTGCAGAATATGAATAAATCGTGCAAAATGAAGCTGCGGCAGAGTTGTTAGAAGCCAAAGTATCGAAGCACCGTTCCAATATCAATTACGTTTACAAGATTGCAAGTAGGCTTCATTGCAAATTTTTTGCATTTTTAGTAAAATCTTTTGCGCCGGTCACCGGTGACCACCGTGGCAGTCAAAGTGTTAAATCATCCAGTAATCGTCACTTTGAGTAGGCCTCGTCAAACTAATACGTATCAGTAATCGCCAGATTGCAATATCCAAATTATAATCTTGCAGATTACGTTAAATGCGAAACGCATACGTAAACAATAACACATGTTAAAATTGCCACTGGGAGGGTCATGTTAACCTGTACCAAGGAAAAGCGTCAAAGACCGCGCCAGTGTTGATTACTGGGTCAGCGCTGATTACTAGGTCAGCTGTGCACAAGTGTACATATTTACCGACGCTCAAATTAGAATATTACCCTGGGCGAGAGTGAGTGCAAAGATTTCGACTATTCCTTTTTCCCCGCATTTTCACCTCCCCTGCGACATTATCTTTACACGAGCACCCGCGTGATTCCGCCTAATTAAATCACCGTGGAATATCCCCGGGTACGATCCAATCCGCGCGCGAAGGTACAAACTCAAAGGCAAAGAAAAGAGTCAGCCGGGCGGTGAGGACAAGGGGGCCGAGGATACGAACGATTCGGATTATCTCACCATTGAATTTACCCACCCTTCCCCTCGCTCCATTGTGCACCAGAGATCCGCTTCTTCACCTATCCGGGCAACCCACACCTTCATCCCCGCTTTTACATCGAGCGAGGATTCAACACTGCCCCGTTTATCTCATATTACCCCCGCGAAGTTTCATGAATGTTTGCCCATCGATTTTCGACCGAGGTTTGAGAGATCAGCGGTACAGTTTACGTAATTGTTACCCGGTATAAGGCCGGGGCCTTTATCGGTTCCCTTTATACAGTCGATGTCTAGCAATTGCGTGGTTACGCGATAGTGTTGGTAATAGACAGTACACCGGCAAAGAACGAACCGATTCAAACGCGCTGCGGTGATGATCTTCGAATAGTAAAATGGAATATATTAATCATTAACCGGCATACGCCAAACAAATTTCTAATTTCACGAAACATTTCCTACTATAACCGTACGATACAAATCGTTAAACCTTCAAAAATATGTCTGTCATTATCACCCGATAAAAAGCGGAACCTCTTACCGCGGGTATTTGCCTTTGACACTACGTATCTACTCGTATGCAGCGAACTGTTCAGATATTTCAAACACGCAAATTTGTTTGAACACGCGTGCACACTCGAATTGCTTCGAGCCGCTTCAATATTGTTCGCACGATCGAATACTCGAGTCGGCTCGATACAACGAGTTTTGCTTGACTTGAATTTCAAATACGCAAATATAATGAGTTCTCGAAAGCCTCTAGTCGGCGGCAGAGCACCTTCTCTTTCACTCTATATCTGACGCCAGCGACGGTTAAATTCAACCTCCGACAAGCCGCATTCAACCATCCGCCCCTTGCAACGTCCACCCCCTGCCTACCACCCACGCCCCAATGTTACCGTGGACAAAAGCACCACATCTAAAACGCGAACCACTCACCTTGGGTTTCCACGGAGTGCGGCGTGGTGCAGAGCGTTGAAGCCATTGTCGTTAGTGAGGGTGATGTCTGCCGCATGGTCCAACAACAGAGCCAACATGTCATCCCGTTTCTTAGAGATCGCATCGTGCAGCGGTGTGTCTCCTTCGCAATCCTGCGGGACAAGAAAAAGCGAGTTTCGCCGTTAGTTTTGCGGTCGGACAGGGCGATAGCCTATTCTGCTTTGTGTCGCTTTTATTCTCGGTTTGTACATTTCAAAGGTACAACTGACCGGCGCGGCTCTCTGTGGCTTTCATGATTTTAAGACCAAAGCAGGTAATTGGTGCTTAGGTCTGCAGAACCCGAACGACTTTCTTTGTAACGGTACATAACGTGAGGGCGTAGCGTTCAAATATTTTAGGTCCTTGACATTTGGGGTACTTGTTATTTCGCGGGGTTAATCGAGCATCTGAGAAACGCGATCGTAGGATGGCAGTTTTGACGTCATGCGATTAGTGGAACTGTTTCAAACGAACGGGAACGCGTGAAATGTGACCTTTGGATCAGCGTCGTGGGTGAAGTTGCTAAATGCAATTTGATAACGTTCATCGCAATGAACCGTTCATAGTTATTCTCACTTAAACGTATCGAGTCTCAAACGATGCGGAATCAAATGCGCGCACGCACTTTCTCCGAGCGCGCTAACAAAGTAAAAGTACGCCAAAGAGAGAATACGTAAGCTGTCTCTGGGGGTACACAAATTTAACTCGGCTAAAACGTGACCCGAATTAAAATTTGCGCCTGGACTCGGCGGTAGCTCGAGAGTGGGCAATTCAATCGACTAAATTAATACATAATCGATGCGACGTTTCCTCGAATGCGTTTCATATCGATCTATCACAGGTAAACTGGAAGCAAAATGCTCGGTAATCGAGTTCGATCCGACCAGCGACAACTTCTATTCATTCAGTTTAGTACTATGGTTTTTAATCAAATTTTGCGACATTTTACACCAATCCGGCTAAATATAGAAGAACCTGTACATTTATTCGTCAGTATTTTTAAGTTAACGACACTCGATCGTCTTAGTATTTTATTTACTCCGATTTTTCACGTTCTTTTAGTATAGCTTGTAGACATAAACATTTCTGATAATTTGAATTTAGTACACGCACAAATTTCTTTGGCTTTCGTTTAAAGCGGCGATTACTACACACATTACCCTCCCATCTTTTCACCCAAACTTCTATTCATTCAGTTTAGCACTATGGTTTTTAATCAAATTTTGTATTTTACACCAATCTAGCTGAATATAGAAGAACCTGTACACTTATTCGTCGGTATTTTTAAGTTAATGACACTCGATCGTCTTAGTATTCTATTGCCTCCGATTTTCACGTTCATTTATTATAGCTTGTAGACATAAACATTTTTGATCATTTAAATTTAGTACACGAACAAATTTCTTGTGGGCTTTCGTTTAAAGCGACGATTACTACACACATTACCCTCCCATCTTTTCACCCCAAAGTGTGATAAGCCTCTATAGCGTTAACCTCTTTTCGCATCATGCACGAACGCGGACGATCGAGGAGGGCGCAGAATATTTAGAATAGCGATCGGCAAAAAGTGCCGACACGGGGTTGAACTGTCTACCTGAATTCGACCTATGCCCCGGATCAATGCCGCGTGTTCGGCCCATTTTGGCACCGGCAGTGAGCCATTCTACCTATTGGCCGAGCCGCCGATAAAACGTACGGAAACAGCGGCCATCCATTAATGCCAAACAACACAACAACGCGGCCGGGCTAACGGCGAAACGCACCAAAACGGGCACGGCCAGACAGAGAAGCGAAACACACGATGTTAGTTCGTAAACAAGCCGTGCGCTTTCGCGACGAAACAAACACTGAGGAAGAGAGGGTAGAGGGAAACATAAAAATTACAGCGTGACCCATGGTAAAACGGTGCATTTTACAGTCGCGAAGGATTCAGCGAATTTAATTATCGTACAGCGAAAGGTGAAGTGTCGGAAAGGATTCTGTCTACATTTAGACTCTGCGGGGCGTCATTAAATCTCCACAAAAAGCAGCCGCGTGAAACCGCGCCGTCAAACGTCCGTGTCAAAGTAATCGTAGGAAAAATTAGGAACAACGTTCCAGTAATATAGTTTAGATCAAGTTCCGCTTTTCGAACACATCCAGCTCCGCGAATGTTTATCGACAGGCCTGCGATCGAAACAACACAAGATCCTGTTCTAAATGCATTACGCCACGCTCTCGAACTCCTCCAATTCCTCTATTTCTGCCTCGCACCCGTTTCATCGTGCGGACCAAATAGCGGAAGGCAACAGCGGCTGCCCGGTAGAAAACAAGTGCATAAACAACTAACGCGTTACCCGCAGCAACTACTGGACGAGAATCTAGAGCCGGCTTTCGCGCCTGCATCAGCCGCACCACCACCGCCAGCACCGCTGCTCGCCCAGGCTGCGTAAATAATAGGGCATCAGGCACAGATACTTTATGGGATCAGTTGGAAAAATCCTTTGTATAACTCCAATAACCATGGAGGATAAATCTGCCGGCGCTGTCGAGAACCGCCGGCGCTATCTCGCGCTATAAATGCTGGCCATGTGTCACGCCACTAGGTGAGGGTGACAGAGAATAGGAGAGAGAAACAGCAAAAGTTGAAAGAACGGAAGAGCGAGAGAAAGGCCAGCCGAGTGAAGCGGGAGAAGAAAAGAACAGAGAGATCAGGGTAGGAGTGGAAGTAGGGTGAAAGTGGACGGTGAAAGAGAAACAGAAGGGGGCGGGGGGTCGGAGGCAAAGGTCACACGACAAGCCCTGTCTTATTTACCTGATCGCGCGATCCCGGCCATTATTCTCGTCAGCTTTATCGACCCACGAGCGTGTCGCCGGACAACGTGACTCGACATAGCTGGTACTAGTATGGTCAGACCGAGCTTCCGTGGCCCCCGGCCAACGTGTTACGAAGAAATTAATAACCGTGAGTCTGGCCTGATCATCGCTTAGCGCGTTGCAAGACGAATGTTTTTAGGCGAGATCGCTTTGGAGGCGAAAAAAGATAACTCGTGACGACAAATGTTCTACGGCATACAGTACGATCGAAGGTAGGTACAGCGAACATTGGGGAATGGGTAGATATTGCGGTAGCTGGTATTTTGTTGTAATGCCTTCGCTCTGCTTGATTTCGGCTTTATGGATGTTAGCGGCAGTTAAGATGAACGTGTTATCTGCCCTGTCAGCAAAGCAATGCCGTCTTTCAAAGTGTCACTATACGGAACCTTTCATACGAGAACGGACCATTGTGTATTGTGAGAAGATGTTAACAGAAAATGAACGCTTCGACCGGAGCTACGATGCCGAGCGAAAGTTTACGGCACATCAATCGGAAAACTAGCTAGACATCGACATTCGACAATTAACCTTTCACCCCGCAGTGCTCGCGGCATCCTCGGCAAAAGAGTGTACAAGTGGCCCAGTGGCAAAGGTGAGGTGAAAATCGATAGCTAATTTTTAAAGCGCGCGCCGCAGATTCCGCTATCGCGAGCGTGCTCCGACATTGACTGGCCAATAACATTTCCCGTGGTGCCTGTAGGTTACACAGGGGGGGTCGGAAGGTCGATGCCGAGGGCGCGCCATTGATTTTTACGGAAGGCCCCGACGCCTCAGTGTCAAATAAAGATTTGTAAGAGCGGAACGAGGAAATAGTGGGACGTTAGGTGGGAACTTTCAATTTGCGACAGTGTCCCGCGTTCTTCCGGCTTCACCCCTTTCCTCGCAACCCCCCTTGCCATCTCTTCCCCCTCACATCCTCTACTTGTCCCCGTTCTGCGCGCCTTTCACTACGGGCACTCGCATTGTAACCCCCTGGTTACTTCATCGCCATTTTCCATTCCGAATCTCGTTCTCTTTTTCATTCCCTGAGCTCTCTCGGTCTCGCCACCCTTCGACGATCCTTCTCTGACCGCCCTCTCGTTTAACTTTAACAAATGACGTTCGATTCATAGCTCCAGCCGCTGGTACCCCTTTCGAATAACTTTCGGTAAGTTTAATTCCAGTACTTTCGCCCGGTGGACGGCTGCCTATACGGAATGTCTGAATAATAGAATGTGTGACAGGGTCATCCTTCGGAGCAGTTTTAAATTGTGCGCATTCATTTTGCAAATTTTAATGCAGAAGACTGTGTGAAGGAAGAAGCAATTGGTGTACGCTCAAGTTTGAACAGTTTGAGGGCTCGGGTTACTGCCTGTTGAATATGTGATGGGATAAACAGTGCTTTTCATAGGTGATTTCAAGCGAAAGACGGTAATATTTCACTTTTCAATGATTTTCTCTTTTCGAATACTGCATTGCAGTCGAAGTTGGCCATTTGCTTTGTCTGTCTGTTCTTGGCTACCATGTCCGACCATCGAGAAACGCCATAATCCTTTCTCCGTTCTTATTCGGGGCACTCGATCATTCTTACCCGGCGACAAATTGCGAGATATTTCTCAAGCGGTAAGAAGTACAAACGGTTCCTTCGTTCCTTTATTGTCGATCCACGCTACGGCCTGAAAACTATGTCCGTGTCTGACGGTACCAGACCGATTGCTCGCGTGTCAGCGTGCGGCGTTTAATTTATTGGAGTTATTAATAAAAATATTACTGTCGGTGCTGCAGCACCCACTGGTCACGGCAATTTATCCGTCGGAGTCGTAAAAAATGGACGAGCTTTGGTCGCGCGCAAAAATCGTGGCTGGTGAAACGGTTGAGCTGTGACGAAACTATGTGCAATATATATACGTGTCCAGTAACCATTTTCTAAATACCTTGTCATTCAAAACCAGGTAGAATTGCACCTAAACGATGCTGCCATAAAAATCACTGACGATACAGCAAAATTCTCCTCTGTCAATCAATACACAAAATTTTCAAATATACTTTCGCCTTATCTTTACAACACCTCATAAACCAATCTAACTTCTAGTTCCCCAACACTTTGAAATCCATCACCGCAATTTCCATTATTTACAGCACTGTACCCAAAGGGAATTTTTTGCACGCCTTGTCACGGTTTAACTGTTTCATTTCTGAATTTTACTTTTTAAATAACCTCGACGTATTCTGTCTGACAATAATATTTTCTATTACGGAAAATATGTTCCTTCCTATACAAAACATTCCTCCGGTTGCCTCGCCTTTCTTTTACACTGTACTCAAAAGTATACAAAGCGGAAAAAAAGTAAGATGCAAACATTAACCTTTCAACACTAAGCTATCGCTGTCCCGTGTGAGAAACAAGTCAAAATAAATCGACATCGAATTTCACCCCTCGTCCACAGTAGAATCCAATCTTCGACCATCGACGTCGACGGATTCATGCCTAACTCATCCTCGCTGTGTGCGGATCAGACGAACGACTCGGCGAAATGAGAAAAGACAACAGCGACAACAACACAGAACAGTGGCAACCTGGTCACAGAAGTGCGGATGACAATCAGTGCCAGTGTCGACGAGGATTGTACGAAGGGCGGCGTCGGGACGCGCGGGGGCGGGCACGGAACGCGAAACATCGGTGGAACGGGAGTTTGAAGCGGGCTGATTGCACCGCAAATATTGACGTGGCTAATTCCCTCTCACCCCCTCCTGCCCCCGCATCGCCCATCGAAGGTGACGAGCTACACTAATGAGATCCGCTGTTACAACTAATGAGAACTTTAAGACGGTCGCCAAGATCGACGCGGCAAGAACGGCAGACGGCCCTGAGTCCTCGAAATCTGGGAGAATCTCCTTTCGAGAAACGTGATTATACGGGCCTCGTGATGGGATGAGCGACTCTCTGTCAGCGGTTATCGGAGTGGACTCGGTCCGGGTCGGAATGCGACGCTCGCGCGCTGCATCGGGAGCAAATTGACACGTAGTCGCGGCAAATGAAATGCGCTCAAATATTAGTCGTGTCAAGCGGGGCTCGCAAACATCGCGTGCCGATCTCGTGCTGACGGGAAAACCGCGTCAAAAGATCGCGTCCCGGTGTATCGCTGCCCTGTGACGACTCACGGTCGTTAAACATTAGGCATGAGAAGAGTGATGAAACGGCCGGTGACGTGCGGACATATGACATAATGGAAAATCGCAGGGAAATAGCTGACGAACGAAATTCTGCAACGAAATTCAACAGAACATGCGCAGCTATGGCCGTGCGTTACGTTCGGGACGTGACGATGTGCAAAGGATCAGCGGTTAGCGAGGTATCAGAACTTCCTTATCGAGAAGTTTCGCGGCGTTTCAATAGCTAATCCAGCGTTGAACAGCTAATTTAGCTAATTCGCCTATGATAGTTAACATAGTTAAAACCGTTAAGTGCAGATAGCTAATTCCGATGTAAGAGCATCGTCAGGAATAAATGATAAAAGCAACCCATTACCCATAACCAAAACACTTGTCCAGCACGCGTAAATTTCACACTACATCCACCGCGATTCATATTCTGTTGTTGTTACTGCAAACAAAGCGTACCCTGAACACTGTATACTCAAGTGGTTCCACTTGCGCATATCACCGTATGTGTACGCGCACGACAAGAGACGAAGAAAGGAAGGACGAAGACAGAAAAATGCATCCCGATGGGATTCGAAGGGTTAGCCTCGAAGCGCCGATCGATGGTGATTTCAGAGGAACGCAGCGATCGAGGAAATAAACGACGTGACCTGCAGGGGGTTGGCTGTAGAAGGGGCAATAGAAAAACAACGACCGTCGACGCACACACACACCCACACATACTCACACAGCGAGAGCAGAAAAGGGAGAAAGACGACAGAGAAGGGAAACGGGCAAAGGCTGAAAGAAAAGGTGAATACGTTCTTCCGCCTCCATCGTTACCTCACCCCACCCGTTCTTTTTCCTCGGGGGGCAAAGAGGGAAAGAAGGTTTGCAGGCAGGAAGGGGTGGGTCCCGGGTTAGAGACGGGTTTGAGAAGATAATGCAGACCGTGAGAAAACGGAGCGCAGCACTGCCAAAGTCTGCGTCCGCGCTTGATTGCAACGAACCCCCTCCTCTCCGTCTTGAACCCCCTGCCTACGACGCACCCCGTTCGCAAGCTCCACTTTTGAGGAGACGACTCCGGGATCCCTTTGGCGCGATGCACCCCAGTTGAACGGGCATGGATGCCTCACAAAGACGGGACTCGGCACCACCGGTATGCGGGTCGTGTACCAACTCACCCCCTCAGGGGGTGACTAGAATCGAGAAGTGCAGAGGGTGCAAGATCCGCTTCTCTGCCTCTCGCCCTCCAAGGGTGGCAAGTGCTAAGAACAAGAGTTGGCCAACTCGTTACGCCGCTCGTGCCGCGACTGGTTATTCAATTCGCCTATCCTCGCCCTTGGCTGTGAGTTTATGATTCTTCTGTTTAGATACCGTAGAGCAAGAATATAATGAAAAACTGCGTAAGAGTGTTTGTTTGGAGTGAAAGTGTTGAGTCAGTTTCGGTCGTTGGTCTGTGCAAGAAAAAATTTTCTTTGCTTTCGTTTATGCCCTCGCTTATGTTATCATATTACTCCGAAGACATTACCTCGTTCAAGGCGTATTTCAAATGCCGGCCTAAAGAAATTTCAGGCACTACACGTCCGGAATTATGTCCATGATTAATCATGTTTAAATATTTTCGGAGTTCACATTTTTAATACTTGATTAACACGTTGACTGCCGTGCGTATTTTGCTATATTAGAACGGCGGTGCTATGAAATACTACAGTGATTGACAGAATTATGCAAAATGTAAATAATATGCAGGAATTGGAGACCAAAGGATCGCATCACTATTCTAACAGTAACTGCATTTATAAAATAATTATTGCTATCTATTGCGAATATTTTGGATCTTCAGTAAAATCTCTTGCGTCAGTCACCGGTGACCACCGCGGCAGTTAATGTGTTAAACATTCTATTAGATGCGTAACTGAATGAGAAATCATGACGCTATCGTGTCCGTATTATAACTACCTTCATGCGCCATATTCCAAATGTGGACTTTCATACATATAATACGCCGCGAAAGTCCTGGACGGCGTGAAAATCGTGTGCGTCATTAGCTGGAAACTATAAAAGCGCAAACGTAAAAGTCCCCTAAAAAAGTATGTCGTCGAAAACTAGAGCGCGAATCATGCCCGCTACGTTCATTACAACAGGGCGAAAAAAGAAACACCGCGAACATAGAGGAACGGGTGAATAATTTAGCGCTAAACGCCGCGTCAGATTTCGCCGGTATTAAAGGTACGCGCGAACGTGTGATTCTTTGAGAGATGATGGGCAGGGTTAGTGGACGGACAGATGGAACCGGTGGTCTCTGACGAACGGGTCATAATCATGACGTGCACTCTGCAGGTAATACCGGGTCGCAGTCGTCGGGGCATGTGTCGGCGAGTTGTAATCACGGCATGGCGGACGTCATGTTGATTTCACACCAAACGTATGTGTGGATGGACGCGTATACACGCATTACGTATGGCTGATTCGTATGTACCACAAACGAGCTCTCACTACCTGGCTACGTACGAGGTCGGATGTGACGTGACAGAGAAGGAGAGCGGAAAGAGAATTGGACCCAGGGTGCGGAGTGTTGGAACAAGAGACATAGATGTACAAGGTGATACAGTTGCGATTGGAACCGCTTGAAGAACGTAAGTAGTTACGGTCGCAATTGGGTCAGACGCGATGCACGTCACTTGAAAAAGAAGCGGCCCGTACTTATTTTTCTTTTTCTTCCGCTGTCAGACTCAAGGTCTCAAGACCGCCATATGCCCGTAGGTGGCAATGGAATTTGTTCGCGATAAGGCATGCAACGTATGTAAAGTTTAATTGCGTATTACGCAAGAGAATCTAAGCGCGCCTGCACCCCGTGAAAATGATACTATACTCGTCGAAAGCAATTTTCGCCAGAGTCAATGTTTGCGAAGTTATTCAGCTGGTTCCGATTGCGTAGATCACCCTGTATGTATGAAGAGAGAGAGGGGGGAAGTGGGAAGTTGGCAGCCACTCACGCACACCCGTCTGTCGCGGTCGCATAATGTTACGTTTATACCTGATATTCATCATTAGCCCCGGTAATTTATGTTGAACACGAATGGTCCGGGCGACCAGGCTAATTAATATAAATTGCCACCGCGAGGATTACAGGGCCGCGCCGCGGCGCCGTGACGCAATTCATTGTGTACTTTACGAATCGGCCGAAAGCCGATTAAGCCTGCTTGCTGGCGCTGGTGCCTGCTGCTGGATTGCCCATTGCTAGACTCCGGCGGGTTCGGGCTCGAGATCGAAACAATACCGAAACCTTTCGAGGATAAAACTGTCGACTTTACGTTCTACGAAAAAATTCATAACTTCTCTCGAAACTTACGCCCCGGCCAATTAAAGTGCATCTCGAAATAAATTATGCCATATCGGCAGGTGCACGAACCACAAAGGATTAAAGTGTCAAATTTGGCGCTTCACGAGAAAATCATAACGTGTCCTACAACGAATTATGGCTGCACCGCTCAGTGTCGGCTTGACCCGCCGAAAAATATATTGTCACTAACGTGAACGCTCGTTACCGGCGCTATGTTCAAAAGCCCGACGTCGTCGCCGTGACACAGTTGCCTCATTACCCGCATAGAATTTACTTTGACTCTTCAGCCACGCAATTAGACTCGGTCAAAGACACGCTGATCGCGACGTCAAAGAGAAAACCTAGATTAAATTCCGCAGCACCAAAAACCCGCAACGACTATCATCCGCGCATCCGGGCATTCCCTTATCACCGCGGCCTCGCGATTACACGTCGTATCATTAATTCCAGCCGGCGAGCGTGCTGCGGAGAGACAGCGTGCGGCGGACAGACGGACGAAAGGCCGAGTGAAACACGAGCGGGCCAACAACTGACCACGTGCAGTAGTTTAAAATTACGGCCGAGAATCGATGACCCAGTTCTTTCGCGGGGATGAGAGGCAGGCAAAAACGGACGGTGGGAGACTGCATGGGAGAGCGCAAGGGATGGAACGTGGGTCCGTAGCGTTCGTGGGAACAGTATGGGCACCCGATGTCGAACGTGGTGGTGGAAACCGGGCGCTGCGCCGTACCGCCAAATGCAATTCGCTGAATCGAAACATCGTGATGAGATCGTTTTTTCTGAGCACGTCCCGCGCCTGCAGTCCCGGCGCTCTGCACTTTATGACAGGCAGGTTCGTAACTCGTCGAGCTAGCAGAATCGTCCGCGGAACGGTGTACGGTGGGCGATGTAAAAAAGAGGAAAAAGGCAGTCCGCAAGGGAGGGAAGCTTCGGTGAGTCGATTGAGGAAGAGGGGGAAATTAAAGGTTGGGGTTTCACGCGGAGTTCGAGGCGCAGAACGCATAGGTGAACCGTGGGTGAAATCGGTAAATCAGGATGGTTAGCGTGACGCTATTTAGCCTGGACGGATTCGTGATCGAAGAAAAAGGGTGTGTGCTGGCGAAAAAATCGTGTGATGCTACGGAAATCCTGCGTCCGACATTTATTGCTAATTCAAATGCGCTGTGACACGCGCGTTAGATCGCTCTTTATGAGAAATGCCACATTGACTCGTCAAATTTAATTCGGCACGTTCCTGAGAGTACTGTCCGATGGTTCTCGCGTCACTTTTTGAGAGCAAGACATTCCGACGAGTGCTCTCAAGTGAACATGGTACGAAAATACTATTTAGCCAGGGCGGATTCGTGATCGAAGAAAAGGGGTGTGTGCTGGCAAAAAAATCGGGTGATGTTACGCGAATCCTGCGTCCGACATTTATTGCTAATTCAAATGCGCTGCGATACGCGCGTTAGATCGCTCTTTATGAGAAATGCCACATTGACTCGTCAAATTTAACTCGGCACGTTCCTGAGAGTACTGTCCGATGGTTCTCACGTCACTTTTTGAGAGCAAGACATTCCGACGAGTGCTCTCAAGTGAACATGGTACGAAAATACTCTCGAAAGTAACCGTTGCAAGGGATTCTCAGATGGGCACGTAACCTAAGCTCTGCGACTCCGAAGCGGCGCTCTCGAGATTTTTGCTCTCAAATGGACACGTATCCCAAGCCTTACGCGCAGACGCGAATGAAAACCGGCCGACGCACGCGCAAGGTGGAAATAGAACGGGGAAGAGGATAAAGTGAAATGAAGGAGTGTTTTCGCGTCGCTGAAGGGTTATTCTCTCGCCTCTCGGACTATCGTTCTCTCGCCGAGCGTATTTCTTTTTACGCTCTACCAACGACGCGTGATCTCCGATGCGGCTTTATTTCGAACGCATTTGCATTTGCCCGTAAACTTCCTACCCTCCCCTCGTCGCCGTCGATGCGTTTCCTTCTTCCGTAATAATACCGCGGGATGCATTCTTCGAATGAGGAAGGATAAACGGACGCGTTCAGGATCGCTTTGTATCTGCTAAAACGGAAAAAATGGCGCCAAAACACGGGACGACGCGGTTGCGGTGCCACTCGCCGGCGTATTGAACGGAATTCTGCAAAACCGAAGCGATGTGTCACGGCACTCTGCGCGAAGGAGGACAGAGAGAGAAAGAGAGAGAGGAAGAGAGAGCGGTAGGAACCGATGGGAAAGCGGAAGAAGGACGGCGAACCCATAAGCTTTACGCCGGCATTCTCAAATTACCGTCGCTTCGCTGAAATCCCGTAATGCGATGGGGGGAAAAATAATGAAAGAAAAGAGGACGAGCGACAGTGCATAGGTATGGACTGAAAGAGAGAAGAAGAGCGTCGCTTCATAAGCCGGAACGCGAATTACTGTGTTTCAATCGCACGCGCACGCCGGCTATCGACGAGCGGGGGGAAATTGAAAAGGTTCGCCCTTTGCGGTGGAAAGAGGCGCATCAAAGGAATCAAGGGAAACCCAGTTACATAATTCGCCGAGACCGCGAGCCGGCGGACCTTTGCCTGCACTTTACGCACCGAGCGAAATTTAATTTCGAAAGGCAAGCCTCGGAGAGAACAGAAAGAAGGAGATGGGCGGACAAATGCGTGGAGGAAGTGAAACGGCGGTCACAACAATAACTTCGGAAAACCGTGGCCGTCCCCTTCAGACCGCAACCACACGTTGCTTATTGCTTTTAGGATTAAGGCACCCCCTCGAACCCCGCGTCCAGAAACGCCAAACCTACTTTTTCCCGGGCGGATAGCCGCAGGCTCGGTCTTTGTCGCGACAAAGAGGGTGAACTGTATCTCCCGGTCATGAGAAGTATCCCCTCGCCCTGCCGCGGCTTCGCTCCTTTTGGCTCGCGTGAAATGAAAATTGTTGCGGTTAAGAAGCGTTTTTCCGAGAGAAGCGATTTAGCGCGGTCGACGAGATGGATTCTCGAAAGTTGAAGCGCAGTAGACGGTGCTCTTAAGTTGTCGTACAAATTTATTTAACACGTTGACTGCCGTGGTCATCGGTGACCGGCGCAAAAGGTCTCACAAAATATTAAAAATATACCTAATCGACAGCATTTATAATTTTGGAAATACCATTAATATTAAATAGTCATTCAATTCTTTGGTCTCCGATACCTTCGCATTATTTTCGTTTTGCACAATTCAATCATATCCTGTAGTACATCATCACGTTGCGGTTTTAATATAGTAAAATACGCGCGACAGTCAATGTGTTAAAATAGCACGCATGCGTATACGTACACGTACAAGCCGTAAGCATGCCACATCTTAAAATCCCATGCGTAAGTGACGTGTTACTGCTGGACATCCTATGTATGCGAATATATTCGCATGATTATGACATCAATGATTATGGCCACGTCAAAATCCAGCAGGTCGAAGATAAACAATTATTTCCTGCGCCACCACTACCCATCGTTTCGTATATAGTACAGCCATCAAAATCTCATGCGACGACATGCGTCAGTCATGCCGCAGACTGTCACACCCTAAGTGTCAAGATTCAGCGATAAGAAATTGATTCTGTCATATAACGATCATTTCCGTATCTTACTCCGTCACACTTATTTCCAACAACGAGGACGACACAGAGCAGAGCCGCTGCCAACAGGGACGAACAACGTCATCCATCAAAGTATTGGTTTACTGTATGCACGCGTCACTCCTTTGCATACTGCGCGGCTGCCGCGTTCCATGCATCGTCGCAGGAAACAAACTCGTCATCGTGTCAACGTCGATCAAACCATCAAACCATCATCGAGTATCGGAAGCGCGTGCTCACATCGCCCCGAAGGCAACAAGCAGTGTCATCCATCAATGAAACTTTCCCCGCGTCACTACTCTCTTCGCGCTACACATATTTCGCGACATGGTTTACAAACGCAGTGCACTCGCCCGCGGAATATCGAATAACGTTGCTAATTTATGCACGCATTGTTAAATCTATCGGGCTCTTGACCATACCATGTTAACGGAAGCAGAAATTTCGCGCAACATCAAAATGTGCTGGAATGAAAGGCAGCCCCTGGAAACAGTTTACTTCGTCGGGTGTGGACTGTCAGTTTTTTCAAAAGTCTCGGAGTTATATTTGGACATGTTTTGAACAATGGTATAAATTTTGTAAGGTCCTTTCATAACTTTAGCCTGACTGTCCCAATTTGAATAATAACAAAAAGAATGAATTAACGTCGAATGGCCGGTTCCATTCATTTTGTCTACTTCACTCCTGACTGAATTTTAGAAAGTTAGTGTTTTAAAGAAATCCGTAAAACAAAACTGCCAAGAGAAACAGAGAGAAAGACTATATATAGCTATATATAACTAATATATGTATATTAAACACAAGTTCACTATTTTGAAATATCTATTTCACATTAATTGCCACGACCATTTTTACCCTATGAAGTTTTAGCACCAAAGTGCAAAACACATTACATAAAACCTGTAAGGATATTTAAATTGGGAGTCGAGAAACGTCTATTATGAACGTATCCACGCTTTCCCAATACGAAAGGGCGATACAATTAATTTATCGGACCGATCTTGGAGTTAAAAGAAGGACGAAGAGATCAAGAGAAACCCTTAGCCGGTGGAACGTTCTGCGCGGAATGTCTTCCGCCGAAAGTGGAAGAATTACAACTTCAAAGGCGCCGCGGCTCGGAGAACGTTCACAAAGGATTACGTGAACCGCCCTGACGGGCGATCCACTATTGGATATAGATTTTCCTTCTTTCCGTTGATCTCAATGCGCACTGTTACTCAGAAGTCATGGAAGGATGAAAGAAATGTAAGATCCTTACCTACTCGTAAGCGTGTCTTAAAAAGTGGAATAAAGTAAAATTATTTCTTTCGTGTCACACGTTAATCCACTATAATAAAATGAAGTTATCATTCATTACAGATCTTCCTACAGTTATTTTCGCGACAAGAAATTCATTGTGCACAGTGGGATAAAAGTGCGTTTTTAATTTATGGTGCGTATAATTTTAAATAAAAGAATAGTTAATTTCTTGCGTCTTAATGCTGCTCGGGCAATTACGTTTTATTATATTGAAGTGAAGATAATGTCGGACAAATGATGTGTTTTTTCCCTGTACTTGCGGCCCATTTCGGCGAAAGCACGGAAGCTTATACGTTATCGAAAGAATATCCATAATCGATTGAACCGTATGATAAAGTATCCTAGCGCCGTTTGCACGATCGAAAACATAACTTCGCCCCGATTGCATACGGCGCCCGATCGGCCGCAAATAAATCGGCGTCCACGAAGAGTCGCACTGCCCTATTGTTTCGAATGGCTGAAAAGGAACGACGCGACGAAGTGCGGCATAAGTCAAGGCAGAGCTGCCGGGCCAAACTACTCGTCCCAAGTACATGAACGGTGGTAAGAATGACGACACCGGCCATCGCAAACAACTACCGCAATCTTTCCCTCATCCATACCATACAGAGTGTCTCACGTAAAGTGTCATATGCTATTTTCTCTATCACCGTTACAGATATCAACTTCCACTTTTTTTTATACGCGATACTAGTGACTTTCGCGTAAATCATTTTTCGGAAAAGTACACCCTTATAGTAGCTTTCGTGAATGTCGCCTCACGGAATTTTGTGCGGCTGTAGTGACTCAGTCTGCCGTTAGAACTGTGTAAATTTATTGATCTATAACTCTAGTCAATGTAATTGCATAGTGGAAAGGACTGCCAGACACAAATCACGGCGCTACGTTGTTCACGCGCACTCCGCGTCGAACATTGCTGTACAGAGATACAGTTCTGTGGAAAACGCCATCGTGGCTACGAGGTTAAACGTGGCTAGCGAGCTGATTATTTAATGGATGGAACGTACTAAGGGCAAGCAGCATTCGTTGTCAAACGTTCTTTCACCAAATAGAGTATAATATCAAGATAAAAAATGTGTCTATTATAAACACCGCAAAAAACAGATTTTCATACGGTTTTTCGTATATCCGTCAAACAATCTATTTCCTTCGTCAATATTAACACGTTGACTGCAAAGCGCATCTTGCTATGTTAGAACCGCGATGCGATGAAATACTGCAGAGTATAATTAAATCGTGAAAAATAAAGCTAACGCACAGTTGTTAGAAGCCAAAGTATTGAAGCACCGTTCCAGTATCAACTCCTTTTACAAGACTGCAAATAGGCTTCATTGCGAATTTTTTGCATTTTTAGTAAAATCTTTTGCGCCGGTCCCCGGCGATTACCGTGGCAGTGAACGTGTTAATATTCAAATAAACCTGTAATTGGGTTTCTTGTTAACACGTCGACTGCCAAGCGTATTTTGCTACGTTAGAACTGCGATGCGATGAAATACTGCAGAGTATACTTAACCCTTCTTTGCATAATTTTTTCTTTATTGGTGAAATAAATCAAGGCGATATAATTCATGTTCAAAATTAAAGTGAAAATGGTTAAAAAAAATCTTAGTATATATTTATAGTATAAATTTAGCAAAAAACAATATGATGGAAATTTCCATCATCATGCAAAGTTAGATCAAAGTGAACTTGTTCTTTTATATAATTTTTGGGCATTCAATGTTATGATGGAAATTTCCACCATCATGCAAAGAAGGGTTAAATCGTGCAAAATAAAGCTAACGCAGAGTTGTTAGAAGCTAAAGTATTGAAGCACGGTTCCAGTATCAACTGCTTTTAGAAGACTGCAAATAGGCTTCATTGGGAATTTTTTGCATTTTTAGGAAAATCTTTCGCACCGGTCACCGGTGACCATTATAGCAGTTAACGTATTAACAGCAGGCATACTTGATCAAGAAACAGATTTTCATACACTTTTTCCTACACCCGTCAAATAATCTATCTCCTTCATTAATACCAAAACTCCCATGGGCAAGCTTAACTGCTGCCAAGAAAACAGGGTGCAACACTTTATGCAGGACACCCCATAAACACCCGGCATATACCCGTGCAGCCCGGATTCGTGCACTTTCATACAGCGCGACGTATGTAACCGCGGGCACGTACGTCTTCTGACTCGCCAAAGGCGAAGAAGCGAAAGTGGAGAAGGACGGCAGGAGATATGGTGGTAGACGAAGGCAGCCGGAAGTCTGCCGGAGATTCTTGCAAAAGGGTTCCCGTGGACGTCACAGCCAGTCGACCTCCGGCTGATTCGCGGCGGTGCTCCCGGCAGTTTACGGGTTCCTGAGCAGGCCATAACTTCGGACCAGACAATTCATAAAGCGGCGAGCGAGCGGCGCGACGAGAGGAAGAAGGCGGAAAAGCGAGTGGAAAGATATCTTCGGCCCCGGTCAGAGGGGTTGGGCGAGACGTTGAGGCGAGAAAGTAGGAGTCCGAGTGAGGATGAGTAAGAGCGAATAGAAGTGAGTAAGATCGAGCGAGAGAGAGAGACGGAGGGAAGGAGACGGGAAAGGGAATACGCAGGGGTGTGTGGGTGGAGTTACCGCCGCTGCCGCCGCCAAAGTGCTCTCTAAATTATTCTCTCGAGCGTCACGAGTGGAGGGGCCTTGGGAAATGGAGCCTCGACCTGGGCCAGGGAAGTAGAAGTGGTCGGCTTGCAGGGCGAGTAGAGAAGCTGGAAGAGGAAGCTGGCTGCCAGGAAGGAGAAGGGTAACAGGATGTGGAGAGGGAGGGCGGGAGAGAGAAGAGAGAGCTACATTGCTTTCGGTTGTTTACCTCGACCTCTATAAGATAGAGTTTACCTGTCAGAGTTAATTTGGGGCCGATGCAGGCCGAAGTCAGCAACGGCATTACGGAGCGGAGTACGAGGCACCCGAATCATCTCGTCCCGGTGTTCTCTCTCTTCCGAGCAGCGCGGGGAATGAGTCGTTTATTTACACAGAGTCGATGACGTTCGGGGGGATCTGCGTCGACGCAAGTGCCGGCAAACTGGCAGCGTAGGAGACTCGCTGTTTCATGTGCAGTATGGCAGGCGAAATTAGGACGAATTATCAAATGGCTAATGGAAAACGGTGTTGAACGCTGTGCTTACTAAATTTAAAGTGTTTATATTCGGAAATTCGAGGTTTCGGGCGTAATGCGAAAATACACGGAAATTAGTATTAACGGGAAAAATGTTTTATCCAGTCGTTTGTGAGTGGAAGCTTACTCGATATTGGGTATATTGGATGCTATCGGCAGAACATAGTCACCAACGAATGATTTTAGTGGAAAGATGTTACGCCGTGTCAACGATTTATACCGTAACCAAATGATATAGCGAATACACATCGGAGCACCGTGTTCCAATCTATGTACGGTATACGGATACGCTTTGCGCATCTATCCGTTTTTTGGTAGCCGTCCAAACCATCGTAATCCACTTTTCATCGGTACAACCCCGCCGCTGTGCCATTGCCCTGACACTCTCTCGCTAACAAAGAGGACTCTGATATTTCCAAATTTCGGGGCCAAAAGTTTATCAGTGTCCGAATTAAAGAGTATTGCAATTAATACGCTACGCATCGGTAACTGCATAGTAGTTTATCGTATACACTAACACATTTCTCACTAATAACTGCTACCCTATGCTTGTATATCAATGTCTGTTTTAGTGGAAACAGCGTATAATAATTCACAGATATGTTAACATATGGATAGCGCGTTAACAAAATGATAAAGCTTGATAAACAAAAGGTTCCGATAAACTATTGATATCATAAAGTATTACTTTTCATTGTAATCCCTGTTGCGACGCAATAGCGAAGCCCATAGTTCGCACTTCTTTGAATTCCTCTCCCGCATTCCTTATCGGCTTATGCCCTTCTACGCCGAAAACCAAACCAAATTTCACCTTCAGCTGCTGTTTACATGACCGTCCTTTTCACACTCTCATTTCCGCGAAACCACTCGATTCGCCGAAAGTCCCCACTTCTCAACCGAGGTGTCCTTAATAACGACATTACATTTCATACTCATTCTGCATAGTCCATAGTAACAGACCACATCACACAGCACACGTACCAAGTAAAATACATACATAATTTCATATACAGTCATGTTACTGACTACCTTCGTCCCAGCCGTCCCAATTCAGGGAAAGAGTAGAGACAAACGTGAAGTCGACTAAACCGCAACGGTTACACATAATCGATTTCACGGAGCCTATCATACACGGCTCAACAATCCCATTATTTCACGTTAAAATTCGTCTTATATCATCCAGCTATATTATTTCACAAGAGATCGCGTTTCTACCTTGACACAAGAAAACCTAATCTACAAATCAGTTGCATTCGACAAAAACGAAAGACCAGACTACTGTATCCACCGAAAATATACCCATTTCTATTATGCTAAATTCCCGCCCAATACAGAGCCTGAAGACCCACCCCCCACATCTTCCACAATCCGGCGAACATCAGCAGAATGCGTGAATCCTATATATACCTCATTAGACAAACGCGTCTTCCCACAAACGCATAATCTCGCTTAAAAAAAGCCGCCGTCAAACAACCTTAACGTTATCCAGTTTGCCCTGACCCCGTTACACGACCCGCCGCGATCCCCGCTTCACATACTCGCGCATAATGCACGCCAGACGACGACACATCGGAGGATTTTCGCCGGGCTACATGAAGAAGGCGCGTCGTTATCCGGCGCGACTAGTTTAAGAAGCGAAGCTTACGAGCTTACTTCTATCGAGAGTCTAGCCCCGCCATCCCGGATGCTGGGCCATTCTTACCGCGATATATAAAGCGAACGTAGAAGGAAGCGGAGAAGGCGGAGGCGGCGGAGAACGTTGCGGAGGAAGCCATCCTCCAGGCACCGGGGGATGAGAACGAGATTAAAGTATTTGCAACTGCAAGAACGACGCCGCCCGACTGTTAACTACCGAACATGCCTCGCGGTGCCGGCGCGTATTTCTTCATCATCCTCTGACTAATGCCGGTAATACTACCGTCGCGTGCTGCACTGCGCGCATGCACGCGCAACGCGTGTGTTTGCGAATTCGCGCGTCGAAATTACCCAGCCTCGCGAAATGCACCCCCGAAGCGGTTGCAACCTATTGAACCCCCTAAGAACTGCGCGCCGCCGTCTGTCGGCGGGCGCGGAAATTTATTCGCGCGCCATTGTTCATTTCGCAGCCGATACAATCGCGGGGAGAACTTTGCATAATGCGCCGATGTAAGTGATCTCGACGACCGCGAAGTAGGCGCGTTACGTAACGAACGCGAATGTTCGGTGTTGAACGTTCGAACGGATGTGGGATTTATCCACTTGCGCTATAAAGACGTGCCACGCACGTCGAGATGCTTTTGTTCCAAAGCCGCCAGCGACGCGTATACCACGTCGATAGGCATTTATCACAGAAACAAAAACGACGTGTCCGTCATTTTTTGCATTTTTAGTAAAATCTTTTGCACCGGCGGTCAATAGTTAAAATCTTTTGTGCGGCGTCAATGTAATGCCTTACCGCATGTTATATTGTAGGCAGCCGAAAATTAAATCGTAGCGCAAGTGGTTAAGTTTGAAGCTCGGAGGTTTGGGATCTGGAAGGTGCGAGACGCGATATCGAAAGTTCGATGATTAAAGCGGCGATTGTAGCTAGTCATTTACATTGTCGGCCACGTGCCGATTTCGTGTTCAGGGAATAAGCGCAGGATTGAAAATAGGTTGTAATTTATGTGCGAAAGCAAACTAGCAGGGAGTGTCACAATCAGTTTGAGGATCAAACTCGCAAGTTTACTCTATCACAATTTGGGCTAGGATATCAAAGGTTTCGTACGTAAAGCTACGACCTCATTATCCATTCATTTATATTATCTACCGCGTTACGCTTTAGTGCCCAGGAAATAACGCGTTAAATGAAGGAATAATTGTAATTTGTGCGCGAGAGTAAAGTAACGGCATTTTCACGGCGTATATATCTATCGGACGAGAACTCGTTCCAGCCCCGTGAGTATCTTTCGGTTAGACAACTGTCGGACGGCGTGGGCGAAGCGACAGGGCTTGCTGCTCGTGCCCCCGTCGGTGCTACCGAATTATCTCTGGAGTATCTGCTGCATAAATCAGGACCCGGGGATTACGAAGCTAAGACTGCGGAAGTAACGGGATTAGCGTGCATCGCTGCCGGGGAGCGGAAGGACGACGAGCTTCATGGCGCGATGCAAACTCCATAATTGCGAGGAAGCTGAATGTATTGCCAGTCCTTTGCCAATGGCTTCCGTGACGATTCTCGCTATTGTCAGCGTTCATTGCCACTCGTTATCCGACGTTTTCGTAGTTAACGCTTTCGTTACGACGCGATTCTGCTCAAATGTTTGCCACTACAGTTGTCTACTTCAAATACTCTCGTGTATCCGATCGATTCGTTCTGAAATCCATGACGCGCGACGGGTCTTTCGGAAAATTAGAATAAATACGGTAAAAGCGTGCGAAGACGAAACAGAGTATAAAGAACGATAATATACCGCGCATATTTAGATGCTAAACATACTGACTTCTTATCTTCAGCGCTTCGATACAGATGTAATAAAACGAAGTGTCCCTTTGCCATCATCAATTTCGTAACATCGCTATTTCTAATATCGCGTTCGCTTATCGGACGATACTATGAAACGACATTCTCCCATATTCGGACCGTGTATAATAAGCAGCGGCGTATAACATTTGGATGATAATAAGAATCCTATCCCGTTGTGATCGTCAATTTTGCAAACTTCCCCGTTTTCATATCACGTGTGCTGATCGGACGGTAGGCGAACGATGGGATTTTGGCCGACCAACCGACGACGATTAGACATTCTCGGCGGCGCGTGAGGATAAAATAAAATTGGCGAAAAGGGTCCTGGAACGAGTGTAGTGTACGATCCGGGGGTGGCAAGGCCCTGGCACGGCGTGTGTTCGCTATGTTTACGGCAGCAGTTACTGCCCGTAAAGTAGCACCTAACTGGGCTCACTCGTATACGATTCCAGCTCACCCCTTATAGATACGTACACATATGTGGATACGCACAGGGTGTACAATCATTCCCAATATACCCGGAAGCGTGATAATTTAGTGCGGAACGAATAAAATGAAAATGTAAATATCTCGTTTGCGACATTCTTTTCACACAAAATGATCTTGATACAACACAATTTTAGATGTATCGACAATATGCGGGTTGAATAACATGAGGCGTAGACTCTTTCAAAACTTTGTATATACTATGTAAATTCGAGTGACTTAATTGCCGTCAACGAAGGACTAACAATTTACCGTATTGTTTTCAATGAATTATTTTATGTCGACTCACGCACGCCGACAACGTGCGGGTTGAATAACATATGGCGAAGACTCTTTTAAAACTTTGTATATATGATGTAAAATCGAGTGACTTAATTGCCGACAACGAAGGACTAACAATTTACCGTATTGTTTTCAATGAATTATTTTATGTCGACTCACGCCCGCCGACAACGTGCGGGTTGAATAACATATGGCGAAGACTCTTTTAAAACTTTGTATATAAGATGTAAAATCGAGTGACTTAATTGCCGACAACGAAGGACTAACAATTTACCGTATTGTTTTCAATGAATTATTTTATGTCGACTCACGCCCGCCGACAACGTGCGGGTTGAATAACATATGGCGTAGACTCTTTCAAAACTTTGTATATACTATGTAAATTCGAGTGACTTAATTGCCGTCAACGAAGGACTAACAATTTCCCGTATTGTTTTCAATGAATTATTTTATGTCGACTCACGCACGCCGACAACGTGCGGGTTGAATAACATATGGCGAAGACTCTTTTAAAACTTTGTATATACGATATAAAATCGAGTGACTTAATTGCCGTCAACGAAGGACTAACAATTTACCGTATTGTTTTCAATGAATTATTTTATATTGACTCACGCACGCCGACAACGTGCGGGTTGAATAACATATGGCGAAGACTCTTTTAAAACTTTGTATATAAGATGTAAAATCGAGTGACTTAATTGCCGACAACGAAGGACTAACAATTTACCGTATTGTTTTCAATGAATTATTTTATGTCGACTCACGCCCGCCGACAACGTGCGGGTTGAATAACATATGGCGAAGACTCTTTTAAAACTTTGTATATACGATGTAAATTCGAGTGACTTAATTGCCGTCAACGAAGGACTAATAATTTACCGTATTGTTTTTAATGAATTATTTTATGTCGACTCACGCGCGCCAGTAGCCTGATTTTCATTCCACCCTATAGTCGCGCGGTATAACTATGCATCCCATACACGATTTCTTCCTTTGTGTACGTACACACTTCTGTGCACGCGCTTGTTTCCACGTGTGCTTGTACATTGTGCACATACGTGACTGTATATGAGTGTTCGGGCCTCGCACAATTCGCCTTTCTCACCCCTTATTTCTGGTGCTCCACACTTCCAGCTCGATCACACCCTCTCTCGCCATCCCCTCATTCTTCTCTTTCCCACCGTCCCTCCCTTTCTCTCTTTCACTCAACCACTCGCAGCAGTTCTCAACGTCGGACAATCTTTTATCGGCTGCCACTGTCCTAACCGAGACCCAGGCTATTTTGCGCGATAAAAAGAAAGCGATGTCGACTCACCGCCGATGGCGGATAACAGCCGGAAGACGTCATATCCGGTATTGCGCAAAATTGCAATTTATACGTTGCAATATCGTTCTGAACACGGATATCAATGTGCGTGTGCCAGCGGGCTCTGATTCGTGCCAGGGAGACCCACTTTGTGGAAACGTCAGGCCACATTCTCACACGACTCTGGAATTTCGGTGGAAGGACGCGAACGAGCCGTGTGCGAATCGGCAGGATTGCGGGAATCGCGAGAATTCGCCGACGAGTGGCTCAACTTTCTTCCCGGACCACAAATCGCAGAGTCGGATTGTGAAAAGTGAGCGGTCGATGGATCGATACGTAAACACGACGAATTTTAACACTTTGACTCCCATGATGGTCACCGGTGACCGACGCAAGAAATTTTACTGGAGATACAAAATATTCGCAATGGGTAGCAATTATTATTTTATAAATGCAGCTGTTATTAGAATAGTGATGCGATCCTTTGCATAATTCAGACGAACGCTGTAGTATTTCATAGCATCGCCGTTCTAATATAGCAAAAAACGCTTGGCAGTCAACGTGTTAAGATGTGTGTTACTGACGCGTGATTGAACTAGTAAGAATCAGTTGCATAGGATACGAACATTTGTTTCAATAGAAGGTAGTGGCTGATCACATGCGACACAAGACAATCACATCCCACTGTCATTAAATATTAACCGATGTTTATGCTCCCACGGAAAGAATTAGTTCAGAATCAAAAAAGTCAGAAAAGTCAGAAAAGTCGAAGTTTAGTTTTGGTACAATTCCGTGAATATCGGAGGCTCGTAACGGGCGTTAATGGAGAATCACTGCTGAAAGTCGAGACATATCTGGCAAGTTGCCGAGAAGGCGAGAGGGTTAGGGGTAAAAGGGGAGAAGGGAAGTACGCGTCTGACGGTCCAACGGCGTGGTGACAAATTATAATATAAAACAATAGAGGATCGTAACAATCGAGGTCCCCCCTCTGCGCCGCCGCTCGGCTCTCCGACAGTACCCGGGAACATTATGCAACGCGCACTGGGTAATAAAATAATACACGCGCGCTCGCCCCACTCGTAAAGGCCCGCCCCATGAATATTTCATACTGCTTAATTTCTCAGGCGTTATCGCAGCCGCAGGAAACGGGACGCGCATTGGGCCGTTTCTCAAAAATAAATCCGGTGACAGCCGTGCAACACCGCGACGATGAGGTGAGAGAGACGAAATTGCTGCCAGTTTCGTGGCGGCAATGCACGCTCTTTATCGCGGCTTCCAATCTCATTCAATGTGAACCACGCTCACGATATTTTCGGTCCGAAAATTGTCAACGTAACTTTCCCGCTTGATACGTTTGTCATTTACACAACACATCGATTCTGAACCAAACGTAACATCAAGGAATTAAACGAAAACCACTCAGTCGCATTACTGATCTTATTAGATGTGTTTTATCTGAGATTTTAGTGTTATTTCGTATGCTTCCATAAAAACATTCCACTTTTAGATATCTAGATCATCTAAAATTGTCGACGTAACTTTCCCGCTTGATACGTTTGTCATTTACACAACACATCGATTCTGAACCAAACGTAACATCAAGGAATTAAACGAAAACCACTCAGTCGCATTACTGATCTTATTAGACGTGTTTTATCTGAGATTTAATGTTATTTCGTATGCTTCCATTTTATAAAAACATTCCACTTTCAGATATCTGGAAAAGCCTTGCCGATTGTGTAGCTCAAAATAGATTAAAACCGGACGAAGCCAAGACACGAAAAATGTTCCGCCTTCTTCTCATTTCGCGAAAGGAAAAAGGGACCGAATAAACTGGAAAAAATAGTAACGGCATTTGCCGGAAGTGCAATAGTTCAGGAGACACAACGATTCGAAGACGCCCCGTTGTTCGATAAAGTAATGTCTGCCAGCTTTAGATATAGGAAGGGAGGAGCCAACAGGGCATTTTCACCGGGGAGCCCTATTCCATGCAGATGGAAGACGTTCGAAGGGTGATTTATTCGTTGCACGTAGGAAATGCCGCGGGGAATGAAACTTACAAGCCGAACGACGGAACGACGGCAACGTCATGCCGACGAACATCGTTCGGCATATTTTGTAGCGAAGACGTTGACGGGATATAACGGTCGGGGGATGTGCGTCGTCCCGTTATAATCGGCTATTGCGGAATTGCCCTTCAGCGATATGAGATGCGCTTGACGTTTTATTAGCATCCTCTCCTTTTTAATTTGCGTACCCCGTTCGTCGGGGATTTCTCAATTTATTGTCATAAACTTGGACGTTTTCGCTTGTCGGCAGTAGCGCACAATGCAATCCCTTTTGCGGATGCTAATGGCATTCTTAGTCATCTTTACAATTTTCTAAGATCTATGGATGTCGGCAAACAATTGTTATAACGTTGAACACTGACGATCGTAGACGTTTCTTTTGATCTACACAACTTCGCCATAACTGGCATCAATCAAATTACTACGATACTCCCAATTATCTACTCCCGTGTTGTAAACGTTAAAGAATATTTTATAGCAAAATATAATTTCACCACAAACGACCGTTTATCAAATTTACGCGTTGCTCGTGACTCTCCACCGGCATTTTCAATTCCACCATCCTTCCACTTTTCTAAGATCTACGCATGTCGGCAAACATAATTGTTATAACGTTGAATACTAACGATCGTAGACCTTTCGTTTGAACTACACAACTTCCCCGTAACTGGCATCAATCAAATGACTACGATACTCCCAATTATCTACTCCCGTGTTGTAAACGTTAAAGAATATTTTATAGCAAAATATAATTTCACCGCAAACGACCGTATATCAAATTTACGCGTTGCTCGTGACTCTCCACCGGCATTTTCAACTACACCATCCATTTCATCGTGTATGCGTGTTTATGTGTGGACCAGCATTCACCTCGCCACACTTAAGTGCCCCGAGTGCCAAAGTGCACGGCATCCACACAGCACACGTTCCCGTTTAATATAGACACAAGAAGACTCCCACACGAGACACGATGACTGTTCCATTTCGTTTCGTCTGCACGCATTTGACATGAAGAAAGACGTACTCCGACTTGAACGCGGTCAAAGAGACTGGTAAGGGGTTCGCGTTATTGTCAAATAGTCGAAGACAGCGTACGTGCTTCGCCGCTGACGACAAATATTTGACGCGTTTCCGTCGGTCGCTGTCTGTGGACGACGTCCTCCTGTGTGCTAGGACTTGGACACTTCCTTCTTAGCGTTTCACGCCGGAAATACGGTCAGAGACGTATCCGTGGTCTAGCACGACTGCTTAGGAAGCTAACCGGCAAAGCGCGGTGATCGAAGTCGGATGCCGAAACCGGAATGTTTGCTGGGAGGCGGGATAGTTGATTAGAGCACAGCGATGAAGTTACCGTATTGATGGTGTAGATCAAGCAGGTTTAAGTTAAATCACGGATTCGTGTCACAGATATCGGAAAGCAGCTTTGAACGCAGCCTGCTTTGAAATAGGTGCCTTGATATGTCACGGAATTATTTGTTGCCCTCCGCGGTATTACGTTGCGGCACGAGATGTGACTTAAACGCAGATGTGTCAGATATCGTAAAATGTTACAATACGCGATCTGATCCCCCGGCGTGCAGATAGTACAAGAACCCCCAGAATTACTTGCCACGCATCACTCAAAGCAGTTAAGCATCGCGTTTAACTCAAATCACAGATTATCCGTTGCGCAACACACAACAATCCAGGTCAATACAGAATTACTTATCACACATCCGAGATTACGCAGTCCACGGCGGCGCAAATTCTCAATAATCGCGAAGCGGATCACGTCACGCGTCGCCATTCCAAAATCTATCACAGCATCGCCGACGCATCACTGCCGAAGCGCCGCGAGCAAAATGCTCCCGTGTCAACGATAACCAATCATTCGATCAGAGATTAAGTGATCGCAAACTGAATTTCGCGAAACGCGAAACGCTCGACTGTCGGCTCGAATCGCGCGAGTCACGTCGAAGTCAGACGATCAGTTTTTCAGGCTACGAGTAATGCGGTGCCTGCCGGGTTGGGACTGTAAATCAGGTGACGTCAACATGGCCCTCGGGTCCGGCGTTTAACGGGGATGGAGCGGAGCATTGACAGCCATAAACATGTCACCGTGGAACATCTCTGGTCCCGGGACCCTCTGATCTATTGCGTATTATTTTGGTTATTGGCACCCATGGACGGATACTCGGGGAGCAGGGACGGCTCCCCAAATGGACTTGCAGATAGAACGTCACGTTTCGTAATTCTCGGATCAATTCTGGTTATGGCCGCCACTTCTGATGATTTCCGGCGCGCGCGTAATTCGTCCTGCTGATAAATTCAACGGCGTATGCGCGTTGCATCTCGCGGTTTCATCAAGAAAACGAGTGAAAATCGATCAGCGATGAAGTCTTAACCCATTCGAGACCGATTGCACACCGTGTGTGCAATAACAGTAATGTGCAACTATCAATTATTCTGAGTAAACTAGCCGTCAAAATAAGATTTTTGTCGAACTAATGAAATCTGTAAAGTACAGGAAAACAAAATTTGACATTGGTTTAACTGTGTACCAAAAATTAAAAATGAACAATATAAAGAAAAAAAATTTCGCTCGTGGGGATCGTGTTCGAAAGAAATCGTCGTCTCGAATGGGTTAAGGTAATATTTGCGGATGACGAAATTATGTACTAACGAATCTCTCGCGGTATGTGCCGACCTATTGTAATGAGTTGCTGAGAATGTAATGTAATGGAGAATCGAATCACGTTATAATGAATGTGGTACTTTATTTAATGAATTATGTAATTACCATTATTACTTATTATCCTGTCCCGGCGCGGTGGAAGTTATTTTACGCCGTGTTCGTGAAAGCGGACGGGTTTTAATTAAAAACATTTGCTGACGTCATTACTTCTGCCTAACCCAATAGAGCGCCATTCGGAAAGTTTAGCAAATACGCATAAAAATCTGCGAGGCACGTAGGCATCGAACAGTATAGCAATTATGCGTTATACGTTTACACGTACGCCATTTCGAATGATCGACATCGAATTTACGTGATACGGGATATTAATTGGCGTAATCGACGTTTCAAGCCAAACCCGCCGATATTAAAGTGATCCTTGTTTCACGGGACACGTATCCTCGGGTTTCTGAAAGATAACCTACCCGCGTTAAACTGCAGGTAAGTCGTTTCGACGAACCCCCCAGCCGCATACCCAATTTCGGCTGCACTCTCTTTCTCTCTTCGTTTCACCCTCTCTACGCTATCGTAACTGCCTTCAGGATGCGGCACAATGGCTGCGCACGTACGCCAGAACTTCGTAATCCTTTTCCATATCACACGGTTTGGCGAACTCTCCAAAAACACACGGCGTTCGTGCTTATCTCGAAGTTCAGAAGCGAACGACTCTTGGCGCGTGTATCTGTAAAAGATTAAAACGCCTTTCGCGCCGCGTCTATGTACCACTTCGAAAGTACCGAGCGCGTTTTCATTAAATATTGACACGGCCGCGTCCCATTTGATCGCGTCAAAGAATCCGAAATTCATTGAACCTGCGAAGTTATCGGAACGAGTGTACGTCGCAAGCACAAGACCATCGATAACGCTATACACCGATGATAAAGAGCTCCTTTAATGTTTAACACGTTGACTGCCAAGCTTATTTTACTATATTAGAACGGCGATGCTATGAAATACTACAGCGTTCGACTGAATTATGCAAAATGTAAAGAATGTGTAGGTATTGGAGACCAAAGGATCGCATCACTATTTTAATAACAACTGCATTTATAAAATAATAATTGCTACCCATTGCGAATATTTTGCATTTTGCAAATAGGCTTCATTGCAAATATTTTGCATTTTTAGTAAAATCTCTTGCATCGGTCACCGGTGACCATCATGTCAGTCAAAGTGTTAACAATAAAAGAACGGCTTCCTGCATAATTGACAAGTCCTAAAAGACATCCGCCCTTTTTTAATTAGTGATCTATCATAGTGGCGTTTCGCACCTTAATCAAGCCCAGCACCCACTAAATTGTCATGACGATCTGCGAAGATAAGACACATTCAACTCGCCCATCGTACGAACCGTTAACTTCTTTACTGCCCGTCAAACTCGCGGCGCACCTACAAATAGTTGACTTAGGAAATTAAGTCGAAACCGACGGCGAGGACTGTAAGTGCCGCCGGGTCGGATAAACCGTCAAACATTCGCTCTGACTCTTACGCGAGAGCGAACAATAGAAACGAACTTCCTGCCGGAGGCGCACGAGTGGGAACGCGCGCGCGTTAAATCTAGTTTAATCTCGCGGTTTCGCCGACGCGCGCTGTTGAACCTAAATTAACTTGGTGTCATCCTGACGCGGCAACATCTGGCGCCAGGCTTGCTTTACTTCGAGCATCAAAATTCTCCCGGGCGTTTCCCTTCTTCGTCTCGAGACCCTCTATCGACGAGGGCTTGCGGGATTTGTCTATTCGTCGCATAGTGTTATGCATCGCCTTTACTGTATGGTCATTCGGTGCGTCTATGACTGTGTCTATTGTTAAATTTAGTGGGACGCGCCATATTCCGGGCTCCTACAAAGTTCTGTCTTATCTAAGCAGTTTCTGACGATTTGCAGTCCCGCCCTTTATCGAGCATTTGCAATTCTGCGCAGTCATATTAGTACGATGACTGCCACGTGAAGTTAGATATGAACTTCATCAGCGCGTACCAAGACCCTGGGTGCATCATTCTTTAAGCCCAGCCGTGTAACATCAAGCTCGATAACTTCCTCCCATCTCTTATCTCGTCCAATTCAGCCAAGACTCAACGTGTCAAGCATCAGAATCCCTCGCTCAACAATTTCTTCCATACAGCGCGGAACCCATCGATTCCGTCCACTTGCCGCGATCTTCCTCCGCCGTCTCCGCGGCAAAACTCAGATCCTCATCGAATCCGCAGAACGACACGGCCGTAAGTCGCGCGGCAAACGCTCGTCGAACGTTCGTTCGTTACGGTCCGACGCGTCGTACGGGCGTCGCGACGCCAGGCGAATGGATTTAAACGTTCACGCTAGATTACGCAAATGGGACGATAATGCAGCGAATCATTTCCGCGGCGGAACCCGACGGCGGATAACTCGATCACCGATAGGTAGATGGGACTCTCGTGCCACCCCGTCCGTCGCTCTCTTCGCACATCTTTTACGCCTCTTCCCTTTCTTCGACCACCCCCTCCGGCCCCTTTTTTCGCCGCTCCTTATCCCGGCAAGAGGTTCTTTTTCGGCGCGCGTCGTTCGGCGTTACTTACATCACCGACTCGCAACGAGAACGCTTCGAAATTCCATGCAAATGGTAACGGCGACTGGGGGCCATTTGGCCGGCATCAGACACGCCGCGGCACAGAGTCGAGGCCGTCACGCATTCGGAATCCACGTCTGCTATCCTCCGGCCGAACGGCCAAATGTTTTTGGCACGAGAGACCTTTTGTAGGATAGAAGGGCGCTCGAATGGAAAGTGCGCGCGTCTCTATGGTAACCGCGCGATTCCTCGCCACTCTCTTTACGCCCGCTAAGGCGCAACCTAGACTAGCCAGCGAAGATGGCTGTTTCCGAAGGCAGCTTTTGTTGGAGTAATTAGTCGAATGACATTGTTGCGGGAGGCGTGCACTCGTTTTGACTTGTATGACAGTTGGTGTTCTTTGAAACGGCGTGTAATTGGGCGATAAATCGTGTAAATATTTCGGTATCCAAAGTTTTGGTTGATACTCAGAGAAATGATATGGGACGAATAAATGTGTGTAGTGCTCGAATTTTGATTTATTGTGAGGTTTCTTGAAGCGAGTGCGTGATGTGTGTGGATAGATGCGGTTATGTGTGTAATTACAAGAAAGGATGTGCCTACTGCGGTGTTAACGATTACGTAAGAAGTTAGCCATATTTAATTCCATCGGTAAAGTTAGACATAGATATATATTAGACAGTTAGATACCAATATATATATATATAAGAACAACAATAAATAATGGCTGCATCTAGTTATTAAAATTGAAGTACGAAATAATGTAATTTTAAATAAGAAATAACTTCTTAGACTAAGCGGTATATTTACATATAGATGAACCGCAGACACAAACGATTAAACAGTAGCTTTCAGAACAACTCTGCATTGAAAGACTTTGTTATGTAGGATTTATTTATATCAAATTAGAAAAGTTTGTGTGTGGTCTATACATATATGTATATATATATATATATGTGGTCTATATGGTCTATATGGTTCACCTATATGTAAATATACCGCTTAGTCTAAGAAGCTATTTCTTATTTGAAATTACATTATTTCGTACTTCAATTTTAATAACTAGATGCAGCCATTGTTTATTGTTTTTGTTTCAAATGAAAAGCGTCTGTGTGTGCTATCTAGTTTCCGCAGACGGTGGGTTGTTTGTTACAAATATCGCTGCGGGGCATTCGTTACTTTGTCACTGCCGATAGCGTTGACAGAAATCGAGCTTAACTTTTTGATAGATAATAAATTGGATGGAACGACAAATGGTGGAATAACTTTCCTTAACTGGGACGCGTCGATTTACGCGGAAAAATGTGCAGCAAAAAAGTTCGTATTTTCCCCCATTGCGACCGCACGTCAAGCCGAACTCGACATCGACCAGTCACTTCGTAAAAAGCATTGCAATAAATGTGTTACGAATGTCAATACGACACTAAAATATAAAGACACAAGTTCGAGCAAAAATGTACTAATTTTAACATACAACAAAAATGACACGCATCAAATGACTTAGAAAAAATGTAAATACTTCGTATCCCATACAGGTAGCTATCACAAGATTAATCAGTACATCCGTCTGTTCTATTTAACGTCTGCGTACTCGCAAAATAAATTCTTTGATCAAAGCGACGAAAGTAATTAAAAATCCCTCGCGCCGAATGGTCAAAAATTCCCATCAATCATTCTCCCGCTTCAAGATTCAATAGACGTCTGCCCGACTATCGTCCATTCGTCACTGCGAATCCAAAAACGTCGAGCACAAAGCGAAGCGACTTCGGTTGTCTCAGGTATTGCAGCGAGCAGTAAAATACAATAGAGGATGAAGATAGGACGGAGACGGCAAGAAGATTGCCCGATCAAATTAAACACCGTCAGAACTTTCGATCGAGTGTACCAATTTCCGGTCACGCCGGGGCTTCCGGGTTCCCGTGACACGATTAAGACGCAATTACGGCGGAAGCGCCTTAAGATCAGACAAGTGGCCTCGTCGTTATCCGTTACGACGTCGGGCTTCTCTCAACCCTAAACGACGCATCAAAATCTCGGCGAACCTGTGACCGCGTACCGTTGCCGCGTTTGACGTAAAGTCCCATCCCTCGCCCACGTTGTTCTCTCATGCAGCGTTCTCTCCTCAAAGTGAGCGCACTAATTTTCTCGACGGTCGGGCGAGTTTCCAGCCGGCAACTTGATTCCGATAAACGTAGACGTCGATATCGAAATGTGGAGTTTCGTTAGTCCGAAACTATGACGCCGATTCTAAAGGCGCTCGTAAAACTGAGTAAGCGAACGAAGGTGCGCGTTCGAGGATAGGTACGTCGTACTGATAAGTAGCTAGAGCCAATATCGGAATAATTATCGTCGAACGTCGGAATTGGATCGTAAAGGAAACTCGGGCAAATGTGTGAGACGACAGATTTCATGGCACATTTATACACCGCGGACTACACATAGAATATTTCTAGGTAGTATGGATCCCCTCTCGGGTGGCTATTATACGAAATGACAAAGCTGATGATGTACCTAGGGAAACAGACAACTCGTAAACTTCTGACCATGAGTCAGTCTGCCCCCAATAACTATAGCTCTTAAGCTAAGGCGCAAAATAGATAATAATTGGGATAAAGTGTGGAATTATTTTTGAAAATTACAACTGGCATATACTTTGAACGATTTTTTCAAGAACAACGACTGCTCCTTGTCAAGACGCGATTAAGTAGTCCTTTCAAACATTAAAATTAGCCACAGCAAACTCAACCTATTAATACCTAGTCAGCAAAGAAAAACTGCCGATGTGTGATCGATGTAAAACCGAGGACATATTCGTAGGTTACAGGTGATATAGCATATAGTATATAGATGTTTTCATCGTAATTGACTGTGTAAGATGCAAAATATTTATGTCCTGCTTAATTATTTCGAGGCTTCTGTATTCATACCGTTGCGCACTTAACAGTTTTTTCTATGGTAAGCTACCGTGGATGAATCTCGTTACAAATCGTTCTGCGACTCGTGACGCGAGGGTAGAATATAGAGGTAAATCGACAAAACTGAAATCTAATATCGGCATAATTATCATCGAACGATGAAATTGGATTCCAGAAGAATCTCGGCTGATTAGATAATACAGCGCGTTTCATGACACTTTCGTACATCACCTGCTAAAGATGGACCCTTTGTAGGTTAAAGATAATGTAACATACCGATACAGCTTCGTATAAATGGCTGTACGACATGCAAAATAATGACATGCCCTTAATTATCTCTAGGCATTCATTTTCATAGCGCTACGGAATTACCAGAGTTTTCCCTATAGTAATCCGCCACGGGCGAATCTCGTTACAAATCGTTCTGCGACTCGAGACGCGAGGGTAGAATGAAGAGCAAAATCGGCAAAACTGAAATCTAATGACGGCATAATTATCATCGAACGACGAAATTAGATTTCAGAAGAATCTCGGCTGATTAGATAATACAGCGCGTTTCCTGACACTTTCGTACATCACCTGCTAAAGATAGACCCTTTGTAGGTTAAAGATAATGTAACATACCGATACAGCTTCGTAGAAATGGCTGTACGACATGCAAAATAATGACATGCCCTTAATTATCTCTAGGCATTCATTTTCATAGCGCTACGGAATTACCAGAGTTTTCCCTATAGTAATCCGCCACGGGCGAATCTCGTTACGAATCCTTCGGCGACTCGTAACGCGAGGGTAGAGAGGAGAAGTAGATCGGCTGAGCTCAAAGCTACCACCCCCGCTCTCCACATGCATTACAGACTTTGTTCGTGAGGCGTGGACGGCATCAGCGTGTAACGTTTATTCCTCGCATGTAGGACTTATATACATCTCCCGCTTGGCTTCTCGGCCCGTATTTCCATCCGACGACCCCTTCCCTCTTTCCTTCCACCCCCTTCCAACCCCCGCAAACTCCCCGACAGCAACTCCGTGGTTATAACGAGCGAGACGCGCCAGTGCTACCAACTAGGCGAGTCTATAGCCCATCCCAGACTACTGCCACACCGCTAGCTTCCTGCCTACGACTAGCGTTTAACAGTGCAGGCACGCTCTCACCACCGGTGCTCAACCTACATTAATCTCGCGTCACCGCCATAGAAAATAATAGAAAGTGAAGAGCGCAGTTGGCATTCGCGGATGTGGTCTTCGAAGCTTTGAAATTGTGCGTGCGACGAAAATGGAATTGGGTTTCCAGTTGAATCGAAGTGTCGCTCGGTGTGCTGTGTCACCGCCTCACACAAGTAAATCATGTATGTGCTTACGGTACAGTTGATAACTATGCAAACTGTAGTATTTTTTTAACACGTTGACTGCCAAGCGTATTTTGCTATGTTAGAACCGCGATGCGATAAAATACTATAGAGTATGATTAAATCGTGTAAAATGAAGACAACGCAGACGTGTTAGAACCCGAAGTATTGAAGCATTCCAGTATCAATTGCTTTTACAAGATTGCAAATAACCCTTCATTGTGAATTTATTGCATTTTCAGTAAAATCTTTTGCATATTTTGCTCAAGCGTATTTTGCTATGTTAGAACAGCGATACGATGAAATACCGCAGAGTACGATTAAATCCCGCAAAAAGGAAGATAACGCAGAGGTATTAGAAGCCGAAGTATTGAAGCACGGTTCCAATATCAATTGCTTTCACTAGATTACAAATAGGCTTCATGTCGATTTTTTTTGCATTTACAGTAGAATATTTTACGCCGTGACCACCGTGGCAGTCAAAGTGTTAATTTAGTTTAACGCGAAGACAATCGATTACTAGAAATTGCTGTTTTGAACAATTTTAGCTTGTAAATTAGCAGGTGCGGTACTATTGCTATCTTTTTTTGATCACAAATGCGCTTCGTAGTGCCCGTACTATTTACTTTTCACGTATTTTATATATATCGCACATTATATATCGGCGAATAGCGTGTCGAGACCCTTTAAAGCACCTATCAAATTTTCCTATACAAAATCAGCCTGAATCAGCCATCGACTCCGTCGAAATTTCCCCGTGCATGATCATGTATGCAAGACAAATCGCTATTACACGTCGTAGATCACAACTCCGAAATCCACCGCAATTTACCGATCAATATAACTCCCATCACGGTTGAAGGAACGAGGTCAATAACGCGCCCTTTAACGCTAAACGGTGAAGTAAGGCGCCAGGCAAGGCATTTGACAGCGAAATAGCCGACCCTTGCTCCTGTGATCATCTTTGTACCCCTATTCGCTCGACTACCCCGCCCTATACTGATCATACGTGACCCAGGCTGTTCATCATCCGGCGACGTGACTTTCGAATCCTTCCGCCTTCAAAGGGAAATAGGCAAAGCTCCCGCGTCGACGGACGTCGGGGAGATAAGCGACGCCTATAACGTTTTCACGATCGAAAAAGCTCGCGACAGGTTGACCCAGTATGGTCTGGCAAACAAGTAAAAGCCCGTCGACCGGTCGAACGAAAGTTTATCCGAAAAGAGTCGAAGTCTCTACTGGTCGATGCTTTGCTTCCTCACGTACAGTTCGAATCTTGCGACAGCGTATATGCTGCACACATTACCGAAATTACGTGCGGTTTGCACTTTTTGCGGCAAAAATTGTACTGAAATGTTGCTGTAGCGGTAAAGACGCTTGTAAGTTGCACGTTACATTATTTTTGCTCTTATCATTTGAGCCGTTTATTTTGAAAGTGGCCTAACTCTATTTTTCAATATTTTCCGGTTACCATGGTTACGTGTACAAATTCATGTTATTTATCAGTAAATGTTATTTATCTCGATTTGAAGATAAATGGAATTAGGCCACTTTCAAAATAAACGGCTCATTTATAGGAGGCTGCGATTTCTTGTGCGTGGAAGCCTGAAGGACCTTCTACAGCGTTGGCCTATGTGTATAAATATCGCTGAAGAACTTTTTGAAAGTATGCTATGAGACCCGCGTAAGCACCGTATAACTATCGCGTGTAAAAAAGAGCGCGTAATGCGAGGGAACGGTCTAAGTTGAAACGTCTGGCCGCACATCAAAGTCGGATATATATTCATGCGGTACAAATGGAACGAGCTCGGGGAATGGTATAATACGCCAGTCGAGCGACTTAAGTAAATAATGAAAGCCGCCGAGTGGAAGACCGTTGGCAGGACGAGGATTCATCCTTCTCATCCCACGCCCAACTCGTCGGTTGTCTTTCCGCGCGGTGAACATTTTATGGAGCGGCGGGCATTATGATGCATAAAGTGCAACAAATCAGAATGTAAGTTACGTAACCCGCTCTTCTGCGCGTATTGCTACTTCAGTGGATGTTCTTCCGCCTTTTCCGTCTCGTTCTCCACTGTTTTCTCCTACCCTTACGTCGGCCCGTTTCCTGTTCCTTACTACTTGTCTTGCGATAACGTCTGATATGCAATGATACGGCCGCTTTCGAGGCGCAACACTTGTGGGAACTTTCAGTGTTTAGAATTTGAATAACGGTGCACAAAATAAATAGGATAAAACACAAAATTAACACAGTGACGTCGGATGACATATATGTGCGTCTTTTGGATTTTCACGCTCCCGTCGTAAGGTAAATGTTTCGATATCTCTTCGGTTATTCCGTAACAGATGCTTCGCGTGGTAAAACTGCAGTTATGTAAGAATTAAAAATTTGTCGAAAAATTGTTTATATGTATAAACACCGTGAAGTAGAAGTATATATTGGCAATTGTGTTCAAGCAGGTATAAACACCGTGAAGCATAAGTATATATTGGCAAATGTTTTCAAGCATATCATACAAAAACGGCAATTTCGATAATACCGATGACCTAACTGAAATGTCATATTTTCAATTTTACGAAGAAAGAAGCTGAAACCCACGGATAATAGGACCTTGAAAAGTATAAATTATTATGCAAACTAGGAATCTGCCACTTTTCCCAAAATTCCTTCGAAAAATATTAATTTAAAAATTAAATACTAAGAAAATATTAATTGGCATAGCAGTATTTTCTTAATATAATGCAACCGATCGAAATGTCCAAGAAAGCAATATATTAAGTGACTGCATCCATTAGTTTATTATTTCGATGACTGTAAGTATGTATCGTTACTTCGGTGTGTTTACTAATTACGTATTTCCATAGCATATCTACGTTTCCGATACATTACATAATTTCGCACAGAAGCATATGTTAAAGAAACTTTTTGAACGCCAAGCGCTAAGCGATTAGTTGAAGAGAACGAAGAAATCGCACCACGATATCCGCAAAAGTAAAAACTCCGAATAGAACGGCTTCCGCGCGGGGCATTCATCACGCCAACGTTTCCAACCAAATATTGGAAATCGCTGTCATAGGGCGCGAGAAAACGGGAACGAACGAACGAAGAAGAAGAAGACGCGGACACGTCCAGAGCCGCTCTTTTCATTTCTTCGCCGGTACGTGTCCGGCATCGCGAACATTCAATGCATAAGAAGCACGATCGAATATAAATCATGCCTTTGTATTTCTGCCGGCAATCCCGCAGAGACAGTTGAATAATTTCTGAAACGCCTCCGTACGTGCGGCGACGTCGTAATTTACGGCGTTCGACGTGAGAGAGACGATGGATGCACGCTCGAGATTCGGCAGTCGAAATCATTCTGCCGCTTGGAATCGCACTGGATTTCCGATGGGTTTTCTGCATCTCGATATCCGGGAAACGACACGTCTGAGAATTGCCTCGTTACAGAACGCAATTCCGTTTTATATGCCTTCGACACCTTGTACCGTTGACTTACCGTTTTTTCGAATCGTTTCGCTTGCCCTAAGACAATGACTACATTTGACAACGTTTAACAACAGCTCGTTCAAAAAATGCCTCAGCCGCAACACGACTAATTCGACATAACAATCGCACGCGATACTTCGAGAAACCGACCGGACAATTTGTTCCGAAATGTTGAACAAACGAATTTTGAATGTGCATAGGACATACAGTTAACACGTTGACTGCCACGGTGGTCAACCTGCGACCGGTGCAAAAATTTTTGCTAAAAATGCAAAAAATTCGCAATGAAGCCTATTTGCAGTATTGTAAAAGCAATTGATATCGGAACGGTGCTTCAATGGCAGTCAACTTTAAGAAACGCTTACTTTTATAATTGCCTTAGATAAAGTTTTATTTGAAATCCAAGTGACGCTTCGCACTAATCACGTGAATATAAACGGATCTAAACAAGGAAACTAAAAAATAAAGTGGTCACCGTTGACCAACGTGCAAATATTTTGTCCGTCGCTATTCTGCTTTGAGTAGCAATTATTATTTTATAAATGCAATTGTTATATGGAATAGGGATGTTTTTGGTCGGTCATTGAGCGGACCTGTTACACGAGCGTATCCAGGGCTGGCAGGTATTACTGCGCTGGGTAGGTCATAAAAATTGATTTTGCATAATTCAGTCGAACGCTGTAGTATTTCATAGCATCGCCGTTCTAATATAGTAAAATACGCTTGGCAGCCAACGTGTTAATGAACGCTTACTTTTATAATTGCCTTAGATAAAGTCTTATTGGAAACCCCAGTGACTCTTCGCACCAATCACGTGAATATAAACGGATCTAAACAAGGAAACTAAAAAATAAAGGAAAACCGTTGCGGCGTGCAAATATTTTGTCCGTGCGCTATTCTGCTTTATGCCCAATATTGAACGGATGCAATCATCGTTATGGAAAATCGTTTTTGGTCGGTCATTGAGCGACGTTACAGAGCGTTCCAGGGCTGGCAGAAGATTTCGCTGGGTAGGTCGTCAAAATGATTATCGTGGGCGTCGCTGTGAATTACATCGCGGTAACTAGATGATCAACGAGCTTATTGCGCTGGTTTTGCACGGTTAACACGTTACTGCCGGGCGTTGTGCTATATTAGCCGGCAATGCTATCGACTTTTCTTCATCGTTCGACTAAATTATGCCGCTTCCATAATTGCATTTTCCCGCTATTCAACGCAATCGCAATCATCGTTAAACTTAAAATCGATATCGCGTAAGCGACTTCGACCGACGAAGAGCCGTTAGGAAAGCTGTGCAGAAGATGTTCGTAAGCGGAAGAAATCGGCAGAAATTATTATCGTGGACAAATCGGTACGAATTACATCGCGTTCTATATGATAAGAGTTTTGGTGGTATCTGACACGGTTAACACGTTGACTGCCAAGCGTACTTTACTATATTAGAACTATGGCGATGCTATGAAATATGAACCGTACTTTACTATATTAGAACTAAGGCGATACTATGAAATACTACAGCGTTCGACTAAATTATGCAAAATGTAAATAATGTGCAGGTATTGGACACCCAAGGATCGCATCACTATTCTGACAATAACTGCAATTATAAAATAATTGTTTGTTGTTATTTTCGATCTTCAGTAAAATTTCTTGCGTCGGTCACCGACCATCATGGCAGTCAAAGTGTTAAAGAAGTGGTTTCACCAACGAACGTATCAATCGCAGGTAGTTTTCGGAGTAACCACCGTTTCGTATGTCTCTGCTGTTTTGAATGTTGCTTAGCTTGGATTAGACGTTTTGAAATAGTGCATTGTAAACTGTCTCTTTCTCTGCCTTCAAAGACAGCGCTTCTATGCCGAAGAACGTGTGCACGTATAACATTATCAGAGTGAAGAGAAGACTACCGTCAATTGTGAAGCGCAGACGTTGCAACGTTTCCCATCTCCCCCCGAGACTCTCTCCGTTAATTTTGAACGTCGTAAATCACCGGGAATACTCCTCGCGCGCGTCAAGTTCACTCAGCAGCTTCTGTCTGGAGGTGCTTTATGGATTCATCTTGGGGCGAGAGTTAACAGGTTGGTAAGAACGAGGGGGCAATACGTTGCCTTTCAGGCTATTCGGCTTCTTCGCGCAACGCAGCTAAATATCTCGGCAACATTTTCCTACGTCACGACTGAATCATTACCGTGCACTGCGTCAACACCGAAAATCTTCATCTGGGTTAACAGACGCAGGCCACCAAGAATGCGCTTGCAGAAGGTCAGTGCAAAATGTTCGACTTAAGTTCCGAAAGAAGCCGAATAAATAAGCTGCGCCTTACGTTTCACCTGACAAATTCCTGTCATCCCTGGAGAACTTTTGAATAAGCAACAGTTTACTCTAAAAGTTAACCTTCGCTTCCTGGCTAACGGCAAACTACATTATGGGACTGAAAAAATGAATAATGCACCAGAAAATGAGAGCGACCGCAAGTTGTACAAAAACAGAACAAACAAGCTGTTGCGCTGTACCTGTAATGGTAGTATAGTGCGATATTTCAAGTAATAGAACTTGTCCCTTTCTAACCTCGATGATTCCAATTTTTTCTACCACCACTCAGCTCTTTAACAATATTCAAATACAATAACAAATTTTTGACCTGCAGACTCACAATTCGGTGGAGTACACGTCGCAGCGAATAAATCAATTTTACACAGCATTCCCTCAAGTGATTTTATCTCATAAAAACGACTAACACACGAGGTCACGATTAGTGAGATAATTAAGCTCGTCTCCCGGGAATACGGTCGACGCATACGTCTGACGCCATCGGTTCCCTTTGGCACGTGACAAATTCGTCACGACTGCCACCCACAACACCAGCGATAACTTGCCTTTCAGAAGAACGAGCGGCTGGTGAATTTCCGTCGATTGCCGGTAAAGCCGTAATCCAGCGGACCCAAATAAAGAGAGAATTTGTGGATTAACCCATTGACTGCCACGCAAATTTAGCGCGTCTTGCCCTGGGTGCCACAGTTTTATTTTAAAGAAGACATGAAGTTTCAAAAAATATAATAATATTAAATTACTGATATAATATTGTAATTGTAAAATTGTATGGCATTCACAGTATTTTTATTGAAAGAAAAACACTTTTGGTACAGACGTTTACTACGAGATATATCGTAGTTGGCAGTCAATGGGTTAACACATACGGCAGTATAAATAAATATTTGACACAAGTTTTCGAGGAAACCAAACAAATAAATGATAACACGCATTTTCAAATAAAAATCACCTGACAAATTATCTCTTCTCACAATTCTCACCATAACATCAACAATTTTCATTAAACAGCACCGTTTGCCTTTTCGCTAATGACAAACTGCATTACGCCACCAGAGAGAACCAGGAAGACGCCGTAAAACGGAGTCGACCCAGGTTTTCGCAAAAATCGAACAAACAACCGATAACTTGCCTTTCGAAAGGACGATCGACTGGCGAATTTCCGTCGATCGCCGGTAAAAGCGCAATCTAACTTAGACGGGAATGGAAAGAGAATTTGCGGAATAATGCGGCAAATTGGGATGAGCCTGGAAAGAGAACTTCCGAGTACGTGGATGCGAGTGTTCGATAAAGCGAGAGAACGCGAGAGCGTGTGAGTGAGTGAATGAGAGAGACAGAGAGAGACTGAGAGAGATGATGATGAGAGACGAAGAAGAGGCAGGACGTTTCGAGAGCTGGCCACGATGACCAAAGTCTGATTAGACGAGGATTACTAGCGCTAATGCCGGTGAAATCCGGCAGGGCTGACCAGGCGGCGGTCGGTTGGAGGCCAAAGAGAAGGGCAAACGAGCAAAAGGGTAAAAGGGTCCGGCGGTGCAATGGGCCGGCAAACTGATGTGGCCCTGCCGCCCGGCCAAATTGATTTACTTGACAAAGATTGAGTTACCGAATTAGAGCTGGCCGCTCTGTCCCTCCTACCGTTGCCCGTTATTCAAACCCTTCGCTGTAATGATGCGGCGCGATCGCGACTTCGTTTATAGTCGAGGAGATCGACTTCACTTCGTCAGGATTAACCTTTTGCGCTTAGACTAACGGCCCCTTGTTTCTTTTTTCGATCGACGTGCAACGGGACATTTACTCCGTTTCACGGGCTGACTTCAACTCGACTTCGTGAATCGCGTGGACGAAAGAAGAGGTACTTTTTTGGAAGCGAGAAGCTAGAGGAAAAGTATTGATAATTGTAATGGGCAAGTATGCGGAACGGTAGTTTGAAACGTGGTTTTTTGGGGCGTTAAAAAATTCGGGGGAAATTATGATTTCATGTGGGACAAATTTAGTAATTGTTACCGTAGTGAAAACCGTTAAAATATTTCCTCTCAAAGTATACGCTACATTATTAAAATGCTTTATGTAATAATCGGTTGGTCGTAAATAGTACATATCTACTGGGAAGCTACAACAAAACAAATGTAATAACAAAATATAAAATGTAAATAACTACTAACATCCAAAGTGCACCCATAATCATCAAATCATCTATCAAATCTACAACCGCATTGATTATTTGCAACTAAACAAAATCTGTCAATTTTATATTAAACGTTATAAATAAATGCCACGTATTTTATTAAACGCCACTGTTATTCCAGTGCTTCCGCTGAGCGAATGAAATATCTGACTTGCTCTGTCGCCACGGTTTTTTTTCCTTCGCAAGAAAACATATTTTACCCAGCAACAAGGAATTTCGCGAACGATCTTATCGATGCGCGATGCGGAAGTCGTTCGAGTCAGTTCGCCCCGGGTACGATACAAATGCCGAAGCTTATCTGAAATGGATCCCGCGAACGAACCGGTACTTTATTGCCCGGGGGGCTTGATTAATCGTCCGAACGATCGACGTTGCGCGCGAGGCAAAACGTTGCCGACTGATCTGAGGCTAGACGTTATAAACGTGCGACGGCGATCACCATTCTTTCGCGAGACGATTCGCCGCTATCGTCGAACCAATTATCGTCCGAGCTCGTCTCCTCGCCGCCTGAAGAAGCTTACGACGAATGAGAAGCGCGTAAAACTCTTATCCGTCAGCTGGCGGCCATGCGAGGAAGCGGAAAACGTTCCGAAGAAAAGAAGAAAGTGAAAAGAAGAGGAGCGACGGGACGTCGAGGGAAGCAGTAAAAGATGAGGTCAATTAGCGCAAGTATAGATGATTGCGGGGTAGGTAGCGACAAGGCAGACAAATGGGGCGGCCGAATTATAAAAGTACGGCGGGTGGAACGATACGTAGGGCGGTTGTGCCTAAAATCATCTTTTTCGGTCGACTTCTGTAGAATGCAAGGAAATGGAATATTCAAACGTAAAGCTATATACTTTAACAATAAAAACAGAATCACAAGCCAGTTTTGATAACTGCATAATATACTTGTTAACACGTTGACTGCCGAGCGTATTTTACTATATTAGAACGGCGATGCTATGAAATACTACACCGTTCAACTGAATTATGCAAAATGTAAATAATATGCAGGTATTGGAAACCAAAGGATCGCATCACTATTCTAATAACAACTGCATTTATAAAATAATAATTGCTACCCATTGTGAATATTTTGTGTGTATGAAGTGTTAAAGACTGGCTAGAAATTAAATTCACTGACAAACGAGTGGAACGGATGTATAAATACGGATATAGAGTTCCCCCAGACATTAACGTTACGTACAAATATATCCAGGGCGAAGGGTCAACAATTCTGTCCCAACTTTCCTTTCCCCAAACCTTAAAATCAGATCGTGACAAACTGACCATCATACCGTCACAGCATCTATCATCGCCGACGCCCCGCTTTATCTTTCTACTATCGGTACCAGGGGGTAATCTTCGGCATATCGGGCAGTAAACGCCGCCATAAAACGACGATAAAACGCGGATGTCGACAAGTTTTCGGACACAAGTCCATCCGAAAGTCGAGCTCTTCCGTCACACGATCGTCTCGCTTCGTTCCACTTAGCAAATCGTACGGTCACGTTTGTCTGACCGAGTTCATTATCAGTTCCCGCGTATCTACCCGCCGTCGAGAGGATCAGGTGGAACGGCATTACGCGGCAATCGATTGTTAATTGTAATCCGCCGTGACGATAATCAGCGGGGAACGAATCCAACGGAAGTCTAGAACGACTCGTGAAAAACTTCGAAAAACACTCGATGGAAGTATTTAGAAAACACTATGTAATGGTGAAATTAATTTGATTGCACTGATTAATTAATTTAATGTTAGCTTATTACATTTGTTGCACTTTTGTTTTGCCGTTTTTCTTTGCCTTTGGGCAAATTCCTTATTGCATTAACATATGTTACTTAGGCATTCTGTATTCCGTGTATATATATATATATATATTATACATTCCTGTGTCGAAGGTCTAACGTTTGCCACTGGGTTTTATCCTTTGACAGTGCCGATAAATACGTGAGCAAAACAATCGGCATAAATACGCTGAATGTTTGCGACGCTCAACTGTGATGGAATTTGTTTAATTGATAATACGGACGTGCTTCAGCGTATGAAATATATTCATACCAGCTATCGCCACGTCCGAAGTTAAATTAAATTAATTTTGCAAAGTATCGAGAATCGCGGTGTGAGAAAATCAGCATATAAAGTTTTGCGTGAAAATTCAAATCCCCACGAACGCGACACCCGGTACGTTGCACCTCGCGCACTGATATGATCTGGCGAAGTGAAATGAGATGAGACTGTGAGAAGAAAGACGCCAGGAAGGACATGGGGGCGGAACGAAGAGGCGGCGAAATGAAATGAAGTGAAAAGAAATGAAATAAAGGTTTCATTATTTTCGCGGGATACATTTCTGGCGACTTAGGAAACGTCAGGTGACGTGACAAACGATGGGGGCATTCCTTCGGAATTAAATACGCCCCCGCGACCCTCTTCCCGTCTACCGCCACGAACCACTACTACCAACATCGCCGCCGACGAACACTGCCAACCACCGACGTAACGATGGCGAAATGAAAAAGGAAGAGGGGCGAGCACGAATCGGCGAAGTAGAGGGTGGGAAAATGTGGCTGCGAGAGAAAGAGAGCGCGGGCAGTTTTGGCGGTTTATTAAGGTACAATAATCCTGATGCCTGCTATTGCATCGTTGCAACGACCGAGTGAGTAATCGGCGAGTCAACTCGGGAATGGCTGGAATTGCCGGCGATTCATTCTGCGGCGGAAAACTTATCGCCTGTATTTAGTCGTGGCAAAAATGCTCGACCTTTATCGCGCGACGAACCGAGTAAGTGAAACTAGGAAAAATTATGCGAAAGGTATCATGCAGAACGGGTGAATTTGTAGAGGGAGATTTTTCGAAAGGGTATAAATGCGGAATTTATATTAGATAATCGTCATAGCGGGAACGTGCTTGCGAATGTGGACAACGATTATGGTACATCCAATTTTATTTTTATTATCCAATTTTTACACGCATCGCATTAAGATAACCCGATGAGATAATTTGAAGCGGAGCCTATAATAAGCTGTAGCTTATGACGAGCAATTGGATTATATAATTAGACAAGGATGTGACGCTGTGCAGTCAAAGGCGACAATGTCGAAATTGAGGAAAATCTCTGCATGTAAAAAAATATAAATCTTTTAAACACTATCTCATCAGTGAAATTATGAACTCGCATATTTGATATTGAATATGTACGGCACTATGCCACATCTCATTTCTGGCACTCGTGACGCAGTGCTAGCAAATCCCTATCCCTCGCGTTTGTTACGCAAATCGTAAAGTAATAATCTTTTTACGCAAACCGCAAAATAATAATCTTGTACCGCCAGAATACTCATAACCCAGAACCAATTTCATTTCTTCTTAATTCCATCAATCTCATTACCAAAGCGCACAATCACTGCATACGTTTCGTAAAATAATCCCCTTTCGATCCCACTTCCACTTTGACACCTGAGAATCTCATATAATATTCGTAATATAAGAACATAAAAATCGCGACGTAAATTTGGATCAAAGGAACAGGTTCCACGTCCGCGCACGTTATTGCGTCAAGTATATTACGTTCAATGGGGTCACCGTTAGACCATAGATCTGAAGACCGGCAATGGTAACCATAGAAACCTTAGAGGACTTAGAGGGTTGTCCAGCTTGCCGCGACTGATTCGTCGCAACGGCGTGCAAAGCAGAGTACGGGTACCTGGACGTAGGTGGAAGAAGATAGGAGTGGATCTGCTTGATGGAACGACCGACGTAACGGATAGCGACGCGGGTATACGCGAGAGTCCGCGCGAGCGACGGCCCGGTTTATTGCACAGGATTAAACCTCCACGTGACTGGGGCCTCAGAGACCACTATTCCGACTCCTCTCAGCCTCAAGAAATCCTCTCTATTTCGCGTCACAGTTACCTTTTCCTACTTCTCGCTTCTTTCCTTCCTAACCAAAGAACCGACCGCAAACTGAACGCACTATACTACCGATAAAGGACAGTTAAACCATTTGCATCGTTTGACGGAATAATCCGCGAACAAAAACTGACCATTATCACCGGGAGCGGATAAATCCGCACACAATCATTTTTGTTTCCAGCTTATCAGCAATCGTTAGGGTCTCTACGATAAACAAATAACAAAGAATCTTGTGTAAAATATTATTTTTCTTATTTTTCTGACTGTAAGTTCAAAATAATAAAATAATAAAAAAATAATAGATAATAAAATTTAACACGTTGACTGCCAAGCGTATTTTACTATGTTAGGACCGCGACCCGTTAGAATACTGCACAGTGTAATTAAATCGTGCAAAATGCAAGTGACGCAAAATTGTTGGAAGTCGAAGTATTCGATAGCATGGTTTCAATATCGATTGCTTTTACAAAATTGCAAGTAAGCTTGATTGTGAATTTTTTGCATTTGGAGTCTAATGTTTTGCGCCGGTCACCGATGACCACCGTGGCAGTTAACGTGTTAACAAAATTAGGTTACCATAATGAATTACAATTCGGATTCGGATTCAAGCATAGAAATGCAAATATCCCATAAGCGTAAACGTGCTATAGCTCTAATAGATAGTAGTGAAGATGACCAACCCAATAATATTGAAATTGGAGATTTCTTATGGGAAAGACGAAATTGTATGCCAACATTACATGATTTTACTGCTGTAAGTGGTGCAACCATCAACGTTAATAGAATGTCCAGGCGCAATGTTTTCAAATTATTTTTCAACGTGGAACTAGTCCAAAAAATATTGAATAACCCTATAACACTATTTCTAATGAGAATAAACACTAAAAGTCTTCCTTGCGCATGCTGGTATCGGCAACGTTTAGCTGCGCAGTCCGATTTTTTAATAAGATTGCGGATTTAGAGTGATGATGCAAATGGGTTAACGCAGCATTTCTTATGCCGGAATAGATTACGCGATTGTTTTTCAAGTTTGGAATAGAGTTATTTAACCCTTTGAGTCCCATGCTGCGCGATCGCGCTGTTCAGGTTTCATGTCAAAAAGTCCTAGTAGTTTTAATGCGATGCGCTATTGTCGATACGCGCACAATTTTACTGATAATTATTCTTCGCATAGTTACTGTTTTGGTGTGAACCATGTGCGCAAAACATTTTGTCTCTAATTTCCATTACTTTAAATCATTGACTTAAATCACTTAATAAACACAACCGCTATTGCCTCATTTGACGTTTCCCGACATAAATTTCTCGACAAGATTTTCTGAATAACCTCTGGTATCCAAATGGTTAAGGGACGCTAACGGAAGCTGCTTGGACTTTAGATTTTTATGATTGAGACCGGAGGATTTGATAATAGCATCTGTTGTGGGAGAGACGACGAACCTTGAGTCGGGAGATAATTTGTTAACGTGGGATCGTTGAACTTAATTACGGACTTAAAATACGTCGATACACGATGGGTGCTGTAAAACAGCCAGCCGACATTAATGAGCCCATTAAAGTGGTTTTGATGCTAGCGGCGCGTTAAATTCTACAACGCTACGAACACACGCGTGTTACATTTACGAGCTTGCGGCAGACGCAGAAGGAGAAAGGATCGTGAAAAAGTTTGTAACGTGTGCGTGGCTTTAACGACTGTCCATGAATGAGAAAGAAGCGATCAGAGAGGAAAACTGTTTCCACAGAGCACTGTATACGAGACTACCCAGGCAACATTGGTCCACGATTTTATTCGTGCCACGTGAAACCAACGTGGAAGGTCAGAGTGGAAAGCTCTTCGGACAGAATGCGCGCTCTATGTTAAACCACTTTCAGCGGTCTACGCAGGGGCGGTACGTCAAACCACTTTTCAAGCAATTTCGGAAAACCTCCAACGTTTGGAAGCTGCTCCCCGCTGCGACAAACGTCGTTTTCCGCCATCATTGTCATCAGAACCAAACCCATAGCTGCCCACAAAACATTACCCCAGTTTCAGTATAAATGCAGATCACCGTTCTCCCACAGCTTCCGCCACCAAACGTATCATTCTAAAATAAAAACCACCGTCGAACTTTCCGCACAATACAAACTGCCGTTTAATCCTCGCGCAAACTCGCCCCGAAGATTCATAATGCCATCCGAATTACAAAACCATTATTTGCAGGTCGACATCCCTTACGCTCCCCACCCGCGATAAAATCTAATGCGTCCATTCTGAAAGCAGTTAACGTCCGTCGAAAATTGACGTCGACAAAGAGTCCCGGCAATGGCTCACGGCGTCGGATTCGACAGCAATTACAGTTCGATCTTAACGTATCCGTATTCGACCGCAATTCCTGGGCAGCGCAAAGAGGGGGAGAGAAAGTGGGGGAGGACTAAGCAATTCTCCGGGCGGTATCGCGCGGGCCGAGAGAAACTCTAGCGCAGGGTCCATTCAGGCGAACTGGGCTAAGCTGAATGGATCGCGGGGCATCAGGAAGCTATTTGTTCGATCGCAACAATGGACGAGCCAATGCCACCCTCTCTCTCCACGGACCCAAAGACCGGTTGGGCAAGCTCACCCCATCCGCCAGCATGGTCCTCACCCCCTCCCTTCGTCCCTTCCTCATTCCGCCCACCCATTCCCGCCGCCCTCAGCTTCTACCCCTTCAGCCGCCACGGCCCTGCACGGTATTAAGATAAAGAGAAGCACTACGCCGACACCGCAAAGCTATGGTACACGCCGCTAAATCAGTGTCAGCCGCGGCCGAGGAGCGAAATACAAACGGCATTGGGTATGTACCTTACCCTTAGCTAACCACCTTCTTCGCCCACCTCGCCGACCGTAGACCTCCCCCTCGATAGAAAGCTATACGATGCCATCTGATACGCCTCGCCGCTCTCTCCTCGCAGAGGGCAGCCGGATATCGCGGGGCCGTAGTATTTCAGACGTCGTCTTCGCTCGTGCATGAATAATCGAACGCTCCCGGGCCGCCGCGGAAAAATCTGCATAGACCGATCGTGCGGAACGCGCGCTGAATTATTTCGCAGGATCGCGTAATGTATCTCGACGGCGGAAGCGATTCTTTGTCTCCTGCACTTCGACGCCGCGTTTCTTTGCGCCCGGAGGAATGCGGTCGCGTGGATGCGCATTGCCAATTAATGATGAATGCGAGGAGTGTGTAACGGGGTGTTTTAAACTAGTTTTAGACAGTGTGTTGTTTAAGACGTTGACTGCCATGCGTATTTTGCTGTATTAGAACGGCGATGCTATGAAATACTACAGCGTTTGATTGAATTATGCAAAATGGAAATAATGTGCAGGTATTGGAGACCAAAGGATCGCATCACTGTTCTAATAACAACCGCGTTTATAAAATAATAATTGCTACCCATTGCGAATATTTTGGATCTTCACCAAAATCTCTTGCGTCGGTCATCGGTGACCATCACGGCAGTCAAAGTGATAATAGTAATGTGTTGGATGCTGCAATCGTTTGGAGAACGAAAGAAAATTTAGATGACTACTTGTCTTGACTACTTGACTTGACTACTAGATGTATACTTGAGGAAACTTCGACGACAGTGTTTGTCGATGCCAAGACTTTGTTGTCGCGTAACTGGACATTGTTTGTCAATTATAAGTATTAGAAGTGACGGATTATATTTAATTATTTCCGAATAGCTTGTGTTTACATTCAGGAACATTATATTAATACTTTACCGACTGCTATTGACTGAAGATGCCTATTATGTAGTATGCGCCTATTTGTAAAGCTTTATAATTGAAAAATACTGAATGTGTTGCTGAGAATTGTTTGGTTTCAAAGCAGTGTAATTTTATCGTCATTTAGAATTGTCATAATATCATCTGATATTTATTTTATCTAATATAATCGTTGACCACTGAAAAGCCGATTAATCGACTACCGGTAAATAGCAGTTGGAACCGAAAAGTCGATTAATCGGCTAGCGGTCGTTAAAGTGTTAACATGTTGAGTATTTAATGTACGTGACTGTAAACTATTTCTGGTGACATATCTATACTTTATAATAATGTGTTTGTCGCAAAAATCGTCTGAAGACCGAAATAAAATTTAATTCACCCTCTTGCTTATGAAAACTTCGACGCTAGAGTTCGGCGATTATAAATACTTCTAACGACGGATTATACTCAAATAGCTTTTAATCACTGGTGCTCATGTCCAGCAGCGCTCTATTAACGCGCCGCGTATTTAACGTGCGAGTCTGGAATCAATCAACACCGCACAGTAGAAAAAACAGAGCTCGTTAATTAGAGAGCTCACATCCACACTCGCACGGTCCGTCGAGACAATTCGCGCAAGAAATTTGAACACGCTACGTGGCATACAGCAGCACACACGTACCATAGCTCGACGTTGAACAGTAATCAGCGTCGGACCTAGGAGCCCAGTTCGTGTAGATCTCCAGGCTACTTCGCGAGTGCAAACTCGCACGGAATGCGAACGAACTTGGATGTCCGAGGTCGGGCAAAGCCTCGAGACGGACATTTCAAAAGAGTGCACATTTGCACGCGCGAGTGACTGCGACCCTTCCTACGTGCAGAGACACGGAAAACGAAAGAAGGAGACAGCGAGAGATGGAGAAACGGAAAAAAGTGGGACAAGTACGTGCACGCCCGACCCTCACTCTCTGAAGGGAAACGTTAAGTCGGATTCAGCGTGTAAATTGCGCCCAGTCGTGTGCCACTGAAATGGTACCGACGCAAATAAAAAGATTTCGGAATCCGGTGAGCTTAACGAGACGAAGTTTCTTCGGATAATGAAGGAATTGGACATTAGCCGAAAGCTAGTCTCTCCCGGACAGCTTTACCTTTCCATGTTTTGATCTCAGCTTAAATCAAGTGCGTAGGTGACGGTGAAAAACGCGAAATCCGAAACATATTGACGTACCGGTACACGTATATACGACTCTATGGTAAATAAGTAAAGTGTGTGTGTTTTATTGGCGGGTTCATTAACGTGCTGAAAGTTTACGGAAAAACAAACGAAGACAGTTTGGAATTGGAGATTTCGACGTCGAAATCGGCGCGATACTCGGCGGCACTCCGCGTAACAAGCGACCAGTATCGAGATCTCGGATTACTGGGTCAACAGTCATTACAGGGTATCGAGGTCTCACCAGAAAACTTTTGTATTACACCGCTCGAACACGGTTCGTTACCGGGTTATAAAGGAAGAAAAGGAAGGAAGATATTTATTGAGTCGCGGTGGAGAATATCAGGTTGGAATCTTGAACATTTGCATAAAGCCGGACAGCAGTATCGGCGAGTGTCAGAACAGGGTGCTATGAACCCTTTTATACCGGCCCCCTCTTCAACCCCCCACCGACGCCTTTCTTTCACGGAGCCATCGTAAATGGAGTCGAAGTTTCGCGTGTCGCTAATTTAGGACTTCTGGCTCGTCCCATTATCGATAGTTCGCAGTCTCTAATTAGTCAGGGCATCGTTACCCTCAGCAAAGGTCTACCCTCGGTCGAGTAGAAACGCCCTCTTAGAGGCGAGGCTGGGTCGACGACTAACAAGTATCCAAGATTAAAGATCTGCTCGGGGACCGACACAACTCATCGGTAAATGCAAAATTGCGAATCGTCCTGTCTGACACGAGGCTCAATGAAATTGCTTTGACGCGAGAAAAGTCGCACCGTTAATGGAGGCAAATTAAATATTGCTAAATGTCCGCCGTGAGTGCTCAATTCCTCACACTTCACGATCTCGCGTATTTCGTAAAGCATTCGAGAAGAGACGACACTAAAATTTTATAAGTGGCAAGAGCAATCCCCTCAGTTAATTCAAATTCTATGGTACTACCACATTCGAAATCTCCTGAAATATATAGTCGAGTAAGTGTACCTATAGTGATGCAAATCGAATATCATCACTAAGTATCTACTGTGACTATCTAATTCCTTACACTTTACAGTCTAACAGTTCATACAACGGCGACACTAAAATTTTATAAGTGGCAAGAGCAATCCCCTTAGTTAATTCAAATTCTATGGTGTTATGACATTCGAAATCTCCTGAAACATACGGTCGAGTAAGTGTACCTTCAGTGATGCAAATCGAATATCATCACCAAGTATCTACTGCGACTATCTAATTCCTCACACTTTACAGTCTAACAGTTCATACAGCGGCGACATTAAAATTTTATAAGTGGCGAGAGCAATCGCCTTAGTTAATTCAAATTCTACGGTGTTATGACATTCGAAATCTCCTGAAACATACGGTCGAGTAAGTGTACCTTCAGTGATGCAAATCGAATATCATCACTAAGTATCTACTGCGACTATCTAATTCCTCACACTTTACAGACTAACAGTTCATACAGCGGCGACACTAAAATTTTATAAGTGGCAAGAGCAATCCCCTTAGTTAATTCAAATTCTACGGTGTTATGACATTCGAAATCTTCTGAAACATACGGTCGAGTAAGTGTACCTTCAGTGATGCAAATCGAATATCATCACTAAGTATCTACTGTAACTATCTAATTCCTTACACTTTACAGTCTAACAGTTCATACAGCGGCGACACTAAAATTCGATAAGTCACGAACGCAATCCTCTTAGGCAGAAATTCAAATCCTACCGTACCGTCATCCGAAGCTTCCCGAAGCGATATGCTCGAGTAAGTGTACGTTATCCGAGATCGGATGTTTCGACGTGAAACGTGTTCTCCGGGCGAAGCTACAAACTCTCTGATCATCGGTATAGAAAGGCGAGAAACGACCAACTGTCGAAAATTCACAAACGTTGCATCGTCAGCCCGACGCTTTTTTTACGAGTAACAAAATGCCGAATCGGGACGATGAGCAGGAATTGTCAACGGGCCGATGAGCAGGAATTTGAGAGAAGTGGGTGTGGGTATTCCGATCGGTCAGGTCACGTTCTCTTCCGCTGATTCGAGATCCTGGAAGGGGCCCAATTGGTGCTTAAGTGGAACCGTTATCCGCTATCGAAATTACCGTCAGGACGCTCTCTCGATGCCTCTCCTCCTCCCTTCCGCCCCCTCTACCAGCACGTACGAACCGCGTAATGGTAACGACGTTAAACATGTGCTACAGGTACCGCCGACCAGTCTGCCTCGATTCTACCGACAGAAATTTGCCCCGCGTTAAAGATCTAGTCTGATGCCCGTTCAATTGCAGCGAGGTTCGTAGAATTTCTAGATGAAGTCGTTCCTTGCTGGTGTCGGTACGTTCCGACGTTAATAAATGTGGATTCTAGTAGAGGTATAATGAAATATAGACGAAACAATAAATTCTCAAAAGCAAATCCCTTTTTTCGAGAATAAAATATCAGGAGCAATATTTCGGAAATCGACGGGAAGTGATCGGTTGCCTAAACACTGAATAGAAATCCACATTTATGATTTATTATGCTGGGATTTAGTAACGGTATAATCAGATGTAGGCGAAGCACTAAATTGTCAGAAGCCGATCTGTCGTTTCGTTATTCATTCATAAGTCATTCCTTGCTGGTGTCGGTACATTCCGACGTTAATAAATGTGGGTTCTAGTAGAGGTACAATCAGATATAGACGAAACAATAAATTGTCAAAAGCAAATCCCTTTTTTCGAGAATAAAACATTAGGAGCAATATTTCGGAAATCGACGGGAAGTGATTGGTTCCCTGAACACTGCATAGAAATCCGCATTTATAATTTATTATGCTAGGGTTTAGTAACGGTATAATCAGACGTAGGCGAAACACTAAATTGTCAGAAGCCGTTAATGAATCAATATCACGGATGACATTCTGGGAACGATTGAATAGAAATCTAAATTTTGGAAATATGGGATATTTAAAATTAAGAAATTTCGGCATTATGGTAAGGGGATATCTGGAATTTTCCTGCACCTCTGTATATCAGGGGTTACATAATTGTACAGTACCTGCTAGTACTTCTACACGGAAAATCCAATGCAAACAAACCGACTAGAACAACCTATTACCTCCTGCGCGAAAATTTGATAATCCCTTTCAACCCGTACATCCCATCACATTACACGAAGAACCCGCAAGATAAATCGCCATTTTACACCACTACCACAAAATTCATATCACTACCAAAAGCAAATCCACCCGTCACCTCTTAGTTCGCCGTATAACTCAGTCCCGCATACCACCGTAACAACGTAATTGCATCACTGGATAAATTCCAAAAGCGCCCCTCATTCATACAGACACAAACGTCAGCCAAGCCGGACACCGTGCCGCCCGCTCAGATCACATTTTGCGAGATGCGGTAAGCCGGAGATCGAGTCCGGCTCCGACAATAAATTCACCCCTTTAAGCGTCCGCGGAAAAACAGGGACATCGAGCGACGGACCTCCTGCTTTATCCGTCTGCCCGGACTGCTTCGAGCCTTTATCTCGAAATCTCGATCCGCCTCACGAAGCACGAATAAACAAGAACGGCGTGGGCATAAAGAAATAAAGCCCCGGATACTTAAACTACTCAGAGTGGAAGGGGGCGGGCGGATTGGGGTAAGATAGTGGATTCCGGACGCGGGGACACGACGTGTACTTATAAAAAGGGGCATAAATTCATCAGAGATAAACGCGCGTCCCCTGTTTCTTCACCGGGCAAAAGCGGGAGACGCGGACGGCGGAAGGAGGGGGCGAGAAGGAGGGTGGCGAAAATAAGGGAGGAGGAAAAAGTGAAGAAAGGAAGGTCCGCGCGTCCTGCGACGACGGAAGAGGAGGACTGAGGCGGCGGGGAGGAGAGTTATATCTGAAAAGTAGGAAAAAAACGTGAACACGGTGGGACGGATTCTGTTGGAACGCGGGGACGACCGTTTTGCCGGAAGAGAAACGACGACGAAATGTCCTTAAGACCTGCCGCTGAAGAACGGCTCAAAAATGCTTTCGATGTTGTACAACGCCGTTTCTTTCTCGCGATCGTGTTTCGTTTAGTGGAGAGAATGTCCTTGCCAAATTGTAGACGCTCCTGTATGCAACGATAGTTTCAGCACGGGTGGCACTTAATGGAGAACAGGATGATTACTGGACTTTGCACACGATTAGAATGAGACTAAGCGAAGATTATGGACTGCTAGCGAACGAAACACAGATTAACGACGCGATCTGCTAATCAGATTACGGACAGATGATAGATTTCTTGAAATGTACCAATACTTCAGGGCGTGACAAAGCTTTAAATGGTCAACTGCCATGCCTTTTCCTGCAAACATAATATTCTTCGACTGCCATAAAGCTATTTGACACGCAAAAAGCAGCTAGCTTCTAGACACGATTAACAATATTGTTATATATATATGTAGGATGTGTGATTCTGTATGAACGAGCAATGAGAAAGTGTGCGTATGAGAGAGAGAAAGCGAGAGTGAGAGAGTGAGAAAGAATGCATGTGTCATATTTGTTATTAGGAATGTTCTCGAAAGAATTTACTATCATGGAAACCAAACAGTATAAAAGTGTTGAGCGCGATATTAAAATAAGTGAGTCTTTGCGAATCTTTCAAGAGTAACAGTGTGTGCGTTTTAAGCGAATCTTTAGAGATTATCAGCGAATGTGTTTAGCGAGTTTTGAGCGAACCTTTGTCAGCGTTTAATACAGAGTGCAGTGCGAGTAACATTATAACCATTACTTTTGTGACTAAAACCGTTTAATATATCATTCCAACCTAAATCCTACATATATAACAATGCATAGTGTGCAATGTGTTAGAGAAAGGAACTATCGAATAAAATAGGCGTACTAGTCGACGAAAAGCTGCGCCGTCTCTGTATGAAAAGAAGCGGAACGTGATAAAAGGCAGCTTTAACTTTTCTTCTCCCAACCCGACTCTCGTTCATTATTTCTCACTCGCCGTCGGTAGTACGTACATACGAGGCGCCAATATTGTGGACCCATATTACATGCTGCGCCAGTCATAAGAACGTGATGTTTACGTCGGCGCAATAAGTTATTTCCATGGGAGGAAATAGTTTTGTATTAAAGTACGCGCCGACGAGCGACCTCTATGCGACAGTCACCGTGTTTGCCGGCAGGAAATAATCTACTCAGGGAAATTATTTCTCGCGGCCGAGCCGTTATGTACGTATTTCGCTTTTCACTGAGGCAACGACGGAAAGGATCGCACCGTAGAAACTCGGGTTATTTCCATTTCGGTAAATTCCCGCGACATGCGACTAAGAACGGAAATCTGTTTTTCTTTTTTTCCGCCTTAACTCCTGGCCTGCGAATCCCACGGCTTTCAAGTTTCTGCTACGAAGACTCGAATTTAATATCGTTCGAGGAACGTTAGCATGTGAAAATTTCGATAAAGAAGTATGTGACGTCTGGCACAGCGACTCGACATACGGCGGAAATTATTGATAATAAAACTAAACACAGATTTTGTACGCGCGAGTCGTTTTCGAAGTTTGTCTGACGTCACTGTGTTTTTCATTATTATTTTTAGGCATTTAATAGTTTGAAATATTTCATCTGCGACTTGAAATTACAGTATATTATAAATATGCCGAATTTAATTTATACTTGTCTATGAGAAGAGATTCTCTATTGCCGCTGCATGCTTATTCCTATTATTTTCGAGCTTATTATTTTAGAGCATTTAATAGTTTGGAATATTTCATCCGCGACTTGAAATGACAGTATATTATAAATATGCCGAATTTAATTTATACTTGTCTATGAGAAGAGATTCTCTATTGCCGCTGCATGCTCATTCCTAATTAGCAAATATACAGATAACATGAAAGTATCGAATGACGCTCCGTTCTAAAATTACCAAGTTTAATTAAATGACGCTTCCAATAATTGCATTAACGCGTTGCTTACTTCAGATACAAGAGCGACATGTGTGAATTAATTGCCGCCTTCGTACGCCAGTTGACAGATGTGCGCTTTTATGTGCAGTATTATCTGTCGCTTTTGGAACATTCTTGCTTTTAACAAAAAAGAAAAAACTCATCACACACGTTCTGGATTGTCGTGTCGTTCCGCTTTGTTCCTGATCTAATCTGCACGGAGTAACAGTAACATTTAAAAGCGAACACACGCCGGAATAAGGGATTACATGCATTATTGCAGCGTCCCGTGTACTTCATACGGTCGTTTCACGGCAGAAAAACGCTTTTATCCAGATTACTCTTGAACCTACGATGAAATCTCGCAAAGCGTAATTCCCTGTCCACTGCGACACGTGCTAATCCAGAACTCGAAGGATTAAGATCGGGCCCTTGTTTCAGAATCCCTTGGAAAAACGGCAATGTCTAATATTAATCTAAATGAAATATTTTTGTGATTCTTGTCAGTAACATTTTTTCTATGTCAAAAAGATTCCGAACGACTTCAATTCTTTACCGCAAAGTATTGGGCCGGTCAGAAAATCGCTGGCGGATTTATTTAAATAATGACTAATCTCTACTCATAAACGCGGTGCAAGTCGGCTTGTAAAGAATTAAATATAATTATAGATCGTCATAGAAATTGTATAACTGATGCAATAAGGAAGGGCTTGAATGTAATTTGGACTCTTGCCTAAAGAAGTAGTTCTGTCTCAACAACAGATTTGTCCGATGTAACGTATCCATTTAAAACGCTAAGAGCACGTGGCTTGATATCCGGATAAATGGTCGGGTGAAATTTCGTTACGAAATTCTACGGCGAATATTACGCACAAAACAAAACCCTGTACAAGATTCCGCTATGTTAATGCCCTCTCACGAGCTCGTCAGCAAAACATGGAACGGTGTAAGCCCGGATTAGTTGCTACGACATTGGAAGCTTCGAAATTCACAATAACCTGACTTTTTGCACGCCGCTGACGCGTCAAATCTTGAAGTGAGACTGAATTCGCCCCATCTGAACTAACTGTTTCGAATGAATCCTTTCACTTTGCCGTTCCTATGAGATTTACAGGAACTGGAACGCTATGACATATATTGTAACAACACAACTTAATCGTTTCTATTAAATTCTTACATTTCGCTGCACCCGCAAACTCAAAAGAAAACATATTTGAATCGTGGAAATCCTAACGTGTAAACTTAAATAAGCAAATGTGTAGACGCGTAAATATTGATTTCTAAATTTCAGCCATTGAAAGACTGCTGAACAATTACCTCGCCCTAATTTTTTCTACAACCGGCAGAAGCGATACTTCAACAACTAATCCCGAAACTCCAGCTTTGAATGGGGGTGTCAATTTGCGTTAACGATTCCGGGGACTTTCTGCGAGAAGTTCAGTTTCAAATAGTCGGCAACCTAATCGCGTTCGGGGTAGGCCACGATATATAAGTGGAACAACTCAACGGGGAGAGATTCGACGGAATTGCGTGATTTTCCCACTCATTTCATCCCTGATCCAGGAATGCAGCTCGTTCGGGTCTAGCTTATTCAGGAAAGACGAGGGAAACATTAGAGCGAGCGTGAGTGAGTGAATGAGTGAGTGAGAGAGGAAGAGAGAAAGGGACGGCGGAAGGTAGATCCCACCCATCGCGCTCCCTTTGATCCGAACGGAGCAAAACGTGCGAGAGAAAGATAAAGAGACAGGCACGGAAGAGACAGAGCAGTAAGTCCGCAGAATGAAAGGAGACAGAAGAGGAGAGAAGGGCAAAGAGTCAAAGCCACCCCTCAGGATCTGATGTGGCAAACTTCTCTGTCTGCCGGTACTAACCTAAATTCTAATCGTACCATAGACTACGGTTAGAGTTCCGCAGGCGGTTCGGGAGGAACGGAGAAAATGGAGATTGGTCCGCCGATAATGCACGCCCGGGCGGTGTACAGGTACCGAGAGGAGGACCCTGTTCCCTGTCCTGTGTACGTATATCTATGTAGACACGTTAAGCGGTGTCGCCTCTAACGAGGGAAGATTACGCGAGTGGAATTGTGCAAATCCAATTTCGATTAAATCTGCTTCCGCCGGGCTGCTCGCAAAAGTCGCGATAAAACGGCGGCGAATTTATGTTGGCCGGCGGAAGAGGAGGAAATATTAATTGGCGCGAGCCTCGTTCGCGGAGGATTTTTTTCATTACGCCGAGTACGACGACGAATTTCCGCGGGGGCCCGAGCGAAAGGCGAAATATTAATTCGCAACAATGCGTTGGCACAGTAGGTAATGTTCGTGCATTCGTCAAGTTCGTTCTGCCGCGATAATGTAATCCGATCGTATTACCGAACGGCGCAAGAACAAATTCTACGAACGCGTAAAATTTAGCTGCTTGCCCTTTAAGCGCATCGGAAAGTTCTATATTTTTTACTACCCTCTCAATACTAAAAAAAATCAGGACATGAAAACGGCGATCGGGGGAAAGGACAAAATCCCGCGGTGCCGCAAAAAGTTCAACTCGTCGCGAAGGTAACAAAGTCCACCGTGCTGGGAGGACGGCAGCGAGAAGACTGTTGAAATTTTCATCCCGACAGCGTCATTCTCATTTTCGGCGACATCAAATATCCGCGAAGCGAGCTCCTACTCTAGTCGAGAAGCGAGATAGCTCTGGATATATCCTGATAGCCCGTACGCTCGTACAACAGACGTGGGGCATTTCGACGCGAAACGTTCTATTTTCAGGCAACCAACGACCACTTCTCGCCCACTTCTCCTCGCCTTCCACTCAGCGTTTCAGTCTCAAATGTACCCCGAAAGAAGACATTCGAGCCAAGAGTGGCTGAAGAGTCTCGAACGTAGTGCGACTCGGTGTTGTGCCGGACCTGCGAATGAAACTCGCATCAGTTTCTGCCCGGACGAGAACTCTCGCTCTCTCACTCTCCCTGCGTCGGGAACGTTGCCGGAGAAAATCCTGAGGAAACTGCCGTCCACGGAAACGCCCGGATGTACGGCGAAACTTTGGCGAAATTTATGTCATCGCCTGCACGACGACGACAACGTCGAGGGAAGAAGTTCTGAAGAATCGCGGCGGCAAGTTTATAAACACGTATAGGCACGCTCGGGCGGGGACGGACGATAATGTCGATCAAGTTTTAAATGCGCACGTCCCGAGCAGCTCGCGCGCGCGATCTCTTCTACCCGGCAATTGTCTCCGGCCTTTTGTAACGGCCGCATATCTCCCGGTGAAATGCCGAGTGTAAAGAAGTAAGTTTCCGCGAAGTGGGACGCCGCGAATATTTCTGGCGCGGGACAAAACGCGGAGGTAAGGACGATTTCTGATCTCGGCGCGGCGATGATATAAGCGGATCTTCGCTGACGAGAGAGCTTTTAGTTTCGCCGGGAGGAGGAATGCGCGATGAGAGCTGCGAGGAAAATGTAAATTCGCGCCGGTTGCATTTACAAACGTGTTAGAGGCGGTGAGCGATGAAAAATGATGTTGCATCAAATTTGTATCGGCTTAGCGTGTAAACGAGTGATATTTTTTACACAATGAGAAGCTGCAAAATTTCTAGTTGGCGTGGAAATGTCAGCTATGATTCTCAAATATTATATTGATGTATCATAGGTGATGAATTCATTGAATTGTGTTATTTTGGTTGCTTAGGGGTCAGTTGACGATAAGACGTGAAGACGATACGACGTAAAGACGAAAAGGCGAAACGACGAAACGACGAAAGACTAGGAAAAAAGACGAAAGTGTCTTCATTGTGTTGTTATTGTTTATAAATATTATACTATCTAGTTTCATGTATTAAATTCCTACACATATATAACGTTTGTTGAAAGCTCAAGAGAAGCACATCGCCAATGTTTAAATTTACAGTCGCGGTGAAGAAAACATATTGCACCGGTTGCATTTACAAACGTGTTAGAGGCGGTGAGCGATATAAAATGATGCTGCATCAAATTTGTATCGGCTTAGCGTATAAACGAGTGATATTTTTTACACAATGTGAAGCTGCAAAATTTCTAGTTGGCGAGGAAACATCACCTATGATCCTCAATTATTATATTAACGTATCATAGGTGACGAGTTTATTGAATTGTGTTATTTTGGTTGCTTAGGGGTCAATTAACGACAAGACGTGAAGACGATACGACGCAAAGACGAAAAGGCGAAACGACGAAACGACAGAAGATTAGGAAAAAAAGACGAAAGTGTCTTCATTGTGTTGTTATTGTTTATAAATATTATACTATCTAGTTTCACGTATTAAATTCCTACACATATATAACGTTTGTTGAGAGCTCAAGAGAAGCACATCGCCAATGGTTAAATTTACAGTCGCGGTGAAATCGATTCGCCGCGAAGAAAACATATTGACTCAGAATCTGTGTTGAATTTTGATAGAACCCCGTGACACTATTTCTTGCACAATGCAACGTTGTAAAATTTTCCCAACGGAAATAACGATGGCGGGTGTAGGACGCGTGCGCAAAAGGCGAAAGAGATCTCCGACGGGTCCAGTAAATCTTAACTGAGGCAAACTTCCGAAAATTTACGTCGTCGCGTGCACGGTCGCCGCGAAAAGAGTCACCTAAAAGGCCACGCGGGATTCCAATGGACACAGGTTCGTCCTGCCGTAAGGGACGCATTAATCCAAGTTAAGTCTCGGTTAAATAAGTGCTTCCAGACGCGAAATGTCCTGCCCCGGACCGAACATGTAAGTAAAATTGGAGCGAACATCGTCCCGGAGGCAAAGGATACTTATCCTTTACGATTTCACGGGTAAAAAGAGACATTGCAGCATTTCGTTTCGATTACGTAGTAAAACTTCTCTATTTCTAAACAAATGATTGCGTATCAAGCGTTACTGAAAATTATACCTCTAATTATGATTCGTATCTGCACGATTATACAGAGTGATTAGTGACAACGCTTTCGACAGAATGCTTGCTGTGCTTTACTAAAAAGACAATATGACGCAAAAGCACAAATTGCAACTTCCTCGATAACTTGCGTTCCGCTATCAAACGTTATTGAAAATTATACCTCTAATTATGATTTGTATCGGCAACACACGATTATACAGAGTAATTAGTGACAACGCTTTGGATACAATGCTTGCTGTGCTTTACTAAAAAGACAGTATGACGCAAAAGCACAAATTGTAACTTCCCGGATAACTTGCGTTCCGCTATCAAACGTTACTGAAAATTATACCTCTAATTATGATTTGTATCGGCATTGCACGATTATACAGAGTGATTGGTAGACAACGCTTTGGATAGAATGCTTGCTGTGCTTTACTAAAAAGACAATATGACGCAAAAGAACAAATTGTAACTTCCTGGATAACTTGCGTTCCGCTATCAAACGTTACCAAAAACTATACCTCTAATTATGATTTGTATCGGCACTGCACGATTATACAGAGTGATTAGTGACAACGCTTTCGACAGAATGCTTGCTGTGCTTTACTAAAAAGACAATATGACGCAAAAGAACAAATTGTAACTTCCTGGATAACTTGCGTTCCGCTATCAAACGTTATTGAAAATTATACCTCTAATTATGATTTGTATCGGCAACACACGATTATACAGAGTAATTAGTGACAACGCTTTGGATACAATGCTTGCTGTGCTTTACTAAAAAGACAGTATGACGCAAAAGCACAAATTGTAACTTCCTGGATAACTTGCGTTCCGCTATCAAACGTTACTAAAAACTATACCTCTAATTATGATTTGTATCGGCACTGCACCATTATACAGAGTGATTAGTGACAACGCTTTGGACAGAATGCTTGCTGTACTTTACTAAAAAGACAATATGACGCAAAAGCACAAATTGTAACTTCCTGGATAACTTGCGTTCCGCTGTCCTTTCGTTATCATTTATACTAATTCGTTACGCACATACCATCATCATGCATTAATTTCAAATCACTACAATTTTGGTGATAATTTACAGCCAACCCCATAACCTTCCAATTTATTTCGTCCGTAAACGACGCAGTTCCACATGTATATAACTAAAATACGAGGACCACGTGTAAAAATTGTTACTCTACGTGGCAGTCAACGTGTTGAGGACTCCCGCTTGACAGTTCGTATCACGATTAGCCCGGAGGGTGTACAAAGTGCTCAACCAGCGTCTCGCATTAGCGAATGAAATATTAATAGCGCAACCCCGCTTCCCGATAAACCCTAGTTAAATGGTCCATTGTAAAGGGCCATTTACCATCTGTCACTGGCTACGCCGACGCGATGCGTCTGCGCTTTATCGTACAGATTTAAGTTGGCGTTGTATGTACCTACCCGCCGGACGGACCTAAATTATGATGCCGAAATGCAAACTTGCAAAGGTAGCATGAAAATTGGATTACCAGCAATATGCATGTGTCGCGTATCTTCCTATGATCAGTAAATTTGGCGCGCAGTTATAACTATGATAACACTGTCGACTCCCTCGTTTATATAAATACCGTCCCCACGGAAACTCCGTACGATATTCAGTTATACACAACGTCGTTATACTGAGAGGTAACGCGCGGAATTGAAAATTTCCCTCGGTTGCGAAAATCCGACTTAAATATGAAATTTTGGTACGTTTTATTAGTGACAACGTGGATCCCCTTGTTTACTTTTATTCTGCGCAAGAACCGGAGAACGTTTGGCGCTGAATCGAAAACTAACGCGTGCTGGCAGGAATTTTAGAAATAGCGATTCGAAAGTTTCGGAAAATTTCGTAATTGTTTGAGCATCGACTTAGCCGGCAATTCAGCTAGCATAAAGTTCATTCTCGCTCTTCCCCTACCGGTAACCGTTCTCGCTCGGCAGACCTGATGAAGAGACGGCGACAACGACGTACCCGAAGGGATCCCAAGAAATTTCCCGCCGGATTACGGGAGAATGTTTAATTTTCCTCGCGAGAAACTCGCGCCACCGACGAGACAACTTTTCACCCCGGAGTGCGGCGGCGGATGGATTTTTCCATTATACGAAACTTTGATCGAGCCGTTAACACCGATATCTCACCAATACGTGTGCAGAATGCGGGGCGTGTTCGCATACGCGAGTAGACCGAAGTATGACGAAGAAAGGATGAAGAAGGAATCGACGAAAAGAGAAAACGAAAAAGACAACTAACGCTGTTGCGAAGGTATTTACTTTTTTGTCAGTACGAAAAAAAACGTTCTGTTCGCTAGAGTCGATCTAGAAGTACATTGTTGACTAATGCTGTAAACTTTAGATTTTTATAGAATCGCGATAGTAGTGAAATACATTTACTTTTGGATGTGCGGCATTAATCGAAAAGCAGTCTTTTTTATCTTCGCGCTTTACTTCAAATACGTAGAACAATCTGCATTTTTCCGAGGTTCTATTACGCCAGTAGACCGAAGTATGACGAAGAAAGGATGAAGAAGGAATCGACGAAAAGAGAAAACGAAAAAGACAACTAACGCTGTTGCGAAGGTATTTACCTTTTTGTCAGTACGAAAAAAAATGTTCTGTTCGCTAGAGTCGATCTAGAAGTATATTGTTGACTGATGCTGTAAAATTTAGATTTTTATAGAGTCGCGATAGTAGTGAAATACATTTACTTTTGGATGTGCGGCATTAATCGAAAAGCAGTCTTTTTTATCTTCGCGCTTTACTTCAAATACGTAGAACAATCTGCATTTTTCCGAGGTTCTATTACGCGAGTAGACCGAAGTATGACGAAGAAAGGATGAAGAAGGAATCGACGAAAAGAGAAAACGAAAAAGACAACTAACGCTGTTGCGAAGGTATTTACTTTTTTGCCAGTACGAAAAAAAATGTCCTGTTCGCTAGAGTCGATCTAGAAGTATATTGTTGACTGATGCTGTAAAATTTAGATTTTCATGGAGTCGCGATAGTAGTGAAATACATTTACTTTTGGATGTGCGGCATTAATCGAGAAGCAGTCTTTTTTATCTTTGTGCTTTACTTCAAATACCTAGAACAATCTGCATTTTTCCGAGGTTCTATTACGCGAGTAGACCGAAGTATGACGAAGAAAGGATGAAGAAGGAATCGACGAAAAGAGAAAACGAAAAAGACAACTAACGCTGTTGCGAAGGTATTTACCTTTTTGTCAGTACGAAAAAAAATGTTCTGTTCGCTAGAGTCGATCTAGAAGTATATTGTTGACTGATGCTGTAAAATTTAGATTTTTATAGAGTCGCGATAGTAGTGGAATGCATTTACTTTTGGATGCGCGGCATTAATCGAAAAGCAGTCTTTTTCATCTTTGAGCTTTACTTCAAATACCTAGAACAATCTGCAATTTTCCGAGGTTCTATTACGCGAGTAGACCGAAGTATGACGAAGAAAGGATGAAGAAGGAATCGACGAAAAGAGAAAACGAAAAAGACAACCAACGCTGTTGCGAAGGTATTTACCTTTTTGTCAGTACGAAAAAAAATGTTCTGTTCGCTAGAGTCGATCTAGAAGTATATTGTTGACTAATGCTGTAAAACTTAGATTTTTATAGAATCGCGATAGTAGTGAAATACATTTACTTTTGGATGTGCGGCATTAATCGAAAAGCAGTCTTTTTTATCTTCGCGCTTTACTTCAAATACGTAGAACAATCTGCATTTTTCCGAGGTTCTATTACGCGAGTAGACCGAAGTATGACGAAGAAAGGATGAAGAAGGAATCGACGAAAAGAGAAAACGAAAAAGACAACTAACGCTGTTGCGAAGGTATTTACTTTTTTGTCAGTACGAAAAAAAACGTTCTGTTCGCTAGAGTCGATCTAGAAGTATATTGTTGATTGATGCTGTAAAATTTAGATTTTTATAGAGTCGCGATAGTAGTGAAATACATTTACTTTTGGATGTGCGGCATTAATCGAAAAGCAGTCTTTTTTATCTTCGCGCTTTACTTCAAATACCTAGAACAATCTGCATTTTTCCGAGGTTCTATTACGCGAGTAGACCGAAGTATGACGAAGAAAGGATGAAGAAGGAATCGACGAAAAGAGAAAACGAAAAAGACAACTAACGCTGTTGCGAAGGTATTTACCTTTTTCTCAGTACGAAAAAAAATGTCCTGTTCGCTAGACTCGATCTAGAAGTATATTGTTGACTAATGCTGTAACATTTAGATTTTTATAAAATCGCGATAGTAGTGAAATACATTTACTTTTGGATGCGCGGCATTAATCGAGAAGCAGTCTTTTTTATCTTCGCGCTTTACTTCAAATACGTAGAACAATCTGCATTTTTCCGAGGTTCTATTACGCGAGTAGACCGAAGTATGACGAAGAAAGGATGAAGAAGGAATCGACGGAAAGAGAAAACGAAAAAGACAACCAACGCTGTTGCGAAGGTATTTACCTTGTTGTCAGTACGAAAAAAAATGTTCTGTTCGCTAGAGTCGATTTAGAAGTACATTGTTGACTAATGCTGTAAACTTTAGATTTTTATAGAATCGCGATAGTAGTGAAATACATTTACTTTTGGATGTACGGCATTAATCGAAAAGCAGTCTTTTTTATCTTCGCGCTTTACTTCAAATACGTAGAACAATCTGCATTTTTCCGAGGTTCTATTTTACGCGCCGTATACCCGTACAATAAAGACGTCACGGTTCTAATACGAAACAGAATATTTCCCCAGCCGCAGTAGACATTTATCTGTCAGAACAATCGCACCTGTCGGCTTTATAACTTTTTTCCGAAGCTAGCGTCAGAACCGTCGAAAACTAGGCTACTTCCTTAAACGACATCGAGCGGCTTTAATCTGCGCCGAGAAAAATTGGCCTCCCCTAATAATCCCCATAATTGAAGTCGCGAGCGCTAAAGCGGAATTATTACGCGCGCGGGTGGAAAAGCATCGCCCGGCAGAAGAAAGAGAGAGATTAGTCGGTGCAAAACAACACTGCGCGCTACTCCACTCGCAGGTCCGCGTAGCATAAACAAGGCAGAATAAACAAGGGCGCAAACATTATAATGCAGAAACATCGCCGACGAAATAGTACGTCCTGATGCGTGACTGTGTAATGGTACCCAGTCCCTTCATGCCGTGCGAGTCGGAGGAAGGCGAGTACGTGAATTCTCCTGTTTGTTTCTGCCCGTTCCCGTACACGTTTTAAGGTTCGCGTATAGTCAGCGAGAGGAGGGAAACTAATTCTGCCGGTATGCAGAATCCTCGAGTTTGTTGTTTGCAGGCGTTAGAAACACCGATCGCGCGTCGATTATGCTTCGCGGGGTAACGCTTCACGGTCTTTTAACACTAGGTTTACGGGCGTTTCTTATACACCTCGATCAGAACGTTTTAGGACTTTATTCATAAAATCGAAAATACAAGTTTATCCATTATAATTAATATCGTCCCCTTCAAAGTACTCCCCATCGACTGTAACGCACTTATACCAGCGCTTGATCCAATCATCGAAACACTGCTGGTATTAAATTTTTAGTATGTCCATCAGAGCCGTTTTCGATTTTTCCATAAGATTTATTTTTTCGCAAAAATGACTAGGAAAACACCTTTAGATTTTCTAGACTTTTTTACATCTTACTCCCACCTAAACTACTGATCGAAAAAGACTTTTTTACAGATTTTCGACACCCTTTCACGTGAAACTACTAAATTCGAGCCTTCTCAAAAAAAGTTTTTTTTATATTTCTCAAATCCTCATAATACCGGACCTCGAAATTCCTCAATTACTCTCTATCGAATGGTGCAGATCCAGGACAAAAAAAATTACATCTGCTTGTGATCCCATTTTAGTGTAATCTTGTACCGTTTTCCATCTATTTTTGATCATATCTCAAGAAGCAATATAAATTTTGGACTGCGATTTGTGCTATAGACATTTAACATTTTCCTTCTGACGACTATTTTTGCTGAACGCATTTATGACTCTGTCACGCTGGTGACGCATGTAGGACGCATATATGGATTACCGCGATATGTGACTTGGTGCCTCTGCGATGTTCTACATTTTTGCATTTGAATACGGCATGCGTATTTGGACGGAAATAAGTTGACATAACGAACAGCGGTACTCTGATTAAAAGACGCGACTAATTTGTGGCTGTCATAATAAAAAGTCACCGTTGCCGCAGTGACATTTAGCGACTTGATCGCAATTGCATTCGCGATCCTTCTCTTTGCCGACGTAATTACGACTCTCGAAACGGCACAAGCTGGTCCGTTGCTTGTGCCGGGCGTTTTCTGGCGGGGCAAGAAAGATTACCGTCCCATTTGCCTACGCGATGTATCCACCCCGACAATGGTCCTTCTCTGTCCTCGCCGCCCACTCTCTCCCTGACAAAAACTGAAACTAGAATTCGCGTACGGACAAACATTTCCACAAAGAACAGAAAAAGAAATCATGTATTACGTCTTTCTCATTAATCGGAATTGGACAATAGGTAGTGTCAATTTCTACGCAGTTTGCTGAACACTTTCTCAACTGAACGGTTTAACACTTTGACTGCCATGATGGTCATCGCTGACCGGCGCAAGAGATTTTACTGAAGATTCAAAATATTCGTAATGGGTAGCAATAATTATTTTATAAATGCAGTTCTTATTAGAATAGTGATGCGATCCTTTGGTCTTCAATACCTGCACAGTATTTACATTTTGCATAATTCAGTCAAATGCTGTAGTATTTTATAGCATCGCTGTTCTAATACAGCAAAATACGCACGGCAGTCAACGGGTTAATAAAATTGTTATTATGTGTAGAGTCATGAATTGACCAAACGTAAAGCAGTATAGCTGTTACTTGTTTTAAATTACGCATTTATTTCGTTCGCAACCGATCGCCATCACTTTATATTTGCATCATAAGACGTAAGCATATCAGACACAGCGCCTATAATTATACTTCATGCAAGGACCTCGTCCCACGACAAATATTCCATTCTCGCCAGTAACTATGCTCTCCATCTACCCCTATTCCCCAAAACGACGGTTTAAAAAAATTGTTATTATGTTTACAGCAATGCATTGATCTAAAGTAAAGTGGTGTAGTTGTTACTTGTTTTAAATGACGCATTTATTTCGTTCGCACCCGATCGCCATCACTTTATATTTGCGTCATAAGACGTAAGCATATCAAACACAGCACCTAAAACTATACTTCATGCAAGGACCTCATACCACGACAAATATTCCATTCTAGCCAGTAACTATGCTCTCCGTCTACCCCTATTCCCCAAAACGACGGTCAAAATCTCAACGACATCGAATTAGCGATTTTTCGTTTTATAATAACTTTCAGCCATCGCCACTCTACGAAAGCATCTTTTGACGTAAGCCTCGGATACGGTTGAAAGGGTAGGACCTCAGGACGAGGATCGAACGGTGGCTGAAAAAAGGAAAAAGCGGCTACGGAAAGGTTCTTACCCATAGGAGTAAAACGCACATCCACGCTTCTCTCCACGAACTCGCGGTGTGCCTCTCTCCCTCCCACCTTTCAACCCCCGGCCGCTTTTATCTCTCGTTTCCCGTGGAAAGCGCCGGGGGCGTCACCATGGGGCCGATACGAGGGAACTTTTAAAATTACCGGGGCTTCCTGGCCGGGAGATAATATGGCCTATTAAGGATAGACGACGCTCGGATCGGAGATGGGAGCAAACGAGTGGCGTGAACTCCGAGCGAGGGGACTCCGTCGAGGTGAAGAGGGATAATTTCATCCAACTCCCTCTGCTTCCAAGCCCTTCCGCGCTCAACGACGCTCGCACCCGAGTTTAGTGCGCCGAACAGCGGAGACAGTGAAATAAATGTCGCCGTGTGGCCAGTGATTTTTGCCGCCATGTGTACCGCGGTCGAACGATTTCAGAACTTTCCGACCTGAACCTAACGTCGGCCGATGGAAGGCACGGAGGCAAATTCTTGCAGTTAGAGGTAGAGGCTAGGAGGTCGGGATATACAGTGAGGCGGATTGCCAGTTTCTGCGAAGATATTGATGACGGGCGTGTTTGGAAGCTTGCGGAATGAGTGGTTGAGATTTACGCTGATTAAGAAGGTATCGTATCGTATTGAAAGTCGAGTATTAAGTGGTCGATGTAATGAAACGTAGAAGAAATAGTTAGATGCTTCAGAAGATCTTATTCGACTGCTTTTATATTTTCACTACCGCAGACATATTGTTAACGTATTTATGGAGGAAGTGAGAAATACCGTTGAATTCAAGGTATGCTGATCATTGTATGAAAAGTAAAGTATTGTAGTGACTTTCATCAAATTAATTCCTCAATAGATATTATTCTCATATTGTGATATGTTAGTTTTTATCTACTTTATAACTAAAATTGTTTGGATGCATTGAATATATCCAAAAATGAAAATGCATACATTTATACGTTGTTTTATTACTTCCTACTATTAGCAAAAAATGTTAATTTTGCTTATACATTTATTAGTTATCTCATAGCATTAGATTCATCAGCAGCGTTTAATTGGCTGCCTTTCCCCTATTAATATTAATATTAAAAAATATTAATTTTAGTTACACGTCCACTACTTATTCCCTGCATTTTATTTGTTAGTATTGTGGAATTGACTACATTCGTCCTATTGCGCTCAGACAAGATGGTACTAACGCAAAATAAAAACTTTTTTGATTACACGTTCACTAGTTACTCTGAAGCATTTGATATATCAACAGCGTGCAATTGGCTGCCTTTCTCCTATTGCACTCAAACCAAAGAATGTGTTCATTGCACCACGCTAACGCAAAATATTAACTTTAGTTACACGTCCTGTACTTATTCCGTGCATTTTATTTGATAGTATTGCGGAATTGACTACATTCGTCCTATTGCGCTCGGACAAGATCGTACTAACGCAAAATAAAAACTTTTTTTATTACACATTCACTAGTTACTTCGAAGCATTTGATTTATCAAGAGCGCGCGATTGCCTGCCTTTCTCCTATTGCACTCAAATCTAAAAATGTGTTCATTGCACGATGCTAACGCAAAATATTAATTTTAATTACACGCCCATTACTTATTCCGCGCATTTTTTTTTGCTAGTATTGCACAATTGGCTGCATTTCTCCTATTGCGCTCAGACAAAATTGTATTAACGCAAAATAAAAACTTCTTTGATTACACGTTCACTAGTTACTTCGAAGCATTTGATTTATCAAGAGCGCGCGATTGCCTGCCTTTCTCCTATTGCACTCAAATCAAAGAATGTGTTCATTGCACCACGCTAACGCGAAATATTCATTTTAATTACACGTCCACTACTTATTCCGCGCATTTTGTTTGCTGGTATTGCGCAATTGGCTGCATTTCTCCTATTGCGCTCAGACAAAATTGTATTAACGCAAAATAAAAACTTCTTTGATTACACGTTCACTAGTTACTTCGAAGCATTTGATTTATCAAGAGCGCGCGATTACCTTCCTTTCTCCTATTTTATATTAATTTTTATTACACGTCCACTACTTATTCCGCGCATTTTGTTTGCTAGTATTGCGCAATTGGTTGCATTTCTCCTATTGCGCTCAGACAAGATCGTACTAACGCAAAATAAAAACTTTTTTGATTACACGTTCACTAGTTACTCCGAAGCATTTGATTTATCAAGAGCGCGCGATTGCCTGCGTTTCTGCCATCGTGCAGCGAATGAAAAAGTGTGTTCGAGCCATCAATCGTGACGTTCGTCGCGTATAAGGCCTCTCACTTGCGCGAAAAACGGAATCGAGCGGAGGGCGGTATAACGTCTTGGCGAATGTGACAGTTTTACGTCGTCCCCTCAGGGGTGGTGCACCCGTTCCACCTCGACGGTTCCCGCCGTTCCGACGGGGATATTCAGGAGTTGCGAGGCAGTTTGATAGTTTTGCCAGAGACGGAATTTTATTGGACTTTAATGTAAGGACACTTCGCGAACGAGCGCGTTATTATCTAGCCCGGGCTTTGTACGTAAAATATTTCCGCGGGCTGTAAAAATTCTGGCCATGCACGCGGCTCGAGTCGCGGGAGAAATGGCCTGAAACGGTGGGCGTCAATATTCGCTTGTCGTTCATCGGATAATATTTTTGCGAATTGCTTCGCCGAGACTGCACGCGATACGGATTTTTATGATGCTTATGCCCTAACCAGCCGTATGATGGAACTGAATCAACGTAAAGTTGAACAAATCATTTTTGTCCGCTGTTTGTTACATGAGATTATGCGTTTAATTTCAATTTTATTATAATTTTAGCTTTATTTAATTTTATTTAAATTAATTTTAAACTTTTAATCATTTATTTCAACTTTATTTGCTTGAATAATTAAGGAATGTAAAGCCCTTCTTTTCGTTGAAAACACTTGACTCGATAACTTCATTACAACTCTGTAATTACGTATAAATTAATTAGACGTAAAAAATGTGCATTGCACGGAAAAAAAATTGTTAAGAGAAACAATATTTTGTAACACACATACATTTTTTGCAGACTAATGAGAACGGGACACCAGTGGCCCCAAAATAAGTCAAACATTTTCAATTAAAAACAGAGCTTTGCCTTCCTTACTTATTTAAAGCAAATATTGTTGTCGGTTTATCTGTCGCCACGGCAATCTTCATTAATTACGACCAATTAGCCGCACTCGACCGGCAATTTAAAGTTACAACATGCTTTTAATATTCCAAATTGAAAACTGTTACAGCTGCGGGAAAATATCAATTGTTTATATTAACTCGCAAATAAAAAAAATCCTTTGATTCCCATCCGGAACATTTGATTCAACGAGAGTTCACAGTGCGTTTTATTATTGCGCTAATCAATCATTGACAGTTTGCTGTGGTTGGGCGCGTTGCGTTTATTACTGCCAATTAACTTCATGTACCGCGTTATCCAGACTTTTGCATGAAAATTGTCGCGAAATTTATTTGCCATCGACAACGCCACTTCGGAATATTCCACGTATCCTTCGGTTCGTCGTCTCGTCGGTCACAAGAGAATTACAGAATCGCTTCCGTTCGTCGTGAAAACTGTTAAAGCGCTAAAGCGCGGTAATATCTCTCGCGGAATTGCCGGCATTGTGTAACGTTAAAGCGTACGGTCATATCGCGCACGGTAAATTCACGCGCGATCGTCCCCGTTTCGCGCGGCGGAAAACGCTGACAACACAATTTCCAGATTTCATTATGTTAAAATATACGGCGCTGCACTATTGCGCGGCCATAAATTCGCGCGATCATCCGCACTGCGCGGCGGGACACCGCTGACAGGACAATTTCGAAATTTTATTATGCTAAATATCGCGCGACGCGTAACCGGTAAACCGCGGCCGAAAACGAAAGTTGCCCGCCCGCCGAGCACTTCGGCCTGCCTGTTGTTGTGCTCCGCGAAATTCTCCTCTGAATTTCCATCGCGCTAAACGCGCCGTAAACGCGCGCGCAAATTACACGTAAAATATCTCTCGCGTCAAGTTATCGCGGCGATCGCCGCGGAATCACGGGAATACGAAAGGAATGCTTAATAAAAAAAGATTCACGCTCCTTTGAGGGGCGGCCGAGTCTGAAGATTGCGTTTACTTAGACGCGGGCGCATGAAATTTTTTTTTTACACGTCCGCGTACACGTATAGGTGGGCGTTACTGTTTCTACTTATACGAGAAGGAAGTGCACAGCGTCGCAGGAAACCGTGACGACATTACGGGAGAGCATAAAAAGATAGTAAAGCTCCTCAGTACTGAATGGAGTCCTCCTTAAAAAGTTCCTGTATTTTACGCCGTCATAAGGCATATGCGTTCGCGCGTGCATGCATACTGGAGAACCGTAGGATGGAACGATGCCGGTGGAAGCTGACGGCTAAACATCTTCTTACGATCTACTCGAGAGCGATCGCTTCTCGGTGTTTTGCAAATTGAACCGAGTCGGCGGTGACGTATGAAACGCGCGACATTCGCCATCGGTCATTCACAAATAGCTGCATTATTTCCAATTCACGATTCATTCAACAATTTGTATTGTAGCATCAGGAAAACGGCCGTACATGCGTCGCATAAAACTGTCTACCGGATTAAGATAAGGCAGTACAGGTCCGTATAAAAGCCGGCCCGGTTTGGGACGCGAGTTTAGTTTCAGTTTAAGGAGAGTTACAGTTGTCAGTCATAGTTCAGTTTAGGTCAGTCAAGTTCAGAGTGTAGTTCAGTCCAGTATAGATTCGTTTTCTTGCCGTTTACCGAATCGAAGACGAATTGCCATAGTTTTACTTTTATTTTATATGTATATGTATATATTAGTGTTTCTATTTATCTGTTAATAAACTTTATTCAACTTAATATAATTCCGCATCCCGCTTCGACGACGCCTAATATCTTATATCCCTACAGTATTACCGCAATCGATGATACAAATTCGCGAACACGTATCTGAGAGATTCTGCGAAGACGTTTCGAAAGAATATTTAATTTACGCCGACTCACGCGTTGGTTCGTGTGTTTCTAGCTTTAATATGACACCAAACTTTATAGATACACGAAGATTTGTAATGAATTATTATTTTTGCTGATTATTACAATGTCCGTGCCTTATAGAATCTACCTGCATTATGTTTGATAGTAAAGGCATTGTTTGTTCTTAAACTCCAACGTCTAACTGCTTTGTATGTGAGACCTTCTTTTTATCAACCGTTCAATCCAATAAAAACAAAATTAGCTATTAGCATCGGAACCATTATTTAGTTTCTGTTTTACTTTCTAACCTTTCGAATAACTGAATTCCGTTCGACTTTTCTTGACCGGTATTCGCCAATGACAAAACTTTGCTATCGTCTAACTACATGATCTTTCCCAGACTTTGGAAAAACCAGCTCGTATGCTTCCCAGAGTACGAAGAGGAAGAATATAAAATGTATTCATACAGCATTCAAAGTTCCCGCGTCCATGATCTTCGCTCGTCAAAACTGTAATTAATGGAAGAAGCCCGTCGGGAAAGATTAGGTTCAATGCAACAATCACGACTTTTCGACTTTTCTTAACCGGTATTCGCCAATGACAAAACTTTGCTGTCGTCTAACTACAATGATCTTTCTCAAACCTTGGAAAAACCAGCTCGTATGCTTCCCAGAATACGAGGGGGAAGAATATCAAATGTATTCATTCAGTATTCAAAGTTCCCGCGTCCATGATCTTCGCTCGTCAAAACTGTAATTAATGGAAGAAGCCCGTCGAGAAAGATTAGGTTCAATGCAACAATCACGACTTTTAGACTTTTCTTAACCGGTATTCGCCAATGACAAAACTTTGCTGTCGTCTAACTACAATGATCTTTCCCCGGCTTTGTAAAAACCAACTCGTATGCTTCCCAGAGTACGCAGAGGAAGAATATCAAATGTATTCATACAGTATTCAAAGTTCCCGCGTCCATGATCTTCGCTCGTCAAAACTGTAATTAATGGAAGAAGGCCGTCGGGAAAGATTAGGTTCAATGCAACAATCACGCAAACTACTGCCGGCCGAATTAACTTCCTTTCCTGGCCGTCAGCAGGAAAGAGCATCGCGCCCTTGCAAACGTGCCGAAGTAATCTCGAGCGAAGTTTTCGCCCTTTCGCGCCGGGGCGGTTACGAGTAGCGTAAAACTGCTTCAACAAAGAGCTGAAGACAAAGTCTGACGAGCACTTCGGCGGGACGAGCGAAACGCAACGAACTCTAAAAGGAGATAATGCAATGCGCAGAAGAACGCCTTGTACCCGACCTTTCAGTTTTGATTCTTGCTTTGTGGTGCACCGAACACTCCGTATCCCGACGAAAAATTTGGCAGAATTTTGTCGGAGACATCATTTTTCAACGAATTTCTGTGCCACAGCATCGCAATTTCTGTATTCACCGTTTCACGTAACTGTACTGCATGTATTTAGACTAACAAGCGTGTCTCGCGGATATAAATAAGTTAAGCTAAACTGGACATATCAGGTAATACAGGAAAGATTCGTTTTTAAATCATAACATATGAAACCACGCGAGACATAAAAATAACGCAAAATTGTGGGTAAGCATCCCGACGAAAAATTTGGCAGAGACATTATTTTTCAACGAACGCCACAGCATCGCAATTTCTGTATTCACCATTTCACGTAACTGTACTGCATGTATTTAGACTAACAAGCGTGTCTCGCGGATATAAATAAGTTAAGCTAAACCGGACATATCAGGTAATACAGGAAAGATTCGTTTTTAAATGATAACATATGAAACCACGCGATAAATAACAATAACGCAAAATTGTGGGTAAGGCACAGAAGAACGCCTTGTACCCGACCTTTCAATTTTGATTCTTGCTTTGTGGTGCACCGAACACTCCGTATCCCGACGAAAAATTTCTGTGCCACAGCATCGCAATTTTGTCGGTTTCACGTAACATCATTTTTAGACAATAAGCGAATATAAATGTTTGCCAAAGCATCGTTTTTAAATGATAACAATTTAACTGTATTCACTTGCTTTGTGGTGCACCGAACACTGACGAAAAATTTGGCAGAATTTTGTCGGGGACACATGTTTTTGTGCCACAGCATCGCAATTTCTGTATTCACCGTTTAACGCGACTGTACTGCACGTATTTAGACTAACAAGCGTGTCTCGCGGATATAAATTAGTTAAGCTAAACCGGACATATCAGGTAATACAGGAAAGATTCGTTTTTAAATCATAACATATGAAACCACGCGAGACATAACAATAACGCAAAATTGTGGGTAAGGTAAACGTTATCGTCGAAAATTGCCAAACACTTTACACGAGATGAGTCGTTAAATTTTTCCAATTCCGCGAGCATGGCAAGCTCGGGAACTCAATTGGATGAATATCCAGCTCGGACAGTAATAAACATTTACTAGACGCGTTTGAAAACCGACGCTGTTAGAGAGCGTAGAGAACGCGGCGGAAGATGGAAAGGGAGAGATGAGGAGCTCCATCAAATTCATTAGCGCGCGCTAATGAAAAAGCCCGGAAATTCAGAGCCAATCCAATATTCCGACCTAAGCAAACAAATTGGCAATATTGCAAACTACTTGATATTTATAATCGAGCCCGATTTGTGTTGCGAATAATACCGCCGGCGCGTCGCTACGCGCTTCCGTTAAAGCTATTAAAAGTGTAACAAATGTTACGTCCGTGTCCGCCCTATCGCGCGGGCCACGGATTAAAAGGAAAGAGAGGAAAAAAAACGCGAACCGCGTACACACGCGAAAAAATAACCGGACCGAGAATAAAGCGAGCCGGGGAAAAAAATCTCTCGCTAAAACGGCGCGAATCAAGTTTCGTTCGGTTGAATGCGAATCGCGGGTAACGACCGTCGCGTTTCCCAATCAAGCGTCATAATAATTATGTCCGTTCCATTTGTCGGGCCGCCGTGCCGTCCGATACAGGGCAAGGCGGAGAATCGACGGAAGGAAGTTACATTTCATGCCGGTAAAAGCCCAAAGTGCGGAGAGGATTCTAAGTGATCTCGAAGCGCGGCGGCGGGAGACGCCGGCGAAGAAAGGAAAAAAGGCGGAGGAGGCAGAAAAGAAAACGGGCGGGCGAGAGAAAGTGCGGAGAAGTAAGAACGGAACGAAAAAAGCCCGAGTGGGTCGATAATACTTTGTTTCCTGATACCATTGTTATTTCAGTCAACCCCCATCCCCCGGCGTTCCCCTTTAGAGAACGCCGGTGAAGGATTCTCACGGGGGCGAAATGAATGAAGGAAGGAAGGAAGGAAGGAAGGAAGGAGTGAAAGGAGGCGGAAGAGGAAAAAAACGCTCGCCCTGGAAACTTGGAGCGATAAATTCGAAATTTACATGCAACCGGTTCCTTCCTCGCCATTTAAACTTAATTCGGAGGACGCCCGGGTAACGTAATAGGTGCGTTCTCGAGCGAGCGGAGAACGCCGGCAAACGCTACCGCGATCCTAAGATGGAACGCAAAATTATACTATAAAACTTACAAGACTTCGCTTAGTACCGCCGATATCGTTAACTACACTCGCAACCAACGCGAATATCGCCGGGGAATTTACGAGCCAACTTTCGAGACTTTGTTGAGTTCGCATCAAACTACGTTAACGCGGTATATAGCGAAGCCTGCAATTGCACGGAGGCGTAAGCACGTGTATGCGTGCCGTAAGATACAAATTGGAAAGGAGAGGGAGGGAGGGAGACGGAGATAGGGAGGAAATGCATAGGAATCGAATATCTGCGCGGTTTACGAGCGGAGCAACAAAACCAGGTCTCGCAAAACCCATACTTATCCCCGACGTTAACGAATTGCCTGAATCTATCCTCGGCATTACCCGAATATCCGTTGCTAATTCCGAACAGCGCGCTACAACATTTCAATCGGGCGGATTTGACGCTCCGAACGGTTTAATACGTATAAGCCTCGTAAAGTTGTCTTGATCAACTTCGAAAAACATATGCTATGCAGTGAGCACTTCGGCACGGACGGTTTTTGCAAAACAATACGCGTTAAAAGTAACATCAAATAACACAACTACGGCGTGTACCGTATTCTTCATTTAAAATAAAATTAAACTGATCGCTTATACCTATACCGAACCACATGAATCCCACGTACTTGACAATACGACAAAAATGTTCTCCATCAAACTTTTATCAACACCACCCTTTTACCACCGATCAAAAGAAATTGTATGTCGGCATTAATACTAGATTTAGGAAAGTTACAAACGCTGTTACTATAATTTTCTAGCACCTTTCACCGACTTTTAACACGTTGACTGCCACGCTGGTCAACGGTGACCTACTAAAAATGCAAAAATTTGTCATGAAGCCTATTTGCAACCTTGTAAAAGCAATCGATGTTGGAACGGTGCTTCAATACTTTGGCTTCTATCAACTCTACGCTACATTAATTTTGCACGATTTAATCATACTCTGCAGTATTTCATTGCATCGCAGTTCTAACATAGCAAAATACGCGGTGGCCGGCGCAGAAGATTTTACTAAAAATACAAAAAATTCGCAATGAAGCCTATTTGCAACCTTTTAAAAACAATTGATATTGGAACGGTGCTTCAATACTTTGGCTTCTAACAACTCTGCGTTACCTTAATTTTGCACGATTTAATCGTACGCTGCAATATTTTTTATTGCATCGAAGTTCTAACATAGCAAAATACACGGTAACCGGCGCAAAAGATTTTACTAGAAATACAAAAAATTCGCCATGAAACGTATTTGCAACCTTATAAAAGCAATTAATCTTGGAACGATGCTTTAATACTTTGGCTGCTAGTAACTCTGCGTCACCTTAATTTTGCACCATTTAATCATACTCTGCAGTATTCCATTGCATTGCGGTTCTAACATAGCAAAATACGCGGTGACCGGCGCAGAAGATTTTACTAAAAATGCAAAAAATTCGCAATGATGCCTACTTGCAATCTTGTAAAAGCAATTGATATTGGAACGGTGCTTCAATATTTTGATTTCTAACAACTCTGCGTCACCTTAATTTTGTACGATTTAATCATACTCTGCAGTATTTCATTGCATTGCGGTTTTAACATAGCAAAATACGCTTGGCAGTCAACGTGTTAAAGGTAACATCAAATAACACAAGTCCATGCGCTGCGGCGTATACCCGTTTTTTTCATTTAAAATGAAATGAAGCTATTCACTTGTACCCACATCGAACCACGTGGGTCCCACATACTTGACATTATACGTTCCCCGTCAAACTTCTATTAAAACCACCCTTTTACCGCCGATCGAAACAAATCATTTCCCGGCATTAACACTAGACTTAAAGAGGCTGCTACTATCATTTTTATTTTATCACCCAGCAAAAGCTGTTACTATCATTTTCTACCACCTTTCGCCGACTTTTAATACCGGTATAATACAAATACGTATCCAAATTGATTCTTCCTCAAGTTCCCACCCTTAACATTCTCCGTCCCGTACACGAACGCGTTTCTTCGTAAATCTAGTGTTAAGCAAAAATGGGCCATCGCGTCCGCGAGAGTGAATATCAGTGAGCAGGAAGGCCGGCGCCCGGAAAAATGTACTTGGGAAACGGCAGGTTGTCACGGGGAAGCATCGACTTCTAATCCACGACGTCGCAAGCTCGTCGGTTCTCACGAGGCAGATGCTGAATTGTCCCCTCGGCGAGGTGCACGTGCTGAAACTCGGGACCAGCATAAACACGCTTAAGTTTCGGGTAGGTAGGAGGTGTGCCGGGGCAACGCGACGGCAGTAGCCCGTCACTTGCACGGTCGCTATTCTACGAAGGAACCCTCCTTCTAAGTACTTGAGTACAGCAGGCACACCGTGGCCTAAGAGTTTGTTGCTGTTTCTTGTTCCAGCGCTGCAGCCAGTGCCAGAGAGAGCTCCGCCTAATCGACGGTGTAAGTTTAACGACGTTCGTCGACCCGAACGCGCGACATCGAATCGTTTCAACATTTTAAGCCGCTCGAGGACCCGCAGCCAAGTGAAACGGAAAATGTTTTCACGGTCGGTTGCATAAATTTCAATGGACAACGCTTCAAAGCGTTAACGTTTATTAATGTGGTGGTTGAGATTGCTGAGCGCCGCCGCGTAATCTTGCTTCGTTAACGTCAATATGATGCAGTGGATATAGCGGCGCACGCATTCATGATAGAACGTCCCTGGTGACACGGCGGTGTGAGCCAATGTACTAAAATGTAACAGTTGGTAGGGAAACGTCTTAACTTTTGAAGTGGCTTGGAAGCATAAAGCTGAATGATACGGAAAATGCTCTCGCGGTCGGTTGCGTAAATTTGAATGGACGTCGCTTCAAAGCGTTAACGTTTATTAATGTGGTGGTTGAGATCGCTCAACGCGGACGCGTAATCTGGTTTGGGTGACGTCAATATGACGTACTGGATGTAAAGCGCGCTTGTGAAAGGTAAAGAGTCCCTACTGATATTACAGTGCGAGTCAATGGGCCAAAATGAAGCAGTTGCTATCATACCACTTTCACATTTCAAGTGAGCCGGGGACATCATTTCAAATGAAACGAAAAATGTTTTCCCGATCGGTTCCGTAAGTCTGAATGCTTCAAAGCGTTAATGTTTATTAATGCGGCAGTTGAGATTGCTTAACCCATTCGAGACCGATTGCACAGCGTGTGTGCAATTGATTTCCGAGGCTATAAGACGGCTTGCACACCGTGTGTGCAATAACAGTAATGTGTAATTATCAGTTATTCTGAGTAAACTAGTCGGCGAAATAAGATTTTCCTTGAACTAATGAAATCTGCAAGGCACAGGAAAACAAAATTTGGCATTGGTTTTACTGTGTACCAAAAATCTAAAAATTATTTGAAGCCTTTCTTACATGAAAAATACTATGAATTGCCGACAGTCCTACAAAGAAGGAAAATATAAACGTACTACTTCAAACGTATTACTTCGATAACGTTAATTCGATGGGTTTACACAAAGCGTACTTGTTGAAAATACAGAATCCGCAGTGGTATTATCGTGAGACTCGAACAAAATGTAACAGCTATTACTGAGTCATTTTAACATTTTAACTCGCTCGAAGACTTGAGGCCAAGAAAAATGCAAAACATTTTCGAGTTTGATTGCATAACTTTATATGAACGTCGTTTCAAAGCGTTACGGTTTATTAACATAACGGCTGAGATTGCTTAACGTTTGCGCGTAATCTTACTTCATTAACGTTAGTACGATGTACTTAACATAACGTGTCCTTATTAAAGATGCACAGCCCGTACTGATATGAACGCGTGTCATGAAGGACCGGAATTCAACAGTCGTAAAACGTTCTTTGTTATCATTACACGCCGCCCGTAAACCAACTAGGTTATCGTATACATATTATGGACTCTGTGTATTGCAAATTTTCCTCTCTCTCCGGCAGAGCGTACATTCTACAGATCATACGAATTGCAAAGCAACTAGTTCGGTAAAGCCGAGACGGGCGAAGTGCATTTAAATGTCTGTTACGTGCACGGTCTCCTGGGTAACGATAAAAGTTAATAAACGGCGGAAAAACTGCCATGCCGGTGCACAAGAAACGCGCGATTCGCGCGAATGAAAAGTTTCACTGTTCTCCTAGACGAAATGCCGCGTTTATACATTCAGCAAACTCCGGCGTTCGTTCCCGATGTTCGAAAGCTGCCGGTCTCAAAGAATCCCTATTTCCACTAACCGTTAACCGGATCGTGCGGAGAGCGACGAAGGCAGTAACTGTAAAAATAATCAACGTGTACGCTGTGTACTTTGCTCCTAACAACGTAATACTTTGCCCGTTTTACGACCCTCTCCTACCGACATTTCGAGCGGTCAACGCGTGACCGTTGCACCATATACGTCGGTACTCGTCCTGTTGTGGCTCTTCCTCTTTTTCCGCACAGACCACACATAAGCAGACTGAAAGTTTGCCCGGTGGAACGCTGCCCGTATTTGTCGGCGACCTTTTGCCGCTCGCTTGAAAATTTTGAATGCGCGTCGAGACGGCACGGTTTAACTTTCCGCAGACAGGAAACGCTGTATTTTTCATACTCCGCCGCTTTGCGAGCGTTAAATTGTGGATCCAGTGTCGAAGGATCAATCGCGACAAGTGCTCCAGTCGAATTCCGTAAGATCGGTGTAACAAATTTAAGCATTTTTCTTGTCTACAATCACATCTGCCGCGCGACTAACAACCGTTATTTACATTAGATTTACTATTATTGTGCATACTTTCGTATATTTAACACGTTGACTGCCGTGTGTATTTTGCTGTATTAGAACGGCGATGCTATGAAATACTGCAGCGTTCGACTGAATTATGCAAAATGTAAATAATGTCCGGGTATTGGAGACCAAAGAATCGCATCACTATTCTAAAATAACTACATTTATAAAATTATTATTGCTACCCATTGCAAATATTTTGGATCTTCAGTAAAATCTCTTGCGCCGGTCAGCAGTGACCATCATGGCAGTCAAAGAGATAATAGTAATGTGTTGGATGCTGCAATCGTTTGGAAAACGAAAGAAAATGTAGATGACGTATGCTAGGGGAAACTTTAACGTCAGTGTTTGTCGATGCCGAGAGATTGCTGACGCGTAACTGGACATTGTTGGTCTATTATAAGTACAAAAAGGACGGGTTCTGTTCAACCATTTCCGAATAGCTTGTGCTTACATTCAGCAACATAATATTAACACTTTACCGACCGCTATTGACTGAAGATGACTATTATGTAGTATGCGCCTATTTGTAAAACTTTATAACTGAAAATACTGAAAGTATTGGAAACCAAAGGATCGCATTACTATTCTAACAATAACTGCATTTATAAAATAATAATTGCTACCCATTGCGAATATTTTGGATCTTCAGTAAAATCTTTTGCATTGGTCGCCGGTGACCATCATGGCAGTCAAAGTGTTAATTAATTTTCAATTTATATCGCTGCATCATATCATCTTTTTACGCGTTCATATCACAAAACCCAGCAGTTTCTCCTCAACATTTCACAAGTTTCCGTACATAACTCGTTCGACGCAAAGAATCTTCAACCCTCAAACGAATACGTCGAAAGCAATTCTCGCCCGAATTAATAACTAACAAATGCCCGCTCTCCCAATGCCGAAACGACAGCGAAACAATTTCACGTTATCGACTCATCGCACAATACGTTACTCGGTGAACTAAAAAACGTGCACCGCGTTTTATGCATTATTAACGAGCGCAACTGTTTTTCACGCGCTTTCGTCGACAGCGTCCTCCGTGCAAGTACACGCGCGCGTCCCGGGGTAATATGAATGTTGCAGTCAGGTTCGGGGTTCCATTCACGGTGGGGTGAGACATAAAGAATGCACGAACTCGCCTCAGAGTGTAGGCGCCGCTCTTTTCGACGTGCAAAGAGAGAGAAAGGGTTGGGGAGGAACAGAGGGTCGAGAGCGTTAAATCCGTTTTCGCCGAGAATCTATTCAGGTATTTATTTAAAACGCTCTTTCGGTGTCCATGAGGGATTGGCCTGGGACCAAAACAGTTTGGACTACCGACGAGAGAAGAGTGGAGAACGTAGCCTGTTTACTATTCCGGAAGAAGGCGGATGGCAATGCACGCTGGGAATATATCACAGCGCACGTATGTATGAATGTATATGTACTACGGCGGCCATAAGTCCGGAGGATCCAAAATTCTTGTGCAAAGTTTGTTCATGGTTTGTAGCCGGTAAAAGTAAGGGTAAGTTGTGCATTTTACATTATATCGCGTGTGCGTAATGTATTTTTACAATATTATGACATGTGATCTTCTGTATCAAGTGGAAAATGATAATGGCGCGTGTTGATGAAGCAAAAAAACGGAATATGGTATGGTTTAACCCTTTGAGTGCTGACTACTTCCGGCTGAAACGCTCGCTGAGGACGAAACATTTTTCGGTAGTGTCAACTCTATTCATTGATTATGTAAGGCGCAACTATGTTCTAATGATAATTTTTCATTTACACCAAATTAAATAGTGTAAGAAAATTATTTGATAAAGTACGCATCTGTATTCATCTAGTATATTAATAATTCCGACTGCAATAGGTAAGAATTCGAAACAATTGGGAACGTATATATGCGCCCATAGTCAATACCGATAGATTTCGGTGGACGCATATATTTTTAAATTAGTGATGATTTGTCCATAGCAGTCAAAGAGTTCGTAGATGTCATACAATAAGCTTAGGCATTTGTAAACATAACGCCATCGAAATATTAGTCGATTTGTGTCTGCATTATAGACGATGAGCCAAATTCTCGTCATTTGCGGGAGGTTTTAAGCTTTAATATGCAAATCTTGCAAATGCTCTCAAATACCTATGGAAAATTTTCAATTTCATATCCTGCTTAACACTTTGCGGACCGGGCATTCTATTGCTAATCGTACCCAGTGGCCGGGTATTTTTTTGCGTCAAATGTTTTTAAATTAGTGATGATTTGTTAGTAGTTAACACGTTGACTGCCACGGTGGTCACCGATCACCGGTGCAAAACATTTGACTAAAAATGCAAAAAATTCGCAATGAAGCCTGCTTGGAATCTTGTAAAAGCAATTGATATTGGAACGGTGCTTCAATACTCTGGCTTCTAACAACTCTGCATTACTTTCATTTTGCACGATTTAATTATACTCTGCAGTATTTTATCGCATCGCGGTTCCAACATAGCAAGAAACGCTTGGCAGCCAAAGTGTTAAACTGTCCACAAATATTTCTGTAATATTGCTAATCGTTTTGTCGCTATCCATATTTCGGAGCTTCAAATAATTAATTCGCAACACAAATTACGAAAAACTGCGGCTAACAATCACGTAGCAACTGTGTGATATCTCGTCACTTGCCTCAAACGACAGAATACGCAAGGCGATATATCTCGTCAATGGCCTCGAACGACGAAATAACAATGACGAGATATCTCGTCATCCGTCCGCAATGTGTTAACAGGAATAACTCATCTTTCATATTTGACATGTATATAAATACGCATAATTTGAATGTATCTAAATCTGGTAAGTAGTCAAAAGTTTCGACCGGAATCGTACTATATAAACGCTGAATTGATGATGGACGAGAAATGCACGAGATGAAAAGGAAAGGCACCGCTGTAAATATCGCGTCATATAAAAGGACAGTAAAACAGTATCAACCGTCTCTCTCGCTAGTCACAATGACGCCGTTCGCTAGTTTACACACAGATGTGGTTATCAAAAAGTTGTGCATAATGCAGAGGCGGCGTGTGACAAAGCACGCGTCGTTCATCTGAAAACGTGGGTGCCTGCCGTTTGGGGACGAAACGCCAAGAAATTCATTGCGAGGACGCTGTCAGAGCTTGTCCCGTAAAATGCACGACTTTTCACCCCGTACGGAAGTCAGGAAAGATATTGAGAATAGCGCTGTTTTAAAGTCGTGAAGTTTTAACTGGTGACGTTGTTTGACGGAAAGTTTACACTGGTGGCCATAAGTTTGAGACGATCTTCGAAGGAAAAAGTATCAAGCTGATATGGAAATCCGCTTCAAGAAGTACAATGGCATAGAAATTCGTGATGCTACGACACAGACAATAGAACATTTCTCTGTTAAACGTTAAACGCTTCATCGGTCGCGTTTGCAGAAGACCTCCAAGATCGATCATCCCGAATAGAATCCGCTCTCGTTTCGTCTCTCGCAACGAAAAATGCTTAGATCTAAGACGCCCTACAAAACTTCGCCCGGGTCGTCCCGAACGTGAAACGAGTTTCGAGTGCCAACGTTTTACCCAGCGACCCGGGAAGCAATTTTCTTTCCCCGTTTACCCATAGACGGTTCCATCGCCGTCTCCTCTTCCGAGGGGAATATTGTCACTGTCAGCGAATACGTTTTGCAACGACAATGCAATAAAATTCCAATTACCATCAATATTCCGCCGAGCAACAGCGCGGAAAAATGCCGTAAAAATACATAGACGTCCTCCGGAAAACCGAGTCACGATACTGCGTTCGAAGAAAAAAAATATATCTATATCCGGCCGAAGAAGTTGCGCGTAACCGCGCAGCACAGATTTCGTGGGACGCGCGATATCGAGTATCACTGTCAGCTACTCATCGACATCGAGGGGCAGGACGATTCTTCGCGCGACGGAAACAAGGACAGCCGCCAATAACGGGTAGCGTCTCGACGTTTAAGAAACGAACCCCGGAATATGATCCGAGGGCCGGTATCAGCGCGTTTCAGCCGGCGTTTGGCGCCCGCAAGCAGAAGGTCCTGCCTTCATTTCCATACGAATCGAATAACGAAATTTCGATCTCCTCGTCTCGGGGACGATCAACGATCGCCCCGGCATCGTTCGAGTGAGAGTAAGAACGCGGAAGACGAATTCCGGGGGCGCGAGAGAGAAGCGGAGAGTGCGAGGAAGAAGAATGCGACGTGGCAGACATTTTCTTTCCGTCTAACACGGGAGCGTTACTTCTGTTGAGTCTGCAGCACCGAGGGGAATATTGTCGCTGTCAGCGAATATGTTTTATAGCGGCATCGCGCCAGGATACGTCTCTAGACGAAGATACGAGAAGTTTAAGAGAAAGGAGGACGGAGGGCGAACGGGGGTAGTTGAGGTGGAAAGGAAAGAAGGCGAAAGAGCGAGGAAAGCGAGGGAATATGGTGAGAGGGGTGAGCAAGGTGTCGTATACCATCGAGGTAGGTGGGTATTGGATTTGTAATAGGGGCCATACGGGCCATAGGCGCACCATTCTTCCCGCACCGCCACCACCCGCGGATCCGCCTCACACCATATCGAAATTGCGATCCATTTTCTCGGATAGAAGACGCGTCGCGGTGGCGTAAAGTCTCTCTGCCCGGCTCTTCGGCTGAATGCATTATTCGCACGAGAGACCAAAGGACTGGCGGATATATTCTTTCCTTTCTTTCTCTCCTGCTTCGTCCTCTCGACCTATGTCGCCTCATTGTTCACTACTTCGCTCTGTTCGGACGTACTTTAAATCCATGCTGACGAAAAAACTGGTTAATTAACTTGCAACTTCTAATCCGGTGTTAACTGTGTCTTGACAAGACTGATTGCGAAAACGCATATTGACGGTTACTTGCCGTACTTTAACGAGTCTGGCTCGTGATGATAATTTTGGACCATACGTGAATATTGTATCATAAATGTATAGTGGATATAGATGTTAGGTGTCGTCGAAGCGGAATGCGGAATTATATTAAGTTGAATAAATTTTATTTAAAGATAAATGAAAGCACTAGTATATAAATATAAATATAAAATAAAGGTAAAATTATGGCAATTCGACTTCTAACGATTCGGTAAACGCTTAAAACGCATCTAACGGGACTAATGTACCGATACTGATATAAATACGATCCTAAACTGAATCTCTTCTTCGAGACCGATTGCACACCGTGTGTGCAACAACAGTTTGCAACTATCAGTTATTCTGAGTAAGATGCCGTCAAAATAAGATTTTTCTTGAACTAATGAAATTGGATATCGCGTAAACAAAATTTGGCATTGGTTTTACTTGTATCAAAAATTAAAAATGAACAATATAAAGAAAAAAAAATGCGCTCGTGGGGAAAAGAAATCGTCGTCTCGATTTAAAGCAATGTAACTTTATTCGTCATTTAGAATTGTCATAATATCATCTGATATTTATTTTATCTTAATCCGTAACCGATGGCCCCTGAAAATGCGACGCATTAATCGGCTTTACCGGATCCTACGAATGTATACAAAAGATAAAACAAATCAAATAATTTTTTAAACATTTTTGGTTCAAATTCATTTGAATTCTGCAGAAGCACTATCGGCATGTAGTATATAAGTACACGGCTACTTCACAGGCAGTCGCAAGGTATCGTTTGGACCCAAATTCTTTCGAGTTAAATGGCACGGCAAGGGGTTAACAATAAAAATCGTGTCCCAGCGATAAGAAGCTATATGACCAAAGATTGCAGCACACCGTCAAAGAAGATGACTCGATACGCCGAACAGAAGAATGAGAGACTGCCCAACTATTTGCTGACCAATTAAATTCTACCCACGGACCCTCGAACGCTACGGACGCGGTTCTCGCGAATATTCGGAGTCCGTCGTTTATCTTTATCCCTGTTGACTGGACTTTAAGTTTATTACGCGGATGGCTTTCGCTTCCATAAAGCGAGCGATTTGTCGGCGAGATACGTACACGATGTATACGCGAGATTTATTCGTTGCGGAGGCGAGAGAGCGTGTAACGAACACAATCGACATTGATTATGGCGTGCGGGGGTCGTCCTGGTTGTGCTCATAAAATAAAGCGGTCTCGGTTGGAACACCGTTGTTGGGGAGATTGAGCTGCCTGGCGTCATGGGAGGACGTGCTTTCTACGTAACGATTAATCCTCATTGACTGGTATTCGTGTGCCCGTTGCTCATGACGCGGAAGCGAACGAAAAGGGAAGAAGAGGGCGAAAAACGGCACGAAAAAAGGAGCAGTGATCATTCCTATTATTTAACTCCCACGGCAGCGATCACAGAACATATAACGAAACATTATCACGGAGATCAATGAACGAAAAGCCAGGTACCGTGTGATAGGCATCAAATGATGAATCTATTGTCAAAGAATCTCATCAGCACTGAGGGGTTTCGTGAACTATTGAAGGTGGATAGAAGGATTTTGATAAGTCATAGTCTCGTAATGGTAATCCGTAGTTGCATTCTAACTAATCATTTTAGAGGACGATCATTCGCCAGAGATTTTCTTACATATTACGAGGAATCCTGCGTGGGTAAAGCTCAGAAATAATTGCGGTAGATTGACTTCTGCATTATTTTTAAATAAGCATCTCATTTAGGAAGTGCAGCGCTTCCAGCAAATTTTTACAGACAGTTTGACAGACATGTAATATACTTTTAAGACACGTTCACTACCTTAACCCTTTTGTTACATCTATTGTCAAAGAATCTCATCAGCACTGTGAGGTTTCGTGAACTATTGAAGGCGAATAGAAGGATTTTCATACATCATAGTCTGGCAATGGTGATCCGTAGTTGCATTCTAACTAATAATTTTATAACAAGATCATGTGCCAGAGATTTTATTACATATTACGAGGAATTCCGCGTGGGTAAAGCTCGGATAATATTGCGGTAGATTGACTTCTGCATTATTTTTAAATAAGCATCTCATTTAGGAAGTGTAGCGTTTCCAAGCAAATTTTTACAGATTGACTATTTGACAGACACACAATATACTTTTAAGACACGTTCACTACCTTAACCCTTTTGATACATCTATTGTCAAAGAATCTCATCAGCACTGTGAGGTTTCGTGAACTATTGAAGGCGAATAGAAGGATTTTCATACGTCATAGTCTCGCAATGGTAATCCTTAGTTGCATTCTAACTAATCATTTCAGAGAACAATCATGTGCCAGAGATTTTATTACATATTACGAGGAATCCCGTGTGGGTAAAGCTCGAATAATATTGCGGGAGATTGACTCCTGCATTCTTTTTAAATAAGCATTTCATTTAAGAAGTGTAGCGCTTCGAAGCAAATTTTTACAGATTGACTATTTGACAGACGCGCAATATACTTTTAACACACGTTCACTACCTTAACCCTTTTGATACATCTGATTCCATAGTATAACGATGTACGAATACTTTTCCTCTGGAGATATATCACAAACTATCGGGTAATCGGAGCGAAAAATGAATATCCGTCAAGAGGTTAAGTGGAAATTTGCGCCCGACGAATAGATGCTTTCGACGATCCGCCCCAGGCGCGGTTTCAATTCCCGAAGATTTCGATAATATCGTCGACTAAACAGAACGCGCAACGTTTGCACGCCATCGTCGAAATTGCTTTCGTTCCGCCTTACTTGTCCTCTCAGCACGGACAGAAACGGCACACTCAAACGAACCATTTGAAATTTCGCGCACGTGCCGCGCGTAAGAACCGTCCTCGTTATCTTGACAATTGGAAATGTAAATGGAGATAGTAAGGACGAAGAATGCGCAGCGGATAAGGGCGCTCAAACTTCTTCCTCCTCGACTTCCTCCACCCTTCGCTACTACGCCACTCGCTTTTCCTATCTAACCCCCTCCGCCTTCCCTTCTCGTCTTACCGTCCAGACATCTAGGAATCTACGCTATGAAGTACTTGTCCCAAAACTGTCTCGACAACTGACATGATTTTGGCTGCGAGCGGATTCACGAAATCTCAAACGTCGCGCGGTTTGTTTAACTGATCAAACTCACATCTTTAGACGCCAACCTCGCCTTCCTAAGTATGGGTGCTAGATTTCAGACAGTATCACAAACAGTATCGTATCAATACGAAGTATCGTATGCGGTTTGTCAGATGGTGAACTGGAAGCTAAAGTACGTAAACGTAGAATTTTTATGATAAAATTTGAAAGTCGATGTAGACGTGAAAATGTCCCGGCGCCTTTGAACTTGTCGATTTCTACTTTTGTCGCCTGTCTACCCAATTTGACACGTTTCGATTTATTAGTTCGCGATTACAGCCCGATCAATTTCCACGGCAATCTCTTTTCCAATCTTCACGCATTGAAATAACACAACTGACATGATTTTGGCTGCGAGCGGATTCACGAAATCTCAAACGTCGCGCGGTTTGTTTAACTGATCAAACTCATTTTAACTGATCAAATATCTTTAGACGCGAATCTTGCCTTCCTAAGTATGGGTGCTAGATTTTAGACAGTATCACAAACATGTTAGTATCGTATCAACACGAAGTATCGTACTCGGTTTGTCGGATAGTGAACTGAAACCGAAACTACGTAAACATAGAATTTTTATGACAAAATTTGAAAGCCGATGCAAACGTGAAAATATCCCGGCGCCTTTGAACTTGTCGATTTCTACTTTTGTCGTCTGTCTACCCAATTTGGCACGTTTCGACTTATTAGTTCGCGATTACGGCCCGATCAGTTTCCACGGCAATCTCTTTTCCAATCTTCGCGCATTGAAATAACACAAAGACCCGTGGCGTTCGGTCGGCTCGCGAATAATGTTTTAACCGAATCCCTGACCAGGTCCGTGTCGGCGGATAGCTGCGGGACGATAGAGCAACAGCAAAAATTCTCCACTTTCGGCCCCCGGTCCCGGCTTTCTCCTCCAGCCGCTGACGCTTTTTAGCCATTGTCGAATCGACCTCTCGGAATTTCGTGCACGTGCCGCCCTGAGAACCGGCTTTCTTGTCTGGCCGTACGTGATCGTGGAAATATCATTCCTTCCGCGAAAAGTACACCCGCCTCCAGCAGTCGATGGAGGAGGAAGGCGCGAGAAAAAGCCCGCACTAAAAGCCGCCGCGATATGGCGCAAAACGCGGCTGTGCGAAATGAAATTAACCGCTTCACACCCACCCCACGCCATTGCGAACCACGACCGGCCCCGTTTCACCCCCCATAATGGCAGTCATTCGTGAACGACGAGTTGCAGTGCACGAAGGACGGGGTGCGCGCAGCAATTTCTTCGGGGCATAAAAATGGGAAAGCGGATTATCGGGAATAACGCAGCACGTAGTTAAAGATCGTATTGACCGGCCATTGCTTGCCGCTGCGATCCCCTTTAACGGTGAGGCAGGGACAGTAAAGGGCACGTAAAAAAATTTCGCCCTGTCACGCCGCGGTGACGTTAGTTACAAGAAAAATTAGTTGCGTGTCAGTTATGTCGTGGATGGGATTGACTCCGAGATTGATGCTGCTGAAATATGAGACTGCGGATTAATCCACCGCTTTTTGGACCTGAGATACGCTCGAAATAGCCTATTGCGAGGAAAGCTGGACCATTTGTAAAGACTAATGATGAAGTATGCTTTGAAGCTGCCGTACTACGGTGTCGATAACGACAATTAGAAGGAAGATTACTTAGGTGTCGGATGTGTGGTCATGAGAATTCGTTCTGAGATTATCCTGTATGAAATGTTTCTGTAAGGTTACCTATAGCCAGGTGCACTAAACGGAACCCATTAGAAAGTCGAGTGGGAGGGAATTATGGTTCAATCTAAATCAGAAAAATCACAACCGCGTCGTATAATTTGTCGGTTTTCATCCATAAAAAAAAAGCATGTCCAAAATATTTATGTCATTAACTATTCCGTTATTTTCACCAAAGGTTTCAGTAGCTATGAGTAAGAGTTCACTGCGACCAAACTAATGCACGGCCGTAATTCACAACCGCGAAAAATCACAGAAGAATCACAACCGCGTCGTATAATTTGTCGGTTTTCATCCATAAAAAAAAGCATGTCCAAAATATTTATGTCATTAACTATTCCGTTATTTTTACCAAAGGTTTCAGTAGCCAAGAGTTCACTGCGACCAAACTAATGCGCGGCTGTAATTCACGGTGTAAAAGAAGTGAGAGCAGACAGGTAAGAACGATGGAGAGGCATAGGCATTTAAATCTTTGAAAACATAAAGGAGGTATCTTGTGGCATGCCATAACGCAAACTCCTAGCCTACTAGCGAACGGACGTACTTAAAAACATCGTTGATTTACGTTTACTGTTAATTTATACCATTTCGCGCGGTGATTATGAAAATGAGCCGGCGTATTACCTAACTTTCTTAATTACTTTTCTGACACGTAGCAGGAGCGTTAGGGCGAGAAAGGCTTTACTATAATTTACTATAATTGCTTGTGTAAGACCGTCTCGCGGTATTTTCATGAAATTCGACGACTGGCAAACTGAAGGGTATCGAACTACGTACATTTTCCTTGCTTAATAGAAAATTTTGATTGAATCACATAAATTGAAATTCCTCATGACGACACTATATTCTATTTATATTTTACAATAATTTTCATGAAATTCGACGAATGGCAAACGGAAGGGTATCGAACTACGTACATTTTCCTTGCTTAATAGAAAATTTTGATTGAATCACGTAAATTGAAATTCCTCATGACGACACTATATTCCATTTATATTTTACAATCGTGTTACACTCGTCACGGCAGGAAAACTCTATTTGGGACCCCTATACGTTTATTTCTTGTGATTAATTTGGTAACGCAATAAAGTTACTTGTCTCAGAAATACGACAAAGGTATGAACATACGAAAGTTCTGCAGTCCACGTATTCGTGGCACGTAGGTGTTGTTTATCGCGGAAAATGTTCCCGGTTGTCTTCAGGTTCGAATTGTTTCGAAGGAATATAGGAATCCTCGACGTTATATCCTATTGCAATGGCAGTGGATCTATGTGCATAGACATGCACGCATATACGCGTACTTCTAGTATGTATGCACGAACATGCATATAAATATATACGTATGCACCGGCACATATATGTCGCACAGATGTGCATATACGTTTCTATATAGACGTATATACGTGCACAACGGGTGCCTTGATTATGCGCAACACGTATTCTCAAACACAATCCCGCGGCACTCGTAACGCAGGTGGAATTCGAGGCTTCCTCGAGCCAGATAACTGAATTAATTAAGTTTCCTGCAAATGAGGAGATACCGGAGGCTAACAAAGGTGAATTAACACTAATTCACATTCGTATACACGGCTGATTCCACGCTCACACAGGTGCGACAGGTAAATTGGAGGATAATATTTTCCGCGCGAGGGTGAAGGAAAGAGCAGGAATATAAAAACGAAATCAGCGTTATTCTGTATAAACGCCCGCGTCCACGCGTTACCAACTCTTCACACTCATCGCTATCAATTCGCTGATACGGACGAAAATACTTTTTCCAATTCAACACTCAATGTTGCACAGCGAGTCAGAATAAAACGAAACGCTCGGATATATCGGTCGAACGTTTTTCATCGTTTACACCCCCGAAAAGCGATTAGAGATCCGCGCGCGAATGATAATCGATGCCCGTAAATCTTTACAAACGCGTCCCATTCAAAGTACCGTTTGAAGCCAAGAGGAATGGAGTGCCGTAAAGGTCCGAATTTATGGAGAATGTTCGGAATCGTTTAGCCGCAAAGCGCGATCGACATACTTTTTAAATATTCCGCGGGCTATTTTGAAAAATTTGGCTTGCGTTTACTATGAATCTTCGGGCAAGCACACCCCTCGTCGGCTGATCCGCGCGAAAACACAGGAAAATGGCCTCTTCGAACGAGAACGAATCTCCGCGTTAGCGGTTTGGCCCCAACCGTCGGCTTGGCTTATAAACCCGCACGGCGCGAAAAGTCCACGCCGATCGTTCCAGTATTTTAGGTATTCGCCCGGTATCGGCGCATACAGTGGGCGTTCGGGGGTTGACCGTTTAACGCGAAGGAAAATTCACGGCGGCCCCCGAGGCTATCAATAATAAAATACAGCTGCGTGCGGTTATACGCCAGCCCCTCCAGGCCTTCGCTCTCAAATATCGAGGCGAGTCTGGTAATATATGTGCCGATATATCCTGATTGGAATCTCCTTCTTCGGCTCTCGCTACCCTTTCCTTCCTCGCAGGGCCTTATCCCAACCTCTTCACTCTTGCTATCCACTCCTTCCCTCCCTGCGCCCAAATATCTCTTCCTTCTCGTTCACTCTGTCTGCTCCTTGCTGCTTTTTTCGCTTCTCAAACTCCAATCCCCTCCCAATTTATTCCCACTATTCCAGGTAAGCGACGTCCCATTCCGCGTTCGATTTTATGAAAGCACTTCCGGGTTACTCCAGGAAACGGTACCTCGCGTTCGCGCCTGAATTAAACGAGATCGACGCGCATTAATCCCACGATGTCGCGAGTCGAAAAACTCAGCGGGAATCCATTTCCCCTTTGTCCCGGATACCCTTCTTCGATCGCGAAATATGGTGAACTTTCGACTCTTTTCGTCTACTGTATTCGACTTGGACAGTGTTAATTATCAAACGTTATAATTGTCGCATTAATTTTGCCTCGCGCAGTTTTAAACGCTCTACCTGTGCAAAGAATTGTTTTGAAACAGCAAAACGAAAGGTATGGGATTTACGTAGAAGAATGTCTGAGGTGTGATTCCCATGCGGTGAAAATCCGTAACAGGAATAAAAACGCACTGAGCTTACGCGCGCGTAAAAAATGGCTGCCTCTGGATTAAGCGGATTTGGCTGGCCCGTTATCAGGCTGAACGCCCGTAGGAAAACCGAAGAACGTCAGAAAAGGGATGACGGGAGGGCGGAAGGGGCGAAAGAGGCAGTGAGGGATGAAGAGGGAAAGAAAAATCGCTGCATGTTCGTTTGCCAGGCTACGCGCCCGGTATAAATCATTGAAGGGTGGAATACCGACAAATATATCATCTTCAGACAGTTCAAGAATAAAATAAACAACTCCCACTCGTCCTCCCATACCCCTTACACACACACGCGCAGACACTCTTTTGATAATCCTCTCTTGTGGCCTACAACCGAAACCTCCATCCACGGTTATATTTCATGAGATTTCATTCTACCGTTCTCTCGCCGAGTATAATCCGCGGTTGCTTACGATAAGCTTGTGCATAAGGAAGCTTTTTTCACCGCAAAACGACCTTTTCGATTCTACGCCTATTTTTCTTCGATAGACGATTGACAACATCCCACCCAAAGTGTGTATACGCTATACTAATGTAGTTACTTTATAAACTGAGGTAGTCGGACACCGACGTTAACAGTTTAACCGCGTTGTAAAATAGATTAAATACAATGTATGTATTATAACGCTTGCGCCGGAAATTGAGAATAGCAACATGCATGTGATGAAATTAACTCACCTGCAGGCTCGGATGGCAGCCTAGCTCCAGCAACGTGCGGACAACACCGGCGTGTCCTTTATTAACCGCAATGTGGAGGGCAGTCTGACGCCTTTTATTCCGGGCGTTGAGATCGGCCCCTGCACCGGCCAAGAGTGCCATCACGCCAGGTTCGTCACCGAATGCTGCATGATGAACTGCTCTGTCACCATCTTTGTCCTGTAATAAGCATTGTAAGAAGTATTTACGCCAAATAATAAAATGCAGGTACCACGAAATTAAGATATAACGGCAGCGATAAATAACGAACGGAAATAATGTGGATACGTGTGACGATTGAATTATTTATATACTGGAACTATGTATCAGTATCATACATGAAATCCGATAAAACCAAACTAAAAACCGAAAAATAAGCATTGTATGAAATATTTACGCCAAATAATAAAATTTAGTTACCACGAAATTAAGATATAACAGCAGCGATAAATGACGAACAGAAATTATGTGAATACATGTGACGCTTGAATTATTTATATACCGGAACTATGTATCAGTATCATACATAAACTCGTATAAAATCCTATAAAACTTACTTCAATTTCGACATCCGCTTTGTATCGGAGGAGGGTCTTAATAACTTCCAAATGGCCATTCTGACTTGCTGCTTGTAATGCAGTGTGTCCAGCAAATACGCCGTTGACGTCAGCTTCAGGTTTTTTCAAACATTCTTCGCCTTTGACAGTATCTCCATTCGCCGCTGTCTTTACCAACTCTTCATTCACATCTCCCGAAACATGGGTTTCAAACAATTTCTTTAGCAAAGCGGATAGACGTTCTAAAAACACACAACATATATATTGATTAAATACATTCCATGCTTATATATTCAACCACACCCGCTAACAAAACTATATGTTTATACGAACCTCCACTGCTATGCCCTGGTACACTTCCATCGCTGCTCGCAACTTTTGTAACAGCTTGAGGATTATATGTCCAAGATGTACTGCAAACCTCTACCTTCAAATCGCCATCGTGATAGATTTGCTGCACCCGTCCGATTTTTCCCAAAGTCTGTAAGCAATAATAACACATTAACAATCTCGTACATAACGTAATATGTAGTTATAGAAATTATGATAACCAACCGGTGCCATTGCTTCTGCCCATTCACCGTGACCCCGCTGTAGCAGTTTGATTTTCTCCAAGTCATTACATATCTGAACCAAGTCTCCAACAGCAAATGTTTGCGTGTCGGAGCTGGAACTGTTTACGGGGACTGGTATCTGTACTTTCGTTAGCACTGCTGGATTAAATGTCCAGCGATTACCGCTTGGATATGAGACAACGATGTCGTGATCTTCGTCGATACCAACGACAGTTCCAGTGGTGCTAAGACACTCGAACATTCCTTCGGTCCACCCTCCATGTCCATGCTGAAGCGACTGTACTATCTCCAATTCCAAATCCACGTTTACCTATATACACGGTGAAAAACATTTTAATGTCTATCCATACATCAGACGTCTTGGTGACAGTCAACAAGTGTAGGAGCAGGTGTAATATAAATACAAGACTGATTTACCTGATCGCCAATTTGTAAACCATGCGGACCTGTTCGTCCAGGTCCTTGTTCTCCTAACAAAGGCAAATGGTCTCTGTAAACAGTCTGACCCTTGGCGTCGTTCATCACCTTCAAATCCGCCTGCACAAATTTAAACATGATTAGCCAAAATCATATGATGTGACTTGACACAAGACAGATAGGTCCTTACCATTCCTTCAAATCCAACTCGATATAAATTTTTGGCACCATTGTCCCATATAACGTAAGCTGCTGATCGTGGGCTAGCTGCTGACCAATCCTGAATCTCATTGACCTTGCCCCTTCTACCGTTACCACCATCCTGATCTTCCCACTGCCAATCGACACCCCTAACAACTCTTGCGCCAGGGAAAATACCGCGTGTTGCAATCTGCAATATATTTATACCAATATAAATCAATGTAAATTTACAAATTGAATGAAATCAAACATGTACGTTTTTGAAACATACCTTTTTGCTTTTACGCCTTGGCTCTAATAAGACTCTCTCACTTCCAGGTGTAGCAATCCGATAGAATCTATGTCTCAACTGATGTTTATCTCCATGATAACAAATGGAGCATAGATCGTAATTTCCACACTCAGCGCACTTCCAGCGAATGCCAAATATTGGTTGCTGACGACATGTGTCACACATGGTACCATCATGCTTGACACCAGTCGGAGCAGAATCCAAAATGCGAAGATCAAAAGCGCCAGAACAACGGTAGTTGGCTGCTGTACCGTTATCCCAAACGACTACCACTTCCTCTGGAGATTCAAAGTTTCTCACTGTCCCTACATGGCCTTCTCCTCCATCCTATGTAATGAACATAATAATACAGACACTGATTTAACACATACCTTCAATACAAATTTTGTTGTACCAAAGCATACAAAACATTTAGAATATGCCAACAACATAAATATTGATAGAAAAATCAAATTAAACAATGTATTCCAGCCAAAATCACTGATACCTACACTAATAACATATGATAAACACAACATTTAAAACGAATAACCATAATAAAGGCTTGCAATCTGTAAATATACCACCGTAAACCCTACACAGCCATATCCCATGCAGCGGCAAACGGACCTGATAAAGCTTCGTTAAATAACATTAAAAAGAAACACAGACTGCATAACCTTAAAGTAACTCATAGCGACATTATCAATATTTACGCCTCCATACGTGGACGAGTTGCGGCAAAGTGAATGAGTAATGCAATAGCAATGTTATAGAGTCGAGAAAGCAAGGAAATATAAAAGGAATTGGCGTTAAAGTGAGTTAATGTATGACCTAACCTGTTTCGCCCATTTCCATTCGGGTCCACGGATGACCCGGGCGCCGACACCCTCCATCGTAAATCGTGTTGTACGAGTACCGCCGCTCGCACCAGCCTCCATACTTTGTCGACGACTGTATATCCACCGATAACGCGAAAACCGAAAAACGCGATAGTCCTCTCACGCACGAACACTGAAAAATACCGCCATCTTAAACTAATGTCAAAACACAATGTGCCAACGTCCCCTGGGGTAGGTTGGTTCACATGTCGGCAAGTTGCAGGGTATAGGAACATTGGGGAGATCGTTTTCGAAATGGCGCCGTATACGACTACAGTCTGTGTACGGCACAATACCCGTAAAAAATAATTATTTATATTCTATGTGAATGTATGCTAAAATACTAAACTATGTAAATTCCTGGGAAGTATGACGAATTGGCGAAAATTTAGCTTTCATATGAGCAAGGATCGAATCGCGTAAATCTATATGCGAAATATATACCGATTTACAAATATGTTCGAAAATATTAATATCTGGGTCGGCCATGTTCATTTTGTCGTCACACAGGTAATCGAGTTCTTTGATGAAATGGTGTCTATGAAATGTACGAATATCTACCGAAATTGTTCTGTTATTATTAACGATCGCGGCACCGATTGTTTTGGAATAAGATACTCTAGTCGTGATAAAATTTGCGTACTTTAGCAATTGTGAGTGTGACGACAGTAATGGAGTCACAGGACCCTTCGCCTATTATGGATAGGTATATCTAGAATTATTGAGAAATATATGTATAGGTAACAGAGTTCCTTGGTGAAATGGTATCTAATGAAATGTACGAATATCTACCGAAATTGTTCTATTATTACTAACTATCGCGGCACCGATTGTTTTGGAATAAGCTACTCTAATCGTGATAAATTTTGGGTACAGTATTACTTTAGCAATTGTGAGTGTGACGACAAAATGAACATGGCGTAATGGTCATAGGACCGTTGAGTGGACCGAAACTATTTTGTCTCATAATGATTAATATTCGAATGCTATGACTAAATAGATTGCACAAAAGTAATCGTAGGCGCTTAAATTAAGGGCGTGTGGCAAAATTTGGTATAATTAACTCATTTTTACTGAATTTGATCAACTTACCGAGGACCAGCACACGAAGTCGAGTGTAACCGTCACCGTCCCATCGAAACTGAAAGAAATAACGTTTGAATTTGCTTGCTAATTTTGTAGCCAACATAAAATTCGCAAACACTAAATGTCTCTGCTAGGTAGTCTGTTATGGATAGGTATATCTAGTATTATTGAGAAATACATATATAGGTAACAAAGTTCCTTGGTGAAATGGTATATATAGGAATGTACGATTTTCTAGCTGAATTGTTCTGTTAATATTAACTATCGCGGAACCGATTGTTTTGGAATAAGCTACTCTATTGGTGATAAAACTTGAGTACAGTACTACTTTAGCAATTGTGAATGTGACGACAGTAATGGAGTCACAGGACCCTTGAGTGGGCCGATACAATTTTGTCTAATAATGATTGATATTCGAATGCTGTCACTAAATACAGTACACAAAAGTAATCGTAAGCGGTTAAATTAAAGCCGTGTGCCTAAATTTGGTATAATTAACTCATTTTTATGAAATGTGATCAACTTACCGAGGACTACTACGCGAAATCGAGTGTAACCGTCACCGACCCGTCGAAACTGAGAGAAATAGCGTTTAAATTTGCTTGCTAATTTTGTAGCCAACATAAAATTCGCAAACACTAAATGTCTCTGCTAGGTAGCGTGTTATGGAGAAGTATATCTAGTACTATTGAGAAATATATCGGTAACTGAATTCCTTGTTGAAATGGTTCCTATAGAGATGTACGAATATCTACCGAAATTGCGGCACACATTGTTTTGGAATAAAATTTTGTGTACAGTACTACTTTAACAATCATGTGATCAAATTGGCGTACAGTACTACTTTAGCAATTGTGAGTGTAACGACAGTAATGGAGTCACAGGACCCTTGAGTGGACCGAAACTATTTTGTCTCATAATGATTGATATTCGAATGCTGTGATCAAATACATTGCCCAAAAGTAACTGTAGCCGCTTAAATTAAGGCCCTGTGCGAAAATTTGGTATAATTAATGCATATTTACTGAATGTGATCAACTTACCGAGGACTACTACGCGAAATCGAGTGTAACCGTCACCGACCCGTCGAAACTGAGAGAAATAGCGTTTAAATTTGCTTGTCTAATTTTGGTGCCAACATAAAATTCGCAAACACTAAATGTCTCTGCTAGGTAGTCTGTTATGGAGGAGTATATCTAGTACTATTGAGAAATATATCGGTAATCAAGTTCCTTGGTGAAATGATATCTATAGGAATGTACGATTTTCTACCGAAATGTTTCTGTTATTATTAACCATCGCGACACCGATTGTTTTGGAATAAGCTACTTTATTCGTGATCAAATTGGCGTACAGTACTACTTCAGCAATTGTGAGTGTGACGACAGTAATGGAGTCACAGGACCCTTGAGTGAACCGATACAATTTTGTCTCATAATTCGTGATAAAATTCGCGTACAGTACTACTTCAGCAAAAGTGAGTGTAACGACAGACACCGGTATTTTGTCTCATAATGATTGATATTCGAATGCTGTGACCAAATACATCGCCTAAAAGTAATTGTAGCCGCTTAAATTAAGGCCCTGTGCGAAAATTTGGTATAATTAATGCATTTTTATTGAATTTGATCAACTTACCGAGGACTGCCACACGAATTCGGGTGCAACGGTCACCGTCCCGTCGAAACTGGAAGAAATAGAGTTTGAATTTGCTTGCTAATTTTGTAGCCAACATAAAATTCGCAACCACTAAATGCCTCTGCTAAGTGGCCTGTTATGGATAGGTATATCTAGTATTATTGAGAAATATATCGGTAACCGAATTCCTTGGTGAAGGGGTATCTAATGACATATACGAATATCTACCGAAGTTCTTCTGTTATTATTAACTATCACGGCACAGATTGTTTTGTACTTTAGCAATTCTGAGTGTGACGACAGTAATGGAGTCCCAGGACCCTTGAGTGGACCGATACAATTTTGCCTCATAATGATTGATATTCGAATGCTGTGACCAAATACATCGCCCAAAAGTAATTGTAGCCGCTTAAATTAAGGTCGTGTGCCAAAATTTGGAATAATTAATGCATATTTACTGAATGTGATCAACTTACCGATGACTGCCACACGAAATCGAGTGTAGCCGTCACCGTCCCGTCGAAACTGAAAGGAATAGTTTAAATTTGCTTGCTAATTTTGTAGCCAACATAAAATTTGCAACCACTAAATGTCTCTGTTAGGTAGTCTGTTATGGAGGAGTATATCTAGTACTATTGAGAAATATATCGGTAACCGAATTCCTTGTTGAAGTGGTATCTAATCAAATATACGAATATCTACCGAAGTTGTTCTGTTATTATTAACTATCACGGCACAGATTGTTTTGTACTTTAGCAATTGAGAGTGTGACGACAGTAATGGAGTCTCAGGACCCTTGAGTGGACCGATACAATTTTGTCTCATAATGATTGATATTCGAATGCTGTGACCAAATGCATCGCCCAAAAGTAATTGTAGCCGCTTCAATTAAGGTCGTGTGCCAAAATTTGGAATAATTAATGCATATTTACTGAATGTGATCAACTTACCGATGACTGCCACACGAAATCAGGTGTAACCGTGACCGACCCGTCGAAACTGGAAGAAATAACGTTTGAATTTGCTTGGCTAATTTTGTTGCCAACATAAAATTTGCAAACGCTAAATGTTTCTGCTAGGTAGTCTGTTATAGAGAAGTATACGTTTAGTTTCACTTTCTATAACTATGATTCCAACCAATATTAAGCTTTAGGAGTTTATTTTATATTATTAAGTTTTGTTTTGATTACAATATTTGCCCTTCTTATCGAAAATCCGATTTTGATCTTTTCGAGCAAATGACCCGTATGCATTATACAGGTTTCCACTATTTCGCTTAGGAATGAAAATATTATTTATGTTGTACAAAAATATATAACCTAATCGTTTTCTATAAATTGAAACTTATGCGTAAACAAAAGAGTCATTAACCATTCGAATGTACCACTAGTTTTCGAAGATTGTTATTGATTCTTCATTGCAACTGCTAAATTGAGAGTGGCTGTTAAAACTAAATATATAATAACAGTACCCTGCCATAAATAAACATATACACGAAATAATTCCTCCTTACCCACGAATATCTCATCCAAATTCCCCATCCTTCCGAATCAAAATTTCTCACCCCCGATCGCAAGTGAAACATTTCGCGATCAAAATTTTTCTCCTCGAATCCGTCGCCAATCTAATATGCACAATTACCAAAGGTCCCTAGCCCGGTACCGAATTTCGCTACAGTCATCCAGTGGTCATTTTAAACGTATGAATACGTATTACCTGGAACGATATCGCTCGAAATGTCAGCAAGCCTCGAAAAATGCCAGGTCCCAGCGAAATCACATCCATCCGTACGTAAAATCGCATAATTCCCTCATAGCGTCGGAACTCCCCAAGATCTGCGATTTGCGCAGTCGCAGAAACATTATAACAATCATTTTAGGTGCTCGTTCGTGGCTGGTAGGATGGGTCGCGGTGTTGCGTAGTACGAAAAGGTCGTGTATCGTCGGTCACCTGGAGATTTTGCTTCGGAGTCTTTATGAGAGGAAACGCCACGATGACGAGGGACATCGTTTCACGTTCGTGCGTTCGCTCGGCGAGCACATATCCGAACAATGTTAGGACTAAGTGCACCCGCAGTGACAATGGATTGTGATCTTAGTAGTTGTCCTCGTTCGATCGTGAAGTCGTCGTCGACGTCGTCCTCATCTCCATCGTCGTCGTCGTCGACGTCGTCATTGTCATCGTCGTCGTCGCCGTCGTCGTCGTCGTCGCTGTCGTCGTCGTCGAGGTTGTTAGCAAACTTGTCAACTAGCTTACTCAATAGCACTCCGTTTCCTGGGCGCCAGGACATAGCATTGGCGACATCACGGTTCACGTGGAATGGCAGCGGCCTTAAAGAAAAACCACTCACGTAGAAGGTTGGCCGCTCTTACGTTCCTGTCGAACATCTCCCTTGACGGCAGCCACCGCGATACCAAGCTAGCGCTCCTCTCACGCAATGGCACTGGTCACGCTCGCACCCTGAGCGATGGCCAGTCCCAGCAATGCGACACGCGTCAAATCGACTTAGAGACCTCGCAAGAGGAAACTGGCGATAGTTGCATGACGCAGGAGGAGGCCGTGCAAGTCTTGCAACAGCAACATCAGCAGCAAGGGCAAGTTGTCAACTCGCCGAACCTGGTGCATAGGAGCGCGGAGCATAATTCATTTAGCTCAGATTCGGACGGATTATCCACCCCTGCTAAGGTAGCAGTTACTGCTTTTCTGGAACAAGAGAGAAGCTACCTTCAATTGTCCTCAGGCATTCATGGTTCATTCAGAGAACGGTAATTGGATTTTTATTCAGTAGCATTAGTCTGGTCAAATGTTCTGTAATGTACGTATGTATTTGTTTTGAATTCATTCATAAGTATGTAAACATTTACAAGTATTTAGTTAGAAAGTAAACGAAAGCATAAAGGTAGATTCAAATGTAGGTACTTTGTGTGTAATTAACATTCCATTGTTTCCATTGTCAACGGAATTATGAAGCTCTATTTCATATAAATTATTATGCTTCAAGCTCTTAATCTGGTTGATCGCTTTGATTTATTGTCTGCTCGTATCAGAGATGAAGAAAATGATTTATTATCAATCCGTTAATCACTCAGTGTAACATCTCATTTAGAGGACTAATACGTATTGATTAATCTTAACATTATCCATATCAGATAACTGACTTTAATGTGTTCCTTTTTCTTTACGTACAGACTGATATTGATAAGAAATTCGAATATTGACTTATCTCTAATGTTTAGACTGCTTTGAATAAATTATGTAATAGTGCCACTATTGCACAAACAAAATATACTGGGCATGTATCTTAGAAAAAATCTTATATGTTGTTGGAGCCCAAGTCAAGGACAATTGTTTTTTTGTATAGTGTTATTGAAACACATCAGGTCACATTATCTATCTGGAGCAATACAAGAAATTTTCAGGAATAGACTTATCAATGTCTCATGTATATCTCTCGGGATGTTGCTCGATTAACGGTATAAGATAATGGTGTAAATGTCAGTCATGGGAAATATGATGTTGCTGAAGGTCTCTAAGCTCATATTTTTTTCTTATTAATCTAGCATCTCTCGATTATAATATTTATGACACAATTTAAGAATCTCAGCAAAATTATTAAGTGTGTCAATATTCATCTTAAACTGGATCTATTTACATACAAGAAGTATCATGTTTTAAGTTGTGCAATATTTCAAGTTCATCCTTAAACAAGCTAATGTAATTATAAGTGAATTGTCTACCGAGTTATATAACAGGTTCTACTTATTAACACAATGCTGATATCACTTGAAGAGCGACTGCCAATTAAATATACAACAACGAATCAATTAGCATACTTGACCCATTAAACAATTGTTATTAATAATGTACGCTTACATATTGTCCCCCTTCCTCAGTACTGGAACAACTGGCAGTGACTATTCATTACCCGAGAGAAGAGTTGGATCTTTGCAATACAAAAAACGAATCAGTCATCAGACATCTACCCTGTCGGAGGATATAAAGCATCAGTATAACAGTAGCAATGAAAGTATTGGCTCTCTACGTTCGAAAGCACAATCAACCAAGGGGAAGGGCAAGGCGCTGAACAACACTCAAGCTGGTACTAACAGTGGGATTATTCCAGAAGTTACGAAAGAATTGCGCTTTATGCAGAGACCCGTTAACGGCGGTCACAAATTTGGTGATGACAGAATTGTTCTAGTTTCTAGCAATCATGTACCATTCCTGATATTTTCTGCTCTTCCATATAACAAAGGGCAACGTACGAGTTGGTAAGATCATGAAATAGGAAGAAGATGCACAGCAACGAGATCCGATTGTAATTCTTGACGTTTATTGTGAAACAGGTCCGAATTACGCAAAGATACTGGAAGAAGAAAGAATGCGTCTTCACAGAGACCACTATCTGCGATTAACGATAGTATTGACCCCTTTGGCTTGCTAGGTATAGAGCGCGCTAAAGACGGCCAGGTACGCCATAATCAATCATCAACGATAATTAAAAGATAATAATCGCGATCAGTGTAACTAACGACAATGTAAATATTTTCAGGAAATTTCGTATGGGCAATTATTAGTACCGTCGAGACAGTTTCAAAGAAGCAAGAAATTTCATACAAATGATAATGAGGCAATAGAACTCATGCATGTTATGCCTAATAAGCACCATGTGGTACAAAGGTATTTGAATGAGATAAAACTGAGCATTGCACATCGACAAACTTATGCCCCCTTCGTTCAGAGAATAAACGATAGATTGTTAAAAAATATTGCACGTTATATTAATTTTCCAGCATATAATTACTATGCATTATCTCACGTTTTGTGTTAATAGATTTTTTTGTGGTGAAAGATTTACTTGAGACGATCGTCCTCCATTTAAGCTCCATAGCTATTATTACTTACCACATCGTATTAATTAGTATTGCACCGAAACACGTTAAAAGTCACCAATCATAATATAGACATAATCATATTCTATTGCATAACGTACCCCCCCCCCCCCCCCCCCATTCTTTACCGCATAGTTGATTTTTTATACACCTATGTCTGTGTGCACATTTACCATCATGTATGTGTTCTATAACAAGGATCGTCGATCATCTTTTTGCAGGACAAAGACTATTACATGGAACATGGACCATTCAAAATGGTAAAACTCGTGGCAATATGTATTACAAATCGCGTAATACTAGTATTATCGTAGCTAAAGAAAATTAAACAGATCGTTGTGTATGTCATTATGTGTGTTCAGAGTAGACTGTTTTAATGATGTATAAATTTGAATGCTATGAATGTAAACTATTCGTTTTTTCTAATAACAGATACATTTACACGCGATGTATGTCATATGAACGACACATACAAAAGTTGACCGTGAAATACAAATTGACAGTTCGCATTCACGCTAGATGTTATAATTATTTATCTTTATACTGTAAAGCACTGAGTACTATAATATCTCTTAAAAGCATAAGTGAACATGATTCCTTCGCAAATTATTTTCATACGTACATATGTATCAGTCTGCTTGTAGCTAAAAGGCAACTTATTAAGAAAATTCGAATTTTCCATTTTAGCTATCTGTCCTGCTCATAATCACCATTTGACACAGCATACACACACGACTCTTCACATTTTACATTCGTATTTATTTTTCTTCGTCAATAAGCTTCATTAAACCGTAGATAATTCGATGTCTTACCTATCAATGTACATATATAATCGTTGAATGTTCATATCTTAATGCTACCGTGGTCGATACGTTATCTACGTGTTGACATAGTGCATTTTTCTTAAATATGTATATTTGCGGAGATAGAACGCACAGTATGAAAGTATAATAATGAACTGTATTTTCTAGGTGTCTTTCCTACGACACTGCAACCCATCGTGCTCAGCACATTGCTCCTGAATCTCCACCGTTATCTTTCAGCGCTGATACCAAAGGTAAACTTAAAGTAGTGAATTTAATCTGTTGATATTTAAATATGTGACCTTGATTATTAAATGGATGGTTCACGGATGTTTTCAGTTCACGACTGGGATGAGCAAACCATACAGTACAACCCCAATTTGTTAGACGACCCTGAGCTTATTGCTGGGAAGCATAGGACACTGCTTACATTTACGTCATACATGGTACGTTATGTCATTACGAGATTGTATCGAATAAATTGCGCATATTTTGGTTGAATTGGAACGAAACAAAGCACGACTGATTTTTCTGTGCATTTTACTTATTAGGCTTCAGTGATCGATTATGTCCGACCTTCTGACCTGAAGAAGGAACTAAACGAAAAATTTAAGGAGAAGTTTCCTCATATACAGCTGACCCTGACTAAGTTACGAAGGTCAGTGTTTGGATTTAAACGGTGTCTCACTGTTGTAATTATGTAAGGAAATTTTTAACACTATTCTAATATTTAGCTTGAAACGAGAGATGAGAAAAATCGCCAAAATGGAATACGGTATTGATCTATTGACCGTGGCAATGGCATACGTGTACTTCGAGAAACTTATTTTGCGGAACGTTGTTACGAAGGAGACACGAAAATTGTGCGCCGGCGCTTGTCTGTTGTTGGCAGCGAAGTTGAACGACGTCAAAGGTGACGTCCTAAAGTCACTCATCGAGGTATTTACACTTTCTTTTTTAATACATATATTAATCGTTGTACTTATTGTATTTGCAAATCCTGTTGATTTAAAAATAAAAGAGTTAACACGTTGACTGCCATGGTGGTCACCGGTGGCCGGCGCAAAAGATTTGACTAAAAATGCTAAATATTTACAATGACGCCTATTTACAATCTTGTAAAAACCAATGGACATTAGACACGGTGCTGCAATACTTTGGCTTCTAACAACCCTGCGTTATCTTTATTTTGCACGCTTTAATTGTACTCTGCAGTATTTCATTGTATCGCGGTTCTAACATAGCAAAATATGCTTCGGCAAAATACGCAAAAGATTTTACTAGAAATGCACAAAATTCGCAATGAAGCCTATTTGCAATCTTGTAAAAGCAATTGATATTCGAACGATGCTTCAAAATTTTGGCGTCTAACTATGCGTTTCCTTCATCTTGCACGATTTAATTGTACTCTGCAGTATTTCATTGCATCGCAGTTCTAAGATAGCAAAGTACGGGGTGACCGGTGCGAAAGATTTTACTAAAAATGCAAAGAATTCGTCATGAAGCCTATTTGCAATCTTGTAAAAGCAATTGATATTCGAACGGTGCTTCAATATTTTGGCTTCTAACTGTGCGTTCCCTTTATCTTGCACGATTTAATTATACTCTGCAGTATTTCATCGCATCGCAGTTTTAACATAGCAAAATACGCTGTGACCAGCGCAAAATATTTTACTAGAAATGCAACAAATTCGCAATGAAGCCTATTTGCAATCTTGTAAAAGCAATTGATATCGGAACGGTGCTTTAATACTTTGGCTTCCAACAACTCTGCGTTACCTTCATTTAGCACGATTTAATCATACTCTGCAGTATTTCATCGCATCGCGGTTCCAACATAGAAAAATACGCGGTGACCAGCGCAAAATATTTTACTAGAAATGCAACAAATTCGCAATGAAGTCTATTTGCAATCTTGTAAAAGCAATTGATATTCGAACGGTGCTTCAATATTTTGGCTTCTAACTATGCGTTTCCTTCATCTTGCACGATTTAATTATACTCTGCAGTATTTCATCGCATCGCAGTTCTAACATAGCAAAATACACGGTGACCAACGCAAAATATTTTACTAGAAATGCAACAAATTTGCAATGGAGCCTATTTGCAATCTTGTGAAAGCAATTGATATTGAAACGGTGCTTCAATACTTTGGCTTCCAACAACTCTGCGTTACCTTCATTTTGCACGATTTAATCATACTCTGCAGTATTTCATCGCATCGCGGTTCTAACATAGCAAAATACGCGGTAACCAGCGCAAAATATTTTACTAGAAATGCAACAAATTCGCAATGAAGTCTATTTGCAATCTTGTGAAAGCAATTGATATTGAAACGGTGCTTCAATACTTTGGCTTCTAATTCCGCGTTACCTTTATTTTGCACGCTTTAATTGTACTCTGCAGTATTTCATCGCATCGCTGTTCTAACATAGCAAAATATGCTTCGGCAAAATACGCGAAAGATTTTACTAGAAATACAAAAAATTCGCAATGAAGCCTATTTGCAATCTTGTAAAAGCAATTGATATTCGAACGGTGCTTCAATATTTTGGCTTCTAACTATGCGTTCCCTTCATCTTGCACGATTTAATTATACTCTGCAATATTTCATCGCATCGCTGTTCTGACATAGCAAAATACGCTTGGCAGTCAACGTGTTAAGAATCCTGATCGGTAAGAATAATGTGCGAATTAATAGCACATGAAAATTAATTACACCAATATACTGTTTTTCTATACCAATCTAATATAGAATTTTTGTCTTATTATTGAACGTGTCACATGCAGTGGTACACATAAATTAGTTTACCTCTATGACCCATACTTGGAAGCAACTGTTTTTGCAGAGAATCGAGAGTGTCTTTCGTTTGAATCGTAAGGATCTGATTACGTCCGAATTTGCTGTGCTTGTGGCCTTAGAATTTGGCTTACATCTTCCAACGTGGGAGATCTTCCCTCATTATCAGAGATTGATATACGAGTCCTGACCTAGTTTCACGTCGTTTATTTTGCACAGACGCAGGACGTTCTCCTCGGGAACTTAATTTCCAGGCAAGGTTTTTACGGAACATATCATTTTGGTTGGACATTTGCGAGGAACGTTTCGTTATCTGCACCGAAAAGAGTATGTGAAGCGTAAAAGTTCAGTTTTACGAGTCGATAATCGAAGGACACGAAAGTTCGAGAACGTCTACTTTGTTTTCATGATTTCTATGATTTTTACGAGAGGGGCTATGCTGAAGACAGAAAGAATAAGAGGGTAAGGAAATAAGACAGGAGAGATAATATTTTAATATGAACAAAGATTGAGTGCCATAAAGGCTCATTTAATAGTGAGGTGGGAAGGAGATGAAACATATGCTTTCATGAAGAAGTACCAATTATTAAATTAGTAAGAGAAAATATCACCGTGACGAAAGTACGCTACCGACTGTTTTAAACCTTGTGCTACGATGTACTTAACACAATGTATAGGACATTTAATGGATTTGCTTCTGAATGCTGAATGAAACAAAGCGCGCGAACCGTTCAAAGAATTTGGACGCACTATTGGCGAATATACAAGCCGATGAGGAAAAAACGTACAGAAGCTACAAGAAAATATGGGAGCTCCGTGCTGACTAACTCCTGACAGTGTTTTAGGAACTTATATAATTGTTGCAGTGATACAATACCAGAAAAACAAGGGCGTGATACACGAAATATCAATTGATAATATCGAGAAGAAAAAATACGAGATTAACGATCGGTACGTTACGACACCTGAAATGGTGCTATAATGATAATATTACCTGTTTGAGATAGCCATTATTAATCGTACTTACTCAAAAAGGAGTAAACCTCTTTGTACGGCACACTTTTACGAACGTATTTATTTCCCTTTACGAGGCCCATTAATTATTTATTCTGCATTTATTTATTCCTTCTATTTTGCCCTCCACGATACTTGCAAAGAATCCAAAACGCACGGGTGGCAACATCCTGCATGGAAAGTTGGACAGAATTTTTCGTATTTCTATCTTCGAGAAGTGGCATTGCAACTTATTGTTTTTTTTCTCTCTTCGTTCCTCTCTTTTCTTTGGTTAAATGTTCGATGGTACTTATTGTAGTTTGTAAAGTTTCATTTACAAATAGGCAACCGCAGTATTTACCGTGTTTACATGTTAAGTTTGAATAAGATGTGTCCTAATAACGTGTTATGTTTTCAAGTTAATTTTTTTAATAGGCGTAAGGAAATGTTTAATTATTGCATGCATATTTTATAAGAGCGCAGAGTAAATAAGGAAAGAAAAATGTTTTACACTGGGAAATTGTAGAAAGTCAATGTCACGCTATACTTTTTCACTATTCCCGGTTATCCGATATATGCATAACCGGCGAATAATAACATACACACGTGTATAATCTGATCAGACACTGATCACCGTAATGAAAATGAAATCATGTTCTTGTCACTCATGTAAATAGCTTTACAAGTAAAAACGATAAGATACCCGTTAATCTTTAAGATGAAAAATATCAAAGTTTCTAGTGTGCGTACCATTCACGGTTGTACTCTGATTATAGAACAGGTTTTTTAAAAGGTGTCAGTATTTTCGGCCATATTTTGAAATTCACAAACAGAAAAAGAATCCTTATTTTTAGAACGATGTTGAAGCGAATGAGAATGACGTACAATTTTAATCAGCTTTCTTAGGACATTTACATGTATTCTGATACGAGGACTCTTGAGGTAGTTTCGTTCTTATAACGCGAATAACCGCGAATAAGAGGAAGCAGGGGCGAGAATTTCGTCATTTTCCGAACTTTACATTTTCACGTTTTTCCGTTACATTTGTTTCTTTCAGCCTTATAATTGCAACATTACATGTTTATACACGTGCGTCTTCTGTGCCCCATTTCGGTTTTTCGTGTCAATCATCATTCACAACGCTGAAACGCTGTGAATATCATCGTGTATGTTTTTGCATCGGGCGATGTCAGTCAATGAACATCTGGTCAGACCATTATCATTTTGTAAAGCGCGAACTATATTTATGATCACGGAGAACCTTTAGTCAATAAGTGGAACGATAAAAGTCATACAAGAGAGAGAGCACTTTACATTACGAGTGAGAGATATGAGGATGTGCGTGAGAGTTAGAAAAACCTTATGCATTCGTGTACATATGTATTTTGTATAGACGGCTTCAAGACTGAAAACTTACATTGCCGGGTTTTCAGTTATTTACTCGAGTAAGACTATTAAAGATGCTAATAAGTACGTTAATTGAGGAGGCGCTATTTAGCTGATTTTCGCGGATTGAAGGAGGTATGAAACACCGACGACCCGCACGAACAAGTCGAAAATTTTAGCTTAAGAAGAACGTCTGACGTCCTACATTTTTCCAACGTGCCGCGCTGAAAGCTATAATGGGTAAAACTCAGATCGCAGTTGGGTACGGAATGGATGTATTCGTGAAATTTGTTCACTACCGGCGATAGTGTTGTACTATTTCGATATTTACGAAACAGCACTATAAACGTTTTTCCGACTAAGCAGACAGTACTGTTACCATTTTTGCCGCGTATCATTTCGAACCTAAGGGTACTCTTGTCATATTGATAAGGCTCAGCCTTTCGGAAAAATAACATTCTGTGGCTAACGCATAGGCCCACCAACAGACTCTTTCGTTATTCTCTCAAGTAATAACCGTTGTTTTCTCATATTAACAGCAATAACACATACAAGTCATATATATGTATGCACGATGGCGTGTCAATTACACAGAGTATTATACCAATTTGTTGCGTAGATAAGTTTGAGGAATTGTCGGAGGCCGAAGCAGAGATTTTTTAGGGACGTGATTTTCATTGGAAAAAGCGGCGGAACGAATAAGTGAAGCACGACTGTCGTGTATGAACATTCTAGCGTTAGACCTAAGCAAATTACGAGAATTTGCTCAAAGACGGTGAAACTCCTTTGTGTACGATAATTGCGGACACTTTTCTAGACTTTATATACTTTGGAAGAATTTCCCTTATTCGGAAGCGGTGCGACTTAGCGATTGTTACGATAGATATTATACCCTTCCTGTAAATATTAACATTCCACTGAGAAAAATATGTCGTCAAAGAGACAGCGATGCATTTTTAGCTGCGTTCTCTGGCAGGCAGAATTTTTGTTTTTTCAAAATCATTCGCTCAAACGTTCGACGATTAGCCGTAATTGGTAGTGTAACAAATTCAATAGAAATGGTTAACTGTATGTATATGACGCTGCAAAATTTGAGCTGCCTTTGCAAATGTTTTTCTCCGTGCTTTTATCCGTACTCTCCCTGACGAATTACAAAAACGCGATTATTGTGATTAAATATATATAAATATATATATATATATACATATATGTATGATAAGTATAATTAAGGAAAAAGGGGTACTTCTTTAACTGTACAGTGTATTATATTATTGTGTAATCCGATTGTCATCATTGTACTTGTTAATTCTCCTCGCCGTCAAAAAAACAGAAAATGTATAACCGATATATACATACGTGTATCATCAACTTGTTTTTTTCCTTTTCTTCATCGACACGCATTGATGAGCATTTAATATGTTGCGGAATGAATAAGGAGTATGTCCTTTTATCCTGTCCACCTATACAGCTATTTTATTAGGATCGCTGGTTGATAGAACGATTGAATACGTAAAAAGCTTTCCCTATCGTTCCCCTCAGCGAGGGCGAAAACTGAAAGAGGAGTTCGCTACATTAACGCAGCTTTGTTACCCGTTGTTAACGGAACATACAATTCTCTTCTAACGTAAGCATGAGATATCCTAGATCGCGACACGACGCTACGTATATTTTTTTAGGCGGTAGATATTTCTACGAGATTTTTCATTGACAATTTTTGCCAAGTATTTTGTATGATGCGGTGCATTGTAGCTATTTATTCGATGTATAACAAATGTGAACGCAATGGATTTCACGGTGTACGTATTCTAGTCCCATTAATACCGTTTTTAAAACTGACCATTGATCAAATAAATGTGATTCTCGATTGACCCTTTATATAAATGTATATATACACGTACATACATACACACATACATACATATATATAGTAGCGATGTATTCTACGGAATTTACACCATGAACATATATATATATGTATATGCATATATATATATATTGTAATGTATGCGTAGTTCGACCTTCTGTAGATTCGATGCATTGTACTTAGAAAATAAACTGTGTAGATTATTGAGTATATTTCATATTTTTTTTTCAGACGCTACAAACATTAACATGGTTTTTTCATTACTATGGCACATGTTATGTAAAATCGTACGATCTTAAATAGATCGGTTATACCGACAAATTGCAAATTTGTGACTACCCCATTTTACAGTATCATATTCTTCGAACAATATTCCATTTATTCTGGTCAGTGAAATCATTCTATACGTTATTGTATTGGAGTTTTATTTACGCAAGGTATTTAGTTTATTTTTCTTCAATTACTTTTCTTCGATTTTCCTCTTTTATGGGTGGATGGGCGTACTAATTTTGTTTGCTGTACATCGCTACTCTTTGGAAGTTCTGCTTCCAGCTCAATTACGTTAAGAACGCTAGAAACTTCCGTATTTTTACGGAACATTAACTGCGTGGCTTCCAGTAGAAACTCATAAAATTCAAGCATCGTCAACTAAAATTCCGATTAAACGATGACTGTTAGACTGACATAGACTTCAATCAAATTTACAGTCTTACGACTGATCAATACCTTGTAATCCGTATTAACGATTATGTCACTGTCCGTGTCTTTAACGAGAGGACACACTTTGACAATGATTTCGAGTAATTTAGCGACGCCCATAATTTGAAACTCGTGAAATTGGTGACCTGTAAGGGTAAAATAATTAGCTGCAATTTAATTTTCGCAGTTTTACGGTGAATGAGAAATCACCGATTATATCGTAATGGAGAAGGCTTGGAATCGATTGCTGTTGCGTGAGAAATTCTTCGTCTTTGGGAAGATAGCTAATTCTTTCACCAACTGTCACGCAGTTTATCCCATCCAAGTAATGTAGCGGTATATTTGCGTCAGTATTTCGGGTTCGTTGATATTCTTCAGACTCTGATTTATGAAAATTGTTACGTAGTTAAGATGAAATAATACTGATTGGAGTTGGTATAACAGAATAAATGTTGAGAACCTTCGGAGAATATATATTGCAATATTTCTTTCACAGACGGTGGATATCCAACTTCCTGATACAGTTCATAAATGGAAAATATCGACAATGTATCAATATATCCGTGAAGTAAGATCCCTGTTAGTATATTAAGATTAAAACATTGATTATAATAATGACCAGAAATATTATTTAATTGTTCACAAACCAACGTGATTTTCTACATTGGGATAGATATCGACTTCCAAAAGTTTGTGAAGTCCACTTCCCAGTTTTCCACGTAACGTGGTGATATCTATGTCATTGTTTTTCGTATATAAATGCCACGCAACTTCAAGGAGAGCTTGTAAAAATTGCCATATGTCAAGTTCTTCAAAGGGATAATAGGCGTCTTCAATAAACGCACAGTTATTCATAGCTATTATTACAATAGAAATAATTATATTGCGAGAAAATAAAATGTGCTTACAGAGTGAACAAAAGTTTTGTGAACAACTAACCAAGATACATATCAATATTAACAGGACTCAAGCCTTTCTTATGAATTCCGCAATCACGCCAAAGTTGCCAAAGAGATAGTCTACTCATCGTGAGAGGACAAACTGGCGGATTTTCAGCAAACAACGCCGCATACTTGTTATATATTTGTCGTATACGAGTTATATGAATTATTATGCAATTATACAACCATTTCTGTTCTAAATTATAATCCGATAATATGTGTTCGTTCTCTACATATATTGGCGTTGAAATAGGTTCCATCGAATTTCTGAATTCCAAGTAATTTGCGTTCCTTTGACTTGGACTATTATGCGTTTTATTCTCTGCGAATGACGACTGCGATATTTCAGAATTGGGTACAGTATCTCCTGATCTTTCTAGACATATAAGAAAGTTTAACGTAAGACTGTCTGATTAATGCCCAACTAATTCCATTGCAGATCATGTCAGAGATATCGTATGGTTGGACTACTGAAAACTGATTGCTTCGCTTACTCTAATGATTTTGTCATAAAGAATTACCTCCAATGCACAAGCATGAACTGTTACTCTCACAAAGGTGACATTTTCCTGACGGAACGGAATTAACAGAACGTTCTTTCGAAGAATCCGATTCAAATAAGCGGCATATGTGATACCAAATTGAAGGTAGCTGTTCCGGTTTTAAAACCGCTGTTTTGCGCGGTTCCAGTATTTTGGCCAACATCTGATCAGACCTGGTGGTTAATAACAATTTGGTATTATATTAGTCACACGTGGCAATATAAGATATTTTTTATCTTACACCGGAAATTCTGATATTTCAACATCCACACAAGGCTCCTCTGCCTTTTCACCTTTATTCGCGACTTCCAAAATTGCTTCAGGAATTCCTGTTTCGGGTACTAGTTCATCGTTGTAGAATAAAGGGTCACCTTCCGTGATTTCACCGTTGTTTCCTGAGAACAAATACACACTTTTGTTGCTATCAATCGGGAATGCTCGATTACAACTCTTTACCAACGATGATTCCATATCCATTCTTCTTGTTACACTTCCATTCGCCCGAATATCGTGCACCTCCGATAGTATTTAATTTGAGGGTTCCTACCCAGATATTCTACGTTAATACTTAATATCAATTATCGGAGTATATGAACACCGACCTTCGCCATCTCGAGTTCCCATGTGCCATTCTCCGACGTATGAACATACTTGTGGCCAAGTCAATGTCTTGTTGAAAAAAGTACCCCACATGTATTCTCCATAGCTGGTTAATATTTCATGAATTAAGTCGGAGTACTAACGTTCAACAATAGTGTACTAGAACATTAGAAAATATAGTAAAAAGCATCAGGAACTCATAGGGCTCTTGTTAAATTAACCCTTTGCACTCGGACATGTTTCTTCACGAAGTAGCGAATAGCGGAACATTTCGTTTAAAATGGTATAGTTTGAAAAAAATACTCTGCTAAAATCATGTTTTGTATACAACTTTGCTGATACATTCATGTTGAAACAAAATTGAAACTTTATAGCCTATTCTTTTCGAATGCGTCATAGTTCATTCACCAATGTGCATTGCGGGTTTATTCAAACACATATATCGCAGTAATAACTTGTTTATGATCTTTTACGTGTCATTTTTTCTTCCGAGCATATACAATGTTCATACAATAACTTGCAGTTTATCATTCAGCCTATTGCAGGAATATGTAGAAGGTTGTTCTTGCAGTCGCTAGAATTCTCCTCTCAGTTTATTGACCACGAATTTACTAAATATTAAATAGCACACAGATTATTAATTCTATCTCATTGCCTCAACTTGTAACTTCCCGGAAAAATCTTAAGGAAATAAATATTTGAACAAACGTTTTCTGTACATACATTTTCCTCAGTAATAACACGAAGTATCTTCGTGTCCCCTCAGAGGGGACAGTCGAGTGCAAAGGGTTAACACGTTAGTATGTTAGCTGAAGTTGTACGGAAACTTAAATCGACACCAGTCGTTATGTTGATGCTTAATAGTATCAGCAAATATACACACCCATGCATCTCACCATTTTCCCAACCACCACGATACACATCACCGTTTGGCCACGCCATGGTACCAGCACCATGCCGAAGATCGTTTTGCCATTCTCCGATGTATCGCGCACCGTTTCCGTAAATTCGGTAACCGACACCTTCCCTTTTACCCAACACCCAGTTACCGTCGTAAGAATCGTTTTCAGCGTATCGACAAAAACTGTCAGCACAAAATTACTGTGAGCTCCGAATACGTAGGGTGTTGAAAAATTGCTGCTGCGTATACAAGTCCTACCCCTTTCCATGTTTATGGCCCATGTTCCAATTTCCAACGTAAAAACGATGATAATCTGTGTCGACCATCGTTCCTCTACCGTGCCGGCAACCTCTCACAAATTCACCTTCGTACCAACAGTTGTCGGACCACTCCAAAAGTCCTTTCCCATCGATGCGATTTGCTGCAAATTCTCCCTACAAAAACTATTCATAATGACATTGTATTTGGAAAGTTGATGGAAATAATTGTAATGTACAGATTCTAAGATCCCAAAAGCAATATGTAAAAAACCTTGTATCGGGCGCCGTTATTCCACTTGTACATTCCTTCGCCTTCCATCATTTTTCTGCTAATACGTCCTACATAAGTATTGTTATTGACAAATTGCACGTCGGCATGCTCGTCGTGTTGTATCAGTTTCCAGGATTCAACCGATTCGTTCTTCAACTGAGATTCTGCCGTTGAAATGTCCATTACTTCCGCGACTACGCTTTCCTCTTCCTTAAGTGTCGTCTCGCTCTTGTCAAAGTCCTCTGAATCCTTCCTCGGCGGTTTCTTCCGCAAAAAAGTGCCGTCCCAACTTCGGCGAGAGAAAATAGTTGACGTCGCTTTGGAAGCAAGCGGTCTCGCGGGTAAATTGTAGTTTCGGAAAGTGCATTAAGATGCGGGTAATTACGCGTTCACGAAGTTCCGGAGGATGTCGTTGTACAAGAGATAGACGAACTCCTCCTTGACCGTATAATTGCGACGCTTTTCCGCTAAAATATCTTCAAAAGGCAGTTCCACCTCGGGAATTTCGTAGAATTCTTCCTCCTCAAAAGTTTCTTCTTCATTCTCTTTCTCCGCGTCGAAATAGCTTGCATGTCTCTTACAAAGTCTTCGTATTTCCTTTTCCAATTCCTCCATCATTTTTATAGGGCGCTAATGGGGAAAAATACAATTACTATCTGGAGTGCAGCGTGGCGTTCGTGTTTGACCGATGTTCATCTGTTAATCGTTAATGCTCTTTTAAACTATGTTCATAACGTTCAGTATTGTACTGCAGGAATATTGTACTTCTGGTAGTTTTACATTCTGATTGTTATTAGTCATTTCGGTGGCAGAGGATGATTACTAATATTTTGTATATATTATAATGTTGACAGCATGGCAAAGAAACCGGTGAGATTAATTCCAGGTCAATTGTTTCATACTAATTATTTTCAGTGGCATTCTATGATACCAAAGTTTTGTGTTATTAGGCGAGCCCTTTGGGCGGTCATGAATTCGACAATCTCGAACCTATCGTCTTCAATGTTCCGGCCGTTTATAGCGATAAGGTCAAAGTGCATGACTGGTAAATATAAGAATATACACTTACTTTGAACGGTTTACGGAGGTTTTGCGTTCGATACGCGTACAAATCGATGTAACTGTTTGGTTAGCAACGCATTTGCGTCGACACACTATTTGAACACCTGCTTCTTCATCATTCAGTAAATGTGATTCCATAGGGCATGTCCTCCTTCCGTGAAAACAGTTTAGTACTAACGTCTGTAAAGATTAAAAAGAGTATTAGGAGTACCTTCTGACATTAATCTACGACTGTGGCATTTTAATTCTGTCATCGAAGGTAGGCTTGTGTGACTATAATTTGTATATTTAGGCAAACGCAAGCACTTGCAGAACCAAGAGATAACACAGAACTGTTTCCACCCAAAGGACACCTTCATCTTGCTTCTTATCGAAGACTCGGTCCCCATGATGAGGCCATGTGGACTACTGAAACAAAGTCTATGCTGGCGCAAATTGAACTTAAGGAACAGTACCAGCCGATTTATGCACAACGGAGTGTACTAAACATGCATTCGTTTGCAACGATGGAGTACGTTCTGTAGATCGTAATTTACAATCTCTTAGTTTGTCACTTTCATTACTACTTTATACATTATAAGTATTTCATATTTTATATGACTTTATACTATACATGACTCTATATGACTATATATCACTTTATACATTATAAGTTATTCGTAAGTACTTTATACATTATATGCTTATTAATATGATATTGACATAACTTTTAAAGTCGTCACGTACGATTAGTACTTTGATTTGTTCATTAATTTTTTGTATTAATTCATTACTATATTATTTTTATCTACGCAGCGAATAGTTTACTATGGTTCAGTTCGATTTTATGCAGGCAGGGCGATGTGGACGAAGAACTACACTTACCGGAGATTCTAATAGATCCCGATGAAGCTCAACAGACGGACTACCGAACGACGATGAATGTCAACTATCGACTTCCTTATCCTCTAAAACCAAAACCACCGCCACCTCCACCACCCCCGGAGCCCTGGTTGCTAAATCGTCGAACCGTGGGTTGGAGTCTTCATGCATTGGAAGAGCGAGGCGGCCAAAATACCTTCCTCGACGATAATATGGATGTTCACCTTCGGATCGCTCAGATGAAGTCTCAAAGGAGGGAGATCAAGGAATTATTAATGAATATAGATCCTTCCAAATGTGTCGGGGAAAAACAGGAAGGCGCATTAAGCTCATAGGGAAACGAATGCCGAGTGGAAGTATAAGTATATGATGTGAAATACGAAGACTAACATGGTTGGTTCTATTTTCATGCTGTTTTATTGAGAGCGCTATGACGAATTATAAATATTAATCTTTCTCGGGCTTTCACACCTGGACGCGAGCACGTTATATTTGAAAACGGAAATTACATGGTGAACACCTTGAAAATATACAAACGTTCGTCATTTTAACACTACAGGGACAGGTCGAATACAAAACATCGCGAGGATGCTGAATTCCGATGAAAGGGATAATTGTTCTAATAATAGCCGCCGTTTAAAATATATTTTGTCTAGATCATCGGCAACGGATTCAAATAAAAGCGCGTAAGACAATCTCGTCTACAATTAATGATAACGATTTCGCAACATTTTCACTCGTGATTTCTGCCAAATCGCATGTGCCCATAATCGTCAAATTGTTCACGCTTTCCAAATCGCATGTGTCCGTAATCGTCAAACTGCTGCTGTCGTTTCCTTATCGTCATGGCGTCCTCGTCTTCAGCAAGGAGACCCTCGAGTGTGTATCTGCAAGAAAACGTGTTAGAAAAAGGAACTTTAGATCGAATATAAATGTTCTTGAAAATATTTCGTAGGATCGCTATCCAGTTACGAAAGGAATTTCCTGTTTATTTGGCGAATATAAACAATTGGGTGGAAACTATTTATAATTACCCATGAAACAATGGCCGATTACGGAGTTTGCGATTACTGACGAGGTCAGGAGTCGTCTCACACTTTCCGCACAACAACCACATCGCCGTAATCACACAGGACAATGCAAAGGTCAGATTCATGCCTAGAAGAAAAGAATTGTTGTTTATCTGTAGTTTCCCATTGTCATTAAAAGAACGCTATCATTTTCATGCACGGCGATACGCATCTATGCGAAAATCATTATGAACAGTTGCCGTCCATATAAGCGTCTGCTAAACGAAAAGTTAGTTTTATGTAAGTTACCAGTGGTATCGGTAGTCGTGAGTTATAATCCCTTACGGAAGGCAGGAAGTGTCGAACTTTGCCACTCACCTGCGGTTCACCTGCGTGTGGTAGACTGTGGAAAATCGGTGGAAGAATGCACGGGTGCTGTACCGTCGCGGGGCTTTTTATACATGGTACCCTTTATCCCGCGAATCCCATGGGGGTGTTGGGCTCTTTGAATTTTAATTCAGCCGGAGCCGAGGCAGCTCGAGTGATAAACAATTTTCTCGTCTGTAACGGTCTCCCTTATGAGCCGCTCAATATTCCACCCGTGGTGGCCCGATGATTGGCACCTTCAATAACCTCATTATCGGCGCTCCGTATTTGCTCGTCTCCGCTTAAGACAGCGGGAAGTACCTGAGCTACTAAGTAAAAAAGGAGCGCGCCTCCCACTGAGGGTAGGAACTTCAAAACATACCTTATGTCAGATGCAATAACGTAAAAATGGTAAAAATTCTACCCCCGTCGATTGCATAATCGTCAATAGATGTACAAGCGGGGAACGGATTACGTGACGCGGATTAACGAGCGAAACGTACATGGCAGAAAAGCTCTGCTGCTGTTAGGGCTCGTATTAAGCAGACATTGATTCGTACTGGTTTGAAAACGATGTTCAAGATTTTTTTTGCCGTTTTAGTGAGTACTAATTAAAATTCGCAAAGTACTACCGACAAGTACGTATTTAGTGGTATATGTATAATTTTTTTTATAAGAATATATTAAAAAATGGAGGAAATATAGCCCTTCTCCTAGAGGTTCCGTTTATTTTCATCACTTGTGGTGACCATGATTTCTCAAAAACTACTTCACCGATCGGACTCTAATTTTATATACTTATTTGTTACTACAATAGGCAGGGTCTAAACGAAGGATTTTGAAAAATTTTAATTTTTACGAGAATGGCAGCAATTTTACGAAAAAATCCGTCTTTTGGGGTGGTCTAACTGTCGTTTTTATGTTGTAACTTTTTTTTTATTACCGAAATAAAAAAGCCTTCGTTCGGGCCCTGCCTATTGTAATGACAAATAAGTATATAAAATTAGAGTCCGATCGGTGAAGTAGTTTTCGAGAAATCGTGGTCACCGCAACCGTATGTTTTTAAAAACACAGTTTCGAGATAATCGCGTTTAAAGTTTATTTATTTATTTATACATTAAGAAAACGCAATAAAAAAAAATCGATTTTTTTTTCACCAACCCAAGTAGGCATAACCCCTTAAGCAGACATTGATTCGTACTGGTTTGAAAATGATTTTCAAGCTCCCAGTCGGTTAATGATAAATTGTTACTTTCACATCTTTGTATGCAAAAGCTTATCAAAACTTTTTGCAATGCGACTAAGCTAATTGAAATACGATTACCTACAGCAACTGTTGTTTTACACAACAGAAGTCTTCCAGTATTTACAGGACCCTATACCTTATCTAACACGTCAATCATATTTTGTTTATTCGGTTAATCCGACCTGCTCTATCAATTGTCGGAAATAGCTAATGCAATCACAGTGCGCCGTCCCCGTAAACTCTATAACAACAACCCAACGGCGATAGAGCATCCTAGCCCTCATAAAAAATGCACTCAGCGTGAATAACGAACGTAATTCCGAAGATAACTTCGACACTGCGTAACTTCGTCCAGTGCAGTCGAGATAAATGTCACCGTCCGTTATGTCACATCCTTGCTCCACGGAAAAAAAGCGCAGTGGACAACCTAGCGGCCACGGTCACGGATTATTAACGCACCACACATTCTGAATGGCTTCTCGTCTTAGCGGAGCTTCGTGGGAATCCTATAAATCCCGCGAGGCAAACCGCTCGGCGCGCAATTTCTTCTCACTCGTCGCTCGCGAATGCTCGCAACTCGGTGAACATCATCCTGGCGGTTCCACGAACGTAAAGTTTCCTCACAAAGATCGGTCTCATTGACGAAATCTCGTCGCCGAACCGGAAGAATGGCGTTGGCGATCAATGATGACACGGGGATGAGTCTGCAAAAGAATCTGTCGGAATGGTGGAGCGAAGAAACGGAGTACGTGTTTCAGAGGATCGAAAGATGGGCGGCTTTCGCAAGAGGATATAATCGCTTGCGGTCTCAGAGACTATCGAGAGGACGCATGACAATGAGCAACGATCAAGAGTCAGGCTGGTCGATTTCGTCGGATAACAAGTTGGTGATCGACGATAATTCGTGGTGTCCGCAGTTCTATTCAGCCAGACGTGCACATCGGAGAAAATCGAGACCGGAAGAGACGAAGATCAATTGTTGCGGTACGTTGAACTATCAGTCGAATAGTAACCTGGACAGTAGCTGCTTGGAGACGTACAGATACGATCATAGTATTTATTTTAAAACTATCGGCGACATCAAGAACAGCAAGAAGAATCTGACGAACCAAGAGGATGATAGGGTGTCAATCAGTAGCGAGGAGCTTGTTGAGTGGGAACCGGAGTCGGTGTACGATTTTGTTGAGCAGTTGAATGAAAGTGATTCGACGAACAACAATCGGTCAGAGAGCGTAAAGCCCGTGGATCCTAATCAGAATGAGTTTCAACCTGTTTGGCCAATTGTCGACATGGCTCATCTTAATTTGAGTACACCTGACTCACCGATTGCGACTTCTTCGACAGCGCATCCAAACGAAATGGCGACACTAAATTTGCCGATACCAAAACCAGTACCTCAATCGACGTCACAATCTTCTGAAGAGTATAATAATAATTATCTGGAGCCAGTGCAAACTGCAGCAACACCGCCGACGGACGATAATCCGAAGGAAACGACGAAGAACAAGAATCCTGAAGGACTAAAAAGACTCTTTTATTTGCCAACACCAAAAACAGTATCTCAATCGACGTCACAATCTTCTGAAGAGTATAATAATAATTATCTGGAGCCAGTGCAAACTGCAGCACCACCGCCGACGGACGATAATCCGAAGGAAACGACGAAGAACAAGAATCCTGAAGGACTAAAAAGACTCCTTAGTTTCCGACAAACAAGGCGTTTGTCAAGATCCGTCAGACAGTCTCCGGTTCTAGGAGAAAACAACGTCATTTGGCCGGGAGTGTTATTAAATTACGTGAAAAATGCAAACCACCTCACCTCTTCGCCTGTTCACTGCCAAGTGAACGTGAAGTAAACCATCGTAAAGAGGGTAATTAGAACATGTTCTTTGCCTCAAATGGGATTGGGCTAAGTATCGAATAAAAATTTCGATTGAACATTAATGTTGAACGTTGCGTAACCGCGTCATACGAATTAGTGTTTCGACGATGTTGATTTCTGATTGCAAATAGTTGCTTTCTACTGCGTGATTTTGAAATTCTGTCTCACGTATTGCCATGTAAATGAAGTAATGTAAGAGATCTTGTCGGAAAAGTTGCATTAATCGTATGGCGCATGCTTTGAGCGGGCATTTTGTCGGACAACGTTCATGGTACGTATTCCCTAATTTGTAAAGTTAGAGAATCGCTGGGTACAGAAGACGTTCCTGCAGGATATTTCCATCGGTTTCGCCAACCTTACCATCCGAGTGACAAGGATTGACCCTATTTCAACCCCGCGCCAACGTGATCCAAATGCTAAAACGATATACGTCGTACCGACAGCGACTAATGTTATTATAGCGTTCCGTCAGTGTAAGACTGTTTTACATACAATACAAAGTGGACTGTAGCTTATAAGATTACGTCTGTTTTAAATAAAGAATCCGCGTGATTCCTCGGACTTCCAAGGGCACACCATCTTCAGCAACCGTACAAAAATATACCGAAAAGAACACTGCATTTTAAACACAATCCCCCGTACGTACTTGAAATTTCGCCATACCCTCAATAAAACAAATTCCTCTACCCAAAAACCACAGTAATCTCTCGATAATCATCTCCAACACAGATATATGTATGAACTACTAAACATAATTTAATTATGGGTATATTTTTAATAGAATTACATCAGCCGTGCCATTAGACCTAACTGAATTAATCACGGTCACGATAAGTCTGAAGAAAAAAACAATAAAAGGCGATAATCCCAGCTCGACCAGTGCATTCCCCAGTCTCTCCCGTAATATATTCCTACCCGGTAACCGTACGCCATGTTCCATCTAAAAACGGAAACGAGTCTTCGATTTCGCGGCCGGGCGTAATTGGAAACCCGGGTGTAATTTGTTTGAAAAATTCCCCACAGAAAATCGTCAGCTCGTCGTTCATTCCTCGTACATGTAGAACGACGACGACGACGGCAATGAACGACGATGGAGGTCGACATTGGTGGTGGTAGGGTGATAACGCGCATGCACCAGAAGAGGAGGCAAGCCACGCACGCAAACACGTAGCGTTCGTGCAATCCCGTTGCAAATCGATCGACTCTTGCGTCGGTGGCAAGAAGAGGGAAACGACGAGTGTATTTTCCGACGTGAGAATTCGTGAGGGTGCGAAAGGTACGGGGTTGACGAGCGTCGACAGTCGCAGCTTAGAGAACGAGCACGTAGAACGCTGACGTAGGGAACTCTGATAAGACAGTCACAAGACACAACATGAGCAAGAGATTGGAAACAGTGGCCACGATGGCCTGCATGAAGACACTGCTGATGCTCTTCAACTTCGTTTTCTGGGTAAGGAAACTTCGCATAGACTTGGATAGTATTTACGTGACATTATAAATGCGCTGCTTAGATTGTAGTTAATAATTTTTTTCACGATGTTCGGCCAACTGTTGCGCAAATACAAGCGCCCTTGGGACACCAGTTGATTTTGGTGATTATTGAGTATAAGGTCGGGGGGTCGACTTTTGTTGCGGATGATGCAATCAGCGTGAGCGAGTGTTTCCCAGATTGTACGAGATTGTCGAAATGGGATGGGGCGGAAGTAGGGCAAGGCGAAGTGCAGTTTGTTTAAGGGTAGAACGATTCGATACTCGAGATCATATCGACGACGGAGAACGTGGCAAGTTTGTTGCGTCATTGCGCGCTCAATGTTTTATCGTTTGCTGTGGGACCCTGATTAATTGTTAATTCTGCTGCATTACGCAGTTGCCTGACAAGAATAAGCTGCGCTGATTGTCACCCCGTTTACTGCGTCTTAAGACGATCCTATCTCCAGACGGAATCTTAATGTCTGCGCAATTATAGAACGTCATTATTATATCGAAACGACGAAGAATATTGAATTGAAAAAGCTGAAGCTCCCCGTAATTTAGAAGGTTCCGTCCTACCTCATGACCGTGAACGATGTAACCATCAGTCCTTATCTAAGTTTTACCGGTATCAACATCCTGCGTGGCATTATCAAATGTTCGCGCACCTCGTCCCACACATTTCAGCCTAAAGTCACTTAACTATCCATAGAATGAATGCTTCTCTACTAGTCACTGATAAAGCCTACAATATGGAAAAAATTAATGTATTGTCATTTTCCTCGCACGTCAACTATTTTGTTGTAGATAGCTTAAAATGGTTCTTTTTAAACATCTGCAAAGTTTTTTAACCGACGACCGATCAGTATTTTCCGATGTTTTCATGTTTAGGCATCAGGAATGCTGATGCTATGCATCGGTATATGGATGCGCATACAACTTCGTGACTACGTTGATATGAGCGTAGAAGGAAGCGGTGCAGCATTATTGGCATTGGCGAGTTTGGGTGCCGTTTTGGCGTTGGTGGCAACGTTAGCCTGTTGCTGTACAGCACGTGGACATCCAGCATTATTATACCTGGTATCTCATATTACAACAATTTCCTTATAAAACAATTAACATATAACACCCAAGATATAGCATTATTTTGCGTTATATAATATTTATCATTCATGCACTTCCCCATATTTTACTGATAAGTGAATGGCCACTCACATTTTTATGTTGGATACTTGGTAGTCGATAACCGAAGAGCGAATCTTAACTAAAATATTTTATACCGCCGACTTTGCCTATCCTGGTATTTCATATTGCAACAACTTCCCTATAAAACAATTAACATATAACACCCAAGATATAGCATTATTTTGCGTTATATAATATTTATCATTCATGCAATTCCCCATATTTTACTGATAAGTGAATGGCCACTCACATTTTTATGTTGGATACTTGGTAGTCGATAACCGAAGAGCGAATCTTAACTAAAATATTTTATACAGGCGACTTTGCCTATCCTGGTATCTCATATTGCAACAACTTCCCTATAAAACAATTAACATGTAACACCCAAGATATAGCATTGTTTTGCGTTATACAATATTTATCATTCATGCAATTCCCCATATTTTACTGATAAGTGAATGACCACTCACATTTTTATGTTGGATACTTGGTAGTCGATAACCGAAGAGCGAATCTTAACTAAAATATTTTATACCGCCGACTTTGCCTATCCTGGTATTTCATATTGCAACAACTTCCCTATAAAACAATTAACGTATAACACCCAAGATATAGCATTATTTTGTGTTATATAATATTTATCATTCATGCAATTCCCCATATTTTACTGATAAGTGAATGACCACTCACATTTTTATGTTGGATACTTGGTAGTCGATAACCGAAGAGCGAATCTTAACTAAAATATTTTATACAGGCGACTTTGCCTATCCTGGTATCTCATATTGCAACAACTTCCCTATAAAACAATTAACATATAACACCCAAGATATAGCATTATTTTGCGTTATATAATATTTATCATTCATGCAATTCCCCATATTTTACTGATAAGTGAATGACCACTCACATTTTTATGTTGGATACTCGGTAGTCGATAACCGAAGAGCGAATCTTAATTGAAATATTTTATACAGACTTTGCCTATCTTTTGTTAGATTGAACAGTAGCATCTGGTAGCTTTAAGATACTAAACGCAATGCTAAAACTGATTTACCTGTTTAGCGTTCCTTAGTCTAGACGTGCCATATTTAAGTCCTTCATCGATTGATGCTTTTTTTAGTACGGTGCCTTCTTAGCAGTCGTCGCACTGTTAGAACTAGGGGCTGGGGCATCAGTTTATGCATATCGTACATCATTGAACGAAGGATTCGATCAGAGCTTGAACGAAAGTCTCATCGCATATGATCAGGACGCCTCAAAGAGTGATCACGTTGACACCATGCAATCTACGGTATATTCTTTTTCGAGATCCCTTCGCATTTTCGTGGAATCAAGTTTCCAATTATGAATCTTTCTGCGTTTGTTCGTCAGTTGCAATGCTGCGGAAACAGAGGATACATAGACTGGCTTACTATGTACCCGCCAAAAGACATTCCGACATCATGTTGCAAGGTACCTGTTGAACAGTGCAACACCCTTGACACTAATGACATTTACACTCAGGTAAGCAATAATGATAGAAAAGTAAATCACGATGAACATATACATCCATATTGAACGTGAGGAACTAAGTTACTTACTACAGCTACTTTATACAAGGTGTCCTAAGAATGTATACGAATGTATAAAATGATTAGAATATGTTGAATGCAGCGGAAGAATGTAAAACATGAAAATAATCATCTTGTTTTCAGGGATGTTACAATCGGGTCTTGAACTTTATAAACGGTAACATTGGGCTGGTAGCGGGCACCGCAATCGGCGTTGCATTTTTCCCACTCGTAGGAGTATTTTTGGCATGTTGCCTAGCGAGCAACATCAACAAGGCGAAGTATGAGCAGGTTGCTTAGATTGTGCGTTAGTCGCAGGACAGCCGACCATAGGATACGCAAGAGAAATCTGCATCTAAGAGGAGCAGCTGAAACGAACAAAAAATAAGAATCAGGACATAAACGTAAATGGCGGTAAAATGCGGCAAATTTTTGAAGCGACGGGCCAGTAGGTTCTTTTTCCGTAAACGGGCCGACTTAAGTGGAAATTATTTTACGATTCTCGCTTTTCAAAGGAATTGACCGACGTCCCGAAAGATAATGCAGGTTATTCGGCGTCAACTAACTTTCGTACTTCCCCCATTTTCGTTAAGCATGATCGACTATTGCGTGCAAGCATAATCAAAATCCTGTTAATCTACCTTGTAACAGAAAAACGCACAAGGTTTTAAGCGTTTATCCCCGTCGCGGTGCTAGCAAAGAAAACTATGACCGAATAGCGGTTTTCATTTGAGACTTTTCTCGTAATTGTCGCATAAAAGAGGCAATACGTTTCTTGACGAGAAAACGCGTAACGATCGGGAGTCTGTATTTTTTCAGCCCGTGTCAACGTAGTCGTAGGTATACTCTTTACTTTTATTTTTTTTCGTTGTTTCGTGTAGCACTTTAGTTAGATAACAGATACCTTCTCTCGCCACTGTGTTCAAGTTTGTCAATATGACGACCAAACTGCAACTTTCATTGAGTTGTTGAGAACGACAATACTTTTACTTTTTTGTATACATCCGTTATACTGTATCGACACTTTTAGGCTTTACTACATTCGTTTAGTTTACTCTTCAATTTTAGTGAGCACCGATAACCATGCATCTTTGCGACGGTTATCAATGACAAGGAGTTTATTTACGTACATGACAATCCGCAGACTACGGTGGAATTCGGGAATAATTCGAATTAATTCGTAGATTACATTTGCTCTTTTTGTCTATACTTATCGGAAGATTAATGTTCACGTTTTAATGAAGCAAGGCACAAAGCACCTAATTACCGTCTTCGAACAGTGTTTCGAGTCGGATATGCACGCGAAATTTCGCCTTTTCTCATCGCATCTCTTCGACGCACACTTCAACTTTGTGCTTCGTAATTTTTTCCACGCAAAGATAATGGAACTTAGAGACGCATCGCGGTAGAATTCCTTTCGCAACGAGAATTGTCTCGTAAGAGCATAGAGGGGTTGATAATCGTTCGTGCTGGACGGTATTCCAAGTTTCTGTGGAAAAATGCCGAAATGCAAATGGATCAGAAGGATCACTCTGATCGCTCATTAGAGAGTAATATAAAGAGTATTCCAGCTTCGTAATCTCGTTAATTAATCTATTCACCTCATCGGGTCTATGGTAGAAAGTACGCATAGACACATTATATGACTGTAAGAAAGGAGTGTGAAAGTGACAGAGGTTAGAGAGAGAAAGCGATATATTTTTTCTTGTGCTTATACTTACCTCGTTTGTAATACGTTTAAAAACAATTAAGATTAGAGCATCTTTCGGATGCGACGATTGCAAGAAATTAGGCGACACCTCGTTGATTATTGACATAAGCCTCCTTTTCGTTGAACTTCAGTATAGAAATGAATGCGCCACGAAAATATCCTTTTAGTGACCATTTGCCTAAGGCACGAGACAGAGTATGATAGTTAACGTCGGACGAACTTTTATTTTTGATAAACTTTATCTCTGTAAACAGTGGGAGCGGTGTGTATTGTTAATCCGTGTTTGAATTGTCAAATGATTTTACGAAATCCGTACCTCGGTTGTGGTTGGAGAAACAGCTAAGACAGATGAGTTCCTCAGGATAATATATATTTTCTGATCGGCGAGTATGACGAAAGCGAATGGCTTGGATCACGATTAAAATTTCTTCTGTACGCTGACAGAGTCTCTTTTTACGAAGCATGAGCTTTCATGATCCAAAAAAACGGATAGGAATGTTTCCGTAGGGACATGAACATATATACTATGTACTTCTAAAAGACACTTACTTCATTCCATTGAAAAAAATCTCTGTGTGTAGATGTTTCTCTGCAATTAAACGAACAAAGAAGACACTTATTAGTAACTAGCTTATCACATTTAAAAAGAGTAAATCATGTTTGCCATGACTGAAAGATGGGAGAAAATTTCGTCAATTCTATTTCGCGCTATCGTACTAGCATGAGGAATGTTAATTTGGCGTTGTCTCAGTAAATACACAATCGAACAACGGCGAAAACTCTGCTCTATGTCAAATTCGTCCGCCATTTTGGCAAATGCTATTTGAAACGAAGAGAATGTGAGATTGAGCAGACTTGAGCTTCGCTAATGATCTTCACGAGAGTTCAAATTTACCATTTAACTGCCTCACTCCCTAATTATCGTATTGCATAATTCAAGTTCCATACATATATTACATAACAATTACCCCTGTAAAAGGATATATTTACTATATGCATATATATTATATATGTTACATTATATAATATTATATTATATTAAATTATATTTTATCTTGTGATGCTGTAAATCGATATAAATCGTTTGCCGACCCGCGAACAAGAGTCTACTATGATGAAAAACAAACGCTATTGTATGCATGTATCCACGAAGAGGACTCCGTCGATTCGTCGTAACAGTATTAACTAATTAATATGACTCGTACCTCAGAACAAATTGTTGATTTAACCTATAACTCGTACTTCCATCTATTATTGCCCGTGGCATATTATATGTATGTTTTACACACGTTCCATATCTTGAAATAAAGTTTAATAAAGACGACTGTTACGCCTTCCAACAAGTTGAATCTTGAACTACTGTAACATACAGTTCATCCTATACCCTAGCATGTCATAATATAAAATAGTGAATTGGGTAGATATACAAAAGCTGCGAAAATCGCAGAAGATACATTATTGCTATTTGAACGAATATCAAAGCTGCTTATATTTGGAAATACTCCTTGCAATGTAGCATTCTGTATGATACCTGTACAACAATACACAATCTCTAGAAATAGACATTAACCCTGCCAGTATGTTCTTAATAACAAATTTTGCAACTTATAAGCATCTGTATCAAACTACTAAATCCATATCACTACCTTCGAATGTAACATTTTGTTTCACATCTATATAGCACTACACAGTTTTTATGAATTTAGCAACTGATGTTCTATGAACAACCAATTTGACAAGGACCATTGCTGGAGTATTTATGGCAAGCATTGCACCAGTGGAAAGATAACTGTCACAGTATTTTCCATTCAAACCTGTTGAGTAGATTTGTACTCAGAATAAGGTATCTGAGATATTAAATTCCACAGAAATGATTTTTAAAATCTTGAAGTGTCCGTGGAGGTTGGTTCGCGTTGATATAAAACAGTAGCATAGTGTCAGCTAATACAATTTGACGTTAAGATATTGGTCCTGCAGCATATAAGTGGTCACCTGCAGATGATGCTTCCAATTGAACCCTAATAGTGACACAATGTGCATTACAATAGGTTAGTTACTTCACATCAGCTATGTACATACAAATATTCTACCCTCAAATTTGCTCCAACTATGCAATTTGATTAACGGATAACACTTATTGCTGAATGCTGTTGCTTAACATGATCAGTTAATTAAGATCTTCGATTTTTGACCGGTCAGAAAACAACGCAGATGGAAATCCTAACCATGATTTCTGACGTTTGTCGCGGCATTCCCAAAACTTGAACACTGACAAAATTCAAACTGTCTAATTCGTTGTATGAAGTGCGAGGATGATTATTTAGTAGCAGATATATCTGCTTCAAGAATATACGAAACAGAAGTTATAAATATCCAAGCTTTTCTATCGTAAACCTGTCAGTACGTGGGCACAAAAGTGAGAGCCAATCAGATTGCCACAGTGATTGGCCAGCGAACCATCGTTCGGCAAGTAGACTCGTTGCAGTTTGATTTTGGCGCTTAAATGTTACAGAACAGAAGAGGAAGTTGCTATATTTATACTATTTTATTGTTTGTTTTTCACAGTTTTGCTAGAAGCCATCATCTACACTGTGTGGCTTTGTTTAATTCGTTGAATCATGCGGAATATTCGACTGTGAAAGTCGACGCTTTTACGAGTGAAGAAAATGTGGTACTCTGGAACGGTGAAACAACATATTTTGCAGTTTCTACGTAATTTTCGGTGGATTTGACAATATCGACATATCCAATTTGATGCATGGCGTGCGTATGTAACATTTAGTGACAAATGCTGGGGCCATTTATCGAATATGTGCCATGATAGTCCATTATTAATATTTTAAATTCAAGTTCATTAATTATATAGGTTATGTACGCATGCGCATTTGGACCAATGCTAATGGCACTTTCGCGCCATAAAACTCACTATTTGAATAAAGAATTTGACTATTGAAATTGACTATTTGAAATTTGCGACAAGAATTTGTTATTAATTTTAGTTTCATTACTAATTTAATCGAAGATTGACGCAGCTATTTCGGGTGAACGACAATAATGCAAAATACATGACAATATTACATTATTTAGCGTGATTCCTATTTATTGCCAGCTTTAAAATATCTGACAAACCCTAACTAAATCAGCCGTAACAGAGGTAATGTAAAAATACATGAAACTTGTGCGGCAAGTAAACAATATTACGTATCACGTCATTAAGTTGATTAACCTAATAAAAATGTGATACGAAACTTATTATTTGAACCCAGATTTAAACAAGGAGTTCGTAATTACAAGAGCCGATAGTATGAGCGGGTGTAGATAAATAATCTATAAGTAATAAAATAATATATGAAGTAAACAATTACACAAATTTAGCGGAACACTGTCCAATAGTCCATAGTAATACAAAAAATGGACACTTTGCGCACAATCTACCTAAAAAGGATGCGCAATCGTCGAGACATTTTAGTTTCGCGTCGACTATCGTAGGGGTCACATCGAAATTTTCGAAACTAGTGGAAAGTGACATGCGCAATCGTCGAGACACTTTAGTCTCTTGTTGACTATCGTAGGCTTCACACCGAAATTTTCGAAACTAGTGGAAAGTGACATACGCAATCGTCGAGGCACTTTAGTCTCTTGTTGACTATCGTAGGCTTCACATCGAAGGTTTTGGAAGTAGTGGAAAGTGCCATGTAGTTTTGCTGGAGAATTATGTTAGAGCATTCTTTATCTTCAATTATATTTACGCATTCTTACGGTGCAAAAGTGAAGTGCACTAGTGACGAATTTAACTTGTAAGCGTCAACTGTGATTGTGACATCGTGTTTATATATACAGTGCATACTGACAGTGAAAATATTAATGTTTTGTCGCATGGGATGCAACAACAGGTTCTAATTTTACAACTTTATACTACTGTCTCTATTGTTGTATGTTATTTATTTTAAGTTAAAACTTCTGGACAGAAGGTTGTCTATGTGCGAATTTTTTAGAAGGCGAAAGTTTCAAAACATTTAATATTTTAACTACACAACATTTCCAAGACCTTTATGAATAGTACGCAATGTAACAACGCTTTATAACTTATATGTTTTATTCCATTCTTTTAACACGTTGACTGCCAAGCGTATTTTGCTATGTTAGAACCGCAATGCAATGAAATACTGCAGACAATGATTGAATCGTGTAAAATGAAGGTAACGCAGAGTTATCAGAAGCTAAAGTATTGAAGCACCGTTCGAACTCAATTGTTTTTACAAGATTGCAAATAGGCTTTATTGCGAATTTTTTGCATTTTCAGTAAAATCTTTTGCGCCGGTCACCGGTGACCACCGCGGCAGTCAACGTGTTAATTAATTTACTTATATATTTAGAATACTTAAAATAATTTTTCTCCTAAAGTAACGATTTACATCTGTCAACCTCTAACCTTCTCAATCAAAAAATGCGTTCAAACACCCTAGATATTTTACCGAGTCGATATTTTGGTACGTAGGACACAAAATCCCATGAGGTCGCAGGTCTATTATTGCCTCATTCATGATATACTACGGTCGGCTGATAATGTTGCATGTGACACGGAAATGGTAATGATATTCTAGCGCCTCAAATTATGGGTTAAAAAATGATATTGGCTAATAGGTCTACTGTATTCTTCGTCTGTGCTTCCGACCACCAGAAGCGGTCGGAACAGTCGGTAATATCGTTTCTCCGACTGTAAACAGATCCGCGAAACACAGAATCCTTCTTCTCACATTTCATCTCTTAGGCCGTGCCAAATATACATATACAGAATGACATTTTTACATCTGAAAGCGAACCTCTTGATACGTCAAAACCGAATAATTTATGTTTCGCACGCGTAGAGGTTACCCACTATCAAATCGACGGATTGAATATCGAGCGAACAATTTCGCAAACAAACAGTTTTGAGGCAAACCGCCGAGTGTAATAAAGGGGCGAGTGCGGTTATCGTTGAAAGTTTTAACTTTGCTGCGTGCACGAAAGTGACAACACCCATGTACATGCGGCAGATAACCGAAAGGAACCACAACATTGTTGCAACGCGATAATTTTGCCGCCACAGCGGTCTGATAACATGTGCTAGCAACACATGTTACAATTTTTGCCTCTGCATGCCTGGTGCAGGGTACGAGAACAAGATGTATGGGACTGGCGTGCCAGGTGTCAGGATAATAAAGATTGTTGACATTCGTGATACCTGCAACGTGTACATTAACAGGCAGTGGTAGTTTGAACCATCAATCGAACAACTAAGGAATGCAACTACAGATATCACTGGGTTTGGGACAGGATGAGAGAGGCTCATCTTGGTCAAGGTACGTGAATTATATTTAAATTTGAATTATAACAGATCTAACTTTTCAATATTACGCAGGAAAGAGAAGCGTAAGTGGTTCTTATCATTACTATGTGGAACTTGTCTCATATATGCAACCAGAACTTCAGTCCCTTTGTTAATGCCCATCATAAGCAAGGAGAAACAATGGTCCAAGACAGATTCTGGCATCATATTGTCCAGCTTCTTTTGGGGTTACACTTTGACCCAAGTGGCCAGTGGATACATAAGCGATAAAATTGGTGGACAGAAGGTATTATGGATTTCGGCTTTGGGCTGGTCCGCAACAACTTTTTTTATGCCCGAGATGATAGAGTTTTTCACCAAAAATGACACGTCAGTATTATTGGTTGCTGTGATCAGAACTATCAACGGAGCTTTCCAAGGTAAGCTCAGTATGCCTTTTACGTGGGATATACAAAATTATAAATCTGATTTATAGGGATGCACTTTCCCAGCATGATTAGTTTAATAAGTCAACGGCTGCATGAAGCGGAGAGGGCTTCTTTCTTCAGTCTATTAACGTCAGGATCTGCTCTGGGGACATTACTTACCGGTTCACTGGGCTCATACCTGTTAGAGAATTATAATTGGATGACAGTGTTTCAGACTCTAGGTGAAGTTCATAGGAGACATTGTAAATTGTGACTAATGTGTTAAAGACCTGTTCACATTTCGAAAAGATCACCAGTAAATGGCACTATGTTGGTATCAAGTCATTAATTACATGTAACTAGCATTTCAGTCTGCCACCTGTACAAGAGTGTATAAACTCATTTGACTATAAATAACATTCTATCTGTTTGTCATTGCATGTTTAACCATTAACGTACATGTGCTTATACAGAAAGTTGAATATGCTTGTGGTATTAACCAATGTATCAATATAGGAGGTTTGAGTTTGGCATGGACAATCTTATTAAGCTACCACACTCTGCCATTTAAGGAAAGAACAGCTTCTGCTAAGTCAAACACTTTGCCTTGGTTCAAGCTACTATCAAAACCTCCATTCTGGTAATCACAGTGCATGGAATTAACTATTTTGTGAATTCTACTTCGTTCATAAGTAGTCATAACGTATTAGTAACAGTGAGAAAATAAATAACAATATCTTTCAGGTCGTGCGTAATTGGTCACGCTTGCCAAAACAATTGTTTCTTTGTATTACTCTCATGGATGCCAACATATTTTCACGATACGTTTCCTGAAGCTAAGGTAATGTAACAATGAAATTAACCGACTCTATGGTAATATTAATGGAGACTATGATTTAATAGTAAATTTCGAATGTTAGGGTTGGGTCGTTAATATGGTGCCGTGGCTTTCAATGCTGCCCTGTACATTTCTCGGAAAAATATTATCTGAAAAGATAATCAAAGCTGGATACTCAATTACGACAACACGTAAAATCATCGAAACCATATGTTTCGTAACTGAAATACTCAGTCTATTATGTCTAGGTACTTTGCACTCATTAGAGAACTTTCCCATGTATAATATTTCTTTGTACGAATATAAAAATCATTTGTTACAGCCAATACCGATAGTTTTCAAAGTGCAGTTCTTTGTCTTGCATTAATAATTGGTGGATCAGGTTTCCACAATAATGCCATTGCTGTAAATCCGTCGGACCTAGCACCAAAACACTCTGGTAGTGTTTTTGGCCTAATGAATACGGTCGGCGCCGTACCGGGTGAGAAAATTAAACGAGTACATATATACGTCAACTTTCGCAGACCGTGCTTAATCTTGAACTTTTCCGTTTCAGGATTCCTCGGCGTGTACTTTGCTGGCCATATTTTACATGTCACGCACAGCTGGGCTGTCGTATTTATCTTCATTGCTATGATCGACACGGTGGGGTGCATCGTGTTCCTATTATTTGGCTCTGGCCAGGCAATCATATAAAACGTCGACTTACATTAATCCCTTAACCTACAATTACGGGCCAAATCTAAATTTTACGGGCATAGCCCACGTTCGATGATCGGGCCAAACCTAAATTTTACGGACATAGCCCGCGTACGGTGATCGGGCCAGAAGTGAATATTACGTGGAATATTTGATACGCAATTACAGTCTGATGTAATAATTGTGGTAGACGCAAGTATTACAAAATGTTTATTTATACAAAATTAGTAATCTGTAACGTTATGATATATTTCAAAGCGTGTTACACAAGTCGTGCAAATGTCCCGAAAGCTGCGCGAGCTTGTATACAATTTCGGCCCAATATCTTCGAATCTAAATCGTAGGTTAAGGGGTTAAACCCCCTTACCGTCTCGACATAATACCAAAACCCCCTTTTTCCAACAGTTAGTTACATTGCAAACTTTTCCGCCCGAACATTTCCAAAGATAGCAAATACGTACAAATATTTTATTAACGAAATTATGAATTACGTTTCGCCCGGTTTACGGAACTACCTCCCGTAAGACTAATTATACAACGACGTAAACTACTACGCATTGTTATAAAACCGAAACTCCTGCGAGTGTTTGTACGAATAAAAGTGTGCGAATCTCTAGAAATAGACCGCTTATCTTACATCCTGCTCCGAATATCACACACTACAGGACTCCCCTCTACGTACAGCCCCTCGTAGCTTAATTTCGACTTTCAGCCGGGAACCCCCGACGCCAAACGGTCTGAGCCCCTGATTGGCAGAAAGCATTCTCTTGCACCCAGCTCCCACGATATTCGCCAGCCCGCTGCATCCTCCCACAGAAAGATGGCGCTGTAACCAATAAATCCCATCGTTCACATGCGATAACTGCCCTACCCACTCCGATCGGAGGCAGCAAGTGCCTGATGCCTTTTTTAACGCGAGCATGTGAACGGATCTCGAGACTCGACTTTTCGACTTGGAGCATCTCGTGAGCGAGAGAATTAACTTTCTGCGAGCGGAGGGACAATTTGCGGGTGTCGAAGCGGGTTGTCGGTATTCGGAGCACGTTAACGGACGAGGGGCGCGCTCGTTTCACGCGTGAAGGACCCTTTGATGAACGCGTGGCCCGACAATCGGCGCTGGTCGTTTTCACCGATCGTCCGTGTTCGGTCGCGCCTGCCTCTGCCTGCTGCCGCGAATGTGGATACCTGACGACGACGGTGTGTTGTGCCGTGCCGCTCGTGGTGCTGCCGTTATCTGGTGCCCCTGCGGAAAGTTTCATCGCCGTTGTGCGCTTAATGTCCTCGCCACGGCCGTACGCCATCGGATTCTGACCAGTATCGCACGGCCGTGAAACGGTTCGGAACTGGTTCGTTATAGTGTCAGGCCCCAGCCGTGATTGTCACTTGATAGTATAGCACCCGAGGCGCCAAAGCTGTCCGCATCGGTGCTTTCTTCAGCCCAAGTGGTATCAATGTTGTCTGGCAATGGTGTGTAAGGAGAACGTGGTATCATGGTTTGGGAATCTGTCCAGGTAATGGATACATGGCGAGGGTTCACCTCGACCGCGACTTCTCTCTCTCTCTATCTCTCTCTTTCTCTCTCTCGCGCTCACTCTCCCCTTCTTTGACTGTCCCCGTCTCTCTCTCGCTCTCGCTCCCTCCCTCCTTCGTGTTCTATCTATATCTTTCTCGCTCCGTCGTAGCTTGCACTCCCGTCTTTCTCGCTCTCTATCTTCGTATCTATTTATCTATCTATCGTTCTCTTATTCTCCGTCTTCCTCTTTCGCGTTCGCCGTTCCTCTCCTCTCTCTTATTTCTCGCCGCTCCATCCCTCTCGCTCCCGTCGCCGACGAGAAACGATATATAGTTCTGTTGCACTGTCACGTTTCTACGATCCCACCGTGACCTCCTGACCATCCTCCTCGAGAGCGAATTTTCGAGCTAACCAAAAATTCGCTCCCCCTTGTCTTTTTCGCCTTATCGCCGGGGGCTCCGGGCTTCAGTGTCAGAAACTATCGCGAATCCCAATACTCGCTCGATTGGCGATTGCGGAATTACGCTCGCGGATTCGCGGCCTGCAGTTTTATCCTACACGCTCCGAAATCGTACGTTTCGCCCCACTCCGTTTTTACGGGTTTTCGGGTGATACGCGAGTTACGTTGATATTTCTGCCTCTCTTTATGTAGTCGCTCTTTTTCTCATGCCGCGGTCAGAATTCCACCCGGACTCTCTTCTGCTCCGATCCTCAATCAGTTCAGTTTTCTGCAGACAACCGTTGTCACGAAATTTATTATATGTTTTGTCATAGAAGTCTTTATGTTAATCCACTATCATCAGCCATAGCAGCTTTCATGTAGCATGAGATATTGTGTAACTTATAACAAGACTTGTTCTCTGATGTAAGGGACAACAATGCAAAGCAAACAGAAATTTATATATTAGCTTACAATCAATGACACTTCCCTATGCCAAATGTCATACTCTTACATCTAATAATGCATACGTATCTAAATTTTTCTGCATGGAAGAAACATGTATAGAAAAAGATTCAGTTAGAAATCTCTAAGATCCTTTCCAATATATATATTCTAAATATGTGGAATTTGATAAAAAGCATTAATCTGTCATAAATGATATTGCAAGGATAGACGAATCTTTCTCATAAACCCATTCACACTCTTTGCACTTGTTCCTTTAGAATGTAAGGTATTCACACGGTCTCTAACATATTTGTACTCATATCTGTGCAGTTATAAACGTATCGATGTCATGTGCACGTTGCTAAACATGTGCTTGCCGTTTGAAGTACGATACCTTGGCACCTGTGTCGAGGATATTGGAAAGCGGGATTACAATGACCTACGCGACACGGAGCATCATGCAAACAATGCCTCTGACCTTGCTGAGCTAACAAATTTAGGTGTGACGGATAAGCGCACACGAAGAAAATTAGCTCTTTATATGGCGCTATTGCATTCGTGCAATTATGCATGTGCGATAATCCTGTACAAGAACCTTTCAAACTTCGACTACCAGGAGATCTCTAACCTACTGAATGGGACCACCTTTACGCCAGATGATCAGCCATTGGAAGAGCTATTGTTGCTATATACAATGGCTCTTAATCATCCAGCCTTTACATATGAGCAGAAAAGTGTTTTTGGTAACATATTCATTAAACTTCAAGAGGAAGAGGCACGCCTGAATCTCTCGAAGTCAAACTCTTCTTACAAACCTACACAAGTAATGACCGGTGACTTCTCTTACTCTTTAATATCATTTCATGATAATTTCAATGAAGAGTACATATCCGATTATAATACAGTACAATAAGCTTTCAACAACACAGACACCATTGTCGATATTGTTCTAAAAATACAATATTCCATTCAGGGCTGTCCTCCGTGCTTGAATACAAATGAAAGACTAATGGACCCTGAGATGCAGAGCAGTTGTCTGATGCCACCACCGCCCATGCAGACTTACCATGGTACGTCTGGGAACAATGACAAGACGAGGGACGCCGCCAAACCCCAGAAACTGCATTGCTTGCCCATTACAGGAGATATGTCAATGAGGAACAATGCCATGGTAGCAGGAGTTCCACCTGGCCTGACAATGCCACCGCCAGGTCTGTGTTTACCATCCCCCGAGCAGATGTCGATGGGATCCGGTGGCGCAACGCAATACCTTCACCTCGGCTTCCCTTCCGTGAATCACATGCCACCATGGACAGGTCAGGTCATGATGGGAAACCAGTTGATGTATCATGCCGGTGACATGTTGGCTTACCCACCTTCTCCTTTAGTCAGCCGCCAATCCTCGCCATCCCAGTCACGATCTCCTAGTCGAAGCAATTCTCCCATGGGCCGCAGGAATAACGCAATGCCGCGCACATCGTCTCAGGTCACTCAGTCCACGTCTAATACCCTCACAACATCGGCAAGTGTATCTAACAGTCAGACGAGTATCGTCAGTTCGAACGCTAGCTCCCTTCCTCCACTTCCCTCGCTTGGCACGAGCAGAAGTCTTCCTAGTCAGCCACCTCTGCTTCCTCCGCGGTCTGTCCCCTTGCCTAACACCAGCACCGCAACCTTTTCTCGGCATAACAGTACCGATAACAGTCCATCCACCCTGCTCCCGGCTTCGCAGCCAAAACAACCGCCGCCACCGCGATTGCGATCTTCGGCATCTGGCGACTCGTTGAGGGAGACACTCGGCAAGGAAATGCCGAATTTCAAGGGGAACCTTCAAAATTTCTCTCTCGATGAGGTGAGCATGAAGACGAGAAATGTTATCCTTCAACTGATCGGGTGACATGTATTGGAATGATCTCGTTGATGTTCACATCTGATGGTTGTGCTCTACGTTTCGTGTAGATACGAAGAATGAGCGACGAGGATCTGAGGGAAATTGGGTTGACACCCAATGCGGTGGGTCAGTTGAGGAGTATAGTTAAGAGTCAAACGACTAACGGCTTGAATCAAATTACTCCCGACAAGAAGTTAGATAGCAGCAATAGCACGTCACATTCGGTGGGAGAGTCAATTGAGCATGAGGTGAATACGGCAAAGTGGAGAATATGATGAAGAAGTGCGCATGGTTGGATTCACGTAACGCGAAACGATGTATTCATAGGTTGTGCCAGGAATGGATATCCTTAACGACAGTGGCAATCCCAGCAGCAAAGCTATGCCCCTACAGGAGCAGCATCCGGTGATGCATCATCATCACAACCACGGTGTGACTCCTAATCTACGGAGGTATCCCACCATGCCTCCTTTGGACCCCACACAGATACAAATGTATCCAGCACCACCACCAGTGTATTCACCCCAGAATGCACCGTGTTATGCCTGCCTTACCGTTCCAGTAGCCGGTGTACAAAATCGATACCCAAGGTAAAACTATAAATTATGACTCTTGCTTCCAGGCTAACTCTATTGTCCGCGGCGATAAGATTGCCTTATCTTCCAGTTCTCTGTTCGTCTATACGTAGTGTATGTTTGGTCATAAACAGAGGTTAACACGTACCTGTCCTATTAGGTGTAATGCGCAGCATGTCTACTGTCTCGCGCAGTTACAAGCCTTAAGGTTGGATCCCGAGAGTAGTCGCCACTGTTCTCAGAGCAGTAGTTCCGACAGTACCGGAAGTAGGTCACCCCCTGAAACACCGCCTGCCGCACCCTGGGCCAGCGGAAGTGAAAGCAACGCACCGCCCGTCTCCGACCACCTCACTTCAGTTCCGGTACACTCTGCCGGTGGTATCTCTCATCCAGCTCCCCAACAATCTATGCAGCAGCAACAGCAGCAGCAGCAACAACAACAACAGCAGCAGCAGCAGCAGCAGCAACAACAACAACAGCAGCAGCAGCAGCAGCAACAACAACAACAACAGCAGCAGCAGCAACAACAACAACAACAACAACAACAGCAGCAGCAGGTATCCGAGAGGTCGCGTAACAGGAAAAACCAACCACAAATGATGCGTCATAAAAATCAAATGGTCAACGGCGCTGGTCCACCAAGTTTGCCTCACTGTGTCTCCTTTCCCGCTCCGCCGACGCACTCGCAAGTCACGTACCTGCCACACGGCCACTTTCCGACGTTGAGACCGAGCAGCGGTATATATTCTAATTTCTCGCACGGCCCTTACGCGCGACCTAGCTATCCGACCACGTATCAGCCAAACGGCGAGATGATGTATCAGTATCCTGGACATCCAGCATCCGGAGGGACGCCACCTCCTCCGCCCAATGCGACGCCTGTACAGACGCCATATATGCCACCAACACCGATAGTCACATACGCACCAGCCGCCGTCCCGCCCACAAAAATATCGTGTTACAATTGTGGCAGTAGTAGTCACATGGCAGTCGACTGTAAAGATCTGACCATGGAGGAACTCACGAAAAAAGGTACGTGATGTTTTGTTTGCACTCTGGGGTAAGGTGTGGGAATCGTGAGGAGATGGTGTATATCAGCTGGATGACGTCTAAGTGCTACGAGCTGTACATTTGTTCTTTGCACACTCCCAACACTTGCACTATATCGATGTCTACGTTGCGCGATAGGTGTCTTTGTCCTAATTCGTGATCAAAATCGTCAAGTATTGTGACACGAATCAGAGGGTTTTGTGCGGGTGAAAATAACAGCTACAACACCGCGTAAACGTGCATTTCGAAAGCATCGCTGACATAGGTGTACCTCTGATTTCAGCCCAGTATCGCCTGGATTACTCAATAATGAAACAGCCAGGGGATTGTTCGAGTTCCGACAAGTGATCCCCTGCCACGGACCACCACCCCGTTATCCACGATGAATACCACTACCATAACTACCGTTGCCATCTCTGTCATTACCACCGTCATTGCCATTACCATCATCACTATCACCACATCGCCACCGCAGCCCAACAGCCTAAGGATCGATTAAAGGACGACCGCTATCGCTCCTCGTGCAGGTTTTCGGTGATTTTTGTAGACATCCCCTATATTCAAGACGACGATTTTTTAACGGAAGACATTTCGCGAATCACTGTACCAGGTATACTTTTTACAAGTTCTTATTTATGATAGCGATTATTCTTAACTGCAATTGTAAAGAAACAACAACACAGATGTAGCGTCGTGTACAAAGGGAAAAAATGAAAGAGAAAACCGTAACGCAGAATGCAATGTTCTTACCTATACGTTTTTAGGATACGTTTTGAGAGGTTTGTGTTAGGCATTGAGTCGCGTCTTTCCAAACGATACCCATTGGCTACTTATCCCCGAATTTTTTCCGAATCCCTCACTCCCACCCCACCCCCACCCCCATTTTTCTCTAGTGACTAGCGATTAAACGAAATGCAAGAAAGGACAAAAAAACGCATTGTGCTCTGAGTAGGTAAAAAAAAAACTACCACGTTTGACTATATTTAATATTGAAATACTTTTAATTCTACTACTACGTCTACTACCACTATTACTACTACTACTATTAAAGTAATACTATTACTTCTTCGTATCGCTACTGCGCCACGACGTTTTTATGTACATATATTTTCTCAATTCTTACGTGCGCGATGTATGAAAGAGTGAGAAAGTGGCGAGAGAAAGTGCGACAGAGCGAGAGCGAGAGAGTGAAAGGTGAAGAGTGAGAACGAGAGTGAGATAGGGGGTGAGATTGATTAGAAGAACGGGAGGGAGAGAGAGTAAGAGAGAACGAGAGAACAACAAACCATAAGTGTTCGATCATCTAGCTGCCGTTGCGCTCCTGTGTGTGTAAAACTACAAAAAAAAAAATAATATGCTGCTCACCACTCATTTATTAACTTATGGATAGTTAGCTAGGTAACGATAATTCTCATTCTATTTATACAGATAGTCATGCAATCACATGTGCAACTTAAGCAATTTTATACGACTTTTATTGATCACCGATCTTTTTTAAGTGTAAGCAGTGCGTTACGTACGTTTAGAAACCTTCTTAGTCGGTAATATTATAAAGAAAAAAAAAAGTGACGTGAATATGTGCTAGCGTTTAGAAAATATGTGAGTGGAGTGGCAATATAATGCGTTTGTAAGCCTGCGTCGTCAGCGATAAAAAACACTTGCTATTGCATTTAAAGCCAATTCTTAATTCGAGCTACCCGTTTAGCTGCGAGTGCTAATTTAATCCTAAGTAACACGCATCACTTTCGGCAACTCTGATATAGACATATATATGCATACATATATAGAAACAAAAAAGGCTCCCAAGCACGGTGAAAACGGTAAATAATTACGACTCGTAAAGTCGTCTTAACGAGGGTGGGAGCTATCAAACTATGCACCCAATCTGTGTGTTAAGTAGTAGAATCTTAGAATGCCAATGCTGAAAAGGACGGGGAAACGGTTAAAATAAAGAACAGGACAAAACGCTGCGGAGGCATTACGAGAGCGAGTAAAATACGATATGATCTCGAATACCGCATGCATTTAACAAACAAACTCTCGCGCGAGTTTTCGAATATTATACTTTCTCAGGTTTCTTTCACTTTATCGGGGTTACTACTGATTTTGTTTGGCAGCTAGTCAACGGTCACTGTGAGGAAAAAAAAAGAAACGAGTATTTGACTTTCCTTTCTTGTCATTTTTCTCTCTCGACTTTCGTGCCTGCGGCGCCGGAGAAAGTTTGGCTCAGTATAACCGAATCTTCAATGAAGGGAAATGGAAGAAAAAGTAATGTGATGCTAGAGTTGCAATATCCACAATCGTGTTACCTGTCTAATGATAATCTCTTCTTTGCGTTACCTGTAATTCTTAGCACTATCGTTATTTACTTACTTAGCAGTATCCAACACGCTGTGTTCTCTTTTTCTCAATCATCGCGGTACTCTAACGGTTGCTAAATTTGTAATGTCGATCGCGAGAGGACGGTACTCACGGAACGACGAACTCATTCGCATTCATGTAACGTCAGAATATCGTTCGCATAAGTCATAGAACACAAAGCATACTCGTGCACACTGATTTAATTAGGATAACGATTCCGTGCTAATTAATTTCAGCGACGTACTATAACCCGGTAATCATACTCTACCGCTTTTTTAGTTACGGATACAATGTCATCGTGTGCGCTCTCATTTTTATAATGTACAAAATGAATTTTTCGATTTCGAGTCAGTTTCGGGGATCTGTAAACGTCGCGGTGTAAATGAGGGGGTATTGTACACAACGTGAAGCATGTCACAGTGAAAACTTTCGCCATTTCAGTGGTCGAAACAACGTAAAACGCGACGGAATCGTGCGATATGTCGTCGCATTGATTGACAAGCGACATGATTATCATTTCGACGAATGTGCCATCCGTAATTAAATTACCCAGTGTCTAATAACGGTTCATTTAAGGACAACTACGAGAAAGAGACGTAACTTAATTACTATCTTGCCAGCGCCTATCTGTAAGGAATTAATTTTCAAAAGCAACACGAGGAAAGTTACGAAATGGCTGTGACCACTGAAAAGTTTCGTAAGAAAAAGATGGAATATCTCCCCCCCGACAGAAAATAATCTCGGAACGCGTTCAAAAACTCGTCGACAACTCACCCTTATTTTCTTTCTATACCCATACGAACTCGTAAGCGAACAAGAAATATAAGCCGTTGACAAAGAAGCATACTCAAAGTTTGTCTTGACAAGAGCATAGATAACGTCGGTGTCCTATTCGAAAAGACGAAAAAATGTATTAAACGAAACAACGGAGATTGAGATAAGAAACAAACAAAAAAAAAAGTTATATAAACAACAAAGGAGTCTGATTTTACAATACGCATAAATGTTCTAAATGTAAGGGAATCTATAAATTAAATCGCGCGAACCGTATCTCTACACACTTCGTTAAATTGCCTTCTTTTGTAAAGAAAACGAGCGAAAAAGAAAATAAGTGCGAGACAATGGAAGGGGAGTAACGTCGAGTGCACCGATACGAACTGATTTAGAGAAGAGAAATTCACCCGGGCGACATGAGAAAAAGGACGACGTACGAAAAAGCAATAGACTCAATAGCCGCGGTCGTACTTTATTGCTGTTTATCGGATATCAATAGTCGCATCAAGCGGAGGTGAAGGGATGCGAGCGAAGAGTAATATTCTCACAATAGTCGACATTGGCAATAAATACGTAAGGAATAAACGATCCTACTCGTCATAATTGCTAAGCAATACTTCACCTAGCATAATTATAAATGCCGAACTACCGATTCTCGCCGGATCGACGTACACGCGCGCACATTGAAGGAACACCACGTTTATATGAGGAGAGTCGAGCGTTTGATCGGGATCCTAACGAACGAAAGAGCAAAAAGAAAGGACTAATCATTTGTACATAAACGGGAAGAGTGCCGAATAATTGTGCCGTTGAACAGGATGTCGCGAGCCGCTTTAGCAATAACGTAAAATGCATTTGGGCGTAGACTTATCGAGAAAAAAAAACACGTTAGTTATTTCTTCGAGGAAATAATTTTTTCTATCATATCGAATATATTTTTTCAGTGATTTTTCAAATATACGAGAAACAAAACCGTGCCGTCGCGTCGACGGCGACGATGCTATGAGGAAAAATGAACGCCGATCGCTGTATAAAACATACCAAAAAAAAAGAGAAAAAAATGCAATATGAAATCTTAAACTAGACGAACTATCGCCCCCTTGTTACGCCGTCTTTCGTTTTCCGTGTTCGTTAAACGTTTTCGATGATCTACAAAAAAACGCGACGACTGCCAACGTCGTCTACTAATAAATCGCTCTAGTTCATTCTGATCAAGACTCCTTTGTTTGTCGGTTGTTAACTAGATTACGCATTTAAGCCGCAGAGTAAAAAACGTAAAAGGTATATATATATATATATATATATTAAACATATGTATATATATGTACGTGTATATATATAATGAAACAGAATGTCAGAAGCACAATAAAAGGCCGGGCATGGCTGGACTTAATCGTCCGTCAAGCTCAATAATGAAAATTCAAACGCTCTTGATCAAATCAGTATTATGTCTAACAGAATCAAAAGTCAAAGAACCATATCACTCGGATGGAGGTGTAAGAGTGGAATAGTGAGAATGAGAGAGATTGGAAATGAGAGAAAGAGAGATGAGAGATAGAGAGAGAGAGATTATCGATAATAATAATTATAATGATATATAGTAATGCTAATTATTAATGATAATATATTGTGTATAACGAATAGAGATGTAAAATTTCCGGAAAAGAGGGAACCGTCTTAACGAAGGATTTTCTTTGTTTTTTATTTTTTAGAGAGATAGTGAAAGAGATCGAAAAAAGAGAGAAAGAGAAAGCCTGATCATTTCCGCGCCCATTTCATCGCCTTTGTATCGTTCGTATGTATTGTAATCGATCGTAGTCATTAGTATGTAATAAGGGATGTTCGTGATATTAATTGCAGTTTCTGCTTAACTTTTGATTGCGCCTCGACAGACCTTCGCCGAGCTCGATTGTTTTCCAACGAGAGAGAACAGAACAAAGAAAACCGAAATTCGACCGAAACTGCGGCCGTGATGTACAGCGTACGAAAGAACTTGACGGAAAAAGATTCTCGTAAAACCATCCCTCACGGATATCGTAAAGAAACCGTTACTTTTCTCGACACTTTACATCTCTACGCGCGAAGGACGAGAAAAAAAAGAGCCGAAATCGGAGGCGCGCGTAATCGAGATTGACTCGAGTGTTATCAAAAGTGCCATCGACAGAGGAGGCGAAGACTAATGAGAACGAGAGAGATTGAACGTCGACGAATGTTTTTGGACATACAGGGGTGTAATTAGGCAGCGAATAGGGTTGTACAGAGATGCGTTTATGGAGGAGGAGAGATGTTTCGCGAAGGAGAGAAAGAGAGAGACACACGTACACGATTACACGGCCAACTGGAGTCACACCGTTCATACACAAAAGACAACGTACTGTTCACGCTAATAACCGGGGGGAAGACCGTGAGGTCGGGCGTACATACATGAGACACACGCGCGAGATCCAACCATTTATTAAACGTACCGTCGCGGCATAGTGACTTAACGTGCTTACACAATTTTACGAATTGTACGATTCACTGCGCTTTTATTGCGAGCTGAGCTCGTCCCTCGCGGAGGACGCACGTTGCACGTGGCGACCGTCGTAGACCGGTTCACGTTGGAGACGTTGACGAAAGACGTTCTGCGAAAAACGGCGCAACGAAGATGCGGAAAATCGAACGAACCACCGAATCGTTCCCGACACACTGCGATGGACATAGATTATTGCTGGAGGACAATATACACACTTCTTTCATGCGCCTATTGTTGTGTGAGTGCGATAGAATTGATCAAGATCAGACGTTGTACACCGTTCGTGACCGACGATGTCCAGATTTTTCCATTGCATACGAGTTGGGAATGGCATGTTTCGGAATAATAACGTTGCGAGCAGCGGTACAGGCGTCTCGGGCCGAATTTATATGATGTTAACGAAGCGAATCGGTGAAGATAGAAACGTATGCAATGCGTTTGAAAACGTAATATCTGGTACGTGTGGACATTGTCGTCATAGAACTTGCCCGTTATAGAGTCTATATATTATAGAGGTGTGTGTACTATAAAATCTATACATTCTAGAGTCTATGTACTGTAGGGTTGATGTAACGTAGTCTATGTAATATGGAGTCCGTATAACGTAGAGTCTATGTTAAACAATGTCCACGCACTGTTAAACAAACGACTAGGACATTGGTAACGAGGAACGACAAAATCGAACGGTGTACGAGACAGTCATCGAACATTGACGAACATATAAGTGAACATATAAATATGACATCACGTAAGATCATTGTTTCCGCAATTCGAAAGCGTTTTTCCAGGATAAGAGAAGTCAGTCAAGTTTGGCGCGGAGACTATAGAATGGTTAAGAAACATAGTACGAATGTGCGAATGGCGGCAGTGTGAACGTATGCGTGTGAGAAATTAAATTATAAAAAGAAAAACCCAAAAAAATAGTGAAACAGAGGAAAATGAAAAGTTTGCGTTGTTGCGAGTGAGAGAGAGAAACTATCGTCCTAAGGTAATAAATAGACGGTCGCTCGTGCCGGTCGATTTAACTTTTTCTTCGCCCACGACGACGGTGGGGTGATGACCATGGTGGAAAATTGTGAGAAATTTTTCGCATAGACCGGGGAGAATATTTACAATGATCGAAATAAACGACGAAAGGCGAAAAATAAATCTGTACGAGAGTTGTGCCACTCTACGTCATGTACATAAGAATATTAGAAAGAACTGAGAGAGTGAGAATAGCGAAACGTATGAATGACTATGTGTGCGCGTATGTATGTATCTATGTATGTATTAGTCGCGAGTGCGTGCTTATGCGTATTTCGCATTTTGTGTGTAGTTAGAGAGAATGCGAGAATGACAGTGCAAAGAAAGAGAGAAAGAAAGTATGTCTGTGGGGGAGAGATAGAGCGAGAGCGAGCGAGAAAGAGAGAGAGAGAGCGAGAGAGGGTAAGGAGAAAGATTTACATACAAATATGTGATGTGTATATACACACTATATATATATGGAAATATTGAGATATATTTGTAAATTCTGTTATCTGAATGCATTATAAATATTTTAACCTCCTGTAATGAAATATTTAATAAAAAACGTTACCAACCAAGTTGGCAGCTCGAGTCGGAGGTGAAATATGAAACAGATGAAACGAAGACTCCAACCGTTCCAATAACATCCAACTTTTTAGGTATAGTCGATTTTGCACACCTGAACATGTAATAATGTGTACTTCAGTCGCTCCATATAATCTCTCAATTTCCCCAGATTCTCCATGAGATACACCTAATGACGTACTTCATATTTATTCTTGAAACGTGGAGATCGTAAAGGAGAATAAGCAAGCGAAGCGATAGATTACCGCAAGATTAAAGAGTTATCAAATTTATATAGCATAGATAATAACACACGCTTGAAGCTCGCACATGTATCGAGAGGAGCATGTTTCCGCTTAATCGTCGGGGCAAATCGCTTCGTTATAAACGGCGCCAAACTTACGAGTGGAGTCGAACTCCGCAAACAGAACAGATTGCTATACCTCAACGCAGACGTATCCGCTTCTAAGAGACGCTATCCAAACACAAAATTGCGTTACATGTACTACGCGTGGGTACTAATCCTTGTCATTGACAGTTTATCACACTAATTCCCTTTACGGTGCGCGTTCATTATTCTCGAACCGCTACTTTGCTGTTTTTCAAGATCGAAGCGGTCGCGGCCGTAGAACGACGCAAGCGGAGCTTCATACTAATTTTCCGTAGAGCATGTGCAAATTATTTTCCTTCGTGATTCCTAGGTTCACGTGTAATCGCGGATACGTCGAATTCCCGAGATAAAAGTCTCATTCCGGCATTCCCATACGCGGGTAGTATGTTGTGCGATTAGTCACGCACGACGAGGTTGAACATTCGACATCAGACACGGCGATATTTAATATTTCGAGAGTCATGATGAAAAGCGCACACGTTCGCTACTTATTGCGCGATAAATGCAAATTTAATCGCTCGGATACGTTACGTCTTATCGTCGACCGCAAGAATCCGGTGCACGGCTCGTGCGAGTACGAACCTGCAGCGGGAACGGTATACAGAATAATTTAGAGATCGATCGAAGTTCGGCGCCAGAGATTTCCTCTTGCTGAAATTTCAACCGTCGGCACTATCGCATCGCGCTCAATGATCTAATTTATATGCGGCGGTACGTACGGAATACTATTCTTTTCGGACAAAATAGCGCAGAATACCCTGGCACATGCCGAATGAAAAACAGCACGTATCCTTTCAGTACAAATACCTGAAACCAGCCCTGATCAAACAATGTCATACGCTACCCACGGTCAATCGTTCCGAATTATTTATTTCAAACAACGTTACCGTACACAAAGCGATGATATTTCATGTATTAGATTTCAGTCTTCGGGAAACATGAGCCCTGATTATTTTCGTTGCCCCTCTCAACCATACCATATAACATTAGTTTGCTACTCCCAATCCACTTTTCACCGTTTCTCTGTTTCCTTTTAGCCGCTTATCGCTCCGCCTGTCTATTTATCTGCCTTTGCGTCAGCCCACAAAGAGTTACGTAGGGGTGGGTGGTAGCAGTTTCCTCGTGAGAATTCGCGTAAGCTCAGCCGTGAGGAGGTACCGATTCATGGCAGGCAGATGAAGATAGAGAGTGTGAGCGTGCGAGAGGAAGAGAAAGGGTCGGTGGTTGGCTGAGAGGGTGGATAGTAGAAGGGGTCGATCGAAGCCACCTACGCCAAGGCAGGAGGTCGTAAAAAGGCGAGGTGGGGCAAAGGAGAAGAATGGAGAAGGAGCGGAAACGTAGGAAGGAAGAAGATAACGCCGCCATTGCAACTTAGAGACACCTGGTCTCATTGCAATGGGGTTAGAACGGTTACGAAATACCTCGGTTCAAACATTAAGTATGTCCCTTTATTCCGGCCAGATTCTTTCGGCTCTTGATTTTCATTCATTATTCCAAGTGTTTAATAAGATGTTCGTTGAGTGATTTTCTAGTAGATCCACTGAAGATGCTCAACTTGTCCCGAGGGAGGACTTTGCCGCTGAAAAACCCTTAAGAAATCAACCCTCCTTTTCGCACCGTGCGGAAGACAATCTTAGATAAGCCCAACGTTTGGAAGATCCATTAGCGTGACAATCGAGGCGGAGAGAAATGGAAGCGAGATAAATCTTATCTAGAGAAAGGACGCATGTATAAAATAGGGGTAGTAAGTGGAAACCATTGAAGTTGAGACTATGCGATCATAAAAGTAACAGAACCCGCCAGCCAGACATGTGTCGTGTGAAGCGCTTTGCGAGTCAGAACATTACAATATACTTGAAAATCCTACTTCCCCCTTCAATATCAAAATCAAGCAACCGCGCAGGGAATCGAACCCTTATTCCTAAGTACAACAAAGCAGGAACCCAGAGACGCGCCCGCTGTCAGACTCGATTCAAAAAGGTCCTTCATAAACAAAAATCCTCATAGACCAAATCCTTCACATCCCAGCCTCAAGATGAAGCAAGCACACTGGCAAACAGTGACAAGTAGAGCCAGCAGAAACAAGCAGACCCAACAAGAATGAAACGGAAAAGCGGAAACGGGAGCAGTTCCCGGCTCGACGAAGAGGAAAAGACGCCGATAAAAGAGAGAAAGACGCGGGCTGCGCGCTACGCCTGGGCGAAGCGTCGCGACGAGGAAAGAAGAGAAGAGAGCGGGTGTAGACGGGTGGGGACGAGACGAGAAGGGGTCGAGACGAGAAGGGACGAGACGAGTGCGGAGCGGACAGGGGCGTATTGACGCGTCTGCGCGTTCACGCCGGCGCGTTACCACGCGAAAGAAAGGAGGGGTCTCGTTTAGGCATGGGGATGGTCGCGGGGCATGAGGCGGGGGGCGCCCTGAAAAGCTCGGCCAGGCTCTGGCCCGTTCGATCGCTCAATATTCATCCCCCGGCCGGACGAGAGCGCCCGAGTTGAGGAAACGGCAGCTCTCCTCCGCCACTCGACGACCGGGCCAACCACGAATCGACCCTTCCTTCCTTCGCGTCCTCGCCGGCGGAGCTGTTCGATCGGCGAGCCTCTCTCTAATCCGAAGCGAGTAGGCGAACGACGAGGAAGCAACGAGGAAGGCAGGCAAGGAGGACGGCAGGCAGGCAGGCCAGGCAGGCAGACAGTCGGAGATCGAAGGAGAGGCGCAGTGTGGCCGGAGAGAAGAAGGGAGTCGCACGTTATTTCGTTTCGTATCGTATCGAGAGCACTAGAGGGAGAGGACTCTCTCTAGCCCCTGCCGCTGTTCAGTTCCGACAGGCATGGACGGGAAGAAGGTTGAGCAGTATTACACACCGCCGCCGAAGCTCGGAAAATGGGAGGGCTTCAGGATCTTCCTGTGGAATTCCGAGACGGGACAGTTCCTTGGACGTACCGGGGCGAGTTGGGGTGAGTTTTTCATGCTTTCGAGCTTTTTCCGGCTGCTGGTCTTTGCGCTGGCGAGTGTCACGGTTGAACGCTGGGCGCGTATGCTCAATTTCGGTGGCAAGGATAATGGTGAAGCGGAGGAGTAGGTAAAGGAGACGGTAGACGGGACAGGGTTCGGTATACGTCGGTTGACTCCTTTATCTACTGCTGCGACTGTGTTACTTCTGACGCTTCCGCGATTTTCAGTTTTCTTTTGCATCGCTGTACGAATTTTCTCTTGTGACAGGCTACGTTACTGACAGCTTAATGTAGCAATTGTATTTGAAGTACCCCCGGCACATAAGTGACGCTGAAAAAATGTCATTCCCTATTCAACGTCTCTGAATTGTTCTCCGATCGATTGCACCCACGTAGAAATTTCTCCGTTACATTCTGCTCGTATTAAGGGCAATATCTGATTGGTAGAAGTGACAGTCTCGCGAGGTTTCTCCGTTGTCGTCGAGGATGGCTCGTTCGCTCGGGTATGTCGACAATTCTCGGGGGGTTGTTCGGGGCTCGATCGTGTTTGCTCGATACGAGTGGCGCGTCTCGATGTTGGTAACCCCGTCCATCAGAGAATCTGTGCCACGCTTAGGATACCCCGTCTTCCTAAAAGCTTTCACCGTACACCACCACTTGTTCTGCCTATATTCTTCACTGTTGTTCAAACTCACGAGCGGTTGTTTAACATAAAAGGAAACTCGATTCAATCGAAACTGACGGAGAATGACACAAAGCTTAACTGAACCGTTTCATAACTGACCAACGACTCGTAACGGAAAGTAAGGAATCATATCGTTCGCGGTTTATCTGGCGTTTACACATATCCTCTTTTGATAGCGCAGCTTTCTCTAAAACGTGACGCATTGTGCTGGTTGTGAATCGTTTTACTCGGTCGTCGAACAATTAGCTCTTTTTCTCGGATGGATTTTTTGTAAAGGGGGTTTAGTTGGAGAGAAACCCGTACGGCGAGTCGCGAAAGGGAGAGGCACAAAGGGCGGCAACCTTCGGCGCTTCCATTGGCCCATTTCTCGCGACCCAACGGAGTGCGCACTCGGCTTCGTCCTAGTTTTTTCCCTCGCGAAGGGGTGAGATTCCTACATCGGCGCACCTTTCATTCCAACGCGTCATGGAAATTGACGCGCAACATTTTTTCTACCCATGCCGCTTTTTTTTCGCTTCGAACGGGGGGCACCTAGAAAATGACAGGGTAGAACGAAGTTTTCCAATCATGCGCATTACCGACGCACCCTCGTTAACGAAATAGATCCAATCTGTAGAACAATCGGTTACCGCGTTTGAGATGATTAATTTTGCGGTTATTATTTGATGCGAATACGTAAGTGACACGTCTGAAAATAAATATCTTTTATAATGTATAGAAAACTCACATAATCCGGCCGCGGTTGAAATAACGGCCATATCTTTATTTTCACAATACCTTTCGACAATGTAGGTTACGTGAGCGCGACCTTCCTCGATGTAATTGTAATTTAACGATCCGTTCTTTCCGACGGTAGACAGTAAAAATTATCAAACTTCGGCCAGACATTGTTAACGAAGCAACCATAAAGTACAGAATACGCAAGAACCCTTTTAACACCGAACGTTGCATTTCCCCCCAAAAATCAATTTCATTCTACCATTTCCAATCGATGAATCAATATCTTCAAATGGCCTTTCTACGAAACTGACATAAATCTAATCCGAAGAATGTTCAGCCCAGTTTGGCTATGGACGTCTACTTCTTAGTACATGAAATATTTCAAAATAACAGAAGGTAGACTTTTACCACTTAAAAAAGCAGACTCAAACGTAGCAGTCAACCTTCGTAAGCCAATGCGACACCGTTTTTCCGCATTTTCGTGGCTCGATTTCTGGCCAACGGCAGATCAGCCCCGGGGGGAATATGCGCGTCATGCTCTCTCGAGTTACGTAACCCGCAACCGCGGCACATTTCATTCGGGTACCTCCTTCTCGTTACTGCCCCCAAGCGAACGGATCGATCGTCATCGTGCGCAATCGATGACGTCGAGGTTACGCGACGAGTCGAGGCAAATTGAAATTTTGGCGGAGTCGTCGGCACCGATCGTGCGTGCGCGAACTCGCTAATGCTCGGAAGAAGAAGCAACGTGCGGACGGAAATTAGCGAAGCGCACTGTTACTCCTCGCACGAATCAATACCGAGACCTGATTTTCGCCGAAAAACTACACCGCCGCCGAGAACTGGCGAAGCGTCCACAAAATACCCTCCGTTGCGAGCGCAATTATGCGGCTGCAGTCTGAAACACGCTGCGCACGCATGAACGCAGCGAAATGCATGCGAGAACAAAGCGCGCGATTGTTAATGCGAAATTATGTAGTGACGCGGGGACATCGATGTAAACGGAAGGAGTTCGCAGAAGCAGAAACGCATTCGGCTGTACGTAACCGATTATTGAGTATCTGAGGAGAGCCTGGCGAGAATGCACGAGACTCGGTGTCGGAAGCGTTTCGCCGATAGCGGCAATCGCTCGAATGGCCATGCAGCACGGCATACAGACGCAAACGTGTCGCCGATGTAAATCATCGCGAGGCACGTTACGACGTTGTAGGTCGGACGTCACATAATCGTGACTGGATCGCTAATCGTTCGCCACCGATCCTCGGCACAGGGTTAATACGCGGGCCAATGCAGCGCGATTGATTCTGCCGAGTGAGCGTCTCTTCGTCGCTGGGAAAGATTGTAGTCGACGACTGAAGTACGACGAAGCAGCGAATCGGCTGGCGTGGCAGCGAATTAAAGGACTCACGCCGTGGGTCAGTTGATTTCGAACGTTGCGTGTGACACATTTAAATTTTGTAGTTCACGCAAGTCTCGCCGTTGGCTGCTATGAGCATTCGTCCCGGTAACAAGGAAAGTAACTGATGCCCACTGTGTGTGCGTTGGGAAGAATATTCTGGGAATCGATAAGGGGCGTCGCGATACTGAAAAGTATACGGAGAAACTGGAAGGGACTGAAGGCTGTAGCTTGCGAATCCTGTATGCGGTTCTTAGCGGGGACACTTCGTCGGAAACCTTTGAAATAACTCGCGAGTATTGTCTCAGTTGGAAGACTCATATCTCACGATCAGCTGATGATCGATGCCGACAGAGCAGCAAAGTCAGGCGCGTCGAGACAACTTCGTGATTTAGTAATTTATCGATTCGGTAGTTTTCTGTTCCAAGGCGTCGTTGGCTGAAGGGACATGGTCGGAGCCTCTCGTCTCTCAAAGGGTTATTGACGTCTGGCTAGTTGGACTTTGATTCCTCAATTCCCGCCTGCGCTCTGTGCCCGACGTCATTCGATCGATCGATTCTTTTCCTACAACGTTCGCCAAACGCCGGACCAAATTCTGACACGCATAGTAAATCCCGACTATTCGGCTCTGTTTCGAAAAATGGGTCAACTTTAATCGCGACCCAGTTATCAATTGTTTCTCGAAAATAGCTTTGATTCTTAGACGCGCTTTATTATTTAGACGGCTGTAGACTCTAGCGCTCCTTTGTGATCACGGGGAATCTTAACTGACGTTTTCGCACGTTTCGATATCGACAGACCGGTCGTATATAAAATTCGATTCACTTATGACAGATAGGTCAGCGATGATCAGCGACCTCGTTATCTTACGCGATGTTTTTTCGTGTAATAGACGATTCACGGTAAACATGTTATGTCGGCGGGTCATCTGTCCGCTGCAGAAGATATTTCGGTTGATCAGCGATTCCCGTATGGCCGATCGGATTCATTCGAGAAATGGGTCAATGCTGGCTGATGACGTAAGAGATCTCGTCATAAAAGAATCATACTCTTCCTATTTTTTCAGTGGACAGAATTAAATTATTACCTCATATTTTCACCACTGTTAAGGCAAGCCTAAAAGAGGAAGACGTAGCCAAGGTTATGCAACAGCACTCATTGCCACACAATTATATTGCCTTTAATGTCACTTACCTACGATGACACGTGCATAAATGTTAAAACCATAGAACTGCGTGCGTTCGCCTGTACGACACCCAACGTAAAATATCGCACTATCCAACCTTTCCCACCGAAAGCGCATTCTTCGTTACGACTAAACCGTCGCACGATGCGTTTCAACGACGATTCCATTCTGACCCGGCGCAATGAATAAATTTAATTCAACCGCCGACGACGCGCGGCGGAATTTAATTAAACGAGGAAAGAGTGGCTTTTAACTGCGATACCGTCAACATTGTCCGTCGCTGACGTCGTCCGCCGCGTATATTTATCAAGATTCAGCCTTCAATAGCGTCGCACGTCACGTCGTCGTGACGCTCATCGACGTCATCGTCGCTTTAGCAACGGTTTACCTCTCCGCGGTTACTTTCTCTCGCCCTTTTATTCTTTTTCCCTCGTTTCCCATCTTTTTCGAGCGATCGATCGGCCCGAGTCGGAACATGGCGCCGACGATTCTCCGCCTCGAAGTAGGTCGTCGAATTTTCGCAGGCAAGCGCTGTCGACGTTTCCGACGACGCGAACCGGAAACGACGGCGGTTTCCGTCCTTCCGTTGTCTTCCGAGAACGAAGCTCAGCGAATCGATTTCGGAAGACGCGGTTATTGAAAGGGATCACTTTTACGTTACCATTGAGCGAATGTTTCCTGTTTCGTCGAAAGCCGACGGGTGACGTTGTTTACGGTTTATTTTAGTACGCGTCAGTAGCTAAATCGCAAGAGTCTCGCGGGACCGATGTTCAGTGACGCGAATTCGAGAGATTATTGGAGAAGTGCTCTTTGGTGCTTCAGTTGAATGAATATTTGATTGCCTGTTCGCTTCAAGATAAATATTTGCTTTGATTCTTGTGATAATGCACCTTTCAATACAGCGGAAGCAAAATTTGTTTCGTTAGGTGCGTTAACACGTTGACTGCCAAGCGTATTTTGCTATGTTAGAACCGCGATGCCATGAAATACCGCAGAGTATGATTAAATCGTGCAAAATGAAGATAATGCAAAGTTATTAGAAGCCAAAATATTGAAGCACCGTTCCAATATCAATTGCATTTACAAGATTGCAAATAGGCTTCATTGCGAATTTTTTGCATTGTTAGTAAAATCTTTTGTGTCGGTCACCGGTGACCACCGTGGCAGTCAAAGTGTTAATACCTGCAGTGTACAGTGTACATTGGCATGATAACGGCGGCAAAGTTCTTCGCCGTCCAAAGGCATCACCGATATTGTATTATTACCTGATGCACTATTATTATCCGAGATAAGTTGGAAGAAATCGATTAGCAGGAAAAAGGAGTCCGATACTCCAGACGCGTCGGTTATTTTCGCCTTCTGCGTATGAACCTCTTGCGGTTGCGTGCACATGCCTAACCTGTTACGAGGTCAAACATTTTCTTAACTCGCAATACCCGAGGGGCAGGCCAAAAAACTCTCACCTCCGATCTTACACGAGGACAGGCGCTCATTAGAAATTTACAAGTCTTCTTGCGGTTCCTTTCAATGCCAATCGGTACGAACTAAAACTGGCCTGGACGTGGGTAAACAATACAATATGTAAATGGAGAGTGCCTGCTTTTAGTTGACAGGTTTATATATTAAATTTCTTTGGAATAGTTGTTGTATAACAGCGATTCTTTCCATTATTGTTTTTTGCATTTATATGTAAATATATACTAATTTTTTTAACCATTTTTTTTAGTTGACATGAATTATATCACCTTGTTTATATATTAAAGAAGGGTTAAATCTTTGGAATAGTTGTTGTATAACAGCGATTGTTTCCTTATTTGCATTTATTATCTAATAATATGATATAATACTAAAACCCTGTGTAATGTATTAGGATCTTTAAAGATCACACTATTTTCGAAATACAACCGCTGAAACATTTAAAATACAAGCTTCACCGAACGTCACTCAACTACATTCCACCAGCTGACACGTTTCTTAAATTTACCCGTGGAAACTCTAGATCACCGAATTAGTTTCCAACTGTCGTTGATACTCTGCCCCGCTTATAATCGATGAACTAGTTTCCGCTGGGACCGAAACTAGTTTCGATAGAACTGCGGACTACAGAGGACTTCCTTTCCGTTTCCGTGCTCCTGGGTTCATGAAAGATGTGAATCGGAAAGACCCGAGCTGATATCGAATGCAAGACTTGGAAGTCTTCCCCCCGAACGAGGGTAAAAACGAAAATACGCTCTTTGTATGTTCGTTATAGGGACGCGATACGTAATCCGACAATGCGGATATTTGTACAGCATAGGGAAACACACGTAGAGGGATCAATAACCTACTCTGCAGCGTAGAGTTGGGGTCGTGGCTCCATTAACAGTCGCTCGTTGTTTCTTGGTTATAAGGGATTCGCTAGAAAATGTCAACCGTAACGTTAAAACTGCACACATAACGCTGTACATATTCTATACAATATAATTACATAACACAATACAAACTATAGATGTATACTATACAGTACACAATATATGATATTTTTAACTAGGCCTATCACACATTTGACCTAATTTTCGGGATTCTTCAATTACTTGCTTCCATTGAAATTGCTACATAAACCTTATGTCTTATTATAATACATTAATTTCACGTTTATTATACCATGGCGAGATAGTGTGACGAACGAGTTAGCGAACGAGAATATGGATTGCCAGTGTCATTCAATCGTCGAGCGAGTCTTTGTCGACGGCGACAATGCGGGCTAAGAATGTGCGCCGAATCCATTCACAGTTTCGTCGAAAATGAACTTTAAATATCTCGGTTGAAAATAACTCATGGGGTCTCGGCGCCTATGACGCGATCTAACGTATAAGACTAACCCGACCTTGGTCCGGTACTTTTCCTACTTTCGGCTTTACACATGTGCTCGACCCCGAAACTAGAGTCGCCTTTCAGTTCGCCTCGTTAATGACTTGTCCTCCTGTCGTTTACCCTTTTAAGTGGTCAGCGTTGTTTCTAACGAGACCTCTGCAATAACTGAAGTCTAATGAGACAGACCACGATGTACGTAAAAGAAAATTTGCTTTCTGTCACCGACGATTCGGATCGTCGTTTTTTTCTAGTTGTCGGAGTAAATAAAAGAAAAAGTAACAAAAAAATATTCGTAAAACCATACGCTCGCGTCAAATATGCGAGTAAATGTATCAGAATGTGGTAGTTGGTAAAATTCTTCCTGGGTCTGAATTATGAATTGAAATTTATTTTTTTTTCTAGTACAGAGACGTCAGTTGAGCGGTATCTAACGGTATCTAAAATATGCAAACAAGACCTGTTTAGAAGTATATCGTGTGGGAATCGACAGCTGGCGCTGATAAACAGAGAAACACGTGCAAAGAAGCGAATTTAGAGTGCTCTGCCCTACACGTGTATCGTCGATTTTCGATCAACGTCAATGTGCCGTTTCATCGATACGGCCTTTAGCCTGACGAGAAGCGCCGGCGCGATTGTGAAGTCTGTATCTCATTTTTTTCTGTCTGTCTCTCTCTCACTTCCATGACTTTTCTGTTTATGATCACGTGCAAATTCCTGCGCGATGAACTGTCAGTGTTCGAACAAAAACGGAGTAGTCAGTGGGTTGTGACAGACGGTTTCGTGAATATTCAGACAAAATCATGAGCACTTTATTTGCCATTGAAACAAAAATCTGCTGGTTTCAGTGATAATTTTTTAAAAAAACTCGAATGAAGTAATAGTAATTATAATAATAACAAATTTGGACAAAAATGTTGTAATGTATTATTAAGTGCTAGTTAGCGGCTGTAGCTAATCAGTATAGTTTTAGATAATGATCAGTATACATCCGGCGTCCGTTGATCGATCGCCAAAATTTCATTATGGCCAATTTAATATCAAGTTAAGTGTCACAACGCCCGGAAGTATGAAACTTCATTACGTCACCGCAAGGCCACCAAACGATGTTAATTAAATACCCTCCATTACACCTCGCATAAAGTTTGCAGAATGCAAGGACACGATAACATATAATATATTAAGTAATTAAATAATTTTCAGCTAATTAACCGACACCACTTACATTAAACAATATCTTGTACTAATCAGTCAAGTGCTAGAACGCAACGTGAATTTAACGTTAATCCACTTTATTTTGTCGTCACAATCAACAAATTAATATTTTCTTCATAGCAAGTTCAACTTTTTGATAATGTCAATCATTTTAAAAATTATATATAATAGCACCCATGGGCCTTAAGATATGTACAGCTTCTACAAGATTAAATAAACCATTTAACCACAATAAGGTATACTATTATTAACATTAATATTTCTAGTATAACAGTGTCTGCCCAACAATTAATTAAATCGAACGGCGAGGTCACCCGTTGATTCGTTAATTTTGTTAATTGATGGCGTCTGACCGAAAACAACGGCTTCCAGGGGCCCACGTTTTGTCATTAAAAAACAGATGATCTAACGTTCGACAAGGCTGCGACACATTATGTAAATACGATTCCACCGATTTCTCAGTCGATCGACGCTTCGTGCCAGCCTCGTGTACGCTTCACGCATTCAAAGCAAATCTTTGTCCCCATTTTTTGTCCCATTCGACTTTCGGGCCATGGTGTTACGTCTTATACACCAAGTTAGTGTGGCGAATTTGGTCACCGATTATTCGTGGACTGTTGTTCCACCAATGTTAGGCACCGAATTACAAACGCACGTAGAAATTAAATGATTGTTTATGTAATCCGGTACTTTACGTATTCGGTATTGTAGACGTGGGCAAAATAACGTTTTCTTAAGGGGTTATGCCTACTTGGGATCGGTGAAATGACACGATTTTCAAGATTTTTTTGCCGTTTTAGTGAGTACTAATTAAAATTCGCAAAATGCTACCAACAAATACGTATTTAGTGGTATTTGTATACATTCTTTTTTATTTTGAAAAATTTTAATTTTTACAAGAATGGCACCAATTTTACGAAAAAATCCGTCTTTTGAGGTGGTCTAACTGTCGTTTTTATGTTGTAACTTTTTTTTTATTACCGAAATAAAAAATCCTTTGTTCAGGCCCTGCCTATTGTAATGACAAATAAGTATATAAAATTAGAGTCCGATCGGTGAAGTAGTTTTTGAGAAACCGTGGTCACCGCAACCGTGTGTTTTTAAAAACAAAGTTTCGAGATAATCGCGTTTAAAGTTTCAAACTCTTTACTTATCATACATAGTAGCGCTCCAGATAAACGCTTATAATTTTTGAACCTGTGCTCCGATTCTTATGTACTTTTGAGGAAATATTCTTAAAATAATGTACATTAAGAAACTGCAATAAAAAAAAGTCGATTTTTTTCACCAACCCAAGTAGGCATAACCCCTTAAAGGGATGAATGGTAAAATCTTTAAAACTCCGCACAGCTCCCGTTAAATAGTTACAATGTTCTATTCTTCTATTATCGGCCTCGTTGAACGTTTCACCGATGAACATAAATTTTCCCGTCTTATCAGATTTGCCGATCGGCCCGTTGAATGATTCAACATGGTCGATAAAGTTGCGGAGCCAGACAGCCGCGAATCTCGTCATAACAATGTCGCATAAGTCGTGAAACTCATACGAACGTCGTCGACGTCGCCGTTCACCAAGACGACACTTATGGCGCCGTCATGCGTTTATAAACCATTCTTATAAACCAGTCCAGAGAACGCGTGGCATCGCTTACCCAATACCAATTTAGGCCAATTAGGCGTCGTATCATAATTGTCCTGCTGTTCCAGTCTTCGGTCACTGTGCGACCGCTTGAGATGGAATTATTGTCGCAAATACAATCGTTGGCCAACATACAATGAACGCTAGTCTGGTCTACTTACAGCGAACTTAACATTCCACGAATTTGTCCGAAGGAAAATCGGGGTAGCTTTCGTACCGCCATCAGTAGTGATGCGCACAAGCGTCTGATCAAATACAGGCATTTCTACTTTGGTTCCACGAGAAATTCTGCGCGGCACGTGTACCAGCGTTTGACGTAACAATCAAATATATCCTCGACTAAAACGGTCTGGTATTATTAAAATCAGTCCTGTTAACACGTTTGTCATTGATCGAAATGGGGTATAAGGGAATGTAACACGCAATTGTCACGGAAATGTATCGAAAAGACAGCGTCGACTAAAGTACTAAAGTAACACATTAACACGTTGACTGCCACGGTGGTCACCGGTTACCGGTGCAACAGATTTTACTAAAAATGCAAAAACTTCGCAATGAAGTCTATTTGCAATCTTGTAAAAGCAATTGAAATTGTAACGGTGCTTCGATACTTTGGCTTCCAATAATTTTGCGTTACCTTAATTTTGTACGATTTAATCATACTCTGCAGTATTGCATCGTATCGCTGTTCTAACATAACAAAATACGCTTGGCAGTGAAGGTGTTAATTATATTTTTGTTTACGGCACAAGTTTTAAGCCTATGTTTTCTCTCTTTTTCAGCTAAGATCCTACTGTTTTACGTGATTTTCTACGCGGTACTATGCGGATTCTTCGGTGCGATGTTGGCGGTGTTCTATCAGACGCTGGACCCGAACGCACCGAAATGGCAGCTGGACAATTCCCTCATCGGTAGCAACCCCGGACTGGGATTCAGGCCGATGCCGCCAGAGAGCAACGTTGAGAGCACCCTCATCTGGTACAAGGTCGCCGATCAGGGTAATTTCCTGCACTGGACCAGGGAGTTGGACAAGTTCCTCAAAGGTAAGCATATATTTTTGGCCAATTCTCAATTGCGCCGCTATATGGCATCTAACATTTTGACTCCCAGGCAAATCGAACAAAATTAGCAATTTGCAATAAACGAAATAGTGAAAATTGCTGTGTTTAAACGCGGCGGCCACCCGAAAGTCAAGCATTTTTATAATTCTGGTCGCGGAGGCCTTAACCACTTGCGCTACGATTTAATTTTCGACTCGCGCTCTACAATATAACATGCGGTAAGGCGTTACCTTGATGCCGCACAAAAGATTTTAACTATTGACCGCTGGCGCAAAAGATTTTACTATAAATGCAAAAAATTCGCCATAAAGCCTAGTAGCAGCTATTGATGTAGTAGCAGCGTCTATGTAAAAGACACGTCGTTTTTGCTTCTGCGACAAATGCCTATCGACGTGGTATACATGTCGCTGGCGGCTTTGGAATAAAAGTATCTCGACGTGCGTGGCACGTCTTTATAGTGCAAATGGTTAAATGTAAAATTAAATAGTGATTGCTACCCTAAGGAAGGATGGCAAATTTGAAGTATAGATAAAGTAATCCTTGCTCTGCGGTAAAGACGAAAAATCGTATATCGTCAATCATATGTGTTATAGTAAATAAATAAATGGTAGAAGAAACGAGAACGGGTCACAATAATAGAAGTAATTATAACAGACGTTATCTGCAACCCCTCCAATGTCCACACTGCGTATGCTTAAACGTCGCAGCGCGCTAACGTTAATCGATAATTGAGAATACCTTCTCCGCCCTAACGAGGGCGTTACATAACGAGCTTTCGAAATCTGGTCAAGGTGAGAGCGATCTCGAGATGGTGCGAATGAAGACGTTAACATTAATATGCAAGGTGCCTCAAGTCTATACCTGGGGCCCGCTTAACGTTTCCAAATACTCTGTTTCAGAGTACCAGAAGACGGGAACCGTGTCGAACGGAGCTGAACAGAGGATGATATGTGACTATGGGAAACCACCCGCGTCGGGCAAAGTCTGCGACGTTGACATGTCGACGTGGGGACAGTGCACGAAGGAAAATAAATATGGCTTCAATAAGTCGGCGCCGTGCATTTTCCTGAAACTGAACAAGGTTTGTCGCTGATATGACGTTTTCGAAAATGTGCAAAGCCTAAAGCTCGCACTATAAAATGTAACTTTTAAAGTGGTGCAAAGTTTGTCGTCGAAATAATTGAGAAATCGATTGTGACATTTTCGCATGATTAACACATCTTGCGCGGGAGACGACTAAAGTCGTTTTGCGCGGATTTCACATCTTGAGCGGAAAGCGACTAAAGTCGTTTTATACGGATTATTGATGGATTATTGTTATCGATGGGTTTTTGTGATGTTTTTACAATAAGACCGGATAGAGTTGCAAAAATACAACACGCCGAAAATGAATTCCTATGAACATTAAACGCTAAAGATTTTGAGGTACAGGTTTACAAATGCTTTGAGAAAAATGTTGTCTCAAAACACGCACAAAGATATATCACACTTTGAAACATTTTGAAATTTTTGATTTGTTAGTTCCATTTTCTCAAACGTATTTTTATTTTTTTAACAATATAATTGATTTTTTTACATTACACAACAAAATATATAATTAAAAAAACCTAATATTTAAAAACTACAACTATTTTATGCAGAAGAAATTTAACGTCCGAACTGTAAAAAATCGCCCGCTACACGGTAAGACTTTGACGGCAAAGTGCCCGCGCAAGATGTGTTAAGAAGTAATATACAGAAAAGACAAAAGCAATGATGGATTTTAAAAAAAATTGTCTTAAAAGCGGACGAGGTAAGAAATACTGATTTGACTGCAGATCTTCGGTTGGAAACCTGAGTATTACAACGACACGAAGAATCTGCCGGACACTATGCCGACCGATCTTCAGGAGCACATCAAGCAGGAGGAAGTGGCCAACAGGTTGGACACCGTGTGGGTGTCCTGTGCTGGCGAGAATCCGGCCGATATCGAAAACATGGGCGCGATTCAGTACATTCCGCGACGTGGTTTCCCGGGCTATTATTTCCCATTCTCAAACACGCCGGGATACCTCAGTCCCCTCGTCGCTGTGTTCTTTGAAAGGCCTAAACGTGAGTATTAACACACGACGTCTGTCAGCAATCATAGTCACCTACTCAGTACCCCGGATCAAACGCTAAAAATTCTTTAAACGTTAGCACATTATTGGGCGGCGTAGGTAACGCTAAGCTAATTATGAGACGCTCCTAAATAAATACCTGATTTCGGAAGTTTCCCCAGGCAGGAGCAACCTCTTACAGATACCGTATTTGTATAACTCATACCATTTTGTGATAATTGGCTGTACGCGATACGAAATACATTTTCTACCTAAGTTCGTTAAGAACTCTCGAAGACCAAAGTGACAGCGTATTAAGAAATATATAATAATATATATTTCAATATATATAAGAAATATATAATAATTATAACTCATACCATTTTATGATAATTGGCTGTACGCGATACGAAATACACTTTCTACCTAAGCTCGTTAAGAACCCTAGAAGACTATTCTGACAGCGTATTAAGAAAGATGCTGAATTTTTTCGCAGGGGGTGTGCTGATCAACATCGAGTGCAAGGCCTGGGCGCACAACATCATCCACGACAGATTCGAGAGGCGCGGCTCAGTGCACTTCGAGCTGATGGTGGACTAAGCGCAGCACTTGCCTTTTGCAAGACCACTACCAACTGCGTCCAAGAGATAGATACAAAGAGAGAGAGAGAGAGCGAGAGTGAAAGAAAAAAAAGTTGGTGAGAGAAGGGAAGAAAGGCGGACAGTGAGTGTGCGAGAAGTGGAAGAAGGTGGAAGTAGAGGAAGAAGGAGAGAGAGAGATGGAGAGTGTGAGAGAGTGTAAGAGGGAGAGGACGAAGAGGAAGAAGAGTTTCTTTTTTAAAATCGGCCTCGATGGCTGATTTTCCTTTTTGACCACACCCCGTTCCCCCTGATATTCTCTGCCGACGATACCGCCCCATGACCAGCCTTATTTCTTCTTGATAAAACACTGCTACAGAGCCGTCTGCGACGTAAAAGTGCGACGGCCGCGACGTTCAGACGTCATCGATCACTGTCACCACGATATAAACTGAATAATACTCATTCTCGTCATCCCTCATTCGGCTACTTTAGCACGCGCTCGCCATATTTAGTCACTATCGTCGTCGTGTTTTTCTAGTCTTCTCCATCGCAGTCTCGCCCTTCATCGTCGCTTCATACGCATCATCGACCATCGGCATCTCGCGAAATCGAGAATAACGGAACTCTACCGAGATACACAAAAAAAGAGGACAAAAAGGATAGAAAGGACAGGAAGGACAAATGGGACTATAAAAAGGTGCGAAGCAATCGGCATCGTCGAAGCGTACAACGGGAATTGGCTATTCGACCCGCGTATATGACAGACGCATACACTCACAATGTACATCGGGATGCACAAAAGGAAAACAAGACCGCGCGAATAAAAGTCCTGCACAAAATGGCGGCGGTATCCCCCCTGATTTTCTCTTTACGAGGGGGCGAGTTTTTTTAACGGGGGTGGTCGCGCCATCGGGGCAGAAGTTAGCGCGGGATCGTTTCTTTTCCGAAATCCGTTAGCCGCGTTTCACCGGAGAGCAACGGGAACCCCGAGTTTCTTTCGACTTTCCGACCTAACGCTGTAGTCCCCCCGAAATACCCTGTCTCCGGCTCTTACCCCCTTTACCCTTCCTAAGGAAAGAGATAAAGCGGCCGCGACATTTACACGCTTCTCGTCGTACTTACATTTTACTTCGTCGTCGTTGTCGTATTCGTTTTTGGTAAATCGCTGAGAGAACGAAAGAGAGATATCGCGGGAACGTAGTATCGTTCTTTTTTAACGTACGCCTCCGCGTAGCTTCACGCGAGCGTAGTTTATTATAAAATAATAACAGACACATTCACACGAGACACTGAATCAACACGCGCCCGCGCGCTACGGACGTACACGTACAAAATTCAAATTTCACGATGTTCGTCTTTGCGCACACGAAGGACTCGTCACGAGTTCTATTCCTGTTTTATCGTTGCGAGTGTCGTTAACATGAAATTCGTCGTTTCGCTCGATTAAATGCCGAAGCTTGTCTGCCAATTTTGCTCGTCTGAGAACTTGCGTGAAGTCACTTTATGAAGTGGACGTCGACATTGTAATTGGCAGACGCTGCATTATAGGTAACGCGTTTTTAATGCGTGTCTGCCTGTACATGGTAATCGTACTGTCGCGTTTCGTGTTTATAATGTCGATGTGTGGCAGGAGATAAGTTTCGGGAAGAAGATCGCAGATAAGGGGAACTACGTGATGGGAACTTTTAAGCGTCGCGTGAGACGGATTTCGTTGAATTTGGACGAAAGTACACAGCACGCCCACGTACACACATGTGCCGGTAATCGGCACACTTCTTAGTTCGTTGCCATGTAGAACGTGTTTACTGATTATCAATTAGTGTTTTACCTGATCGGTACGGTGCTGCGAAGGATCCTTCGAACGATGATCAATAAGAAATTCTTTGATGATCAGTAAGAAATTTCCCTTTCAAGACATTCCCACGCAAAAAAAAACAGTGGACTATCATCTCGGGATTCTCCGAAATCGTCGACCGGATCATTGAAGGTCGATACGATTTCTGGGAAACCGATTGGGTGAAGATGAGAGAAAAGCGTTCCTTCGTGAATCGAGAAAAAGGGACGACGATGGGTGCATGTGTGATCGAACGGATTTCGAGTTGGTATCGCTTGGAATTGGTTGAGAACGGAATTATTGGCTACCCGAATAATCAGGCGTAACGAGGATCTTTTCCCAGTTAAGTTTCACGGAAAAATTTGTCTCTAATCTCCAACAAAAGATTTGCACAGTTTCCTGACGTTTAGTGAAAACTTACAATTCGAAAGCACTTCTCCCAGAAGTGTATGTTTTCGTCTTTCTTTTCGTATTCCGTCGACGTCCAGTTCTAATCGATAAAAAGCAGCGCGTCAGCTGATCGAGCGGCGCGCAAATTTACCTCCGGCCCGAAAAAGACATTCCACTCTCCTTTGCTAAGACGGAAAAAAAGGCAAATCGCCGGAATAAACTGCCGCCGTCGATTGGCAAATGCGACGCACTCGCTCAATTAGAAGTCAAGGCGGCAATAAATCGTCGACGATTTTGGCGGTCGATAACAACGTCGTTGGAAAGGCTTAACACGCAGGAACGTGGAAACGTCGAGGAGCGAACGCGTTGGGTTTTGGTGGTCGATCGTCACGTGGTTGACACGGGTGAAGGAATTAATCAGCCTAGTGATAAAAACCGTACGAAATTTTGTACGGTCTACGTATCTACGATTATATTCTACCGCATGATAGTATCTATAGAGCTAGTCCAATCGTCGTAGTCGATAGGTTGTATCACGTTGACTGGAGATCGTGGATCGAGATCGGCTGAAATTGAAAGAAAACTGAAAGAGCGAGGTGACACGAAACAGCGAATCCCGTGACTGCTTTATGAAAATCATTTCATCGTAAGCATGCAATTGAGGTACGATCTCGATCTGAAGTACTAGAACTGAGTAAGAACGATAATCTCCCGATCTCCGGTTGTCGTGGCTCGTACTTAGCAAGAAAACTGATTGTCCCGAGAGCTTGTTCGTGTACTTTTCTTCACCGAGCGCGGCGTTTCTCGCTTGTTGGCCGTCACCCTTCCGCTCTCGGAGTTTGCCGGAGGAAGTACTGACCTTTCTTTTCATTATCGACCCAGCGCACGTTTAAACTTTCCCGAACAAAATTAATTCGCGATTCTTCGAAACGCGAGAACTAAAACAATTCACAACTGAGCGAAGGTGTGATTCTCGTCACCTTCGGTACTCTATAAATTATTTTAACGATTCCTCGAAACCCTCTCAGTAATTGGCTGAAGCGTGCGTGGGGTACTTAATTTAACGAGCGACAGATCAAATTTCCCGTGTCCATGGTTCCGAACTGAACGTTCGAAGTTTGAAGATGACGTGACATTGATCGATAGCACTCAGCAAACGGTTGTCTGACGTTTCCGCGATCGTCGACGGAACCTCGCGATTAAGCTGGACGTCGAAGCTCAACGTTGCGGAATCGAAGATTTGATCGAACGGCAAGAAGCGACGCTACGGGCGAACGAAGCCAATAAAAGAGAAAGAATTCGGATGGGTGTCGGCTGTCGAAAGCGTGCGCCGTCCCGACGGGACTCGATATAATTTTAACTCGCTATTTATTGATCGACGTAATGAAGCGAACGGTTATTATTACTTAATTACTATTATTACCATTATCGATTAACGATTATTTTCCACTCCTTGCTTTCGCTCGGAGTCGCGTTGACGTAAACGAAAAAGCAGTAAGAAGCAAAAACGAAAAAATAACATACACACAGTAAAAAAAGGAAGGCGGAAGAAAAGGAAGGAAAAAATTTAATATAGCATTAAAGGTTAATGACACCGCTGAGATAGACGAGTGAGACGGACGAGTGAGACAGACGAGGCGATGAGCTGAGAATGGGCGGTCGATTGAGCGGACAGAGGCGAAATATTGAAATGGAACCACGCGCGTTTGGCGGCATAATGTATTTATTAGGTATATATTATTATACTCGTGAAATCGGTATACCGTTCGAGAGCGACTATATTATATATATATATTCATCATTGTGGATGAGCTGTTTCTAATAATGAGCATCTAACTATTGTTGAAGTATATATATGAGGGGTCGTACAGTTATGTGCGTCCGACGAATGATCGGGTGTGAGAGAAAGGGTGTGCGAGAATGATGTTTGCGTGAACGAGCGAACGAAAAAAAGGACGAGAGTGCGTGTGTGTGAGCAAGAGGAATGAAAGGGTATGAAGTAACACGTAATGGGAAACGTTTAATAAGGAAACATTGAAACCAGTGTCGAGAGAGGCGTAAAGTGGAGAGCACTCGTGTAACATTTCTTCACGTCCCAGATGTTCTGTGCTTAAAGTTCCTTTCGCCAATCTACCCAACGAACGTCGCGTACATGATCATGGTCGGTGGGACTGATCTCGCGAGAAACGAGAGAGAGAAGCTCGCAAAATGACGAGAAATAACGGAGAAGAAAATGAAGCAAAAAAAGGGCAAACGAGAAACACGAGACGATTGAGAAATAATTTCGACTTTGACGCATGTTTCCCCGTTATGGTACCGATATTAAATAGTTTAGCAGATAAGTGTCAGCAGGGCGCTGTTCGCTGTCCTTGTCGAAACTGACAATGAAGGCTGGGAGGAATACTACCGACAGAACGCGATAGATTAAACGAGCGGATAATCGATAAGAGAGCTCCTAGATATTACGAAAAAAAGCTGTATCTAATGCGTACGTACTATTATTATTATTATCATTATTATTATTGTATAATTGTATCGTACATAATGTATATTCCAAGAGTAACGTTATTTATTCGAGCACGGTGTAACCAAAGATAATTTAACGAATAACCTTCCAAGTAGCCTGTAATGCAGAATGACGACGATGATAATTTTAATGGGAGAAACGTGAAAGAGAATACAAAACGCGACAGAAGTCGACAGAACTCGCGACGAACGTATGAAATGTGAACGCTGACGATTATTAATTGATACAAAAATAAGCCCACAAAGTGTCGCTCTAATTTTAATTAACGAAACTATGAAGTAACTACCTTTATCGATGTCAACTATCGCACCTATGAGTGTAGTACTTAAGTACTGTTAAGTGACTGTAAACAGTTATATATACATATATATATATATATAAAAATCAAGATCCGTATGTGTATGTATATGTGTAGCATCGCAACAAAAATATGTATACATACATAGTTAAGAGAAGTTGGCATATAATATGCATGCTCGTTATATGAAGCAAAGGTCTTATTCGTTGTGAAATACGATATTATTATGACGGCCGATCTCTCTGTTAGGTGAAGCTAACAAAAACCAGATGCGATAGGGCAACGGAACAGACAAAGTATTGAACCAGAACGTATACATGAAAACGTGCTAGGACCGAGAACCGACAAAAAATGTATGTGTTGGAAAATTGTCAGAACGCCGAAATCAGAATTTTGGCCGCGGACGAATACGAAGTTTCTTTCCGTTCGCTTTCATTCTTCGTTTCCTCTCGTCGACGCGTTTATTTCCGCGATCCCCTGAGCATAAATGAAAAAAAAAATGCAAGTATCCGTGCACGACAAGAAATGTTATAGCGTAGCTAATTAAATTAACTTCAGACAGTAGAAAATCGGAAAAACCCCAAAAAAAGGAGCATTAACGCGCAAACGATTGATGTATATTGTAACCCTCTCTCTGTTCTCCACGCAAAATGCACACCCTATATTTGCACGCACCTCAAATTGTTGTATTTACGAGCACGATGTTACGACGACCGCGTGTGCGACGTTCGTCGTTGTTATTTATGCATTCTTAACCAGGTGTTAAAGATGTTCTATTATATCGGTGTCACTACGTATTCCATACAATGGCGATACCCATAAAAATGGCGAGGCGATCTCGATCTCGCGCGTCGATCGTGTACGGTGGATTATGTGAATCTTTAGGAAATTGGCCGAGACCAGAGGAAAACGGCTTTCGTATCCGTCTCGAGGCAATCGACGAGAGGATTCGGTTGAATAACGTGAAAGGAGAGAAATTTCAGTTTTCATCCAGGGCAAATCGAACTCCGTTTTCTTAACGAGGGTAAAAACCTGCGCGTGTTGTGACAATTTATCTTGACGAATACGAGGGAAATGTTGAAATGTGGTCAAGTTAAGAACGTCGACGGATAAAGGATCAGGTTAGGATGAAGAGCTTTTTCTGACTTCGAGGAATGAACGCTAAATTTCGCAGTAGTGATAAACATCATCGCGAAACGGTGTTTTGTACTGTTCGAATAATCCCCGACCCCTGCCCACCGCATAGAGGATAGATTCCTGAGACCCTAACGAGAGTTTCGGGCCTGTTTTAGGAATTATGCGAAGCCAAGTTAAAACGTTAGATCGCTGTACGATCTTTGATCGCTTTTTCTCGGGGCCCTGCGAGACTGAGCGGGGCGCCCGCTCGTTGTTATCGAATTTTATTGGAGATATTTAAAAGAGCCTTGCCGGCGAGCAACCGCTCGCCGGGCAAAGTTCATTGTTAATGTCGTACGATGATGTGTTTGTTAACGCCGCGCGATTTTGCGGCAAAGGACAAAGAAAAGCGGCGAGCCGCATGACGGTGCAGAAAAATATAATCGATCGAGGGTTGATTGGCGATCAATTTATGTTTGTGCATTGCGCGTGCATGCCCGAGAAGCGTCACATCGAAAGGCCAGACGTGAGCCTTTACATCAAGGGCTTGATCGATAAAGTATAAGAAAGGAATGGAGTTTCAGAGCAGAAGTATGTTCGATCAGTGCGAATGCGTACTTTGGCGAGTCGCCAAATAAACTTTTCTGACGGAGTCGATTATTGTAGATGCGAAACTGAAAATTTGACGCACGAAACACGGACGATCCTAAAGTCCAAGGACTACTGAATTTCGCGACAGAAATTGTTTCATGAAATCCGAAAGACGCTACGTAGCGTGTAGAAAGAGAGACTGCGAGAACTGAAGGGAAGATCGAGAGAATTTGCGAAATTGTCGTCTCACGGAGAGAACGGGGGAGAAGAAAAATCCCAAAGGCGATTGTCTTGCGGACGATTTTCGTTCGCGAGCGAGATCTCGCGCGAGTCAAAAGATACAATTGGAATTTCACGGACTTCACTTATCAAGACGAGCTTCTTGTTTCCTCCCGTTTTTTGTGAAATCGCCTTCGACACTGAAATTACGCGGTCGCAAATTGTCGGCGACACGATCTTTAAGCATGGACAGCCGGCAAGTGAGGAAACGGAGAACAGAAAAGAAACAACTGAAACTGGCATGGCTGTTGACACCATTATGCTTGACAAAAAATGTGTTATGAGAAAAAAATAAATCAGAATGTACAAAACGTCCTCGTTACACCCGTCTACTGCTTTATGCTCTGTTATGTATATTATATGTACCATAGTTTGTTCGATATCATTGTACGGCGAGAAGCGAGGGGGGCTTCCATCGAGGATTCCGCGAATGTGCCGAAAATCGTGACTAAAAAGTTTGTCAAAAATTCCACAGCTGCGAACGAAATTTCTAACGATATTGTTTCTGAAACGCATACGCGACACCCGGTTCGATACTTCTCGATTTAAACGTCCGAGTTCCTCTGATCCTCTCGTAACCACCACGCTTTGCTTTTAGCTGTAAACTAAATAAACGACAAAAAGAAGACGATCCTTTTCTCCGTTGAATAACGTAAACGAATTATAAAGAAGTCTTTGTAGGAAGTGAGAAACCGACGTTTTTCGATGATAGCTTAGGCGATGTTAGTAGTTGATCAATGAGCGTGTGCGAAATAAACTAAAAAAAAACTAAACGTTTCATAGACTAGCGAACGTTTCCACTTACAGGAAATATTAGTCGAACCCTCCCCCCTTGGATAAGAAGACCACACGTTGTTGTAATCGGTGTCATCCGAACAAAGAGAAAGAGACGAGGAGAGTAATTTGCTTTGCTACGCCATATTAAATCACAGAGATGCAATATACTAAAAACACAGAAATGCAAGTCGACACTGGACGCTGTAACTGTAAAACATGCTAGACTTTTACGTTTGAAACATAAGTGGGAGAATAAATGAGAGACAGACACCTTATTTGAACATTGAACGAAGATCTTTGCGTATATACTTCCTTAGGCGGGTCGTTCGTATTTACGAACGACATCACGTTGTAATAGGACGTATCACCACCGATAGAGGCGACGTTATAGAACATTTATATGTAATGGAAACACATGAATAGCGCAACATCTCTCGACAGACTAACAAAGAGGAAAACGAACAAAAAAATAATTGTACTCTACCGCTTGGTCGACTCTTTCTTTCGTTTTGTGTGCAGGAGCATCATGGTTTCAGTGTAAAATTGTTCTTAAGACTATAAAGAAAAAGTGATGAAAGGATGATAAAGAATGATTGATGTCTTAAAGCCCTTAAGCATCTCTGTTTTCCTCTGTACAAAATCCCAAGTGCGCTGGAGAAGGAATGTAATGTGTATTTTCAGGAAGTCCACGCGAACCAATGTGGAAGACAGTCACGTCAGAATGCAGAATTCGAAGGGGTTGAAGGGGCGTGGATGGCAACGACGCGACATTTACTAATTAGCGACGCGTAAATATTTAGACGTGGGTATAAGGTCGAATGCTGATATTAACACCTGTGTGTAATTTTTGATAGGACACGAAGCCAAGCCGAAACCAGTCGCAGTCGCAGGGACTTATCTAAATTGCGCTTAATGGCTTTCCCACACATAATGAATTTAGTTTATCGACGTTCCTTTGTGATCTTAAGATCGCCAGAGATTAAGAGATTACGTTCACCACCGTCTTTAAGCCTGAACAATACTTCAATTAATGATCCCGGCAACTGAGTGAAAACGGAAAAATTTACCAAACATATGTACGCGCACAAAATTGTTGTAAAATTGTAAAAAATGAATTCCCCCCTTCGACATATTTACACAGGATGTATAAGACTAAGTTACGCGTGCACAAAGGTACATTTGTCGAACCTCAGTATTAACGGTATCGCCTGTTTTTAATTACGAATGATTGGTATTAAATAACATGTGTTTACATATTTAAATGTAGTACCCATTTTGCAAAAAAAAAAAGTATAAAACGAGTGTTTTTTATAGCAACGCCATCTGTTGAGGATTGCTACAACCATTTCTATTTCAGCGATTCGCTGTGGTCGAGAAGTTATCAGCGTCCTCCCCAACCCGTTCAAAGCTGGCACGATATCAGCGTATCAACACAGACATGGTAGGGATCGACTGCGGTATCAGATTTCTCGTCCCAAAATCGCATAACTTAGTCACCGTCGATACTCACGCTCACGTGGTATATAAAGGCACTATAAAACAAATGAAATTACAAACATTCCTCTGAACATCAACAAAAATCTGTCCTCCCAAAGCGGTTCCAACTTCTAGTAATCAGCAATACTCCACCCTCATTGTCTTACCGCATTAAAAACCACCGAGTACCAAACATCAGTACACATCAGCAACATCGAAACCCGCATTGCCCTATCACTTACAGAACCGCAGTCTATCAAAAGTTTCCACGCCATCCGACACTCGCATACCCAGCGCAGACGCCTAGTACCAGCCGTCCCCTTGTCACGAAATCTTAGCAGCCAATCTCGACGGCAATCCCGCCGGGGCAATTAAAAATCTGCTCCTCGGCTGTGAAGGGTGGAACCGCGCACGCCTTCACACCCTTCCGCAACTCTCCCCTCACGCCTGCCAATAAAGAGCCGCGCATCCATAGGCATGGCCGGCTACACACACAGGCCCTTAACAAATGCATTGACACATTAGCGAGCGCACACGTCAGCCGCCCGCGCGCTCATTGCGACGCTGATTCTTCCGTCTATTTTGCCCGATCCACAGAGAGTCGGACGGCACACGGCAATGACATTAATGTCACACGACACGGGCGGACAGGATGTGGTCAATTCAGATCGGTCTCCGTGTGTGACTCACATTACACGCGCTCGTCCCAGCCTCAGATCTGAATGTTTGATGACGAGGGGCGGAAAAGCGAGGGGAGCGGAGCCTGCCACCAATGGGACAGTTGGCTGAGAATCGCGCGCATATCTGCGCTCTGCCTGCCTGGTGGGCACTAAACTAAGGTCACACACACGAGGCCTGACCTTAGCCCCCAATTTGCCGCGGCGATCAAGTCGAGGAAATCGTTTTCGCGGCCTTCTCGCTCTTTCTGGCTTTCCTTCTCTCGCCCCGGTGCATTTTGAGCTGTCGACGAATGTGTGCGTGAACCTCGCGACGTCCGGTACGCGCTCACTTCCGCGCGCGATTCTTCACGCGAGTGGTGGCAGTTTAGGTTGTCGCAGGACGGGGGTCAGAATTTTTGGTTCTTTGCACTTGTATGATAGACTAGCCGCAATATTGAGCGCTCAGTTCATGTAAATGCATGATAATGTTGTGCGAATTTGAGAAAATTAGCCCAGGACAGTTGGATCGAGAGAGCGAAAGCAATTTCGATGGAGAATGACTCGGTATGTATGGACGCGTGTGGTGGCAGTTTAGATTGTCGCAGGACGCGGGTCAGAATTTTTGGCCCTTTGCGCTTGTATGGCAGGTTAGACACTGCGTTGAGCGGTCAGTTCATGTAAATGCATACTAATGCTGTGTAAACTTGGGAAAATTAGGCCAGGCCAGTTGGATCGGGAAAGCAAAAGCAATTTCGATGGAGAATGTCTCGGTATGTACGGACGCGATTGGTGGCAGTTTAGGTTGTTGCAGGACGGGGGTAAAAATTGTTGGCCCTTTACACTTCTTTAACAGGCTAGATACTGCGTTGAGCGCTCAGTTCATGTAAATGCATGATAATGCTGCGCGAACTTGAGAAAATTAGTCAAAACAGTTGGATCGAGAGAACGAAAACAATTTCGGCGGAGAATGACTTGGTATGTACAGACGCGAGTGGCGGCAGTTTAAGTTGTCGCAGGACGGGTTTCAGAGTTTTTGGTCCTATGGGATTGTATGGCAGGCTGGATGCTGCGTTAAGCGCTCAGTTTATGTAAATGCATACTAATGCTGTGTAAACTTGGGACAATTAGCCCAGGCCAGTTAGATCGGGAGAACGAAAGCAATTTCGATGGAAAATGACTCGGTATGTACGGACGCGAGTGGTGGGAGTTTAGGTTGTCGCAGGACGGGGGTCAGAATTTTTGGCCCTTTGTGCTTATATGGTAGGCTAGACGCAGCGTTGAGCGCTCAGTTCATGTAAATGCATGATAATGCTGTGCGAATTTGAGAAAATTAGTCCAGGACAGTTGGATCGGGAGAACGAAAGCAATTTCGACGGAAAATAACTCGGTATGTACGGACGCGAGTGGTGGCAGTATAGGTTGTCGCAGGACGCGGGTCAGAATTTTGGACCCTTTGCGCTGGTATAGCAGGCTAGACGTTGAGCGCTCAGTTCATGTAAATGCATGATAATGCTGTGCGAATTTGAGAAAATTAGTCCAGGACAGTTGGATCGGGAGAACGAAAGCAATTTCGGCGGAGAATGACTCTGGTATGTACGGACGTTGCGTTTGGCTCCATTGACGTATATTACCTGATTTATTCTTACGTCCCGGGTGTGGCGGTTTTCTGGTTAGTGCGAGTACTCTAATTAAGCGGTGCTGTGATGTTTGCGTCTGTTAAGAATAAATATGAAATTTGAAAAACAAAAGTGTACTGTCTGCCTTCGCTTACAAGAAACTTCCGACCGAATTCAGCAAGGTTGCTCACAATGTTGGAGCCACTAACAGTTCTACTATTGGATACTACTTGACGAGCCTCTAGCCTTTCTCTGCGAATCGTCGCCGTATCGAGCATCGGTAATGGTAATCGATCTCCCTATTGCGTGAATCGCTTGTCCATGAAGAACACTGTCAAATACCTCGTCTCAATTTTTAAGTTCATTCGCCGGCAAAGGCAGTTGCGAAAGACCAGTTTCCCTTCGGAAAACCCACTGGGGCAGAATCGCCTGAACATTTCGTTACCCGCGGCAATAATCTATTTCCTATTACGCCACTTGTTCATTACCATATCACAGAGCAGATGCCGATACTATTAATTATCTTTACCAAATCTTCCTTGGAACCTTCTATCGCAACTTCAGCATCGGCACCAATCCGGTCTCCGCAATAAAACAATATTCCTTAAGTTAAAACATTAAACACGCGTCTCAAAATCGGCACCAACCGATTGAACAATGTTTTAAGTTGATTCAGCGATCGGAGTCAATTCCGGGCGATAATTGTAAGCGGATTATTCTGCTCATAATCCTGTAAGAACCACCTGTTCCCAGATGTATGAACGACCTCCTCTGTTTTGCGTTTCCGCCAACAGGTAGCGCCAGAGAATTCCTGGTACTTTCACTATGGCGCGGAATCTAGCGCGTTTTGTGCCTTCGCACAAAGTTGTAGCTCGGCAAACGCGGCATCGATGATGAGATACGTGAAAATACAATCGGTCGCGGTCCGACTGTCGTTTGCGTCACCTTTGTGGTAACAAGTGCGTGCACGCACCTACGGCAAAGACCTGCCACGTCATGAAAATGCATACCATGGTGTACCGGCATCAGGGACGGTCCGCTATGTGGTAGACGGGGAACTTGGGCCCCTTCCCTAAAAATGTACTGTGCTGCTGAAGCTTAAATCGAACTAGAACAGTACTCCGTATGAAATACAATTTTCTATTGCGACGAGTCTTTATTGGAAGTGGAATAAAGACCATGGGATGGAAACATTCGTAACGTATGCCGTGTAATGTGATCGTTGGATCGTATATGACGCTTGATTTGACGTAACGCATTTGAAAGGTAAATAATACAGGTCCGGTGTATTGTGAAGTAAAGAGCGTGGATTGACGCAGAAATAAATTTGACACGTCCTAAATGTTTGACACACTTATACCTCCGAAAATTCATTTGCATGCTAATGTAAACGCACGAGCGCTTTCGAACAGATCGTCGATTGCGTAAGGAATCGAAGTTATGGTGCCTGGTACTGGTTTCTATAACTCTATATTCATCACTCACGACAAGTAGCCACTTTGAAACGATGATTGTATCCTAACTGTCCTTATCCTTTAAACTCCAACCCCGGGAGCGGACTTTCCATTATCCCAGGCCAAAAACAAAATGATTAACCTGTTCAACGAGTGACATTCGCTCCGAGCATATCCCCGACGCGCGCTTTAGGCGTGGCACGCGGTCGGGCAACATCGCGTTTACAAGACGTGCCCATCACACCTTGATCGATCCCCGTACGAATCGCCATAAGAACGCCAAGCCCTCTCCTAGTTCTATCTAACCCTCGGGTTCACCGACTTTACGCGGAAAATTCCCATGATTCCACACTTACGACGATCTCTCCACCGTGCGCAAGACAGAACGAGACGGCAAGACTCGACACGCGAGATGGAGAACGCGGCGAGCGTGCACACCATGAGAACCCACCGTACGGACACATTATTAACAACGACCGACGTGCAACCTCAACAAACACTGCGGCAGGTTCGTGCACGTGCACGGTTGACACGTCACGAAACCGATGGAAGCGTCGCTGCGAATGGCGGGGATTAAGGAGGGGCAGCTTTCAGTGTGTGTCGGTTGACGTTCGACAAAAAGAGACGGCCGGGGGTCTGGAGAACGCTCAATAAAAGGAGACGCACGGCGTGTGGGTGTAGAGGAAAGAAGGATAGGAGTTCGAAAGAGACGTGAGAAACGGACGCGTAAGAGAAAGGAGGAACGAGCGCTGGGTTGAAGAGTGTGCGGCGCGGAAAGACAGAATGCGGGGCTGAGAGAGGGACAGAAAGCGTGGTGGGCAGTAGAGGTGGAGGAGTTGAAGGAAGAGGAGGAGGAAGAAGCTTGGACGAGTGTTTAGTCAACCTGGTGGCGCCGAACAACCAACTGTCGGCATCGGACCTGCCGATCGTGCTTGACGGTCTGCGCACAGTGCTTCGAGTTCAGTTAACTCCAACGCGCGTTCAGCGAGTTTCGGCGGCTCGTCGCAGGGGAACGACTGCTCGGCTCGACTCGCGGGTTTCTGTGCGTTTTGGGCGCGGAGTTTGCGAGCGAAGGGGAACAGGACGTTTTCGCTCGACTTCCAGAGGCGTGCGCGATGGTCGCGAAGGACCCGAAGATGGTGGTCACCGCCGAGCTGATGAATCCCTATGAGAAACCGCCGAGCATGTCCGCCGGCCAATCGCTGAGGACCTTCCTTTACAACCGGGAGACCGGTGCCTTCATGGGCAGAACGGCCAGTAGCTGGGGTAAGCGTTCCTATGACTCTCCTCGCTGCGCGTTTACGACGTCACAAAAGGTATGCGAGGACTTTTCGATCTGCCGATCACCTTCAAAATACTAGCACGCGGAGCATGGAGGTATCCGACGATTTTATTCATGGCAACGTTATGGAGAGTATGGGAGGGTTTCCCCGGACTCCCGATCGCCTTCGAAATGGGCGCACGCGGAGTATGGAGGTTCTTTCTCTTTCGGCTGTAAATTGACGCAGTGCTAATGGTGCGAATGAGCGTGTCTTTCTACACGTTTCTCTGTCTCTAGACTCGCTCCGCGACTGGGCGGATGCAAAAATTGTTTGCCGTGTACAAATTCGCGTGCGCGGCCTGTTAATGTCTTGATTGTACGCTCGATACCTTCGAGATGTTTCTGTCGGACGCGTGTATGTCTTTTTATGGGATTCACTCGACTCTTGCTTCCCGTTGCATTTTTTATGCACGGGTCAACGGTACCTCTGCAGTTTGTTTTTCTATAAATACTTTGTTATGGTGTCTCATAAGATCAACGTGGTAATCCGCGAGGGATTTTGGGGAGCTCTACACCTATAGATAACCGGGTCAAGTTTTTACGGCCCTGATAATCGTGGTGAGTTCAACGACGGTCGCTCGATCGAGCACGCTCTACAGTAAATACTTTTTAGGTAAAGCGCTCCATCGGCTTTCCCAATTTTCCACGGGTGAAACTTGTGTCGAAACAGAATGTAGACAAATATTTGCAAGCGAATTAAAAATAACGTCTCCGCGCCAAATCGGAACCGTAAAATCTAACAAAAAATACCCGAAAAGTCTGTTGGAAAAGACAAAGGTATCCTTATAATAAACCCGAAAACTAACAGAAAAAGTATATTTTTCTTTTGCTCCATACTGTATTCGTCAATCTTCTTAGTTCTGTTTGACTAACATCTAATAAATATTCTCTAGAATCCGTTACAATTCCATGATGCTCCAATTCTCACTAGTTCCTCTGAGTAATATACGATGACAATTATCCTGTTCCTTTCAGTCATCGTTCAAGTGTCAGCAGGAAGCGTGACTCAATTTTCACGTGTCGCTTCATTTCTGTTTAGAAGTCTCTCGTCGAAGTTGGATTCGAAAACATACTTTGCCTAAACCCGTTTCTCTCAGAGATCGTATAATCCAGTGCGCAATATCTTTTAATTTCTACACACTTCCAGAAATTTCAACGAACGACAGATTTTTACCATAGCGTAGCAATGTACTTTAACAAGTACAGGGTGCATGAATGTCAGGCATATTTCCATACGTTTATAACTGATCACCGTTCCATTTCAAGCAAGGAAATGTCTCGTTACTTGGAAGAAAAATGTCTACATTGTTTTGTAAAGACCCATGAGCCACGTCATTCTGCACATAACGTTACTTTCCCCCTCATTTCAAAATAAAAACACCGTTTGACTAGGTCGACACAATGCAACGTGACCAAACACTGTTTTTCCGGACGAGATAAAGCAACCTATCAACACGTCACAGATTATCCGTCTTCTAGTATACGATCTTTGACAGTTCCCTTACGAAACTGGTGATTATTCGGTAATGACACACGTTCGTACGTTTAGAGTATCAAATTTACCGTTAAAATACTCCCGATGTGAAAGCATAAACTTTGTTAAATTTAAACAGTACGAGATCAGGTTTACACTGTCGATCGGTAGTTTAAGTGAAGTATGTTGAGACTTCTTTTTCCTTATTGTGGTTGACTAATCATTGAAACTTATATGGAAAAACAGCCGGTTCGTAGTTGTCTTTCGTTAGAATGATTAATTACGTAAAATAAATATTTTTTCAGAATTAAGTTTTTTTTTCATTTTTCAATAAATGAAGCTTTAGTTCTTAAGGTTGACAAAAAAATAATAAAAATAATAAAATTAATCGTTGATAAAAGGTTAATTGTGAGACAAGGAATACATTATACAATGTTCTGTTATTTGAAACTTTTGGAAATGTATACGATTTAGATGTATATGACTGTTTGGTATAGCAAACATGAAAATTGCATCGCGAACAAAGTGGTTTAGTCATTTAGTTTGGCTTCAATCTATCAGAGTTCCGATCATAGTGAATCCGACCTGAACTGAATGACTTTCATTCAATCGGCGGAGGTGCTAGCGTACGTCAAGCTAATAACCATAACAGGAAAATATGTCTGACGTAAGATTTTACTGCCGCCAATTCAGTCTACGAGATCGCAATCACGACGTTTTCCAATTTTCTTGGTTTATCAGTATAAACGTTTTTACTTAATGTAATGAGTGTAACACGTCAAAGCTAGGCAGTTTTTTCGTACCTTCATGCTATCGCAGCCGTGATCAAGTTACAATTTGTTCCCGCAGATTACTTTAAATGAATGAACACGCAAGTTTACCGTTTATTTTTACATGCGCGATAACCTTCGAATATGCCAATCCACCGTGTAAAAAGTCTAATTTCAAATTATAAGTGCAACTCCTCCGTTCAATCACATCCTAATTTTTTGTTTTCCATCCAACACGCAACGTCAATTATGTCGTATCAAATTTTCCTCTGAGCATACAATCCTCTGCAAACTTCGATACATATCACTTAAGTTACCACTCTACATGCTATGCACATATCTTATCTGCATACACCGTAGACACACCTACCACATTTTACGTTCTATTCTTATGTTTCCCTATCAATCATTCAATTTTATTGCGTTTCATCTGCTCAGATGAACCGTTTAAAAAATTACAGTCATACAATTTCTTAAGAATCCTGACACAAAAGCCTTAACCCTTCTTTGCATGATTTTTTCTTTATTGGTGAAATAAATCAAATTAAATATGAATAAATCAAAATAAATCAAATAAAAAAATTAAAGGAAAAATGGTTAAAAAAGTCTTAGTATATATTTATTGTATAAATTTAGCAAAAAACAGTATGATGGAAATTTCCATCATCATGCAAAGTTAGATTAAAGTGAACCTGTTCTTTTATATAATTTTTGGGCATTCAATGTTATGATGGAATTTTCCACCATCATGCAAAGAAGGGTTTATGCTTGAAGCTTGTGCAGAAAATTGTAAAATAATCAATGTATATCAACCAAAATAGGATATTCGTCCGCGTACACAAAACTCAATATAATTTTATATTCTACATTATATTCCGCTCCCAAATAATCTTTATTGGTGAAATAAATCAAGGTGATATAATTCATGTTCAAAATTAAAGGAAAAATGGTTAAAAAAATCTTAGTATATATTTATAGTATAAATTTAGCAAAAAACAGTATGATGGAAATTTCCATCATCATGCAAAGTTAGATTAAAGTGAACTTGTTCTTTTATATAATTTTTGGGCATTCAATGTTATGATGGAAATGTCCACCATCATGCAAAGAAGGGTTAATGCTTGAAGCTTGTGCAGAAAATTGTAAAATAATCAATGTATATCAACCAAAATAGGATATTCGTCCGCGTACACAAAACTCAATATAATTTTACGTTTTACATTATATTCCGTTCTCAAATAAGACGTTCCGACGACCCACGCCTTTAAAATCTTTCCTCCGCCGTTCGAATTTTCCCCGAGATCGATTTCGAAATTGAGTCTCCCCTGACTCGAAACCGTATGAAGGGAACACCTGTCAGGTATGTGGCGACCGTTAGGTCGTTATAGCAACTATCGGAAATACACTGCCGACGTCTAGACCCGAGGCACCTTGTCCCATGAACGAACAACGAATGCTAGCCGCGTCCGTCTCTGACTCTGTGCCGTCGTCGTCGTCGTCGGCATGTCGATCCTTCGTGCAATTTACACGGCTGCGTGGCTACGTTTCTTCTTCTGAGTCATCGACCGACCGGCGAACAAACGCATGACGAATCCACTGATACAGCAATTAAATTTCTGCCGGCTCGTCCACGGATTTTTAAAACGCGTTCTTAACACATTGCGTACGGGTCACGAGATATCTCGTTTTAATGTTCATCGGTACGTTGCTAAAGTGATGAAGCCTTTCGGCAATTTTTTATACTAGAATTGCGGAGTAAATGAATGGTAGAATGTCGAAAAATTGTAAACCGGTCAGTCAGTATTAAAAAAAGTTTGTATGTATTGTACTCAGGTTTTTAGAACGTTTAAAAATGTGCGAGGTTTGGGTGAGAAGGACGCCGTACGCAATGTGTTAACGTCGATGACTATGGCCGCAGGATACTTTTCATTGGGATTATTTCGATCTGAAGCTACTTCACGAACGATTCTTCTGGCCGGAAGCCGTAAATGTTTGAAGTAAGGGGTAGACGCAACTACGATTATATCAAACTTTTCCTTTCTGAATAGAGTAGCAACAGGACTATTCGTAGTAAGAATTGTGGTACCTGTGGGTTCGAAGTGTATTAAATAAAAATTGAATTTTGCAGTTTACGGTTGCAATTGTTTACGTGAGACATGAATTTATGTGTTCGTTTGCGAAGTGTATTAAATAAAAATTGAATTTTGCAGTTTACGGTAGCAATTGTTTACGTGAGACATGAATTTATGTGGTCGTTTGCGAACGGCGGTAAAATGTATGGATAAATGAGACGAATTTAATCAAATTCACGTGAGCGCGAGCACGTGGGTGAGTTCGTTAAGTTCATTCAGCTCTGGTTAGAGTGAAAGTAGCCGACATAACGAGCGCAATAATAAACTCGCCCTTGCTTACGTTTATTCAATGTAAAAAAAAAGACAACGTTGCGGCCGAACGAATTCTTGTTTAATTTCGGTCAATTTTAGAAGTGAGGAGCGGCAACCTCGTTAGGTGCCAGTAATTATAACCTGTAAAACGACCGTGTTTACATCATCGTCCCGTAGAGTCTTGTATAACGAGACGCTCATTAACGAAGCTTCCTCTTATAGCGTAGACATGGGGTCACGTCTGGTTCGCTATCTGACACTTTTGAACTCTGTCGTCTCACATTTTTATCGGGTCACATCCGCGCGGGAAATAGGATGCAATAGTAATTCAAACATATTATTATATTATAATCGATACAACATAACTATCGTTGCATGTCACTTAGGAAACATAAAATACGGCAACATTATACTGGACATAAGAAAGAGTTGCGTTTGTAGTCCAAAATGAAGACCCGAGCACAAGTTGAACAAAACCACTTTCACGGTTTGCTATTTTCTGCAAAATAGCCTTCAACGCGTAATCAAAAAATCAAAGAGCATTGACTAAATAGGGTAATCTTTCTTCATGCCGAACATTGTGGAAATAAAAAACCGGACCTAACATATTTAATCCACTCTACCGTAATCTGCTTCTGCACGATCGTCGCTATAAGCCTCGACACGCAACAAAGCTGCGATCCAAGATTCTGTTGTTCATTCATATTATAACGTTGAAGAAGGTCTTCCGGCTTACTGCAGCTAAGTGCAAGCAAAGAACTTAACCATGCGCATGCAAGCTCGTACACAAATTCTTTCGTATAATATGCTATTCTCACTCTCGTAACAAAACAATGTTCGTAACTGTAATTACACGCGTTAATCACCATCAAAAATATTTCATCGAGATTTAGCAACAATTATTGACGATACGAGTAATGTAACAACGATACGAGTCCCTCATCTTTTATTTTCCAATTTTATTCAGGATGCTCGCATCGGTTTGTCATTCATCAATGACGTGCCGCAGTTTCGGAAGAGAACGAAAAGCTGAATGAGTTTCCCGCATCCGGTAGTATCCTCATTCGACATTCATTCACGATTTTTCTCGTTCGACCTCTCACGTTCGTGAGCAATCATCTAGTGTGTCACGAGTTACTCGCCAATGGCTGCACCCTCTGCATCTGTCCAATGCATCTATCTATTGCAGACGATGGCCTTGCTGGTGTATTCGAACGCATTTGTACTTTCAACGATTTTCGCTCACCATTCTAGATTTGACCTCCTGTCGCCGGACGTCAATCGACAGATTCTACCAGCGAATACTCAACTCGATATTTTATCTACCCGTCAATCTTGCATCTCAGCACTTATTTTTCAACTATTATCGTGCATTTGTGAGGCTGAACGGAAATGTAATAGTACAAAAGGTTATCTTTTATGATTATGTACAGCTTAATTGCAGATGTTCTTGAGAACTGCAAATTGTCATGCGGTTAATCAGATATTACTGCATCATTAAATACGAAAACTGGGACAATTTGAGTTAAATACGCGTATCGCGTCTTTAGTCATTGTTATTATAAAGCTGTTCTCAACGTATTCACAGAACTTTGCGTTACCATGATGATGGTCAGATATTATAGCGTAGTTCAGATGAAAACTGCACGGTGAATCGGCCTCGACGATGTTAACACTTTGATTACCAAGCGTATTTTGCTATGTTAGAACCCCGATGCGATGAAATACTGCAGAATATTATTAAATCGTACAAAATAAAGGAAACGCAGAATTGTTGGAAGCCAAATTATTGAAGCACCGGTCCAATATCAATTGCTTTTACAAGATTGCAAATGGGCTTCATTGCAAATTTTTTGCATTTTTAGTTAACGTGTTAAATATCTGAGTATGTATATGACACAACAAATTATTCTTTTCAGGATTTAGTGATATTTGGTCTTTGCTTGCCGGCATCATGCACAACTTCGCAAATTGAACTGATTTTGAACAAAGTCTTACGTTCAAGAACTCTTTTGTTCACCGATCTCTATTCTATTCTGCACCGGTCACCGATGACCACCGTGGCAGTCAACGTGTTAACAGACGCAGATGAGTGAAAAACTTTTGAGACAGCCAAATACTATCGGCACCTATTGCAATAACATCCGAAGACCCGCAATGACAGCCGAGTAGGGTAATTGTGAGATTACGCATTCCCGCTTAATTAGCTCAGAAGCCCGCGTGCCTGCTGTTGCAGTTTCTCACAAACTGCATCAAGCTTCAAAATGCACCCTGCGGATTTATCCTTGACGCTCAATTGACCTCGACCCTGTTACCTTCACCCCCGCACTCTGTGCCCTTCCTCTGCGGATTTAATCGTTTGTAACTTCTGCCCCGTCCGCCAACGGAGTACACAAGCGAAATTACGCTCTGAAATTTTCCAAGCGCCCCCACGACGTAGTCCACTTTAAGGAGCGCGCTTTCTGCCCTGCCCGCGTCAAAAACTACCGGGTTTCCGTCCGTCCTTCTCCGGGATTAGACGTCTGACTTCAGTTGCGTCATGCAGAGCAACTTTGTGATTATGTTGCAAAGTTTGCACTGACTGTCTAAGTAAGTTTGGGGCTGCAACTGTGTGCGGATATTCGCCAAATGGCATTAGCTCGCGACCGTATCGGCCACGATACACTCTTACAAAATGTGCTAGAATATAAGAATATATAAGAAGAATCCGCTTAAGCAAATTGCGAAGTTCAGCATTCGCCGTCGAAGAGTCCGGACGCGAAATTCGTCGGTGACGGAATAAAAAGGCATGTGCCTTCTTGCAATGCCTCGTAGACATTCTGTGTCCTAAGCCCAAAGACATGAGTCATCGAAGATAACGCGAGGCGATTTCGTGCCGTGAAAAATCGGATCGCCGGGCAGATATTTTGGCAGATTGTATTGACAGATAAAAAACGGGAACGAATGGCAGGAGAGGCATGAGAAGAAGGAGAGAAAAAGACGGAAGCATCGAGCGCTGCTGATTCGCGGCGCACACAACGGTTTGCCCGGCTGAATGGCAATTGTTAAACTTCCTTTAGCGCAAACGTGTACAACGAGGTCAATTGGCGTTAAATGGAGGCATTACGGCATTACGTAACTTAGGGCCATTCCGAAGGGTACACCCACGCGACGATGCCACCAGCTTTCGTTCGGCAGAAGCCACCTGAGATATCGTCGCCCATCGTCGTACCATCCGCAGACTCGAGAGCAGCGACAATGGTGATGGGCAAAATATGGGGGAGATTAACCCTTTTACTGCCAGGGCCGATTTGATATTCACGCTTCTATGAATCGCTTTATAAAGAACAAAATGTCGATTTTCTGGAGGAAAGTTTCAAAATGTATTCTTTTCGAACTTAGAAGATATTTTCACAGAAATTTGTGAAAATAATTTTGCACGTATATTTTATATAATCTAAATATAAAAATTTACATTATTTATTATTAAATATTTCATTTCACTAAAATCGTATTCAATATCTTCTAAGTTTGAAAAAAAAATTTGAAAACTTTCCTCTAGAAAATCGGAATTTTGTTCTTTATAAGGGAATTTATAGAAGCGTCAATATCAAATCGGCCCTGGCAGTAAAACTGTGATTGTTTCGATAAAAGTTAACTGTCATCCGTATCAAATAGTTCAACGAATTAAAAATGGACAGTTATTCTCAATTCTACCTTTCGAATTCTTCATTCTACCTATCAAATTGCTAGTAGAATGATTTATAAATTGCTGCTGTAATTATGTGTCTGCGGGCCGAAAACAGGCGACGCATGTTAAACCTAGTCCAGATCACGACGTGGGAATGAAAATTCTTTACTACGTGGGGGTTTATGGCATATCACAACAGCCGGTATTAAGGCATTGATTATAATTAAATCTAAATCATGTTAGGTCTACTGCAAAGTTATATTCTTTTTTAATTAAACGGAAATAACACATTTTCAAGGAATAATACCGAGATGATGAAACCATTGTTCCACATTTAAAACAACACGTACGTATAAAAACAATAGTAAACAGCGGCAGCCACACATAATTCAACCAAACACACTCAAACGTGTTAAAACTTGACATAACATCGGACAAAACTTTCCAATAGACCTTTAGTTTACACCTTTAGATAGTGCTTTAGTCACTGGCTAATTCCTTTTAAATCCCCAAGCAGATTACTGGCAAAATATTCAACTTCTATAGGTAGTCGATGAAGAACCGCATCTGATAATGTATGCATGTTAACCCCCTCAAGCTATATCACGTTGCACACGCTATGCGAATAACGAGGTAACGTAACCCCGACAGTTAACCGTCAGGGATTCCGGCTCATCGTATTTCCCGGTGTGATTTCGTAAATGAACCGCAACGAGGCAAAACAGATTCGTGGTTACTAAGCTCAATGCCAACCTCCAGTCCTCCACCGTTTCTCCTCACGGCTCGTTATCATAATCGTCGGCGTCTAACGAGCAGGTAACGTCGTGACGAGCGTGCTCGTTGTGGGCGAGTTTGTTATAATCGTCAATAAAAGCGCATTCATGAATCTATTTCGAGCAGAAGAGCGGCGAAACTGAAGAACCTGAGAAAACGACCCGAGACGACTATGCGATAAGGGTGTAAGTTTGATCGTGAAAGAATATTGGAGAATGGGAGGGATGCCGGTGAAAATATTAACGGGTAGTTTAGTGATTGAAGAACCTGTAGATGTGAAGTATTAGAAGTTAATGTTTCTTTCATGGTATCACGAAATTAACACGATTATGCTTAAAATGTTATTTTACCATCCGCGTTGGTTATTTGTTTCTTTACTTGTAACGCATTACTTATATAATTTTGAAATCAAATTATCTGTTAACTTCTTTCATCGATAAAAATGCAGAGGAATAAGAGCGTTATGGTGAGAATTTCGTACTAAGTGAAAGTGATGAAGTATTTGATTTTGAAGTATTTAAAGATAATTTACACGCGAAGCTATATTTAGTGAGAAATTGTTAACCCTTCTTTGCATGATGGTGGAAATTTCCATCATAACATTGAATGCCCAAAAATTATATAAAAGAACAAGTTCACTTTAATCTAACTTTGTATGATGATGGAAATTTCCATCATATTGTTTTTTGCTAAATTTATACTATAAATGTATACTAAGATTTCTTTAACACGTTGACTGCCAAGCGTATTTTGCTACGTTAGAACCGCGGTGCAATGAAATATTGCAGAGGATGATTAAGTAGTGTAAACTGAAGGTAACGCAGATTTGTGGGAAGCCGAAGTATTGAAGTACCGTTCCAATGTCAATTGCTTTTACAAGATTGCAAAGAGGCTTCATTACGAATTTTTTGCATTTTTAATAAAATCTTTTGCGCCGGTCACCGGTGACCACCATGCCAGTCAAAGTGTTAACGATTTTTCCTTTAATTTTGAACATGAATTATATCACCTTGATTTATTTCACCAATAAAGAAAAAATCATGCGAAGAAGGGTTAAGGGAAATTCTGCACGCGGGTTGTTACGAAGCGTCAATATCATGGAATAGGAAACAAAATTCTTGAATGTAGAAGCATTTATGATACAAGGGTGGAAACGTTCACGTAAGCCTATTGCAGAATGAAAGAGACGTCGATAAAGTGGTGGTCAAATTTCATCATTTCTTCTCTAATTTTGAACATGAATTATATCACCTTGATTTATTGCACCAATAAATAAAAAATCATCCAAAGAAGGGTTAAGGGAAATCTTGCACGCGGGTTGTTACGAAGCGTCAATACCACTGAATAGGAAACAAAATTCTTGAATGTAGAAGCGTTTATGATACAAGGGTGGAAACGTTCACGTAAGCCTATTGAAGAATGAAAGAGACGTCGATAAAGTGGTGGTCAGATCACTAATTTACCGAATAGGAAACGCGCGTATAATGCTAAAGCTTAACCAGCGCGCTTAAATCAGTTCGCAGCACGAAGCGCGAATCATCCAGAGTAGTAAAACAGATTCCTTGAATGCATAAGATGATGAATTGTTCTTCAACCGTTGGCATAACGTGAAAGTTCTGTTTCAAGGTTAACACACGTTACGCGAACTTCGTAGACGAAGTCTAAACTAAATTGCACGCCGACCGTGGCGAGGTGAGAGAATTGCGAAGTCGCGAACCGTAATGCTTCGTTTTAAGGATTCTTCCGAACCGTAATCACGACGGTCGTAACACTCGTTGTCCGGCAACGAAGATGGGAGGCGCGAGAGAGAGATGACCTTGCGAGACATTGAATCGGCACGTAATTGAATTGCTCCACTTGACCAGACGCTTTGATCTTCCTTCAAATTGAACCGGGTGATTAATGCAATTAACCTACATTATACGCGTGCCTTCACGGCACATCGCTTCCTCCAGTTGACACTGGGATAATGTTAACTGTACGACGATTGGCCGTGAAATAGTACCCCGAACAATTCGCGATGGTCGTCAAAGTCAACGTTTCGCGAGAATCTAACGATCGATCGTCGTACTGATGGCTCTCTCGATTTTGCAGGTAAAATAGGATTGTTCTATCTGATATTCTACGGCGTCCTCGCGGCACTCGTGGCCATTTGTTTCTGGGGCTTCTTCCAAACGCTGGACCCGAGGATACCGAGGTGGCAGCTTGATCGCTCCATAATCGGAACAAATCCAGGTATACGTTCGTTTATATAGAAAGACACGGTGCGCATGGAACCACCCCCCGACAATTTATTCTTCCTCTCTTCAGGGTTAGGATTTAGGCCCATGCCACCGACGGAGAATGTCGAGAGCACGCTGATCTGGTACAGACTGACACGTACGGAGAATTTCAAGCACTGGGTTGACTCTTTGCAAACATTCCTAAAGGGTAAGATAATTCGCCGTTGAAATGGCACATTATGTCGGCCGACTGATTAAGCCGGCTCATCATCTCTCCACCTTGAGAACCAGACGAGTATAACGCTCGCGAAATTCAATAATTGGCCACCGTCGCGCGTGTAATGACCAATAACGATTTTCAGATTACATAACACCTGGCTCGATTCCTGGCCTCGGTGCTAACATTAACAAATGCGACTACGATCAGCCCCCACCGCCGGGGAAGGTATGCGACGTCGATGTGAAGAATTGGTATCCCTGCACGAAGGAGAATAAGTACAATTATCACAAGTCCGCGCCGTGCATCTTTCTTAAACTGAATAAGGTGAGTGTAGCAGCCAATTTTCAATGTGATACGTATTTGTAAGTAAACTGTGCAATCCTTCCGTGTCTCAGGTTTCGTTACATTCGTAACATTTCGTTACATTCGTTTCATTCCATACATCCGTTTATCTGCTATCTTAATGAATTTTAATTGTCATTTTTTTTGTTCACGAAGATTTACGGCTGGAGACCAGACTTTTATAATGACACGGAATCACTGCCGGAAAAAATGCCCGTCGACCTGAAGGAGCATATAGTAAGCCTAAAGGGGAACAACTCGCTACAACTAAACACGATCTGGGTATCCTGCGAGGGTGAGAATCCTGCGGATCAGGAGAACATCGGACCTATCAGCTATCTACCGCGGCAAGGTTTCCCGGGCTACTTCTATCCTTACGAGAATTCCGAGGGTTACCTGAGTCCACTGGTTGCCGTGCATTTTGTTCGACCACGCAGTTAGTATCGAAAACAATTTTAACCGCAAGCTTTCATTTTGATCCGCCTCTGCTATAATCTTATATCACTGATCATTTTAACACTTTGACTGACGTGATGGTCACCGGTGACCATCGCAAGAGATTTTACTGAAGATCCAAAATATTTGGCATGCGTAGCAAGAATTATTTTATAAATGCAGTTATTGTTAGAATAGTGATGCGATCCTTTAGTCTTCAATACCTGCACATTATTTACATTTGGCATAATTCAATCAAAGTAAGTTGTAGTATTTCATAGCATCGCCGTTCGAATGCAGCAAAATACGCACGGCGGTCAACGTGTTAACACTTTGCCATGGTGGTCACCGGTGACCGACGCAAGAAACTTTACTGAATATCCAAAATATTCGCAATGAGTAGCAATTATTATTTTATAAATGAGATTGTTATTAGAATAGTGATGCGATCCTTTGATCTTCAATAGCTGCACATTATTTACATTTTGCATGATTCAATCAAACGCTATAGTATTTCATCGCATCGTGGTTCTAACATAGCAAAATACGTTTGGCAGTGAAAATTTTGACACTTTGACTGCCATGATGGTCACCACTGACCGACGCAAGAAATTTTACTGAAGGTCCAGAATATTCGCACTGGATAGCAAGAATTATTTTATAAATGCAGATATTGATAGAATAGCGATGCAATCCTTTGGTTTTCAATACCTACACGTTATTTACATTTTGCATAATTCAGTCGAATGCTGTAGTATTTCATAGCATCGCGGTTCTAACATAGCAAAATACGTTTGGCAGTGAAAATTTTGACACTTTGACTGCCGTGATGGTCACCGGTGACCGACGCAAGAAATTTACTGAGGATCCAAAATATTCGCAATGCGTAGCAATAATTATTTTATAAATGTAGTTATTGTTAGAAAAGTGATGCGATTCTTTGGTTTCCAATACTTGCACATTATTTACGTTTTGCATAATGTAATCAAACGCTGTAGTATTTCATAGCATCTTCATTCTAATACGGCAAAATACGCGCGGCAGTCAAATATTAAACACGTGCCTCTACTTGTCGAAAGGTCCAGTCGCACTTAACCGCGTTCAAAGCTCGAAACTTTCCAACCGCGCAATTTTAAATTGACGTCTCTGTACTCTTTGCAGCTGGAATCTTGATAAACGTCGAGTGCAAAGCATGGGCGAAGAACATAAAGCACAGTCGTCACGACAAATTGGGGGCGGTCCACTTCGAGCTGATGATAGACTAACGAATTCAACCCGTCGTCCTGGAGTCCTCCCGTTCGCGAGCCGGAACTAGAGGCCTGTTCCTCGTCCGAAAGTGACGAAGGAAGTCTTTCACGTTGGAAGGAGCGAGAGGACCCCGGGCGCGTTCGTTTCGCACCGATTTCACGATTTCGCCGAGCCTAGACGAAATTCGTCGAGTACAAAACGGGACGGACTGTCTAAGTGCAACTCTGTTCGCAAGACCGGAAGTCCGGACGTTGTGGAACGGACCTCTCCTGCGCACCGGGAGAAACAAGGACAGACGAATTGTGGAAAAATGAAAACAAAACGATCGACGTGTCGAGTTTGACAAGTAGGCGTCGCGAAGTTCAATTGCTGCTTCGGGGGATAATATTCGTTTCGAGGTTGAATGGTTAACACGGTCAATATACCGAGTCGAGTACTACATGTGGGTAAATACGGAAAGAGGCTGATTTCTTCTGATTTCGCGCCGTTTTTCTGCAGCACGACGTTCTAGGCCCAAAAATAAAAATCATTTTCGTCTTCAATGCCGCAGTATGAATCCAAGAGCAAGATTTTGATTATATATGCTGTACTTTCCATGTAATTTTTCTTCAAAGAATCGAACCATTTCCGAAGACACAATGTAGTACATAACCCAACCAAATAAGCACAACATCGAAGTCATTCCACCTTTATCGAAGTAACATTTGAATCTTCGTGCGCCGTGTTAAACGAAACGAAACGTTTGTTGTAAACTATTATTAAAAGAGGAGCGTGCGCGAAGCGTCTGCAAACGTGGAATCTCATTGAATACTCACCCAACCGTGAGAGCCGTCATGAATCTCGATTTCGTTGTCTGACATCGGGCGGTGATCATGATCAGAGATCGAAAGGAGTTTTCGACAATTTTTACTCACCGTTCTTACGCTGAAAGCGCGGTAAAAGTGTCATTTTCTCCCCCCACATACACACACACACAAACACCTTCTCTCGGTGCAGCTATGTTAACAGTTAGACATTCACGCGTCTATCAAGTCGTAATTAAGCTGTTCTAATTAATTAGCACGGCCGTCGATCATCTTCGGAGGTTCGTTTTAGCAGATACATACACGTACATATACATACACACATACAAAAACACAGTATATGTAGGCGTTAATTTATCAAACCTCGATAATCTCGACGTTACTTCGGCAGAAACATGAAAATCTGCAATTTTTGTCATGAAAAGGTAAACCGCGGTCGATGGTTGGCTCGCGATATACTCGACTTCGCCATCGAAGGAATTTGTATATTTTCTTTCTCGTCCCACTCTATTTCATAGTTTCGTAGACGTTAATCGTAGCGGTAAATTGTGTCTAAGAGATCGATTATAATATTTACGGGGCAACTATGACGAGTTCGGTATGCAGAATGTTTAGTTACCATATATAGAGTTTCTGTTCTTTTCTTTTTGTCCGGTATCCTTTGTCGTGGAAATTTATAGATCTCGTGATTGTGACAAAGATAATATATATTTATACATTAAATGTATTCTATTACCGAGTGGCGTACGTACGTCTCCTGTATGTGCGCGTATATTTTTTTAGATAAGACTTTTCTCTCTGTCAAGGGTCAGGTCATTGTTGTTCGCTGTATTCTTTTCCAAATTTCCGCTGTAATATGTAAGACTATATAAATAACGATTGGAATATACATTATTGGAGTAATTATTCTTAGTCGTGCCTGATGAACCTCACGAGTGACTTGACTTTATGACGTGTTTTTCAGATAAATTTTAACCTTCACAGCATTGTATGAAAATGTTTGATCAATTCCATGAAGCCGCTATTGCGAAAATTTTGATCAGAAGCGAGAACGCTAACGCCGAATTTGTATTGTGTATATAAGAATCGAAGGGAATTGTAAGTAAATGCGTCTGAAGAACGATCGCCTTGAAACATAAATCTACTGCCTTCAAATCGATCTTCCCGGAATCACGAAGAACCAAACGGAAAGATGTATTTTTGTAAAAACGACACGACACTCGTCGTCGAGCAGCTAAACGCGTAAAAAACCGCGCTAAGGTCCGATCAAAACTGATCGACCGTAGTCTCGTCAATGAATTCTCGTCCGATTAATTACGTTCGTGCACGATATTACGAGATATCGATCTATAATTTACCTAGACACTTGCGTAAGAGAGTCGTCGTGCTTTAGAGGTAACATGTATTCGCCAGGTGAAAAAAAAAACAAGAATAAAGTGTTCTTTATGTAAATAGTCGCAACGATCGTGTGTTGTTTCGGTCGAGACATTATCCACGCAATCTCCACTGAAAGATTGATCCCACCACTCGTCGAACTAATTGTGTTTAATCTCCTACATCACTCTATGTACAAGTAGTATGCAATTACAAAGTTCGAATTACATTTCATAATTTACAGCTACCGTGTTACCGCCAGTCGTGAATCCGAATGAACATTCTCTCCTACCGCATTAAAATAGCAACGAGCATTCGGTTAAGAAGCAAGTTGCGGGATTGATACTTCATTAATTATGAGTTCGAATTGGCACACATGAATCCTCGATTGACGGTGGCCTATGGCAATGAAAATTTCACGTTCATCCTGATAAAACTGATACTCTTGACGATTCCTACTATAAGAAACGTTATTGTGATAGTACGTATATACTTATGCTCGCCTAGAACGTAAAGTACAATGACAGAATTTTCGCAGAAAATCCCCTAATAAGACGACAAATAAGTACGTACAATTAATAAGTACCTATATATATATATAGACCTATAGTGTATAGCTTATATACGTATTCGGTATGCATATATCTATATACACAGATGTGTGTATACAGCCGATGTATGTACACATATGTGTATATATACATATACATGTGTGTATAGTAAGTGACACTGAATCACCGCCGTACTCAGAGGTCGTGACACTCTCGGAGCCTCTTAATGAAGGATGACTGGACGAAATTATTGTAACGTTAGCGCGGATTTCTTTCGTTCTATCCTTCTTCATCAAACAGTTCCTGTCCGCTCAATTTCTCATCCTATCACATCACCGTCAGTTGCTCATCGAATATCCATCGAAAACTAATCAGAAGCAGTAACAGAGACGCATCGAAAGACTATTGCAAATACTAGACTGCACATATAAAAGAACCTGTTGTACGTGAAGACTTCTGATAAAAAAGAATATTTAGATCCATAAAATCGAGTTTAGACGTAAAAGTATCAATTGTACGAATCGAACGACACATAGAACCGACGAACATCGTTAAAACCTGCCAAATCATACTGACAACAGAACCTACGAAACATTGAAATTTTCTCTCTAACTTCGCGAAACTTTCACACGACTTCATGCCTTCGCAACACTTTTTACTTTTTTTCCTATCCGCCTCTGTGTCCCGGCGAGTGGACCTCGTGAAGTACCTTAATGATCACATTCGTTGTTGAGACGTATCAACAAAGTGACACTGACGACGCTGCAATAATAACTAATTGGCATACAAAACGCCGACGACGTTCGCTAGCCGCCGCTGCGGGGAGAAATTATTTCAATCGAGCCTACTTAAAGTCCATGCCGACGACGACTTTCGACACGGACGATACCACCCGTTAGTCATCCGTTCATCTCTCGTGCGCAGTCCGATTTTCACTACGAAATTTCACTACGAACAATTTTGCTCTCTCGCACGTTCGGCCAACAGCGACGGCACGCGTCTCAATTAACATACGAATGAAAAACTAGATTGTTATTACCTAAATACGCGAGCTGTTCTCACTCACTCTCATTCACACTCTCTGAACGCGAACTAAACTAGGCGACCTAAGCTATTCGACTATTATATCTAAATATCTGGCTCTAGCTACCCTATCGTACGTCTACCACGTCTCGGTTAGATTTTATGATTGTTCGGTCACGGTACATTTTTGTCTATATACATACTTCCGGTATAAATAAAACGAGAAGGATTAGTTAAAACGATATCTCGGCGTTTTTTAAGAATTAAGCGACGCTTTAAGAATTTCCCGGCGCGGCGTTTGCGAGCGATTTTCCAAAAAGATGCGACGGCGATGATCGCGGGTCTCAAGTTATTTAAGTAAACGAAGCAACTCCGCGGATGAGCGAATGTCGGGAGCGGGTGGATGAGAGATGAAGGGGAGAAACTTAAGTCACTCGCTCCCGAATTCGTTGTCGGGCCCGAAGCTCGGCGCTTTTTGAAAGATCCGTTTCCGCACGCCGGCCAATTTTGTTCTCCCGCGACGCGCGCCGTCTAACTTTCTCCAGGTCCGATAAGGAGGTCTATCCTAAGGCAGCGAATCGAACGGAAAGAGAAGGCAGGCAGGCACCGGGATTCTGCGCGAAGTTCGATAACAAAGTTCGCGTACTCGTTATTCGTGGAAAAGCTAAGGGACGCTGTTCAATCCCTGTTGCGCGGAAAACGTTTGTGGAAAGTATCTAATTACACTTAATAAGTACTGGCACGTATTGTTAATCGTTGAGCACACGCGGACAATACACATTTTGCCGACGAGCGCTGTCTGAAGATATTCCATTTTTTCTAACCATCGGCCCTCTATCCTTGATACGGATTTCGTCCCTTTCTTTTTTTTGTGTTGCACCTTGGACATCGACGCACCTGTAATCATCTCTCTTTCTTTCCCTCTCTGTGTGTGCTGTTGGTGATTTTTTTCGTTGCATTACGGTCGGCCAATGACGATGACTCTCGACGACGATCGCTGATGGAGAAACGCATTAGTCGTCGACCATGAGCTCGAAATGCACGGCCCCCTTTTTCTCAGACTTGTACGAACTGTACTGGATGTTCTTTGCCCATGCTCGGCACTCCACGTTGATGATCCTGCCCCCTGGAGCCAGACATTTAGCCATCAATGATATATTGACTGTGACACAGGTTCAACCGCTTGAACTTGCGTATGACTGACATTTTGAGAATGACCTTCTTCATTTTGATGATTCGAGTGACTTTATCCGACCGAACTTCCTCAAATTTCTAGGGGTTTCATTCTGATCGGTAGCGAATTTCTTTGTAGTACTGTGTGCAGCTTGAATGACAATGCTCGAAGTCGGGACGTTGGACGATGCAAGAATGGAGTTGCAGGCATGGTCGACAATTGTAGTTGGGAGTATATAGCGTGGACACAAACGGAGTTGGGTGGATCGATGACAAAGAATTGAACAGAGTGCGAAAAGTCGGGACGTTGGACGATGCAAGAATGGAATTGCAGGCATGGTCGACAATTGCAGTTGGGAGTATATAGCGTGGACACAAACGGAGTGGATCGATGACAAAGAATTGAACAGAGTGCGAAAAGGACTGTGCACAAGATGGCAACTGACAGGAACGGAACGACGTTGAAATCACATCTAATACAAGCCGGAGACAGTACTTTTTCGTTAAGTAACGGATAGCACTCAGTATTCTACTCAATACCATTACTAAGCGTTTATCTTACACGAGTTTATAAAGAAAGACTACGTCAAAGTCAATGTATCAATTATCATATTACTCGGATGCACCACAAAATCCTCAACTAACCATGTATGTTCAAATTTCAGGTACTTTTTCGTTAAGTAACGATTTCAGGTACTTTTTCGTTAAGTAACGATAGTACTCAGTATTCTATTCAATACCATTACTAGGCGTTTATCTTATACGACTTTATAAAGAAAAATTATGTCAAAGTCAATGTATCAATTATCATATTACTCGGATGTACCACAGAATCCTCAACTAACCATGTATGTTCAAATTTCAGGGACTTTTTCGTTAAGTAACGATTTCAAGTAATTTTTCGTTATAACGATTCAGGTACTTTTTCGTTAAGTATAAAGAATGATTGTCAAAGTCAATGTATCAATTATTATTATTCGTTAAGTAACGATAGTAACGATAGTACTCAGTATTCTACTCAATACCATTACTCACGGCATTCATCTTACACGACTTTATAAAGAAAAACTACGTCAAAGTCAATGTATCAATTATCATATTACTCGGATGTAACACAAAATCCTCAACTAACCATGTATGTTCAAATTTCAGGGACTTTTTCGTTAAGTAACGATTTCAAGTAATTTTTCGTTAAGTAACGATTTCAAGTACTTTTTCGTTAAGTAACGATAGCACTCAGTATTCTACTCAATACCATTACTAGGCGTTTATCTTACACGACTTTATAAAGAAAAACTATGTCAAAGTCAATGTATCAATTATCACATTACTCGGATGTAACACAAAATCCTTAACTAACCATGCATGTTCAAATTTCAGGTACTGCTACGCAGGAAAAGATAAAAAAAATGGCAAATAAGAAAACGCTCCGTTTGACTGCTTCAAACAGGACGCGACGATGTTATCGTAATTACACCGGCACCCCGCACATGCATCGGTAATTGAAACGACGGTGTAACAGTGACGTGCAAACAACGATTCCTCTCGTTCAGCTCACTGGCCGATAGCACCTTTCAACGACCGATACGGTACCGCATCGCGCCAGATCTCACCGGTTTCAGCTAGCTCCCGTCGATGTTTGCCGGTCTCACCAACCGGTCAGTGTCAACGGATCGATAATCATAAATTCCGCAAACACGAAAATGCGGATGACGATTGCGGCCTCTAATTTATTTTCCCGACAGACGCGTTGCATTCGCTGAAAGTACGGTTACTGAAGTACGCGGAGGAATGCGCGCTGCGAATACTTAGTGCGACGCGCGAGAAAACGGGCGAAGTTAATAATTACGATAATAGTAGCCGAAGCGATAAAGAGAATCGGACTGCCAGCTTCTATTCGTCGTCAGGGAATATTCGCGGTATGACGTTCGCTCCGGGAATTATACCGATATATTATGTAAGAGATTATCTGCGATGGTATTGCGCGATAAATAGAGCAGACGGTAATGCCTAATTTTTGTGCAGATTTGGTATGTATGAAAAATTATAAAATAAGCTGCATCGTTAACTCACTCGCTGGCCGAAGGAAGTGTACGGCGACGACAGGACTCAAGTAGCCTTGGATGTTCTCGTATGGATAATAATATCCTGGGAACCCATGACTCTCCGGGTAATACTTCAGTTCGCCGATGTTCTCCGTGTCATGCGGATTCTCACCCCTGCAAGACACCCAAACGGTGTTCAGCTGGAACATCGAAAAGAGGCCATCGATAAAACGACATTCCGACCAGTGGAAAAAATGACATAGGCGTATCCCATCGATAACGTGCGTAATTCTCGATAACTCGGCAGAAAAGAAATCGCAAGATAGGTCCGGCTAAAAATCTTCCACTTCGTCAACGATAATATTCTCACCTACAGATATTGCTCCTCCTCGATTACAATGTAAGAAAAACTAAAGATATTTGTCCAAGATGCGATACGATGCTTCTCGCGTTATAGAGCGATGGCACTCATCGATAACTATTTCCATATCGCGAGACCCACTTTAACTCCGCTACTTTTAACCGAGTTGCGTAATTGCTCTTCAATCGTCAGATTCACCGGCATCTCTGACCGATCGTATAGAACGGGTGAATCTTGAGCCGCGGTAATTTAATAAACCGACTGACACAATTGACTGACCGACTAACTAACCCATGAACTGTTGGCTTTCCCGATATGTTCGACGAGACTCTTCGGCATATCTGCCGGCAGGCCTTGGGTGCTGTTGTAGTACTCCGGAATCCATCCATATATCTGGAACGTTAAAGAAGAATGCCCACGTTAGGCAGAACGCAGTTTCGTTAGACTATCGACTTTCAGCTGAACGGCACTAAACGAAACTATAATGACACGTAGCTGTTTGTCAGAATTCCATACTCGTCGTAGGTGGAATAGCAAGTAGCTTATCAGAATTGGGATAATGCAAGTGTCGTTAACTCTTTTGCGAGGCAACTTTTGTTCCTTGTACCGCGAAGTGCAATGCGAACTTCCGTCGTGCCGGAATAATTGTGACTTTAGTCATGCCGAGGCTTTTCCTTCTACTCACCCTATTCAGCTTGATGTAAACGCACGGTGACGAGTTGTTGAATCCGTAGTTCTGAGCCGGCGAGCACGGACCCCAATTGTTCACCTCGACGGCGCAAACGTTTCCGGGTTTGGCCGGTTGCGTGTAACTGCAAATTTGTTGGTTTCTGCCACCGTTCGGCAATAGTGACGAGTTGATGTACTCTAAACAATTCAAATGGAAAACCATATTGATCGATCCTGTGTATAGTACCGTCTGGTATCGACATTTTTCTCCGCGATTTACGAGAACGTTGAGTCTCGTCAACATAACACTTACAGAAATGATCGTTAGGATTATGTAATTGTGGGGAACGTACTTTCCAAAAAGCTGTCCAACCGTCGGGTCCACTTTTGCACTCCGCCGGGATTTGAGGCGCTGTACCAAATTAACGATCTTTCATCGGCATTCTCGGCGATCGGTCGGAAGCCAAGACCTGTTGGGCGAAAAGGAAGAAGACACGTAAAAACATCGCGAGTTAAGAGCCGCCAGTCGATGACGGAAGGCCGACGAAGTTACGGGTCCAGCATACAGGAAAGAAGATATAGAAACGAATTAGTAACGCTTCCTTATCAGCAAGGTCGCATTTTAATTGCGCTGACATAATCGAGGTTAACCGGAATCGTAGGAGCAAAATGTACTACCGCAAGACTTATCAAATTACGGAATCGTTGCGTTGTCGCGGTTTCGTTAGGGCGTCGCAGGACTATATTTTCTCATTACTCACCTTAGTGTTTCTCAACGCTACGAATTCATATGTATGTATCATATCGAGCAGCGTGAAATAGAATATATCATAAATAACATATTCTGAACTCCCAACGTCAAAATTAGAGAAAATTAAAATACGATCAAATTTTAATTAAAATACGATTCACGTATAAATATCAAATGATTCTTGTGTTGTGGCTAATGTTTCGATAAAAATTGCACGAGTACCGATTATGCGATAACTCTAGACTCAACGTTTCGACACTTGCTGTGTGTAATCTTCAGAATATAATTTAATTAACTTAATAGAAGAAATTAAAAGAAGTAGGATTCAATTCGAACAGGATATTTTATAAAATTGCCTTTCGGTTAAGGGGTTATGCCCACTTGCCGTTTTAGTGAGTACTAATTAAAATTCGCAAAATACTACCAAAAAGTACGTATTTAGTGGTACTTGTATTAATTTTTTTATAAGAAAATATTAAAAAATGGGGGAAATATAGCTCTTCTCCTAGAGTTTCCGTTTATTTTCATCACTTGCGGTGACCACGATTTCTCAAAAACTATTTCACCGATCGGACTCTAATTTTATATACTTATTTGTCATTACAATAAGTTCGATCGGTGAAGTGGTTTTTGAGAAATCGTGGTCACCGCAACCGTATGTTTTAAAAAACACAGTTTCGAGATAATCGCGTTTAGTGTTTCAAGCTCTTTACTGATCATACATAGTAGCGCTCCAGATAAACGCTAGTAATTTTTGAACGTGTGCTCCAATTCTTATGTACTTTTGAGGAATATGATGATTTTAAAATGATGTACATTAAGAAAATGCAATAAAAAAAAATCGATTTTTTCACCAACCCAAGTAGGTATAACCCCTTAAGTTACGTTCAGCCTTCTGCATTGTTAATACATGTACGTGACTATCTGTGTTGTTATACCGTTGCTTCTGACTTTCAATCTATGTCTATGAATAGCACATTTGAACATAATTGGATTTAGTCGAAACTCACCTGGATTGGTGCCGATGAGGCTTTCGCCCAATGTCCATTTTGGTCGATCGTAGCTCAGTGTGGCGTACATACCCTTCATGCAAATGGCAAAGAAGATGGCCAGGCCGGCGAAGAAGCAGCTGTAGAAAACCGCCGTAATGGCTGGAACGGAAAAGATAACGAAATATATTTTTAACGCCGCCGAACATTTCATGATGCATCGCAAATTCTCATTTAAACAGTCAACCGATCGATTATGTCTCAATTAACACGCCCTCGTTGTAAATAGTATTAAGACATAGCACTTGTGCAAATTTGAACTGTGAAATGTACACTTTCAGAGGGAGGAGTGGAATGTTAATGAAAGATGAAAGTTCTGAAGAGTTGACGTAAATTCATCAAGTATGAGATCAACTCTTTATGAATCTGCAAACGTCAACCATCAAATTCGCGAAAATCTTAGAGAAATGGGTGGAAACAAGGATAACCGCTATATTTAACTTAACAATATAAATATGAATAATTTCGCATTAATCTTGACATGACTATTGAAAATCTTGAATCATCAACCATCAAATTCGAAAATCTTAGAGAAATAGGTGGAAACAAGGATAACCGCTATATTTAACTTAACAATATAAATATGAATAATTTCGCATTAATACTGATCTTGACATGACTATTGGGTTAAAATTACTTTCAACTCTTTATGAATCTGCAAACGTCAACCATAAAATTCGCGAAAATCTTAGAGAAATGGGTGGAAACAAGGATAACCGCTATATTTAACTTAACAATATAAATATGAATAATTTCGCATTAATACTGATCTTGACATGACTATTGGGTTAAAATTACTTTCAGTGTCACTTTATTAAAGACCGCTGAAATGTCGGGACCAATCAATCCACGCAGCGTTACGCATTTGTTCGGCACTAATTATGCAACCACGTGACTGCGAAAATTTTCATCGTTTCGACGATTGAACGGAAAATATTTAAAGCCCGGGCACGGTGCCAAAGGCGCGCTCTAAATATAGTCCCTTTTTCAGGTGTAGTCTAAGCAACGACGTGCACAAGCGTCCACGAGAAATCTCAGTGCTTGGGATCGATAACAACATCGATCACGTAACCCAAACCGCCGTGCTACTTTACAAACAAACTAACAAATAGCGCGTAAGTCTGATGAACCTCTTATCTTTATCAACTAATACACGTCCAATTTATCTCGCAAACGTATGCGCGCGCTCAAAGCCTCGGAACGAAATAAAATGGTCGGTGATAAATAATTATATTCGGAACGGGAGAGTAAATAAATCAGACGTAAACATTTATCCGGCCAGCCTATTCGATACAGGTGCCACCTTAATTGCGGTTCCAGTGCATTTTCGCCGATTCCGCATAAATTAGAGGAAAATCCAGTTGACACGCGTTCACGCTCTACTTAACGTATATCCTGTAAACCAACTCGAACGCCTTGTAACGTTTCGTTTTTGCGCAGAAGACGCAGTCGATTCGTCTAATTAGCGTCACCCACGGACGCATATCAGAGTGCACTTATGCAAATCGATTCTTTAGGAAGTGCACAATATAACTGGACGTCTATTGTCGCTTGAGTCACCCGGCAGTTTCTTACATAGCTCAACACGCGTCTCTTATCAAGTGTACATGTCAGGCGATTATTTGCGGAAAAAAACAGCAAAACTATTTAAAAATGTACAAAACGTAGGACTATGTTACAAAGCAAAATTTGCGGAGTAACGAAATATCGGTCATCAAGTGTACAATTGTTTTTCTACTAATCGAGAATATCGCGAACACTCTTCATGACTGCTCAGCTGATTATACGTTCTATGAATGTTCATTAACACTTTGACCGCCATGATGGTCATCGGTGACCGGCGCAAGAGGTTTCACTGAAAATCTAAAATATTCGCAATGAGTAGCAATAATTATTTTATAAATGCAGTTATTGTCAGAATAGTGATGCGATGCTTTGGTCTCCAATACCTGCACATTATTCGCATTTTGCATAATTCAATTGAACGCTGTAGTATTTCATAGCATCGCCGTTTTAATACAGCTAAATACACGCGGCAGTCAACATGTTAACATTTTGACTGCCATGATGGTCACCGGTGACCACCGCAAAACATTTCACTGAAGGTTCAAAACATTCGCAGTGAATAGCAATAATTATTTTATAAATGCAGTTATTGTTAGAATAGTGATGCGATCCTTTGGTCTGCAATCCCTGCACATTATTTATATTTTGAATAATTCAGTCAAACGCTGTAATATTTCATAGCATCGTCGTTCTTAATACAGCAAAATACGCATGGCAGTCAAAGTGTTAAAATAAAGCCTCGTCAATTTGGAGTAAGTTCAAAATCATATTGTCTACCGCAAATACGGTTCGAAACCAGCACGACATAAATTTGCGTATGCACGGCCTTTACATGGTGAACCGCAACGTGAAATTCATAACGATGATAGATGAGAATGCGAGTGCTCAGAGACGATAATTATGATACGTAATGTCCTCGTCAAATGTCAACGACGCGTAAATGCAATTCGATAACTCAATCGATTCTTTATGAACCGTGCAACGCAGTGCGCGGACGATTGTGTCGAGTTGCCGAGTCGTTTGGCGACACGGCGAGTCGTGCACGTCAAAAGTATCCTACGACTCTGTAGATAACGGAATTATCAATGGCAACGAGCAGTTTTGCGGTAATCCGACCTAATGATGCAACCTGCCGTTGCCGACATCAGGTCCCTGGGTATCGTGATAATTTAAAGCACTCGCACTCCGACTAGAAGGAAGGCTGACACGTACAACTATAGAGATATTCGTAAATGCTCGACGATGCAGCGCGTTTAGCCGCGAAGAAAAAGGAATCCGCACGATATCGACTCAACCTTCGAACGTGAGTGAACAGGAAAGAATTTATTTCATGTCGAGGTCACCACGACGATTATGGACTGATTGACGAAATGGATTTAATAAGCAGCTGCTTTAACACATCGGTATTACTTTATGCTATATATTTATTTCATATATGTCGTTGTGATGTGATGCATTATTCTGACAGTTGCGATTAGTGAAATTAGATATTTGTTTGGCGTGTACCGGTTAATAAATTGATGGGTTAAAATTTAGTTTTTCAATATTTTCCGGAAAGTTACATGTACAAAATTTTGATTTATCATGTAAATGTTATTTATATCGATTTGAAGATAAATTGAGTACATTTTAAACGGCTCATTTAGTATTGTTTTGTACAGACGAATAGTACAAAAATGTATTCGTTTAGTACAAATAAACAACTCTACAATTCGCGCATTTGGTAGAAATAAATCATTCAAACATTTACTTCTTTGACAAGAGCACGTACTTGGTGCCAAAACGTCGGGTTGTTTAATAATAAATTTCAATATATTAATTTATCAACCGGTACACACCAAACAAATTTCATTTTAATGTATAATATGTAGACACGGTAATATACCATCCCACCGTTGGCATATTGACTTAACATTATGATAGTTTAAAAATGCAGCGTATTGAATAAGAACCGTTACAAATACTGTCAGTGTTACAATACGTTCGTTCATCGAATCGATATTTTCAACAGGTTTCACTGATAAACCCTTATCGCCTGACATTCTTTTACCAGTAATAATAAGCGCCCTATCACTAGGCTCGCCGTGGCCGCGGTTGTACGTTCCGATTGTGATTTTTTCAAATCGGCCGATAGCGCTTTACGCGTGTCGTAATTGATCCTACACTGATATCATTAACAGAGATCGCATCTTTACGCGATATGCCATCGCGACATCACGCGGATTAATTATCGCGGACCTCGAGACTTATCGAACACGATACCTTTATCGACAGCCAACAGACATAGTTGTATAAACGGGAAAAATGGACTGGTTAATAGAAGAGGTTAATTGTGTATAAAAAGGAAAAACTGTTTCAGCGGGTTCGTCCAACCGAAGAAAAACTTTAAACAAAAGGTCTGCATCGTATCTTGAAGAGCTGTGATGGAATATATCGTACGTCTGCTATGTCGTACGTCTGCATCGTATCTTAAAGAGCTGTGATGGAATATATCGTATGTCTACTATGTCATACGTCTGCATCGTATCTTAAAGAGCTGTGATAGATGAATATATTCATTTTACGACATGATTATAGTACGGTTGACAACAGGATACTCGGCATAGTATACTTTACAACGACGTGCATAAACAATTACGTCAATTTTTATTAGTCCCGATAAATGGAGTTTTCATCTATTTCGTCTGCATCGTATCTTAAAGAGCTGTGATAGTTGAATATATTCATTTTACAACATGATTATAGTACGGTTGACAACAGTATACTCGGCATAGTATATTTTACAACGACGTACATAAACAATTACGTCAATTTTTACTAGTCCCGATAAATGGAGTTTTCATCTATTTCGTCTGCATCGTATCTTAAAGAGCTGTGATGGAATATATCGTATGTCTACTATGTCATACGTCTGCATCGTATCTTAAAGAGCTGTGATAGATGAATATATTCATTTTACAACATGATTATAGTACGGTTGACAACAGTATACTTGGCATAGTATACCTTACAACGACGTGCATAAACAATTACGTCAATTTTTACTAGTCCCGATAAGTGGAGTTTTCATCTATTTCGTCTGCATCGTATCTTAAAGAGCTGTGATGGAATATATCGTATGTCTACTATGTCATACGTCTGCATCGTATCTTAAAGAACTGTGATAGATGAATATATTCATTTTACAACATGATTATAGTACCGTTGACAACAGTATACTCGGTGTAGTATACTTTACAACGACGTGCATAAACAATTACGTCAATTTTCACTAGTCGCGATAAATGGAGTTTTCATCTATTTCGTCTGCATTGTATCTTAAAGAGCTGTGATGGAATATATCGTATGTCTACTATGTCATACGTCTGCATCGCATATTAAAGAGCTGTAATAGATGAATATATTCATTTTACAACATGATTATAGTACAGTTGACAATAGTATACTCGGCATAGTATATTTTATAACGACGTGCATAAACAATTACGTCAATTTTCACTAGTTCCGATAAGTATCGGATGTCTACTATGTCATACGTCTGCATCGTATCTTAAAGAGCTGTGATAGATGAATATATTCATTTTACAACATGATTATAGTACGGTTGACAACAGTATACTCGGCATAGTATACTTTACGACGACGTGCATAAACAATTACGTCAATTTTCACTAGGTCCGATAAGTATCGGATGTCTACTATGTCATACGTCTGCATCGTATCTTAAAGAGCTGTAATAGATGAATATATTCATTTTACAACATGATTATAGTACAGTTGACAACAGTATACTCGGCATAGTATACTTTACAACGACGTACATAAACAATGACGTAAATTTTCATTGGTTCCGATAAGTATCGGATGTCTACTATGTCATGCGTCTGTATCGTATCTTAAAGAGCTGTGATAAATTAATATATTCATTTTACAACATGATTATAGTACAGTTGAGAACAGTATACTCGGCATAGTACATTTTACAACGCCGTGCATAAACAATTACGTCAATTTTCACTAGTTCCGATAAGTATCGTATTTCTACTATGTCATACGTCTGCATCGTATCTTAAAGAGCTGTGATAGATGAATATATTCATTTTACAACATGATTATAGTACGGTTGACAACAGTATACTCGGCATAGTATACTTTACAACGACGTACATAAACAATTACGTCAATTTTCACTAGTTCCGATAAGTATCGGATGTCTACTATGTCATACGTCTGCATCGTATCTTAAAGAGCTGTGATAAATGAATATATTCATTTTACAACACGATTATAGTACAGTTGAGAACAGTATACTTGGCACAGTATACTTTACAACGACGTGCATAAACAATTACGTCAATTTTTACTAGTTCCGATAAGTGGAGTTTTCATCTATTTCACCCATTCTTACCTTTCATTAAAAATATCGTTCTATACGTCTAAAGGTAACATTTTTAACCCGTTATCTTGCGTTAGTTGAAATTGTACTTATACCCGGAAAATTGAGTCAGAAAATGAAAAAATATTAATTACATCACGTGGAAAGGCGTTCGCCTTGTATTTAACACGACCACAGTACATCAATGATCGATTAGGATGCAAGGAACTTAACGCGTGAAGGAGTGCAAATTGTCATCGCTTAGCAGTAATTCCTTTTTTCCAAGTTTGCACGGTGTCGCAGTTACGTAATAAACGTGCAGGTTGTGTTCCGCTCGCGATGACACATTCTTCCACAGCTGCCTCTTTCACCGATAACACGATGTTCTCTCTCAACGAGACCGGCATTGCGAATAAAACGGACGTCACCGTTCACCGACTGCATCTACCCGCTTCAAGAATTGTCGGTGAAACCGTCACCGACATTGTTACTTTCACATTATTTGCAAGTTTCCCCAATGCATGAGCCATTTACGCTTTACACACGCGCGTCGGGTTGTACAGCAATTTAATGCTCCACGCTTATTCATCAAATTAATGCACGCAGAGAGCGTTACATCATTGCGTACGCCGGGCATGCTTAATCGATGGAATTTTTGTTTACAGTCCAGCCGGCTTTAAGAGCCAAATTTCAAGGCATGATTACGTCCTGCCTCGAGGCCACTCGGCGATAACATCAAAATGTTTTCGTTTCATAGTGGCCGCATAGACTGGCCAACACGTTGATAGTGAGCTGCCTCGCGCGTCATCGGAATTATCGATACTCGTCTGCATTCGAGTTTGATCCCTTACTTCGGAGCGATCGCCGACGGAACTAAAGGAAATCGAGACACAGCTCCGACAATTTTTACATCGATAATAAAGCGGGTCCCGCGTCAGCTGAACCGTGCAATCGTTGGGAAATAAATCACACCGAGCTATCAAAATGTTTGATCGCGAATAACAAACGGTCATAGCGTAAATTTACGCCGGACGCGAACGTCCTTAGTTATGAAAAATTTGCCGACTCTATGATGATAAGTGACGAACAATTGAGTCTACGTAGTTTCGCCGCTTGTAATTGGCGATTCCCGATATCACGGCAAAGTGTTCGAGCCTTTGTCCCACGAGACAAAGGAATTCAGACGCAGTTCGTCTAACGACGATGCGTCTAATTCGGGAGGAAAACGCTGCTGAACCGTGAGGCGAAACATAATACTTCTTCCACATCGGCCCGTTGACATTCTCGACTCGCGCAAATTTTCACCTCCAGTTCGCGACATTGACCCAAATTCCAAACTCGGCGGCGCTCGTTATAGCGATACCCGATATCGATGTCACCTTTAGAGGGTATATAGGTTAATCAATACCCCGTTGCATAATTGGCCGCAGTGCGCCCCCGTGGCCAACAATTTACCGTAAAAAAGTAATCGCCTCACCCAACTGATCCCGCATAACTCGCCTGTTCCACACGACAACGTCTTCGTCGATTCGCTTCGACGTCCAGTCTAGCCAACATTTCGCTCGCGGGGCAAAAAAGAGTCATTTATCGTTCGACATAATGAGATTCCGAATAAACAGCGTACCTAATACGCGCAGGCATAGTATAGATGACTCCATATTCATTGCGGCAGCTTAACCTGTTGAACAGGAAACTATATGGCCGCTGAAAGTATTCGTGTGCTCTCTATGCAGGTGCCTCTTGTGCAGGCTGGCCTCGAACAATTCTCGGAAACTGTTCTACCGGCGTGTCTCTCCGTTTCCCCGATCGCAAGTGATACATTTTTATAATGCGCGACGTTATGCAAATGCGCGACATTTGTCGCGCGTTACGACAAATGGCGACATACCGCGGTACCGTTTTACGCGGACGCCAGTCGAACCGTCGGCTGACAGACACCTTGATCAAAAAGTTTTAGGACCAGTCGCCGTATGGCGCTCTCAGTCATTCGAATGAAATTGTTTTTTATTAGGTTGCCACATCTGTCATTAACGTTCCCACCAAATTTCAGCGTCATAGCTTGATATTTGTAAAAGTTATACAGTGTTGAGTACATCTACCTTTGTGCGTGTTTCCGATTTTTTACATGTTTGAAAATGGCATCAACTTTGGATCGACGAATTTGCATAAAATTTTGCGTGAAAAACGGATTTAACGGTCCGCAGACCTTGGAAATGTTGGAGAAGTGTGTCGGCAACGATGCTCTTTCAGTCGAAAAAGAAGGTGATGCTCACGGTTTTCATGCATTACAACGGTGTTGTGCATCATGAATTCTTGCCAGAGCAACAGACAGTCAACAAAATGTATTATGTGAGGATTATGAGACGTTTGCGTGAAGCAATTCCGCAAAAAACCGAATTTGTGGGAAAACAACTCGTGGATTTTGCATCACGATAACGCACCGTCGCACAATGAGATCCTAATTCCCGAGATTTTTGACCAAAAATAATACGAATACTATTCACCAGCCTCCGAATTCATCTGATTTTATACCACCTTGATCAAAAAGTTTTAGGACCAGTCGCCGTATGGCGCTCTCAGTCATTCGAATGAAATTGTTTTTTATTAGGTTTTCACATCTGTCATTAACGTTCCCACCAAATTTCAGCGTCATAGCTTGATATTTGTAAAAGTTATACAGTGTTGAGTACATCTACCTTTGTGCGTGTTTTCGATTTTTTACATATTTGAAAATGGCATCAACTTTGGATCAACGAATTTGCATACAATTTTGCGTGAAAAACGGATTTAACGGTGCGCAGACCTTGGAAATGTTGGAGAAGTGTTTCGGCAACGATACTCTTTCGAGATCAAACGTTTTTCGGTGGCACGAATGCTTCCGAAGAAACCACGTTGTTTTCAGTCGAAAAAGAAGGTGATGCTCACGGTTTTCATGCATCATACAACGGTGTTGTGCATCATGAATTCTTGCCAGAGCAACAGATAGTCAATAAAATGTATTATTTTGGCGTTATGAGACGTTTGCGTGAAGCAATTCGCCAAAAAAGTCCGAATTTGTGGGCAAACAACTCGTGGATTTTGCACCACGATAACGCACCGTCGCGCAATGCGATCCTAATTCCCGAGATTTTGACCAAAAATAATACGAATACTATTCACCAGCCTCCGAATTCACCTGATTTTATACCACCTTGATCAAAAAGTTTTAGGACCAGTCGCCGTATGGCGCTCTCAGTCACTCGAATGAAATTGTTTTTTATTAGGTTGCCACATCTGTCATTAACGTTCCCACCAAATTTCAGCGTCATAGCTTGATATTTGTAAAAGTTATACCGTGTTGAGTACATCTACGTTTGTGCGTGTTTTCGATTTTTTACATATTTAAAAATGGCATCAATTTTGGATCAACGAATTTACATACAATTTTGTGTGAAAAACGGATTTAACGGTGCGCAGACCTTGGAAATATTGGAGAAGTGTTTCGGCAACGATACTCTTTCGAGATCAAACGTTTTTCGGTGGCACGAATGCTTCCGGAGGAACCACGTTGTTTTCAGTCGAAAAAGAAGGTGATGCTCACGGTTTTCATGCATTACAACGGTGTTGTGCATCATAAATTCTTGCCAGTAAAGCAATTCCACAAAAAACCGAATTTGTGGGCAAACAACTCGTGGATTTTGCACCACGATAACGCACCGTCACACAATGCAATCCTTATTCGCGAGTTTTTGACCAAAAATAATACGAATACTATTCACCAGCCTCTGAATTCACCTGATTTAGCTCCCTGCAACTTTTTTCTGTTTAACCGACTTAAAAACCGCTTCGCGGAACGTGTTACAGCACTCAGAAGGATCTTATGGAAAAATCGAAGACGGCTCTGATGGACATACCAAAAATTGAATACCAGCGATGTTTCGATGATTGGATCAAGCGCTGGTATAAGTGCATTACAGTCGATGGGGGGTACTTTGAAGGGGACGATATCAATTATAATGGATAAACTTATACTTTCGATTTTATGAGTAACGTCCTAAAACTTTTTGATCAAGGTGTATTTCCGTCGAAGCTTCGGGGTATGTGTGACGACAAACTTTGTCCAGGCGACGATACCTTGTCGCTCTTTCGACACACACGTTTGCCTTGCGTTCGTCGAAACCTGCGATATGATACGTGTGATCCACTCAGAGGATTCTGTGAACGCTGATTAATGACGTGGCCGGTGAAAGAACATTAAGACAATAACTTTAATGCGGGTCTGCGAAATGTCGTAACGTTAAGTACTGAATTGAACGCGAAATTAAAAATTCCTAATGCGCGCGTTATGGAAAGCACTTAATGTACTGTGCGGAATGTAATGGAATGCGGTGTATACGGTAGGCCTCGTATGTAATTTGCCTGGCATGCTCGGCAATTGTGCAGATGCACGTGAGCATGGATAGTATTCAAATGCCCCTCGTGTAATGGGAATTTGAATCATCGTCACGCGTACCAATTTGTTTTACACGCTTAATTGCTCGACGTGTGTGTCGCACGGGAATCGAGAGATATTGAAGAATCGTGAGAACCCGTTTCAATTGCGGAAGGTGGTAATTATAAAAAAAGTCCTCGTTCAAATCATACTAATTACACCATGACTCGGTTAGAGCGCAATGTACATATTGCAAATGGTAACAGGTACATACATACTAGGGATCATAAAAAATACATCCGAACAATGCTGAATCTATCAAATAGACGATCATTCCATTATTATACTTATAAACAGCTGAAAAGCTAAAGTTTTCGGTAGCTCCCGACATTTGCCGAAAAGAATCGATACTTGAATTGGTAACAAACTCAACGTTTCATTAGCGACAGGTGTTTTTGATTTAGAAATCTCGATTCGGGATCATATCTATCGAACACGTAACACTTGCATGATGCATAGTTAAAAAGAACTAAAAACTAACATTCCTCGTTGCTTCCAAGGATTGCCGCAAACTATCGATTCCTCTATTAACACGTTGACTGTCGTGATGGTCATCGGTGACCAGCGCAAAATGTCTCACGAAAAATTAAAAAAATAGCCAATCGGTAGCATTTATAATTTTCTAAATGCTATTAATATTAAATAGTGATTCAATTCTTTGGTCTCCGATATCTTGGCATTATTTTCATTTTGCACAATGCAATCATATTCTGTAGTACTTCATCAGGTTGCGGTTTTAATATAGTAAAATACGTACGGCAGTCAAAGGTCTCACGAAAAAATGCAAAAAAATACCCAATCGGTAGCATTATAATTTTGTAAATGCAATTGTTATTAAATAGTGATTCAATTCTTTGGTCTCCGATACCTTTGCATTATTTTCATTTTGTGCAATTCAATCATGTTCTGTAGTACTTCATCACGTTGCAGTTTTAATATAGTAAAATACGCACGGCAGTCAAAGGCTCACGAAAAATGCAAAAAATACCCAATCGGTAGCATTTATAATTTTGTAAATGCAATTAATATTAACACATTGACTGCCACGGTGGTCACCGATGACCGGTGCAAAAGATTTGACTAAAAATGCAAAAAAATCACAATGAAGCCTATTTGCAATCTTGTAAAAGCAATTAATATTGGAACGGTGCTTCAATACTTTGGTTTCCAACAACTCTGCGTTACCTTTCTTTTGCACGATTTAATCACACTCTGCAGTATTTTATTCCATCGCGGTTCTAATATAGCAAAATACGCTTGGCAGTCAACGCGTTAAATAGTGATTAAATTCTTTGGTCTCCAATACTTTCGCATTATTTTCATTTTGCACAATGAATCATATTCTCTAGTACTTCATCAGGTTGCAGTTTTAATATAGTAACATAGTCAACGGTGACCGGCGCAAAACGTTTCTCGAAAAATTAAAAAAATACCCAATCGGTAGCATTTATAATTTTGTAAATGCTATTAATATTAAATAGTGATTCAATTCTTTGGTCTTCGATATCTTGGAATTATTTTCATTTTGCACAATTCAATCATATACTGCATTACTTCATCGGGTTGCGGTTTTAATATAGTAGAACACGCACGGCAGTCAACGTGTTAAGACGTCAGCGATTTACTATCCGCCATCCCTTTTTGGGTATCGCGACATTCAATATCTTAAAGAACGTACGCTGCACGCACAATCGAAGAGCATACACGTGGGTTTAAATGTCACCCACGTGACAACTCGGTATCCGATTCCCCTCTCGCTCGCAGCATTTCTTCAAAGCCCTCTCTCGCACTCCTCCGTGCCTCGTCTTTCATTTACCGTAATGACCGACACCACTTTACCTGCCCCACACAATATATTACCACGCTTCTGCGAAGCAGTTTTACGTCACGCGAAGAAAACGAAATGCGCGCGAGATGATTGCGAGTTCATGATAAATTGAGCCCCTTCTTCTTTCAATGCTCGTTAAGAGCTCCTCTCGGCCACAGCTGGCAACAATATTAAGTGAAAGCGTTCTTAGCGAGGCGAGAAATGTGCGTGAGAATAATTCGAATTTTCACGCACGGGCGATGCCACTCGCCGAAGATCCGTGTTCCAGTATTTTTAGATAGCCACGGTGTGCGGCCGCGAGTGTCCGACAATAACGTTAATGAAACAGTGCAAACAGCCTGCCCATACCATCCGTGTAATCTCTATTTGTCGACTTATCGTGCGCGCGTAAGTTCTAAGAATATTTTACAATGTTGCAGCCGGCGGGGGAGGTGATAGACGCGTAAGACAAATCGGGATGTGTGCTCAAATTTGCACCAGACCGCGCGATTTCTAGAAAATGGTTAGAATGGTGTGCAGAAGTTGGACACCTGTTACTTCGGAATCACCGACGGCCTCGTGCCGATTTCCGTTTCATGCGAAGCTCCCCTTGGGCTTAACCTTTCCGCTGCTAATTTAATTTTCGGATCGAACCCGGCAAACAGCGTTTCTATGCCGAGAAGCGACGCCATCGATTTTATTGACGGACCTTCGGGTCCCAGTGAATTAATCCGACATCCACACAACGTCTACATTTCCTATTTATTTCTCCGTGAAGAACACCGAGACCTTTCACGGTCGTGCCACGAATTACAGGCAACGTAATTTGTACACCTATCTGTATACAGTAAAGCGTAATCAAAATTGCATTTTAACTCAGTGACGAAGAAGGTCGAAATTTGCATAGCGATTTGCAGATTTTCTTTGAAACCGTAGATACAACACGCGTTCTACGAAATCGCCGAGTAGAAAGAAAAAGGAAAAAAAAACTAGTTATCGGCAATGCGGTCGGTTATGATTACGTATTCAGTTAGACGTGTGCATAAGGAGACACGTGCTTTTCTCGTGAACCGCCGAGTCGATTTCGCGCACGAGGAAAAAGGACATGAAGCCCCCGCGAACCGTTCCGACCAGGAAAACGGGACGTTGTGCGATCGCGGTGCCTAGGACAACGTGTTAGACAAGCAAATTTGATACAAGGGCGGTCAGTTTATCGCATCTGACGACAGAGGCGATATTTTTCGCGGCCAACGGCGGAACCGACGTTAACGACAGTCTTCGCAAATATTCTCCGGTAATTCGCGTTTGTTTTGACCAACGACCGATTTAGACCAGCGAGCAGATTTAGTTCATTGAGAACTTCATGGAGAGACTTAGAACTTAGATTAGGAGGGAATCGTCGAACGTTTGTGAATGCGTAAAGAGTTCAGTTACCCTAATGGAATTCAGGCGAACCTGAATATGGATACGCGCTGGTAGTTAAATTTAAGTAGTCGTTAAGTTCTGCCGATCAGGAGAAGTGCGAGCGACGATGGGGTCCGAGAAAACGACCTGAAATTCTTTCGCATTGGGAATTCCCGCTGACGCGATAAAATCGTGACCGTAACACGGTGGATTGCACTGTTCGAGGACACGATTACGATGCACACGCGGTTCGTGCCGCTTGACATATGAATTTTGCTGAAGGTAATTCGACGCTCACGGCAAATCGTGCCATTGGTACGCCTTTTTCGAGGATTTTAATTATTTGTCGGGTTACTCGGTAAGCAAATATTCCTACAGACACTTTTATTCATTGCGCGGGGTTCTTACTATTTTATAACAGGATCTGTGCGTTAAATTAATATGTACATATTTAGCTTATTACGATTTCTGAAACTTCATTTTAATATTTTATTGAATTGCAAATGGCGTTAAAAACAATCTTTTGTGGTCAAGAAACTTAAATGTTGGCGTAATTTGTTGAAACCACAAATTGTTATAGCATTACCATTATGGCCAAACTAAGAGAGCGTTGGAATTAAGCATCAAGAAATGAATTAACGAGGAAACCCTGTACAAAATACGCTTGACAGTCAACGTGTTAAATATGATTCATTCTTTGATCTCCGATACCTTCGTTATTTTCATTCTGCACAATTCAATCACATTCTGTAGTACTTCATCGCAATATAGTAACATAGTCTATAGTAAATTGTATATAGCATTACCAATATGAGCAAACTGAGAGAGCGTTGGATTTTAATTATTTGTCGGGTTACTCGGTAAGCAAATATTCCTACAGACACTTTTGTTCATTGCACGGTGTTCTTAGTATTTTGTAACATGATATGTGCGTTAAATAATATGTACATATTTAGTTTATTACGATTTCTGAAACTTCATTTTAATATTTTATTGAATTGCAAATGACGTTAAAAACAATCTTTCGTGCTCAAGAAACTTAAAATTTGGCATAATTTGTTGAAACCACAAATTGTTATAGCATTACCATTATGGCCAAACTGAGAGAGCGTTGGAATTAAGCATCAAGAAATGAATTAGCTCCTAAAGAGGAAACCCTGTACAAAATACGCTTGACAGTCAACGTGTTAAATAGTGATTCAATTCTTTGATCTCCGATACCTTCGCATTATTTTCATTCTGCACAATTCAATCACATTCTGTAGTACTTCATCGGGTTGCAGTTTTAATATAGTAACATAGTCTATAGTAAATTGTATATAGCATTACCACTATGGACAAACTGAGAGAGCGTTGGATTTTAATTATTTGTCGGGTTACTCGGGAAGCAAATATTCCTACAGACACTTTTGTTCATTGCACGGTGTTCTTAGTATTTTGTAACATGATATGTGCGTTAAATAATATGTACATATTTAGTTTATTACGATTTCTGAAACTTCATTTTAATATTTTATTGAATTGCAAATGACGTTAAAAACAATCTTTTGTGCTCAAGAAACTTAAAATTTGGCATAATTTGTTGAAACCACAAATTGTTATAGCATTACCATTATGGCCAAACTGAGAGAGCGTTAGAGTTAAGCATCAAGAAATGAATTAACTCCTAAAGAGGAAACCCTGTACAAAATACGCTTGACAGTCAACGTGTTAAATAGTGATTCAATTCTTTGATCTCCGATACCTTCGCATTATTTTCATTCTGCACAATTCAATCACATTCTGTAGTACTTCATCGGGTTGCAGTTTTAATATAGTAACATAGTCTATAGTAAATTGTATATAGCATTACCACTATGGACAAACTGAGAGAGCGTTGGATTTTAATTATTTGTCGGGTTACTCGGGAAGCAAATATTCCTACAGATACTTTTATTCATTGCTCGGGGTTCTTACTATTTTATAACAGGATCTATGCGTTAAATAATATGTACATATTTAGCTTATTACGATTTCTGAAACTTCATTTTAATATTTTATTGAATTGCAAATGGCGTTAAAAACAATCTTTCGTGCTCAAGAAACTTAAAATTTGGCATAATTTGTTGAAACCACAAATTGTTATAGCATTACCATTATGGCCAAACTGAGAGAGCGTTGGAATTAAGCATCAAGAAATGAATTAACTCCTAAAGAGGAAACCCTGTACAAAATACGCTTGACAGTCAACGTGTTAAATAGTGATTCAATTCTTTGATCTCCGATACCTTCGCATTATTTTCATTCTGCACAATTCAATCACATTCTGTAGTACTTCATCGGGTTGCAGTTTCAATATAGTAACATAGTCTATAGTAAATTGTATATAGCATTACCACTATGACCAAACTGAGAGAGCGTTGGATTTTAATTATTTGTCGGGTTACTCGGGAAGCAAATATTCCTACAGATACTTTTATTCATTGCACGGTGTTCTTAGTATTTTGTAACATGATATGTGCGTTAAATAATATGTACATATTTAGCTTATTACGATTTCTGAAACTTCATTTTAATATTTTTAGAATTGCAAATGGCGTAAAAATCTTTGTGGTCAAGAAACTTAAATTTTGGCGTAATTTGTTGAAACCACAAATTGTTATAGCATTACCATTATGGCCAAACTAAGAGAGCGTTGGAATTAAGCATCAAGAAATGAATTAGCTCCTAAAGAGGAAACCCTGTACAAAATACGCTTGACAGTCAACGTGTTAAATAGTGATTCAATTCTTTGATCTCCGATACCTTCGCATTATTTTCATTCTGCACAATTCAATCACATTCTGTAGTACTTCAACGGGTTGCAGTTTTAATATAGTAACGTAGTCTATAGTAAATTGTATATAGCATTACCATTATGGCCAAACTGAGAGAGCGTTGGAATTAAGCATCAAGAAACAAATTAACACCTGAAGAGGAAACCGTGTACGATTTCTAAACACATAGAGCAAAAATTGTTTTTCGATAAATAAACTAAACAATCAATAGAAAGGCTTCAGTTTATAATAATATTTTATCACATTTCGAGCATAACTTATCAATAAAACGAAGTTATATTTCAGTGGATGACCGGTATTCGTATTGTTGGAACAGTGCAAATCTATGAAGGTTGAGTGTTGAAATAATAATATGCTGATATAAATAATGTTCATTGCTTATTCGAAGCATTTAAATAGCAATAAAATATCCGAATAGTTTCTACTCTATCTTTTATGATCCGCGTTTCAAGTGCCGTCCTCACGATTCAGGAAATTCTTGCGACTAGGAAGCAGTTAAATTACATCACATTGACGACAAGAATAATTATCGGCTTTAATTGCGGTGTCACAAGGAAGCGATGTCTCAACATGATTTGACGCGGTATGTATTATTCCATCAGATAAATATAATCACAAGATGAACAAACGGAGTAATTCCCCGCGACTGACACTTCTTTGATTCGAAAATCCTTTGTACTGTTCGTAACTACTCGGTACTCTTAAAATCTGTTGCCTAACTGTCGACATGTAAGACGTCCGCATGGAACTTGTTACGATTTAAGAGGGTGTCGATATTACGACTAATTTATTGACGTTACCCTAACATCCTCCCAAATTTCATAAGTAGTTTACGTTCCTCGTACATTCCGGCGGCCAGAAATAGCAATGTCCGTTCTAACGAGGATGATCTCTGCGTGGATCTGAGTACACACATTCAAATATCAGTCGATGATTTACAAAATGCGGCCGTCGATCACGTTGAGGTTGCCCGAAACACGATTTCCACGTGTTTTCGGAATTCATCAACGCTGCAGTTGGCCATGCGAATGATGAGGTAAGCACGTTAATCAGGGCTGAATTTCCCGGGGACGCATCGTGCGTAACGTTAAAATCGGAACGCGTGTCTGCCAATAGCCGAAAATAGTCTCCAAACACGTCCAGTCGGTTCGAATCGTCATTAAGGGGTTATGCCTACTTGGGTTGGTGAAAAAAATCGACTTTATTTATTGCATTTTCTTAATGTATATCATTTTAAGAATATTTCTCAAAAGTACATAAGAATCGGAGCACACGTTCAAAAATTATAAGCGTTTATCTGGAGCGCTACTTTGTTTGATTAGTAAAGAGACTTTGAAAACTTGAAACTTTAAACGCGATTATCTCGAAACTGTGTTTTTAAAAAATTATAAGCATTATCGGTTGCGGAGATTGAAACTTTAAACGCGATTATCTCAAAAAAACTAGTTCACCGATCGGACTCTAATTTTATATACTTATTTGTCATTACAATAGGCAGGGCCTGAACGAAGGATTTTTTATTTCGGTAATAAAAAAAAAAGTTACAGCATAAAAACGATAGTTAGACCACCTCAAAAGACGGATTTTTTCGTAAAATTGCTGCCATTCTTGTAAAAATTAAAATTTTCCAAAATCCTTCGTTCAGGCCCTGCCTATTGTAATGACAAATAAGTATATAAAATTAGAGTCCGATTGGTGAAGTAGTTTTTGAGAAATCGTGGTCACCGCAAGTGATGAAAATAAACGGAAGCTCTAGGAGAAGAGCTATATTTCCTCCATTTTTTAATATTTTTTTATAAAAAAATTTATACAAGTACCACTAAATACGTACTTTTTGGTAGTATTTTGCGAATTTTAATTAATACTCACTAAAACGGCAAAAAAAAATCTTGAAAATCATGTAAGTTCGCCGATCCCAAATAGGCATAACCCCTTAAGGAATCGGCGAAATTACATGATTTTCAAGATTTCTTTTTGCCATTTTAGTGAGTACTAATTAAAAATCGCAAAGTACTACAAAAAAATACGTGTTTAGTGGTACTTGTATAAATTTTTTTATAAGAAAATATTAAAAAATGGAGGAAATATAGCTCTTTTGTGTATGATTAGTAAAGAGCTTGAAACTTTAAACGCGATTATCTCGAAACTGTGTTTTTAAAAACATACGGTTGCGGTGACCACGGTTTCTCAAAACCTACTTCACCGATCGGACTCTAATTTTATATACTTATTTGTCATTTCAATAGGCAGGGCCTGAACGAAGGATTTTTTATTTCGGTAATAAAAAAAAAGTTACAACATAAAAACGACAGTTAGACCACCTCAAAAGACGGATTTTTTCGTAAAATTGCTGCCATTCTTGTAAAAATTTAAATTTTTCAAAATCCTTCGTTCAGGCCCTGCCTATTGTAATGACAAATAAGTATATAAAATTAGAGTCCGATCGGTGAAGTAGTTTTTGAGAAATCGTGGTCACCGCGAGTGATGAAAATAAACGGAAGCTCTAGGAGAAGAGCTATATTTCCTCAATTTTTTAATATTTTCTTATAAAAAAATTTATACAAGTACCACTAAATACGTACTTTTTGGTAGTATTTTGCGAATTTTAATTAGTACTCACTAAAACGGCAAAAAAAAATCTTGAAAATCATGTCATTTCGCCGATCCCAAGTAGGCATAACCCCTTAAAGATCCGCGTTGATAATCGCTCGTCGAAATCGTCGCAAGCTTTCGGATTAGTTCGCGAACGCAGCGCGAGGATATTTCTCTAATCTTTCGTCTCTTTTACGCCGACGGATTCGTTTATCGTGTTATCGGTCACGCGTACGCATTATCACAAGTCGAACGCGTCTGTCCCTCTCTGTCTTTCTCGACACGGGACTATTGAGAACGTCCGGCGGCTGGAAACGTATGATAAACGTCTCCTCCCCAGCGGGTATCAGCTTCACATGAAGATCGGGAGCTATGAGTTACTATCAACGCGACCAAATGAATCCTTAGATCCGCCGCCTCAAGTGGATTGCCGATTGATCATTGTCAATCAATGACTAAACTTTGAACATCGGCGATGATATACGGCGTAGTATCATTTTTTCTAACCACTTCGAATATCCTCATACACGTTCTACGCAACTGTCGTATTGACCAATACTACGGGGACAACTCAGCGACTTCCGCGATGCAAACAAATCAAGTACGAAGCGATAACCAATCAGGGGATACGTAGATATTTAGCAATTGCTACAGCTGATTATCACGAAATTGTACTAATATCCTGCGGTATATATATCTCACGAACATACTATCAGCGTGAACTTGCTGGTGATCAGTGTGGCTTTCAGAGTCAGAGGTTTATTCGAAAGGATGCCAGAATTAGGCATGTGACACAATCACCCATATTCCCCTACACGTTACTCAACTAATGCTTAAAGACGGACAAGAGAATTGGGTAATGTTCCACCGTATACGATTGTCAGATAAAATTCGTTTACCTAGAACTCCTTACGTGTTCATGAATACTGAACGTCGCGACTGCGAATCGCTACTCGCCAGCGAACCGCATGGATAACGTGCTTTAATGTAAACGGTCGAAATAAATCGGCAACTACTTCCGTCCCGAATCATTCCATTCATCAATGCCAAGCGTCGACCTTTACGCACAACTCAGCCGCCAATGCACGACGCCGAAGAAGAAGAGCACGACGTCGACGACGATGCTAGGCGCTACCGTCATCCTATTTTTCCCCGCCGTTGCCTGTCGCCCGAAGATACATTTGGAAGAGCTCCAATGCCCTCACTGCCACTGCCAAAGGTGATATTACATCCCAATCGTGCGATTCTTACGTACAGACGAGTCGTTGAAAATTTGCATAACTGTCAATAGTCCCCTTCGAGATGTACAGGCGGTAAAAATCGAACGATTGCAGAAATATTGAAACGATCGTATGAGATAGTTCGTCGGTCAGCTGCCAAAGATTTTATGACGTCGCCGAACATTCGACAAGCGGACGCGCGCGTGTGTTTGATTTGGTCGCGAGTATTTTGGGCGAGTCTCCAGCGTGCAGTCGCGGTCCCGATGTCGAAATCTTTGTCAAAAGAGCCGCTGTTCCCTCGTGCGGTAGCGTGACATCAAAATTCGTGACGTGGCCCGGAGCATCTAAATTCTCTACTTCCTAGCATTAATGTCCACCCACCCAACTGGGACCTAAGCACCGAGAACCTCTGCGTCTACGGACTGTCGTCTAATCCAAGGCCTGGCTGCTGAATTTTATATGCCTAATAGGCATTAACAGATATCAATTTCGTCGTCGCATACGCCTTGTACAGTAGAAGCATGCATGTTAATAACGGACGCTATGGATATGAAGCTATGCCACACCGGTCGCTCAATTAATTATTCATTTGCTCAACATAATAGAAACGAACCCCTCTCAAAACGAGTTTGCGAAAATTGTACTGGGTAATATGCGATTCGAGGTTCAATTGACCCGCTTGTCCACGTTTGTTGGTTAAGCGAGGCAACCTAACCTCGGAATCTCCAAGTTTAACCTAGAAACTCGTGGCGTAACCTGATGTTGTGAATGTTTACACGAGTGCCTAATTGTTGAGAGTATTATGTACGCAACGTATACATTACTTGTCACGGGTATCGTCAAAGTACTCGACAAGGCAGGCGATCGTCATTGCGCGATGTTTACATTACATCGGAAGCGTTCAGTTTTAATTTTTTATCTCCCGTTACCCAGCCGGCCTTCCAAAGCGCTAATTGCCGCTGTCGCAGTTTTGCACGCGTATCTCGCCAATCGAGGTGGCCGTTCCTAAAGCGGCGTACGAGTTATAGAATATAGCCGAACTCGTTTGAAGACCGTATTCCTTCGTCGCGACGAAGATTTCGAACGGCACAGAGACAATGAAAGCGAATAGGGGACTGTGTCTTACCCGCGTTGAAGTTTCTCCTCCCACTTCCGGATTATCGTTAAGACTTCCCAGTTCACTCCTGAAGGGCATCTCTCTGGCGCGACTCGACTTACGATTGAACCCGATCTAAGTTCACCGTTCTATAATTCGATTCTCCCGTGAACCGTTGCGTTCCCTTAACGACGACGCGCGGAACTGCACGGCTTCGTCCTTCGAATTTTCCCTACTTTCCGATAATACCGATAGAGGGGTCGTGCCCTTGCAGCGGAATGAAGTTGCATCGGATCGTGACCTAACTCCCCCCTAATTTGAATCCGTCATTTCGAATTTTCGCGCGTACCAGTGCACGCGTATACATACGTAGGTACGCATACGCACACGCACACGGTCATGTTTCCCGAAATAGCGTCGGCACAAGTACGCGCGCGGGCAAAAATAAAATGAACGCCAACCTTGACGCTGGTTACCTCGATTCTCAGAGATGCGCCTCGTGGACCTCATTAAAACCCAACCTGCGAACGGCAGGATTCGGACGTGGAGAGATGAGAACGTTCATCCGAACCGGTCGGGCGACCCCTCGCAGGCGGTGTTTTTAAAATCGTACAATCCTCATAACTGATAGCAGCGACTTACCCCATTTCTTGCCCGTGTGACCGCAGTACGTGCCCTCGGTGGGGTTGTAGATGCCGTCCCGTAATATCTCCCATCGTGTCCTGGTGTCGGGCACTCGCATGTAATCGAACTCGTAGGTACCATTCTGCACTTGTTTGCCGGGCACACTCATCGCGACCGTCAACAATTGATAGAAGAAGAAAGGAGAAAGGGGGCGAGCGAAAGAGAGAGAGAAAGAGAGAGTCGAAAAAGAGTGGGAACTGTGGGAGTGTAGACAGAGAGTGCCACTCAATCGGGCAGACGACGGCGAAAGGAACGACCGGACGTCCACACGTCTATTCCCTACGTCCCGAGTCCGAATGGAGGATGGATGAACTGCGGCACTTGCTACCTCACTGCTCTCTCGATATCCGCGCGGATACGCGGCTCCTCTAAGGCTGTCTCTTCCTTCTTCACTCTTCTGCGACCAGTCGAATCCGCGATTTAACTCGACGCGCGACGGCCCCGAGGGAAGAAGGCACTCTCAGACCGAGTGAGACGAACGGATAGACGGATAGCGGCTGAGGGAGGGAGAGGAGAGTCGAGAGTGTCGGACAGAGTGACGGAGAAAGAGTGAAGAGAGGGGATAGAGGGACAGAGAAGAGAGAGAGAGGGAGAGAGAAAGAAAGAGAGAGAGGGAAAGAGAGAGAGGGAAAGAGAGAGAAAAAGATACACACACGGAAGACGATCCAGCCAGTTACCAGACTCTGCTCGTGGCGAGCTGAGAGAGCTAACTAACTGACTGCAAGCCAGGCGAGTTGTACGTAGGCAGCCAGACACTAGTGACGATCGCCGCGACTCACACGAATGTCTATCGCCAATGTACACGCCCACGCACGTGTGAGTGTTAGCTTTGAGAACCGCGAAAGCACGCGCGAGGTGAGCAAGGTGAAGTGGGTTGAATATCGAAGTCAGGCGGCCGTCGCGCAATCTACCGGCGCCTTTGGGCCAACTTTTGCGAATTTGGTCGCGTGCCAGCGGAGGAGCACGCTGCTTTATCAGGGGAGATGATGGATTTTCGAATTACTTTTGGCGATTTAGATATAGCAAAATTTATGTCGGAATTTGGCGAGTGCGAAGTCCCAAAGAGGTAAAGGGGGAGGCCCAGTGGTTTTTGTGTATTAAGAAGTTTTTAATCACATATTGTATTTGGTTCAACTACAGAAAGAGAGGCGGTAGAAAAAATCAAAGGTGACTGCATTCAAGTTACCGAAATATAGCAGATTTCTTTAGCAAGGAGTCAATTCGTATGTGAGATCAATTTGAAGCTTAAGCAATGAGAAAACACAGCGTATGGATTATCAAACATATCATTACTTTAGGTCTACTTATAATACAGAAGATACAAGGTACAGCGGACGAAGAAATTACTCGGGAAGAAAGTCTTCGGTTGCCTACTACACGTCATATATTTTCTGGTATTCCCAGGTTTTACCTACTGCACCACTTTGCATCTTAGCCATTAACTCCAGCATCTTCGATGTCACCTCACAATCTAGCCACTTGTACATTTTGACAATGAATCGAACAATTTCACGGGAAATCGTTGCCGAAGACACTCTGAATGACATTTTAGTTATCTCACCGTTATCGCGACCGGGCTAATCCATTTTGTGACCCCTCAGATACAACGTTAGCACATTGCGGCAAAGCCTTTTATGCCGCTTATCGAGAACGTTAATTGTCTTCTCTCGCATTGCGATGACGAATGATCCTGTTGTTTTTAAACGGCGGAGACTGCATGGAATTGCATTCTCTGCCTTTCAGCGAGTTTCGATTCTTCGTCGCTCGGATAGATGTAGTAGACGGACGAAGGTGTTCGGAGACGTTTAATGTATCGTGGCGTTTTTTTTCATGCAAGGCAATATGTAAATAACAGGAAAGTCACTATTGCGGCCTTGGGACTACGGCAAAAGATTATCGTTGCCGGAGGCAATGCCGACCAGTGGAATGGCAGAAAAACGACAGTGTGTGACGTACGAAAGCGTGTTACACGATTCGACCGCCTCCGTACTTAACGCATTCCACGCAGAGCGAGAATTGTCAGGGTACACGGAGAAGAATCGCGCGACTCTCGATGAGATATAACAGGTGCTCGTCTTTGAGGAAGTCTTTGTTGGTCCAATGAGAAATCGTCCGATAATGGCCTCTTAGAACACGTCTACGCCTTTAATAGTGCATCTGAATAAATTGATATTTACACTTGTTATGACATTTCTGCACTTGAAGTCGTCCGAAGGTTAATAATTGTTTTTTGGTAATATGCACGTATCGATGCGTACGTCACAACGCATTATTTAGAAGACATAATTCTATTGTCATTGCAGTGCAGTTGACATAAAAACTATACGTAAAAACTGGAATCAACTATTCAAGCAACAGTTTCAATTTTTGGTCAATACCTATGATAATTGGTACCCGCAGTACAACACGATCAAGAATGTACATTAAAATAAAAATAGATAGAAAATATTCCAGTTGGCAATATCGCCCGAATTCTTATCGAGACGTGATCTAACCACAGATCTGTTAGCAGCTTCCTCGGATTAGTGCACTCAGTTAAAATTACACTTTAATTTAGGACGCAATCTATGCTGGATACAGTAATGTTTATGAAGCACCGAATCTGTATCGGGAGTAAAGCCACACGGAAACGTTGCAGTCTTTTGCTTTCGGCCTCAGACAACCATTAACGTAATTACATTCCGATTCTTTCTTCTACCTCTTCCTGACAGGATCAACTGGCAAGCAGGTATTGAGGTTTTTATCTCACAATCAGAGAATGTTCTTCGTTGGCGGTGATTGCAGGCTGACAAGGTCACACTGTTTCACGTAGATCTTATGACGTGCGCCGAGCGCAGCTTAAGTCATGCGTTATCGCGATTTCATCCACTAATCTGCAGGAAGCTGCGGTTATCAAAGTTACATATTATCTCATACAGTTTCTAGACCGAGCCTTCCTTAATAACAGAACACTATTGGAAATAGCGTCGCGAAATTTCCGGCACTTGTCATGGCATTTATTAGCATATGGAGATTTGCAAAACTGTCGATCATGATTAGTTCCACTTACTTTAGATATGTTTTAATTTAATACAAGGTATATAAACGAACTTGTAACAAGGTATATAAACGAAAGAGCGCATGTTAGTAACAAAAATGATATAATGAAAAACACTAAACGCAGATAAGGAATGGAAGGCGATTACCTAATAGATATAATTGATTTGCACTCGATTGTTTCACTTGCTAACAAAAAGCAACTGTGTCAATACGTTACGCCGAGAAACGTTCTGGCAATGTGCTTTATAGTCTCTTATAGTCTGTTCACCACTTGACGACATACCCACACGGTGACAACTAATGTTCTTGCCTGACAAAGGCGACGTACCTTTAAATCTCATGAGCGCTGATGAACGAACTCGTGTTTTTAATTGACCGTTTATCACTAGCGGGGATATCGATCGATTATCGGGACGCAAGGGTCCCGTCTTATCGTTCAAATGACGTCCCGATTTGCATCGCGAGATTTCAAGGTTACAATTTTACAACTGACAGCTCGTATTTTTTTCTTTAACCCGAGAGATAAGTTAACGGTTCGTTCAAAATCCGCCACGAGACTTATCTAGATTAAGGATTTGCAAGTGCAGTTGTATGATTTTATCAGACTCGACCCGCACTATCTTTTAAAGAAGTTCTGCGGAAGTAATCACGTATGTCATACCGTGTTGTTTCTGAGATCCAGAATCTCAGTACCAAATGGTAGTAACAACAGTCTCTTCGGGGTTGCAATAAATAGGATCAGTTATCTGCAAAGGAATAAACATTCAATAATCCCAGTTATCGGGCAACAATCGCACCTGGATACCGCCATTAAATCTTAATCAACGTCGAAACGCTTTAAGTCCGGGCTCACCGATCATTATTTGAAAATCCAGGGTATAATCCGAATCCTGAACGATGTTATGTGCCCACAGAGTACACTCCATAGTCACTAATCTGCTTGCTGCAAAGTAATTGTCTCATAAAGTCAATTGCTCGATCGCACGTAGGTATCGGAACGAGGCGATAGTTACTGACGTGTCAAATTTTTAAATCGGACCGCCACTATTGGCGAAAGATAATTTGGCTGGCCGGTAAACGGGAAGTACTGGACCGGAAATCCGGGACTGGGGATGTACTCAATTTCGCCGACGTGCTCTTTGTCGACGTTTTGAGCGCCGTTGCAAGATACCCAAACCCGATACTGTAACGAAACGAATAGATAGCGTAATGCGAAATCGAAAAGTGTGCGTCAATTGAGATGCACTCGCTCGTTAACGGCCGCATACCTTGCTTGTTGACCTGATAGCATCTTTCAGAGATTGCGGCATGTTTGCCGGCAACTCTGATGATTGATTGTAGTAGACTGGCATCCAGTCGAATCTCTGGCAACGAATCGTGACATTATTAACGGAATTGGTAAGATCCGAGCGCGCGTGTCGGCTACATAAAAACGTAGTAAGCCGTTACTTTGTTGAATTTCAAAAGAACGCAAGGAGTCAAGGGTTCAGCGTATCCGTACGGCGGTATACTGCAGTTGCCTAATGTCTTTATATCGAAGAAACATGGCTTGTCGCTGAGTTTTGTTCGGAATTTTCCGTCTGGACATGTCAAGTCGAAGTAGGAGATATTCTTCTTATATTCTGCGTAAAAGAGGAAACATCAGTGTTACCTAATAAAACATACATTGTTAACACATTGACTGCCAAGCGTATTTTGCATCGTTCCAATTCCAATTGCTTTTACAAGAATGCAAATAGGTTTCATTGCGAATTTGTTGCATTTCTAGTAAAATATTTTGCGCTGCTCACCGCGTATTTTGCTATGTTAAAACTGCGATGCGATGAAATACTGCAGAGTATGATTATATCGTGTAAAATTTTGATACAACAGAGTTATTAGAAGCGAAAGTATTGAAGCACAATTCCAATATCAATTACTTTTACAAGATTGCAAATAGGCTTCATTGCGAATTTGTTGCATTTGTAGTAAAATATTCTGCACCGGACACCGCGTATTTTGCTATGTTAGAACCGCGTTGCGATGAAATATATGATCATACTCTGCAATATTTCATTGCAGCGCGGTGTTAATATAATATAACATAGAATATGATATCTTACTATGTTAGAACCGCGATCCAATGCAATATATGATTGTATTTTGCAATATTTCATTGCATCGCAGTTCTAATATAGTATAACATAGTATATAGTATTTTACTATGCTAGAACCGCGATGCAATTAAATATATGATCATACTCTGTAGTATTTCATTGCATCGCGGTTCTAACATAGTAAAATACTATATACTATGTTATAATATGTTAGAACCGCGATGCAATGAAATATATCATCATACTCTGCAATATTTCATTGCATCGCGGTTCTAATATAGGATAACATAGTATATAGTATTTTACTATGTTAGAACCGGATGCGATGAAATACTGCAGAGTATGATTATATCGTGCAAAATTTTAGTAACGCAGAGTTATTGGAAGCCAAAGTATTGAAGCAGCGTTCCAATATCAATTCCTTTTACAAGATTGCAAATAGGCTTTATTGCAAATTGTTTGCGTTTTTAGTAAAATCTTTTGCGCCGGTCACCGGTGGCCACCGTGGCAGTCAACGTGTTAACTCTTTGAAGCACAGGATTTCAGACCAAAAATTGACCCATGTTGCACAGGAATTTTATCGGATTTTAAATGAAACAAAATTGGTATATTTTTATTAATAACGGTATAATATCATGTAAAAACATAACAAAATAGTAATGGTTAATTAAATTTGTTGGTATTGGGCGCGGCTTAAATAGTCCCACCGTGCCACATAGGTTTATGAATGGTACTTGTTAAAACACATATTTTTTCCTAAGCATAGGGGCACTTTGCACACAGTACAAGACCAGAGTGTGCGAACTTCCTTTTTTTTGGACTACAAAGTGCATATCGTTTACGAGACGAACGTTTTGGTAAATGTTTTGAATCTCGCTTTCTTATTTCTATTGAAACGTTAGGTTTGTGTTTACGTATTTGCATTGATAATGAGTTTTTGGTACATTTAGTTGTGTGCTATGATTTATAAATGTTTGACTAATAAATCCTTCGGTACATTGACCTTTAAATGCTTTTAATGTGATTGTTTTACCCAATTTTTTATATAAAATATATGCATTAACAACACAGGAGTCAAGGAAATAAAACAGTATGCGGTGCCACCATTTTTTACTGCGACGATCAAGGTTGTAATTAAACATTAATTGATCAAATTTATCCACTGCATTCACATTATCATTATAATCCGCGATCAAAGAAGGACAAACATAAACAATTAAGAAAAATTATTTTTTTGTGTTACTCCACAAGTTGCATGGTGGGACAAATAAAATCCCACCATACTTTCATCATTTGCAAACAAATTTAACCATTTATTTTTATTATAAAGCTCGTTACTCGCTTGTAAAGAACGAATTTTTATAAAAATTAACTTATCTCTGCGATTTTTTACATGAAACTAAGAAAAAAATGTTAGTGCAGTAAACCTTCTGCTTATAACAATTGGTCAACCGGTAATTGTGTGTTGAATGTTGCCAACACAAGGAATACATTTGTAACATTGTTGGAAGTTATTACCAACTACTTTACGTAAGTAAGACGAAATATAACCCTATGCACATGCAGCTACTGCAAGATTTCGAGCTGGGACTAAAAATGTCCCACCATGCCGTGAAATACATCAAAAACGTGGGACACTTTTAATCCCCCCGTGCTTCAAAGAGTTAATATGACGCGTATAATTTTGAATACCTTGAAGAAAATCTGTCAATGCGTCGACATATCGTTTCGGTCGAGCAACATTACTTGTTCCGTTCACCCAAATGACAGGAGATGTGGTTGACAAAAGAATATGTGGTTTAAAACCGATTCCTAAAAGATGAAATTGTCTGTGTTGAATCAGCGCATTTGGAACTTTGTAAATCCTCGGGAAATCGGTATGAGACCTGGACTCCCAAAATCCAAAGACCGAAACGACGGAAAACTGCTATCGAATAAACCTCTCCCTGAGATCGAGCTGTGTTGGAAAAACGGTTTCTCCAACTTCGAAACATGAAGCACGCTGATCGTTAGTTGGAGGGCGAAAATTAGACCCAGAACTCCGAAGAACACTATGTAAAAGCAGCATACCTGAACTAATAAAGAATATTTTGTAACTTTTCTAATTACGCATAGTTATTAAGCGGCTGATATAGGTTACGAAACTTGTAATCTTTACCCCATTCTTTGGCAGTTCGATCGAGAAACGTCTTTCTATCAGGATTGTAGATAAATCGTAGGAAATTTTTGAACGGACCTAGGTCAGGTTGTGGCTTTCTGCTTTCGTAATAAGCATCATCGTGCCTAATATTCATTTTCAGATATTTCTGTAATTATTTCACCGTTTTACTACTGCTTCTCGTAATTTGTGCAACGATTTATGACGTCTGTTCGTTCTGAATATAGCAGTTATCGAATTTTTTAACAATATGTACATACACTGTAGTTATTTTTCAATCTTCAAAATGAAAAGTAATTTCTTTGGTTAATCTTTCTATCAGGATTGTAGATAAATCGTAGGAAATTTTTGAACGGACCTAGGTCAGGTTGAGGCTTTCTGCTTTCGTAATAAGCATCATCGTGTCTAATATTCATTTTCAGATATTTCTGTAATTATTTCACCGTTCTACTACTGCTTCTCGTAATTTGTGCAACGATTTATGACGTCTGTTCGTTCTGAATATAGCAGTTATCGAATTTTTTAACAATATATACATACACTGTGGTTATTTTTATATCTTAAAAATGAAAAGTAATTTCTTTGGTTAAGAAATCTATTCGATTGATCCAGTAATGGACGAACTGAACATATCGCGTTTACGCCCCCTGGACTGTGATTAACTGAAACAACCATGATATAGTTTAGAAGAATAAAGAAAACAATTTATTTGAAAAATATTTTGGGTAATCATAAAGGTAAAATGATTGTGAAAATTCGTGATTCAGATGTTTATTGTTACATGGTACAGCTCTCAGAAATATACATCATTCGTATGAAATTACAATTTCATGCGATAAAGTTGACTAAATATGACAATTTGCATATGACGGTATGATTATCATACGTTGTAACATACATTCTCAACATAACATTCTCTATAATAATACATTGTATTCTGCGTACATTGTTGAACATTTCAAAATGGTATATAGTTTAACAAGCGCACTCACACGTGCAGCATTGGCGTAGAACATTGTGAGTATTATATTATGATACACATCTCCCCAAGCGATCTATATGAATACCACAGTCACAGTACAGCTAAACAATCATTCTGTGAAACTGCAGGTATCGAGAGCACGGAATGATTATGAGTAATTCTTATTCTAGAGAGTTCAGCATTAGCAGTTGTTTCAGTACTTTGGTTTGACTCGTCTCTCTGATTTCGCCTGCCAGGAACATTTCATCCACGACGGTGTAGACCTTGTAAAAGTTGAAGACCAAGTCTAACTCGCACACGTTGTGGAAATATTCGTTCAAGACTTCGACAAAATTATGAATGGCCTCTAGGTAGCAGAGGTTATTGTCGTTTACGTCCACGCATATACAGAAGTACAGACCAGCGTATCTTCTGTAGACTATTTTAAAATTGCGAAATTCGACAAAATTGGTGTGCTTCGCATCTCTCACTGTAACCACAGCGTGGACTTCCTCTATCAACTTTTGCTTCTCGTCATCGTCAAAGTTCATGTACCACTTGGCCAATCTGGTCTTACCCGCTCTGTTCTGAATGAGGATAAAGCGTATCATTTTTGTGCCTATTTACTCCGTCGTTTTCCAAGGTAGAAGTGTCGTTAAATTTCCGTTTACGTTTTTTGATCATAAATAGTGACCATTCAGGTTCTGTTGACCCACTGTCTTATAATATTATGAGCATCTTGAGCTATTGCTGTTAGAGATTCTGTTGCACGGAGATTCTTCAAGACGGTGAGATCTTCTTTCTGAGTTAAGTTTACTGATACTTTAACGTACTTTCTCGTTTTTCTTACAGAAACTGCACTAAGTGACACTTCTGGTACTCCTCGCTGTCACCAGTGCTAGTTTCATTCCATTTTCATCCTACGGGTAATACAGACAAGATAGCGCAGAGGTCACATTCGTACAGATTAGACACGAGTTCAGTCGCCATCTATTGAGAACGTACTAATACTATAAGTGCAACTACCGACGTCATTTTCTATTACAAGACACGATTACTTATAGATTTCAAGTAAGTTACTCTACATAAGTATTCATAATATATTCTAACAAAGCATCGAACAATTCAGCAAAAGTCATAATACATAAAGAGTAACAGAAAGAAACACTTGCTTCAGTAGTTTTAGTAACGATACTCCAGAGGGTGTTCCAGTAAGTTAGAAATTCAGTACGTTATTGGTACGCAAGAAAAATAATTTCCACCTGCACCATACAATTTTTATTTTCAAAAACATTGCTAACAGCCATCGTAACCGAATATAGATACTAAATATTCAGAGGAGCGATCAAAAAGTGGTTTAATTACCCGCCAAAACGTCTGACTTCACAGATGACCCACACAAAGAAACCGTAAGTTGGAAATTCAATACGTTATTGGTACTAAAGAAAAATAATTTACACCTGCACCATACAATTTTTATTTTCAAAAACATTGCTAACAGCCATCGTAACCGAATATACTAAATATTCAGACGAACGATCAAAAAGTGGTTTAATTACCCGCCAAAACGTCTGACTTCACAGATGACCCACACAAAGAAGCCGTAAGTTAGAAATTCAGTACGTTATTGGTACACCACCTGCAATACAATTTTTATTTTCAAAAACATTGCTCGTAACCGAATATATTAAATATTCAGACGAACGATCAAAAAGTGGTTTAATTACCCGCCAAAACGTCTGATTTCACATATAACCCACACAAAGCCGCAAGTTAGAAATTCAGCACGTTATTGGTACTAAAGAAAAATAATTTACACCTGCACCATACAATTTTTATTTTCAAAAACATTGCTAACAGCCATCGTAACCGAATATAGAAATATTCAGAGGAGCGATAAAAAGTATTCAAAACGCCTGATAAGATACCCACACAAAGAAGTTCAGTACGTTATTGGTACTAAAGAAAAATAATTTACACCTGCACCATACAATCTTTATTTTCAAAAACATTGCTAACAGCCATCGTAACCGAATATACTAAATATTCAAACGAACGATCAAAGTGGTTTAATTACCCGCCAAAACGTCTGACTTCACACATAACCCACACAAAGCAGCCGTAAGTTAGAAATTTAGTACGTTATTGGTACTAAAGAAAAATAATTTACACCTGCACCATACAATTTTTATTTTCAAAAACATTGCTAACAGCCATCGTAACCGAATATAGATACTAAATATTCAGAGGAGCGATCAGAAAGTGGTTTAATTACCCGCCGAAACGTCTGATTTCACATATAACCCACACAAAGCCACAAGTTAGAAATTCAGTACGTTATTGGTACTAAAGAAAAATAATTTACACCTGCACCATACAATTTTTATTTCAAAAACATTGCTAACAGCCATCGTAACCGAATATAGATACTAAATATTCAGAGGAGCGATCAGAAAGTGGTTTAATTACTCGCCAAAACGTCTGATTTCACACATAACCCACACAAAGTCGCAAGTTAGAAATTCAGTACGTTATTGGTACTAAAGAAAAATAATTTACACTTGCACCATACAATTTTTATTTTCAAAAACATTGCTAACAGCCATCGTAACCGAATATATTAAATATTCAGACGAACGATCAAAAAGTAGTTTAATTACCCGCCGAAACGTCTGACTTCACATATAACCCACACAAAGCAGCCGTAAGTTAGAAATTCAGTACGTTATTGGTACGCAAGAAAAATAATTTCCACCTGCCCCGTACAATTTTTATGTTCAAAAACATTGCTAACAGCCATCGTAACCGAATATAGATACTAAATATTCAGACGAACGACCAGAAAGTGATTTAATTACCCGCCAAAACGTCCGATTTCACAGCTGACCCACACAAAGAAGCCGCAAGTTAGAAATTCAGTACGTTATTGGTACTAAAGAAAAATAATTTACACCTGCACCATACAATTTTTATTTTCAAAAACACTGCTAACAGCCATCGTAACCGAATATAGATACTAAATATTCAACCGTAAGTTAGAAATTCACTACGTTATTGGTACGCAAGAAAAATAATTTCCACCTGCCCCGTACAATTTTTATTTTCAAAAACACTGCTAACAGCCATCGTAACCGAATATAGATACTAAATATTCAGACGAACGATCAAACTGGTTTAATTACCCGCCAAAACGTCTGACTTCACACACAACCCACACAAAGCCGCAAGCCACCGCTCATATTTTTACAGATTTCATCATCGCCGTGTCCATCCGCCAACGTCTTCCCAACTGCCCTTGATACACCCCGGTAGAAAACCCCGCCCACTCATTCGGCACCGTTCCATCTCGTTATCTTCGCGATTGCCCCTATCAGCAGATAAAATTATCTGACCGCGTGGGCTCATCTCTCCGACCAGTTCTGTGCTTCTCCGCTTCGCCCGTCTACCCTTCTATACACCGCATACCCACAGCCCAGGACCCCCAGTAGATGGCGCCAGGAAGGCGTCGGTGTCCGAAAACCGGGAGACCGCAGTTGCTCTCGAAGGAACGCGATACGCGGATGTGCGAGCGATCTACCTCGATATATTCCTTGCCCTCGCGACGGATCGTCCTGAGCAGAAAAGTCGCCCAGCCGCGGAACCCATTCGCGTCACAACCCCTTCGTCGAAGAAGGTAAGCCCGACATAAATCCGCACTGAGCCCGCGAGACCTCAACCCCGTCGCTCTTCCACGTTCGATATACAGTGGGCCCAATATACGTGTCAGTGGCGGCTAGTTGCCAATTGCCAGTGCGTGTGCGTGCACTGCGTTCGGTCCGCGGGAGAAAAAGTGCGTGTGAAGTACAGGGGGCAAGGTAGAAGGCGGAAGAAGAGAGAAGGAAGTGTGCACCGTTCGTTCGCCCTGTCTAGTTCTTTCTCGCTCCCTATCTCTTTCTCTCTCGGTCTCGCACCGCGGTTGAATCCGTCGATCTCGGAGATCGAGAGCGTTGACAGTGACACGGTTCGTGATCGAGCACGGGTGTTCGCGCATGATGTGCCGATGACGTGCCCGCACTATAGCGAACACCGGCGATCATCAGCGGCGATTTAACAGTGTTGCATGCTGCGTGCTAAGAGAGGACGACGCACGGCGAGCCTTCGTCGATTTTCAGCTGTCGAGCCGTTCGCCAAGCAGGGTGTGCACGTACCTAGACTGGCAGTAAGTATAACGTTTCAATTCCCTCATTCTCTCGTTCTGCGATTGCCGATGTGCGACTATGTCCTTTCGTCTCTTTCTCTGCCCTCGACGTTCTTCGTCGGTTCCCCCTCGTTTGTTCCCTCTCTCCTTCTGTCTCTTTCTCTCCCTCTCTTGGGCTGTTCATCACGCGAGCCCCTTCGCTCCCCCTCTTTCACGTGAGTGCATTGCTCGAACATGGCAATTCGCTCTTGTAGTTTCCTAGGTGTCTCTTTATCCTTGTCACGCGTGCAATGTTCGCGCGTACTTGCCTCGCTCGATTTCGCCCTTCCGAACTGTCCCTCCTCACGTTCGCCGTCTTCCTCGCGCCTTCGCTCTTCTCTCCCCGGTGTCGCGTATTAATATTGATCAGAGGAGAACAGGGAGCAGGAGAAAGAGAAAAAGAGAGGCGGAAAGAGAGCCCGGGAGGGCTGGAGGGCCGGAGGGAGAGGAACAGGGGAGGAAAAGGGAGAGGAGATAGGCGATCGCGTTTTCCCCTAACCAGGCTCCGCCCTGCGAATTTTCGATTTCTTTCAGCGGTGCGAAATTTGGTAAAATTTTGCCAAATTTCGCCAATTCTGCGTAACCTTAGCACGTTGAACGCCCAGCGTTAAGTCACGTATTCAAACGAGGAATTCAGCGCGATAAGAAAGTTACAATGCAATGCGTCGTTTAAATGTAACCGCAGTTTATTTTGTGATATATTAGAGGATCTTTTTTAGAAGATATGTGTATCATTTTTACTTTTAGAAGACATTTTTTAAAGAGGATTAAAAGATACTTTTGTGGCAGATTCAATTAAAGGATCTTAAAGCAAATGCGATAAATGTTCCGCAAAAAAACATTGGGAGAGATCTCATTGCACCATCACTGTTCTAACAATAATCTTTCATTTCTTCAATTCAATTATTGCTGCGGATTTTGAATATTTTTAACACCTTTATTTATATCTTGATCCCTAAAATGTTTGTTAGACAACGCAAAAGTGGAAATATAAGTATATTTTTAATGTTTCTTTTTGTTTATTTGATAGTTTATTGTTCAAAAACCTGTTTTAATTCGACGCAGAATAGTGTCACTCATTTACGGGTGACCGGGCCCCTGTGGAAACATAGCCGTCACCCATATCTGGGCGACGTGGCGTTCAACGTGTTAAGGGACAACCTTTCTCCTTACAAGTCACGTAGTCATATTTTGGATCTTCAGTAAAATCTCTTGCGTCGGTCACCGGTGACCACCATGGCAAAGTGTTAACACATTGACTGCCGCGCGTATTTTACTATATCAGAACGGCGATGCTATGAAATACTGCAGCGTTCAATTGAATTATGCAAAATGCGAATAATGTGCAGGTATTGGAGACCAAAGGATCGCATCACTATTCTAACAACAACTGCATTCATAAAATAATAATTGCTACTCATTGGGAATATTTTGAATCTTCAGTAAAATGTTTTGCGGTGGTCACCGGTGACCATCACAACAATATGTTAACATTTTAACTGCCGCGTGTATTTTGCTGTATTAAAACGGCGATGCTATGAAATACTACAGCATTCGACAGAATTATGCAAAATGTAAATAATGCGCAGGTATTAAAGACCAAAGGATCGCATCACTATTTTAATAACAACTGCATTTATAAAATAATAATTGCTACTCATTGCGAATATTTTGAATCTTCAGTAAAATGTTTTGCGGTGGTCACCGGTGACCATTATGGCAGTCAACATGTTAACATTTTGCTGTATTAAAACGGCGATGCTATGAAATACTACAGCGTTTGAGTAAATTATGCAAAATGCGAATAATGTGTAGGTATTGCAGACCAAAGGATCGTATCACTATTCTAACAACAACTGCATTTATAAAATAATAATTGCTACTCATTGTGAATATTTTGAATCTTCAGTAAAATGTTTTGCGGTGGTCACCGGTGACCATCACGGCAGTCAAACTGTTAATAATATCATAATATCATAAAGACTTGATGATAAAGACACGTTGACTATCGTGTATATTTTGCTGTATTAGAACGGCGACGCTATGAAATACTACAGCGTTCAATTGAATTATGCAAAATGCGAATAATGTGCAGGTATTGGAGACCAAAGGATCGTATCACTATTCTAACAACAACTGCATTCATAAAATAATAATTGCTACTCATTGGGAATATTTTGAATCTTCAGTAAAATGTTTTGCGGTGGTCAGCGGTGACCATCACGGCAGTCAAAGTGTTAACGCGTAAGTAGACTGAAGTGCTTGAACGCGTTGATTTTACTATATTAGCACGGAAACGATGCGGTCGGATAAAACTCTTCGTCTGATACTGTATTATATTTTCGCTCGCACCGACTGCCGTTTTGTCCGCTTGTTTTCACGAACGTATCGTATCACTATTCTAACAACAATTCGCATTCATAAAATAATAATTTACGGATTGCGCGATATTTTGAATGTCAAAACGTCGAATGTTTTGGAGCGCACTCGAGAATTCGCGCCATCATGCCGAAATCAAAATGTTAACATGTTGACTGCCGACGATGTATTTTGGTGTATTAAAACGGCGATGTTAGAAATACTGCAGCGTTCAATTGAATCCATGCAAAAAAGCAATTAATGTGCAGGTATTGCGAGACAAAATGATCGCATTACAAATCCAACGCATACTGCATTGTATAAAATAATAATTGCTACTCATTGGGAATATTTTGAATCTTCAGTAAAATGTTTTGCACCATGGTCACCCGGTGACCATCACAACAATATGTTAACATTTTAACTGCCGCGTGTATTTTGCTGTATTAAAACGGCGATGCTATGAAATACTACAGCGTTCAATTGAATTATGCAAAATGCGAATAATGTGCAGGTATTGGAGACCAAATGATCGCATCACTATTCTAACAACAATTGCATTCATAAAATAATAATTGCTATTCATTGGAAATATTTCGAATCTTCAGTAAAATGTTTTGCGGTGGTCACCGGTGACCATCACGGCAGTCAAAGTGTTAACGCGTAAGTAGAGCTTGAAGTGCTTGAACGCGTTGAGTCGGTTTGCTTCAGTTAGCACGGAAACGAACTAAGCGGTCGGATAAGTTAACTCTTCGTCTGATACTGTATTATATTTTCGCTCGCACCGACTGCCGTTTTGTCCGCTTGTTTTCACGAACGTACGCTCCCTTGGTTGGACGCATTCGCGGACATACGCCAGGATGATTTACGGAGCGCGCGATAAATGTCAAAACGTCGAGAGGGATCCTCCCATTGGAGCGCACTCGAGAATTCGCGCCTGCTGCCGAAATCGAAAGTCGAGGAGGTCGAGACCGACGATGTTCGGCTTCAATGGTCCGTGATTGAATACGGAGTCTGTTAGATAAGAGTGCCGAGGATTATTACGTCCATTAAGGAAAAGCATTTAACCCTCGCGAGGGGTGCACGTACGTTGCGGATGTTATGCAAAATCCAACCATTATTCGAAATGCCAGCGCATACGCACAGGGGTGTGTATGGATTGAACGTGCGAAATGGCACGTTACACAGCAGGCTTATGCAATATACAGAAATTTCGCACCATCACTTTTCACCCGGTGACTAATCATTCCATATCGGGTTTAACACTTTGACTGCCATGCGTATTTTACTATATTAAAACCGCAACGTGATGAAGTACTACAGAATATGATTGAATTGCGCAAAATGAAAATAATGCGAAGGCATCAAAGAACAAAGAATTTAAACACGATTTAATATTAATTGCATTTACAAAATCATAAATGCTAGGCCCAACACGATATCACGAATTTTTGAATCACGCCAATATACTCGTACACTTGTATATCATGCAACGTTACACAGCGGTGACCACCAATATACAGTCAATCACTTTTCACCATTGTACGTGCTCAGAACTTCACAAATTACCGGCGATAACTATGTCCACGCAGGCCCAACACTATATCACGAATTTTTGAATCACGTCGATATACTCGTACACTTGTATATCATGCAACGTTACACAGCAGACTTATGCAATATACAGAAATTTCGTACCATCACTTTTTACCCGGTGACTAATCATTCCATATCGGATTTAACCATTGTACGTGCTCAGAACTTTTACAATATTAAAACTATGTCCGCAACGTGATAACACTATATCACGAATTTTTGAATCATGTTGATATACTCGTACATTTTTATATCATGCAACGTTACACAGCAGAGTTATGCAATATACAGAAATTTCGCACCATCACTTTTCACCCATTGTAGGTGCTCAGAACTTTACAAATTACCGGCGATAACTATGTCCGCGCAGACCCAACACTATTCACGAATTTTTGAATCACGTCGATATACTCGTACACTTGTATATCATGCAACGTTACACAGCAGACTTATGCAATATACAGAAATTTCGCACCATCACTTTTCACCCGGTGACTAATCATTCCATATCGGGTTTAACCATTGTACGTGCTCAGAACTTCACAAATTACCGGCGATAACTATGTCCGCGCAGGCCCAACACTATATCACAAATTTTTGAATCACGTCGATATACTCGTACACTCGTATATCATGCAACGCTTTCACATCAAAAGGATAGTCCGAGCTTATCGACATCGTTCTTTTATAGTCGTGTTATGGATGTAAAAGGAGTGTTTGAAGTAGCACCATAAAGTCGGCGGGTGTTCCATTCGGACTTAAAAGTAGCGACATTCACAGGATACGGAGACGGAATGGGTGAAAAACGTAGAACACTGGGGGTTCGCCATAAACATGACCGGTTGAAAAATCGTTTGCGTCGATCGTGTACAATCGACCCCAGGTCGTAATGTACACTCGGGTCGGTGTCGTTAAATCACGATGATTACGGCATTGGTCTTTATTACTCGGAAGTAGGTAGTTCTCGTTTCAGGGACTTTCGTGTATAGGTACGGTGCCGAGTGCTGTCTCTTGGCTGACGCCTGCTTAGATGCTGAATCTAGTACGCAATCTTCATTGTCGCAAGCAAATGAGCTTCCGCGTGGCGTGAAACCGCGTTAGAACTCGTGCACATTAATCAAAGGCAATTATTCGTGCTCCCGGGTGATCGGTTGGAACAATTTCGTTGGATGCGTAGGCATAAAATGTTATCCGCTTCAATCAACCGCTGACGCGCTAAGGAAGTTTGCAGCAGAATTTCGTTCGCGCAGTGACCTTTTTTATTAATAGACGCGTAACGATTTATTTCGTGTCGGCGCTGCATAGAAATGTTGCATACCGCAGTCTCACGCGATTGGCAGAGCTGCGTAATTACACCGCGACAATTATTTTCGTCTACCCAATTTCGTTGTCGAACATTCACGATAGAAGAAAATTCCATTTTTTTTTACGCTGGCCTCGCGGGTTTTCGGAGAAGAAACGCTATTTTCGGACGCGTACCGTTACATAATAACAATCTTGAAATTAAATACGCGTCGGTCTTAACGTCGCTCTTCCTCGCTCTTTCTGTATCTCCTCATCTGCCTCCATGGCTCGGCCTCCGTCTTTCTCCGCGAAACGAGCATATTTTCCGCTCGCGCGACGGCACGCTTTAATTATACATCGCTGAATTCGCCTCGGGAGCTGACGATTCGAATAATTCGACGTCATCCGCTAAACGGCCGTAATGACACGAATAGTCCGCGATTTAATTGCAGGCCGCGCGGAACAAAAACTGTCGGCTGGCTCGCGCGAGTCGGTCATTGAAAATGAGAAATGCACGTCTATCGGTAGGCGAACGGACGGCTGTGTTTGCTAATTCACGCGAAGCCGCGTTGACACGAAACGACGTGCGAACTCGACAAGCGTGTGATAACGCAAAATTTGAGGCGCACGCGACTCGACGCGAAGCGAGAGACGGACGATCGCGGATTGCTGTTAAATCGCGCGAGTTTAATCGCTCGTTCGCATTAATCATTATGCGCCGTCGTCACTCGACGAACGAAAAAGTTGCACCGCGCTTAGTGCAGTATGCATGATCGATAGAGACGAGAATTCATTGGGTTGGCAACTAAGTAATTGCGGATTTCAAATAAGAAGGAAAATTCTTAATTTTTGTTTAAAAATATAACTTTATTCAATTAGATACTGTCCGTTTTTGTCGGTGACCTTTTGCCATCGTTTTGGCAGTGTCGAAATTCCACGTTCATAATATTTCTGATCTTTGCTATCAAAAAACTGAATTAACACGTTCACGCCGGGACCGATTTTCATGTTTTTCGCTGTGAGGCGGTGCTTGAATTCATGCAGCGCTTCATTTGGTGGCTCACGATTGCTGCTTGTTTCAATTATTTCAATTTCAATTATTTCAATTCTCAACTATACGGCAATTTTGTCTACTTACTAAACGAACTATATTTTTGACGGTGAGCAGCGTCTAAACAAATGTTCACACCCGATGGGACAGTCGAGCGTGTACCGCCGGTGGTACACGCCGGCGTGGACGTGTTAAATGTGATCTGACATCATCAGTGTTATTAAAAATTTTACCATTTAAGGAGTTCTGCTTGGAACGAAAGAAATGGTAGTCTGAAGACGCAAGATCAGGGCTATATCGTGGATGTGATAAAACATCCCAACCCTGTTCCAATAATTTTTGGCGAGTGATAAAAGACACTGCCTTCCTTTCAGGGCTCCATTTCCATATACGGCACATAACTTCTTTTGTGCTTGCGAAGCGTTCTTGCCTTTTCGGAAGTAATACAACAAAATATGTCTGAAGTGCACATCTTGTTCTTCCATTTTTAAATTGGGGTAAAAACAAAACTAAAGCACTGATCGATATAAATTTTTTGATAAATTGAAGGTAGAAATCCAAATAATAAAAAAAATATAGGTTAGATGCAATGATCACGTTAACAAAACAAAAGATAGTGTAATGTCCATCCATCGACAAAATCCGCAATCACTTAGTGCCATTTTTGCCTCAAGGCTTGAGACAGCGGAATCACGGTTTATTCGCTAATCGAACGGTATCGCCGATGACAGTTAATTATTGCGCTGAAACTTTCGACGTTTCATAATGAGGACGGTTATGCGCAAGATTTCTGTTTGGCGACGGGTGCTTCGCTGGCCAATGCGCATCGGCTTATGTCTTACTTCGCTTCCCCAGTACGTGTACTCGCGGAAACTTTTCCCTCTTTTTCGATCGCTCGTAATATATTACGTAAAAGCACGCGTGGCCAGAGGCTCACGATTATTTCATAAGTCTGCGCCATTTCGATAGTCATCGGCATCGGCAACTTGAAATAGAATCGATACTTGTCGCACGCAATGCATAAGCAGGATCGATTGACATAAACTACCTATCAACGTTCTTCTTTCATCTGGGTAGAGTCGTGAAATTCTATCTTTATTGCAAGCCGTACACACCCCTTATACATAACGATAAATAATAAAGCGCACGGTTCGGTTTCGGGACAGCTTACCAAAATTGCGTGCTTCGAATGATTGAGTATACCTGTGGCAATCCGATTTTTAACTCATGATCTTACCCAATAACGCCTCCGATTACCATATGGAAAACCGTTCTAGCAGACGTTGCATCCTGACGTCGCACATTAATAAACATATGAGGCAATCGTTGGTAAGCTGCCAACAATCGGGTGCTTTGCCTCGCAGATTTGTTTTAATTCGTCCATAAACAAGCGCCGCCACTTTCGCGTAAATTAAACGGTCTCAGATTTGACCGAAAACCTCGTTTTCTTCTTGACGTTAACGTACGATATGTTACACGATCTTCCCAAACGATGATCTTAAAAAAACATTCATGCATTTCCCGCGACAGTCGATAGGATCACGTACGCGTTCGGTTGAAAGCTATTTCCCGTTTGACGACATAACGCCGAATCGATCGAAAATTGTAGGGCACCGCAAAATTACGCGACAATCGCACATTTATGACGTCATCGCGACGATGTTTGTTCGACTGGCTTACGGCGCAAGTATCAGCAAAATGCAGCCATAATTAATGGCAAGCTCCAGATGTGCTCAACTCGGCAGAACGTGCCTCTACTTACGTAAAGCGCTAATAAATTAGTAATGCTCCGTTCGCGGGGATAGACACACATCTTGACCCTTTCGCGGGGCTTCTCGTAAAACCGTAAGAAAGCGCTCTCAATGAAAAGTACTGACGCTTGGCAAAAGCCACGATCGATTTGTTCGCGTGGAAGCATTACGGAAGGGCTGGGGGCACGGACTGTAATTAAGTCTCACCGTTTTTACTTAAAATTGACCGAGCACGAACGAGGCCGTTCGGTTCAATTATCAAACTAGTCCGAGTTCCTTCTGGCTGCGACACCAATGTATAAGCGGTACGCGGATTCCGTGCTCTAATATTGTTCCGAGTTGACTTAGTTCCGATAGCATATATCTGAACATATATTTCACCGCTGCAACTTCGGAGAACTTTGCCGCATGACCGAGACTGCGCCGAGAGTTATTTCCATAGCCTCGTACGTGCATTCCGCGTATTGTCAAAACTCAGAAAAACGTCGGCGCTATTTTCTGCCCGCGACCAGGCCACCCTTATTAGGTCCACTTCGGAAATCAACCGCTGCCCGACGGGACGAAAATTCCGCCGAACTCTGACTATGCGCAGGTGGCATCCCGCGGTTTTCCGCTCGCGTATCATGAATCACTCGAAGAACTCGGCCGACTTCTTCAAGTGGAAATCGGACATAAGCGCGAGCGCCCGACGCACAGCAGACTTACGTCATTAGCACATCGACTGCCGCGGAAATAATGTTTTTTAAGCTTTCGTCGACGTATTTTCGCGCACAGGTACGACTTGCGTGCACGCGAACAATGGTGCGAACACCCAGACGGACCGACTCCGAATTTTCGAAGGAACGATCATATTTTCGACGGATACCTAAAAATACGCGAACAAACTACGCAAAAATAACGCGACGCGTATGTAGATCACTGTTAATTATACTACAATCACGTTGGATGATAAATATACACCCTGTCGCAGCGCCCTAAGGTACCCCCGTCGTCAGCCACATGCGACTGCCGCGGAAATAATGTCTTTTAAACTTTCGTCGACGTATTTTGCTTCGCGCACAGGTACAACTTGAACGTGCACGCGAAAAATGGTGCGAACACCCGAACGGACCGACTCCGAATTTTCGAAAGAACGATCATATTTTCGACGGATACCTAAAAATACGCGAACAAACTACGCAAAAATAACGCGTATGTAGATCACTGTTATTAATTATACTACAATCACGTTCGACGGTAAATATACACCCTGTCGCAGCGCTCTAAGGTACCCCCGGCGTCAGCCACATGCGACTGCCACGGAAATAATGTTTTTTACGCTTTCGTCGACGTATTTTCCTTCGCGCACAGGTACGACTTACGTGCACGCGAAAAATGGTGCGAACACCCGAACGGACCGACTTCAAATTTCCGAAGGAACGATCATCTTTTCGACGGATACCTAAAAATACGTAGGGAAACTACGCAAAAATAAGGCGCACGCACCCGACGCGTATGTAGATCACTGTTAATTATACTACAATCACGTTCGACGATAAATATACACCCTGTCGCAGCGCCCTAAGGTACCCCCGGCGTCAGCCACATGCAGCTGACATGAGAGTCAACGCGTCAAGCCGCCCTATCGTCTTTTCCACAGTGGCGGATTGAGTGACGTCAGTCTCTCGACAACCAGCAGGTGGGGGTGTGTTGAAATACCTCCCCCACCCACGCTTCCCTCCCTTCGCCGTTCCTTTGCTCCTTTTGGCTTCCCTCGCCGCCTGTCTCTTTACCTAGGGCATTGTTTGCGACCGTTCCCCAATTTCCATGATCACCGAAACGGACCGAGGTACCTGCACTTGGCACAGACATTCGTGTCGGGAATTCGAAAATAACATTGAATGCGTTTCGCAGACAGTGCGACGAGAGAGCGAGAGAGAAGAGCAGCGCCCGTGGTGGGAACGAGAGAAGGGTGAGAAAGAGGCACGAGACGGGTCAAATCACTCGGCAAACGCAAACGCCGCGACGGCATTAATAACATGCGAATATGCATTCCGCGAAGCGGATCCGCGTTTTTATTACCGAACGCCGAAGTGGCCGGTAGTTTGCGAGGAGAATTTCGAATTAGGTGCTCTCGCGATTTCGGCCGTGTAATGTTTCCTGCCTGCGGTGAGCGCGTCCAAGTCTACGGCTGTTGGATATAACTCGATGTAGACGGATTGATCTCGCTGCGGGTAGCCTCAAGCGGGTCACATTGTTCAGGCAATATTGTTATAGACGGTTTTGACGGAGCTTCTTCGCGGTGTAAACAATTTGTTCTAAACGCGGCAGCCGGTGACCACAGCCAACGAAGCGAATATTTAAATGCCGCTTGCCTCTGGGCACGCTGATATTCGTAATGTTTTAAGTATTAACCCATTCGAGACCGATTGCACACCGTGTGTGCAATTGATTTCCGAGGCTATAAGACGGTCTGCACACCGTGTATGCAATAACAGTAATGTGCAATTATCAGTTATTCTGAGTAAACTAGTCGTCGAAATAAGATTTTTCTTGAACTGATGAAATCTGTGAAGTACAGGAAAACAAAACTTGGCATTGGTTTTACTGTGTACCAAAAAATCTGAAAATTATCTGAAGCCTTTCTTACATGTAAAATACTATGAATTGCCGATAGTGCTACAAAGAAGGAAAATATGAACTTAGTAATTACTCTTGCCCTGCTTGTGTCGGTAATCCTGGATTATATTTGGGAGAATGTTTCAAGTGCTACGATCAACTAACTAATGTATAATTACTTTACGATCAGTGTAACATTTCCTAAAAATATATTTACATATTATATTTTCTTTTTTATCACTGAGTTACTTTTATTACTTTATTATTTATTTATTATATACTTTATTATCTTTAGACATTTTTCTACACATTTATCTCTTATTTATGTTATTTTTTTCATTATTCAACTTATTTTGTTTAACCTTTTACTACTTTTTAAACATTTTTTTTGCATTATATTCTGTTCTTTATTATTGAAAGCAGAATAACGATTTTATATTATCTAACTATTTTTGAAATAAATCTTTATAAATTTTTAATTATGTATTTTCATTTTACCTTACATTGCACACATGGTGTTCAATCTGCTCCTCGCAATAAAAATATTCCGAATTTTTGAACGGTGTGCAATGATCTTATTTATGTGAATTCAGTTAAGAATTGGGTGATTTCCGTAATAAACATGTTTTTTTTTATTAAAAATGAACAATATAAAGAAAAAAAAATTTCGCTCCTGGGGACCGTGTTCGAAAAAAATCGTCGTCTCGAATGGGTTAAAATACTGTGCCCAACGACAGGGATCTACGTATTTGTCACCGCTTCGCGGCACTTACGGTGACTTTTAACGTATAACCGCGCGGCCTTTGCGTTGAGCGTGAACGAATTTCACATAAAACTTTTGACGACAATAGAATCACTGAATATCGCACGGCAGGTAGCGCGCTAAGCATATCACACAGGACATTGCATCATGCGATGGGGAAAAAAAAAAGATAATCACCGGGGTGTAACTTACTCTCCCATTAAGGCGATCCACTTTAGCGTTCACATTCTTTCCCCTCGCACTTTCTCCCTACCCCTTTCTTTCTCGTTTGATAGTATAATGAGCTATATCGCACGACTTCCATGAATATTCATCATTCTCATTCATATTGCTTCTTGTTTACGTCTGCGAGAAATTGAGACACGTCGACGGGGAAATTTCAAAATACGGTAACGCCGACGCGCGGACGAGTCATCGCGCTTCTCGGATCGGAATATTCGGAATACGCGAAGTGACGATTATCGATTTTCGTGTACTGGCTCTCGCGTTACTGACTCATTGTCAGCCGATGTCAGCCGATGTTATTTCGATAAAAGTACATGCGCGCGGGCGAGCTTTATTCCTCGCGAACTTAAGCCGCGCGTCTGCCAAAACATCTTGATAATATTTAATTGCCCTATCTAGACCCCCCGCCCCCCATCGAAGCATTGCGATTGTCGATTCAAGCAAATTTTTGCTTGTCCTCGATATCCTTCGGAAATTCCGTGACGAGTTTCGCGAATCAGCGAGTTCAAATGTGGTCGACTTGGCTTTCGCTTGCGGGTAATCAGATTCTATTTATACAAAGAAACACTTCGACAAAAAAGCCGCCGTGACGTTCGTGGAGACAATTTTATGAGCGGACAATAAGTGCGACGGATGTAGACTTATCGGTAATTTGAATTGGGTTGCGTTTGGCAGGAAACGGAAGGGAACGTTTATTGTTTTCGTCTCCTGAGACGTTTGATAAGTATCAGCGTATATTGTCGGACAGCCGAAAGTGAGATTCCGAACGATAACACGGCCAACAGGGAGAGTTATCGGTTTTGCATATTAAATAATAATGCGAGTGATACACGTTTCTTTATCGTGGCGGACTACTGAAAGATAATCGGCTAATCGGAAAGCGTAAAGGCTTGAATATGGACGTGTCGATAATGAGTAATGTTTATCGCGCTTATGAAACTGGGCATTTAAAAATCAAGGAAGCGTGTCCGTCCATTACGGACAATGTTTCAAATCGTGAGGTGAAGGTAGAAAGATTTTCTTGGTATCGGAATATTTTATTGGAACCGATTAACCCATTCGAGACGATTTGTTTCGAACACGGTCCCCAGGAGCGAAATTTTTTTTCTTTTATATTGTTCATTTTTAATAAAAAAACATGTTTACTATGGAAATCACCCAATTCGTAAGTGAATTCACATAAATAAGATCATTGCACACCGGGTGTGCAACTCGCTCCTCGGAAAATTTTTATTGCGAGGAGCGGATTGAACACCATGTGTGCAATGTTAGGTAAAATGAAAATACATCATTAAAAAATTTATAAACATTTATTTCAAAAATAGTTAGATAATATAAAATCGTTATTTTGCTTTCAATAATAAAGAACAAAATATAATGCAAAGAAAATGTTTAAAAAGTAGTAAAAAGTTAAAAAAAATAAGTTGAATAATAAAAAAAATAACATAAACGAGAAATAAGTTTTTCGAAAAATGTGTAAAGATAATAAAGTAACGTAACTCAGTAATAAAAAAACGGATTGAACACCATGTGTACAATGCAAGGTAAAATGAAAATACATCATTAAAAAATTTATAAACATTTATTTCAAAAATAGTTAGATAATATAAAATCGTTATTTTGCTTTCAATAATAAAGAACAAAATATAATGCAAAGAAAATGTTTAAAAAGTAGTAAAAAGTTAAAAAAAATAAGTTGAATAATAAAAAAAATAACATAAACGAGAAATAAGTTTTTAGAAAAACGTCTAAAGATAATAAAGTAATGTAACTCAGTAATAAAAAAAACGGATTGAACACCCTGTGTGCAATGCAAGGAAAAATGAAAATACATCGTTAAAAAATTTCTAAACATTTATTTCAAAAACAGTTAGATAATATAAAATCGTTATTTTGCTTTCAATAATAAAGAACAGAATATAATGCAAAGAAAATTTTTAAAAAGTAGTAAAATTTACAAAAAAAAATAAGTTGAATAATAAAAAAAAATAACATAAACGAGAAATAAATTTTTAGAAAAATGTGTAAAGATAATAAAGTAACGTAACTCAGTAATAAAAAAACGGATTGAACACCATGTGTGCAATGCAAGGTAAAATGAAAATACATCATTAAAAAATTTATAAACATTTATTTCAAAAATAGTTAGATAATATAAAATCGTTATTTTGCTTTCAATAATAAAGAACAAAATAAAATGCAAAGAAAATGTTTAAAAAGTAGTAAAAAGTTAAAAAAAATAAGTTGAATAATAAAAAAAATAACATAAACGAGAAATAAATTTTTAGAAAAATGTCTAAAGATAATAAAGTAATGTAACTCAGTAATAAAAAAACGGATTGAACACCATGTGTGCAATGCAAGGTAAAATGAAAATACATCATTAAAAAATGTATAAACATTTATTTCAAAAATAGTTAGATAATATAAAATCGTTATTTTGCTTTCAATAATAAAGGACAGAATATAATGCAAAGAAAATGTTTAAAAAGTAGTAAAAAGTTAAAAAAAAAGTTGAATAATAAAAAAAATAACATAAACGAGAAATAAGTTTTTAGAAAAATGTCTAAAGATAATAAAGTAACATAACTCAGTAATAACAAAGAAAATATAATTTGTGAATACATTTTTAGGAAATAGTACGCTGATCGCAAAGTAATTATACATTAGTTGGTTGAAACATTCTCCCAAACATAATTCAGGATTACCGACACAAGCAGGACAAGAGTAATTACTACGTTTATATTTTCCTTCTTTGCAGCACTGTCGGCAATTCATAGTATTTTACATGTAAGAAAGGCTTCAGATAATATTTAGATTTTTTGATACACAGTAAAACCAGTGGCAAATTTTATTTTTCTATACTTTGCAGATTTCATTAGTTCAAGAAAAATTTTATTTCAACGACTAGTTTACTCAGAATAACTGATAATTGCACATTACTGTTATTGCACACACGGTGTGCAGGCCGTCTTATAGCCTCGGAAATCAATTGCACACACGGTGTGCAATCGGTCTCGAATGGGTTAAACAGAAAAAAGTTGCAGGAGCTAAATCAGGTGAATTCGGAGGCTGGTGAATAGTATTCGTATTATTTTTGGTCAAAAACTCGCGAATAAGGATCGCATTGTGCGACGGTGCGTTATCGTGGTGCAAAATCCACGAGTTGTTTGCCCACAAGTTCGGTCTTTTTTGGCGAATTGCTTCAGGCAAACGTCTCATAACGCCAAAATAATACATTTTGTTGACTGTCTGTTGCTCTGGCAAGAATTCATGATGCACAACACCGTTGTAATGCATGCAATCGGTCTCGAATGGGTTAATCAACATGTATAAAATTTTATAATTTATTCAGAAGAAAAATCGTGACGTTTTGGCACTTAACACATTGTTGACCGGCAATTTTCGGCAAAAGCTATCTCAAGCCACCGGCTATTATTTTGTAAGTGAACATGGAAGTGAAACGATATAAATAACCTTCAATCAAGTTTGTTCGTGCATAATGAATTCAAATTGAACTTTGGACATAAATTTTTTGTAACTTCTAATATTTTTTCATACGATTAACTGTACAGCAATCATTTACGCGTAGATGTAGACAAGAGGTTTTACACATATATCTTGTTTCGTTGCGCTTTCCTTTTAAAGAGCTAGATTATGCCCTTGTTATTTCATTTTCAATAATCATTTTCCAAATTGACTATAACTTATTTAAAAATCACTTGGGCAACTATATAAAGCATTCACGTATAATTTATTGAAAAATGCTACACCGTCACGTTCCGTCGTTCTTGACACTTTCTAACACTAGAATTGTAATAAAAGCCTCAGTGCCAAGAAAAGTATACTTTTTTATAATAAAGCAGACGGTATTGACCACAATGAACAAAATTTTGCTATATTCTATATTGCCCTGCGTTTCAAAAATTAAAATAGCCGACGCAAATGCAAACACGAGTTAACTCGTGACCGGTCAACAACGTTTGTCCATGAAAACACGAGTTAACTCGTGACCGGTCAACAATGTGTTAATTTATACTCTTATCTAAGTAACTGAACTGTCTGCATTCATTTTTTGAGAAAAAGTGTTGTATATTAGCTGACATTTCCTATGTTCAGTCCTTTCGGAGTTTTCCAAGGCACCGAAAGTGGGTGTCCGATGGATATTCACAGAAAAGCCAGACGCTTAAAATAATCGTGAACATTCGCACTCGTGCGATAACAAAGCCATCTCTTATTACTACTTAGAAACCGGTCCCCGCTAATTGGAGCCGCAACTTACTTAATTCAATGTGTTAACCGTCTCGGTTAAAAAAGCCGGTAAGCCAAGAAAACATCGAAAGCGCAGAAGCTGACGCAGTCAGGCACCGAAAGTGGAGCGCTAATTCTCACTCGCTCGTCTCCATTTTCCGCAGTTCGCGAGGCGAAGCTTCTCTCGTCACAGCATGAATGGGCGTTATACATGACAGAAATTTCGAACTCGTACGTGCCGGTAAGTTTCGTCAGCTCTCGCTTTTAATAGAAATGATAGGCAGACAGGATAATATCGCGTGTCCCGAGCGGAATCCAGATTCTCGATTCTAGCCAATCAATTCGGACATGCTCCGCACGTCTCTGACGTTGTTCCTCGGCGATTTTGCACGCACGTCGCGTGTCAAAAGCGTGAAAATAACTACACAACGTCTATAACAGGCGGATACATCTCATTAAAATAGCAGCCGCCGTACGTGAATAAAAGAATCGCTAGGTATAGTCGAGTGTGCACCTGGTGTCATGTGATTTGGAAAGATGCCACCGCGACGTCCGTTCTGTTCGTACTAAGGGAAAAGCTGTCGGCTTTCCGTCCTAAATCGCCATTTTTTCGCAGAAAACTTGACAAACCCGGTGTCCCGATTTATGTCAAGGTTCCGGGTAAACACGATCAAACCCATCGGCTCCAACGTACGGGAAATTGATGAGTTTGTTATGGCCAGAATCTCTCAGCCGGTCACTGGAGGAACGAAGGTGTAAAACTCCGGCGGACTAACTTTGTCTTACCCTTAGCCTGCCTCTTTCCTTACGGTTCGATACGCTTATCGATTACACGTGAAGCGATTCGCGTCGTCTTGTCAAGCGTGTAACTCCTCGCGGGGAACGAATTCTCATCCTTTGTCTTCCGAGCGCAACTATACTCGTGATCGGGACTATAGCGGGTGTGTCGCGTACGCGCGTATATATAGCCCGTCAAATCTATACCCGTTTTAGACTGATAGCGCTCTATTTGAACTGAAGCCCCGCCGGCGATACGTAGAGTCGAAGCGAAGATACATAAACACGAACCGACTGACGCGATAACGCCGTAACACACCGGACTGACACAATTTTTTCATTTCGCCCCGATTAAAGGCGCGTGTATCGCTACTTGTTGCACGAGAGCAATTTAATCTGCGCGGTCATTTTCGTTCGCTCTTATCCGGATCGTAATTAACGGTCGACGCTACTTCCGGATATCTCGTCATCGCGCTTATGTCAGACCCGATGGCGGGTCATCATCACGCGAGAGAAGAGACGTGATCGATAATCTCGTTACCGTTTGCCTTTTACGCTTCGCGGGAGAATTTGTCGCGGTCTTTTGTTTTCCGGATCGTAAAAGTCTGCACGCCGAATTTTAATCACTTCCTTTTTTCTTGACGTATGTGTGAAGTATCTAAAATCGTATTTTAGGGATGGGTGACGCAGAAGTCCCAATTTTTTGTTATTAACACTTTGACTGTCACGATGGCCATCAGTGACCGACGCAAGAGATTTTACTGAAGATCCACAATATTTGCAATGGGTAGCAATTATTATTTTATAAAAGCAGTTACCATACTCCATAGCTCCAATACCTGCCCATTATTTACATTTTGCATAATTCAGTCAAACGCTGCAGTATTTCAACGCATCGCGGTTCTAACGTAGCAAAATATGCTTGGCAGTCAGAGTGTTAATCCTTTGACTGCTATGGACGCATATATGCGTCCGCCGAAATCTATCGGTGTCGACTATGGACGCATATGTGCGTTTCTCAATCGTTTCAATTTTTTACCTACTGCAGCCACAATTATCAACGTATGAAATAAATACAGATGCATTCTTTACCAAATAATTTTCTTGCATTATTTAATTTGGCGTAAACGCAGCATTATCATTACTTACTATTAACTTAGTTGCGCCTTACATCACCAATCAATAGAGTACGCACTAGCGAAAAGTATCTCGTCCTCAGCAAACGCTTCGGCCGGCAGAATTTAGCAATCAAAGGGTTAACACTTCTGTAGTTGAAAAAATAAATTGTATTTTTCAATGCTGCTTTTCGTCGTATTAAAAAATTCGTAATTGCTTTCCTTTTTACCGACATAAAGTATCTAAACTTGTTTTGTTCGAAAGATGTATTGTACTTTCTGTCGGTGCCATTCGTCCGTTCCTTTTTTTACCGCCCCAAGGCATTTCAGTTTTTTTTTTTTTTGCTAATCTTACTCACTATACGTTTAGTTCGAAAGAACCATCAGGTCCTCTTTTCTTTAAATTTCCTTTTTCTCCACGCTCTGACACGCTTTTAATTGCCCCGGTGGGCGCATGGGTGCAGATAAATGCGCGTCTGTCCTTATCTCGGGCCAATTAAATCTACTAATTAACGACTTATCAAGGAATGCGACTTTACATTTGGCAAGGGAGCGGACGGAGTTGTATACAAATTAAACAACGAACCCGTGCATCTTGTTCGCCGTAGACAGCCGAGTCGTACGTGGAAGATGCATAAATCAGCGGACAAAGGCATTGTTCCTCCGCCGTATAATTCCTCCGCAAACGGTGCTGCACCGTTCCAATATCGCTTCGCGCATATTAACCCTTTGCGGTCGACAGATTTCGATCTTAAGAGTACCAGCAGGTCGGATGATATTTAGCATTTCGCAGTTACTTTTTCGTACAAAATTTAAAGTTAATATATGGATACTAAAACACGCAGAATTTGTTGAAACTGATTTGTTGGGTTTATTACTACTTGGAATACGTAAGAATACAGATTTTTAATCTCTGTAATGTTCTAAAGTATGCTATTTCGTGAAACAATCACCGTTATGAAGTCCTGGCTTTCGTGTACAAGTATCACAGTACGTGTGTATTTGTCGTCTTTGTCCCGCAGTTTTCCTGTCGAAACATACTACATAGTCTTTCTTGATTCCTGAACGAATTATATGAAATTAATTAATTAGTGATTTACTAAGATAGTGTTTGGTGCCGGAAATTTCCTACTAACCGATCGACTAAACATTTCACAAAAGTGTATCAGTGGCTTTTCGTTGTTCTGTGGTTTTATTATTTTATACAGTATGTATGAGTTGATGACCCATATCTGCACGCCCCAACAAAAAATTGCATTTTCGAAGGTTCCCGCTGCGAGATATCGACTTCTACAATGATTTAAAAATGTCCCCGCTACGGGGACACCGACTTCTATGACGATTGAGAAATGTCCCCGCAACGGGGACACCGATCGCAAAGGGTTAACTCTTTGACACGGGGGTTGATCAACGCGAAATCTTCTGTTTCGCGTCGAACGGCGGGTGTGTCATACCGAAAGATCGCATCTTTCGTTCAACGCGATCGGTTGCATCGCGCACTCGAGGTGGCATAGAACAATGCACGCGCAAATCAGCGCCGCGATGCGTGAGCGTCTTTTGTTCGTAGAAAAATCGAGCCACGCCGAGAGCGAACAATGCGGGAGAGCGGTGTTTTGCGGCGCGCATGAATTATTCACTCGCCCACCGGTTGAAGGGAAACGAGATGATAATGGCGCGATGATTGCCGGAATCAAGGTTAAACGCCGCGATACGCGAACGGACGATTCGACGGATTTTTCAGTGCGCGCGAATTTCGCCCGACGACAGAAATCGCTCCGAAGCAATCGACTCGAGCCGAAAGACTTGCGGCGGCACAGAGTCGCGGGACGCAAACGTGGCAAAGACCCGTGTGTGCACACATTAATTCCGTCTGCACTTATCGGCTTCCGACAGTGCGTGTGTCACCGGCGCGAATATTGTTATTACGCATCCTCGAAATTACATCGCGCCGCCGAAAACCTGCCGTAATACTGGCGACGCCGAGGCACCGCGGCCGCGCTGTTTTCAGTGGAAACAGCCCCGGGCCTCGCGAGTTTCCTCCGACACCGGCTGTTTTCGAAAGTACAAGTTTACAGAGGAATTCTGGAATTTTTGCGGGCTGACCGCGACGGCCGCGCACACGACTTTTTCAGTGCGCGCGAATTTCGCCCGACGACAGAAATCGCTCCGGAGCAATCGACTCGAGCCGAAAGACTTGCGGCGGCACGGAGTCGCGGGACGCGAATGTGGTAAAGACCCGTGTGTGCACACATTAATTCCGTCTGCACTTATCGGCTTCCGACAGTGCGTGTGTCACCGGCGCGAATATTGTTATTACGCATCCTCGAAATTACATCGCGCCGCCGAAAACCTGCCGTAATACTGGCGACACCGAGGCACCGTGGCCGCGCTGTTTTCAGTGGAAACAGCCCCGGGCCTCGCGAGTTTCCTCCGACACCGGCTGTTTTCGAAAGTACAAGTTTACAGAGGAATTCTGGAATTTTTGCGGGCCGACCGCGACGGCCGCGCACACGACTTTTTCAGTGCGCGCGAATTTCGCCCGACGACAGAAATCGCTCCGAAGCAATCGACTCGAGCCGAAAGACTCTCGCGGCGGCACGGAGTCGCGGGACGCGAATGTGGCAAAGACCCATGTGTGCACACATTAATTCCGTCTGCACTTATCGGCTTCCGACAGTGCGTGTGTCACCGGCACGAATATTGTTATTACGCATCCTCGAAATTACATCGCGCCGCCGAAAACCTGCCGTAATACTGGCGACGCCGAGGCACCGCGGCCGCGCTGTTTTCAGTGGAAACAGCCCCGGGCCTCGCGAGTTTCCTCCGACACCGGCTGTTTTCGAAAGTACAAGTTTACAGAGGAATTCTGGAATTTTTGCGGGCCGACCGCGACGGCCGCGCACACGACTTTTTCAGTGCGCGCGAATTTCGCCCGACGACAGAAATCGCTCCGAAGCAATCGACTCGAGCCGAAAGACTCTTGCGGCGGCACAGAGTCGCGGGACGCGAATGTGGCAAAGACCCATGTGTGCACACATTAATTCCGTCTGCACTTATCGGCTTCCAACAGTGCGTGTGTCACCGGCACGAATATTGTTATTACGCATCCCCGAAATTACATCGCGCCGCCGAAAACCTGCCGTAATACTGGCGACACCGAGGCACCGCGGCCGCGCTGTTTTCAGTGGAAACAGCCCCGGGCCTCGCGAGTTTCCTCCGACACCGGCTGTTTTCGAAAGTACAAGTTTACAGAGGAATTCTGGAATTTTTGCGGGCCGATCGCGACGGCCGCGCACACGACTTTTTCAGTGCGCGCGAATTTCGCCCGACGAAAGAAATCGCTCCGAAGCAATCGACTCGAGCCGAAAGACTCTTGCGGCGGCACAGAGTCGCGGGACGCGAATGTGGCAAAGACCCATGTGTGCACTCATTAATTCCGTCTGCACTTATCGGCTTCCGACAGTGCGTGTGTCACCGGCACGAATATTGTTATTACGCATCCGCGAAATTACATCGCGCCGCCGAAAACCTGCCGTAATACTGGCGACGCCGAGGCACCGCGGCCGCGCTGTTTTCAGTGGAAACAGCCCCGGGCCTCGCGAGTTTCCTCCGACACCGGCTGTTTTCGAAAGTACAAGTTTACAGAGGAATTCTGGAATTTTTGCGGGCCGATCGCGACGGCCGCGCACACGACTTTTTTAGTGCGCGCGAATTTCGCCCGACGAAAGAAATCGCTCCGAAGCAATCGACTCGAGCCGAAAGACTCTTGCGGCGGCACAGAGTCGCGGGACGCGAATGTGGCAAAGACCCGTGTGTGCACACATTAATTCCGTCTGCACTTATCGGCTTCCGACAGTGCGTGTGTCACCGGCACGAATATTGTTATTACGCATCCTCGAAATTACATCGCGCCGCCGAAAACCTGCCGTAATACTGGCGACGCCGAGGCACCGCGGCCGCGCTGTTTTCAGTGGAAACAGCCCCGGGCCTCGCGAGTTTCCTCCGACACCGGCTGTTTTCGAAAGTACAAGTTTACAGAGGAATTCTGGAATTTTTGCGGGCCGACCGCGACGGCCGCGCACACGACTTTTTCAGTGCGCGCGAATTTCGCCCGACGACAGAAATCGCTCCGAAGCAATCGACTCGAGCCGAAAGACTCTCGCGGCGGCACGGAGTCGCGGGACGCGAATGTGGCAAAGACCCGTGTGTGCACACATTAATTCCGTCTGCACTTATCGGCTTTCGACAGTGCGTGTGTCACCGGCACGAATATTGTTATTACGCATCCTCGAAATTACATCGCGCCGCCGAAAACCTGCCGTAATACTGGCGACGCCGAGGCACCGCGGCCGCACTGTTTTCAGTGGAAACAGCCCCGGGCCTCGCGAGTTTCCTCCGACACCGGCTGTTTTCGAAAGTACAAGTTTACAGAGGAATTCTGGAATTTTTCGCGACGGCCGCGCACACGACTATTCGCCGGTGTATGCAAACGTACGTACACGCTCGCGTGTGTTTGTGTAGGTGTACACGCACGCGTCCACACGCGCGCAGAGGGACTTGCAGTTGCCGGCGCTCGGTAGATAAATATTATTACAACTCCGAAGCGCTCGAACCACTTGATAGTATAAATATATCTCATCAAAGGCGAAGGCGAATGCAAACGCGCCACGGTCGCATTGTTAAATACGTTAAGCACACAGCCTCGCGGGGCCTACACTTCTTTTCCAGCAATTGAGCTAATTTCCTACGCCGTCTCTTAAGGCGACGAGCCCGGCGCGGAGGCGTGCGTCGGGAAAAATAGCGAAGCGCACTTGGGCCTGGGTAAAAGTAGAAAGTGCCTGGGCCTAATGCTTTCGCGCGGGCCTCCTCATTTTCCAACGTAGTCCGATCGATCGACCGATGCACGGGCGATTATGAGATCGCGCAGCTGCTCAATGTCGAAAGTGTGAAAAGTGAACGGCTCGCCTCTGCGTCTACATACGTATATATATTTCTTACGTTTTCTAATGCCGAGTTCCCTAATCACGGTCCGTGGTTTCGTCTAATTACAGACCTTGACGAATTCAGATCCGCTGCGGGTGTCGTTCGCGGCTGTAATCATTTTCGCGCGACACGTGTCTGTTATGGAAGTGGCTTGGATCGGAACTTTGAAAATATTCAGTTGATCGTTCGTTCGGCTTAATATCGTACATCATGAGCAGATAAACCGAATTCGGTTGCTGCGTACTTGCGATTACATCGGTTGTCGAATCACCAGCCATATGTCAGGGTGCTTTGTCGATCGATTAGAAGGAGTTTGCTGACGTTTTTGCCGGCGGAACGGAGCGTTCGGTTAACCCATTCGAGACCGATTGCACACCGTGTGTGCAATTGATTTCCGAGGCTATAAGACGGCTTGCACACTGTGTGTGCAATAACAGTAATGTGCAATTATCAGTTATTCTGAGTAAACTAGTCGTCGAAATAAGATTTTCGTGGAACTAATGAAATCTGCAAGGTACAGGAAAACAAAATTTGGCATTAGTTTTACTGTGTATCAAAAATCTAAAAATTATTTTAAACCTTTCTTACATGTAAAATACTATGAATTGCCGACAGTCCTACAAAGAAGGAAAATATAAACGTAATAATTACTCTTGTCCTGCTTGTGTCGGTAATCCTGGATTATGTTTGGGAGAATGTTTTAAGCGCTACCATCAACCAACTAATGTATAATTACTTTACGATCAGTGTACTATTTCCTAAAAATGTATTTACAAATTATATTTTCTTTTTTATTACCGAGTTACATTACTTTATTATCTTTAGACATTTTTCTAAAAATTTATTTCTTGTTTATGTTATTTTTTCCATTATTCAATTTTTTTTTAACTTTTTACTATTTTTTAAACATTTTCTTTGCAATATATTCCGTTCTTTATTATTGAAAGCAAAATAACGATTTTATATTATCTATTTTTGAAATAAATGTTTATAAATTTTTTAATGATGTATTTTTATTTTACCTTGCATTGCACACATGGTGTTCATCCGCTCCTCGCAATAAAAATGTTCCGAGGAGCGAGTTGCACACTCGGTGTGCAATGATCTTATTTATGTGAATTCACTTTCGAATTGGGTGATTTCCATAGTAAACATGTTTTTTTTTTATTAAAAATGAACAATATAATGAAAAACAAAATTTCGCTCCTGGGGACCGTGGTCGAAAAAAATCGTCGTCTCGAATGGGTTAAATGGGACGTACGTATGGTGATAATGGACGTAATAATGCGGTGACGCGAAAAATGTGAACTTTGCATGGATTTCCGCTTCGATACCGATTTCCATTTTCCAGCAGGAACGAAATTGATGCGCCGCGAGTGGGGTCATGTGGCGAGTATTAGAATGCCGCCCATGTGGAATTGCGATAAGCTCTATGGTACGCGAGCGTGAAAATTACAGTATTCGAACGCACTCCAATCCAATGTCGTTTCCAAGTTTTCCTGCGGATCGTATCGATTCGCTCGGCGATGAGCCTGGGACTCTGACGCTTTGACTGTGTAATATAGAACGTTCGCCGGCCTAAGTGGTCGTCGATGTCATGCGAGATAGGTTTGAAGTGCGAGACCTCCTGGGACCCACTTATTTTTCAACAAATATGGGCTCGTGATAGGCTCGTGATCTCAACGCCGACCCGCGTGATTCTCTACAAAACCGCGAATTTTCAAATTCATCCTCCATAGTACCGTCGAATTGTAATGATTCCAACGATGCCGTCATTTCATTTCCGCTATTACAAAAAAAAATCATTTTTTTTATTGCATTTTCTTAATGTACATCATTTTAAGAATATTTCATCAAAAGTACATAAGAATCTAGGAAAAATCATTCAATTTTTGATTAGCTAAACTTTCCGATTATCTCGAAACTGTGTTCTTAACACGTTCGGGGGCGTGAATGATTTCTAAAAACTAGCATTAATTTTATATATTATGATGATGAGAATGACATGAATGCCATAGCATTCAAATCTTAAAGTCAATTATTTTTAATTTAATTTTATACAACCTTAAGTTTTTGTAATTATTACACCTGTCAAGATAATGACTAATTGAACTAAAATATGATAATCTGATTACTATTATAAAATGTGTTTAAGACGTTGACTGCCACGGTGGTTTTAAAAGATTTTCTATAAATGCAAAAAAATTCGCCACGAAGCCTATTTGCAATCTTGTAAAAGTAATTGATATTGGAATTATGCTTCAATACTTTGGCTTCTAACAACTCTGTGTTACTTTCATTTTGCATGATTTAATCATACTCTGCAGTATTTGATCGCATCGCGGTTCTAACATAGTCAACGTGTTAATCAAATTTAGGATATCACAACCAATTTAAAACTAAAATGACTGTCAATTTTCGCACCTCGCTGAAACTTTTAATGTCCGCGAACGTGTTAAGACGAAGAAACGTACAGAGTCTTTACGACTTCGCTCCCAACTCAATCGGAAACAGATTCTCGGTCCAATTTCAGTGCAGTTCGCTCATGAAAAATTCTGCCTCCTCCCGAGCGCTGCGAATATCCGGCGACCTAGAACAGTTCATCAAATATCCATCCGTCCGAATCCATTTCCATTTGCACACGCGCGCACGTAAGTGCACTAATGACGGATGCCGCGATGGAAACGTACGAGAATAACACTCCCACGCGGGCAGCGCATCTCGCGGACATCGTGGACCGTGCCGCGCTCCGTGCCGCGAAACTCTTAACACTATGTCGTCCGCACGTGTAATCAAGATTCTTTGCTTTAGCGTCGGTAGAAATCGTTCAGATATTTTCGCCTGTCGGCGGAGTTGCGTGTTTGCTGGAGATCATAAAAAGTTATTGCCATTACCAAAAGGCAGAATTTTTTGTAGAAACACAAAATCTGCTAACATTTTAAGGACCGCTCGCAGTTTTTCTTGTTTTTTCTACACTCTGTCTTTAGATGTTACTTACTTTGGTACATTGTATCTAGTTTGTGTATTTAAGTATTTACATCAATATTCAATGCATTAAACTGGATTGCCTTTATGTTTTTTTTGTATTTTCATTTTTTTTTTAGTAAAAAAGTTATGATAGTTATTAAAAAACATAATTTTTTCAATAATACTTAAAATACTCCCAATTATACAATTTCTAAAAGTTTCACAAAAATTGCTTCATAAACAACAAAGTTATGATTTTTTGTAATGTACAAGTTTCCCAAAACCGTGCGGTTCCAGGCGTATTTCTTACAGATTTCTCCGTGGTTCTTAACACGTTGACTGCCATGCGTGTTTTGTTATATTAGAACCGCAATGCGATGAAATATTGCAGAGTATGATTAAATCTTGCAAAATTAAGGTAACGCAGAATTGTTAGAAGCCAAAGTATTGAAGCACCGTTCCAATATCAACTGCTTTTACAAGATTGCAAACAGGCTTCATTGCGAATTTTTTGCATTTTTAGTAAAATCTTTTGCAAAGTTTACCGGTAACCACCGTGGCAGTCAAAGTGTTAAAGTGGTAATATGTTCGCATTGCAGCCTGTAACTTATTGCTGCTACGTATAGAACACAAGCGATACTAGCGTTTGTGCGATAGATTTGATCTCGTCGGCATTTGTCCGAAAATTTTAGCGTGGCACCAACTTGGTGTCGGGGGACAGCATAGTGTCAATCTCTGCTGTGATTAACACGTTGACTGCCGTGCGTATTTTGCCGTATTAGAATGGCGATGCTATGAAATACTGCAGAGTATGAATAAATGGTGCAAAATGACGGTAACACAGAGTTGTTAGAAGTCAAAGTATTGAAGCACCGTTCCAATATCAATTGCATTTACAAGATTGCAAATAGGCTTCATTGCGAATTTCTTGCATTTTCAGTAAAATCTTTTACGTATTTTGCTATGTTAGAACTACGATGCGATTAAATACTGCAGAGTATGATTAAATGGTGCAAAATGAAGGTAGCGCAGAGTTGTGAGAAGCCAAAGTATTGAAGCACCGTTCCAACATCAATCGCTCTTATAAGATTGCAAATAGGCTTGATCACGAATTTTTTGCATTTTCAGCAAAATCTTTTGCGACGGTCACCGCGTATTTTGCTATATTAGAATCGCGATGCTATCAAATACTGCAGACTATAATTAAACCGTGCAAAATCAAGGTAGCGCAAAGTTGTTAGAAGCCAAAATATTGAAGCACCGTTCGAATATCAATTGGTTTTATAAGATTGCAAATAGGCTTCATTGCCAATTTTTTGCATTTCTAGTAAAATCTGCGTCGGTCACCTCTTGTGAGAAGCCAAAGTATTGAAGCACAGTTCCAATATCAATTGCATTTACAAGATTGCAAATAGGCTTCATTGCATTTACAACATTGAAATTTCTTGCATTTTCATTTTCAGTAAAATCTTTTACGTATTTTGCTATGTTAGAACTAGGATGCGATTAAATACTGCAGAGTATGATTAAATGGTGCAAAATGAAGGTAGCGTAGAGTTGTGAGAAGCCAAAGTATTGAAGCACCGTTCCAACATCAATCGCTCTTATAAGATTGCGAATAGGCTTGATCACGAATTTTTTGCATTTTCAGCAAAATCTTTTGCGGCGGTCACCGCGTATTTTGCTATATTAGAACCGCGATGCTATCAAATACTGCAGACTATAATTAAACCGTGCAAAATGAAGGTAGCGCAGAGTTGTTAGAAGCCAAAATATTGAAGCACCGTTCGAATATCAATTGCTTTTATAAGATTGCAAATGGGCTTCATTGCCAATTTTTTGCATTTCTAGTAAAATCTGCGTCGGTCACCTCTTGTGAGAAGCCAAAGTATTGAAGCACTGTTCCAACATCAATTGCTTTTACAAGATTGCAAATAGGCTTCATTGTGAATTTTTTGCATTTTTAGTAAAATCTTTTGCGGCGGTCACCGGTGACCACAGTGGCAGTCAACGTGTTACAGTGTAAAACGGAGCATTTCCACCGCGTTTGCGCTTGGCGCGGGAAAAAGCGTCGGGCCGCGTGAATTTCGCGACGCGCCGCTCGGCAATTTTGCGTCAGCCGCAATTGCGGGCGGCCTCACCCGCGCATTACATAATTTTCCGCGCGATCTTAAAGCGCGCGGGAGCACGCACATCGCGCAATCGGGATCGCTCGTCCGCTGGCGCCGACCGCGTGTGGAAGGAAACGTACGATACGCAGGTCGCGCGAGGCTGCGAAAATTTCGCGCGACCGCATGCCGCTCGCTTGACGTCACTGATCATTCGGCGATAGGGAATGACGAAGGGGACACGCTGTTCGATGACGTAAGCCGGCTTCTGTCGAGACGAGTCAGCCGGGCGACTCGCGAGAAATCGGTCGCACATGTCGCCTGACGATACTCGTGATAATGTTGGCCGAAGTCTCGCGCGACATGGAAAACGTGTCGCACGACACGCACGTTGTGTCACTAGTTTGCTCAAAGTCGTACTTCGTGCATGCCGCATGCGAGGCCGTTCTTGACTTTCTGCGTTTCTGACACATCTGCGCGCCTGCCGAAGTCTTCGTCGATTCAAAAGTGGGATGTTGGGTTCTGGACTTCGAGGGAAATTTATTGGGCGGTTGACTGAAGGCGAGCGTTTATGGGTTCTGGGGTGTAGAGGGAATTTATGCGGTGGTTGTTTGTAATGTTCTGTGGCAAGCGGTGCCTTGCGTGTCCTACGAATGAGTGTGGTTTAACCCTTCTTTGCATGATGGTGGAAATTTCCATCATAACATTGAATGCCCAAAAATTATATAAAAGAACAAGTTCAGTTTAATCTAACTTTGCATGATGATGGAAATTTCCATGACATTGTTTTTTGCTAAACTTATACTATAAATTTATAAAAATTTATAAATTTATAAATACTATACTAAGATTTTTTTAACCATTTTTCCTTTAATTTTGAACATGAATTATATCACCTTGATTTATTTCACCAATAAAGAAAAAATCATGCAAAGAAGGGTTAAATTTCTTTGGAATAGTTGTTGTACAACAGCGGCTTTCTCCTTATTTGCATTCAATATCTACCAATACGATATAACATGAAAACCATTTGTAATTTATTAGGGTCTTCAAAGATCGCAGTATTTCTTAAATACAACCGCTGAAACATTTAAAATACAATCTTCACCGAACGTCACTTAACTACATTCCACCAAGAACGTTATGGTAAGAATTTCGTACTAAGTGAAAGTGATAAAGTATTTGATTTTGAAATATTTAAAGATAATTTACACGCGAAGCTATATTTAGTGAGAAATTCTTAACCCTTCTTCGCATGATGGTGGAAATTCCCATCATGACATTGAATGCCTTGGATTATATAAAAGAACAAGTTCACTTTGATCTAACTTTTGCATGATGATGGAAATTTCCATCATATTGTTTTTTAAATTTATACGCTAAATATATACTAAGATTTATTAACCATTTTTCCTTTAATTTTGAACATGAATTATATCACCTTGATTTATTTCGCCAATAAAGAAAAAATCATGCAAAGAAGGGTTAAGAAACTTCGTCGGCAGATTAAACGATTTGTTATTTCATCGATCAACACGGAAACGTATCAGCGGCAAGTCTATGTTCGTCGACTTTCTGTACATGTTTCTATCACAACTCTTAAAAATCAGAATCCTTGGTATTATTATCGAGGAAGATTATCTTGACTTTTCTTTTGCGCCAAGGTATTTAGAGACGATTTTTTATTTAGTAGAGACAAATCATTGCCGCCTAAGTGTTTGTGTTTCAACACAAAAGAGTGTTTCCTAACAGCCTTTTGTACGTTAATTTATCTGAATCACCTCTATCCTATTAAGAACTGACGGAAAAAAGAGTACACCGCATTTACACGTGGTAATCAGTCTCATTATATTCGATTTCTACCATAATTCTTACGATTTTCGTGGCCGCGAACGAGATAATTGAAATACCGAGTGGAACGGCGATGCGCGATTCCCATAGCGAACACGTTAATTACCTGCCCTATTTATTCATCGTCACGGCTTTCATCCCGTCGTCCGTTATTCGGACGTTAAGTGCACCGATTCCCGCGCAATTAAATTCCACTGTTTAACGGCACTTCCCTCGTCCACGGCGCATTGTTTGCGATCCCGGCATAACAGGCAATTGCAAAGTGGATTTATTGTAAAGCATCGATTCGACCTACAATAAGTATTTATCGCCCATCGCTCGTATTTATCGCAATAATCGTTCATCGCTGCCTTCTGTTCTTCTCCGTCCTCCTCCGATTCGGCCGACTCCATTCTTTCCTCTCTATCCCCGTTCTCTTTCCGTATCAACACGCCTATGCCCGTCTCACTTTCACTCTCCCGTTCTTCTCTATCTACCGACTGTATGCACAGTAATGTTTCGTGTCGCACATGGTGCCCTGATAACGGCGCGAGTGTGGTGTTTGCGGCGTGAAAGATAACTCGCGCTTTTTATTAATAACCGTTAAGCGCGGCAAGATTATCGTCACTTATGCTTTCGCATCTGGCTCGTTTGCTTATTATTAGCGGGGGCTTTTCCAGGCTAATTATAGGCGATATTATATATTCATTGTCCTGGCGTCTCCGCCCCGTCGACGCTCTGCTCTTCCTCCGCTCGCCCCTGCATCTTATACCTCGCGCTAGATTGTTTTCAACTTTCTTTCCCGCCTGCCGCGAGCAACTCGCGAGAGGCGTCCGTGAGGTCAATGTCTGGTGGCTGCCTTTTAAAGTACACAGAACGCCCGGCTGATAAGCAATTTTAGTCACGCTTGCGGTCGCGATTCGTACAGCGACGAAAGGACATTTTTAACGAGACGCCGCCGAGAGTAGGCTTGGAATGATAGCGATAGCGTTCCTCGCGTGATGTTTATGTCTCTGCTGTCGTCGCCGTTGTCGTCGGTAGCTTGCGAGATAGTGGATCTCAGTGTGCAGAGGACTCCTTGATAATTGAATGCTCAGGCGAGCCTGGGGTCGTCGTAGAAATAGTGGAAATCGAAGTCTGCGGGTTCATTGAAATTTTATGCAATTTCGCGCTGGATCAATTATTCCGAGTAAATGACGTGATTGTAGAGGCAACGAGAGCGAAATGAAATGTTCATGTGCGCCAATCAAACCCGATTAAGCACACTCAGCGATTAAACAAGATCTCGGGACTAACTGAACACTCGCACACCTGTCGCAATCGTCTGCAGCAGCCGTGATTTTAATACTTTATACGGAAGTCGAAAAGAGTTCATCCGAACACGCATCATCTTGCATTTAAAGTAAGCGGAACGAGATTGTATCGCACACGTTTCTGTTGTCGCGTGACTTAAACGCGACTAGGCATGCGGAAGTAGCTTCTTTAATTATGGTTCGGATAACGACGTACTAAACGGCGTGCCGATACTACCGCATGGCATGATTAAACGTTTTCTCACCTTGTTACGTCAAGGCGAGTCCAATGTCCGGCGTAACTCCGCCTAGACTCGCTTACGAATTCGTCGCTTCTCAATATCCAAGTTCCTTTGACGTTCCGCGTGCACATCATAAAAGTTTCACGCAACCAAGTTTCGCTATCTATACGAGCGACTCGCGTATGCCAAGCGTATGTATTTATACGCGTAAATTCCATGTATCACAGCATCCGAAACAACAAGTTCCGTGTACCAAGTTTCAGTATCTATGCACGTAACCCGCATATGCCAAGCATATCTATACCTGCCAATTCCGTGTATCAAGTGCACATATCCACACACCCGAGTTCCATGCAGCCAGTTTAAAATATCCGACCGATTAACTCCTAGTGCCCAATTATAGGCATCCGCGTATCCGGCGAAAATACTTATTCATCCGAAACAACAAGTTCCATGCACCAAGTTTCAGTATCTATGCACGTAACCCGCATATGCCAAGCATATCTATACCTGCCAATTCCGTGTATCAAGTGCACATATCCACACACCCGAGTTCCATGCAGCCAGTTTAAAATATCCGACCGATTAACTCTCAGTGCCCAATTATAGGCATCCGCGTATCCAGCGAAAATACTTATTCATCCGAAACAACAAGTTCCATGCACCAAGTTTCAGTATCTATGCACGTAACCCGCATATGCCAAGCATATCTATACCTGCCAATTCCGTGTATCAAGTGCATATATCCACACACCCGAGTTCCATGTAGCCAGTTTAAAATATCCGACTGATTAACTCTCAGTGCCCAATTATAGGCATCCGCGTATCCGGCGAAAATATTTGTTCATCCGAAACAACAAGTTCCGTGCACCAAGTTTCAGTATCTATGCACGTAACCCGCATATGCCAAGCATATCTATACCTGCCAATTCCGTGTATCAAGTGCACATATCCACACACCCGAGTTCCATGCAGCCAGTTTAAAATATCCGACAGATTAACTCCTAGTGCCCAATTATAGGCATCCGCGTATTCGGCGAAAATACTTATTCATCCGAAACAACAAGTTCCATGCACCAAGTTTCAGTATCTATGCACGTAACCCGCATATGCCAAGCATATCTATACCTCCCAATTCCGTGTATCAAGTGCACATATCCACACACCCGAGTTCCATGTAGCCAGTTTAAAATATCCGACTGATTAACTCCTAGTGCCCAATTATAGGCATCCGCGTATCCGGCGAAAATACTTATTCATCCGAAACAACAAGTTCCGTGCACCAAGTTTCAGATCTATTTTTCAACATAACCCGCATATGCCAAGCATATCTATACCTGCCAATTCCGTGTATCAAGTGCACATATCCACACACCCGAGTTCCATGCAGCCAGTTTAAAATATCCGACTGATTAACTCTCAGTGCCCAATTATAGGCATCCGCGTATCCGGCGAAAATATTTGTTCATCCGAAACAACAAGTTCCGTGCACCAAGTTTCAGTATCTATGCACGTAACCCGCATATGCCAAGCATATCTATACCTGCCAATTCCGTGTATCAAGTGCACATATCCACACACCCGAGTTCCATGTAGCCAGTTTAAAATATCCGACTGATTAACTCTCAGTGCCGAATTATAGGCATCCGCGTATCCGGCGAAAATATTTGTTCATCCGAAACAACAAGTTCCGTGCACCAAGTTTCAGTATCTATGCACGTAACCCGCATATGCCAAGCATGCATATCTATACCTGCCAATTCCGTGTATCAAGTGCACATATCCACACACCCGAGTTCCATGTAGCCAGTTTAAAATATCCTACCGATTAACTCTCAGTGCCCAATTATAGACATTCGTACGTGTACGTGGGCAGTCCGATAAGTACTGAGCCTACAAAAGAAAAACGAAAATTTTGGAAAATTAACGATTTATCTTTCAACATAGTCTCCTTTTAACTCGATACACTTGATCCAGCGATGCTCCAACTTCTTCAACCCGTCTGAAAATTACGTTTTTCTGGAGATCTGCAAAGTAGGCCTCCGTTTGGGAACAAAAAGAAGTCACACGGGGCGAAATCTGGAGAATACGGTGGATGGGGCAGCTGTTCGTAGCCTAATTCAACCAATTTGGCTGTAGCTTGGACAGAGGTGTGAGCCGGTGTGTTATCGTAGTGAAAGAGCACTTTTTTCTTCGCCAAATGGGGCCGTTGTTTCCTTAATTCGGCGTCAAATCGGCTCAATAATTCGGCATAGTACAGCCCTGTGACTGTTTTGCCGTTCTCCAGGTAGTCTATGTAGATCACACCCTGTGAATCCCAGAAAACGGTGGCCATCACCTTTCCGGCCGGGCGCAATCCACTGTTTCGACTGTTCCTTGGTCTCTGGTGTGTACCAGTGGATCCACGTTTCGTCGACAGTCACTGTACGACGTAGAAACTCTTTCGGATTGCGCTTAAACAGTGTCAAACACTGCTCTGAAGTGGTCTCACGGATGCGCTTGTTATCCGGAGTGAGCAAACGCGGCACCCATCGAGCAGAAAGCTTTCTTATGCCCAATATTTCATGCAGGATATGCCCAGATTTCATCGCTGGACCAAGTGTATCGAGTTAAAAGGAGAGTATGTTGAGCAATAAATCGCCAATTTTCCAAAACTTTCGTTTTTCTTTTATAGGCTAAGTACTTATCGGACTGCCCACGTACATCCGCGTATCCGGCGAAAATACGTATTCATTCGTCCCTCTGCTTTCAGATGAAAATTGAAACGTCGCAGGATCTGACATAAACGGCCATCCGGGGTGTATTCTCACGTGCCGTCCCGATGGAGAACGTCCAGGCGCCGTAGCTTGTTCGCCCAATAAGGGCGATGTTAGTCACGCAGACACCCTCCTCGGTGGACAATCTGCCGAACATGTTGTCGGTACTCGAGGAGGAGGCGAACGCCGACATAGACGACGCGTTCCCGCCGCATGTCGACACGACGAACATCGTTATCCAGCCGGAGTCGCCTACCAGCAAGAAACAGGCGCTGAAGACCTTCGCCGAAGTGAACGCGTTGCTGCAGGCGGGCAGGAAGAGAGAGGCGAAGCTGATCATAAGGGAAAATGCCTGGCCACTGAACAACGGCATCAGGGCGCAACTTTGGCCGGCCCTGTGCAATCAGCACGCACACGGCAAGAATATGCTGGACGGATTTTATTGGGACATGGTCAATCAGGTGTTCGGAACGACAGGTATGTTTGGAGGGTCTTGTTGAGGCTGTTGAGCGGCAATTGAAATGTTGATTGCTTTGATACAGAGCTTCCGGAGAAGTCGATCATGCTGCCGCCGTTCGTAGACAGCACGCACTGCCTGTCGTACAATTTGACGAGGAAGGGCAGGAGTGTTGCTGACAGGGTGGTGTCCGTACTGGGATACGCTTGCCCGGATATCACCTATAGCCCTTCCCTTTATCCAATCACTGCGCTTCTCCTGCATTTTATGCCAGGTACGTGGGATTTTATGGACCGTCGAGGTTGCGTATTTTTTGAAGCGTTGCGTAATAGCCAATTTTTCGTTTTTAGAAGAGGAATGCTATCACTGTATGGCCAGCTTAGTTGCAGCTAAGGAGAAAATGTTCGTAACGCAAACGAAACTGTTATACGAAGTCACATGGAAGACGGTGGAGCAGATTACCAAAAAGCACGTGGTATGTAGAGACAAGCGTTACGATTGTAATAAGAGAACACGACTAGAGTATGCCCTTGGGGGGAGCTACGTTGTACGATCGTTTCCGTTTCATTTGAAACTCGAGTTGCTACTCTAGTCCAGTGCCAAATATCTCAAATAGACATAATACCAACAGAGTTCTGTTATTCATAGTCCGTCACTTATTTTGACAATTTTAATCTCGATTTCGGTCGTGTCTCCGCATGTTCACGTTACATCTCTATTTTTAATGTCGCCAAATCTTTTCGGGCTTAACGACTGAAATCTTAAAGTGGACTATTTTTGCGCGACAATTCTTGCACTGAATCGTGTACCCGTAATGATCGACTTTAATTCACGATCTAAGAAATCAGCTGCAGTACATTTAGCAAGGCATTGCTCTGGTTCGAGAGCGGAGAGAATCTACATGGACTGGATCTGGTGGATTCTTCAGCTTCTTCCGTTTCAACATCTAGTCAGGGTTATGGACTGTTTCCTGCACGAAGGCATCAAAGTGAGTATTTACGCGGCCCCGTGTTGCGCAAAGTACGACGATATACGTATGATGCGCTGATGTATATGCACACGTAGACGAAAATCACCCAAAGACCTCATCCCTCGCGATTCAACTTGAAATCGCATATACAGCGCGTAATATCTAGCGGTAGTTTGACACATCAGAAAAAATGTCTGGCACCAAGCCAAACGGTAGATAAAGATGAAACCGCGAGATACCTATGTCTAATGTGCAATGCACTTAGGTTCTAGGAATACTATGAACATTAAATTCGTCGATTGATCGCGTGCCAGCGGGAAATTGTTTTGCACGCATTTTTGCGAGCTGACGATGCGCTGTTCTTGCTCTTGAACGTGTTGTTCAGTTCTGTTACAAGTTCCCTTTCCCAGAGACTTTGGGATCTGATACGCGACAAACGAACGATGCTCTACTAATTTCATTTTGCAGGTCTTCTATCGAGTAGCTATGGCTATAGTCTTATTATTCTATAAGCACTCGTCGTCACAGAATTCGGAATGGATGGCCGAGGTGTCGAAGAACGGTATTGACGCTGCTCTCTCGAAATTTTGCAGACAAATACCGGTAAGGACGAAATTTGTAGGTATCAATCCTTTCTAAACGCTATCCTATATAAAACATCGCTCGAATAACCGCGCTTATTCTAATTATTAGCAATGGGAAATCCCACCCTCTTATCGAAATCTGACTTTCAGGTGACACCGGCTAAATTTCTGCGTACCGCGTTCGGTATTCGCGGTCTCAGCTCGGCATACATATCACGAGTGTTTCTGCGCACGGAAATGGCTCTGAAGAGTCGGAGCGTTTTGACGGGATCCAGATCATTGGCGAGGTCACGATCGACGGACAACCTGCCGACGAGTCAATCGCAGGTCAACATTCAGATGATGTCCCACACGCTCACGATACGAGAGGTATGTTTCCCTCGAATATTAGTCACCTGTGAGCGTTTCTCGTGATTTTATTTAGTCAAGACGACAGAGAAACCGGGATGAATCGACTTGGCGGCAGAAAAGAATTTATCCCAGGAAGAAATTGTGTCCATGCGCCTTTTACGTTCATTTGCCGCTGTGCGAAATTCATCGAAAACGATTTTGTAATGTTTTCGCTCACCGCCGTATTTACGTGCGCGCATTCGTTTGACCTTGCGGACGAATCGCAAGTACGATTCAACTTAACGACCGAATGGCCAGAACTGATTGTTAATCTGACGTCGAAAAATGTGAATGCGTATATAAGGTAGACCCGTCAGTAAGATTTCCACGTCGACGGAATAGGCATCTGCTTTTTACATGTCACGTAATGTCTTTTCTACGTATGTCGATTATAAGTAAAGTTACCCAGAATTAATAATTCGAACGATCGGCATGGTCTGTGTCGAAAGTGCGAGAGACATGTCACCGTTAATGGGAGATATTTTCTTGCCAAACCGTTCGGCACGTAAACGTAGACGTTTTTAGGGTTTTCCAAATAGCAGCATGATGTCTCAAGCAATGATATCCATCTGTTTTCAGAAAGAGTGTGAAGACACGTACAAAGACAGGGTATCGTATGATTATCTTTTTGGGAAATGTGTTGTTAGTTTCATGTGCTCTTGCCCTCTGTCCCTCAAACTACTACCTGTTTACACTCATATACATACTCACCCCCCGCCCCCCATTTGTTACATATTTATTATCGTGCCAGCTTTATCGCCGTTTACCGTCTCTCCACTCTAAGCAGCTACGCTATATATACATAATCTTTTATATATGCGAAAGGCATTCTTGTTAACCAAGATCTCACCGCAAATTGATACCGCCAACGTATTCTTATATACCTCACGAGGTCCTCACACTTTTCTCGCTTTCGGTGTGACTCAGCCTTAGTGACATGCAGACTTCCGCAATAAGGCACAGCGCGTTTCCTACCAAAAACCATTGTCTCCAGAATCCAACTACGAGGCAACGAAATGCTGAATCGCTTGAAACAGGCCCTTATTACAATAACAACATTGTTCCAACTTAGTTCTACCAAGTACGTGTGCAACCGACATAAACTAACTTCCGTGCGTAACATCCAGACACTTACACTCTCAATCCGATTCTGTAACAATCCACGTAACTGTTACACGTTACACACCACATTGAGTTTGAATGATGCCTCATCTCATATTCATCAACGTCAGTTATCAATACTTACGTAGACATTTGTTATAACATAATCGCTACCTATATTGTTTACTACCAAAAAAGGCATTTCCAATGGAAATATCGATGGCTGTTTCTCCTGTTTCTCTATACATATGTTATGCTGATATTGGTCATCATTACGAATTGCCTGAATTCGAACTAGAAACGCACGCGCGGAGAAAAACGTAAACTGATGGCTCTGTGTGTTGTCTTGTGTCATGCTGCATTGCATCGTTGGAATTACGGTGGAATTAAAAATGGGGCGGTTCACGTGTGTAGGGTGCGCACAGCCCCGGGCCGCGTGCGCTTTCCATGGGCGTTTATCCCATACAAAGCATATGCTCCCAGATCCTAGACATGCCTGACGTAAGTACTCATTATCGTGCGAAAAACGTTGCTAGGCGAACGTGCAAAATTCTCCCCCGACGGAGTTTCGTTTCGTTATCCTTTTCTTCTCGTTACTTCTTCGTTTTCTGTTCGTTTTATTTTGTAGAGCTGGTTCTCGTCGCCTATCTCACTGTGGCATGTCGATATTGTCTCGATACTCAATGTTGGTAGGCTCGCATCGAAGTTAATTACTATAGGCGATGTAGTAGTCGAGCGTATTCACTCATGGCTGCTCTGTTTTAGGTTGTACCCCTTGGCACAAATTTGCATATAAGTGTATGATGCGGCTACGTACATGTAATATGTACAAAATGTAACTAGTGGCTACTTTCACCGTTTAGTCTCAAAACCCTCATTACTGTCACCAGATTTCAATGAAATCTCCAAGCCGATCTTTTAAGAACAATTATGTTTATTGGAGTATAAGTTTGGCAATGTTGGATTATATTTTTATGTTGGATTATATTTCGGCCTCTACTTGTCACGTTAGGCTTGTCTTGTTCTATTTTGCGCGAGGATTCATTTTCTTCGCAACCTGTGTTTTGGACTTGGCCGGCGTATCCCTTAGTCTGTTTTGGAACGTTGACGTTTCACAGTCTCGTCGGCTCGTTATATTACAGTGCAATTATCGTTTTGACCTCCGAGTACCGTTTTCGGTTGCTCCAGCATGTTGCCTACCTGAGATGTGCGTTCACGTAATTTGACACTCTTTATAGGCATCCCTGTATTCAGCCGACATTTTATTTTGTTGCGGCTAAACGGTCTTATATTAATTTTCAGCCGATCTACTTTGTTTCTCGATTTACAACTTCTTGCTCACCGTAAAACGCGTACGTAGCGCTAGAATAGCACTTAGTATCGTTGTTAGGTAGTGGTAATTTAATGATTACGGCCTTGACGTGTTTGAGCATTGAATTATATTGCACAGAGTGTGTTTAGACTTGAGGATCGACACAACGACGTACTTTTTGTCGAACGATAATTATTGACTGTACAGCATTGCAATTCTGTTTTCTTTTTTTTTTCTTTTGTTTTGTACTTCATGTCCCTGATCACACCGTACCCCCCATTGAGCAAGCTTTTGAAACAATCGCTGCCCAATGCTGAGGGCTCACACTTTTCGTAACACCACCTGCTCCAATTTATTTTTAACCGAATGGCGCTCTCTCTCTCTCTCTATCTCTCCCTCTCTCTCACTCACTTCTTGTTTGTCGCATGATGAATGGTCTTTCCTTCGCATTAGACACGTTGCATTGACTTCGTTATTTCGGAGTGTGTTAGCTTTTTATCTTTTTTGCTCGCCCGCATAGGCACATACGAACTTTACATAGCATATAGCCATAACGATTCCTTGCAAGGTGTGCAACGAAAAATACTAGTGTATTCCGCTTGCTCGATGTTTGCAAGCTACATTTCGAGTAGTAAAACTACTGATGGATACACGTAACGTTGAACGTATAGCTCAACGCATTTATGTAAGTATTGTGTCGTAGGTGCTTGACACACGAAAGTGCGCATATTTGGCGTATGCCGCGCGAGATACGTAAATTCTAAAAGAGAAACGTACACGGAACAGTGAACTTCGCGCGCGAATGTATTTTCTTTAATTCAATCGCTTGTACGGTGATCGCGTACTCCCGTTCATTTTTTTCAGCCAAGCGCATGATCTGTCGCTGTTGTAATCTAGTATGCTACTATTATTGAGATTACTTAGTGGACTACTGATAATTGTTTGCACATTTTATGACAAGGAGGCAATTCGCTTGAACGTGAGGTAGGCTGTCGTTGTTCACCGGCCTTTGTTTATTTCGACAGTTATTCACACTATGGTCGTGGCTGCCCGTAAGGATCACTATGTATCAACCCATATTGCTGTACACAACAGAGGAACACGGTTGTTCCTTGACGACGTTCTACGTACGAGTTGAACAGCACGAACCGACGCTTCTAATGATTAAAACGTGCAACAATGAGGTGAGTTCTTATCGCTTGAAACAAACATACCAGAATTAGTAGACAAGGCTTCCTACGTTAGTATTAAAACAAGGAATGCTTTGTAACTTTATAGAGAAGTACTTGGGCAATCCGATAAGTACTTAGCCTACAAAAGAAAAATGAAAATTTTGGAAAATTGAGGATTTATTTTTCAGCATAGTCTCCTTTTAATTCGATACACTTGATCCAGCGATGAAATCTGGGCATATCCTGCATGAAATATTGGGCATGAGAAAGCTTTCTGCTCGATGGGTGCCGCATTTGCTCATTCCGGATAACAAGCGCACCCGTGAGACCACTTCAGAGCAGTGTTTGACACTGTTTAAGCGCAATCCGAAAGAGTTTCTACGTCGTTTTGTGACTGTCGACGAAACGTGGATCCACTGGTACACACCAGAGACCAAGGAACAGTCGAAACAGTGGACTGCGCCCGGCCGGAAAGGTGATGGCCACCGTTTTCTGGGATTCACAAGGTGTGATCTACATAGACTACCTAGAGAAGGGCAAAACAGTCACAGGAATGTACTATGCCGAATTATTGAGCCGATTCGACGCCGAATTAAGGAAAAAACGGCCCCATTTGGCGAAGAAAAAAGTGCTCTTTCACCACGATAACGCACCGGCTCACACCTCTGCCCAAGCTACAACCAAATTGGTTGAATTAGGCTACGAACAGCTGCCCCATCCACCGTATTCTCCAGATTTGGCCCCGTGTGACTTCTTTTTCTTCCCAAACTTGAAAAAGTCACTCGCTGGGCAGAAATTTGAGTCGAATGAGGAAGTTATCGCCGCCACGGAGGCCTACTTTGCAGATCTCCAGGAAACGTATTTTTCAGACGTGTTGAAGAAGTTGGAGCATCGCTGGATCAAGTGTATCGATTTAATGGGAGACTATGTTGAAAAATAAATCGTCAATTTTCCAAAATTTTCGTTTTTCTTTTGTAGGCTAAGTACTTATCGGGCTGCCCACGTAAATGTAATGTAACGTTAGGACTTGCGTTGCTAAGCTGTTTGCCTTTTCCTATCAGGTGTTCGGAGCATATTGTTCAACGAGATGGTATGAACGCAATCTGAAAGATGACAAAGGTCAGAGACAGGCATACTTTGGTACGGGTGAGACATTCCTGTTTAGCTTGTATCCCGAACGGGCCAAGTACCCATGGGTGGGCATGGATTCCTCGCACAACGACTCCAGAGTCCATCATTCTGCTGAGCTATTCATGGCGGCAGATTCGAAAATGATAACAATCGGCGGCGGGTAAGTTTCCGTAATTAAGATAGTCTGGTGCATAACTTAACTTTTATCGTTCCGGTTATTTTTTCAATGCCGAAAATGGAAGTTTAGTCAAAACAAGAGAAGCGACTGCTTATGACTATTATTTTTTTATTCATCTTGTGAATACGCTTCATTTTTAGTGTAAAGAAGACTTAAATTTTCCATTTTGTAACTTACTGTGGTCTGATACCTTTTGAAACATTTTCCAATGTCTTCCAAAGGTCTCTCACCTTTTGATTGTTTTTAGAACACACAGTGCAATATGTTTTTTAACCCTTCTTTGCATGATTTTTTCTTTATTGGTGAAATAAATCAAGGTGATATAATTCATGTTCAAAATTTAAGGAAAAATGGTTAAAAAAATCTTAGTATATATTTATAGTATAAATTTAGCAAAAAACAATATGATGGAAATTTCCATCATCATGCAAAGTTAGATTAAAGTGAACTTGTTTTATATAATTTTTGGGCATTCAATGTTATGATGGAAATTTCCACCATCATGCAAAGAAGGGTTAACAATTTCTCACTAAATATAGCTTCACGTGGAAATTATCTTTAAATACTTCAAAATCAAATACTTCATCACTTTCACTTAGTACGAAATTCTCACCATAACGTTCTTGTTCCTCTGCATTTTTATTGATGAAAGAAGTTGACAGATAACTCGATTTCAAAATTACATAAGTAATGTAAAATAACATTTTAAGCGTAATGATGTTAATTTCGTGATACCATGAAAGAAACATTGGATCCTAATGAATGTAAATCTTAAAGTAATAACCGGCAATATAAATAACTACCAGAAGGGTCTATAAATAAGTATACTAAATGAGAGCTGAGTCAGGTAATATAGTATTAAACAATGTTTTTAGGGGCGGCCAAGCGATCTGGATGGACGAGAACATAAGATTCGGCAAGACCGATCGGTGCTCGACATTCAACAATCCGCCACTCTGTGCCAGCGGCGACTTTGAGATTCGAGTCTTGGAGGTCTATGGTTTCGCCGGTGCTTGAATGGATTGAGAGGATCGTGGGACCGCGAATATTCTGTTTCATTCGAAATCCCTACTGCCAATTAGCGACTCTCTTTCTATATACATAACATACGTATACCCGTACAAACACATTATAAACGCATATATATACATATATATTGTCGTCTCGTCATAGGTGTATGTTTGAAAAGAAGGAAAATGATGATAGCAAGACGCGCGTGACGGTGATCGAGATTACTTCATGATCACGAGAGCATCGAGACTACCCATGCTCACGAGCTACTAGTATTATGTGTGCGTGACAAACGGTGAGCCCGTATGAAAGTGAATAGTCAATGCGAAAGATGCTTAATGCCGATTTGAGATTACGTAAATGCATTGTCGTCCTTTCGTTCATATATATATACGCTTTACTCGAGTTCGATCTTTCTTTTTAAGCGCCGACGAAAATTTTCTGGCGGCACCGGTCGAGAGAAACTGAACTCCGACAATAATAATCATTCGACGGTGAGAACTGGGCCGACGTTCGGTTAACGCGCAAAAAATATGCTTTATATATCCCGCTCTGTACATATTGTATGAAAAAAATTATCGATTTATTTTACGTGATTACTTAATCATTTCTCTTGGACCAGGAAACCGCGTACCGTTATATATATTATATACCTGTGTATATATTATACATATACATAAATATCTAACGAGGATTATTTCGAAGAGCAGAATTCTTTAATTTTACGGTGTACCATTAACGTTCCGTATAAAAGGAAAGAACAATGTTATCCTGTAACCGTTTATTTATCTTAGCGCTGTTATTTCTAGCTTTAATCAGTTGATAGACAGACGAGAGGAAGTGAAAGAAGCGAGAATGAGAATCTGCGTGTGTATGCATGTGCGTGTATGAGTGAGAGAAAAATAGAAACTGTTTATGTGTATAACGTGCGCTCATACACTCGTCGAGTGTATTAATTATATACTTATATATTGATCCCATATATAATTCCTTGTAAATATTATACATACGTATATATATACATATGCATATATGTATATATATAAACATCCCCTTGCGGAAAACAAGTAATGCGACACATAAAACGCATACTGTATTGTGATTGACAACCGATAACACGAGTAAATGCGGCGTGCAGCAAAAGTGAAAATGTGAAGTGAATTCACCGATGATAAGTGACAGATGGGGTGCGGAATGGTACATGATAAGTAACGATGTTCTACGAACGTTCGGGCGATCAACGGGAATTACGAGAATGGCGGGATGAGTTTCGGTTTTAGTCACTTAAGTTTCTTAGATTTTATACGAGCATAGTTAACGAGATGGGGGGAAGTACGAGATATGCGCATAAACAGAAGTTGCTTTCTACGTGTACGTGTGTGCATACGTATATTCGCATATATATATACACATATATCTACGTATACACACACGCAGTCTCACGTATATATGTATGTATTAATCGCGTAATTCACACTTTGGGCATTCTGACAAAACGCTTTAATTGTCATCGACCGACGTGTTACCTTTCCCCGTTTTTACTTGTCTCTCTTTGTGATTGAAGATCGTCGCGTCGTTCGATGAGAAAAACCTCGGCGTGACGGTTTTGACTCTTAGCGTACCTGCTTCTGTGTTTAGTTTCATTGTTATTTCTTTTGTAATGTCGAACAACGAACGAGAGGGGAAGAGGTGGCGAGGATAGAGAGGTATACGAGAATCGAAGATGCAAATTTGGGTGTTATTGGAATGGGTTTGAGATACTCCGGTTGTGATGTTCGAAGTGGCTGGCACCACTTTTTCTCGCATCGAGTGACTAATATCTTCTTGATCTTGTATCTTTCACCCCCCGTCAGGTCAGCATTCTTCGGATATAAAAACAGATATAGAGAGAGAGATAAAGAGAGCGGTGCTATTTTCGTGCGAGACAACAAACGTACACCGCCTATTTCGCGTGCAAACAACCGGCGAGTCTGGTTCGGCGATATTTAATTGCGATTTATCGCGCCCGACGTCCGTTGAACAATAATGGCAGACGAATATTATAGAGGTGCGTCGGGGAATGTTGAGAACTAAATGAGAGGAGACGGATTTAACGATAAAAGCGGTCGCTATCATTGTCAGCTTCTTTGCAAGTATTTCGCTACGATCGCATATTATTCCACTTGAAATGGTTTCTCGATCGCAAAAAGAAAGAGCAAAAGGCACGAAGAAGCAAGGACAGACAACGAAACGACGTGTCGGACTTGAAGCGATCGTACGTTAGCTATCGATAACGGAAAATATTCTCTATCGCGTTCGTGCTGGACGATATGTAAAGTGATTTCGCGAACGCTGTACAAAGTATAACCTGCACTGCATGGCGCTATTGAAAACTCCATTTGTAACGGTATCGTATACGAAAGAATAACCGACTCTGTTCGAAGTACATAGATGAACGTTCGCCGACCTGTAAACGAGTATACAGGCCTTTGCATATCAACGAGGACCGCGCGTCCTTCTCATAGAAACACGATCTTACCACGATGTTCGTATAGATATAGGCGCAGATTGCGAAAGTATGTCGATAGATTTTCCCATCAACCTCTTCAGCCCCAGCAAAATGTAGCCAGAGTTCCCGCTAACCGTTAGGAGTCTCCAATTTATGTGATTCTGTGAATCGATCGATTCGCGTATTTCTGGACAATCGGACATATCCGCTTTTTCGCTTCGTAGGTCGAAAACTCGCTTTCGCGTATGATGACGCGTACGACGGTTGTATGAGCTGGAAAAGGCACGAATGATCTCACAGGATATACATAAGATTGGTCATGTATACCGAGCGAAGGGGAAGCGTTATCCTTTACCTCCGAAAATACGATTACAACCACCGACTAACTGTCTCAATCCTCTGTTCCGAGATCCGCAACGATACAAAGTGAGTGATGCAACTAAAATCAAACAACACACGCGCGGGAACGGTGTCAAGTGTAAGCCGTGTGCGTCGTTTACCAAAGAAACATCTCGCTGCGCCCGCGTTAGAAAATAGTATGTCAATTATGTGTGCAAAACAACGATCAAACGTAACGTACCACCGACGAAGCTTCGTTAATAAGTGTTTCCGTGACTTTACAGTTATCGTTATAGAATGCCATTGTGCGTAAGTTGTTGACCGGCTAATAAGTTCAAACGCTGTCGGGCCCTTTCCCTCGATTCGTCGCTGGGCCGTGTAATATTCGTGAAAAGAATGTAACAGCTAATCCTGTCGACGATCGCATCCTGCTTCTTTCGGCGAAGTCGCCCAGTTTGTTGTGTGTGCTGCGAACAGCTTGTATGAATGTTCATAATTTATTTATTACATCGTGAGGATAACGAGAGTGGATCGTTGAGATTGAGAAACGACACCTTGGGGGAGTTAACACAAAGTATTATTGTTCAAAGTTTTCGAAAACCTATAGCCGACGCGTAATGTAATTGTGCGCTAAGACAAAGAAAATATATTAACGATACATATGAGGTATATATATATAAATATATATATACAACAGACGTACGGTACACACACCCACACATATGTAATATCCATATTAGACATATGCCTACGAGTGAGAGGAGAAGAAAGAGCAAACGTACGCGTAATCGAATGGAGTGTTGTAAAAAAAAAGCTTTCCGTGTATTAAGTCGCAGTGTCGTTATTATTACTATGTAATTTTTTGCGTAAGTTGTACTGTTTCCCGAAGAACATGAAGATGAGGATGAAAAAAAAAACGAAAATTGTTGCCTATCGATGCTACTTTATCATATCATCGTTGTGAATAGATTTATTGTTATACACAATGCCTAATCTCGTTTCTTCTATTCAGCGATCCAAATTCTAATTGACACCCTTCCTTTCGCCCATCATTGTTTCATCGGTGTTTTTTTACTTTGTTGCAGGAAGTGAGATCCAGACATAATGCGCATCGACCGTTTTTAGTTGCACGCGTTTAATTGACGCAGCAATGCCATTGATTAGATACAACGGAAACGCCTTTAGATAAAGTCGAAATCGTGTGACGAATTCACAAAGAAAATTCCATTCTGCAGCGTGTGTTAATAAAACATCATGATTCCATTGTTCCCTTGCCACGATATCGCGATCTAACGGTCATCGATGTAATGCTACCATTTACGGGGATGAATAATTACGCATCCTTACTACTGCCTGGCCATTTTCCGCGTTAATACTTTGACTGCCGTGATCGTCGCCGCTGACCGGCGCAAGAGATTTTACTGAACATTCAAAATATTTCCAAAGAGTAGCAAGAATTATTTTATAAATGCAGTTACTGTTAAAATAGTGATGCGATCTTTTGGTTTCCAATAACTGTACATTACTTACATTTTGCATAATTCAGTCAAACGCTGTAGTATTTCATAGCATCGCCGTTCTAATACGGCAAAATACGCACGACAGTCAACGTGTTAGTTTCGTTTAATTACACTTTGCTTTCTAGTGTTAGGCGTTTAGAGTTCTTTAGTTTCGTTAACACTTTGACAGCCGTAATGGTCACTAGTGATCGGCGCAAGAAATTTTACTGAACATCCAAAATATTTACAAAGAGTAGCCGGAATTATTTTATAAATGCAGTTATTGTTAGAATAGTGATGCGATCCTTTCGTCTCCAATACTTGCACATTATTTACATTTTGCATAAGTCGGTCAAACGCTGTAGTATTTCATAGCATCGCCGTTCTAATACAGCAAAATAGAGTTACCGGCGCAAGAGATTTTACGGAAGATCCAAAACATTCGCAATGGGTAGCAATTATTATTTTATACATGCAGTTGTTGGAATAGTGGTGCTATCGTTTGATCCCCAATACCTGCACATTATTTACATTTTGCATAATTCTGTCAAACGCTGTAGTATTTCATAGCATCGCCGTTCTAATATAGTGAAATACGGTTACCGGCACAAGAGATTTTCCAGAAGATCCTAAATATTTGCAATGGGTAGCAATTATTATTTTATAAATGCAGTTGTTAGAATAGTGATGCGATTCTTTGGTCTCCAATACCTGCACATTATTTACATTTTGCATAATTCAGTCAAACGCTGTAGTATTTCATAGCATCGCCATTCTAATACAGCAAAATACGGTGACCGGCGCAAGAGATTTTATTGAAAATCCAAAATATTTGCAAAGAGTACCAACAATTATTTTATAAATGTAGTTATTGTTAGAATAGTGATGCGATTCTTTGGTCTCCAACACCTGCACATTATTTACATTTTGTAGAATTCAGTCAAACGCTGTAGTATTTCATAGCATCGCCGTTCTAATACAGCAAAATACGGTTACCGGCGCAAGAGATTTTACGGAAGATCCAAAACATTCGCAATGGGTAGCAATTATTATTTTATACATGCAGTTGTTGGAATAGTGATGCTATCGTTTGATCCCCAATACCTGCACATTATTTACATTTTGCATAATTCTGTCAAACGCTGTAGTATTTCATAGCATCGCCGTTCTAATATAGTGAAATACGGTTACCGGAGCAAGAGATTTTCCTGAAGATCCTAAATATTTGCAATGGGTAGCAATTATTATTTTATAAATGCAGTTGTTAGAATAGTGATGCGATTCTTTGGTCCCCAATACCTGCACATTATTTACATTTTGCATAATTCAGTTAAACGCTGTAGTATTTCATAGCATCGCCATTCTAATACAGCAAAATACGGTGACCGGCGCAAGAGATTTTATTGAAAATCCAAAATATTTGCAAAGAGTACCAACAATTATTTTATAAATGCAGTTATTGTTAGAATAGTGATGCGATTCTTTGGTCTCCAATACCTGCACATTATTTTTAAATTTTGCATAATTCAGTCAAACGCCGTAGTATTTCGTAGCATCGCCATTCTAATACAGCAAAATACGGTGACCGGCGCAAGAGATTTTATTGAAAATCCAAAATATTCGCAATGGGTACCAATAATTATTTTATAAATGCAGTTATTTTTAGAATAGTGATGCGATTCTTTGGTCTCCAATACCTGCACATTATTTTTAAATTTTGCATAATTCAGTCAAACGCCGTAGTATTTCATAGCATCGCCGTTCTAATACAGCAAAATACGGTGACCGGTGCAAGAGATTTTACTGAAGATCCAAAACATTCGCAATGGGTAGCAATTATTATTTTATAAATGCAGTTGATAGAATAGTGATGCGATCCTTTGGTCTCCAACACCTGCACATTATTTACATTTTGTAGAATTCAATCGAATGCTGTAGTATTTCGTAGCATCGCCGTTCTAATACAGCAAAATACAGTTATTCTTAGAATAGTGATCAGAACCTTTGGTCTCCAATACCTGCACATTATTTACATTATGCATAATTCCGTCAAACGCTGTAGTATTTCATAGCATCGTCGTTTTAATACGGCAAAATACGCACGACAGTCAACGCGTTAGTTTCATTTAATTACACTTTGCTTTCTAGTGTTAGGCGTTCAGAGTTCTTCCAAAATATTTGCAAAGAATAGCAATTATTATTTTATAAATGCAGTTATTTTTAGAATACTGATGCGAACCTTTGGTCTCCAATACCTGCACATTATTTACATTATGTATAATTCAGTGAAACGCTGTAGTATTTCATAGCATTGTCGTTCTAATACAGCAAAATTCGTTCGGCAGTCAGCGTGTTAAAACAATCTGCGCAAATCGTTCCGTAACCAATGCTACTTACGCTCACAGCCAATTCATAGCGATTCGTAGCAATTTTCAACGCTGCCATTTCAGTCTTGAATATACATTTCTGAAACAACAATTATGCACCGACCACCGTCATCCGGTGGCCATCTTTGCCGCACATAAATTCTCTCAGAAAATCATACGTATCACCGCAATTTGAAAAACCTCACCCACGAACGAATGTATCGTCTCCCAAATACGCTTTTTCGCAAGACCCACCGTGCGTTGCGTTCACCAAAAACGTCGTCTTCCAAAAGCAATATTTCGCATGTCGATCATTACACGTACTCTGCCTTCAGAAAATTCTCATCTCCCCAATTTGTGCATCGACTACGCTTCAGATATATTTTACCTGGCACACGCGAAGAGTAAATCTGCCGCCGAAAAGTTCGGGAGAAAATAATAGCGAGGAGAGTAGTAGCGCGCGCAGTCCGAAGCCGGTCGTGAGTCAGTAGCGCACTTTACGGTTTCAGTTGGTCGTTTGCCGTTGAAAAGCAGGCTCGCTTCTTGGTGGAAGGTGTTCGCTCGGCCGTCACGCAAATCCGTCCGAAACCGGCGGCCTCTTCCTGTGCCGATAAGTCGGCAGGCTAATTGAACGGATAACCGGCTAATTACCGCCCAATTCCTTTTACGACGTCCGAGCTTCCGATACTCGCGAGGGACACGAATAGCTTCATTTTAACGCGAACGGTCCGCGGACGTGGAGTGAAATGTTGCTACTAGATCCTCGATGTTGGGCATAGCTTTGCTAGATGATGCGTGCTGTTTGTTGACGAGCAGTTTTTAACACGCACATTCTTTGCGGCATGTGGAGACGAGCGAGAAATTTGCGTTAGACTCGGATAGCTGTGATACGGCGGAAAAGGTATTTATGCACTCCTTATATTTATGTATCGTGGGATTTGTTTGGGAAACGCGGTGGTGTTAAGAAATAATGCGTTCTGCGTTTTGCAATGTAAATTATAGGAGGATTTTATTAGCATTGGGTTACTGATAAAAAATACTGTTAAAATTGTCTAGGATGTATTATTGAAATTCTGCTCGGGGAACGCGTGGCGAAAGTGAAAGGAAGTGTCAAGAGCACTTCTGTACATTAATATCATCTGACATGAATTTCGGCAAAGACGAACGGTGGGGGTCACTTCCGTTATAAAGAACGTTCACCAATCCTTCCTCACGTGTGTCTTCGTTGAATCATCAGCGTGAACTTTAATTTCACAATTACTCATTCATTTCGGGGATGATCATAGATCAGAAATTAATTTTTGTTGTCCCTGTACGTTATGGCGTTTTACTGTTGCGAAATTGCAGTACCAAGGGTTATAACGCGTCAACTTCCAGAAAAGTGGAACATTCAAGAGTCATGGTCTTTTATTTCCCTTTCTACAAGTACGACACCAGTTCCCTACGTGCTCGAAATACCGGACTGCATTTATTGTGATATGAAAACACTCGATGCCAAGCCAAATTTGAACTGAAACCCAGTGGACACTGCATTTATTCTTCTCATTTTTAATTTCATAATTATTTACTTGGTCAAACGTATAAAGTTCCATAATATCTCACGACCGACTTCCATGTACTAATTTCGTTAAAAAGAAATCTATGTGTACGATGATAGACAATATACGATGTATACATTCGTTAGATTAGCGTCTTACATACGACTTTACGAGAATTTAATCGTAGCGTACGTTATCCAAACTCCGAATATCGCGACAAGCACAGAAAAGTTTCGCGTCTCCTTCCATTTAATTTCCTAAGTACGAGGGCAGTCCGATAAGTACTTAGCCTACAAAAGAAAAACGAACATTTTGGAAAATTGACGATTTATTTTTCAACATAGTCTCCTTTTAACTCGATACACTTGATCCAGTGATTCTCCAACTTCTTCAACCCGTCTGAAAAATACGTTTTCTGGAGATCTGCAAAGTAGGCCTCCGTGGCGGCGATAACCGCCTCATTCGACTCAAATCTCTGCCCAACGAGTGACTTTTTGAAGTTTGGGAAGAAAAAGAAGTCACACGGGGCCAAATCTGGAGAATACGATGGATGGGGCAGCTGTTCGTAGCCTAATTCAACGAATTTGGCTGTAGCTTGGGCAGAGGTGTGAGCCGGTGCGTTATCGTGGTGAAAGAGCACTTTTTTCTTCGCCAAATGGGGCCGTTTTTTCCTTAATTTGGCGTCGAATCGGCTCAATAATTCGGCATAGTACAGCCCTGTGACTGTTTTGCCCTTCTCCAGGTAGTTTATGTAGATCACACCTTGTGAATCCCAGAAAACGGTGGCCATCACCTTTCCGGCCGATAGGACAGTCTTCCCCTTCTTCGGAGCATTTTCGCCGGGCGCAGTCCACTGTTTCGACTGTTCCTTGGTCTCTGGTGTGTACCAGTGGATCCACGTTTCGTCGACAGTCACAAAACTCTTTCGGATTGCGCTTAAACAGTGTCAAACACTGCTCTGAAGTGGTCTCACGGACGCGCTTGTTATCCGGAGTGAGCAAACGCGGCACCCATCGAGCAGAAAGCTTTCTCATGCCCAATATTTCATGCAGGATATGCCCAGATTTCATCGCTAGATCAAGTGTATCGAGTTAAAAGGAGACTATGTTGAAAAATAAATCGTCAATTTTCCAAAATTTTCGTTTTTCTTTTGTAGGCTAAGTACTTATCGGACTGCCCACGTATTTACTTGGTCAAACGTATAAAGTTCCACCATATCCCACGACCGGATTCCACGTACTAATTTCATTAAAAAGAAATCTGTGTGTACGATGATAGAAAATATACGATGTATACGTTCGTTAGATTATCGTCTTACATACGACTTTACGAGAATTTAATCGTAGCATACGTTATCCAAACTCCGAATATCGCGCACTCACGCACACAAGCACAGAAAAGTTTCGCGTCTCCTTCCATTGGCGTGATCTTGAAATTCTTTGCGCAAGTTGGTTTCATTGCGCAAGACGCACGCGACGACTTTAGAGACGCGAGGCTGTTTGGAAGTTTTGAGAACTCAATTGAAACGCGAGAATCGGCGTTCCTTTGGAAATTCAAGACTAATGGTCGTCCGCATTTCTATGGTGAATACGTTTCGCCTCTTTGGCAATTTGTGTCGCAGTACTTACATTCAGAGGCATATTTATTTTCTGTGACAAAATGAAACTTAGGTCATTCAAGAGATGGAATCACTGAGTGAGCGGATAAAGGGGTTAACAGTATCGCTTCAAACGGGATTCGTTTAGAACTCTGTGACAGATCAGGTGTAACTTAATAATTCACTGATCCCGATCACGGTCATTAATGATAATGGGAAAGCAACAGGTGGTCGTTGCAATAGATAGTTCACGGGTAACGTCACGTCCACACGATGTACAAATAAAGTACTATTGATGGCTACTTAATCAATCGATAATTAATGGGAATTCCGCGCGTTGACGAGATCCCACGGCAAATAAGGAAGGGTCGCATACCCGTTCAACTTCTCCTGCATTTTCCACGAGGAGTCGTTCTTTTTGCACGACATCGACCGTTGGAACCAACGCGACAAATGGAAAGAAAAGAAACACGCGAGATTCAATTATGTAACGTGCGAATACAAACGACTATCAACTTCAGTTTTTCCATGATGAAGTCCCGCACCGAGGAGGTCTATTTCGAATACGCAACGTAACGATCCACTGCCACCGATTGAATTTCAATAACAAATCACACTGTTCCTCGGCTCTACGGTTACCCAAGCGTGCCGATAAAACGCTTTGCATAAAAGTTATCACCGTTTCATACGAGTGCGATTAATTCCATACGCCGTCCACCGAAGAACTTCCGGAAACGTTCGTGCACCGCCCTGCACCGAGCGATAGCCACTCTGTGCCATCCCACCCAGGAAAACTTCGATTCGCGACTGATTAAGCTCAGATCGAACGCGTCGAAGCATCGAATGCGCGAAAACGCCCGCGTCCCCTCTTCGCCTAGGGGACAAGAAGCGACAGATAAGGAAACCGACCGCCGCTCGCAAACAGTTCGGCAAAGTCGTCGGAGCAAAAAGTTGCGGTTGCGCGTGCATGCAAATACGTCGTTTCCGCGAAACGCGAGGCGCAGGCCGTGAAAAAAGAAAGAAAACGCGTCCCCGTGCGAGGACACGAGAGACCGTCGGATCTCCACCTGAAACGTATACGCGAAAAAGTCGGACGTGAAAAATGTCGGCGGACGCTCGACGATGGACAGGCTTTGCATATGCATTCTGCGCACCGTCCTATCGACCTTTCATCGACGGCATCGGTGAAGCAGAAGACGCCGGTTGAGTACGTATTATTTGTACGCCCATTACCGGCATCATTGAGAAACGCGGTCGGTCGCGCGCGCGGAAGCGAGCCTTGAAAATTGATAAAACAAACCGTTCGACTCTCGGCCGTCCGGCCTCTGGACTGTTCGTGCTCGTTCTCCTCCTGTGCGGAACGATAATCGCACGGCCCGGACGCGGACGGCGGACAGTAACATTGATAAGTGACAATTCGAGAGCGTTATGAGTTACTTTATGTATCATGTCGGGAGAGAGCGAGAGTCGGCCCCCGACGATGTCAGACAACGCCGCTAATTGCCATGTGCGGGACGAGGACTGCCCAACGATGACCCTCCAGGTTCCGGTAAATCTTCACAACTTTCTTCGCCCATCCTTAGCCACCCGCATATTACCGCGCTTTAGTTTATTGCCGTTATTGGCCCGTTTATTTATTTATAAAAATGTCACTTCGGCTACGTTGATGTTTAGCAGATTTGGTCGTCCGAAGCGTTGAGCGGTGCGTGCGCGTTTAGTTTTAACACGGTGACTGCAAAGTAGTCATTTTTTTATTGCAATATGTGCAATCTTGTAAAAGCAATTGATATTGGAACGGTGCTTCAGTACTTTGGACTGTAACAACTCTGCGTTACCTTCATTTTGCATGATTCAATCATACTCTGCAGTATTTCATTGCATCGCGGTTCTAACATAGTATATAGTATTTTACTATGTGAGAACCGCAATGCAATGAAATATATGATCATACTCTGTAATATTTCATTGCATCGCGGTTCTAATATAGTATAACAGTATATAGAATTTTACTATGTTAAAACCGCAATGCAATGAAATATGATCATACTCTGTAGTATTTCATTGCATCGCGGTTCTAACATAGTATAACATAGTATATAGTATTTTACTATGTTAGAACCGCGATGCAATGAAATATATGGTCATACTCAGTAGTATTTCATTGTATCGCGGTTCTAACATAGTATAACATAGTATATAGCATTTTACTATGTTAGAACCGCAATGAAATGAAATATATGATCACACTCTGTAGTATTTCATTGTATCGCGGTTCTAACATAGTATAACATAGTATATAGCATTTTACTATGTTAGAACCGCAATAATATATGATCATAACAATATATAGTAAAATACTATATACTATGTTATACTATGTTAGAACCACGATGCAATGAAATATATGATCATACTCTGCAATATTTCATTGCATCGCGGTTCTACTATAGTATAACATAGTATATAGTATTTTACTATGTCAGAACCGCGATGCAATGAAATATTGCAGAATATGATTAAATTGTGCAAAATAAAGGTAACGCAGACTTGTTAGAGTCCAAAGTACTGAAGCACCGTTCCGATATCAATTGCTTTTACAAGATTGCAAATAGGCTTCGTGACAAATGTTTTGCATTTCTAGTATATAGCGTATTTTGCTATGTTAGAACCGCGATGCAATGAAATACTGCAGAGTATGATTAAGTCGTGCAAAATTAAAGTAACGCAGACTTCTTAGAGTCCAAAGTATTCCAGCACCGTTCCGATATCAATTGCTTTTACAAGATTGCAAATAGGCTTCGTGGCGAATTTTTTGCATTTGTAGTAAAATCTGCGCCGGTTACCGCGTATTTTGCTATATTTGAACCGCGATGCAATGAAATACTGCAGAGTATGATTAAATCGCGCAAAATTAAGGTAACGCAGACTTCTTAAAGTCCAAAGTATTGAAGCACCGTTCCGATATCAATTGCTTTTACAAGATTGCAAATAGGCTTCGTGGCGAATTTCTTGCATTTTTAGTAAAATCTTTTGCGCCGGTCACCGGTGACCACCGTGGCAGTCAACGTGTTAACTTTCGTTTAAGCGCTGGCGAGTGCGTGGGTATGGTAAGAGGTTTGCTTTTCCCACGCTTTATTATCTTCGAGGCTTTGCGCGGTGACAATTATCGAGCGTGCGTTACTGCGCGGTTATGCAGAAATTGCCTCGCCGGCGCGGATTAATTACGGGGTACACGGGGCATGCAATTTGCGGTTGTGCGACAAAATTTCAGGCCTTTTGCGCGGAGACGCGCGTAAACATCGTGACGTTCTCGGCCGCGGTCCTCGGTAGGAATCGTAAATTGTACGTTTCGCATGTTGTCCGCCGGAATTGCAGGATCGTTGCGTCTTAAGATCGTCAAATTAATGGCGTTGTAATCCGGTACATAATTTGCGGTGTACGAAAATGTATGTTACCTCCTTATGAGCGGTGTCGCGTGAATAACTACGGACTGCCACGTTTATCTTTTACACAATATTCAACGCGCTTGCCTGTCGACAATTTATACGATGGAACTTCTAGACCCAAGACGCTGATTTGTATCTCAAAAATATGTTATCCGACGACACATTTGACGGAAGATCTCGCACTTGATCTAAGCAGACGCTCATTATCGAAGGTGATCATCGTTACCTTAGTCATGTCTAGTCCAAGAAAACCGGTTTATGAAAAAAGCACAAGTAACTTTCAACTTCAGCCGCATAGTCTATCCACTTATTCTTAATATCATGGGTAAGGCAAAGCTTGTCTTCGTGGATCGCAAGTGTACTGCGTCCCATCTAAAATAGGAAGTTTGCACTATCGAGCGCATTACGTTGACGCGTGCAAACGAGCCTAGCACTGAGTGCTGATAAAATAAACGATCTACCGTGCACGTTCGCGAGCGATAATCTTCCGCTGACACTGGACACTATTGATAAGTGATAATTAACGAGCATGAGTTTCAAAGTAGGGATATGAGCTGCCGACGTCGGGTGAGACAAAGAGGAGCGATGATCAGAGCGAGAGCAGTAATTAAGTCCACGCGCGCAGGTTGCCGTGTCACTCGGCATAAATATTGCCGAGAATTTATAATTGTTATCTACGCTACTTTCAAACAACTTCCGAGAAAGACGAGGTTACACTGATCGTAACATAGCATATTAAAAAACGAGACGTATGATAAACACGTGCATGTAATGCAACAAGAGCAATATACCGTCCCTGTGCAAAATGTATTCCTACATCCGTTGATATACGTTTCGAATATCTTTTTTATAAACTTTGACTGCCACACTATATGTACTTTTAAAAAACATTTGCCAGCATTTTGAATTGGTGATGAAAATAATGTAAGGGTTATAACATGTTTAAACAATGAATCACATCAATATTAACTCATCTTCAAAATTATAAATGCGACGAGATTGGGTATTTTTTGAATTTTCGTAACATAGCATATTAAAAACCACTATTTTACTATAAAAACCGCATGATGAATGCAACAAATAAATATGAATCCCTGTGCAAAATGAAAATAATCCGTTGATATACGTTTCGAATATCTTTTTTAAAAATTGAATCACTATTCAATATTAATTGCATTTTCAAACTTATAAGTGCGACCGATTGGGTATTTTTTGAATTTTCGTGAGACCTTTTGCGCGGCTCACTGATGACCACCACTATTTTAGTATATTAAAACTGCAACCTGATGAAGTACTACAGAATATGATTGAATTGTGCAAAATGAACATAATGCGAAGGTATCGGAGACCAAAGAATTGAATCACTATTCAATATTAATTGCATTTTCAAAATTATAAATGCGACCGATGTATTTTTCGAATTTCTTTTTTAGCACTTTGCGCCGGTCACCGATGACCACCACTATTTTACTATATTAAAACCGCAACGAGATGGGGTACTACAGAATATGATTGAATTGTGGAAAATGAAAATAATGCGAAGGTATCGGAGACCAAAGAATTGAATCACTATTCAATATTAACTGCATCTTCAAAATTATAAATGCGACCGATTGGGTATTTTTTGAATTTTCGTGAGACCTTTTGCGCCGGTCACCGACGACCACCATGGCAGTCAAAGTGTTAACCCTTTGCACTCCGCTGTCCCCTCTCAGGGGACATTAAAGTTTATTAGAGATTACAGGGAATTAATTTATTCCAGCGCACAAGAAATCAAATCAAAATATAGTAAAATTACTAAGATATATAAAAAAAATATCAGCGGGTTTTGCTACGACGCACAAACCACCGGACATTGAAAATTTTAATCTGCATAGGCCATAAAACCGATGTGGGACAAAAAAAACGGGATTGCACTGTTTGTTCTGATAGAAAAACACCTGGTCGTAGGCGTCAAACGACTTATTATTGCCAAACGTGCATAAATCCGCCTGCAATGCATAATGGGGAGTGTTCTAAAGTTTATCACACCATAGAAAATTATAAAAGATACAATATTGATTTTTTTTGCGAATATATATATTTCCCGATGTCAACGAATTCATATAAGTCCAATATCATTATAATACGTTACTTGGCTTCAAAATATACTAAATAGTATGAGCGTATAACATGAAAATGGCGCTGAGTAGCTGGTAGCTAACGTCCAGAATGATTCGGAGTGCAAAGGGTTAAAACGGCGCCGTACTATATGTGATGTTTTACAAAAACACTTGCCGAGCATCTTCAAGGTGAGGTAATTAGTGTAAGCGGTTATAACATGTTTAAACAATGAACCGACATCGTAGCCTCGGTTCACAAACGGAAGAGGATAAAGACTCGCGGCTGTTGTGTGTCAAATAAGCAGCGCTAAATAAAGTCGCGAGATAACACCTGTGATCGTGAGATGAATAATAATTTCGCGGCATGAAAGTGGTTGGCGCACAGAACGGACGGCTACGCACAGAGAAAGAGAGAGAGTGGACAAGTAAGAAAGAACAAGCGGGTTCTTTCGTTAGCGAGGACGACCGTTGAACGCGTCGCCCGTTGCTTACACAATACTCAATCATCCATGGTGGCCATAATCAGCCCGGTATTCACCGCAGTTCGCCTTTTCTGGTCAAGGGCCGTCGAAGGTGGCTTCATGTTCGAAATTAAATTCCGCAATCACCGGACTATTTGACCTGGGGTTAGCGGACTGTGAGTTTCGTTAGTTTACGTAGCAGTTGACGCATCGGTTAGTGACGTGTCATTGTCATAATAGTCGTGGCACCTGTACTATAATGATAGGATAAGTAGTACGCCAAGTATGCGAGGTAACATGTGGAGAACGAGACAAATGTGCGCGGTCGAATAAGACAACACAGAAATTGCTAGGTTCAATAATACGCAATGTATGGTAGTTAACGAATGCACTCTACGTAAGGACGGGATAAAATCAATGCTTTAGAAAGCAGCTCGTCGATCATGATGTTCACGATTAGAATTCAAAAACGATAGTTGCATCCAATGTTGAGAATATACTATTCACGAGTTTTCATTGAATGTTTTTCGTTGCGGTTTGTCCATCAAACTCTACATATTTCGAGATCCTTGGTTTTCTCTTCAGGATTATAGTACTACGTTGAACGACTTCCTCCGGAACATACTATTCTTTTATTTTTAAATCAATACTCCAATTTATTTTATGACTTTTATTTAATTTTTAATTACAGCTTTCTTCTCTTTTGATAAAATATTCTAATTTACTTCTAACCGAACATTAATTGTAATTCAAATAGCAGAATAGTATCCTTCGAAAAAATCCCTATTTTTATTACTATTCTTTTATGTTTAAATCAATACTTCATTTTATTTTATTGTTTTTATTTAATTTTTAATAACAACTTTCTTCTTTTTTGATAAAATATTCTAATTTAATTATAATTGCATATGAATTCTAATTCAAATAGCAGGATAGTATCCTTCGAAAAAGCCCTATTTCTACTACTATTCTTTTATATTTAAATCAATATTCCAATTTATTTTATTACTTTTATTTAATTTTTAATTGCAGCTTTCTTCTCTAATAATAAAATATTCTAAATTAATTATAATCGAAGATTAATTCTAATTCAAATAGAGAATAGTATCCTTCGAAAAAAGCCCTATTTCTACTACTATTCTTTTATGTTTAAATCAGCACTCCAATTTATTTTATTGTTTTTATTTAATTTTTAATTACAACTCTCTTCTTTTTTGATAAAATATCCTAATTTACTTCTAACCGAACATTAATTCAAATTCAAATAACAGAATAGTATCCTTTGAAAAAACCCCTTCAATACAATACCTACTCCTGAAGTCAAGAGTCTTGAAACACGTAGAGTTTGAAAAACAACCCGCATTAAAGAATATCCAACCAAAACAGGAAAAGCGTACATACTTGCCAACATAATCCAAGGTCGTACGTGAGCATAATTAATGTTTTTCAGCCCGACGACCCTGAATGGAAGGAGATTCCACAAGAATCGCATCCAATGTCTGGACTCGTCGGGAATTTACGGGGGTTGGAGGAGAGTGCCGTGAACGCCGTGCCGCCTTACCGCAGGAACAGTCTTGCATTGTCCTTGCACTCGAATTTGGCTGGTTTCAGCGCGGGCAACGTCAATCATGAGATCTCGCCTCTGCAAGTGGTCGGTTCGGCACGCCGACGGTTGAGCAACGTCAGCGACGTCGTTTCGAGGAAGATCTCGCACACGATACGATGGCGAACGGTGTCGGCGTCCGTGGAATTAACGGTCTCTCAGGTGCGGGACCCAAGGTTGCAAACACGTAAAGTAGGCCGAGCAGGATTAAAAGAACTGTTAAACCGTATTGCAGGGGTCGTCTCTATGCGCCCAGTACATTCGGAACCGTCTCAAACGATCGGGTATCTTCCACCGGAAGTTGGGCCTCAAGCGAATGCGCAGCGCCATGTTGCTTCCCGGCGGTTCGGTGGTCGGCGAAGTCTACCCAGAATTGACGTCGGTCGGCTCGGAGTTGGAAAAAATGCATCCGTCCCTCTTCGTTCGTGTCGGCCGGCAGATCGGGTGTGGCGGGTTCACGACAGAACAGGCAGCCTGCGAAGCACTGGTCGATGTCTCCAGGGAGTTGATCAGGAATGGCGAGATGACCTGGAGCAAGGTGATAGCGTTGTACGCTGTCGCTGGGGGCATTGCGGTGGACTGTGTCAGGCAAGGCAAACCTGAATATCTGCCAGCCATACAACGAGGTGCGTTCTTTGTCTTCACGGTTGCAGACAAGATGAGAATAGAATGAAGAAAGAGTTGTTCGAAGTAAAATTCAAGGTGAAGAGAAGAAGGTGTAAGTTGAGGCTTGTTCAACTGTTTCAGGCATGACGGATGTGCTGGAGGAAGATTTGGCGGTGTGGATACAAGCAAATGGAGGCTGGGTGAGTAGATACATGGGCAATCCGATAAGTACTTAGCCTACAAAAGAAAAACGAAAATTTTGGAAAATTGACGATTTATTTTTCAACATAGTCTCCTTTTAAGACGTTCACGCCGGGGCCGATTTTCATGTTTTTCGCTGTGAGGCGGCGCTCGAATTCATACAGCACTTCATTTGGTGGCGCACGATTGTTGCTTGTTTCAATTATTTAAAATTCAATTATTTAAATGTTCAACTATACGGCAATTTTGTCCACTTACTAAACGAACTATATTTTTGATGGTGAGCGGTGTGTAAACAAATGTTCACGCCCGATGGGACAGTCGAGCGTGACCCACCGGTGGGTGACGCCGGCGTGAACGTGTTAACTCGATACACTTGATCCAGCGATGACATCTGGGCATATCCTGCATGAAATATTGGGCATGAGAAAGCTTTCTGCTCGATGGGTGCCGCGTTTGCTCACTCCGGATAACAAGCGCATCCGTGAGACCACTTCAGAGCAGTGTTTAACACTGTTTAAGCGCAATCCGAAAGAGTTTCTACGTCGTTTTGTGACTGTCGACGAAACGTGGATCCACTGGTACACACCAGAGACCAAGGAACAGTCGAAACAGTGGACTGCGCCCGGCCGGAAAGGTGATGGCCACCGTTTTCTGGGATTCACAAGGTGTGATCTACATAGACTACCTGGAGAAGGGCAAAACAGTCACAGGGCTGTACTATGCCGAATTATTGAGCCGATTCGACGCCGAATTAAGAAAAAAACGGCTCTATTTGGCGAAAAAAAGTGCTCTTTCACCACGATAACGCACCGGCTTACACCTCTGCCCAAGCTAGAGCCAAATTGCTTGAATTAGGCTACGAACAGCTGCCCCATCCACCGTATTCTCCAGATTTGGCCCCGTGTCACTTCTTTTTCTTCCCAAACTTGAAAAAGTCACTCGCTGGGCAGAAATTTGAGTCGAATGAGGAAGTTATCGCCGCCACGGAGGCCTACTTTGCAGATCTCCAGAAAACGTATTTTTCAGACGGGTTGAAGAAGTTGGAGCATCGCTGGATCAAGTGTATCGAGTTAAAAGGAGACTATGTTGAAAAATAAATCGTCAATTTCCCAAAATTTTCGTTTTTGTTTTGTAAACTAAGTACTTATCGGACTGCCCATGTAGACGTTTGAAGGTGGTTCGGAAAGTTCATTCTTTGATCCTTGTTTCAGTCCGCTCTCGCCACGAGATACAGGCCGGCGACGAAGGAAACTCCGTGGGAATCGCGAAACATCGCTGTATTTTTCTTTCTTACGACTATACTCATCGGAATCTTGTCAATAGCTCTACGCATTGTCGTTCTCTAACACACTGTTTCCTATATTGTCTTTTTATAATTTATTTATTTCTTCCTGCGTAACACCCCTATTATTGAACAAGTTAAGAATTCTAATATTTTTGTTCGAGATGTGTAAAATCGTGTACGGGTTCGTCGTACTGTACGTTCACATATTTTATTAGACGATTAGTATGGAATAAGAGATTTCCACATTCATTCTTTTCGTTTCATCACGCTTCCATTGGTGGATTAGGTGGCGTGAGTTTTTCAGATTCGATGTCGACCACCTCCATTTCTTCTTTCTGGAATGGCATTTTCTCTGCGGATTCCTAATACAGACAGCGACTCGGTCACTGTTAGAGAAAATGATCAAAACAGTGCAACGTGCAATAATGTTAAAATGTGTGCAGTGGTTTTTGATTCGCGTGAACCTTACTTGCGTCTTCGCTATAAGTGAAAGGTAACTCTGATTCGATTCTTTCTTATCGATTATGTCCAAGTACTTTCGTCTTGCGTTCAAAACATCCTCAACCATTCTCTTGTGTCTAACAGCTAATTCTAAGGCTCTTAACAAAAATATAAAAATGACATCGATGAATAAGAAGAAACTTAATTTGAATATGGAAACAGCAATATACCTATTCCAATTGTAAACTTCGATATTGACACGTATGGCTTCTTTGATTAAACCGTTTTGCAAAAGAATTCCCTCGGCAGCCAACAAATCGCCAGCTAATAATGACATTTCAGCATAACGTTCCGTTAAATTAGGTAAGCCCTGAAGAATTCAAAATCTATGTCAGAAAAAGAATCGAAGCAATTACGGTATTTGATCGTACCTTTATGTATCGGATGTAGTCTACTTTATCGTATCTACCAATAGCAGCGTAGGCTTCCTCCGCAGGGTCCATTTCTTTACTATCAGTCGCCATCACGGCCATGCAGGTCCAAAGGATCTCATTCTAAAAAAATGGAGGCAAAAAAGGTACCGCCGTCATGTACACTTTGTATGCAGAAAATAATTTCCTCATTACCTGGGCGATCCGACATAATGACAAAGCTTCTTTCCACTTCTTCTGCAATATGTGCTGATGTAAACTGGTGAAGAATGTATAGAAGGAAGACGAAACTAAAGCACCGTCTCCTCGCCTGACGGTAACCATACCGTTATACACGCTGACTATACTCGGTTGCTTACCAAATTCACTGAAAATTATTATCTTATTATCTCATAAGATTGTTACTAATCAAACATGATAATTAATAAGTACACGCGATGATATAAATAACAGCACCTGCTTTCTTTGTCGATTCTGGTGCGTCGAATTACTTTTCGATCACTGTAGTGTACGCAATTTGGGCACAGCCATACTGATAAAGTTGCGTCGAGCATAGCTGCTAAAACATTTGCATCCGTCGCCCAAGCAATACTTTGAGCCATTGCCGCTTGAAAATTAGTTAATTATTTTTCTAACACTTTTCAATCATGTATGCGAAAAAGAGAGGTCATAGAATGGCTGATGAAGCTTACCTATCTTACATACTCTTCCAAAGCCAGTAGCTCTTATAGAAACCAGAAATAAGTCTTTGTTAACGTCTATCAAAGCTAGCTGTCGATCATTTACACCTCCGATATGATTTAAGGCCAGTTGCGCAATGTTTTTTAAATGACTGTGTGACTGGCCTTCAGTTATCGGTTTGTTATACGATACATCCAGGACGTGCAGTACTAGAATATGAAGAAAAAAAACAGGTCACATCATAGTGCACTTGATTATTCGTTCCAGAATTATTTTACATTTCTCATTGCTTTGACTCCTGATGACCAATGTATCACAACAAAGGGATATGCAAGGTGGATAGAGAGGCTCTTGTGTCATTCCCTTCCATCTTGGGACTCCTAATAATCGGCCTTGATAACTGTACAGCGTAACCGTGTTCCACTCCACTAGCAGGAAATGTCTGTAAAATATAATCATAAACACCAAGAGATAATCTCGGTCCGAAAGTTTCTGTAACTTACTTTTCTGCTAGAATTGCAGCAGAAACAACGCCGCTCTTCAAGTCGAAAATTGCAGGTGTATTCCAGTTGGTCACCGAATAAACGTGACATTGGGCGGGTGTTATTACGACTAAATGATCGAAGCCAAATTCCAGTTTGACAACGCGATCAGATATTTCTAATGTTTCGTGGGTCTCATTGCCGACTTCCCTGACCTCGATCACTTTCCGTTTCACCAAGGTGGCCTCATAATTATTCCATTCCAATTTTCTTTAAAGGGGGAGTCAAACAGTTCTCTTCAGAGAATTAATTTTCGTTAAAGGAAGACAAATTACCTGTCAATTACGTGCCCTGTTAAAACAGCTCCGTTACTACAAGCCATTGCTACTTGAGTACCGTCACTTGACCAACTTATACTGTATATACTCCCGGTATTCATCTTTTCTAACGAATGGGACCACTAGAAAAATGATGCATCGTAGATAATGACAGAAATTAACATCAAATATGGTACATATTTGAGCATTACACTTACTCCTGTTTTGTCACAAAGTTTTATTGTGTTAAATGAGCCAACTGCAAAGTAATTACCAGAGTAACACCAACTGATTGATGTAATAGGATGATCCCCTGGACTACTATTGTATAATGGATTACCACTGGAATCCCATACCTTAAACAAATACAACGGACAAATAGATTTCACAACAAACTGATGTTATTAGAGTTCTGCTGTTTACTTTGTATCTGCAATCTTCACCGCCAGAAACAATATGTCCATGACTGTGATTCCAACTGACCACCAAAATAAGACCGTCGTGTGCATGCCACTGAAAGTAGAATTTGTTACGAACATTGTGGCTCTGTTGGAAAACTTGTGGCTTTATGTACATGCAGTAGATTGTTTAACCTTATGAGGCTTGGAATTGGAATTCAGTGACTGTAGCAGTAAATTAGCACCTTGAGCATATAGAATAATGGAACAATCTGGGCTCCAGGCTGAAGTCAATACAGGAAGAGTGCCTCTAACAACTGTGGAGCGTAACATGCCACTGCGGGACCATATTTTTATCACACCATCCTCTCCAGCTACATTTACAAAAAATTTCTTGGTAATAGCAAAAATTATGGAGAATATATGTAACTGATTACCTGTCAGCAATGCTGACCCATCAGCACTCCATGTTCCCACTGTTGTGGCACCTTTGTGAGCATCAATAGACTTTTCTATGCGACCATTTCTATTTACCAGGTGATATTTACCTGTGTTAGATTGTCATGTGAGTGTCATAATGCATTAAACATTTCTGTGTAATTTAATTTAACAATTCTGTTTCTACTAATCAAATATACCGTCCGCTGTTGTAATTAGAAGTACATCCAGGGATTGTTTCTTGGTAGCAGTTATTGTGTGATTTGGTCTAGGATGCCACTGCATATTTGTTGGATAAAAATCAGGTGGAAACTCAGTGATGACAGTAGAGTGAGCTATTCCACCTTCCAAATGCCAGCATATCAATAAATGATCCTCTCTGAAAATAATTCCATATAGCTGACTCCTTAAATTCACAGAAAATGTGGTAATTACCCGCAGGAATAGATTTCTTCTATCGAACTCCATGCTACACATGTCACCATACGTTTATGCCCGTTCGTCTTTTGTAATGCTATCTTCAATCTCATCTTAACAGCTTTTTCGAAAAACGTCTTATCGTATTTATAAAAATATACAGATGTAAAATATGACAGCCTATGTACAGGTTGGATTACATATAACAAGTGTGCTGAGAATGACCAGGCTTTGTTGTGCATCTAATTGCCATGGTGATAGATCAGTTATGAATCAGTCGACTCGTAACATGAAAGTTCCTTAGCATCGAAGTTTTCATTAGCAGTTAATATTGCAGTGGGCTATGAACGTTGTATTCCGTCGATCAATGGAAGAAGTCATCAAATTTTGTTCGCTGAAAAATAAAGTATCTCGACGAGGCAACGTGGTTTTATACATATTTATTAAAGCTTCCTCGATACAACTCGCTAGTCCTCCTTTGCACAACCATTATGTTTAATCCTACAACATTAGTAGTCCTTTTTTCAAACGCGGACGGGTCTTCCCGCAATGTTGACAAAGTCGTCGTCGCTTTGCTCAGTTCCCTTTTTTATTCACAACCATATAAAATTCTGCACAACTTCGTCGCGATTGCGATCGATTAAAACGCTGAGAGTCGATGTCATTTATCTCTCCTCCTCTCTATTTCTCCAGGATTTCTCATTTTTTTTTCATTTTGTTTTTTTTTCCCGTTCGGAGCGCGAATGCAATGCCGGTAATTGGAAGATATCACCTTACATCAAATGCAATGTAATAATTATATATAAAATAGAACATTTCGGAAATAACGCTCAGATCTGTACAACCGAGAAATTATACATTGATCGTATATATAATATATTCTCTATTATTACGTAAACCTATGGTAAAATGTACACGTACGGTCTTCATCATTTTGTTATACTTATGTAATGTTTACGCCCCACGTCGCCCGAATGAGTATTTCGTTATTTTTTTTTCGTTTTTGGACAATGCGGATTGGTCAGATCGAATATTCGTGAAATAAAGAGGATGGCGAAAGTTTGAAGACGATGAGGAAAGGAAGCGAACGAATGACTAAACAAAAGGAACGAGGACAAAGAATCGCGGCAAAGTAACGACGGCGTCTGTTACCGATGTTTTCGTTACAATTACGTGAAAGACATAATCGGTTCCTATTTCAAGCCTGATTTCTCTTTTCACACAAGAGACCGAACCGTTTATGTTTTCGCCCATTGCCGTGCGAGTTTATGTTATGCGAGAAAATCTGAGATTCAAAAATGCGGATGCGCTCCATCGTTACACGTCCACTTAACAATTAATCAACGAATATCATTCAATTCTGGTCGAGGAGCAATCGAGCATTATTATTCCGGCATGTAACATCACGCGTGCAACAGTATTCCAATGACGCCTTTCATCTTATGTACATTTCACACTGGCATATGACATCCGTCTCACGTCTTCTCTCTTCGTCTCTTTGTTCCGCCTTATAAATTCACATTACGCCGCGTAATTACTTAATAGTAAGCACAGGTCAGTTTATCAGTACGTCAACATTCATATTGTTATATGTATACGCTTTCTTTTGATTAATACGTTAGTCGTGAATTTGTTCGCCACCGACAACGGATCATATCGGATCGATGTTCTGTCGCAGCATCTTAGCAGGAATTTGTTTCCTTTCTTATTTCACGCGAGAATGCTCCTACTGACATGAAGCGACAGGCTTCCATAAACACGCAACCGTTTCCTATTTACACAGCGCTTTCCGTTTTCCTTCTAAAGTGTAAAATCTTTTGCTTTCTACAATAACGAAACTCGCCTTACGTTTTGGAAATTATAAATAAGAGACACATTACGCTAGGACGCTCGTTTTCTCGATCGGTTTGGCATAGGAACCTTCTTCACATAATATACACGCAATCGAGCATTATTTCGTTTCCTAATCGAAAATTCTAATACTGGTCGTGTTTGGATTATGCAGATATTTCGCTTGTCCGACCCCTCTCGTTCCCTTTCAGGAAATTTAAAGAGTGCCGTAATTGCGTTTCTTTATTCCTGCTCTTTGTCGCTTGGCAGGCATGACGTTATCACTAACCAATCGGAGAACCGGTGACAGTTGGCTGATTAAATTATTGCATTATCATTTTATTGGATTATCTCTAAACGCTAATCATCGATCATGGTGAGCTCTCTCTCAGAACAAACTGAGCTAATAACGTACGAAACATTTTGAACTTTTACGTAATTCTGGCTACACTTTGAATCCAGGCGTGTCGGCGTTAAAGAGAAAATGGTAATTTGCCATTTTTAACGGTCAAGATAAATTTGTAAACATGGATCTGGAAAATATTAAAGATATCAGTTGATCGAACACTTTTTGCAATTACCTGGATTCGAAGAATTCGTAGAATCATGCTAGTGGCTTGTGAAACCATTTGGATGATCTCGAAACTGTGAGCAATATAGTATGTCTCCACGATTCATAAATCATCGTTACTCGCCATAGACTGTCGCGGCTTGACGTGCAGTTTTACTGAAAGACTGAAAAAGAATATGACTAATCGTATGAGCATGACAATTCTGAAAGATCGTTGATGCCACTCAACTAGCTGCCTCGCATTACTCAACGGTGAGTCCGACTTTCAGCGAAAACCGTCTGGAAAAGGGAACGCAGGTAAATGCCAGGATTCGTGTGTATTAAAACCGTGTGAGAATCGCGTAAAGAAAAATAACGGGGCCAACACGGATTAAAATGCATCACACCCTCGACTCATCGAAAACGTTTGCAAAATGACGATAAAACATCGGGGAGTCGGAACCGAAAAAACCCGTACCACCCCCGACCGTGTAAAACGTTTCTACGAAAGTGTCGGTTAACACATCGATTAATATTATACAATTACGGATTTGCCTTCATGTTTTTGTGTTTATATACAAACGTACAGTCTCGTCATGGAATGGTATGACAATATATTATATTACTGTTTAATCTAAAACACCCTTTCTCCTATATGATTGTTAATCTATTGTACACTCTCGCGATCGGATACTCAAAGACATTGCGTATCTCTTTCTCTCTTTTGTTGTCCCGAGCGAACAATAAAAATATTCATTTGTTTTTTCATATATATATTTATATGTATATATTATATATGTAAAAAAACTCAACGCTCTCCGGTCGTTTGCGCCGCCGAACGAGGCAGCGCAGACGATTAAAACTACAGGCTCGATGTGCGCGGTTTCTGTTAAAAAGGATGCACGCGCTATTTACAGGAGCGGGCCGTATATTCGTTCGACAAACATCCGCTCCGACAATCGACAAATGTGAACGAGGGGTGCGACTGAAGAGTTCGTATGTGCATGTGTATGTGTGTGTGTGCGATGAGATCAACGAAAACGATTCGCGAGGAATGAGAGCGAATGACGCGCGGTTCCGTTTACCATTTTCAAAAAGCATGGACAGATGAGAAAAAAGGAAGAGACCAGGGCTTGTAATTGTCTTAACGATAAATAGTCCTAATTTGTTCATATACTGTTTGTCGGAGAGAAGATACCCCCTCCTTCTGGATCGTTATAAAAAGTTTCCTCGATACCGAAGAACGAAATACATAAACATGGACGAGAAATAAGCTCAGTTTAGCGCATGGCTGTTCCTCCGTCTGAGGAACACCCTGCTATTTACCGGATAAACCCTGGCCAATAGCATGAGCGTGCTGCCGAGGGCTAGCTTCACTGGGGCCTGCCTGCCACCAGGTAATCTTATGAAAACAGTGGCAACCGCAGCGACTCCGTCATCAGTCGGCTCGACTGCCACCGGCCTCACATCGTTATGAAAGCTGACGAGCTTATTTCGCCTGCCTTTACGCTGCGGCGAGCTCGGACTGCAGTCGTTTCCGTCTCGGTCGTATAAAATGGTGGTCGAGGCAAACGGCCGCTTGGCCATGTGCAACATCTCCACAACGTGTCTTCTTCGAGCCCGACGCACATCCGCTGCCTGTTTTGTCTTCCAAGCCACGACACAGGCCGCGAGGAACAGGAAGAAGCATGAGAAGAATACGGAGAAGAAGACGAAGAGATCGATGTGTAGTTGATCCTGTCGGAAGAAGATCATCCCGTAGGCTGCTCTTCCGTACAACTCAGGATTTACGGTATCGATTGCACGCAAGGCGATATGGAACTTCGTTTGGCCTAGCTCGTGCTTGTCTTGGGGTAACGTCAGCACGAGGCGATTCGTTAAGTTGCGAATGACGAGGAATGTGTTCCGTCTCTCAATCGTGATGAACGTGGCGAGGTTCTCGGCATAACGTTCCACGACTATGTATTGCGGACCGGTGTTCCAGTTTGGTTCAGTGGTGGTACCGTTTTGTGGGTAAGAGTGTCTGTTGGAATGGAACTCGACAATGCGGATCTTACTGTTGGGATGCTCTTCTAACCAGGCCTCGTGATGATCCCTTCGCCATTTGAATCTGCTATCTAATTCGACCTGGAATGTAAACGATTCATCTTGAGAATCGAAGATGGAGAGTGGTAGGAAGTAATGTTACGTACATCTTGATAACCAGTGGACGAGTTTAAGGTAACTACGAATGAATCGTCTCGTGGACTTAGGAACAGATCTAAAGCGCCCTGAGTAACGTCGACCATTACTCGGATGTCGACGTTCATGAACCGAGGCTGCACCATGTAGAATACTGTCTGCCCTGGATTCAGCGGCTTTGGTTTCATCTTGCACTCGTCTGAAAATAATTATGCATTATTACGCATTTACTTGTCTTGAGATCATAGTAAGGAAACACATAGTCCATGATCGGAGGAGTACGAACCGTAGGATCCTCCTGATATAATAGAATGTTGCAGTTATAGAAAGAAGAATGCTTAATAAAGGTGTTCGAAGAGCATGTGCGAGTAGTTATGAAAATGAATGATAATTGTATAAAGGCTGTATGTTTATTAGAAGCAGGGTATTGTCCAGAATGAGCGATGATATCACGTGCACAGGTATAAATGGAAATTGATTAGAATGCACGAGAAGACATGATCAACTTATGAAGTCGCGTACCTATCAGTTTGGAATCGAAGCACATTTTATTATCCACAGTGACGGTTTTATAGCACTGATGACCCATTGTTGGCGTGCCGGCGTAATTTTCTCTGCATTTACTGCACTGCATCATCCAACATGGCGTTCCGCCAGTATTCGTTCCTTTGGCAGGGCCACTCGTGCAAGATGTTTCGCTTTCTGTATTATTGCCACAATTGCATTTTTCACCGGTGACAGGGTCACAGGTAAATCCATGTCCATGACATTCACATCTGTAACAAATGAATAATGAATCGCATTTGAGTTACGTTACAAATACCTTCATCTCTAGTTTATGTACGAAATACTCACGGCCGACATACGTCCCGCAGATCTTCGGTTCCTCGAAAATAGCCTGTCATACATTCACCGCACTTATCTCCTTTCGTGTTGTTTCCACAGTTAACACACTTTGCTTTAGCTACCGGACCTTCAACCAACTGCTTCTTTAGCAAATCTATCGACATCTTATCAATGGAGTTTGGATCCTGAAAACTACCTCGTTACGCAGTGCCTCTATGACTGGGAATAATATAATCATTTGGTAGTAAAAATGGTATTTACCGGCACAGTCATGCTTTCGTTGATACATATACGAGTATGTCCGTGACAATACTCTAGGCATGGAATGCACTGGCCGTTATCTGCGGGATTTCCTACATACAATGGCAAACACTTGTCGCACTGCGGTCCCATGGTATTGTTATAACACTCTAAGCAAACGTCCAGCTTGTCTGGACCGGCACAGTTACTGTGGCCGTTACATTGGCACTGGATTGAGCAATTAGCACCTACATATCCGAAATCACAACGGCAGTCATTTGGCTCGACACAGGTACCCCTCACACAACCTTGGGTACACATAGGTACGCAGATTTTTCTGGAAACAGAATACAATAATATAATATAAGATAATATAATAATACAGAAACATATAATACAATAATATAAACAGAATATAATACAATACAAGTGTATCAATAAATACATTTCGCTTAAATTGATAAACCTGTACATACCTCCCAATTTCGTTAAACGACCAAGTGCTGCAAAAGCAAAACCAGTAATTAGAGGAATGTTACGTTTAAAAAGTATGAGCAATAATTTGGGATTACGTTTCAGTTTTATATCCATCCCCGCACATGCACTCGAAACCTTCTTCAAGATCGAAACACTTTTCACTCTTTGGCGAACAGGTGTGGTGGCCATTCGTACATTCATTTTCTGGTGGACAGCGTACGTAATGCCAAGAAAATGTAGATTTAGGCGGAGTGTGTGCCAGTGACATGGTAACGTTGTCTTCTTCCATAAATTCGGCGTTATGCGGAAACAGTGTAGTTACGATAGCTGCAGAAGTAAACATCATTTCCAAATCATTGGTTAATCTCGGTAGACTAAGAATAGACGCATCACTTACGTGATTCAGTCTGTGGGTAATGCTGGTTATAAAGCATTTCACACGTTCCACCAGCTGGATGGTCGCTAGGTGCCTCTAATGAACCTTCTGTACATAATCCTTGACCTGTTATATTGGCAGAATCCAGGGAGCACCAACCGCAATGGGAATGCTTCAAGCATGTACTGCATTGTTTGAACACCGAACACGGTTCTGGACAATGATCCATGTCCGAGTTACGTAAAACTAATCCGCAAACACCACCCGCACAATAAAGTGGTTGATACGATGGCGAGATGCACTGAAATTCCGTTTAGTTAATGCTCAAATGCCTATTTTAGAGACTCGAAAAATACTAAACATTATATGTACGTAAATAAGATAGTTACCTCGTTAAGCTGTGTAGACCACCTGCATTCTCTCCATCCTCCTTCGGCCCCAGTTCCTTGCAAACAACTTCGACAGTCTTTGTGGTCTGCACATCTCTTCTCGCATTGCGGATTGCTTATTTTAATGTTTGATTCTTCTAAAACGTCGTCAGGTACACAATTCCAATTGTAAGTAGCTTCGCTGGTAACCTTGGCTTCTAATTCAGCTAAAAAGTGAACAGTAAGTACAATGAACATACAACACGTAATTAAAATAATAACGTACTTGTCTTTGGTGCTTGTTTCGTCCATGCACAACCATCAAATTTGCTACATTTCTCGCAATCGCTGGCTGGACAAAGCCGCTCATTGCATTGATTAACGATAGACACTGATATTTGTCTAGCGTTACACTTCAATTCGTCGCAACTTTTCTCGTAGGGAATACACTTCCCCTGAGGACAATTCATACACCACTTGCAAACTGGGTCGCTATCCTTGTAATAGGGCCATTCTGCCAAGCACTCGGTGCAGGTTCGAAAATTCTCACATTTTCGGCTCGCCATCCAATCGGAATTGCAGAATATACCATTTGATCGCAAAGCTAAAGTAACGTTAATATCGCATCTGCAAATAAACCGCGTTTGTACATACATTTCTCATTTGCGGATTTTTAAAAAATATTTAATATATAATATAAAAATATTTAATACGAGATTCTTACTTATCGTCCCTATTGACGGATAGTTCGTTTGAAAAGCAAAACGATGCGTTATTGCCAGTGATCATCGTTACAGCACAGAAAGAACATCCAAAGTATTTTCTGCATGTGATCTTGTCGGTCCATAGATTGCACAGGTCTTCCGGTATGTTAATCAGTGTGACGTGACTCTTAATTCCACCGTCGAAACCGCCAACAACGTATACAGCGTTTGACTCTGGATCAGCATGAGTCATGGCATGTGCATACGCTGGCGGTGGCGGGTTGCCTATTATATCCATGTCCTTCGTAATCAACCGTATCCAAAGATTGCAAGAATACTTATACGCTATCAAAGAGTCAGACGTATTATGTGGATTTTGACGTCCACCGAAAATTATCATGTACTCGTCGGTTGTTACTGCCGAATGGAGAAACCTAGCTTGAGGCTGTGAATGAAAATATAAAAATAACAATCGTGGCGTGCTGTATATTACGTACTATTATAGTAAGTTAGGTGCACTTACCAAACTATTTCCATCAGTAAAATCATCTTCAAACGGTGGTAGCACAGACCATGTGCGCCGTTTGTAATCAAGAGCATATAGCCTATTCGATATAAACGTTCTATTAACCGCATATGTGTATCCGCCAAAAACGTAAAAACTGTCTGATCTAGCATGATATACGGTTGAGTGTCCATACACGCCCAGTGGTCCATTACCATTTGTATCGATCGTATCCCAAGTTTCCGTTTCCAAATTGAATTCCCACACAGTATCTAGGTAACCGTACTTGGGACTAAAACCACCTATTAACATCAAACTCTCTGATTCACCATCCCGTCGTAAAGTTAACGTGTGACCAGCTAGTGGTAACGGTTCCTTCTTAGACTCTTCTTGAATGATCTGTGTCCATCGCTGGTTCTGTAGACTGAACTTCCAGAAGTCGCTCAACGTGTTATTTGATAGTCCTTGAACACCTTCATCCTTCATGGACAATCCCCCGTAAACATATATCTGCTGCCGACTGTGAACAATTTCGGCAGCGTGAAAATACCTTCCTTGAGGCATAGAAGCTTCTGAAGTCGATTCCACAGTTACGGGCATCCATGTATTATTTTTCGTATCAAACAACCTGATATCGTTTAAAGCTCCGTGGCTTAGCGAGTAACCTCCGAACATCCATAAACTACCTCTTCTATCGGCCACCAAACTATGTCCGAAACGTGGTAAAGTCTTTCTTAAGTGATCCAAATGATCGGCCAAATATTCAGAGTTAAATAGTTCCGTGAACACTAGCTGATGCTCTTTAATTTTAATTGAGCAGTCTCGTCCGCCATAACCAGCTGCGCAAACACAACGCCCATATCCTTTATCACATACGCCTTGTTTCTTGGATGAAGTGCAATTATTTGGACATAACTCAACGTTGCAGTCGATGCCGACAAAGCCCGTCTTGCACAGACAGTTGCCATTTCTGCATTCTCGATGTTCTGGACAATTGCCACATGTCATGACGACGTAACTCGCATTAAAACCTTCAACTTCGTCTAGTTGTTTGTAGTGAACAGTAAGAAATCCCGATTTTGCCTCAACCGTAACAGGATAGTCAGTACTTTCTGTACAATATACTCCGAGCAATTGACTTTGATGACTACTAGATGAGGAAACGAACTCGGGCAGGCCATCGTATACGTAGACGCTATTTTCCTGACAACTCACGTTAATATCATCGTGGATCGTAAATTGAATGACGCTCTGAATGCCAGGAGCCATAGCATCCGGAGATAAATCCGTTTTTGGGCTGACTATCCAGAGACATTCTCTCGTAGGTGAGTCTCCTAAATGAGTTTCCCACAAGGATAATTGGGAGTGCCTACTTCCAAGACCTTGCTTGCCATTCCCTTCTCCTCCCAACATACCACGAGACATACAACCATAATAGCACATGCCTCCGTCTTTTGGATCACCATAGTAACCTTTTTTACATCGTTGACACATATCGCCTTCAGTGTTGTCACGACAGAAGCAAACTCCTGTCTGTCGATCACAGACCCCTAATTCTTTGTCTCCATGCTCATTGCAGTTACACTTTCTGCAACCCAACGGCGTCGTTGCGTTACCGTAACTTCCGGCTTTACATTCCTCGCAGTAGCCTCCAGTGGTCCAGTCCTGGCACTCGTCGCAAATTCCTGGACCTTGGAGGCATGTCGAATGATTGTAACAGCCGCAGTTTGTCCGACAATCGGGACCCGTCCAACCGAGATTACACTCGCATTTGTAATCAGGTGCTTCGCTGCAGTAACCATTGATGCATTTCTCGTAGCAAGTCTTTGTGCAATTTTCCTTTCCTTTAATAAACGAATTTGTTATGGCACAGTCTAAACTAGATAAAACAAAATAATTCTGACGTAATTCACTTACCGTCGCCATTGAATCCACGTTTGCACTGGCAACTAAAGCTGCCATGGGTATTGGTACAGATAGCATTAGGATGACAATCGTGGAGACCAAGATCACACTCGTCGACATCAGGACACTGAGCATATGCCCATCCAGCCTCGTCCACTTCTAACGTGCTGTTCTGATACTCATTAATAACCGAACTGCAGTTTACGTGCGGTTGGTTAAAGTCACCCTGAATGCAAGCACCGGTGATGGGATTTTCGAGACTGTAACACCAGCCGCAGCTTAAAGAATGTAAACAGCTGGAGCAGTTCGTGTGACGGCTACAACTTTTGCACTGGTCATTTCCTGTCAACGAAGACCCCGATCTTGAAGTCACTCCCATGAGACCGGCTTGGTCCATCCATTCTCTGCAAAGGCCGAACTGATACTCAGACGTGTAAACGGAAAACGAGAAACACTCCTGGGTAGCCTCGCACCAAACGCAGCGACCACGTTCGTCCAAACATTGCGTGCAGTTAGACCTTTGTCTGCAAGGTATCGGACACTGGTCCAGACTGACAACAGCATTTGGAAGCCTTCCAATTCGAGCGCACCTCGCTTCTTCCGTCCACCATTCGCAGAGATTGCTTCCAACGCAAGACTCGCACGAAATGTAATTTGAACAATTGGCACATGCTGATGGAGTAATTGTAAGATAATGCCATTCTCGAATTGCGTCCCCGTTCTCATCCCACTCCACTTCCGCGGAGCAGCTTTCTGTTTCGTTAACGGAGCGCGATAAACACTTGTTGGTGATGTCACACCACCCACAGGAGGAGTCGGTCAAACAGTGGAGGCAATTCTTGTACTGATAACAATAGCCATTTTGAAAAGGTTCTAGATACTCGAACGTGAATACTTTGGGGTTTTCGGTTTTTTTATTGTGCGTAATCTCCATCTTGCTGGCGTATGCGTAGCTGGCCGTGACCATTCTTTTGGATTCAAAGTCCAGAAGATATCGTCCTGGTAATAACATCATTTGATGCCCGTCAGGCCATTTCGTCGGAATGCACTGTGACGTTTCTGCCGTTAAATTTGCCACGAGTTCCTGGACAGTTTCAAACAATCCTCAGTGAATATTCGGTACAAGTATTGACTAAAAGTGGAAACAAGGAAATTAAAGGGCTTACTAATTCTTGCGGGTCGTCACTTCGCGAAACATGAAGCGTGGCGCTATTATAACTGACGCAAATCTTCAAATGCTCTACGGTACTGTCCCAAAAGTATTGCGGTGGTCTCAGAAATCCAATAAGCCTTGCAATCATCTCACCGCCCAGTGCAGATTCCGTTTTTGCACCTTGCATCGAAGGTACATTAAAATCAACCGTTGTCGCGTTCACTATAGTTACAGAATCAGGTTGACTGAAATTCACTGGAGGTTTGTACTTCAGAAAAGTTAGACCAGGTCTCTTATCCATCTCTCGGCACTCTTCGACCTTTATGATTTCAGTGCCTTTAGGACCCCACCAGCCCGGTATCTGCGACGGTGTATCATCTCGAAGACCGCAGACACCGTAATTGTCATCTTTATGGTGACAGCGTGCATTTTGGACGCACCACGTACAGGTGCCTAGGTTCAATTTTTTTGACACGGAATTTTTACCGCGGGAACTGGTACCCCATCCTCCGCCCGGTTGACCGTGTATCAGGCAAGAATGACAATCTCCTAGTGCTGGGCAGACACCAGGACAACGTGTCGTTTGTAAATTTGTTGTGCAGTTGCTGCCGATAGTTCTTCCGTAACATATCTGACGAAATTTCAGAGAAAGTTCTTTATGTATGCATTGCATACTGATTGTGCATCGTTTATATTGCTAGCGTTACTTTATGTTATTTCGTGTTTTCTTACCTCATCGGCTGAGCACCAGCCACACTCAGGATTAGCAGCGCATTCCATTAAACTTTTATGTCTCGAGCAAATTTGTTCCGGCTCTATGTAATCCTCATCGCCCGGGGCAAGCATTGGTGGTAAAGTATAAGCAAGCAGGTCTGCATTCACGTTCCCGTGGTATCCACCGACCAAAAGCAGGGTATTTCCGTTACGAACATCCGCCGCATGGGCAAAAACTCCTTGTTGCTTTGGGTATCGAGAGTCTAATTATGGGAAGCATTTTTTTGGTTAGATAAATACTACGGCTTCGATAACATATTCATAAATAGAACTATAATTTTCTAGTTAACCTTTGTCATTTAATCCTAGCACATCATGGCTGACCCAAGCATGGCAACCGAGATGATAAAGATACATCTGATTATCATAACATATTTCTTCCTTGTTGTGTCGATGCGAATAGCCGCCGAACACGACCAAATAGTTGCCAATAACGTTGCAAGTATGAAAAGCCCGTTCCCGGGGAACATAGGTGTCCCGCAAATGGGCTCTAGGATAATGAATCTCCGACCAAACTTTTCGGTCCAGTTGGAAAACGAACATTCTGTCCGACAGTTTACTGAAGCGCGCAACACTCGCGACGACTCCGCCATAAACGAGTAGAGAATTAGTAGCTTGGTGATAAACGGTCGAATGTGCTACCACACGTACGTCCAACTCTTTGCCACCTCTCGGACGTACTTCTGTCCATCTTTCAGTAGTTGCCGTGGGATCAGCTAAAATCAAACGTGTGTACTTCTTATTTATAACTATACCGTTTGCTTGTTCTCATCAACTCACAGAGGTGTAATTTGATTCTGTAAAGACTCGACGAAAATTCTCCGTCTACCGTGCTGCCTCCAAATAGGTATATATAATCATTCGCTAGAGTGAGAGTGTGCCTCGTTAATCGAGGCGGATAAAACGGCGAATTCTTCGAGCGCAATGTCCACATGTGCTTGTGGACATTATAGTGCCACAGCTCGTTCGATAGTGAACCATCTTCTATTTTGCCTCCGTATATGACAAAGCCACCTGTACACGATCAATAAACAATTTATATACCGGCCTATAATCTACTGATCGTTGCTTTTTAATGAACAGTAACTGACCTTCGTATTTACATGCGGCATGACCATACCGCGAACTAGGCTTGGGCATTTCATCGATTGACTGGTCCGTGGCATTCATACGGAACGACTGATTCGTTGCGACCTTAGTATCTTGAAAGTCTTGCATCACTACATTCTCATCACCTGAACTCTCTACTGCTCTGTCCTCCCAACTTATACTATCGCTCTCCACGCTGGAAGTTCGCCTTTCTCTATAGAGTCCAGCGTGCTCCAAATTTCTGCGGTACCTGACAAACACATCGACACGATACTAATTCAGTGTAAGCTTTTTTGTATTAAAAAAGACAATATGGCATGAATCGTGATGAATGTAAACAGACCTTTCAGACAGAGATTGCGAATATCGAGGCCTGATATGTCTCAAGTGCTTCTTCCTCGAATCATCGTTCCGCTCAATCTTAATCGTGCTTCTATTGCTCTCACTTCTGGCTTCGGAGCCCCTCTTATCATGGTCTCTATGTTCTGGACCATTTCTCAAATCTCGCCAGGTATGCTGGCTACTCTCTCCCGATGCGTGGTCACGCAAGTTGAATGAATTGTTATTGCTCTTTAAACTATTCAGTAATTTCCAGAAAAATGACGTTCGGGGAAGACCGTATTGATCTTCCGTACCGAGTCCCAAACGTTCGAGTCCGGATGCAATGAGCATCGGGTCCAAATATTCGGCCGACGACGCTCCTTCTGTATAAGAGCAATCGCTTTTAAGTCTTTTACCGCTTCAGTCTAATTTAATAGATTATTAATTATAAGCGATCGCGTTTAAGTCTTTTACCACTTCAGTCTAATTTAATAGATTATTCATTATAAGCGATCGCTTTTAGGTCTTTTACCACTTCAGTCTAATTTAATAGATTATTAATTATAAGCGATCGCTTTTATGTCTTTTACCACTTCAGTCTAATTTAATAGATTATTAATTATAAGCGATCGCTTTTAAGTCTTTTACCACTTCAGTCTAATTTAATAGATTATTAATTATAAGCGATCGCTTTTAAGTCTTTTACCACTTCAGTCTAACTTAATAGATTACATGGATAAAGTGTATCAATACCTAAGACGATGCCATATTCGTTTTCCCATTGACTGGTGCTGAAGCGATACACTTCCAGATCGCTAAGTATATCATTGAGATCGTATCCCCCGAAAATGTATAACGAATCGGTTTCTTTCACGTAAACTGCCGTATGAGCTGCCCTTGGTCTTAAACCACCCTCCGAATGTGAAAGCCAATGCCACCTAGGTCACAATGACAAGCAGAAGCGTTAAGAGATAGATCGCAAGTCGATATTGATTCAGCCAGAGATGAACACAGACTTGTTTCCTTCTGGATGCGTTTTGTGCAGTGAGCAAGACTGCCCTGAGTATCCGTTATGACATTGGCATCTCTTTATTCCACACACACCTGCATGACTGCAATTGTTCGGGCACAGCGCTCTAGAACAATCTTTACCGCCCCAATCATTCTCGCAGAAGCAGGTATTGTTAATACACTTGCCATGATTGGTACAATTGTTTGGACAATCCGTAACTGAGAACTCAGCGTGAAAACCATCCAGAACGTAGTTTGTGTCACTGTATAGAAGTATTAACATCTGGAAACATATCGCATTAAGATTACAAAATTGCCGGTTCCAATTGTTGCTGAATCTCAAGGCATATCCTTACATAGCCAGACGACGAGGTGACTTGTTGAGGCTCAGTCTTTCCGCTGAAGCTACCTAAAAGTGGCGATTTAAAGGAATCACCGTCATAAACAAAAACATAGTCATAGCTGCATTCTGTACCCATTGTACGAAAGCTAAGAGTGATAAATTGGCGACTGTTGTTGGCTGAAATGGATGAAGGACACATTGTATTAGGAACATATCTGTGACTTAAGTCCATAGTTTATAACGGCAATATACATCTTTACCTTTGATGAGCCATTCACAATGTGAATCTTGGGTGTAATTCGAACCTAATGGACCATCACTTATGATACCCCAAGAATCAGTAAAAACTTTTCTAGTCTTATCACATGGTACTTGTTTGGAAGATGCCTGGGGAGCAAAGTGAAAGCCCCGCATCAGGCAACTCCATATAACTATCCATGCCGTGGTGGCTGCCACCCACCCCATCACAGTGTATTCACCTCACTGATGGTTGGCAAAGTTAAACTCATCATCCGAGTTCATCAGATTATTCGCTCAACTAACGGATCTATGCACTGCTGATGTTCCTTGCCAGCCTACATCTGGAAATGTAGAAGCACTTATAAAACATGTGTGCAGTGCCCACTAAAGTGATCTACTTAGTACTAATTCCTTCTCTGAGACTTGCATATTGTCACATACCGCTCATTGACACGCAATAGTACATTAAGAACAGAGATGTGTCAGTGCATAAAAAAAACATCTACTGCACCTCATTGGACTTTGCAGCAAAAGTTATGTACGCTGCCTGCCTATAATACGTATGATACCAATACGTTATCAACGATACCATACTGACTTCTAATGTACCAGCAGCAAAAAAAAGAATGCTCCATAAGAGAGGTCATGAAGTTTGCCTAATAAATCTTTTAAACGCAATGATTCGCGGCGATTCACGCATACGAATGCCGAGGCTCCATATAGCCGAGCCCGACAGAGATATCAATCAAAACAATCACTAAGCACTCCCACACAGAGGTTGACCCATATATATGCCACTGTGAAAACCACGTCGAACCGGGCGCGAGTATGACTCAGAAATCACGGGAGCCCTGTATACCGTAACGTAACAACCCCAGTAGCAGGGCCGAGCACGCAACTCTGCCAAATACATTTATCAGCTGATATTTTCTCTCCAGACCGCGATGACATCGGGCCCCTACCCAGCGTTTCCCCGATCCTCTCCGCCTGGTCGCTCAACGTCATATCAAATTCTAATAACGGTTCGTAACGTAAAAACGGGGACTCACACGAGCCATGCTCCAAGTCGTGAGAGAACGAAGTAACAACCTGGTCACGCCTCCGCTGCCGAGTCGCATCTGATAATGTGCATTCTCTCGGAGCTCAATTACGCTGCCCGACTCGGACGAAAAATTTCTCCCTCTCTCTCTCGGCGTCTACGCTGCTGAAGAGGACTCGGGCCAAAACATTCTGCTCGGCTGGTGTACCTAACTGCACGTCCTTCCGTACGTGCAGCGAGCCGACCGAAAACGTGAAAACCGTCCGCTCGGCAGAACGTATATCCCTCGCATACGATTTTCCCCGACTGTCGGCGGCGAAGGAACAAACGTATTACGGAGTCTCGGCGCTATTATCCTTGCTGGGAGCGCGTGTCCTTCGGTGCTCGTTTGCGAGGCCGTACAGTCGTTAGAACGTTCGCGATAGGCGCGCGAATAAACGCCAAACGGGAGCGAATTTTCTCGTCGGCCTCGCCTGTTGACACCTCGGACTGGCACTGTGTATATCGGCTCAGGGTGGGGGCTTTACGCGATCGCCATTAAGGGGATCCGGAGCGCGACGATGTGAGGTGTGTTCGAGCGCCGTATGGCGGGAAATTGGGCAAATTTAGGAGCATCGCTGTCGGTAAGAAGTTGGCTGCTGTTGCTAAAGAGGATTCCGATGGATAAGTCTTAGGGGGTGAGAATGAGTTATCATTTTGTGGGGGTTTTGGCTTTGTAGTACGCGAATTGAAGGGGTGGCGTTGTAATGGTGCTCAGTAGGGAAATATTTTGAGTAGTATATCACTTGTGCAACGAATGCCACGCGGCATTCCTGGGAACTGTACTTTTTATTTGCTTTTAACCCCTTACCCTAGTTCACTACGATGATCGAGCCAATCGTAAATATTACGGGCATCACTCGTGGTACGACGGTCGCGGTTTGTAATTTGTTCCACCACAAATAGCACAGACAAGATGTACAGAACGCAAAGCGCGGATGTGTGGATTGTGTACGTATGCATGTGTGTGTTAGATCGGCGACAAAGAACGATCAAACTACGCAGTCTTCGATTCTTTTTCTTTTGTTCTTCATGTTGGCCGAGCTTCGACCAGGTGATGTGAAGTCAGTCGACCACTGTCCGCTGAACGCATTACATCAACTAGGCCTATACGTATCATAACGAAACGAGTAGTTGCAAATCGTCTTCCAGAGAAACACAAGACTCGTGATATATTCTTATTATCTCTTCGTCTTTTTAATTTATACATTTTGTGCAACAAAATAAATAACGGGAAGAAACAATGTTACGTTGACTAAAGCATTAACATAGTCGAATCACTGTTGGAGAATATGCCAAAACCGAATTATAGAGAACGAGGATAATTATCTTCCGGAGATATGCCAGAGAGAGTGCACGCGAACACCATCAAAATTAAGACCGTCAAAACCTTGTAGACTTTGCCAAAAAAAATAGAAAACGTAGAGGAACAACGTGGGAGTGTAAGAAGTGCAAAGTTCTCTTACATCTACCAGAATGTTCCATTTTGTATTACTGATTTTTGTGTAAATAAACTTTTTGTAGTACTTGCATCTACCACAATTATTACATCAGGTTGTACTTACTTATCACATATTCCACAAATATTTATAACTTTAGGAGGGTGCCGCCGCTAATAACTGTATTTGGCCCGATCATCGTATTACGGGCATAGCCCCTAATATTCACTCTTGGCCCGATCATCTGCTACGGGCTATGCCCGTAATATTTACGTTTGGTCCGATCATCCACTACGGACTATGCCCGTAGTTGTAGGTTAAGGGGTTAATAAGGAAAGTTGTACTTAGAGTAAATGATCGATGACTTTAAATTACATAGGAAATATAGTGCAAATGTAAAAACTGACACCTTACTGCTCCTAGAAACTCTGATATAGTAATAAGATTTTCGTATTTCCAGGAGACACGTTCTGTCCGTATAGAATATCCCGTGACTACACTTATGAATTCTAATATATAATTTATGGATTCTAATATTATTTATTGTGTATATCTATATATACTATATATACTATATATACTACCGTCAGTACGCAAAAGCGGTGACATACGTGTCATGATAAATGTTCTGGTGGTGTCAGTCGATCATCCAAGGCTTAAGCCTTTAGATAGTTAAGAAAAAACAGCGGAATCCATGTTGATAGATTCGAGACTATTTTGAAGACGGCTGCAAGGGGCCCGGCGTCTTATTGCATGCCACTTGAAGAGTGCGTTTATTCTTTAGACGAACCACAGGTATGGACGGCATCGATGCATCGTTGTCGGTAAGTCGTTAGCTACTGTTGCTAAAGACGATTCCGACACTTAAATCTTACGGGGTGAGAATAAGTTATCATTTTGTGGATGTTTTGGCTTTGTAGTACACGAGTTGAAGGGGTGGCGTTGTAATGGCGCTCAGTGGGGAAAAATTTGAAATAGTATATTACTCGTGCAACGAATGCCACACGGCAGTTGAAGAGCAATTCTTAACAACTATACTTTTTAATACGTTGATTGGCGTGCGTATTTTACTATATTAAAATTGCAACGCGATAAAGTACGATAGAATATGATTGGATTTTGCAAAACGAAAAGAATGCGAAGGTATCGGAGACCAAAGAATTGAATTACTATTTAATGTTAATTGCATTTACAATAATGTAAATGCTATTGATTGAGTATTTTTTTAATTTTTCGTGAGACCTTTTGGCGGGTTTCTGAGTGTTAATGCCGTTTAATAAAGGAAAGTTGTACTCAGAGTAAAGGATCAATGACATTCAATTACATAGAAATTATAACTAAAACTCAAAAGAAAAAATCAAAAAAAGTTCGTTCAATCATCAGATATTGATCCTCGCATATAATAGCGACTACCTGAGAACAATTTTTTTAATTTCAAGTTAGCAATAGTACACTGCGGATCATAGAAAGCCAACTACTACGACCTGTCTATATCCGTACAATTTTTGTACAGGACAGGCGTCTTATTGCAGGCCACTTGAAGATTGTCTTCATTCTTTTGAGGAACCACAGGTACGGGCGGCTATGATGCTTTGTTGTGCGTCCAAGAGAAGAAATATTTTAAAGAAGGAATCTGGCCACATAGTTGCAAGAGTCTTGTGGCACTCTGGTAAGAGGACTGTTCGCAACTTCTTTCAGCATTAAATTCTTTTGGCACTATGTAGATACATAATACTTCCCACACTATATATACACGTTTTCTTTATACATGGACAACAAGTTTTTCCCATGTAATTACCACTTGTTTTGAATAGTAATTGAGCAGATCGACACGTGTAAATCATGCAGGGAATTGAGGGCAAAGGTGCGTTTTCGCATTTAACATATGCACCTCCTCAACTAATTATCCGTGTGATTTACGACCATCCGCACTTATGGCCACAAAAAATAAGTAAATGAAAATAGTAAATAAAAAAAGATAACCACATTCGTAGGATTAAGAAGTTGCCAAATTGATGCCTAAAACGTAGCAGGATTCAGATATTAGAGTTTATTTGACCCTACGGGCATTTGGTCGAAATGTCTGAAAGGTAATGCGATCGAAGGATTTGAACAAGAAGCGGAATTACAAATAATTACGCAAGATATACTTGCACTTGGAAACAATCTAGAATAAGATACTGAAACAGAAGATGTAAAAGAGTTGCTGATTTGTGAGAGGAAAGAAATTTTAGATAAAGAATTGATTGAATTGAAAACGCGTAGAGTAGCAGAAAAAAAAGTTAGAGAAGAAAGGAAAGAAAAATATGAGATAGAGAAGAAATTTGCAACAGTGGGCTTATCTGGCTCGTTTTCGCAATGAAACAGTTTCGTAGCAATGGACTATAAAGAAAAAAGGAAAAATCTATTCAGACAGAACGCCCCATGTTTCTCAATAAATCGTTCACAACCTAAGAACGTTAGGTAGGTGCTATGATAAGTTAAAAATTTTCTTTCAATTGTACTTATTTTAGAAAAGCAATTGCTTTACGTGTCTGTATGCGCAAAATACAATCAGTTATGGTTTTTTCATTTACGTATGGTACAGTATGTATTATGTATTTTTCGCAATCTAAACAATAATTACGTTATATAGATTGAATTTTTGTGTTTCATATACAATTTATATAATCCGTTTGAATGAACGTAGTGTTAAACAATATAAATCCGATTTATGACCAGTTCGTCTTAGGATCTTTTTATCGGAACGCAACTCGGTCGTAAGTCAAGGAGACCCTGTGTAAAGTATACGGAGAATTGAAAACAAGGACATACAGGTTGATTTCGGAGTAAAATGCTAGAGCAGGGATTTATTTGACGGTGTTTGAATTTAGAATCTGTAATGGTCTTTGATAATCTTCCAAAATTTGGACTACTCTACGTACGAATGGTATAATATTTATTGAGCCTTCTGTGCAACCTATGAATCTCGTTTTCCACTTATAATCAAGGACAAAAAACTTGTTTAGTCTTGGCGCCTATCTGTAGTTATTATAAGCCAGAATGCCATCAACAAATAGCAGAAGCAAGAGGCAGTGATATAATGTGATGCCATTGATCATGGAAAATTCCAACGTCTCTCCCATTGAAGACAAGATTTATGGGTCTGATGACATCAAGGAAAACATCAAAAGCGAATTATTATATGCAATTTTGTATTTTGTTTATATATACATATGCAAACTATTACATAAACAGAAATACATAAAAGCATTCCCGCGAATATATACTCACACCTTGAAATTAATTTCAATTTCGTTAAAATTTGTTCCGAAAAATAATGTCCATAAAGTGTCTATCATTCCACTGCGGCAATTCGATAGTTTAGTCGCGTAGATTCCTCATTATTCTTTATAGCGTCCGCACCGTGATTACACCAAGTTTTTGTAATATCTGATGTTCCAAATGGTGAATCACGCATGATACTGATGCGTTGACTTCGATTTTCTAAATCAGCAGAATCTCATTTCACACGTAGGGTAAAGACCGCTCAACAGTTGCATATATTAAATCAAACCATAGCAAAAGTCGCAGTCATATCGCAATTATCGTATCTTGTTGATCGAGTGACCCCTATTATAATCAGAAAAAAGTGGTCATCGCGAAGTATGTTTCTAGGAAGTGCGAGTCTATGCCATTCCATGATAATCGCCAATCCGGGTTGGAAGGTGTGACAAACAAGGCGGCTGTTGAAACCAAAGGAGAACTACTCTGACGAAAAGTAGTGTTCAGGTAAAGGGAAACGTAACCAGTTCGCGGCGAGGATGAAAGAAGTGAGTAAATTATTATTTTCATGTTGGGTAACATTTCTTTACATGGCATTACTCCCTTCTCAATGACACACTCGATGGTTCAAACTCGAAGTCCTATCGGCGCCTCTATTATCCTGATAGTAGTTAGTCAAGTGCGGTTCCTTTGTTGCGATGTTTTATTTCGTTTTGGCAAACAACAAAGATGGGACAACAGCCCGGGAAAATCATTTTCATCTTCTGCACTTGATATTAGGTGTACAAATGAATAATCCAAATTATTTTGAGCGGTTATGAAATCAATTTTAAATTGAATAGATTTTCCCACTCTTTTGTGGTTATGCAGTGTTGACATATAGCTATTAAAAATAACAAATAGTTTTACAAAAAGTCCAACATAACCTTTAATATTATTCAGTTCAGTAGAGTCGAAAATGGCAACAGATAAGGTGCATATTCGACAATGCATTCTTTACGAATTCCAACAAGGAAAAAATGCTGCAAGAGCATGCGAATCGATTTGTTCCTTCCTCGGCGAAGGTGTTGTATCATACGATGTGTGCGCATTTTGGTTTAAGCGGTTTAAAAGCGGTAATTTCTGTCTAATCGACAAACAACGCCCTGGAGGCCCTCGGAAGTGCGATAACGATGATTTGGAAAAACTGCTCACTGAGAATTCGGCACAAACGCAAAAGGAGCTTGCAGAACAGTTGGGAGTAACCCAGCAAACGATTTCCAAACGCCTACATGAGATGGGAAAGATCCGGAAAGAAGGAAAATGGGTTCCGCGTGAACTCAGTGAAAGCAACAAAAATCAACGAGTGGCAGCGTGTCTTTCTCTCCTCAATAAGCAGCGTCGAAAGTCTTTCTTGTGGAAAATCGTTACGGGTGATGAGAAATGGATACTCTATGACAATCCGAAACTTAGAAAGTCATGGGTAAATGCTGGCGAACCATCAACATCGATCGCAAAACCAAATCGCTTCGGAAAAAAGGTTCTTCTCTGCATTTGGTGGGATATCAAGGGCGTACTTTCTTATGAGTTGTTGGAACCGAGTGAAACAGTTACTGCGGATTGCTACCAACGCCAATTAATCTGCTTGAGTCAGGAATTGGAACGAAAACGCCCGTATACCGGCAAAGGAGAACGTCCAGTGAAATGATTGCATGACAACGCTAGGCCACACATTGCTTCCAATACAAAAGGCATCATAATGAGCCTTGGTTGGGACGTCTTGCAGCACCCGGCGTATTCACCAGACCTTGCTCCAACCGATTACCACTTGTTTCGGTCGATGCAAAACGCCTTGTCCGATATGCACTTCCAATAAATCGATGAGATCTGAAAATGGCTTGACGATTTTATTGTATCCAAAAACGTAACATTTTTTCGAGATGGAATTCATCAGCTCCCTGAAAGATAGCTTAAAGTCATAGAAAGCAACGGCGAGTACTTTGATTAAAAAATTTAATTTACTTTGTTCTAAAATAAACCTTGAATTTAGCTGAAAAAATTGGATTATTCATTTGTACACCTAATATATTTCGATTCCGTTGAACATTGCCCTTGTACTGTACTATCAAGTGTTTTTTAATAGAGATACATGTGAACGATATGCGTGGAATAGTGAAAAGAACCGCCGATAACAAAACTTCTTATAGTTTCAGACAAAATACTACCACTGCTAGCGCTGTAAATACCAAAGAAAGTGTTACTGTGTAGCAATGTTTCTAGCGTAAGACACAAAGTGAACGAAAAGTGATCGCATCTGAGATGACAACAAAAGTGGTAATAGTTAAGTCCCTGCTATGGTGTGCGCTATTTTTCTCCGTGGTTTGCGTTCGCGCAGCCAACGAAGACGAAGAGAATCTTGTGATGAAGGCGACCCTACCAGCTTACGCCCTCGCACTTGATGCAAATCTTCTTAATTCGACGCAATGTCAACTCGAGTTAAACGATTTCCGGGTCTCAGTCGACAACAGGATACTGTGGGCCATGAAAAGTTAGTTGTCACTTCAAGATACTTATGAAGAGTAGTTTTGTTCGCGCACACGACGCTTATTCATTCTTCAAATGCTGGCACCTACATGTTAATCATTCTGGCATATATTATATTTGCTTAATTATAAGAAATATATATTTTGTTTTAGTACTCAACTCTAGCGGGACCCCGAAGCCCTACATGTTAATCAATTTGGCATATATAATATTTGCTTAATTATAAGAAATATATATTCTGTTTTGGTACTCGACTCTAACGGGACCCCAAAGTCCTACATGTTAATCAATCTGCCATATATTATATTTGCTTAATTATAAGAAGTATATATTTTGTTTTAGTACTCGATTCCAGCGGGACCCCGAAGCCCGGTTTCATTTACGGAAATAATTATTGGTTGGGCAGCAGAACCCAGTGCCATGATGCAACAAATCATAAGCCGTTGGCTCTGTCCAGAAAGGAACTGTTTAACAATAGCAAATATCGTAATCCAGACGAAGAGTTTCCACCTTTCGAGTTTCATTACTTCGTTGCGCATTTTCGGCATAACAGTACATTGCAATACCACACTCGGGCACCTAATCAGGTAAATCTACGATAACCGAGGTCATTTCAAGCGTTAACATGTTGACTCCCAAACGTATTTTGCTATGTTAGAACCGCGATGCGACGAAATACTGCAGAATGTAATTAAATCGTGAACAATAAAGGTAACGCAAAATTAGAAGCCAAAGTATTGAAGCACCGTTTCAATATCAATTGCTTTTACAAGATTACAAATAGGCTTCATTGCAAATTTGTTGCATTTCTAGTAAAATATTTTGCCCTGGTCATCGCATATTTTGCTATGTTAAAACTGCGATGCTATGAAATACTGCAGAATATAATTAAATCGTGCAAAATAAAAGTAACGCAGAATTATATGCCAAAGTATTGAAGCACCGTTTCAATATTAATTGCTTTCACAAGATTGCAAATAGGCTTCATTGCGAAATTGTTGCATTTCTAGTAAAATATTTTGCGCTGGTCACCGCGTATTTTGCTATGTTAAAACCGCGATGCGATGAAATACTGCAGAGTATGATTAAATCGTGCAAAATGAAGGTAACGCAGAGTTGTTGGAAGCCAAAATATTGAAGCACCGTTCCAACATCAATTGCTTGTACAAGATTGCAAACAGACCATTGCGAATTTTTACATTTCTAGTAAAACACTTTGCACTGGTCACCGCGTATTTTGCTATGTTAGAAGCGCAATGCAATGAAATACTGCAGAATAAAATTAAATCGTGCAAAATAAAGGTAACGCAGAATTAGAAGCCAAAGTATTGAAGCACCGTTTGAATATCAATTGCTTTTACAAGATTGCAAATAGGCTTCATTGCGAATTTGTTGCATTTCTAGTAAAAATTTTGCGCTGGTCACCACGTATTTTGCTATCTTAAAACTGCGATGCGATGAAATACTGCAGAGTATGATTAAATCGTGCAAAATAAAGGTAACGCAAAGTTGTTAAAAGCCAAAGTATTGAGGCACCGTTTCAATATCAATTGCTTTTACAAGATTACAAATAGGCTTCATTGCGAATTTGTTGCATTTCTAGTAAAATCTTTTACGGCGATCACCGCGTATTTTGCTATCTTAAAACTGCGATGCCATGAAATACTGCAGAGTATGATTAAATCGTGCAAAATGAAGGTAATGCAGAGTTGTTGGAAGCCAAAGTATTGGAGCACCGCTCCGATATCAATTGCTTTTACAAGATTGCAAATAGGCTTCATTGCGAATTTTTTTCGTTTCTAGTAAAATATTTTGCGCTGGTCATCATGTATTTTGCTATGTTAAAACTGTGATGCGATGAAATACTGCAGAATATGATTAAATCGTGCAAAATGAAGGTAACGCAGAGTTGTTGGAAGCCTAAGTATTGAAGCACCGTTCCAATATCAATTGCTTTTACAAAATTGCAAATAGGCTTCATCACGAATTTTTTGCATTTCTAGTAAAACACTTTGCGCTGGTCACCGTCTATTTTGCTATGTTAGAACCTCAATACAATGAAATACTGCAGAGTATGATTAAATCGTGCAAAATGAAGGTAACGCAGAGTTGTTGGAAGCCAAAGTATTGAAGCACCATCCCAATATCAATTGCTTTTACAGGATTGCAAATAGGCGCCATTGCGAATTTTTTGCATTTGTATTAAAATATTTTGCGCTGGTCACCGCGTATTTTGCTATGTTAAAACTGCGATGCGATGAAATACTGCAGAATCTGATTAAATCGTGCAAAATTAAGGTAACGCAGAGTTGTTGGAAGCTAAAGTATTGAAGCACCGTTGCAATATCAATTGCTTTTACAAGATTGCAAATAGGCTTGATTGCGAATTTTTTATATTTTTAGTCAACGTGTTAAATAGCTGAATATCTATGTATATGACACAACAAATTATTCTTTTCAGGATTTAGTGACACTTGGTCTTTGCTTGCCGGCATCGTGCACGACTTTGCAAATTGACCTGATTTTGAACAAAGTCTTACGTTCAAGAACTCTTTTGTTCACCGATCTCTATTCTAGTGATTTTAAATTCATTGAGGTGAGAGATCTCCGGGATGATCATCGGTGGCTTATGAATGGAAATATCATATTTATCGGGTGCGTAGAAAAACAACACCGTTATCGTGATAATACGCATTTCCTTGTAAACTGACCATACAACAATGACTAAACGTTTTGCTCCATTCTTATAGATTTTTATTAATAACAATTTGCATTTTATTGTTGGCCGGGACAGTTTACGATGTTCTTAAACATCAACGGCATCTGAAAGCAAAAAAAAAATTGTTGTTGACATACGAGAACGACAATACGCCACCTACTCAACTCGGTAAATTCTTAAGTACAAACTCGGAATAATTATTACTACCGGCAGATGAACATTTTTTTTCTAATTGCATTTTTTCTAAATGCACAGAACTGGACGCGCGTACACGTGTACAAGAAAGTAGCACCATTGGAAAAGTTTTATTGTGCTTTTCGGTGTATACTAATATGGGAGAGATATTTGTTAGAGAAGATGGACCAAACTCTGTGCCGGCAATACATGGGATAAAATTCTCCGCAATGACCGTCACTATTCTTCTGCATGTAGTGTATTATATATTTTATTATAATGGTAAGTTTCTTCTGTGCTCTTAACCCTTCTTTGCATGATGGTGAAAATTTCTATCATAACATTGAATGCCCAAAAATTATATAAAAGAACAAGTTCACTTTAATCTAACTTTGCATGATAATGGAAATTTCCACCATATTGTTTTTTGCTAAATTTATACTATAAATATATACTAAGATTTTTTTAACCATTTTTCCTTTAATTTTGAACATGAATTATATCACCTTGATTTATTTCACCAATAAAGAAAAAATCATGCAAAGAAGGGTTAAACATACGCTACTTGCATGTAACTGTACGTATGTACAAATAAATGCAGCGATAAAGCATTAAAGATTATCATACAATATCAAGTCGTTCTGGTTATATGTGATATTTATACAGAAAATAACGTCTGGGGCTTCAGAATGCTACAAAGTCTGTTTGCCGAGCTACTAATGAACATGCAAGTGGGTACCGACACGTTTCTCTTCCTCGCCGGTTTTCTGTGCTCATACAGCCACTTCAAAACGGAGAAGAATAAGGAGCATAGACCGATTAACGCAACTGGCAAAATAAAGGAATTCTTTACCAGATTACTGAAGCGATACATCAGGTAATTAACATGACCGCACTGGTGATATTTAAAACTCTAAACTTGGTAACTATTCAAGAGACGGAGTTAATCCAGAAGAACTAATCAAATGTGCTGACGCAGTATGAATATTTTCATGCGTACGTCATGCAGATGTGCAAAAACGTGGCACCTTTAACGTAAAAGCGATTTATAATGTATACTCCTAACCACGTGTGCTAACAGGTTTGAGACGCACGAAAATGAATAATGCTTTACTAGCAACACCATTAAAATCGTTATTGCGCAAATACTACCTTGATCAAAAAGTTTTAGGACTTTATTCATAAAATCGAAAATACAGGTTTATCTATTATAATTGAAATCATCCCCTTCAAAGTACTCCCCATCGACTGTAATGCATTTATGCCAGTGCTTGATCCAATCATCGAAACACCGGTGGTATTCAATTTTTGGTATGTCCATCAGAGCCGTCTTCGATTTTTCCATAAGATCCTTCCCAGTGCTGTAACGCGTTCCGCGAAGCGGTTTTTTAAATCGGTTAAACAGAAAAAAGTTGCAGGGAGCTAAATCAGGTGAATTCGGAGGCTGGTGAATAGTATTCGTATTATTTTTGGCCAAAAACTCGCGAATAAGGATCGCATTGTGCGACGGTGCGTTATCGTGGTGCAAAATCCACGAGTTGTTTGCCCACAAATTCGGTCTTTTTTGGCGAATTGCTTCACGCAAATGTCTCATAACGCCCTAATAATAAATTTTCTTGATTGTCTGTTGCTCTGGCAAGAATTCGTGATGCACAACAGCGTTGTAATGCATGAAAACCGTAAGCATCACCTTCTTTTTCGACTGAAAACAACGTGGTTTCTTCGGAAGCGTTCGTGCCACCGAAAAACGTTTGATCTTGAAAGAGCATCGTTATCGAAACACTTCCCCAACACTTCCAAGGTCTGCGCACCGTTAAATCCGTTTTTCACGCAAAATTGTATGCAAATTCGTCGCCTGGACAAAGTTTGTCGTCACACATACCCCGAAGCTTCGACGGAAATACTAGCTTGATCAAAAAGTTTTAGGACTTTCTTCATAAAATCGAAAATACAAGTTTATCCATTATAATTTATATCGTCCCCTTCAAAGTACTCCCCATCGACTGTAATGCATTTATGCCAGTGCTTGATCCAATCATCGAAACACCGGTGGTATTCAATTTTTGGTATGTCCATCAGAGCCGTCTTCGATTTTTCCATAAGATCCTTCCCAGTGCTGTAACGCGTTCCGCGAGGCGGTTTTTTAAATCGGTTAAACAGAAAAAAGTTGCAGGGAGCTAAATCAGGTGAATTCGGAGGCTGGTGAATAGTATTCGTATTATTTTTGGTCAAAAACTCGCGAATAAGGATCACATTGTGCGACGGTGCGTTATCGTGGTGCAAAATCCACGAGTTGTTTGCCCACAAATTCGGTCTTTTTTGGCGAATTGCTTCAGGCAAACGTCTCATAACGCCCAAATAATACATTTTGTTGACTGTCGGTTGCTCTGGCAAGAATTCATGATGCACAACAGCGTTGTAATGCATGAAAACCGTGAGCATCGCCTTCTTTTTCGACTGAAAACAACGTGGTTTCTTCGGAAGCGTTCGTGCCACCGAAAAACATTTGATCCCGAAAGAGCATCGTTGCCGAAACACTTCTCCAACACTTCCAAGGTCTGCGCACCGTTAAATCCGTTTTTCACGCAAAATTGTATGCAAATTCGTTGATACAAAGTTGATGCCATTTTCAAATATGTAAAAAATCGAAAACACGCACAAAGGTAGGTGTACTCAACACGGTATAACTTTTACAAATGTCAAGCTATGACGCTGAAATTTAGTGGGAACGTTAATGACAGATGTGGCAACCTAACAAAAAAACAATTTCAATCGAGTAATTGAGAGCGCCATACGGCGACTGGTCCTAAAATTTTTTGATCAAGGTAGTAGTTCTTCACTTACACGGCAAATGAAGAAAATAACGTGATGCATCGACTTGTTTTTAAGACTTACACCGGCTTTCGTGGTGACCATGGCAATAGCCCAATTAACTTCGGAGTGGGATTATCGAACCTCTCAATTTTCCATGGTAGAGAAAGCACACGAGACATGCAGTAAATACTGGTGGCGACATATTTTGTACATCAACAACTTGTACAATCGAAAGGAAATGGTATGAAGCCGCACAGCGAAAGTTAAATTAGACATTTTTGTGTTTAATCCTTCTTTGCATGATTTTTTGTTTATTGGTGATATAAATCAAGGTGATATAATTCATGATCAAAATTAAAGGAAAAATGGTTAAAAAAATCTTAGTATATATTTAAAGTATAAATGTAACAAAAAACAATATCATGGAAATTTCCATCATCATGCAAAGTTAGATCAAAGGGAACTTGTTCTTTTATATAATTTTTGGGCATTCAATGTTATGATGGAAATTTCCACCATTATGCAAAGAAGGGTTAATCTTGCATAATATACGATTTGAGAAAATGTCCCTCTTCTTGGTTTGAATTTTATAAGATATTTTATTCGGTCCGATCTCAAACCTGCGGTTTCAGAGCATCTTAAAAAATGTAAAACAAGAAGAGGGCATTTTTTTCATTGAAAAGTTAAAGGAACACCCCCGTACGGGGTACAACAATTACATATAATAATTTCTTCCAGTGCATGATAACAAGTTGGTACTTGGCGGCCGACATGCAATTTTTCATCGTCGGAAACATACTTCTCATTTTATCATCGGTGTAAGTAGAGTCGACTCTAATGAAATGTATTTTTCATACTAACAAAATGTCTTGTTCCAGACACTTTTCCGCTGCGGTTATTATACTATGCACCCTATTCGTAGCTTCTCCTATTATAACGGGTTACATAGTATACACTCACGAATTAGTGCCTACGTAAGTAAAAAGCATAATCCTAGGCATTGTAGAACATTAAAACACGATTTACGTAAACCATTTCCCAGGTTGGATGTGCTAAACGAAACCTTTGAACTTCTGTATTTTTCACCGTACACCAGGATTTGTGCGTACCTGTTGGGAATGGTGATTGCATACATTCTTATCAGACTCAACAACGAATTGCCATTAAAGAAGGTATAAAATCGTGTACAATCGTAAACAAGGACATACGTAACTAATTTTTAATTTGCCAGAGGACCGTCGTGATTTTTTGGTTTCTTGGAAGTTTCTGCGGTTTAATCGTCCTCCTAGGTGTTGGCGACAGACAGATGCCGCTGATCTTAGCAACCGTTTATACTGCACTTCATCGAATAGTATGGTGTGTCGGTATTGCATGGATGATAGTTGCATGTCAGACTAATCACGGAGGTATTTATACACTTGTCATATTAACACGTTGACTGCCATGCGTATTATGCTATATTAGAACCGCGATGCGATAAAATACTGCAGATATAATTAAATCGTGCAAAATACAGGTAACGCAGAGTTGTTGGAAGCCAAAATACTCAAGCACCGTTCCAATGTCAATTGCTTTTACAAGATTGCAAGTAGGCTCCATTGTGAATTTTTTGCATTCCTAGTAAAACATTTTGTGCAGGTCACCGGCGCAAAAGGTCTCACCAAAAATGCAAAAAGTACTCAATCAATAACACTTCTAGTTTTGTAAATGCAAGTAGTATTAAATAGTGATTCAATTCTTTGGTCTCCGATACAGTCGCATTATTTTCATATTGCACAATTCAATCATATTCTGTAGTACTTCATCGCGTTACGATTTTAATATAATAAAATACGTACGGCAGTCAACGTGTTAAACCCTTTATAGGGTTGATAACATGTACGTATTGTCATACATGAAACGGTTATAATTTCAGGTATCCTTCAACGAGTTCTTTCTCATAAGATATGGGTACCTCTCAGTAGGTTAAACTACTGCGCTTATCTGATAAATTGGAATATTATTAACTCAACTTTTCTGCACAGTGATGCACCCCAGAGCTCAAATTACTTTCCGAATGTAAGCAACTAGATTTTTCGTGGATAATCACTCGAAAAAATATGCCGCATTCCAACAGCATTGCTTTGTATTTCAGATCATGATAATGACGGGTATTATCTTAAACAGCTACATATGTGGATGCGTACTCTCCCTGGCTGTGGAGATACCATTCATGCGTCTTCTTCAACAATTCAAGTTCCCTCGCACCCGAAGAAAGTAACATTTCTTTTCGGCCTACAATGTTTGCCGTTGCAAACGAATCTTTTAACAAGTCTGCATATTCTATTATTTTGGCTTTGAGGTACTTTTAATTTTTCAGTATCTGTCTTTTGGCGGTGAAAAATACACATTTCACGATTTTCTTTTTTCTGGTGTCCCTCTTCTTTTCCTGTCCTGTCTTCCATTCTTTATACATCCACGTCCCTTTTTCATTGAGTTCTTGACACACCCTAAAATGCATACGTTGGCTCGGGAATGTTAGAGAATATGAAGAACAAAGAAAAGACCAAGATACTAATATTTCTTTATGGACTACAGTGTTTGCCGTTGCAAACGAATCTTTTAACAAGTCTGCATATTCTATTATTTTGCGTTTGAGGTACTTTTAATTTTTCAGTATCTGACTTTTGGCGGTGAGAAATACACATTTCACGATTCTCTATTTGCCGGTGTCCCTCTTCTTTTCCTGACCTGTCTTCCTTTCTTTATACATCCACGTCCTTTTTTCATTGAATTCTTGACACACATTAAAGCGCATACGTTTGCTCAGGAATGCCAAAAGAAAAGACGAAGATAGTAACATTTCTTTATGTCCTACAATGTTTGCCGTTGCAAACGAATCTTTTAACAAGTCTGCATATTCTATTATTTTGCGTTTGAGGTACTTTTAATTTTTCAGTATCTGTCTTTTGGCGGTGAGAAATACACATTTCACGATTTTCTTTTTTCCGGTGTCCCTCTTCTTTTCCTGTCCGGTTTTTCTTTCTTTATACATCCACGTCCCTTTTTCGTTGAGTTCTTGACATACATTAAAGTGCATACGTTGGCTCGGGAATGCCAGAGAATATGAAGAACAAAGAAAATACGAAGACTAGAACAGGAATCCTTAGTTGACACAAGTACCGATGTTGTTAGAGAGTTAATATTCTGTCGCTGTGCTACGAATGAGTCACGGAGGGTATATTGAGGTATGCAAGAAGGATTGCAAATCGATTTACACGGGAAACCTGCCCCAACTCTTTCAAGAGTACATACATCCTTGTTGGTTAATGTACAGAATTCCATAGCGTTGTAACTTTGAATAAATTTGACATTTGACTCCGAAATGGAAACTAATTGTGATTTTCTTCAAGTTCTGAAGTTCAGATCAATATATTACATTTGATATGTATAATCATTTGGTTTTATCTTCCAATTCTTACAGTTATTACCGTCGCAAAAAAGATGCTCCCCGATAATTAACTCCAAAATAGAAACTAATTCCGATTTTCTTCAAGTACTGAAATTATGATTATGATAATTTGATTAATATACTTCTAATTTTTACGGTTATTAGCATCGCAAAAAATATTCTCCTCGACACTTGACTCCGAAATGGAAACTAATTGTGATTTTCTTCAAGTTCCGAAGTTTAAATCAATATATTAAAGGTCTCGTATTAAGTCACCAGACGGCTATTGGTGAAAAAAAATACTTCTCAACGTCATAACGCCAGTCTACCATCACGTAAGAATATGGATCGCTGTGTCTACAATAAAAACGAACGAAGTTTTTAACCTACTACTTAAAAAATAAGACAAATGCGTCACAGGCGGGACACGTTTTTTTTTGCAGAAAGTAGACACCATGTTCTTCAGCCACATACACCATTAACAAAGAAAGATAGACATGAATAAGTTTACATACTTGAATTTCTGGTTCCGACTCGCAGCTAATGAACCAATTGCCGCAAGGTCGTCGGCTAAATTTCTAGCTAAGCGGACTAACGTGTTATGGTACTTTAACTCTTTGCGCTCAACGCGCTTTTCTCTCGGGCTGACCAGCAGCTCGACAGTAATCCGCCGCGCGCGCGCCTATTTCATGAGTTCGTTTCTGTTAACTTAAAATAATTTTAAGCACAATGGGACACTTTAAACTCGTATATTTTAACATTACATACATTTTTTAACTTAATGAAGGATATTTATTAAGGATTACGTTTTATAATTTTTCTTCTTGTGGTATTTTGTAAAACAGTCTCCAATGTGCATTCTTGGCTTGTCGGGGCATGTGTCACAATAGTACACAGTTTGTCGTCTTTGGCCGGACTTTCGTTGGGAACAAACTTTGCAATTGGATTGCATTTTGTGATTGGTTCTTTTTGTACCTTTTTTTTTAAAGAAGCGAATTGAAAGAAGCGTTGCGACGTCTATCAGCGTTCCATTATTCTCAAGACATAATGCACGCATTGAAATTCGTTTGTGTTTTTGAGATAAGACATCTTTATAGCTATGTAGACACCTCATAAAATGATCTACAAAAGGACAGGTAGACTTGTCAAGCGATATTCGTTAGGCCAAACACAAATAAACACCGTTACCACTCAATTTACCGCATCGATGCGAGTGGTGCCTGAGAGGCACCGGTCGAGCTGGCGCAGCACATGCCGTGGTGCCTGAGAGGCACCGCTAGAGCGCAAAGAGTTAAAATAAGACGTGGTCATAGGTCTTAGAAAAATAGATCAAGAAATTGCATTGGCTGATTTTGTAAATGATTTGAAACGACGTTTGCCTGAAACGGGTTCAATAATTCGAAGATAAATTCTCACGCTTACCATCGATCGCCGATACACCATGAGTGTTCGCACAAGAGGTCTTTAGGCGCAAAATGTTGCTACTGCTCAAAAATTAACGCACTGCAAACGGAAGAAACCGTCATGCTACATAGGTTTTATTTTATGTACAGGCGACGGCATTGTTTGCAAAAAGCTTAAGTCAATTTGCCACAACAATCGCATTCGTTTTTCAGGTGTCACGGGCCATTCGATGAAGTGATTGCGAATGACAACAGAGTGCATAATAACGCGTTTTTTCTAGCTTGATTACTTCATACAAAGTGTCGATCTGCTGTTTCGTACGTCAGAAGCCGTTGACACGTTTTTTATCATTAGTCTGCAATCTGCAAGTGTAATTGTGGGACTTTTCGCTATCGCGCTAAATCACTATCGACGTCAGATACATAAAAAGTAAGAAATCTAATAAGATTTGTCATCAAATCATTACTTAAACTGCAATTAAAAAAGTAAGAAAGTACACAAATTTCCCACCTCAGCGAATCAAAGAAATACTCCATACTCTCTATGTTTTGGAAAGATCAATGACGTGTAGTAGCGGTATATGTAAAAAGGTTGAAATTGTGTATTATACTGTCATTAAATCAATTGTACTGACAATATAGTTATGCACGCGGAATATACCTTCTTTTGATTGACAGGTTTCATTCTTCAACCACTTCAAATGTTCCGTATCCTATGAATGCTTCTTCAGGAGTCTAAAGAAAGGATGTTACAATAGCTGCAATGAAGGACGGAGTCGATGTTACACAGCAATAGTAAGTAAGATTTCACCGTATTGTCGATTGTTTAGTTGAAATTTGACGGTAATTTCCAAGACTTGTAATATATTCGATCATTGCTTTGAGTCATTATCTAAAAATTAATATGATGGATCGAATAAAAGACAGAGTAGATGTTATACAGCAATAGTAAGTCAGATGTGATCGCCTTGCTGCTTGTTTAATTAAATTGAATGGTAATTTTCAAGCCTTACAATATATTCGAGGCCATATCTAAAAATGAATATAATGGATCGAATGAAAGACAGAATCGATATTATACAACAATAATAAATTTGGTATCACCGCATTTTTGCTTGTTTAGTTAAAATATAACGGTAATTTCCAAGTCTTAATAATATAATATATCCAAATATTGCTGTGAGACCACGTTTAAAATTTAATATAATGGATATAATTAAGGATAGAATCGCTGTTACACAGCAATAGTAAGTAAAATTTCACAGTATTGGTAATTGTTTAGTTGAAATTTAGCTGTGGTTTCTACGTCTTATAATGCATTGAAAAATTCTTTGCACAGAACCCCGAAGAGGCGTCCGTAGAATACGAAATATATGTACAGAGACTTTGAACGATAAAACCTGTCAACCAAAAGAAGACATACTCCGCTTACATATTATACATACTGTGATTTTGAACGCTCCGCAAAATGAACACAAAGAAAGCATTAGAGCAAGCTGTCTACTTACCAACAGCTGAAGCACCATTTCAAGTCTGGCTTTGCCCCTGGTAATTATTTACTGCTCTAAAATTGAATACCAATGTGTGTGGAAAGATAAAGTACCCACGACATAATGTCTGCGGTGTTAACTTTTTGAAGGATGACAGTTCCGAGTCTTATCGAAAGGGATTGAAACTATTAATATATGGTCTGAAAAATGTAATGAATTAAAGGGAAGGTATATTTATTGAATTATTTAATTTTTGTGATAAATCTATGCAAGGATCGTGTTAGATGAAGAGTGAAAATGACTGTTTTATGTCTTTAAGGGGTGGAAAGTTTTGGATTCTTACATATAATGCTAACGGAGTATATAAGTGATTGCTTATTTCACCCTGTCTGTCGTCTGTTGAAGTTGCAGAATATAAAAGTTAAAAATAGGAATTAGTACCGGTAGTTAAAATATACTTCGCATTTTTCCCGTTAACATTAACGGCACAGACGCTGTTTATAACTGCATAACCAGCGAATAAGTGTACAGTTACTTTTCATAGTCATCATTTGAACCTTCTTTGCATTTCCATTTTATCAGTGTATTTCTCCATTTTATGAGGCATCGGTCTTTCTATCCAACGCAACTTCAGATGTTTCTCTGTCTCACCATTCAAAGGCCATGTGTGCTTATGCGGATGTTTACTTAGCCCGATCGGTTCTTTTTTCGATCACAATCACGTAACGCAGGTGACAAAGTACAACAGTTAAACCAGTTTTATGGTAATGAATACTTCAAACTAAATGAAACTTTAGCATTCATTTATCAAATGTTATACACAAACGCGTAGACGTCTGCAAGAACTAAATGTGCCGCATCCGGATTCTTAAAAATAGTTATCATTAGTTTTTCTAAGTTTCATTTAATTTTTAGATTACGATGAGGAATCAATGTACGCAGAACCATTTCTTACCAGTAATTCCTATGAATTATTTTAATACATGGGTGCAACCGCCTGCTCTGGTCAAAATTGAAAGAACTTTACTGGAATTAATCTTGGTTTTTGTGTTGGAACCTCTCCCTAAGTTTTTACTGCGTTACCATTTCAGTAACATTACAATTATTACCTTCGTGAGATTTGAAAGATCCGCGTCAATATTGGTATTATTTTTTAACCCTGTTGAAGTTAATTGCAAATGTAGAGAAACGGCGGTATAGTAAAAATCCGGGGTGCAGTTCCAACTGTCAACCAAGATTAACATCAGTCCAAATATTATTCAACATACCGCCGAAAATGCAACTACCGTGTATTTTCTTATCAACAAATTAAACGATACGTTTCTTACATATGACCGTCAATATCGGCATTATCCAACATGCCGTCGAAAATGCAGCTATCGTGTATTTTCTTACCAACAAATTAAACGACACGTTTCTTACATATGACCGTCAATATCGGCATTATCCAACATGCCGTCGAAAATGCAGCTATCGTGTATTTTCTTACCAACAAATTAAACGATACGTTTCTTACATAGGACCGTCCATATCGGCATTATCCAACATGCCGCCGAAAATGTAGCTATCGTGTATTTTCTTACCAACAAATTAAACGATACATTTCTTACATATGACAGTCAATATCGGCATTATCCAACATGCCGCCGAAAATGCAGCTATTGTGTATTTTCTTACTAACAAATTAAACGATACGTTTTTTACATATGACCGTCAATAGCGGCATTATCTAATATGCCGCCGAAAATGCAGCTATCGTGTATTTTCTTACCAACAAATTAAACCATATATTTCTTACATATGACCGTCAATATCGGCATTATCCAACATGCCGTCGAAAATGCAGCTATCGTGTATTTTCTTACCAACAAATTAAACGACACGTTTCTTACATATGACTGTCAATATCGGCATTATCCAACATGCTGCCGAAAATGCAGCTATCGTGTATTTTCTTACCAATAAATCAAACCATACATTTCTTAGATAGGACCGTCAATATCGGCATTATCCAATATGCCGCCGAAAATGCAGCTATTGTGTATTTTCTTACTAACAAATTAAACGATACGTTTCTTACATATGACCGTCAATATCGGCATTATCCAACATGCCGCCGAAAATGCAGCTATCGTGTATTTTCTTACCAACAAATTAAACGATACGTTTTTTACATATGACAGTCAATATCGGCATTATCCAACATGCCGCCAAAAATGCAGCTATCGTGTATTTTTTTACCAACAAATTAAACGATACGTTTCTTACATATGACCGTCAATATCGGAGTTATCCAATATGCCGTCAAAAATGCAGCTATCGTGTATTTTCTTACTAACAAATTAAACGATACGTTTCTTACATATGACCGTCAATATCGGCATTATCATTATGCAATATGCCGCCGAAAATGCAGCTATCGTGTATTTTGTTGCCAACAAATTAAACGATACGTTTCTTACATATGACCGTCAATATCAGCATTATCCAACATGCCGCCGAAAATGCAGCTATCGTGTATTTTCTTACCAACAAATTAAACCATACGTTTCTTACATATGACCGTCAATATCGGCATTATCCAACATGCCGTCGAAAATGCAGCTATCGTGTATTTTCTTACCAACAAATTAAACGACACGTTTCTTACATATGACCGTCAATATCGGCATTATCCAACATGCCGCCGAAAATGCAGCTATCGTGTATTTTCTTACCAACAAATTAAACGATACGTTTCTTACATATGACCGTCAATATCGGCATTATCCAACATGCCGCCGAAAATGCAGCTATCGTGTATTTTCTTACCAACAAATTAAACGATACATTTCTTACATATGACAGTCAATATCGGCATTATCCAACATGCCGCCGAAAATGCAGCTATCGTGTATTTTCTTACCAACAAATTAAACGATACGTTTCTTACATAGGACCGTCAATATCGGCATTATCCAACATGCCGCCGAAAATGTAGCTATCGTGTATTTTGTTACCAACAAATTAAACGACACGTTTCTTACATATGACCGTCAATATCGGCATTATCCAACATGCCGCCGAAAATGCAGCTATCGTGTATTTTCTTACCAACAAATTAAACCATACGTTTCTTACATATGACCGTCAATATCGGCATTATCCAACATGCCGTCGAAAATGCAGCCATCGTGTATTTTCTTACCAACAAATTAAACGATACGTTTCTTACATATGACCGTCAATATCGGCGTTATCCAACATGCCGCCGAAAATGCAGCTATCGTGTATTTTCTTACCAACAAATTAAACAATACATTTCTTACATATGACAGTCAATATCGGCATTATCCAACATGCCGCCGAAAATGCAGCTATTCTGTATTTTCTTACTAACAAATTAAACGATACGTTTTTTACATATGACCGTCAATATCGGCATTATCTAATATGCCGCCGAAAATGCAGCTATCGTGTATTTTCTTACCAACAAATTAAACCATACATTTCTTACATATGACCGTCAATATCGGCATTATCCAACATGCCGCCGAAAATGCAGCTATCGTGTATTTTCTTACCAACAAATTAAACGATACATTTCTTACATATGACAGTCAATATCGGAGTTATCCAACATACCGCCGAAAATGCAGGTATCGTGTATTTTCTTACCAATAAATTAAACGATACGTTTCTTACATATGACCGTCAATATTGGCATTATCCAACATGCCGCCGAAAATGCAGCTATCGTGTATTTTCTTACCAACAAATTAAACGATACGTTTCTTACATATGACCGTCAATATCGGCATTATCCAACATGCCGCCGAAAATGCAGCCATCGTGTATTTTCTTACCAACAAATTAAACGATACGTTTCTTACATATGACCGTCAATATCGGCATTATCCAACATTGATCCGATCCGAAAATGCACGATCGTCGCATCATGTATTTTCTTACCAAGAAATCAAACTATATGTTTCGTACAAAACAGCACGTCAATATCGGATTTGACTTATCAATCGGAAGACGTGTCGAAGTGTTTAATTTTCGGTAACCTGCTTCTTTGTGCACGAAACAGTTGACGTGACAATTCAGAAACGAAGAAGAAAGCAGACATAATCCACCAAACGATAAAAGCCAATCAATCTATGTGCCAGTGATTACCTATAAATATACGTTCGATTCCGACATTCCGTAGTAGCGAATTTGTAACTTGCGGGATATCATGAAAATATCATGTAATTATAGTTAAATCGTGAGAACGTAGTCTATCGTCGAAAAACGTGTGATCGAGATTGAAAAAATGTCAGATAAGTTAGTGAGTGTGTTTGCATTGTAACTGCCGAAAGATACTCTGCGTCAGGATGCAGGAACGGTTTTATTATAAAAGCCAGTGTGAAGTAAACGTGATGATACCTGAAACAAAAGTGACACCGAAGATGTTGAACTCTAAGTTTCTGCTGTTATGCGCCCTATTCTTCCATGTTGGCTGCGTACACGCGAATATAAGGGAAGATGACGCGGAATCTGTGATGTTAAGGACTATGCCAGCTTACATTCTGGCACACCGCGCAAATCTTCTTAATTCGACGCAATGTCAAAGTGATTTAACCGATTTCCGGACGGCGGTCGACCATCGGATACTGTGGGGTTTGAGAAGTTAGTTATAATGTGAAAACTATTACCGCAAACCATCTTATTCCATCCGTCTTATTCCTCTGCTACAAAGTAACAGCCGACAGCTTGAATATTCATGCACACGGTTACAGACGGCGAGAAATACTGTTGCGCGACCGAACACTTCTGTCTTTTAAATCGGCCATAAGCCTAAGGAAAGTATTCCGAACGTGAGTTGTCAATGAATTGAATAACAGCTCCATGCATAAAGTCGCCTTGATGTAACATGATTCTGTCAATTATGCTTGTGACCTTTTGCCGACGCAGCCACGGAATATCAAGTTTTATGGGGTTGCATAAGAAATTATTTTCGTGCCGAGCCATTACGCGAAGGTAATGTCTGCGTGTGTGTAAATCCTTCCTCGATTAGTCTCGCCGTCTGCATAGTGTATAATCGCGTGCCATGAGATAAACAAAGACAAACCACGATTCGCGTATCCCGCGATAAATTTAAAATGCGCAACTCTAAGTACGTGGGCAGCCCGATAAGTACTTAGCCTACAAAAGAAAAACGAAAATTTTGGAAAATTGGCAATTTATTTGTCAATATAGTCTCCTTTTAACTCGATACACTTGATCCAGCGATGAAATCTGGGCATATCCTGCATAAAATATTGGGCATGATAAAGCTTTCTGCTGATGGGTGCCGCGTTTGCTCTATAACAAGCGCATCCGTGAGACCACTTCAGAGCAGTGTTTGACACTGTTTAACACTTTGACTGCCACGGTGGTCACCGGTGACCGTCGCAAAAAGATTTGACTAAAAATATAAAAAATTCGCAATGAAGCCTGTTTGCAATCTTATAAAAGCAATTGGTATTCAAACGGTGCTTCAATACTTTGGTTTCCAATAACTCTGCGTTACTTTCATTTTGCGCGATTTAATCATACTCTGCAGTATTCCATAGCATCGCGATTCTAACATAGCAAAATACGTGGTGGCCAGCGCAAAATATTTTACTAGAAATGCAACAAATTCGCAATGAAGTCCATTTGCAATCTTGTAAAAGCAATTGGTATTCAAACGGTGCTTCAATACTTTGGTTTCCAATAACTCTGCGTTACTTTCATTTTGCGCGATTTAATCATACTCTGCAGTATTCCATAGCATCGCGGTTCTAACATAGCAAAATACGATTGAGCCAAATGCGCAAAAGATTTTACTAAAAATGCAAAAAATTCGCAATGAAGCCAATTTGCAATCTTGTAAAAGCAATTGATTCAAACGGTGCTTCAATACTTTGGTTTCAATAACTCTGCGTTACTTTCATTTTGCGCGATTTAATCATACCTGCAGAATATCATCGCGATTCTAACATAGCAAAATACGTGGTGACCAGCGCAAAATATTTTACTAGAAATGCAACAAATTCGCAATGAAGCCTATTTGCAATCTTATAAAAGCAATTGGTATTCAAACGGTGCTTCAATACTTCCTCGATTAGTCCGCGTCTACATTTTGCACGATTTATAATCGTGTGCCATTGATTGATGTTTTAACAAGCAAAATACGATTCGCGTATTCAGCGATAAATTTTTAAAATGCAATAAATTTGAGAATGCAGCCCGATAAGTACTTGTAAAAACAAAAACGAAAACTTTGGAAAATTGACTTTCATTTTGCATTTATTTTTCAACATTGTAGTCTTTTAATATCGAAAATACGCTTGATCCAGCGATGAAATGTTTTACATATCCTGCATAAAATATTGAGAATGATAAAGCTTTCTGCAATCTTGTAAAAGCAATTGGTATTCAAACGTTTCAATACTTTGGTAACAAGCGCATCTTTCATTTTGCGCGATTTAATCAAGCAGTGTTTGACACTGTTTAACATAGCAAAATACGGTGACCGGCGCAAAATATTTTACTAGAAATGCAAAAAATTCGCAATGAAGCCTATTTGCAATCTTATAAAAGCAATTGGTATTCAAACGGTGCTTCAATACTTTGGTTTCCAATAACTCTGTATTACTTTCATTTTTCACGATTTAAACATACTCTGCAGTATTCCATAGCATCGCGATTCTAACATAGCAAAATACGTGGTGACCAGCGCAAAATGTTTTACTAGAAATGCAACAAATTCGCAATGAAGTCCATTTGCAATCTTGTAAAAGCAATTGGTATTCAAACGATGCTTCAATACTTTGGTTTCCAATAACTCTGCGTTACTTTCATTTTGCACGATTTAATTATACTCTGCAGTATTTCATTGTATTGAGGTTTTAACATAGCAAAATACGCGGTGATCAGCGCAAAATGTTTTACTAGAAATGCAACAAATTTGAGAATGAAGCCCATTTGTAATCTTGTAAAAGCAATTGGTATTCAAACGGTGCTTCAATACTTTGGTTTCCAATAACTCTGCGTTACTTTCATTTTGCGCGATTTAATCATACTCTGCAGTATTCCGTAGCATCGCGATTCTAACATAGCAAAATACGTGGTGACCAGCGCAAAATATTTTACTAAAAATGCAAGAAATTCGCAATGAAGCCCATTTGTAATCTTGTAAAAGCAATTGGTATTCAAACAGTGCTTCAATACTTTGGTTTCCAATAACTCTGCGTTACTTTCATTTTGCGCGATTTAATCATACTCTGCAGTATTTCAACGCATCGCGGTTCTAACATAGCAAAATACGTGGTGACCAGCGCAAATGTTTTACTAGAAATGCAACAAATTCGCAATGAAGCCCATTTGTAATCTTGTAAAAGCAATTGGTATTCAAACGGTGCTTCAATACTTTGGTTTCCAATAACTCTGCGTTACTTTCATTTTGCACGATTTAATTATACTCTGCAGTATTTCATTGTATTGAGGTTTTAACATAGCAAAATACGCGGTGATCAGCGCAAAATATTTTACTAGACATGAAACAAATTCGCAATGAAGCCCATTTGTAATCTTGTAAAAGCAATTGATATTGGAACGGTGGTTCAATACTTTGGTTTCCAATAACTCTGCGTTACTTTCATTTTGCACGATTTAATCATACTCTGCAGTATTCCGTAGCATCGCGATTCTAACATAGCAAAATACGTGGTGACCAGCGCAAAATATTTTACTAGAAATGCAACAAATTCGCAATAAAGCCCATTTGTAATCTTGTAAAAGCAATTGGTATTCAAACGGTGCTTCAATACTTTGGTTTCCAATAACTCTGCGTTACTTTCATTTTGCGCGATTTAATTATACTCTGCAGTATTTCATTGTATTGAGGTTCTAACATAGTAAAATACGTGGTGACCAGCGCAAAATATTTTACTAGAAATGCAACAAATTCGCAATGAAGCCCATTTGTAATCTTGTAAAAGCAATTGGTATTCAAACGGTGCTTCAATACTTTGGTTTCCAATAACTCTGCGTTACTTTCATTTTGCGCGATTTAATCATACTCTGCAGTATTCCATAGCATCGCGATTCTAACATAGCAAAATACGTGGTGACCAGCGCAAAACATTTTACTAGAAATGCAGCAAATTCCCAATGAAGTCCATTTGTAATCTTGTAAAAGCAATTGGTATTCAAACGGTGCTTCAATACTTTGGTTTCCAATAACTCTGCGTTACTTTCATTTTGCGCGATTTAATCATACTCTGCAGTATTCCATAGCATCGCGATTCTAACATAGCAAAATACGCGGTGATCAGCGCAAAATGTGTTTACTAGAAATGCAACAAATTTGAGAATGAAGCCTATTTGCAATCTTGTAAAAGCAATTGGTATTCAAACGGTGCTTCAATACTTTGATTTCCAATAACTCTGCGTTACTTTCATTTTGCGCGATTTAATCATACTCTGCAGTATTTCAACGCATCGCGGTTCTAACATAGCAAAATACGCTTGGCAGTCAACGTGTTAAGCGCGATCCGAAAGAGTTTCTACATCGTTTTGTGACTGTCGACGAAACGTGGATCCACTGGTAGACACCAGAGACCAAGGAACAGTCAAAACAGTGGACTGCGGCCGGCGAATATGCTCCGAAGAAGGCGAAGACTGTCCTATCGGCCGGAAAGGTGATGGTCACCGTTTTCTGGGATTCACAAGGTGTGATCTACATAGACTACCTGGAGAAGGGCAAAACAGTCACAGGGCTGTACTATGCCGAATTATTGAGCCGATTCGACACCGAATTAAGGAAAAAACAGCCCCATTTGGCGAAGAAAAAAGTGCTCTTTCACCACGATAACGCACCGGCTGACACCTCTGCCCAAGCTACAGCCAAATTCGTTGAATTAGGCTACGTACAGCTGCCCCATCCACCATATTTTCCAGATTTGGCCCCGTGTCACTTCTTTTTCTTCCCAAACTTGAAAAAGTCACTCGCTGGGCAGAAATTTGGGTCGAATGAGGAGGTTATCGTCGCCGCGGAGGCCTACTTTGCAGATCTCCAGAAAACGTATTTTTCAGACGGGTTGAAGAAGTTGGAGCATCGCTGGATCAAGTGTATCGAGTTAAAAGGAGACTATGTTGAAAAATAAATCGTCAATTTTCCAAAATTTTCGTTTTTCTTTTGTAGGCTAAGTACTTATCGGACTGCCCACGTATAATCGTGTGCCATGAGATGAACAAAGACAAACCACCATTCGCGTATCCCGCGATAAATTTAAAATGCACTACTCTAAGTACACTTTCATAGTGATTCCCGCTTTTTTTAGTGTTGGACTCTAGCGGCGCACCGAAATCTGGCTTTATTTACGGGAATAATTTTTGGCTGGGCAGCAGAAGTCAATGTGACGATGCATCGGAGCATACTCCATTCGTCTTGTCGAATAAATGGCAGCTTAATAATTCTAAATACCGCAATCCGGACGAAGAGTTCCCACCTTATAAACTCAGCTATTTCGTCGCTTACTTTAGACATAATAGCACATTGCAATACCACGCTCAAGTACCCAACGAGGTAAACTTTTTAAAAACAATAAATGTATTTACATGTTGCAAAAAATAATCTCTTTTAGGATTTGGTGACTCTTGGCCTGTGTCTGCCAGCATCGTGCACAGCCTCAGAAGTCGGTCTAATATTGCAAAGGATGTTCCGTGAGAGAAGTCTTACGGTTGGCGATGTGTTCTCGGCCGATTTTAAACTCATCGAAGTGAAACATCTGCAAGACAATTCATTGGACATCGATGGGAATATCATCTGCATCTTGTATGTGCAGTGAGAATAACGTGGAATCATAAAAAGACGCAATAACGCAGGCAATATTGTGCAGAAGTGATAATAATGTTCATTAAAAGTTTCATGGCGTGTTTTTAGATGCTTGATGCTGCTGTCTTGCATTTTAGTGCTAGCCGGAACGGTTTATGACGTTTTCGTCCGTAAAAAGTATCGGCGAGCGAGAAAAAAGTCAGAGTCCTCCGAACTCAACAATACGCCCCTCACATTTAGTAAATTCTAAAGTATAAACATGGGATAATTGTAAGTACTAGCGGATGAAAACTTTTTCTTCATAATAGGTGCGAATTCCAAAGCGGCTTCGAGTTTGGAACAGAGGAGCACCATTGGGAACGTTTTATTATGCTTCTCGGCATATACTAATACGAAAAGGATATTTGATACAAAACCGGAAGGAAATAGTGTGCTGGACGTTCATGGTTTGAAATTCATGGGGATGGTTATGATTATTCTATTTCATACAGGCTTCTATACGCTTGATTTTACTGGTAAGTTCTCCACTAATTATACCTACAATAAATGGATTACAGAGAGATGTTTGTACAGAGAATAGGATATGGACCTGGAAGAATAAAAATTTCGTCTCCTTGGTGCTAACTAACGCGACGCTGTCTGTCGATACATTTTTCTTTCTAAGCGGTTTCCTCATGACATATGTCTACTTCTGTGCTCAGAAGAATGAAGGGGAGCGTAGGCCGATTAAATTATTCGACGGAATGACAGAACTGTTTACCAAAGTTCTGAAACGATTCATTAGGTAATTAAAGCGGAATCGCTCATCATTTTTAAAGTTCTAAAATTGGTCTATCAAATTGGCAATGTGAAACCCTCATAGAAATGCAATTTATCATTATTCCGATTTGCCATTTACAATTTAACCCTTCTTTGCATAATTTTTTCTTTATTGGTAAAATAAATCAAGGTGATATAATTCATGTTCAAAATTAAAGGAAAAATGGTTTAAAAAATCTTAGTATATATTTATAGTATAAATTTAGCAAAAAACAATATGATGGAAATTTCCATCATCATGCAAAGTTAGATTAAAGTGAACTTGTTCTTTTATATAATTTTTAGGTATTCAATGTTATGATGGAAATTTCCACTATCATGCAAAGAAGGGTTAACATCTGAAAATAAATGCGATGATACGTACCGGAGTTACACATTTTTACGAATTGCACGAATAAAATAAATGAAAATAATATGACCCGATACTATTTTAAAGGCTTACACCGCCTTACGCGATGACTATCGCGATTGCGGAGTTGCATTCCAGTTGGTACCAAAATACTTCACAATTCTACATGTCGGAAAGGCACCACGACCTGTGTTCCAAATATTGGTGGAGAAACATACTGTACATTAACACCCTGTTTGATCGAGCTACAATGGTACGAACTAAAACTTAAAATGTTAACACGTTGACTGCCGAGCAGATTTTGCTGTATTAGAACAGCGATGCTATGAAATAGTACAGCGTTTGACTGAATTGTGCATAATGTCAATAATGTGCAGGCATTGGAGACCAAAGGATCGCATCACTATTCTAACAATAACTGCACTTATAAAATAATTATTGCTACTTAAAATGTTAACACGTTGACTGCCGAGCAGATTTTGCTGTATTAGAACAACAATGCTATGAAATACTACAGCGTTTGACTGAATTGTGCATAATGTCAATAATGTGCAGGCATTGGAGACCAAAGGTTCTGATCACTATTCTAACAATAACTGCATTTATAAAATAATTCTTGCTACTCTTTGCAAATATTTGGATATTCAGTAAAATCTCTTGCGCGGGTCAGCAGTGACCATTACGGCAGTCAAAGTGTTAACAAAACTAAAGAACTCTGAACGCCTAACACTAGAAAGCAAAGTGTAATTAAATGAAACTAACACGTTGACTGTCGTGCGTATTTTGCTGTATTAGAACGACGATGCTATGAAATACTACAGCGTTTGACTGAACTATGCAAAACGTAAATGCTGTGCAGGTATTGAAGACCAAAGGATCGCATCACTATTCTAACAATAACTGCACTTATAAAATAATTATTGCTACTTAAAATGTTAACACGTTGACTGCCGAGCAGATTTTGCTGTATTAGAACAACAATGCTATGAAATACTACAGCGTTTGACTGAATTGTGCATAATGTCAATAATGTGCAGGCATTGGAGACCAAAGGATCGCATCACTATTCTAACAATAACTGCATTTATAAAATAATTCTTGCTTGTCTTTGCAAATATTTGGATATTCAGTAAAATCTCTTGCGCGGGTCAGTAGTGACCATTACGGCAGTCAAAGTGTTAACAAAACTAAAGAACTCTGAACGCCTAACACTAGAAAGCAAAGTGTAATTAAATGAAACTAACACGTTGACTGTCGTGCGTATTTTGCTGTATTAGAACGACGATGCTATGAAATACTACAGCGTTTCACTGAATTATGCAAAACGTAAATGCTGTGCAGGTATTGAAGACTAAAGGATCGCATCACTATTCTAACAATAACTGCACTTATAAAATAATTATTGCTACTTAAAATGTTAACACGTTGACTGCCGAGCAGATTTTGCTGTATTAGAACAACAATGCTATGAAATACTACAGCGTTTGACTGAATTGTGCATAATGTCAATAATGTGCAGGCATTGGAGACCAAAGGATCGCATCACTATTCTAACAATAACTGCATTTATAAAATAATTCTTGCTACTCTTTGCAAATATTTGGATATTCAGTAAAATCTCTTGCGCGGGTCAGCAGTGACCATTACGGCAGTCAAAGTGTTAACAAAACTAAAGAACTCTGAACGCCTAACACTAGAAAGCAAAGTGTAATTAAATGAAACTAACACGTTGACTGTCGTGCGTATTTTGCTGTATTAGAACGACGATGCTATGAAATACTACAGCGTTTCACTGAATTATGCATAATGTAAATAATGTGCAGGTATTGGAGACCAAAGGTTCTGATCACTATTCTAAGAATAACTTTATTTATAAAATAATTATTGGTACCCATTGCGAATATTTTGGATCTTCAATAAAATATCTTGCGCCGGTAACCGTATTTTGCTGTATTAGAACAGCGATGCTATGAAATACTACAGCGTTTGACTGAATTATGCAAAACGTAAATGCTGTGCAGGTATTGAAGACCAAAGGATCGCATCACTATTCTAACAATAACTGCACTTATAAAATAATTATTGCTACTTAAAATGTTAACACGTTGACTGCCGAGCAGATTTTGCTGTATTAGAACAGCGATGCTATGAAATACTACAGCGTTTGACTGAATTATGCAAAACGTTAATGCTGTGCAGGTATTGAAGACCAAAGGATCGCATCACTATTCTAACAATAACTGCACTTATAAAATAATTATTGCTACTCAATGCAAATATTTTGAATCTTCAGTAAAATCTCTTACGCCGGTCACCGGTGACCATCATGGCAGTCAAAGTGTTAAAGAAACAGGCGTACATATGGACGTTAACTATATATATCAACCTGTTGCAGTGCCTGTCATGGAGTTGGTACTTGTCAGACGATATGCAATTTTTCATCATCGGCAACATCCTACTCATTCTATCGTCGACGTACGTTCCTCTAATTTTAACTAAAACCGTTTCCGCATTATAACAAAATATCTTATTTCAGATACTTCACCGCTGCGGTTATTTTATTCGGTGCTGTCTTTATTTCCTGTACCATTATAAGCGGATACGTATCATATATCCACGAATATGAGCCTACGTAAGCCAAAATTTTGAGTGCATTGAGCATTATGAATGCAACTGTCGATCGCCGAAAACATAAAGTGCCTCCTTTATTTTGCAGACTAGACGCACAGTACATACACTTAAACGAACTGTATGATCCACCGTGGATCAGAATTGGTCCTTACCTCGTGGGAATGGTGGCAGCGTATCTCGTTATAAAACTAAATAACAAATTACCATTAAAAAAGGTACGAACTCGCGTGCGATCGTAAGCAAGGGACTCTTAACATTTTTCGATTCTTCAGGCAACCGTGATCACGCTTTGGTGTGTCTCAAGTTCCTGTACTTTGCTCGTCTTCTTTGGCCTATGGGAGAGACACATGCCGATTTTCGTGGCAGCTCTTTATGTTGCACTCAGCAGAACAACTTGGGCCGTCAGTTTGGCATGGTTAATAATAGCGTGTCGAACCAAACACGGAGGTTAATACCAATATGTACATTTGGCCAAACAATTACGAAATTCGTCAAACTTTTCTGAACACTTTATCGACCGCTATTGACTGAAAATGTCACTCGCTAACGTCCGACTCAATTTGATGGGGGTTCATCGCCAGTACCGATGTGCCAATATGTGCCTATTTGTAAAGCTCTATAACTGAAAAATACTCATTGTGTTGTTGAGAATCCTTTGGTTTCAAAGCAGTGTAATTTTATTGTCATTTAGAATAGTCATAATATCATTTAATATTTATTTTATCTAATATAACCACTGACCACTGAAAAGCCGATTAATCGGCTACCGGTTAATAAAAGTTGGAACCGAAAAGCCGATTAATCGGCTAGCGGTCGATAAAGTGTTAATATCTGCCCAACGATCTCCCCAAGCTATTCACTCAAATTAAGCGATTACTATTTCAGGTTTCGTTCATCAGTTTCTCTCGTTCAGTATTTGGGGACCTCTTTGCAAATTGACGTACTGCGCTTACTTAATCAACCCCGTTGTCATTTCCTCAATCTACCTACAGAGTGAAACAATCCCCCGCATTGACTTTTTGCCATTCGTAAGTGATATGTGTATGATCCCAGAGTAAGTGTGAAAAATACTCATGCCGATTAAATTGTCTTTTCAGAGTACGATATTCATGGGAAACCTAGTGAGCTCTTATTTCTGTGCTTACGTACTTTGTGTAATGGTTGAGATGCCTTATGTCAACCTTCTGCGACAAGTGATAAAGTTTCGCACCCGAAGAAAATAATGCTTCTTCAGTCTGTACGGAGTCTTTCATTGAAAGGTTGATTTACGGGTATGGGCATCTGAAGGTATGCAGTACTTAAAACATTTTGAAGACTGGTACTACGATCATGGGTAGATGGTTGTGATGTGATTTTCATGAGACATTCAAAAGCCGAATGATTCGATTTGAGAAATGCTGAATTCTGGTACTGCATCACGATGTTATAGTATTAGTTAAATTGTACTTAGCTGCAACAGAGGTCGTGTTAAGATACGTTATAGTTTTTCTATCTCTCTCTTAACACTAAACGTATCGGTACTTTACACCTACCTATTCTTACCTTTAATAACTTAAATGAACGTTGATTTTCAGAAAGAAATTCCTAATTTATTAAAGCGCGAAATTAAATAATCATACGAATGTACGATTTTTAAATAAATTTTGAAAGGGGTTATTTGACCCCGCTTGGTACATTTAGTGTCAATAAATCCACATTTCCTTACCGTCGAGCACTTTGCACCCTGCGAAATGATTGATTTCGTTACTATTTGGTAATAGCGTGTACTCGGAGCATGACGGAGGATGTCAGAAATCACATATTAGAAGTAGACGTTTATTTACAAAATTACAGACATTAGACAGTCAAGAACACCCTGTATCAAATAAACTTCTTTATATCGTTTTTTTAACTGCAGAATCAAGTCTTTCATGGGTTCATATAACGGGCCGTGGTACAACGCAACGTGCACTACATTTCCACTCCATAAAAATTTGTAACACTCCTCCACTTAACAAACCACTTAATAATTATACTGTCGGTAGTTGATCTTAATACAGAATTCATAATACTTTGCGCGCATTTCATGTAAGCAACGCCTAACGTATTAACACATTGACTGCCAAGCGTATTTTGCTACGTTAGAACTGCGATGCGATGAAATACTGCAGAGTATGATTAAATCGTGCAAAATGAAGGTAACGCAGAGTTGTTGGAAGCCGAAGTATTGAAGCACCTTTCCAATATCAATTGCTTTTACAAGATTGCAAGTAGGCTTCATTGCGAATTTTTTGCATTTTTAGTAAAATCTTTTGCGCCGGTCACCGCGTATTTTGCTATGTTAGAATCGCGATGCGATGAAATACTGTAGAATATGATTAAATCGTGCAAAATGAAGGTAACGTAGAGTTGTTAGAAGCCAAAGTATTGAAGCACCGTTCTGATATCAATTGCTTTTGTAAGATTGTAAGTTGGTTCCATTGTAAATTTTTGCATTCCTAGTAAAACATTTTGTGCTGGTCACCGCGTAATTTTGCTATGTTAGAACCGCGTTGCGATGAAATACTGCAGAGTATGATTAAATCGTGCAAAATTAAGGTAATGCAGAGTTGTTAGAAGCCAAAGTATTGAAGTACCATTATTCCAATATCAATTGCTTTTACAAGATTGCAAGTAGGCTTCATTGCGAATTTTTTGCATTATTAGTAAAATAGTTTGCGCTGATCACCGCGAATTTTGCTACGTTAGAACCGCGATGCGATGAAATACTGCAGAGTATGATTAAATCGTGCAAAATGTAAGTAACGCAGAGTTGTTAGAAGCCAAAGTATTTAAGCACCGTTCCGATATCAATTGCTTTTGAAAGATTGCAAGTTGGTTCCATTGTGAATTTTTTGCATTCCTTTAGTAAAACATTTTGCGCTGGTCACCGCGTATTTTGCTGTATTAGAACCGCCATGGTATGAAATACTGCAGAGTATAATTAAATCGTGCAAAATGTAAGAAACGCAGAGTTGTTAGAAGCCAAAGTACTGAAGCACCGTTCCGATATCAATTGCTTTTGGAAGATTGCAAGTTGGTTCCATTGTGAATTTTTTGCATTCCTAGTAAAACATTTTGCGCTGGTCACCGCGTATTTTGCTATGTTAGAATCGCGATGCGATGAAATACTGCAGAGTATGATTAAACCGTGCAAAGTGAAGGTAACGCAGAGTTGTTGGAAGCCGAAGTATTGAAGCACCGTTCCGATATCAATTGCTTTTGGAAGATTACAAGTTGGTTCCATTGTGAATTTTTTGCATTCCTAGTAAAACATTTTGCGCTGGTCACCGCGTATTTTGCTATGTTAGAATCGCGATGCGATGAAATACTGCAGAGTATGATTAAATCGTGCAAAATGAAGGTGACGCAGAGTTGTTAGAAGCCAAAGTACTGAAGCACCTTTCCAATATCAATTGCTTTTACAAGATTGCAAGTAGGCTTCATTGCGAATTTTTTCCATTTTTAGTAAAATAGTTTGCGCCAGTCACCGCGTATTTTGCTATGTTAGAACCGCGATGCGATGAAATACTGCAGAGTATAATTAAATCGTGCAAAATGTAAGTAACGCAGAGTTGTTAGAAGCCAAAGTACTGAAGCACCGTTCCGATATCAATTGCTTTTGAAAGATTGCAAGTTGGTTCCATTGTGAATTTTTTGCATTCCTAGTAAAACATTTTGCGCTGACGTATTTTGCTGTATTAGAACCGATGGTATGAAATACTGCAGAGTATAATTAAATCGTGCAAAATGAAGGTAACGCAGAGTTGTTAGAAGCCAAAGTACACAAGCACCGTTCCGATATCAATTGCTTTTGAAAGATTGCAAGTTGGTTCCATTGTGAATTTTTTGCATTCCTAGTAAAACATTTTGCGCTGGTCACCGCGTATTTTGCTGTATTAGAACCGCCATGGTATGAAATACTGCAGAGTATAATTAAATCGTGCAAAATGTAAGAAACGCAGAGTTGTTAGAAGCCAAAGTACTGAAGCACCTTTCCAATATCAATTGTTTTACAAGATTGCAAGTAGGCTTCATTGCGAATTTTTTGCATTTTTAGTAAAATAGTTTGCGCCAGTCACCGCGTATTTTGCTATGTTAGAACCGCCATGGTATGAAATACTGCAGAGTATAATTAAATCGTGCAAAATGAAGGTAACGCAGAGTTGTTAGAAGCCAAAGTACTGAAGCACCGTTCCGATATCAATTGCTTTTGAAAGATTGCAAGTTGGTTCCATTGTGAATTTTTTGCATTCCTAGTAAAACATTTTGCGCTGGTCACCGCGTATTTTGCTGTATTAGAACCGCCATGGTATGAAATACTGCAGAGTATAATTAAATCGTGCAAAATGGAGGTAACGCAGAGCTATTGTTAGCCAAAGTATTGAAGCACCTTTCCAATATTAATTGCTTTTACAAGATCGCAAATAGGCTTCATTGCGAATTTTTTGCATTTTTAGTAAAATAGTTTGCGCCAGTCACCGCGTATTTTGCTATGTTAAAATCGCGATGCGATGAAATACTGCAGAGTATGATTAAATCGTGCAAAATGGAGGTAACGCAGAGTTGTTAGAAGCCAAAGTACTGAAGCACCGTTCCGATATCAATTGCTTTTGAAAGATTGCAAGTTGGTTCCATTGTGAATTTTTTGCATTCCTAGTAAAACATTTTACGCTGGTCACCGCGTATTTTGCTGTATTAAAACCGCCATGGTATGAAATACTGCAGAGTATAATTAAATCGTGCAAAATGGAGGTAACGCAGAACTATTGTTAGCCAAAGTATTGAAGCACCTTTCCAATATTAATTGCTTTTACAAGATCGCAAATAGGCTTCACTGCGATTTTTTTGCATTTTTAGTAAAATAGTTTGTGCCGGTCACCGGTGACCACCGTGGCACTCAACGTGTTAAACACCATAGCACCAGCTTCCATGCTTCAACTACCTATGCCACTCATCGTATAAGCAACAACTTCACAAACAATTTTTGATCCCCATAAAAGCATTAGCAACGAAAAAAATTCGATCGAGCCAGAAAAGGATCGCGTCGCTTTCTCTGGTTGTAACGCTGTGCGATCGACATTATTATATCCCATCGATGACGTAATTTCCGTTTAGAGACGTATACAGTCGCACTCGCACGCGCGTACACTGTTATGTTACCGCAGTTACACAAGCGCTTTCACGTGAGATGTTATTTGCCGTCCTCACTTGCGTCCGCAACGAAATAAACGTAGACTTAGTCCGCTTATTTCAAGAATACCGCGAATACCCCCTGCGCAGCATACTTTTAAACGGTACGAAAATCTACTGACCCACTTCGCGTAGGTCGCAATTGTAGAACAATATAAGTTAACTTTCGCAAACAGCCTTCTGGCCGCCGTCTATGGGTTGATAGAGTAAATATCGCAAGATGACAAACTGACGTCACACCTACGCGGAATAGCGGCCAAGGAACTTACGTGTCTTTTGTTAGCGTACGCCATGAACATAAGTACTTGCAAATATAGTCCGCTTCATCGGTCAGCTTCGTCGTTTTAACTTCGGTAAAAATTCGCCGGCACGTGTCAGCTTCATTTATCTTCTGCCACATTGGCAGTTGACGTCGTCTTCCTGCAGGCCCGCGTTTCTTATTCAGCCGGCCGTGTCCATTCTCCTATCACTCGGCTTTTGGGCAAAAAGAGCGAGGAAGAAATTGTCCGCGTCTAGGCGGCGAAGAAGAAATTCACGGCTGTAATTGTGTATGGAGCATAATTGAGTGTTACGTAGAAGCAGGGCTTCGCGTTTACCTTCCCTTTTTCACTCGTCACACTTATGAATAATTCACCGCATACCGACGCCAATATTCACGGATATTTTACATTCACGGCGAATTCGGCGGCGACGTAACGCGCGCGCAAATTTCACAGGTTCGTTAGCTAGAATGCGCAAACAGCCGTCAGGATACGAGATTGCAGGTCGCGTTTGACAAAAATCGTCTCTCCGACCACCGCCGCTGTCCTCGTTGTGAAGAACAGAAGATTGTCTGTGCGCAACGCCAGCCAAATGAACCATAATTGCACGGAGTCACCGTAATTACTGCTTCGCCTGATATGCATTGAGCAAGAAAGCGTAGACGCAAATGAGCTCGAATCGATTTTACACTTCGACGTCCGCATATTTCAGCTAAATTTTTATGTTTGGCGCCGGGGAAATTGCCATGAAATATTTAATTTTCATAGACGTTTTTTAGGAATCAGATGCAATATAGGTTCTAAGCATAATAAAAAAACATTGAAACACACAAGTTTTATGTTATTACAAAACCGAAAGGCACGAAAGGTGTTTTTTATGGGATTTTGGCCTTAAAGACAGCAAAGATTTGGTTCATCTGTTACTTTTCAATTGTAACAAAATGACACCAATGTGATGTCACCGGCTGTCAAGCGATATTTTGTGAATGACACCAATGTGGTGTCACCGGACGGCAAAGTATTAAAATTATGGCATTTGAGGAAAAATATAGTACTCGTATGATCCATGTCGAAAACAGTAACTACGCGGAAAATAGTTAATAGCAAAATTAAACGCGTATTGCCAATAGCGCATCTCGGTAAATGTAGTGAAACTTTCGACATAAAATCACCTGTTATTAGACTAAAATCAATTTATTGCGATACTTGTTCAATGAAACACGCAATATTATCACTATTCGAAAATAATATACCTCGTACTTTCAATTTTATTTTTATGTTTGACGCCGGCGAAATTGCCATGAAATTTTTAATTTTCATAGACGTTTTTTAGAAATCAGATGCAATATAGGTTCTAAGCATAATAAAAAAACATTGAAACACACAAGTTTTATGTTATTACAAAAACGAAAGGCACGAAAGGTGTTTTTTATGGGTTTTTGGCCTTAAAGGCAGCACAGATTTGGTTCATCTGTTACTTTTCAATTGTAACAAAATGACACCAATGTGGTGTCACCGGACGGCAAACGATATTTTGTGAATGACACCAATGTGGTGTCACCGGACGGCAAAGTATTAAAATTATGGCATTTGAGGAAAAATATAGTACTCGTATGATCCATGTCGAAAACAGTAACTACGCGGAAAATAGTTAATAGCAAAATTAAACGCGTATTGCCAATAGCGCATCTCGGTAAATGTAGTGGGACTTTTCGACATAAAATCACCTGTTATTAGACTAAAATCAATTTATTGTGACTCTTGTTCAGTCAAACACGCAATATTATCACTATTCGAAAATAATATACCTCGTACTTTCAATTTTATTTTTATGTTTGGCGCCGGCAAAATTGCCATGAAATTTTTAATTTTCATAGACGTTTTTTAGAAATCAGATGCAATGTAGGACCTGAGTATAATAAAAAAACCTTTAAACACCCAAGTTTTATATTTTTACAAAAACGAAAGGCACGAAAAGTGTTTTTCATGGGTTTTTGGCCTTAAAAACAGCACAGATTTGGTTCATCTGTTACTTTTTAATTGAAACAAAATGACACCAATGTGGTGTCACCGGACGGCAAACGATATTTTGTTAATGACACCAATGTGCTGTCACTGGACGGCAAAGTGTTAAAATTATGGCATGTGAGGAAAAATGTACTACTCGTATGATCCATGTCGAAAACAGTAACTACGCGGAAAATAGTTAATGGCAAAATTAAACGCGTATTGCCAATAGCGCATCTCGGTAAATGTAGTGGGACTTTTCGACATAAAATCACCTGTTATTAGACTAAAATCAATTTATTGCGATACTTGTTCAGTCAAACACGCAATATTATCACTATTTGAAAATAATATACTTCGTACTTTCAATTTTATTTTTATGTTTGGCGCCGGCAAAATTGCCATGAAATTTTTAATTCTCATAGACGTTTTTTAGGAATCAGATGCAATATAGGTTCTAAGCATAATAAAAAAACATTGAAACACCCAAGTTTTATGTTATTACAAAAACGAAAGGTACGAAAGGTGTTCTTTATGGGTTTTTGGCCTTAAAGACAGCGCAGATTTGGTTCATCTGCTACTTTTTAATTGTAACAAAATGACACAAATGTGGTGTCACCGGACGGTAAAGTGTTAAAATTATGGCATTTGAGGAAAAATGTAGTACTCGTATGATCCACGTCGAAAACAGTAACTACGCGGAAAATAGTTAATAGCAAAATTAAATGCGTATTGCCAATAGCGTTTATTTTTTGCGATACTTGTTCAGTCAAACACGCAATATTATCACTATTCGAAAATAATATACCTCGTACTTTCAATTTTATTTCGTGATGAGAAAAATTTGAAGATAATTCAAATCAGTACCGTTTACGTTTTAGCGTGCATATTCCGTATATGACATTTACTGAAGAGGGTGTTTTTTGTTCAATCGTTTAAAAAATAGAAGTTAGATTACATTTATGTAGGATTTAAACACATAATACTAGAGAATATAATATTTATAAACAATAACAACACAATCAAGACTCTTTAGTCTTATTTCCTAATCTTCCGTCGTTTCGTTGTTTCACCTTTTTGTTTTATCGTCTTTAGATTTCGTCGTCCACTGACTACTAAGCAATTTTTAATATTCAACAAATCATATTTATATATTTAATATTATTAATTTCATCATTATTTATACATTTAATATCACTAATTTCAATGCATTATTTTTAATTTGTATCGAAATAAAATGTTTAATATATAACATCATCTGCCGATTATTCAATGCATGTTTGCAATCGTGTCATGCGCAGCCATGCTTCCTCAAATACGCTTCCTGTGTATGACATAACGACGCCTTAACCCGTGGTTTAAAAGACTGAGAATCAGGAAAATTGTTATCACAGATGAATTTGTATATATGCGACCGTGAAATTTGTCTAAAGCAAAACTTCATTTGCTTTGCGATACATTTTTAGTGCTTTACAATAAGAAGTGTGAAGACTTACCTGTATAATAAAATTCGATTGTGATATATATAACTCATGTGGAAATTATTAATGCTATTATTGGGGGATCAGACTTCCTCATATAGGTACAAATGTTGTGCAAGAAATACTTGATCATTTTTTAATTTTAGTACCGCGTTTAATATCATTATACTAATTTCAATACATTATGCTTTTAAGTGCACCAAATAAGTTGAGACATATAACTCATGTGCAGATTATTAATGCTATTATCGGGGGATCAGACTTCCTCATATAGTTACAAATGTTGTGCAAGAAATACTTGATCATTTTTTAATTTTAGTACCGCGTTTAATATCATTATACTAATTTCAATACATTGTACTTTTAGGTGCACCAAATAAATTGAAATATGTAACACATGTCCAGATTAATAATGCTATTATCGGGGGATCAGACTTCCTCATATAGGTACAAATGTTGTGCAAGAAATACTTGATCATTTTTTAATTTTAGTACCGCATTTAATATCATTATACTAATTTCAATACACTGTGCTTTTAGGTGCACCAAATAAATTGAGATATATAACTCATGTGCAGATTATTAATGCTATTATCGGGGGATCAGACTTCCTCATATAGATACAAATGTGCAAGAAATACTTGAGCATTTTTTAATTTTAGTACCGCATTTAATATCATTATACTAATTTCAATACATTGTGCTTTTAAGTGCACCAAATAAATTGAGACATATAACACATGTGCAGATTATTAATGCTATTATTGGGGGATGCGACTTCTTCATATGGTTACAAATGTTGTGCAAGAAATACTTCATCATGTTTTAATTTAAATACCGCGTTTAATATCATTATACTAATTTCAATACATTATGCTTTTATTTGTACCAAATAAATTGAGACATATAAAACACTTGCAGATTATTGACGCCGAGGGATTAAACTTCCTACTAAAAACACCTACCAAAAAATCTGTATTTCCACCTCGACACTCGTTTGCGCGGACAAAATTTCTCACCTACGAAACCACACGCGATAAAACGTTTACTTTCATAACTTCATATGTCGTTTTAGATTCCTTAACGAGTATTCTTCGGCGAGATTGCGCGAAGTTCTCCACCGATTGCACATAAACCGCAACGACCGGGGGGAGTTTTCAAAGTGAAGTCTCGCGGTAGTTACGCAAATGACGGATATAAACGGCATACATAGACTGCGGGTATCCCCGTTTAGTGGGGCCCATTCGCAACATCGGCATCGACAGTGAGGACATGTTTACTTTCCACATAGATTCCACGCGATTTCCACGCGATGGCTTTTCGAGAAGTACGGCAGTCTTCTCCAGATCGTCGTGACTTGTCGGTCGATCGCTCACCCCACTGTGGAGTAGCGGATTTTCATACATTTCTGCGTATTCGACCGCGGGATACTCAACGATTCGAGTCGAAGAGGACAGTCGTCAGAAGTGCGAAAGTGGAAACCGTCGCCGAGATAAGGGAACAAATGAATAATTGATCATTCGGAGTAAACGAGCGGTTGCAGCAAGCGATGCTTTGCAATAGTTCAGCTTTACGACGTGTGATAGTGTAAGACTGTAAAGTGGTATGAAAAATTGAATTTACGCTTGAAATTATATGAAACTTCGGTACATGTCGTTTCATGTATAAAAATTTGAAATGAACGAGTGAAAGTGTTGACATTAAATAATTGGTTGTATTAAACAATGTTTCGCGTGACGGTAGAGCGATATTTTTGATATAAAGATTGACGTGGTTCGAAAGTGATTACATCCGGCGGAAAAGTGACACCGAAGATGACGGACACTAAGTTCCTGTTAGTATGTGCTTTATTACTCCACGTGGTTCGTGTGCTTGCGACCAACAAGGAAGATGAGATTTCCACGATAAAGAGGACTATGCCGGCTTACGCTCTCGCACTTAGCGCGAACTTTCTTAATGCAACGCAATGTCAGAGTGATTTAAACGATTTCCGGAACGCAGTCGACCGCAGGATCTTGTGGAGTATGAAAAGTTAGTTGCCACTTAACGATGCGTGTAAAAAGTTACAGCAAAAGTCGTTACCTCAAAATTACTACCTAATTTCAAAGCGTAAACTTGAAATCTCACGTTCAACTCGTGTCCACTTTTTAATGCGACAAAACGGTAGATATTTTAAGTGCTACTTAGCGTACGTAACACGTTGACTGCCAAGCGTATTTTGCTATCTTAGGACCGCGATGCGACGAAATACTGCAGAGTATAATTAAATTGTGCAAAATGAAGGTAACGCAGAGTTGTTAAAAGCCAAAGTATTGAGGCACCGTTCCAATATCAATTGCTTTCACAAGATTGCAAATAGGCTCCATTGCAAATTTTTTGCATTTTTAGTCAAGTATTTAATATTATACCTATAATATTAAATTATATTTAATATTATACCTATAATATTAAATTAAATATTAACACGTTGACTGCCAAGCGTATTTTGCTATGCTAGAACCGCCATGCGATGAAATACTGCAGAGTATAATTAAATCGTGCAAAATAAAGGTAACGCCGAGTTGTTAGAAGCCAAAGTATTGAAGCACCGTTCCAACATCAATTGCTTTTACAAGATTGCAAATGGGCTTCATTGCGAATTTTTTGGATTTCTAGTAAAATCTTTTGCGGCCGTCACCGCGTATTTTACTATGTTAGAACCGCGATGCTATGAAATACTGCAGAGTATAATTAAATCGTGCAAAATTAAGGTTACGCAGAGTTGTAGGAAGCCAAAGTATTGAAGCACCGTTTCAACTCCATTTACTTTTACAAGATTGCAAATAGGCTTCATTGCGAATTTTTTGCATTCCTAGTAAAACACTTTGCGCCGGTCACCGCATATTTTGCTATGTTAAAACTGCGATGCGATGAAATACTACAGAGTCTGATTAAATCGTGCAAAATAAAGGTAACGCAGAGTTGTTGGAAGCCAAAGTATTGAAGCACCGTTCCAACATCATTTACTTTTACTAGACTGCAAATAGGCCTCATTGCAAATGTTTTGCATTTCTAGTAAAATCTCCGCCGGTCACCGCGTATTTTGCTATATTAGAACCTCAATGCAATGAAATGCTGCAGAGTATAATTAAATCGTCTAAAATGAAGTTAACACAGAGTTGTTGGAAGCCAAAGTATTGAAGCACCGTTCCAACATCAATTGCTTTTACAAGATTGCAAATAGGCTTCATTGCAAATTTGTTGCATTCCTAGTAAAACATTTTGCGCTGGTCACCGCGTATTTTGCTATGTTAAAACTGCGATGCGATGAAGTGCTGCAGAGTGTAATCAAATCGTGCAAAATAAAGGTAACGCAGAGTTGTTGGAAGCCAAAGTATTGAAGAACGGTTCCAATATCAATTACTTTTACAAGATTGCAAATAGGCTTCATTGCGAATTTTTTTCATTTCTAGTAAAATCTTCTCCGTCGGTCACCACGTATTTTGCTATGTTAAAATTGCGATGCAAAGAAATACTGCAGAGTATAATGAAATCGTGCAAAATGAAGGTAACGCAGAGTTGTTGGAAGCCAAAGTATTAAAGCACCATTCCAATATCAATTGCTTTTACAAAATTGCAAATAGGCTTCATGGCGAATTTTTTGCATTCCTAGTAAAACACTTTGCACCGGTAACCGGTGACCACCGTGGCAGTCAACGTGTGAAGAGGAAAACATACTAGCTTGACGTTATGTCGGCTAAATCGGCAAGGAAAGAAAACCGGATGCGAATTGTCCGTTATTTGCGTAACGCGGCTTCTGCATAACCCTGCCGATTATGTACTGCGATTGTGCCGGTTTGATTCGTGATTTGTTACCGGCACAACCCCAGGGGATCAACTTTCATAGTGTTACACAAGAAACTAGTTTCGCGCCGGACGGACAGGTAAACAGTGCCGGTTGCGTACATAATAGACTTTTTCGCTTGACCCCCACGGTTCTAGTGTAAAACCGTATCATTTGCAACCTTAGAATCCCAAACATTTGCATATTCGCATTCGCCATCCTTGCGCTTTCTGCTTTTATGAACATCGACGTCTGTGCATTTCTCCATTTTGCATACTTAGTCGTTTTGTTTTAGACAGGTAAACAGTGCCGGTTGCGTACATAATAGACTTTTTCGGTTGACCCCCACAGTTCTAGTGTAAAACCGTATCATTTGCAACCTTAGGATCCGAAACATTTGCATATTCGCATTCGTCATCGTTGCGCTTTCTGCTTTTATGAACGCCGACGTCTGTGCATTTCTCCATTTTGCATACTTACTCGTTTTGTTTTACACAGGTAAACAGTGCCGGTTGCGTACATAATAGACTTTTTCGGTTGACCTCCACGGTTCTAGTGTAAAACCGTATCATTTGCAACCTTAGGATCCGAAACATTTGCATATTCGCATTCGTCATCGTTGCGCTTTCTGCTTTTATGAACGCCGACGTCTGTGCAGTTCTCCATTTTGCATACTTACTCGTTTTGTTTTACACAGGTAAACAGTGCCGGTTGCGTATATAATAGACTTTTTCGGTTGACCCCCACAGCTCTAGTGTAAAACCGTATCATCTGCAACCTTAGAATCCGAAACATTTGCATTCGGCATCGTTGCGCTTTCTGCTTTTATGAACGCCGACGTCTGTGCATTTCTCCATTTTGCATACTTAGTCATTTTGTTTTAGTGTTGGATTCTAGCGGAGAACCGAAGCCGGGTTTCATTTACGGAAACAATTACTGGCTCGGCAGCAAATCCCAGTGTGATGATGCGTCGAACCGTGTCCCGCTCGTTCTGGCCGATAAGGAAAGCTTTAATAATTCTAAGTACCGGGATCCGCACCAAGAGTTTCCACCCTTCGAGCTGAACTACTTCGTTGCTCACTTTCGACATAACAGTACACTGCAATATCATGTTCGATTACCTAACGAGGTAAATCTTCGACGACAGAGATCACTTTGAGCGTTCAGTAGCTGAATACTTACTGATCTAAATGATCCTTTTTAGGATCTGGTGACTCTTGGCCTGTGCTTGCCAGCATCATGCACGACTACGGAAATTGGTCTGATCTTAAAAAGAATGTTCCATGATAGAATTCTTCTGGTGAACGATTTATATTCTGTCGACTTTGAACTGATTGAGATCAAGGACCTGCAGGATGATCATCAATGGCTTCTCAACGGAAATTTGATATTTATCGGGTGTGTGTGAAAATAGTGACAAGAACCGTGATATCGTAGATAAAATTGAAAAAATGGTTAACAACGGTGACTAAACGTATTACGTTATTATTGTAGATGTTTAATGGTTTTGACTTGGATATTAATGTTAATCGGAACAGCCTACGACGTTTTGGTCCATCAAAAGCATGTAAAAACGGAAAGGAAGTTACTGACTTGCAAAAATAACAATACGACGCTCACCAACAGTGGTAAATTTGCAAATATAAAAATGGAATCGTTGAACTTGATACCGCGTCAATATATTCTCTAATAGCTCATAGCGTGTAAGCACAGTTTGTTTGTGACAGATGCAGAAGGGGAAGCTCTTTCGATTTTACAGCAAAGTAGGATTGGAAATGTGTTATTGTGTTTCTCAGCGTACACAAATACGAAAATCATATTTGATACAAAGTTGAGCCCGGATTCCGTACCTGACATCCATGGGTTAAGATTTATCGGAATGGTCTGGATTATTATGATCCATACCATATTTTATATGAGCGATTACGCCGGTAAGTTTTTTTAATAAATAAATTTAAATACACATCTATCTACAGTCGTGAAAATCTGTTTTTTGCATAGATATATATTTTGCATTGGACGAAAGGGAAAAAACGGCGGGAGCAAAGTTGTGTACCTATTATAAACAGAAAGATATGCCTGTGGTCTTACACAATGTACAATAAATTATTTTTAATTAAAATATTTAGCAATTACGTTAATTTTTGTTATTCTTCAATAAAAATTTCATAGATAATACTAATGATAAATAAAACTAGCTTAATTTGAACTAAATTTCTAGTTGGTTATTTTTCAAGTAAGGAATAATAGCACCCTATGTATATAAATACAAGTCTATAAATGCAAAAATACATTTACAAGTACACAAACATAAAGACCAGTCGATAAGCTAATGTACGTTTTAGATTTATAGTTGCTATAATGCATAACATTTGTACAGAGAACAAAACATGGGGTTGGAGAATGGCCGAGGGTTTTGCCGTCCAGGTGATAAGTAACTCGACATTGTCGGTCGACACGTTTTTTTTCCTCAGCGGCTTTCTCGTGTCGTATCTCTACTTAAACCCAATTAGGGATAAGAAGAGCCGTAAACCGATCAGTTGGATGGCCAAAATGATAGAATTCTTTCTCATAGTTCTGAGAAGATTTGTTAGGTAATTACTGCAACGACACTCATCATCTAGACTCTGCCCATTTTTCGCGTATAAAACATAAACAAATGTTGGAATTTTAAAAAATTGTTAGTACGTACCGGTTACTGACAATTAAAACGATTTTAAATGAGTTCAAAAGTTAGAAATTGCAAAACAAACAGTATTCTATCTAACATTTCGGCACTAGATGCCGAAGGAATAAGTAATTTCTTTCGATTCCTTCGAAGGAATAAGTAATTTTAATGAATGTGAGCTATTTGAAAATGTCGGGCTATATACAGAAATTTGATCAATTTAAAGGAAATAAACATTGTGCAATTAACAAGGCAGAGTGAAAACAAAAAATCGGCAATTATTGAAACATATGCATTAATGCGCATTTGCGCCGTTTATTTTGAAAGTGGCCTAACTCCATTTATTTTCAAATCGAGATAAATAACATTTACTGATAAATAACATGAATTTGTACATGTAACCATGGTAACCGGAAAATATTGAAAAACGGAGTTAGGCCACTTTCAAAATAAACTGCTCATTTATACTTCATACTATGCTGCCGACGGATTAAAAATATACGGGTGAAAGTTTTCCTAAAAACATGAACAAAACCGTTAATGCCCAAACAGCTAGCACTTATGCAATGAGCCTGGAAAATAACATAACGCGACGTTACTTTTTAAGGCTTACACCGGCTTACATGATGACGATAGGAATCGTCGAATTGAATTCAGGCTGGTACCAAAAAACCTCACAATTTTACATGACGGAAAGGCCTCACGACGTCTGCGCGAAATATTGGTGGCGAAACATATTATACATTAACAACCTCTTCGGTAGAGAGACAATGGTATGGATGGCACAAAAAAATGACAAAGGCTCACTCGCATAAGAGACAATAATAAAGTATCAATTTATTTCAGTGTATGTCGTGGAGTTGGTACTTGTCGAACGACATGCAGTTCTTTATCATCGGAACCTTCCTTCTCATTCTATCCACGGTGTAAGTCTGTTACCGTAAATTACCGAAATTGGAGAATGTCGACTTTCACCAGTGAATTTCAACAGATATCAAATACGTCGGTGAAAGATCGAATATTTCATTACATTGTTGTACATTCGGACCCTCTCCGGTGTGTGTCAACCATTAGTGCATGGTGAATGTCAACATTTACCGGTGTAAGTCAGAAATAAGGGTATTTAGAAAATATTTCGGACATACACCAAGCGACTATGTGAATGTTGACATTCACCGGTGAAAGTCGACATTTTCCAGATTTCGGTGTTTCACCGTAACAAGTCCACGCATAATAATACCACTACATAATAATACCTTTTTCATGATAATATTTTTTCCAGCTATTTCTCCGCCGCGGTTTTTATACTATGTGCTCTTTTAATTTCCTCGACTGCTGTAACCGGATACATGTCGTACATCAACGAATACGTGCCTACGTGAGTACCTTAAACCTAGTTGTTTGGCCAGTAAATAATGGAAGCGTCTTTATTCTGCAGAATGGACGAACAATATAATCTCTTAGACGTACTATATGATCCACCGTGGACCAGGATTGGGCCGTACTTGATAGGAATGGCCACAGCGTACATTGTCATCAAACTCAACAACGAATTACCCCTTAAGAAGGTATAATAAAATCACGTATGCGCGTGGATGAGGACAAGTATGTAGGAATTTAATACGTGAAACTAGAGAGTATAAGGGAGAGTAGCCTAATTTGGACCAATTTTGTATTTTTCCAAATATAGAAGGACGAAAGAAATGCTAATAAAAATTAAGTAGTAGAAAATAAACTCACTAAGTGTACTTTCAAAATAGAACCATTTATTAAATTTAAAAAATTATTTATAACAGTGAAAAATGAATTTAAAAAAATCGTGTCATCGGTTCAATTTAAGAAACCGGTTTCCTTATTTGGACCGCTAGTTTCCTAAATTAGACCATGAGCTTTCTTAATGGTAATTACAACAAAAGAACCTTTTAATTGCAGCACTAACTGCAGCACACCGAGTATGTATCTAAGCGTGACATTTCATGCATTGTATCATTTCTTCTTCCTTGGTTTCTTCACATAACATACAAAATCATGAATCACCAGTTTCTTTTTTATGTTTCTGCATGTTGTTAAATTTTGGTAAACTGATTTTTTTTTAAGTTTTGGTATAACCGCGATTTGTAAGGGCTGCTTGTTATTTGCACTGCTTTCTGGGCTATTGGTGCACTGCGAGAAGACGAAGGGCCAGTTGGATTTGGATTTTTCTTTGCTCGTGGTGATATTTTTTCAAGAACTGTCCTAAATCGTTCATTTTCGTTATCACTTCTACCTTCATCACCATCACTACTAGAAGATATTTTTTTAATTATAATTTATCCATGAAAAAAACGTCGTTGCCGACATTGGACCGGTTCAATTGTGGCAACTGTTTTCGGTCCAACTTGGGAAATTTGAATATTTAATGCTTGATATTGTACAGAAACGTCAAACTAACATAACTTCGCAAAATTATAATTGCAAATTATAGATAAATAAGCAAGTTTTGTGATGGTATAATAAGACATGTAATTACTTATGTTTAGACGAATTAACTGCTTTCACACTTATGTCGAAATAATAGATTTTCTTCTTAGCCAAACGAATAACACTTCTCTCAATGTAACCACGAGGCGTTTCTTTAAAAACACAATTGCATTAACCTCTTCTACATCTACGTATAACAAAATGCCTATCTCAAATCTCGCAGATATCAGTCTTTGTATATCATAGCGGTCCAAATAAGGCTACGGTCCAAAGTAGGCTACCTTCCCCTAATATTTTCGTCGTTTCGTCGTTTCGCCTTTACGCCGTTTCTTTACGTCTTATCGTCTTTACATCTTACCGTCAACTCACTACTAAGCAACCAAAGAACACGATTCAACAAACTCGTCACCTACATCAATATAATCTATCAATACATCAATATAATAATTGAGGATCATAGGATAGGATCATAATCTTTCATTGCAAATTAGAGGACCCTGTATTTGAGATCCCACATGTGATTCTTGATTTTCCAGAGAACCGTGGCGATTTGTTGGTGCATGGGCAGTTCGTGTAATTTATTGGTCCTCTTTGGACTGTGGGAGAGAAGAATGTCCGTTTGGACAGCAGCTGTTTACGTGGCTTTCAGTAGGACAGTTTGGGCGGTCGGTCTGGCATGGATAGTGATCGCATGTCGAACCAAGCACGGAGGTTATTATACAGTTAGTGCATCCAAACAAACGATCATGTAGGGTATGACATGCATGTGCCGCCAATCGTGTAATCGGTGTGATTGCAGGTGTCGTTCATCGACTACTTTCGTTCAAAGGCTGGGTACCTCTCAGCAGGCTGACCTACTGTGCTTACCTATTGAATCCTCTTCTTATTAGTTCGGTATATCTACACGGTGAGACGCCCGTTCATGTTGACTTTTTGCCAAATGTAAGCAGCACGATTGTAATGTCATAGACAAACAAAAAACATTCAAATAATGGCTCAAACTTTATTATAAAAGTTCCCCCGACGAATTTCGAGACGGCTGATGGACCCCGGCAGGAGTTTATAATACTTAAATGTGCATGTCACAAAATGTGGCAGTGTGTTCGGATTTTACAAGAATTCTATAAAAATTCGGATCATACAAAACTTAAGCTTACGGATTAAGTATTGGCTTACGATCTTTCTTCTTCGCACCATACACAAGTTAAAGTTCGAGTTTAGTACAATCCGATTTTTTAATTTTTGTAAAATCCGATTGCAATTGCATATTTTATAATATGCATATTTCAAGATTGTAGGCTTCCAATGACGAGGTACCTGCGGCCCCGCACCATATAGAGGGGATTTTTTTAATAGAGTTTCAGTTATAGTTCCAACCAATAAAAAGGGCTTACCGTTGCTTGGTTTCTTTAACTTACAGCAAGTTGAAACAATGCATAATTGAATGTCCCGGTAAACCTGAAGAATGCTAATTTTGATTACATTATAACAATTTCCAGGGCGCAATGTTCCTGGGAAATCTGATGAACAGTTACTGTTGCGCCTACGCACTCTCCCTGATGGTGGAAACACCCTACGTACTTCTGATGCGTCAGTTCATAAACCCCCGTGTGCGGAAAAAATGAAGTCTCATCACATAAGTTGTTGAGCTTCTATGCACACTTGTGAACACGTAGTAGGATGGATATTGCGGGATACATACTGAATAAATGAAACTTCACAAGATGTATTAGTATTAGTATTAGTCACATTGTAGTCTACTGTATTATAGCTTGTACTAGAATATACCTACAGTTGTACATTTGCAGACTTTCGAGAAGAAAAGGATAAAAATGATATATTTTCTTGTCTTCTTCTTTTTATGTTTTAGAAATCCATACTTTCTATTCGTTGAACCCCTTTTATTTCAGGAATCGAGTTGGAATAGTAGATGAGTTCTTCTGCATGATCCCGCGAATATAATTATATTCGTACATCACAGGTATCAGGTTTGTCACGGATAGAGTATCACAAGTATAACAAAATAAACACGGCTTCACACTTTCCTTGTCGTTCTTATGAATGTGTTATTAAGACGTGTTAACGCGTTGACTACCGTGCGGATTTTACTATATTAACACTTTGCCGGCCGCACACTTTTCGAGTCGCCGTTGCGCTGCCGCCGGCGAGATTCACGTAAGTTCGACTGCTCTCCAACAGTGGTATTTATGCAATCATTCGTAACATAAGTAATTGCAATATAATTAGTATTAATACATTGTTGACCAATCACGAATTAACTCGTGTTTCCACTTGCGTCGGCTATTTTAATTTTTAAAACGCAGGGCAATATAGAACACAGCAAAATTTTGTTCATTGTATTCAATCGCGTCTGCTTTATCATAAAAAAATACACTTTTCTTGGTACCGAAGCTTTTACTACAATTCTAGTATTAGAAAGTGTCAAGAACAACGGAACGCAACGATGAAGCATTTTTAAATAAATTATACGCGAATGCTTTATATAGTTGCCCGAGTGATTTTTAAATAAAGTATCAATAAAACACAATCTGGTAAATTTGGAGGGCAAGACAGTTGCAATCACAGTTCCCTGGTCGTCAAACATTGCTCTGCAACAATGTATCTCCCTATACAAACATGGAAATTAACCATCACCGCTGGAAGAAAAAAAGTCACGCGTACGTGATAGAGGCCGTCGAGCGATACTTTTCGTACAACACCACTGTGGTGTTACCGGACGGCAAAGTGTTAAAACCGTAACGTGATGAAGTACTACAGAATATGATTAAATTCTGCAACATGAAAATAATGCGAAGGTATCGGAGATCAAAGAATTGAATCACTATTTAATATTAACACTTTGACTGCCACGATGGTTACCGGTGATCGGCGCAAGAGATTTTACTGAAGATCCAAAATATTTGCAATGAGTAGCAATAATTATTTTATACATGCAGTTATTGTTAGAATAGTGATGCGATCCTTTAGTCTTCAATATCTGCACATTATGTACATTTTGCATAATTCAGTCAAAGGCTATAGTATTTTATAGCATCGCCGCTTTAATATGGCAAAATACGCACGGCAGTTAACGTGTTAAATGCATTTACAAAATTATAAATGCTACCGATTGGCTATTCTTTCAATTTTTCAAGTGTTAAATGCATTCCTTAAGCTTAAAGAATTCGTACTGCCGCGTCGATAAGCCACCTACCCGAACAATTTCATTTTCGACCTTATATTTAACCAAGTACTCAACATTAGTGCTTAAAATTAATTAAATTTAGCAATAATCATTTGTAATTGCAAATAAATGCAATAAAGCATTTGTAATTTTGTAAATGCAACTAATATTAAATAATGATTCATTTCTTTGGTCTCCGACACCTTCGCATTATTTTCATTTTGCACAATTCAATCATATTTTATAGTACTTCATTACGTAGCAGTTTTAATATAGTAAAATACGCACGGCAGTCAATGTGTTAATTACCTAATCCAAGATTCCATCCGGGACTTTGGAGCTACCAAGCATAGCAAACACTCTACTTCCCATTTGGTTGGTCTACGGGAATATTCCCCGAGATATGGCGGCACTTAACGCAAACACACATATACACTTCCCATAGACACAATTCGGGTACCTCGGGTTTGCGTAATCCGTGCTTGGCTCTTGCAAACTCCTGGGAAGGCAGTGCCTGACTTCAGATTTAGATACCTAGTGAATCCCGCTTTGTGTCCAATTCTGCTTATTAGTCCTGTATAGAACCCCTTGCTTACATCACCGCTACCCTGTAGAGAACTATAACAATGCATTTACTATTTGGACTATGTTCGTCTAAGTCCACTTGAAGGTATTAAGAAGTTTTTTAACACTTTGACTGCCATGCGTATTTTGCCGTTTTAGAACGCCGATGCTATGAAATACTACAGCGTTTGTTTAAATTATGCAAAATGTAAATAATGTGTAGGTATAGGAGACTAAAGAATCGCATCACTATTCTAACAATAACTGCATTTATAAAATAATTATTACTACCCATTGCGAATATTTTGGATCTTCAGTAAAATCTCTTGCATCGGTCACCGATGACCATCATGACAGTCAAAGTGTCGCTGTCCAATAATCCTAAAAACCCAAATGTCTCCTTGTCTGTACAACTAGAGGTATTTATGATTTGTTGGAACTGTTTATTAATCTTACAGTCAAAGGCCAGATCTGTGCATTTATTATCGAAACTTCAGTTACCATCACTTCCTACAGATAATGGAATGCGAAATGGATGCTAATTTCTGAATAAATAAAAATTCAATGTTTCCACTTTAACACTCATTTTCTTCGGTTCGGTAGACCTCTTCCACGTGCCATTTTGTAGAATACATTTTCTTAATTTTTCTATTCAACGCGTCTTATTAACTTGCGTAACAATAGAATTCTCTCATTAACATCGAAAAGCAACCAAACGCATGTTGTGCGTATGCCTCGTTCATGACCCCGATCTGTGACACTGGAACGAGCGCTGTAAAGTTTTTCTTGCATTTTCATTCTGCCCCGATCATCATTAATAGGTGCACCATTGGCAGGAACTCAGCTAGAAGAGTCGTTGGACGTGTCGAAGGAAGTAGTCATCCGAAGCCAGTTTATTTCGTGCAAAAAGGAAAACGCCATTGTTTTCCTTTGTCTAAGAAAATGGAACGGACACGATGTACTTAAGTGTAAATCATCGAACCAGTTGGATTTTGCCTTGTTAAACGGTGTAAAGTTGTAAGGTGGTAATATCATTTATTTCCTAGAGACGATTGCTTGAATAGAATTGGAAGATTTATAAGACCAAATAATTTGATTGCCAACATAAAAAATAACATACAGCAACACTTGTCAACGGACAGCGACGATTTTAATACAAAAAGCAACGTGAAGGAAAAGTGAAACAGAAAAAATGAAGGATAGAAAAATGCTACTATTATACACATTATTCATCCCCGTGGGATGCGTGCTTGCAGTCTTCAATGAAGGCGACAAGGATTCTGCAATGGAGAGAACTCTGCCAGCTTACGCTATTGTACTCCGCTCAAATGTGCTTAATTCGACGCAATGTCAGCATGATTTAGACGATTTCCGGACGGCAATCGACAATAGGATACTGTGGAGTATGAAAAGTCAGTTATCACCCGAAAATTCTTATTCAAAGACGTGAAAGTGATTACCTAAAATATGCATATGCAAGTTGTAATAGAACAGTGACCGACAGGCGAAATATTATTTTGCGTGGCTGCATATAGTGAGAAAATAGTTTCGCGACTTAGTAAACTTTCTTTTGAACTCCCGAGATCAATAAGGAGAACTAATAGTACGTGGGCAGCCCGATAAGTACTTAGCCTACAAAAGAAAAACGAAAATTTTGGAAAATTGACGATTTATTTTTCAACATAGTCTCCTTTTAACTCGATACACTTGATCCAGCGATGAAATCAGGGCATATCCTGCATGAAATATTGGGCATGAAAAAGCTTTCTGCTCGATGGGTGCCGCGTTTGCTCACTCCGGATAACAAGCGCATCCGTGAGACCACTTCAGAGCAGTGTTTGACACTGTTTAACACTTTGACTGCCACGGTGGTCACCGGTGACCGGCGCAAAAAGATTTGACTAAAAATATAAAAAATTCGCAATGAAGCCTATTTGCAATCTTATAAAAGCAATTGGTATTCAAACGGTGCTTCAATACTTTGGTTTCCAATAACTCTGCGTTACTTTCATTTTGCGCGATTTAATCATACTCTGCAGTATTTCAACGCATCGCGGTTCTAACATAGCAAAATACGTGGTGATCAGCGCAAATGTTTTACTAGAAATGCAACAAATTCGCAATGAAGCCCATTTGTAATCTTGTAAAAGCAATTGGTATTCAAACGGTGCTTCAATACTTTGGTTTCCAATAACTCTGCGTTACTTTCATTTTGCGCGATTTAATCATACTCTGCAGTATTCCATAGCATCGCGGTTCTAACATAGCAAAATACGTGGTGACCAGCGCAAAATATTTTACTAGAAATGCAACAAATTCGCAATGAAGCCCATTTGTAATCTTGTAAAAGCAATTGGTATTCAAACGGTGCTTCAATACTTTGGTTTCCAATAACTCTGCGTTACTTTCATTTTGCGCGATTTAATCATACTCTGCAGTATTTCAACGCATCGCGGTTCTAACATAGCAAAATACGCTTGGCAGTCAACGTGTTAAGCGCGATCCGAAAGAGTTTCTACATCGTTTTGTGACTGTCGACGAAACGTGGATCCACTGGTACACACCAGAGACCAAGAAACAGTCGAAACAATGGACTGCGCCCGGCAAATGTGCTCCGAAGAAGGCGAGACTGTCCTATCGGCCCGAAAGGTGATGGCCACCGTTTTCTGGGATTCACAAGGTGTGATCTACATAGATTACCTGGAGAAGGGCAAAACAGTCACAGGGCTGTACTATGCCGAATTATTGAGCCGATTCGACGCCGAATTAAGGAAAAAACGGCCCCATTTGGCGAAGAAAAAAGTGCTCTCTCACCACGATAACGCACCGGCTCCCACCTCTGCCCAAGCTACAGCCAAATTGGTTGAATTAGGCTACGAACAGCTGCCCCACCACCGTATTCTCCAGATTTGGCCCCGTGTGACTTCTTTTTGTTTCCAAACTTGAAAAAGTCACTCGCTGGGCAGAAATTTGAGTCGAATGAGGAGGTTATCGCCGCCACGGAGGCCTACTCTGCAGATCTCCAGAAAACGTATTTTTCAGACGGGTTGAAGAAGTTGGAGCATCGCTGGATCAAGTGTATCGAGTTAAAAGGAGACTATGTTCAAAAATAAATCGTCAATTTTCCAAAATTTTCGTTTTTCTTTTGTGGGCTAAGTACTTATCGGACTGCCCACGTATAACTTAATTTCGCACTACACTTTACAAGCAGGAATTACCATTCGCGTGCTTTAAACCTCTTTTCCGTTTTGCTTCGCGATTTTTATAGTACAGATCAGTGTATCACAAGAAGGACGATAACACATCTTGGTACTCGTTTCATTCAAACGATTTTTTCGTGTTTCATAATTATCGTCGCTTTGTTCCAGTACTCGACTCTAGCGGAGAACCTGGGCCTGGTTTCCTCTACGAAAATAATTATTGGCACGGGATCAGTACCCAATGTTCTGAAGCAATGAACCGTAATCCTTTACCCCTGGCAAGCAAAGTGTTGCTTAACGATAGTAAATATCGCGATTCCGAGACAGAATTTCCACCTTTCGATTTCAAGTTTTTTGTTGCCTACCTTCGACACAACAGTACAATGCAGTATCACATACAGAAACGTTCCGAGGTAATCGACAGTGAAGATCAGATCGAGTGGTCAGTAGTTAAATTACGAAAAATTGTAATTTATAGGATGTGGTGTCTCTTGGTCTTTGCTTGCCAACATCGTGCAAGACTTCGGAAATTGCACTGATTTTGGAAAGAATAGTCCGTGAGAGAACTCTTCTGGTTACCGATCTGTATTCTGCGGATTTTAAGCTTATAGAGGTCAAAGATCTACAGGGCGGTCATCAACGGATCGCCACAGGAAGCCTCGTAATCGTTGGGTGTGTACAGAAATAGTAGCGTGATCTCATAAGATAAGATGTGATAACATAAATAATGTAAGCAGATTTTAGCGACATTAACTAAACGTTTCACATTATTCTTGCAGGTTTATTATCGTCTTCTCTTGTGTTATGATGGCAATCGGAACAGCTTACGACATTTTGATCCATCAAAAGTATCTAAAAAAGGAAACAAAATATCATGCTTCTGAAAATGATAATACAGCGGGCGTAAATAATGGTATATTTACGAGCATAGAAGTGTAATAATTGAAAATTAAAAAGACTAAAATTCTTACCTTTGTGATAGATGCAGAAATTGCAGCCCCTTTGGAATCGGAACGCAGCACTATTGGAAAAGTTTTATTATGTTTCTCCATATATACTAATACGAAGATCTTATTTAATACAAATGTGGGACCGAATTCTTTGCCAGGCATTCATGCATTAAAATGTCTGTCAATTTTTTGGATTATTTTTGGCCATACATTTTATTTTAGGGCAGATTATGTGGGTAAGTTATGTATGTCAATTACGCAGATATAAATCTATATACACATAGAAGCGCCTAATCGTAAAGAATTCTCACATGCGTGCATAAAAATATAATATAAAGATACCTAAGTGTGCGCAAATAAAAATATAATTGAATAAATTAACGATCGAAATTAAGAATATACAGTTTTTGTAATACACGGTGCTTGTACAGATAACAAGATATGGGGATTAAGATTGACACAAGGTTTTATTAACCAGCTGGCATTGGTCCCGGAACTCTCCGTTAATACGTTTGTGTTTCTCAGTGGACTTCTTCTAACCAATGTCTATTTACGCGCAAAGAAAGAGGGGAAAAGTGAACCAGTTAAATGTACTACCATCGTAACAGGATTATTCATGTTGGTTCTGAAACGAGTTATTAGGTAATTAATGTAACAGCTTTCGTGTTTATTAACACGTTGACTGCCAAGCGTATTTTGCTACGTTAGAACCGCGATGCAATGAAATACTGCAGAGTATAATTAAATCGTGCAAATTGAAGGTAACGCAGAGTTGTTAGAAGCCAAAGTATTGAAGCACCGTTCCAACATCAATTACTTTACAAGATTGCAAATAAGCTTCACTGCGAATTTTTTGCATTTCTAGTAAAACACTTTGCGCTGGTCACCGCGTATTTTGCTATGTTAGAACCTCAATGCAATGAAATACTGCAGAATATGATTAAATCGTGTAAAATGAAGGTAACACAGAGTTGCTAGAAGCCAAAGTATTGAAGAACCGTTTTAATATCCATTGCTTTCGCAAGATTGCAAATAGGCTTCATTTCGAATTTTTCGCATTTTTAGGTAAATCTTTTGCGGCGATCACCGCGTATTTTGCTATATTAGAACGGCGATGCTATGAAATACTGCAGAGTATAATTAAATCGTGCAAATTGAAGATAACGCAGAGTTATTAGAAGCCGAAGTATTGAAGCACCGTTCCAACATCAATTGCTTTTACAAGATTGCAAATAGGCTTCATTGTGAAATTTTTGCATTCCTAGTAAAACACTTTGCGCTGGTCACCGCGTATTTTGCTATGTTAGAACCGCGATGCTATGAAATACTGCAGAGTATAACTAAATCGTGCAAAATACAGGTAACGCAGAGTTAGAAGCTAAAGTATTGAAGCACCGTTCCAACATCAATTGCTTTTACAAGTTTGCAAATAGGCTTCATTGCGAATTTTTTGCATTTCTAGTAAAATCTGCGCCGGTCACCGCGTATTTTGCTATGTTAGAACCTCAATGCAATGAAATACTGCAGAGTATAATTAAATCGTGCAAATTGAAGGTAACGCAGAGTTGTTAGAAGCCAAAGTATTGAAGCACCGTTCCAACATCAATGGCTTTTACAAGATTGCAAATCGGCTTCATTTCGAATTTTTTGCATTTCTAGTAAAATCCTTTGCGGCGATCACCGCGTATTTTGCTATATTAGAACCGCGATGCTATGAAATACTGCAGAATATAACTAAATCGTGCAAAATAGAGGTAACGCAGAGTTAGAAGCCAGAGTATTGAAGCACCGTTCCAACATCAATTGCTTTTACAAGATTGAAAATAGGCTCCATTGCAAATTTTTTGCATTTCTAGTAAAATCTGCGGCGGTCACCGCGTATTTTGCTATGTTAGAACCGCGATGCTATGAAATACTGCAGTGTATGATTAAATCATGCAAAATAAAGGTAACTCAGAGTTAGAAGCCAGAGTATTGAAGCACCGTTTCAATATCAATTGCTTTTACAAGATTGCAAGTAGGCTTCATTGTGAATTTTTTGCATTCCTAGTAAAACACTTTGCGCTGGTCACCGCGTATTTTGCTATGTTAGAACCGCGATGCTATGAAATACTACAGAGTATAACTAAATCGTGCAAATTGAAGGTAACGCAGAGTTGTTAGAAGCCAAAGTATTGAAACACCGTTCCAACATCAATTGCTTTTACAAGATTGCAAATAGGCTTCATTGCGAATTTTTTGCATTTCTAGTAAAATCTTTTGCGGCGATCACCGCGTATTTTGCTATGTTAAAACCTCAATGCAATGAAATACTGCAGAATATGATTAAATCGTGCAAAAGGAAGGTAACGCAGAGTTGTTAGAAGCCAGAGTATTGAAGCACCGTTTCAATATCAATTGCTTTTACAAGATTGCAAATAGGCTTCATTGCGAATTTTTTGCATTTCTAGTAAAATCTGCGCCGGTCACCGCGTATTTTGCTATGTTAGAACCTCAATGCAATGAAATACTGCAGAGTATAATTAAATCGTGCAAATTGAAGGTAACGCAGAGTTGTTAGAAGCCAAAGTATTGAAGCACCGTTCCAACATCAATTGCTTTTACAAGATTGCAAATAGGCTTCATTTCGAATTTTTTGCATTTCTAGTAAAACACTTTGCGCTGGTCACCGCGTATTTTGCTATGTTAGAACCTCAATGCAATGAAATACTGCAGAATATGATTAAATCGTGCAAAAGGAAGGTAATGCAGACTTGCTAGAAGCCAAAGTATTGAAGTACCGTTCCAACATCAATTGCTTTTACAAGATTGCAAATAGGCTTCATTGCGAATTTTTTGCATTCCTAGTAAAATCTTTTGCGCTGGTCACCGCGTATTTTGCTATGTTAGAACCGCAATGCTATGAAATACTGCAGAGTATAACTAAATCGTGCAAAATAAAGGTAACACAGAGTTAGAAGCCAAAGTATTAAAGCACCGTTCCAACATCAATTGCTTTACAAGATTGCAAATAGGCTCCATTGCGAATTTTTTGCATTTATAGCAAAATCTTTTGCGCCAATCACCGCGTATTTTGCTATGTTAGAACCGCGATGCAATGAAATACTGCAGAGCATAATTGAATCGTGCAAATTGAAGGTAACGCAGAGTTGTTAGAAGCCAAAGTATTGAAGCACCGTTCCAACATCAATTGCTTTACAAGATTGCAAATAGGCTTCACTGCGAATTTTTTGCATTTTTAGTAAAATATTTTGCGCTGGTCACCGGTGACCACCGTGGTAGTCAACGTGTTAAGATCCCATTTTTGTCAATCATTCGGGACACGGGCGGCTTCATGATCTAGACCTTTCATTCAATCGTGACAACGCGATATGTAACGTTTTACTATAAATAACAGACCAGCAGATGCCGTGAGATTAAGAAGACGCGACAGAAACACAACAAAACATGCCAGCAAGACCAAGATACAGGAAAATCATTACGCATTGACTAACAGCATGAACGCAACCGTTAACCCTTCTTTGCATGATGGTGGAAATTTCCATCATAATATTGAATGCCCAAAAATTATATAAAAGAACAAGTTCACTTTGATCCAACTTTGCATGATGATGGAAATTTCCATCATATTGTTTTTTGTTAAATTTATACTATAAATATATACTAAGATTTTTTAAATCATTTTTCCTTTAATTTTGAACAAGAATTATATTCACCAATAAAGAAAAAATCATGCAAAGAAGGGTTAACGCCTCAATAGCTCGTCACTCACAAAATGGGAATAGAAAGTAATAGGATGTGACGTTTCCTTTTAAGGTTTACACCGACTTACGCATTGATGATAGGACTCGCGCAAATAAATTCAGCATGGCACTACAGGAGTTCACCCTTTTACATGTCGGACGTAAATTACGAGACATGTTCTAAATATTGGTGGCGAAATATACTATACATTAACAATTTCTACAGCGGCAACGAAATAGTACGAACTAGGCCAATAATATCATTCTTAAAAAAACATATATGCAAAGGATATATACGGATTCGTTATATGTAACCATTTGTTGCAGTGCATGGAGTGGTCCTGGTACTTATCGCTCGATATGCAGTTATTCATCATCGGATTCTTAATTCTTGCTTTATCCTCGATGTAAGTTGAGTCTACACACTAATTTAAAGTCGTGTCCAATAACAAAATATCTTGTTTCAGATACTTCTATGCCGCGGTTACTATATATTGGTTTCTCTTCATATCTTCTACCGTCTTCACGAGTTATTTATCATACATTAATCAATTCGAGGCTACGTAAGTAGAAAGCATTAGCTGAATCCTCAGAAAAAGTGAAAATTAAAGACTTAATTCTTTTGCAGCTTAGATGATGTGCTAGCTTTTAGGGAGATTGTCCATTATCCACCCTGGAGCAGGATTGGTCCGTTCTTCGTGGGAATGGCGGCAGCGTACATTATAACCAAACTCAATAACAAATTACCATCAAAGAAGGTATAAAATGATCTCCGGGCATAAATAAGAGTGCATGTAAACGATTCTTGATTTTCCAGATAACCGCGACGATGTATTGTTGCCTCGGCATTGCCTGTATTGCATTCGTCATCTTCTGTAACTGGTCAAAAAAGATGTCCATCCTCGTAGCAGCTATCCATCTTCCGCTTCATAGAATTCTCTGGGCTGTTGGGTTGGCATTGATAATAATTTCATGTCTAACCACGCACAAAGGTTATTGTAAAACGCATACTTTTGAGCAAACAATTATGCAATTCGTAAAATGTACATATTTGCATAAATGAAACGATTATTATTTCAGGAATTCTTCATGCATTTTTTTCATGCAAGTGGTTCGTGCCTATTTCCAGAATGAGTTACACCATTTATTTAGTGCACACACTTTGGATCCTCTTTTCAACGCTACAGAGAGAAACTTCCATGCACTTTGACATCGTAACGGCCGTAAGTAACGCTGCTATGACGTCATAGTAAATGTGAAAAACATTTCGATTGAACCATCTTATTTTCTAGGGGCTGACATTCATAGGAGACTGGACAACCAGTCTTTTTTACGGTTTCGTACTGTTCCTGATGACGGAAGCGCCCTACGCACGTCTCACGCGAAAATTTATGAACTGAATAAAAGGAAAACTGACGTCTCTTTACGTTGCAAAGTTGATTTAGCGTTTACGTGACGGTGGTGAGTGATTGATTTTGATGTGAGCTTTATAAGATATCCAGTAGGCGAAACATTTTAAAAGACAGTCTATTCTGCTATTCCATGACCACATTTTAACATTAGTCACGTTGTACTCAACTGTAATATAGCGCCTGTTATAATACATGTATAGTTTCGCATTTGCAGCCTTTCGGGAAGAGAAGGACCAAAATTCGTGATCCTGCTTTTGCGCGTGCTTTGTCCCTTTCCTTTTACATTCTTCTTTCTTCTTCCGTAAGTCTACGTTCCCTTTGCATCGAGCCCTTTGTACATAGCGAAGCGTGAGATGTTCGATCGATAATATCTTGTACACTGATACATAACAGAGGTTGTCAGGAGCAAGGAGATGGAAAGGGGAGGGTGTTTAAGCGTCCATTTACAAAACTACAGACATTGTTACACGGTCGAGATAATCTCGCCATGCTATGAATGAATCGGGGAATGTATCCTGGGTGGCGCAGGCGAGGTTAAAGATCGATTTGCGCGCGAAGCCTGTTCACGACGACCTTCTTCATGTTGCTTCTCAAGCTGTTCCTTCAGGACTAGAAGCTCTCTTGTTCGCTGGTATACCGGATCCTGCAATATTACAAAGCGCAACACTTCTTATTTTCTGGAAGAATTGAAATCTTTTTATAATTTTTGTTAGTTAACACTTTGACTGCCACGATGGTCACAGGTGACCGACACAAAAGATTTTACTAACAATGCGAAAATTTCGCAATGAAGCCCCTTTGCAATCTTGTAAAAGCAATTTATATTGGAACGGTGCTTCCATACTCTGGTTTCTAACAACTCTGCGTTGCCTTTATTTTGCACGATTTAATTAGGTATATTCTGCAGTATTTCATACCATCGCGGTTCTAATATAGCAAAATACGCGGTGACCGCCGCAAAAGATTTTACTAGAAATGCAAAAAATTCGGCATGAAGCCTATTTGCAATTTTGTAAAAGCAATTGATGTTGGAACGATGCTTCAAGACTTTGGCTTCTAACAACTCTGCGTTACCTTCATTTTGCAGGATTTAATTATACTTTGCAGTATTTCATCGCATCGCGGTTCTAACATACCAAAATACGCTTTTTTACTACTTTGCAATCTTGTAAATGCAATTGATATTGGAACGGTGCTTCAATATTTTAACTTCTAACTACACTGCGTTATCTTCATTTTGCACGATTTAATTATACTCTGCAGTATTTCATAGCATCGCAGTTCTAATATAGCAAATACGCGGTGACCGCCACAAAAGATTTTACTAGAAATGCAAAAAATTCGCAATGAAGCCTCTTTGCAATTTTGTAAAAGCAATTGATGTTGGAACGATGCTTCAAGACTTTGGCTTCTAACAACTCTGCGTTACCTTCATTTTGCAGGATTTAATTATACTTTGCAGTATTTCATCGCATCACGGTTCTAACATAGCAAAATACGCGGTGACCAACGCAAAACATTTTACTAGAAATGCAAAAAATTCGCCATGAAGCCTATTTGCAATTTTGTAAAAGCAATTGATGTTGGAACGGTGCTTCAATATTTTGACTTCTAACAACTCTACGTTGCCTTTATTTTGCACGATTTAATTATACTTTGCAGTATTTCATAGCATCGCAGTTCTAATATAGCAAAATATGCGGTAACCGGCGCAGATTTTACTAGAAATGCAAAAAATTCGCAATGAAGCCTATTTGTAATTTTGTAAAAGCAATTGATATTGGAACGATGCTTCAATACTTTGGCTTTTAACAACTCTGCGTTACCTTCATTTTGCATGATTTAATCATAGTCTGCAGTATTTCATTGCATCGCAGTTTTAACATAGCAAAATACGCGGTGACCGCCGCAAAAGATTTTACTAGAAATGCAAAAAATTCGCAATGAAGCCTATTTGCAATTTTGTAAAAGCAACTGATATTGGAACGGTGCTTCAATGCTTTGGCTTCTAACAACTGTGCCTTCTCTGCATTTTGCACGATTCAATTATATTCTGCAGTATTTCATAGCATCGCGGTTCTAATATAGCAAAATACGCGGTGGCCGACACAAAGGATTTTACTAGAAATGCAAAAAATTCGGCATGAAGCCTATTTGCAATTTTGTAAAAGCAATTGATGTTGGAACGATGCTTCAAGACTTTGGCTTCTAACAACTCTGCGTTACCTTCATTTTGCAGGATTTAATTATACTTTGCAGTATTTCATCGCATCGCGGTTCTAACATACCAAAATACGCTTTTTTACTACTTTGCAATCTTGTAAATGCAATTGATGTTGGAACGGTGCTTCAATACTTTGGCTTCTAACAACTCTGCGTTACCTTAATTTTGCACAATTTGATTACACTCTGCAGTATTTCATTGCATCGCGGTTCTAACATACCAAAATACGCGGTGACCAACGCAAAACATTTTACTAGAAATGCAAAAATTTCGCAATGAAGCCCCTTTGCAATCTTGTAAATGCAATTGATATTGGAACGGTGCTTCAATATTTTGGCGTCTAATAACTTTGCGTTACCTTAATTTTGCGCGATTTAATCATACTCTGCAGTATTTCATCGCATCACGGTTCTAACATACCAAAATACGCTTGGCAGTCAACGTGTTAACACCTACACAATTACATTCCTGAGCTCTTGAGACCCAAAACATGCGCATTTTTTGTGAATCTTCGAAAATATTTAGAAAAGAAGTACAAACCTGCTGTCTCATACTAGGGTTCCACCTACAATAGAGACTTTTCCAAGGTTTTATGTATCTCATGCTGGAGAGAGGCAACAGCACGACTTGATAGTAATGCCCAGCCCAGTAAAGCGGGTTTTGGTATAGAGCTAATTGACTATTAGTATACGACCATAGAGAAACTGTTCTTTGTCTGACTTGTTCTTGCAGCCTTTCGCGTTCACTGAAAAGACATACAAATACGGGTATATTGACGGTTTACTACAGAACATCAAATAAACTGTGCGTTTGAACCATTTACCTGTTGTATAGAAATGTGCCGAACCGGCAAGAGTATAAATGGTCGAGTATCGTGATGAGAAAGTATTCGTTAAATTCAAATGCATTTGGAAATTGTCGACTTATTTGCCAAACGCAATCTATGAACTGCAGAAAAACGGGCGCCCTATCTGCATCGCTGTGATGTTCATCTCCGTGGCCAATTCTCTGTAAAATGAAAGGATGGATTCATGCATTCATTTGACTTCACTAATCTTACACAAATGTGAAAGCATACCTGTTGAAATTTATGTCCAAAACTGAGCCATTCCTTTTCTATGAGAACCTCAAATCCTTTGATTGTTCTATAGTAGGAGTCCAACATCAACATAGCAAGAGCTGTTAGCTGCAGCAAAATGAACTACATTAGTATAAAGTATTTGGGAACAATTGAGGATGAGGCACACAAAACAATTACTTGTGCCGTTCGATCCCAGCCATCGGAACAATGTACTAAGACCGAAGTTTTATGGTTCTCAACCTTGTCAACGATTTTAACTGCCCCTGCCAAAATGTATTTGATATGCTTCAGCCAATAAGTCGATTCCATTCCTGATAACCATTTAGCTTCGTCGATCGTCGGAAAACACAATTCTAAAAAGAATTAACAATTAGAAATACCCACTCTACAAGCTTTAGTTATTAACTCATACCTTGTAACTTCCGCAAGCTCACTCTCATGACATGTATATTCTGAATGTCAAGAAAGACGAGTTCGGCGTTTTGATAGTCATCCTCATTCTCGGTACCACCCCCTTTCGCCTTGTTCGCAACGGCGTTCGGCATGGGCCGCGCGTCCATAATGAAAAGCTTGTGACTTTGTGCGTTCGCGTCCATAATCAGTTGAACGTACCGTTCGTCCTCACGACTCCGTTTTCCGCCGACACCAACCTGCGGTTGTGCGCAGCGAGTAATGGTAGCTTGACTCTCTGGATGTATCCAAGACAACACCGGAAGGCGCCCCCGACTTCTGAACGCTGCCGACGCCTGAAGATCTTCATCCGTGGCGGCTGCTGGTACAGCCCAGACAGCAGGGTAGTTGTCGCATAATGAGTACGTGTCGTTAATCTTCGATATCTTCCACATATCGTTATTAACACCCTAAAAAGCAAGTCATCAAGAAAACAAGTCGTCAAGAAAACACTTCATGAGGGTCCCAAAAGGGTCAAAACCACTGAGGGTCCCAATTCGTGTTTCGTTCTCAGTCGACCCATGATTCTCACCATTCTCTTCAATTCAGCGATTGGCTCGTAAACGTTCCATCCGTTTTCCTGAAACGTTTCCGAGTACTCAAAGGCGAAAAGCGGCAATTTGTGGGATAGCGGAAAGGAGTATTGTTGAAGCTTCTCGAATACTTCTCGCCTCGAGTGATTCTCCTGTTTATGGGCGAATCTGAGATTCCTCATGTCCTTACAAAATACTTCGATGCCGTACGAGTTCTCACGTCTACTCGATGCTCCGCCGACCTTTTCGATTCTACTGACGACGCCTAATGGTACTTCGACGATGTATGGGGTTTCGCGGTCGACGCTTCGAAAGTGGAGTTTGTAGTTTGTGACTGTGAGGACCCCTCTGGCGGGTCCTGAATACGGACACAGGTATGTGACATCGTGGGCGATGCCTTGCACTCGTTCGCCGTTTAAAAGAGGTAAGGCTGTGTCACCAGCTGATAAATTCTGCCCAAAATAGAACAATATTTTCATGTGCATAAGTCGGAATGAAGTCAATGTACGCGTAACGTGAGAAACATTAAACAATAAATATCTGCTATAAAAAAGTAAAAGTGAATGGAACAGAATACGAGAGTGCAGTAAACTAAAAATCCACGGTAAATGATAAAATCATAAACTAAATTGAAACTATGCACTATCATTTCCAATGGACTCACTTTTACTTGATTTTCTTTTTTTGCCTCCAAAGCAGAGACAATATTGTTATCTGTTGAGGTGGAGCTTGTTGAAAAGCTCTTTGAATGTGACGCCTTATCCCAACTTTCCTATAGTTAGAAAGCGTTTAAAGTGGATTTTAATTCTAGATCAAGTTTGTTATGTTTTACTGTTAAGAAATCTGATCTTGTTAGTAATGAAAGCTTGTAAAATACCGATTCTTGACCCATCTTCGAATTGAGGGAGCTGCTCTTGCTGTCTGAATTGAGAGAGTCTGAGCTAGCATTTTTAGAGTTGTTCTGCTCTATACCGAGAAGCTCAGCGCTACCTCTCTTCTCCATACTTGCACTTGTAGTTAATCCAGGCTAACCTACACCTGCCTAAATGACATCGCATTCGAGTCAGTTCGCTGCATCTACAATAGAAATCGTCTCCTGAGCCTGCGAATCACCGTTAACAGAGAAATTACAATTCTCGTCGTCCATTAACTATTTATATAACCTAACCTCAAAAATGTTCAAACAAACAAGGGTTATGAACCAAACTACCAAAAACATTGCGAATTCAAACGTTGCAAAGAGGAAAACCTTATGACCTTACCGAGTGTGCGGAATAGACGATGAAGAGTGAAACTGACTTAGGAATAATCTAAAACTCTTTAATCTGCCAAGCGCACTGTGCCACACCCTCAAATACCATAGCCGCCGATTTTTAATAGGAGAAATTTGTCGGGCAGCCAACTGCATTTGTACCCGACGGACTCCAGGATCACTAGTCTCATTCACAAACAATTGTGCAAAAAGTTTCCTATCGCACGGGTCTGTCAGAGCAGCGGGCGTTTGACAGAAGCAGCCATCTTGCTATTAAGTAAAGCTGCCACCAGATGACGCCTGTGCACTCTTAAATTAACGTGCACCCCACGTGCATTGGCCATACTTACTTCCGAAATTAATCTACTCACTTTTTGCCGTCACGATAAAACATTTCACGTAAGTTCACATTTAAGCTATTCGCATAATTACATTCTCACAGTGATTACTGACGAACAATCAGTGCCATTTGTATCATTCAGCTTAACGCGTTGACTGCCAAGCATATTTTACTATATTAGAACGGCGATGCTATAAAAGACTACAGTGTTCCATACGTGCATTGGCCATAATTTCTTCCGAAATTAATCTACTCAGTTTTTGCCATCGCAATAAAAATTTCACGTAAGTTCACATTTAAGCTATTCGCATAATTACATTCTGACAGTGATTACTGATGAATAATCAGTGCCATTCGTATCATTCAGCTTAACACGTTGACTGCCAAATTTTGCTATATTAGAACGGCGATGCTATAAAATACTACAGCGTTCGACTGTATTAAATAATGAGACCAAAGGATCGCATCGCTATTCTAGTAACAACTGCATTTATAAAATAATAATTGCTATCCATTGCGAATTTTTTGCTACGTCAGAACCGCGATGCAATGAAATACTGCAGAGTATGATTAAATCGTGCAAAATGAAGGTAACGCAGAGTTGATAGATGCCAAAGTATTGTAGCACCGTTCCAATATCAATTGCTTTTACAAGACTGCAAATAAGCTTCATTGCGAATTTTTTGCGTTTCTAGTAAAACCTTTTGCGGCGGTCACTGCGTATTTTGCTATGTTAGAACCGCGATGCGATTAAATACTGCAGAGTATGATTAACACATTGACCCGCCGTCGCATTGTACTATATTAGAACGGCGATGCTATAAAATACTACAGCGTTCGACTGATTTATGCAAAATGTAAATAATGTGCACGGAGACGATCGCATCACTATTCTAATAACAACTGCATTTATAAAATAATAATTGCTATCCATTGCGAATTTTTTGCTACGTTACAACCGCGATGCAATGAAATACTGCAGAGTATGATTAAATCGTGCAAAATGAAGGTAACGCAGAATTGTTAGAAGCCAAAGTATTGTAGCACCGTTCCAATATCAATTGCTTTTACAAGATTGCAAATAAGCTTCATTGCGAATTTTTTGCGTTTCTAGTAAAACCTTTTGCGGCAGTCACTGCGTATTTTGCTATGTTAGAACCGCGATGCGATTAAATACTGCAGAGTATGATTAACACGTTGACCCGCCGTGCGTATTTTGCTGTATTAGAACGGCGATGCTATAAAATACTACAGCGTTCGACTGATTTATGCAAAATGTAAATAATGTGCAGGTATTGGAGACCAAAGGATCGCATCGCTATTCTAATAACAACTGCATTTATAAAATAATAATTGCTATCCATTGCGAATTTTTTGCTACGTTACAACCGCGATGCAATGAAATACTTCAGAATGTAACGCAGAATTGATAGATGCCAAAGTATTGTAGCACCGTTCCAATATCAATTGCTTTTACAAGATTGCAAATAAGGCGAATTTTTTGCGTTTCTAGTAAAACCTTTTGCGGCGGTCACTGCGTATTTTGCTATGTTAGAACCGCGATGCGATTAAATATTGCAGAGTATGATTAACACGTTGACCCGCCGTGCGTATGTTGCTGTATTAGAACGGCGATGCTATAAAATACTACAGCGTTTGACTGAATTATGCAAAATGTAAATAATGTGCAGGCATTGGAGACCAAAGGATCGCATCGCTATTCTAATAACAACTGCATTTATAAAATAATAATTGCTACCCATTGCGAATATTTTGGATCTTCAGTAAAATCTCTTGCGTCGGTCACCGATGACCATCACGGCAGTTAAAATGTTAACACGTCGATTGCCGTGCGTATTTTGCCGTATTAGAACGGCGATGCTATGAAATACTATAGCGTTTAACTGAATTAATCAAAATATAAATAATGTGAAGGTATTGGAGACCAAAGGATCGCATCACTATTCTAACAATAACTGCGTTCGACTGATTTATGCAAAATGTAAATAATGTACAGGTATTAGAAACCAAAGGATCGCATCGCTATTCTAATAACAACTGCATTTATAAAATAATAATTGCAACCCATTGCGAATATTTTGGATCTTCAGTAAAATCTCTTGCGTCGGTCACCGATGACCATCATGGCAAAGTGTTAACGGTTACAGCTGATCACGTTCAAAATGAACGCTACTCAAACTCATCAATTCGGTAAGTCGCCACAGAACTTTCAAATTGATCCCAAAACTTCTTGTCTGGCTTCTGAAAAAGTAATGTAACGATAATCGGCGATGCTTCCTTCGCCGTGTGTACGTATGCGAGGGATGTCGCAATAAATGCGATTAAATTTCGTATCGTAAGGGTTCCGGGCTAACCAAATCTCATTAGCGAAGTGTCAAATCGGATTACGTCCACAGGATTGCTTGCTTGCTGTTCTTGCGCGTTGGGGGGCATGTCTCGTAACGTTAAATAAGACCTCATGATCGCCCGGTATTATCCCGGGTTTTTCTGTTTCGTTGATAAACTCGTCCGCTCGATTAACAAGCAACTTTCATTTGCTCTTCCTTCGTCGACACGTTGAAAGACAGGGTTGTCCTCCAGCAGAAACGTTAGATGCGGAGAGGTTGGGTTCCAAATAATACGAGTCTGCGAGAGCTTTCTATTGTTTGGGGCAAAAATTACGAATTTATTTGTAAAAAAAAAGTGGGTTGTTCAACGGAACAAAACGTATATAGTCACAGTTCGACAGTGATGCGGCGAGAAAAATTTGATTAAGTGTAAGTTCGACAGTATTATATAGAGCGTATAGTAACATGAAATATAAAACTCTCATTCATCAACTATATATATCGTTAACTTTGAACATGGTCTCTCTCAACATATAAATATACATTATCGTTCGGTTTACGGTTGGTAGCTTTCCGTACAAATGTGTACGTACAGTGAATCCTAAACGTGGGCGCAGAGTTATGAAACCCCTAATTCCCGATTATCCCATCTCGCTTTCTTCCTCTTTATCCCGTTTCTGTTCGCTCGATTTATATAATTTTATACACACTCACGCACGCATTGATAACGCGCAGTTATATAGACGCACGTACATCGATATCTCTCAGGTATCTCGGCTAACACAATTATACAAAATCATCCGGCGTTGATTACACCCGGAGGATTACAATCATCTTCGAAGTGTACACATTTATTGTTTTCTTTTTTTAGGTTTATCGCTGATACGACGACACTAGGGTACTTAGAAAAAGAGGATAAAGAACGGACGAAAAAACGTCGTACGCACATCGAAAAATTTCATTACGCTTTTTTTTTAATCCATTGTTACACACGATCACGATGAACAGAGTATTGTTTCGCTCAGGGTGCACGACTCGGTAACCATCCCAATTAATTCTGTCTTACTTTTTTTTTCTGCCCGCTCCATTCCACCCTTTGCGCGACATTGAGATATCGCTTAAATAGCATTTTGGCACTTGTAGCACAGATTTTTTTACATTGAAAGTCCCGATCGTTTCACGTCCTAAAGACACGTGAATATTGAACGTTTGAAGGGAAATACTTGTAAGCCAATTACGCATACTCGAGCATGTCTGGAAAAGTGTAAACACGTACGCCACGTAAGTTACCGATAATCGATATTTCACATGAAAACATCGCTAATTCCGTTTATACATTTAGTTCGTCGTTGGGTTATTGGGTCCCGGTGAAGAAAATTAAGAGAAACTGTTTGGTCAGTCCGAAGCGTTTCGCTAAAAATGAATCGATACTGTTTGAAAATGAGCGAGTCCCAATAAAAAGTTGCATGTGTACTTGGAGTCCGAGCGCTTATGGTATTCTAAACTAATATCCGTTGAACGAAAAGCCAGAATACCCGCTGAAAAACGATATCGCCTGCGTTGAAGACGCGGGTGTTTTCTCGGTTCGATTACACTTTAGACGATACAGAGAAATCGACGCGACTTTACTATCGACTCGATCGGAAATCGATCGGACTTCAATCCCCACGAACGATGCGTAACATATATATATCAATATATACATATATACTATTATCTTTCCGACAGGTAAGTTTTCCTTCGTAAACTTCTATGGTCATTCTTCCCGTAGGTGACGCACAGGAGCTCTTCGTCGATCATCGTTCTCCGCTTCCTAATCATGATAAATTCGTAAGTGAAAGAAAATTAGCTGTAGAGACCGTTGACACGATGTACGTGCTGGACGGCCTCCTGAATTATTGTTAACGAACTCATTAGGCCCTTCTCTCCTGAATCTTCGCTACGTCGTCAGTACCCAGAATAAAACGTTGTAATTGTTGCAGCAAGAACGTTCACCCGCCATCTGCTACCAGATAGAAGATCAGTATTTAAGAATAAATGGTCCTTAAGGGCATGAATTCTAATCCAGGAACCAAGGAACGACGTCATAGTTAGTTCTCTCAGCCTCTCTCCTCTCTCCAGTCTTCCTTCCTTCAGGAGACTCCTTCTCTCTGCTTCCCCATCATTCTCGTGGATTCGAAAACGACTACTACTCAACGCGAAGCTCTCATCAGTCTTATCTCGTGGTCCTCGCCCATCCTGGTCACGTCATTTGCGCCGCGTTAAATCCCCTCTTCCTCGGGCCAGGAAAGTGTTGCGGACTCGCCGAGGCGATTTGGAACGACTGAACGTAGGGGTTGCTTCGTATCATGTTGTTGCCCGGCGAACACTGGGCCGAGTACTGATTGGGCATGCTGATGATTCCCGTTTGTTGTAAGTACTGTTCCCGGTAAAGAGCCTGCTGCGTTACGTATTCGCCGTTTACGGGTGTCTGGCCACCGTAATGAACGACCTTCGTCATCTTAGCGGAGTTAAAGTCCTTGTACCCGTCCTGGAGGCGCACGCCTGTCGGCGAGGAGCCGGGCGGCGTCGAGTTTTTTAAACTCTGCGTAGGACTCTGGGTGATGGACTCCAGAACGTGACGAGGCATGCTCGGAGACGGACAGTGATGGGTATCCTGGAGTCCGTCGACCCTGTTGGCGTTCCGTACGAAGATCGGTGCCGTCTCGGGTCGGCCACCGACGATGTTCCTCATGCCCTCGCGATCCTTCGCGATCAGACTCTGGCGCGACGCGTTCACGGGAGAAGCGATGCGATTCTTCTGAACAGACGGCGAGCTGATGTTGGCATTCGTGTTGTTCAGGTCGGAGACGTTCGACCAGCTCACGCTTGCGAGTTCCCAACGGCGGAGAAGGCTCGACACGCGCTCGGCACGATTTGTCGTATCGAGAGTTTCGTCGTAGTCCGGACCCTGCAATGTTACGTTAATGTATACTCTTTTACCTATTCCGGATATGACACGGTCATTGGGTCTATGTCCCCATTTGCGTGACTGTGTCAAGGAGTAATTTGGCTCTTTTAATTCGTAGGAGGATAGAACTGGAGTGTTTAACTAGGCAGCCGACATCACGCGAGCTAGACTTCTATATAACTGCGGCGATGTGTGCGACGAGAGTCTGTTCTCTCTATTTGCCCGCGATCGTGTGTTTGGTTTCATGCGAGCACGATCGAGAAAAGGGGGATTGTTTCGAGGGTGAAGCATTCATTGCAGTTCACAAACAACGCACTACCTACAGCCAGCTGCAGGGGCGAGCGAACTTTTCACGACACGCTCCACTTTTCTCTCATGCAATTAGTACCCTCCTCTCCCTTGTGCATCCCTAATCTGGAGCACCGAACAAAGTGCGACTCTATGCCGGATGTTCGAGAGAAATAGGTGGCTCGAAGAGGATGTCACACTTCGCGTATAATAGTGCGTAAAGAATGCATAACGTAGAGCGGGAACAAAAAGTGTCCGAAGATAATGTCACGTTGAAGAATGCTAGTCACCGATATTACGCAATATTCGGAATGGAAAGAAATAACCGGGCAAAGAGAATGGAGAAGTGAATTTTCAAGAATTTAGGTACGGTTAAGGGATGAAACTGTTGCATTACGCTATCCGGTACAATTTTATCGGAGTGCTACCTCACCGTTCAGAATTTAATTCAATCTCTATGACGCAGAACTCTTTGTACACGCAGTCGCCTGAAATTCTCTTTGAGTGCCTTTGACGTAAATGCAAAATAGTCTCAAAGGGTTCGCTGATGGCAAATGAACAGGTACAAATGTACTGCCGAAGTAACGAACTTCCGTGAAACGAAGAGCTATTCTCTTATTCAACGATACTCACATTCTCAATCTTCTCGTCGAGCATCTTGAAAAAGTCCAGCTGACTGGTCGATATCTCTCTGGAAGCAAAAAAGCGAAACGACCGTTTACGTTTCCGTAATTTCTATAAGAACAAGGATATGATTGACGCGCCATCACGCAATAATAGATTCGATCGCTGATAACCGTCGAATCATCGTGGCACCGTGCTACCTCTCGAAGGCCAATTAAAAATGAGTCTGTTTACACGGGCCGATCTATCATTAGACGCGACGCGGTAAACACCCGCTGTTTCGTATTCAACTTTCGCGTCCGACTCTGTTTCTTAATTCACAACCGCGTGCTTGCGTAAGAGTGCACGTCTGGTGCACCGGCAGTTGGTCTATGCAGCGAAATGAGGGGCAGACATGAAAACGTGATGCAACGTGACGATAATATATTTATATACGTACGCCTGCTGTAATAAAGGCCCGCCTCCAGGTACGGTCGGCTTCTTCTTGGCCTGACCCTTCACCTCGACGGAACCGTTTTGGTCTTCGTTTCTGTTCACCTCGACGCCATTGTTGTTCGTCGTTTTGTTGCCCTTGGTGTTGTTACCGTTACCATTTTTCTGTTCTATCGACGCGCTACCTGAAATCCGGAAAGAAAACTGAGAATGTCAAACGTGCTGGTACGTATGTGGAATAAAAGAGTTTGCGCGTGTATATATATATATATATATGAGTGATCCGTATCTATAGAAGGAAGAAACGACGATGAGGGCGATTATCTATCGAGATGGATCTTCCTGCATTCTGATTCAGAACGTCCTTCGTGCATGGCAAGGAGTAAACGAGCTGTTATATCTCAAATTATCTGATACGCCGACTTTCCGGGTGCGAGGCGCCGTCGTCGACTTCGCAAATGAGTGCATTGTGGCCCCGAAGAACGCTTCGAACGCATCAACCGTTATCAGAAATGATTTATCTCGATTTCACGTAATATCACTCTTCGTCAGCTTCGGTGTTTTCGCGTCACTCGCTAATTGTCAACAGGAGTTACAAATTGGTTAATGGAACCACTTATAACGTAACTTCGCCTATACGTTATCGTGCTCGCAACGGGACGCCAATCGAAGGATAAGCATGAAACCGTACGAAACAATCACCTGACATAATACAGCAAAGAAAATCATTCTTTCGTTAAATCTGACTCATACGTTTCCAATTAGATAGCATCTATTTTTATCAAGGAATTTGCATGATGCCTCGTGCATGTGTTTCCTCTCATCGATATTTTTACGCTCTTAACTGCGATTGCGATGAATCGCTGCACACATTTAATAAACACGTACGCGCATAGAGAAGGAAGCAAGAATCGGACTCGCGCAAGTGAAACGAGTGCAAGGTTCAAGAATGCGCTTGTAAACAATACCCGACTTATATCTTATCGCCATGCGGGACATTTTTAAGGGCTGGCACACGATTCCCGTCACGAGGCCAAATAGGATCGCCGATGAAAATAGATACCGGTCGTTGATCGTCGCCCGACGCTCAGGGGAAAGGCTGTTCGACGACGACTCTTCGTCAGCAGTCACACAGGAATATGCTTTCACGCGACAAAAATGAGACACGTGAAAGTGCGTGCGACAAAAATAGCACGGGGCTAACATTCAGGATCCTATCTGACTGATCTAATTTCAAGTTCACTCCGAAACGTGTCCAACAGGCTCCCCTCGTAAAGTTACTCCATATTTCCTATTTCCTACAATACGGAAATCGAATAGCATTTCTTGCACGTGTGGAGACCCTGTCTGGCACCCCGGGCGACGAGAAATTGTAGAGGACAGGAACATGCGAAATGAAATATCCTGGTACTTGCTCACTCATACAGAATATCGATATATTCTAAATAAGTTTAGGGTTAACACGTTAACTGCCAAGGATATTTTGCTATGTTAGAACAGCGATGCGATGAAATACTGCGGAGTATGATTAAAACGTGCACAATGAAGGCAACGCAAAGTTGTTAGAAACCAAAGTATTGAAGCAACCGTTCCAATATCAATTGCTGTTACAAGATTGCAAAGAGGCTTTATTGTGAAATTTTTGCATTTCTAGTAAAATCTTTCGCGGCGGTCACCGCGTATTTTGCTATTAGGTGTACAACTTTGTTTCCGCCGTTTTGCAATAGATGGCTGTATGAGTCGAAATAAATAGATCGTAGATGTATACAATAATTAAATTTGTAAAATAAAGCCATCGAAATATTAGTCGATTTGTGTCTGCATCATAAAGTCATTCTCGATTAAACATGTCAGACGAGCAAATTCTCGCATTTGCGGGAATATCAATTTTCTGCATTTACAAGAAATCCAAAGAGGCTCATCATTGCTCTCAAATTTTTGCATATCTAGTGAAAATCTTTTTTCAACGATCACCGAACGTATTTTGACGTCGATGTTAAGAGAGAAGGTTTTCGAAGATGCAGATGCAACGAAAGACTCGTGTCATACGTCAAATTGTGCAAAATTAAGGTAACGCAACAAGTTGTTAAAACGTCAAAATATTCAGAAACAAGTACCGTTCCGAGATATCAACGGCGTTTGTTTGCTGTTGCTACAAGATTGCTGTATCGCAACTGGGGACGAAAAATGGCTTTATTGCGCAGAAAATCATTTTGCATTCCACGTCGACGTAAAATCTATTCACGGTTCCAAGGTCACCGCGTATTTGGTGCCATATATTAGAAAAACCGACGAAACAATCACAGGTATGTTATCGAATTAATGCAGAATATAAAAGACAAACTAATTAAATCGAGCAAAATAAAGGACAATGCGACCCCATGTTGCGAAAGTGGTCAGTTGTTAGAAACCAAATGGGATTGAAGACGTTGCTCCCTCCTATCACTATCAATGGCATTTACAAGATTGGTCTTAAAGAAGTAAAAAATTGGATCGATTCGTGGATCGCTTCAAAAGATGACCAGTTTTTTCAACGCATTCTACGCTAAAGATCTGAAAGTAGTGGCGGTGGACACCGTATAACCAGTTTTTTATTTTTCGGAAAAAAACTATAATATATTAGAACCGCGATGGATGAAATACTGCAGAATATACCTAATTAAATCGTGCAAAATAAAGGCAACGCAGAGTTGTTAGAAGCCAAAATATTGAAGCACCGTTCCAATATCAATTGCTGTTACAAGATTGCAAAGAGGCTTTATTGCGAAATTTTTGCATTTCTAGTAAAATCTTTTACGGCGGTCACCGCGTATTTTGCTATATTAGAACCGCGATGGTATGAAATACTGCAGAATATACCTAATTAAATCGTGCAAAATAAAGGCAACGCAGAGTTGTTAAAAGCCAAAATATTGAAGCACCGTTCCAATATCAATTGCATTTACAAGATTGCAAAGAGGCTTTATTGCGAAATTTTTGCATTTCTAGTAAAATCTTTTGCGGCGGTCACCGCGTGTTTTGCTATGTTAAAACTGCGATGCAACGAAATACTACAGAGTATAGTCAAATTGTGCAAAATTAAGGTAACGCAGAGTTGTTAAAAGCCAAAATATTGAAGTACCGTTCCAATATCAATTGCATTTACAAGATTGCAAACAGGTTTCATTGCGAATGTTTTGCATTTCTAGTAAAATCTTTTGCGGCGGTCACCGCGTATTTTGCTATGTTAGAACCGCGATGCGATGAAATACTGCAGAGTATGATTAAAATCGTGCAAAATGAAGGTAACGCAAAGTTATTAGAAGCCAAAATATTGAAGCACCGTTCCAATATCAATTGCTGTTACAAGATTGCAAAAAGGCTTTATTGCGAAATTTTTGCATTTCTAGTAAAATATTTTGCGGCGGTCACCGCGTATTTTGCTATATTAGAACCGCGATGGTATGAAATACTGCAGAATATACCTAATTAAATCGTGCAAAATAAAGGCAACGCAGAGTTGTTAGAAGCCAAAATATTGAAGCACCGCTCCAATATCAATTGCATTTACAAGATTGCAAAGGGGCTTCATTGCGAAATTTTTGCATTTCTAGTAAAATCTTTTGCGCCGATCACCGCGTATTTTGCTATGTTAAAACTGCGATGCAACGAAATACTACAGAGTACAGTCAAATTGTGCAAAATTAAGGTAACGCAGAGTTGTTAAAAGCCAAAATATTGAAGTACCGTTCCAATATCAATTGCATTTACAAGATTGCAAACTGGCTTCATTGCGAAATTTTTGCATTTCTAGTAAAATCTTTTGCGGCGGTCACCGCGTATTTTGCTATATTAGAACCGCGATGCGATGAAATACTGCAGAGTATGATTAAAACGTGCAAAATGAAGGCAACGCAAAGTTGTTAGAACCCAAAGTATTGAAACATAATTTCAATATCAATTTCTTTTACAAGATTGCAAATAGGGTTTGGTGGCGAATTTTTTTGCATTTATAATAAAACCTTTTGCGCCGGTCACCGGTGACCACCGTGGCAGTCAAAGTGTTAAATTCTCAGCTATGCGACGTCGTGTCTGTAGAGCACCTCTGTCATAACGTTTATATTTTACGGATTTCCGCAGCTTACACGAGGAACTTCGCGGGACATCGATGTCGAACAAGTGGCGCACGTGGACAAAGGAGATCAGACGACTTTTGGTAATAGCATTAGTCGCGCTAATGGGATCCGACGTCGGCGGCGGATATCGAAAGGTTCATGTTAGACCACGCGAGTGCGTAATTGCATTCGTGGGAGGGCTATTTTCGCGGTAAACGTAGATCACGTGCAAGTATGGACATGGTGGCGCCTATCAGTATGTCAAACGTTGATCATCTCAATTCAACGTAGACCTTATAAAGGTGTACGGTTATAGTGCACCACTCTTCCTAATCGTCGATCATCGTTCTCCGCTTCCTAATCATGATAAATTCGTAAGTGAAAGAAAATTAGCTGTAGAGACCGTTGACACGATGTACGTGCTGGACGGCCTCCTGAATTATTGTTAACGAACTCATTAGGCCCTTCTCTCCTGAATCTTGGCTACGTCGTCAGTACCCAGAATAAAACGTTGTAATTGTTGCAGCAAGAACGTTCACCCATCTGCTACCAGATAGAAGATCAGTGTTTAAGAATAAATGGTCCTTAAGGGCATGAATTCTAATCCAGGAACCAAGGAACGACGTCATAGTTAGTTCTCTCAGCCTCTCTCCTCTCTCCAGTCTTCCTTCCTTCAGGAGACTCCTTCTCTCTGCTTCCCCATCATTCTCGTGGATTCGAAAACGACTACTACTCAACGCGAAGCTCTCATCAGTCTTATCTCGTGGTCCTCGCCCATCCTGGTCACGTCAGTGATGTCAAACGTTGATCATCTCAATTCAACGTAGACCTTACGAAGGTGTACGGTTATAGTGCACCACACGTCTCCTCACCCACAATATAATGCGCACTTAAAACCTACGTCCTCTTCGATGTTTCGTGTAAAATTGCAACAAGCGTGTGCAGCAGACGTCCATGCGTTTATGGAAACGCGTGTGGGTGGAATATGCTTGTGTCACAAGTTTATTTGCGTTTCATTGTAATCTGAGTTCATTCTCCTTTCAGTTCTCGCCTCGCGTGCCAATGAATGGACCACGTGCGTGTTGTGGCGACGACAAACCAGCGAAACGGTGCATGGCACGCGTGCATACGAGCCCGAATTCGTACGTGCGTGTAAAGTAGCGTGACTTCCCGCAGGACAAACATCCGCACTACAGAAGTTAACGCGACCTTTGCGTCTTTTCAGGTCAATTAAACCCGACTGCGATGCGCAGCAGAAATATCTCAGTCGCGTGTTTGCTTCTAAATACCGAACATGACGCAACCGTGCAACGTTCGATTTTCCCTATTTTTGGTGCGGCGGACCGGTTTATATAGCCCGACTTTTAACTCTTTTCGGACGCATGTCTGCTCTCAGACACCATAGCCTTGTTACCGTTCCGGTCGTATGTCTGCTCTCAGACACCAAAACATAAAACCGTACTAATCATATACTGTATTCATCCATGTATCAATTTACAATTTATCTGCACCAATATAAATATCTAATGGATCTATTCACGAACTCATGCGACATATTCAAGAATTCTTTTCATTTGGAGATAACGAAATCCAGTGCGAACAAAAGCTGTTATTTCTCGCTCGAGGTAAGCTGGAAAACTGCACATAATGCGCCATTGCGAAGACGTAAGAAGTAAAGATTGTGCTGTATGTTCAAATAGAAAAATTAAGGGCGGAAGACGTCAAACAAATTATTTTTGCAGTACTTGCAGTCGAAAACCAGGACTGCACATTGGAGACTGTTTTAAAAAATTCCACACATTGCAGAACTATAAAATATAATTTTTAAAAGAAAAAAAACGTTAAAACATATTATTCTATAAACATATAAATAAAGTTATCATAAGAATTAACCCTTAGCGCTCCGTAGGCTCCGCTGCGGAGCCGAATGTTTTTAACATGATTGCGCTTAAAATGCTGCCGTATCGTCGGCGTTGGCAATTGATAACTGTAGTTAAAACGTGATCAGTCTCTACACTGTTACGATTAAACCATTTTTTTACCTCTTTTATAGCATGTGTAATTCTTCTCACTTAAAATAAAACTCCGTTTCACTCGTTCCGCTGCGAAAATGTGCTGGAGCGCTAAGGGTTAATAAATCTTATTTATTCTTCATAATCCTGCATGTTATGTATCACTGCGCTTTCAGCGGAAATTAATTCCGACCAGTACGATACCCATGTCGAAATTAAATACGTCCGAAAAGTTAACTTTGTGTCCACGCGCGCTCTGTTGACAGTGAGACACTGGGGTTCGTAAAGATGAAAGATAGAGAATTCTTAAACTCTGCGAAACGGGCCAGTAAGTTCCACTCCAGCTCGTGCGACGTCGTGTATAACGCAACACGTACGCCACGTAGAACGCATAGTGATGCAAAGGAGCCCTGTCCGCGTTGAATGCTTCACTCGTTTTCATACAAATCCGCCGCTCTATTACTCATCTCGTATTCCGCACGAGATTTTTTTCATCGCAATACCTCGCATAGAACTAGCCGGACAACCAGTGTGCTATTCAATCTCTTTACGGTCGTGCGACGATCGCAGACCCTCCCGTGCGGTTTCGCGATAAGGAAAGCACCGGCGGTACAGAAGACGCCGAGGGAAAATAAATTCATGCAAACGATAATGAGCACCGTATCGCCGAGACGCGCTTTCGTTTTCTGCCAATCGATTTCGTCCGCGAGCGGGATTATTTACGAGCCGCAAGTCATAACCACCGGAAATGCTCCGTCAAATGGGGCAAATGGAATTCCAATATGAATTCCTACGGGGGAACCAGCCGCGTCATTGATTATTTTCGCGCTCGTGTGCGCGTACCGATATATCTCTGCAAGGCGTGAAGCGCGTTATTAACGAGATATCCTCTCGCCCTAGCTCCGGTCGGGTATTATATCGAAACTTACGACGCTGTGATACGCGTTTTATTGACGCACGGTTTGGCAAGCCGTACACCATCAAGCCGACAACGTGCGGCACACGAATTTCAGTTCGGTGGCACAGAAATAATATGAGAAACTCGGCGAAGACGGAGGAGAGAAGGCGAGAGCGGAAAATTTACACTGGCGGAGCGATATTTACTGGTACCTATCTCGCAAGTGCAGAGTCGCGACAACAAAGAAGCCGAGGCAGAAGAAGTACCAGGTTGTTCAATAAGTTTTATTTTGTTTTGTTGAGGGCGTTGCTACTAGTCCAAATTTGTTTTTGTTTTGTTGGTTCACTCTTCTTATCAACTTATGTGAAGGTTCATTTCAATCAGTCAATTCATTCTTTGTTTACAAGCCATTTAGTGTCGCCGTGTCACAGTATTTTCGACAATGGAAAAAATTGAATATCGTGCAGTGATAAAATTCTTATTTTTCGAAGGTGTAGCACCAAAAGAAATTCACGAACGAATGTTATGAGTGTATAATGAACGTTCACCTTCAATTAGAACAGTAGAAAGATGGGTTGCTGAATTTAAACGTGGTCGTACAAGCCTTGAAGACGATCCACGTGAAGGACGTCCAAATGGCTAAAATCCATGAATTAAACTTCGAATTGTTGGAGCATCCGCCGTATTCACCAGATTTGGCCCCCAGCGACTTCCATTTGTTTCCAGAACTTAAAAAATTTATGCGTGGCAAGCGTTTTTCGTCAAATGAAGAGGTCATAACGGCTGTTGAAGCGTATTTTGCAGACCTTCCGGAATCTCACTTCGGGGATGGGATCCACAGATTGGAGGATCGTTGGAGCAAGTGCATTAATGTTCAGGGAGATTATACTGAATAATAAAGTGTATTTTGAACCATAACATTGTGTTTTTCTTATCGAACAACAAAACTTATTGAACACACTGGTATATAGATCAAAATATATGTGGACATCGATATCGGCGGGTCTGGTAGTCAACTTATTTATTAGGAAGTCATACCGGTTAGTGTCGAAACTGAGAAGAGAGTCTAGCGAAAACGCAGTTCTCCGAAATCCGACTGCAGTTTCATTAGACGCAGAACGTGTACAACCGACAAAAGAGATGCTAACGAACGAAATACTACGCGTTGACGCGAAACCATGACGGCTGAGAGGATTAAATGATGTTGACAGGTTGCCAGATGCTAATCACGTTAGCAGCGAGTAGACCGAAAACAGGCGACGTGTAAACCCTGTCAACATCGCTCGGAACGTATTTGTTTTACAATGCACATAGTCTCGCGACGCGCAACAATTATTGTAATCCGAGCGTATGAGATAAAAATGCGAACGGTGCGTGGTGGCGACGTTCTGCTGATATCTGTCTTTATAACGTGCTCCGCAGCGCTCTTTATGCACGTCGCTGCTCGCGGAAAAATTACCGTAATCCGGGCGTTCAGATAAAAGTGCGCTCATACGCGGCGCGGTACTTATCTGCGGGACTCGGAAAAAGAGAACCGTGAGTCTTACGGAACTTCGATGCAAATCGCCCTCTAGCTACCTTTGCGTAAGGAAACACGGAGACGCGCAAATCTCTCTAATTTCGTCACACTCAACAGGTAAATATTTCCTCGTCTCCTCCCGGTACTGTCGCACTCCGCGAAGGTTAAACGCAGGTGCATCCGTACTCGACCGCAAACGAGAAACGTCGCCCGTCGGAGCAACTGGTCTATAAACGAGAGCCTTATGCGGGTGAAAAAAAATGGAAACGGACGTTGTGGTAAATTTTGAACTTTATTCATCTGGGTTCAAAGTCCACGAGTCGCAATGTCCTGGCAGCGTGCCCGAGGTGCTCCCGCGATTCTCGACCGCTGCCCGCTAAATTCCGAAGTTCTGTAAAACATGGATGCCGAGTGGGGAATACGTGCCAAAGAACTCTCCGGCGTTCGACGGTAATTATATCAACCCGTCTATATCGGATCCGATGCTCCCGCTGGTTATTAAATATAACGCGGCTATTCGTGCTAACGAGCGTTTTATGCAAGCAGCTGAGTCGAAACCCCGAGAACGGCCGGCCGGAACGTGGAAGTGGAAGTTATGGTTCACGGCAGGTCATTTTCGGAAGGTTCCTCGTAAAACGACGATTACTTAGAGACGTGAGAAACGGGCGTTATCGGGTCATAGATCCCGAGTAAGTAACGTCATCGTCTTCCGTGACATAAGCTAGCAGGCACGCTGGTTGTACACGATAAATATGTCGAGGACAGGAAGGGAGAACGCAAACTCAAACGATATTGCCAGAGCCGTCGACAGGAAGAGAAATGGTCGTGGGTAGGGAAAGGGCCAGGAGAATTATAAGAGCCTCTTCATTTTCGCTCGGCGAGCGCATGAAACAGAGTTATTTGTGTTGTCCCACGTGTCCGAGAATCCAGACAACCCCCGAGTGTTTGAAATAACTCCTGGAAGGCGTAATCGCAATCGGGGTTGGGTTCGACGAAAACTTCACACTAGCAGTCCGATAATATTGGTTATCGGTAATTGTCGCGTGGTCGTCATAATCACTAAACCATTCCAAGCACCCGGAGTATCACTCCATTGCATATAAACCTGCAGCTGTTTGGAATCCACGTTTGTACGCGCGTCACGTGAAAACGCGTGTAGCCTGACACACGATTGTCGGAGCATTTATAGTCTAAAACGCTTGCATAAAGGCCGGCTTGATGAGCGATCTCAACTGAGCCACACGTCGAACCACTTTAACCCTTTGCGGTCGGTGTCCCCGTAGCGGGGACATATTTCAATCGCCGTAGAAGTCGGTGTCCCCGTAGCTGGGACATTTTTCAATCGCCGTAGAAGTCGGTGTCCCTGTAGCGGCAAACTCCGAAAATACAATTATTTTTTGGGGCTTGGAGATGGGCGTCATAAACTCATTCATACTGTATAAACTAAGAAAACAACAGAGAAAACAACGAAAAGCCACTAACACACTTAAAGTTTGTGACACGTTTAGTCGATCAGTTAGTAGGAAATTTCCGCCACCAAACACTATCTACACCCCAACCTTTAGCGTCATTCGTGGACGTTAAATTATATAATCAATTCCATATAATTCGTTCAAAAAGACGATAAACACACACGTATTGTGATACTTGTACACGAAAGCCAGGACTTCACATCGGTGATTGTTTCGTGAAATATCATACTCTAGAACATTACAGAGATTAATAATTTGTATTCTTACGTATTAAAAGTAGTAATAAACACAACAAATCAGTTTCAACAAATTCTGTGGGTTTGAATATCCATATATTGACTTTAAATTTTGTACGGAAAAGTAACTGCGAAATGCTAGATTTCATCCGACCTACTGGTACTCTTAAGAGCAAAATCTGCCGACCGCAAAGGGTTAAAACGTCGAACTGGAAGCATCCGCACTGCAAATTGTATGCGTGCACAACTAGTTAATCGCATGCACACCGCCGCAGCTACGCACGACACGAGGTCTGACGTAAATTTGCACGCTTCCCTTGCCAAATATAGAACGGAATCGGCGAAAGAACAGAACAGCGGCGGTCCGGAGGGAGATTACGCGCCCGGCGATCTGACTTTGTCGTAATTACGTTAAATTAAAGAGTGCCAGCCACTCTTATCTATTCTCGAGCGCATTTGCGCACGGCCTCGACACATTTCTTTTCTCCTGCGCGCCCTCGTATTTGCGCGAGGCGGATATCACCGTAAAAGCCCCTCCCGACGACGTAGTTTGGCTACAGAACGCGTTTGTCAAATAAAAGTATTGGGTTGGAGGGAAAGTTCTGTCGTATTTTTAATAGGCAGGTAAATAAAAAAAAATTTGGCTAGTGAGTCATTCGGATTTTTTATTTGTTTTTTTTCTCTTATAGGTGCTGTATAATATAAAAGGAGTCCTTTTTTACCGTTCATCATTTACTTGTGATATTTAAAGTGAAAAACATGTCAGTAAATAAAGTGCATTTACGACACTGCATTTTGTATGAATTCCAAAAAGGAAGCAACGCATCGGTTGCATGTAAAAATTTATGTGCGGTATTTAGAAAAGATATTGTAAATGTTCGTACTTGTCAAAGATGGTTTAGCAAATTTCGTTCCGGGGATCTGAGCCTCCAAGAAAGTGATCGATCTGGACGACCATCCAAGATCGATAATGATGTTTTACGATCCATGTTGGAAAATAATCCACATTTAACTAGTCGAGAAATTCCAGAAGAGTTTGGCATTCATCATACAACACATTAAATGTATTATGATTAATATTAACACGTTCACTGCCGTGCGTATTTTGCTGCATTAGAACGGCGATGCTATGAAATACTACAGCGTTTGACTGAATTATGCAAAATGTAAATAATGTGCATGTATTGGAGACCAAAGAATCGCATTACTATTCTAACAATAACTGCATTTATAAAATAATTATTACTACCCATTGCGAATATTTTGGATCTTCAGTAAAATCTCTTGCGCCGGTCACCGGTGACCCCCACGGCAACCAACGTGTTAAACACATATTTTTATAAATTAATTCAAATATTTTCTTTAAAATACGACAGAACTTTCCCTCCAACCCAATACTAATCATGAGTTACTCTTGTTACGGTGCACCTTGGTTTCCTCGCATTTTTCGTTCTCTTCGTGCCGAGAGTTAAACGTACGTGTGAAGGCTGGGCATGACGACACGCCTCGTAATTTTCAGTGATAAAAGAGAACACGCGCGTGCCGTTCGAAGGGAAGTGTTCACTTGACGAATCTGTGGCAACGCGCATTATTTACTTATATGAGCATACCGCAAACTGCGTCGTACGCGTTTGTGCATGGTATGCGGTGTAAAATTTGTTGGTGATATGAACATTGGTACGATTAGATTATACGGGGCATGGTAGTTTTAATTATGGCAGGTAGAATGGACAAATGTACTTAGACTTGTAGTTTGTGTAACTGTAAATTCAAATTGTAGATTTCGATATTCAACCTTTAGTATTTTGTAATGTAAGAAAACTGCCGTCCTTTTGGTGCGAGTTATGGTGTTTTATTAATCGTGAAGGAAAACTATTTTACTATATGTTCTGGAAACGTAATTTCGTTCTTCAGGAGTTTATGTATATACATATGATTACATATTGATACGTTGATATATTTAATTCGATTGTACAATAGGATGGAAACAAGACCTTTATATGCAACCTTCATATTACATTAAAAAAATAGTTTAGTTTGAATTCCATCATTGTACAACACCTATACTTTATAGTACATATATTTGACGTATACACATAGACTGCTGAACAAGGAACTTACGTTTCCGAAACATGTCGCGTAACCAGGTTCGCGTTCAGGAAGAATAAAAGACCTTAACATCTCAAACCATGAAGAGGACAATTTCTCGACATCATATAAATGTAAATGTACAATATCCTGCAATTTATTCCAAAGCCCTTGCCTTTACGGAAAGATGCCACCAAAAACGCATTATTTAATATCGTTATCGAACAACCGATCGCCAAACGCTATCCAACCAAATTTCCGCTTCGGTATTTTCCGCCATCGGTTTTCTCCCCCACGTCGGTGCGAGAATGCGACGGCAATGGTACAAAACGAAATCGTCTGGCCGGCCGAATGAAATATTCAACGTGCGGTCTGCCACGTCTCGACTACGATGACATAGGCAAAAGAAGGATCGTGCGGCAAAAGAGGAGGAGACAGCACATGTCACGTTCCCTGAAACAATAATGACCCCGCTCGCTTGAACAGCTTATTTCGTCTCGCCGTTATGACCTTGTTTAGAGAAAACTGCCGCGCATCACGAACGCCGGGAAAGAAGCCGGCGAACTTAAACTGCATGCACCCCTCCGTACGTATCGCTTCCAACAGTAACGAGCGCGAAATTACAAGAGCACCAAAACGATCCCGACGTCCCGGTAATTCGCTGCCCATTAGCCGCTCTTGCCGTGAAATCGCATTCATGCTGATTCTAGTGATTCCGCAAGCGGTAGTTTCCTATGATTCGCATATGCCTCCTTAACGCGCTCGCCGTCTTTTGCTCTTAGATCGACACTCCGCTCACGAGTCACAATCCGTTCGTTTATCGCAGTTCTTATGACAAAAAAAAATTTCTAAAAATGTCCATGCGCGTGATACTTGTAAAAAGGGGCGAAAGTACTCGGTGAACTCGAGTATGAAAGTGTCGAGAGCGCAGGCATTTTCCAAGAGGCTGGCTGCATCTTCAGTTTTGCGAAGAAGCGGTGAAAGTATAAATTGGTTTGCCCCTCGAGGACAGCGGGCTGCGGAGGCTTCTTTGAAATTAGTCCTTAAACGGTGCGCGGGAGTGGCTCGAGTTTTTTTTCGCGAGGCCTTCCCGTCCGTTCCACTCCGATCGTCCCTTTCCTCTTTCGCGGGCGAGCGACAAGGAAAGGCACGTCGTGCGATATCCGATTGAGATCAGGAATTTCTCAGGCAGAACTCGCGTGATTGAGTCAGCCACGTTCAACGACGTGTATCGGTGACGTACCGATGCCGGCGATGCGATCCGATATCGCGTTGCGCAATAATATCCTGCCCTCCGTATAACAGAATGCGCCGCGGCTCCGGATCCGGCAAAAAAAGGGTCACGGCGATAGAAAATGCGGGCGACATCATTTCTGATCGGCACTTTGATGCCGACAATAAGATACGTAAACGACCCCGAGCGCAAGAAAGCACGCATCCTATTTTCTGATTTAATACAATGACTGCCGAGCGTATTTTTTGCTATGTTAGAACCGCGATGCGATGGAATACTCTGCAGAGTATAATTAAATCGTGCAAAATGAAGCTGACGCAGAGTTGATAGATGCCAAAGTATTGAAGCACCGTTCCAACATCAATTGCTTTTACAAGATTGCAAATAGGCTTCATTGCGAATTTTTTGCGTTTCTAGTAAAATATTTTGCGGCGGTCACCGCATATGTTGCTATGTTAAAACTGCGATGCAATGAAATACTGCAGACTATGATTAAATCGTGCAACATGAATGTATCGCAGAGTTGTTAGAAGCCAAAGTATTGAAGCACCGTTCCAATATCAATTGCTTTTACAAGATTGCAGATAGGCTTCATTGCGAATTTTTTGCGTTTCTAGTAAAATCTTTTGCGACGGTCACCGCGTATTTTGCTATGTTAGAACTGCGATGCGATGAAATACTGCAGACTATGATTAAATCGTGCAAAATGGAGATAATACAGAGTTGTTAGAAGCCAAAGTATTGAAGCACCGCTCCAATATCAAGTGCTTTTACCAGATTGCAAATAGGCTTCATTGCGAATTTTTTGCGTTTCTAGTAGAATCTTTTGCTGTGGTCACCGCGTATTTTGCTATGTTAAAACTGCGATGCGATGAAATACTGCAGACTATGATTAAATCATGCAAAATGAAGATAACGCAGAGTTGTTAGATGCCAAACTATTGAAGCACCGTTCCAATATTAATTGCTTTTACAAGATTGCAAATAGGCATCATTGCAAATTTTTTGCGTTTCTACTAAAATATTTTGCGCTGATCACCGCGTATTTTGCTATGTTAAAACTGCGATGCAATGAAATACTGCAACGTATGATTAAATCATGCAAAATGAAGGTAACGCAGAGTTGTTGAAAGCCAAAGTATCGAAGCACCGTTCTAATATAAATTGCTTTTACAAGATTGCAAATAGGCTTCATTGCGAATTTTTTGCGTTTCTAGTAAAATATTTTGCGGCGGTCACCGCGTATTTTGCTATGTTAAAACCGCGATGCAATGAAATACTGCAGACTATGATTAAATCATGCAAAATGAAGATAACGCAGAGTTGTTAGAAGCCAAAGTACTGAAGCACCGTTCCAATATCAATTGCTTTACAAGATTGCAAATAGGCTCCATTGCGAATTTTTTGCATTTCTAGTAAAATCTGCGCCGGTCATCGCGTATTTTGCTATGTTAAAACCGCGATGCTATAAAATACTGCAGAGTATAACTAAATCGTACAAAATAAAGGTAACGCAGAGTTAGAAGCCAGAGTATTGAAGCACCGTTTTCCAATATCAATTGCTTTTACAAGATTGCAAATAGGCTTCATTGCGAATTTTTTGCGTTTCTAGTAAAATATTTTGCGGCGGTCACCGCGTATTTTGCTATGTTAAAACTGCGATGCAATGAAATACTGCAGACTATGATTAAATCATGCAAAATGAAGATAACGCAGAGTTGTTAGAAGCCAAAGTACTGAAGCACCGTTCCAATATCAATTGCTTTACAAGATTGCAAATAGGCTCCATTGCGAATTTTTTGCGTTTCTAGTAAAATATTTTGCGGCGGTCACCGCGTATGTTGCTATGTTAGAACCGCGATGCGATTAAATACTGCAGAGTATGATTAAAACGCTGACTGCCGTGCGTATTTTGCTGCACTAGAACGGCGATGCTATGAAATACTACAGCGTGTGACTGAATTACGCAAAATGTAAATAATGTGCAGGTATTGGAGACCAAAGGATCGCATCACTATTCTAACAATAACTGCATTTATAAAATAATTACTGCTACCCATTGCGAATATTTTGGATCTTCAGTAAAATCTCTTGCGCCGGTCAGCGGTGACCATCATGGCAGTCAAAGTGTTAAATCGTGTAAAATGAAAGTAACGCAACGTTGTTAGACGCCAAAGTATCGAAGCACCGTCCCAATGTCAATTGCTTTTACAAGATTGCAAATAGGCTTCATTGCGAATTTTTTAGTAAAATTCATTTTTACTAAAATCTTTTGCACCACCGTGGCAAGTCAACCTATTAAACACTGACCAGCATTATCCTTCCCCGCGGACACCGTCCGTGGACGTTCTCGCGAAGCGTTAATTTCTGTGCATCGCATTACTTTATTCAACGATTCCTATCGTTAAAACCGTCGCTTTAACACACTCGACCAATTAACGCCGCGACTGCTATCATATATATTCCAGAATTATGATACGTAGAAAGTACGCGACGGGTACACACGTACTGAATTTCACCGCAGCAGAAACACATCGCGGTGAAGACAGAATCCGAGCGGCCATAAATCATTTATGAATCTCAGAGCGAACGCAGCGCAAACGAGTGCATACACGGTATGCCGACAGCGAAGTCGTTCGGCCGATACCCAAATACGTTTATAAGGAGCGCTGCCGACCCAGTGGTTCCTTCATGCGTGGGCGCAGAAGACGGCGAGGCTCGCCGTCCTCGTGGGGGATCAGAAATAGTCTTCTCGCCTGGACAGGTTTCTGTCAAGGACGCCGTAACTTCCGGCCCGCGAAAATATATTCCCGCGACATCTGGCAAGGCCAGAAGAAGTCGGCGCGTCAATCTTCGATGCTCTTTTTCGTGCCCCTTAGAGATTTCGAATATACACGCCAGGGAACCTGGTAGGTTCTTCGGAACGTCTTTCCGGCGCTAAAGCCTGAGACATCACGGTCGCCGAGAGGCAAAACTCGCCGTCATTGGTGCGCGACAATCATGGTCAGAGCCAATATTTGTCTTGCGTCAGAATAAGCGTCATACGGTCATTCAGTTATTGTCCCTACCGGTCATTCCTTCACAGTTTCCTACACGATAGAGTAAAATTTCTCACGGTGTCCCTGGTGAAACCGGCGCGTTGTGTCAAAGCAAGTGCCCTGTTTGTGGAAAGTGCTGGTGGTACGCGGATACTACTGTAAAGGGTAAGCTAGACAAATTAAAAGTGGAGTGTATGAAATAATTGTAGGTATATTGAATGGTAGACGTTAAAAACTGATAATCTGGTGTTGCTTGCTATTGCGCTTAGTGCTGTACGAGGCTTTATTTTTCATTAACTTACTTTAGCCCCGTGGGCGGGATCAAATCTGGGAGCCTTCCCTCTTTTCCGTATTTACATATTCCAATTGGTAGGAAAAGGGGAAAGCTCTTAGGAAGCCGATGAGAACGCGCGTAGTCATTCGACAAGCACTCAGAAGTAAATGTAGACCGAATTATATCATGATTGTCTCGTCTTGACAACAACAATACCATCAACATGTTTTAAGCAGGCTCTTGTAGAAAAAGTTAAAAATACAATATTTTTAGCATCGTTCTTGTTATAGAATTGGGACGCTGTGTTTTAAACATATGCCCTTGGGCAGATTTCTTCATGAAGTGAACGGCGTATGAAACGGTACAGTTTCAGAAAGAATTACTGTATTCAAATTCTATTTTGCACAATATTTGGTTGGTCTATATTTTATGGAATAAAATTGTAAAGCTAATACTTTTCTAAGATGTAATACCATTCAAACATTTAAAATAATCAACGATATACAGTGCGGGGTTGGCTGAGCAAGTATCGCAATAATAAATTATTTGGCGTCTTTCACCCAGCGTTTTTTTTTTCAAACGTACGATACAGTGTCATTAATTTCTTTGCACACGAATAACATGTACTTTACCGTCCACCCTCTTAACCACTTGCGCTGCGATTTAATTTTCGGCTGCTGCGCTCTACAACATAACGTGCCGACGCAAAAGATTTTACTATAATGCAAAAAATTCGCCATAAAGCCTAGTAGCAGCTATTGATGAAGTAGCAGCGTCTATGTAAAAGCCATGTCGTTTTTGCTTCTGCGACAAATGCCTATCGACGTGGTATACATGTCGCTGGCGGCTTTGGAATAAAAGCATCTCGACGTGCGTTGCTTATAGCGCAAGTGGTTAACCTTACAAATAACAGCCCACAAACTTTACACATTTTAAATAGTTTCCCATTTTCCTCATAGCTTTTCCTTCTAACGAATTGGAAATATCTTCGATATATTTTCCTCATAGCTTTTCCTTCTAACAAATTGGAAATATCTTCGATATATTTTCCTCGTAGCCTTTCCTTCTAACGAATTGGACAATTCGAACAAACTTTATGTTTGCATGCATTTCTCTTAATAACCACCCGCAATCTCTTCATGTCCCCTTAGAGGGACCCTCGAGTGCAAAGGGTTAAAAGTGTGACTCAGTCGCCTCGACCTTCCATCGTTATCTCTTTTCGTCGTCATCTCACAGTTCGTCGAGCCACTACCGTGAGCTGCAAATCTAAACGTCCCTGTTCCCACACTGTCGCAAATCGATTCCAACCAAAGGGCCAACAGAGAGATTTTAGCGTATAAGCGAGTAGTCGATCGTCAGTGTACGCGTGCGGTGTGTGCATAACCGTCGGCAGGCTTGTTCGTGATGTTTCAGGGGATGAGCATCTCTCGCTGTTAGCCTAACTTTACCTCTAGCGTGGAGTGGTAGGCCAGGCTAATTGCGTCGCCGTTAATTACGCTATCTCGTTACGCGAAGGTTAGCGGCTCGCAGGGAAAGAGAGGAAGACCGTAATGTCGGAGCGCGTAACGTGATTGTCGTACAGAAACAGGCTGGCTCCGGAGTTACGGTAAACTTAAGCCACCCTGTCGACAAAGCCGCGGGATGTGGTCAAGTTATGTCTTCCACGTTTGAGTCCATCGTTGGGAGAAACGGGGTCAACAGGAATTTGTTCAATTTTTGCTGTGACGCGCGCCTCCATTCTTCTCACGGAATAAAAGTTCGCCGGGGATCAGTTACGAAGTTTCGCTCTTCCGCGGCCTGATGAAAAATCTTCGGCGATGCGGGATTAGCTTTCGAAGTTGATTTTTCGACGGCAGAGGGAACGATCAACTTTTTGCGCGAGCAAGTGGCTGAATGTAAACATTCTTAACACTTAGCCAACCGCGCACGTCACTACGTACGTTTTCGATCGAATATTTTTCGCGAGTGGCCCGCGTCTTCGCTACTTCGAAAACGTGGAGAACGTATAACGATGATTTTAACGGACAAATTGTATTCGGTGGTAATGATCCTGCATTGCATTTAATACAAATCACGTAATTAAGTGTTTTTGTAATTCATGCAAAATAAAATGTATTTTAGTATTTCTTTTTAAGTGTGGTAAAGTGCGGGACAGATCAGTTTCTATTCGGAGCAATAATTTTTTATTCGCTTTAACTGAATCGATGTAAAAAATTTGATTAACACTTTGAGTGCCATCATGGTCACTGGTGACCGGCGCAAGAGATTTTACTGAAGATCCAAAATATTCGCAATGAGTAGCAATAATTATTTTATAAATGCAGTTATTGTTAGAATAGTGATGCGATCCTTTGGTCTCCAATACCTGCACATTATGTACGTACATTTTGCATAATTCAGTCAAAGGCTATAGTATTTTATAGCATCGCCATGGTGGTCACTGGTGACCGGCGCAAGAGATTTTACTGAAGATCGAAAATATTTGCAATAAGTAGCAATAATTATTTTATAAATGCAGTTATTGTTAGAATACTGATGCGATCCTTTGGTCTCCAATACCTGCACATTATTTACATTTTGCGTAAATCAATCGAACGCTGTAGTATTTTGTAGCATCGCCGTTCTAATACAGCAAAAGTTAATCATACTCTGCAGTATTTAATCGCATCGCGGTTCTAACATAGCAAAATACGCAGTGACCGCCGCAAAAGGTTTTACTAGAAATGCAAAAAATTCACAATGCAGCTTATTTGCGATCTTGTAAAAGCAATTGATATTGGAACGGTGCTACAATACTTTCGCATCTATCAACTCTGCGTTACATTCATTTTGCACGATTTAATCATACTCTGCAGTATTTCATTGCATCGCGGTTCTAACGTAGCAAATAATTGGCAATGGATAGCAATTATTATTTTATAAATGCAATTGTTATTAGAATAGCGATGCGATCCTTTAGTCTCCAATACCTGCACATTATGTACATTTTGCATAATTCAGTCAAAGGCTATAGTATTTTATAGCATCGCCGTTCTAACATAGTAAAATACGCTTGGCATTCAACGTGTTAAAAATTGTATTGCAAGAGCATAAAAAGTATTTAACGTTTCGCGAACGGCTCCACTTCAAAACGACTACATACTGCAAGAAAAAGTAAGCGCATTACAACGCAACGAATTACCAAGGAAAAAATGGGAGGCCTCCCCATTCGGTTGGCTCAGTGTTAAGTTCTAACCTCGAAGATTGTCTCCCGGTGCAACTGATAAAACTTCGAAAAACAGACATAGGGTTAATGTCACACTGATATCCAGGTATCTATGTATCGTTTCGATCGTCAATCGTTCCGACTGGTCGAGTCTCAAAGGGGAACACCGAATTGCGCGTCGTTATCTCACGGCCCGATCCATCGGATAAAGGAAGATAACGAGATTGGGCGGTCGGGCGTTTCGCGTAAATCTTCGTATATCTTCAATTTCACGTGATACGGCCACAGTATTTTCATGCAAGCCCGATAGTGGGGCCTCCTTACGTCCGTAAAGCCTGCGCATCCGGCGGTCATTTCGGTAACTCGCTATTATTAAACGCGAGTTGATACCCGCTATCCAAATTGGATCAATTCTCCCCGCGAAAGTGCCGATAATCATTACACACCTTACATCTCGCGTACTCTTTATCTGGGTGGCAAACGTACACTACGGTGAAAATCGATCGATACATGATCTGTTGAGACATCGGACACTGCGGGCAAATTAAACGGTCGCCTAATTTGTTACGCGGCGATAAGAGGTTGGTTCGTTAGGCGAAGGTACTTTTGCATTGTTGAATTAAATTGCGGGAGACTTTATCGCAGATCGGAGGTCGGCGATTTTATTATTGTTAGAATCGTCTACGTTAGGTTGCGATACAATCGTCTCGATGCGATACGATTTCACATTTACCGCGGGCAAGTTTGTAATGGCACGCACAGGTTGTGCTTTCGATAATACCCGGTCAACGGATTGAAAGTCGTATCTGATTCTCAATGCAGTTGCTATCACGAATATAACAACTTTAAGACGGATTATGAGTAGGTCTGGTGTATCTATTTTAAAGGCGAATAAAAGAAGAGTTACTACCTGCCGATAGCGGGCCTATTCTATAATTGTGTACATGTATCACATTCTATGTACTCATTTTTTTAATTGTTTTATAAACCTATATAAAAATCTACATGTAATAGAACTTTTTGAGTCAAAATAAGAATATCATGCATTTAACCCTTCTTTGCATGATGGTGGAAATTTCCATCATAACATTGAATGCCCAAAAATTATATAAAAGAACAAGTTCACTTTGATCTAACTTTGCACGATGATGGAAATTTCCTTGCTAAATTTATACTATAAATATATATTAAGATTTTTTTAACCATTTTTCCTTTAATTTTGAACATGAATTATATCACCTTGATTTATTTCACCAATAAAGAAAAAATCATGCAAAGAAGGGTTAAGGGTTGTATATATCTGTTTCGGATCACTCCCCGTTTTGGATTTACCTCTTTTGATTTTATCCGAGTACCTCACCGCAGCTTCAATTTACAGAATTTTCCATAACCGTTCCCTCTTCCATTTTACTTTTCCGCAACGTGCTGTCACATATTAAAAAAATGCATGATGGTGGAAATTTCCATCATTACATCGAATGCCCAAAAATTACATAAAAGAACAAGTTCACTTTGATCTAACTTTGCACGATGATGGAAATTTCCATCATATTGTTTTTTGCTAAATTTATACTATAAATATATACTAAGATTTTTTTAACCATTTCTCCTTTAATTTTGAACATGAATTATATCACCTTGATTTATTTCACCAATAAAGAAAAAAATCAAGCAAAGAAGGGTTAAGGTTTGTATATATCTGTTTCGCATCACTCCCCGTTTTGGATTTACCTCTTTCGATTTTGTTCGAGTACCCCACCGCAGCTTCAATTTGCAGAATTTTACATAACCGTTCCCTCTTCCATTTTACTTTTCCGCAACGTGCTGTCACATATTAAAAAAAATGCATGATGGTGGAAATTTCCATCATAACACTGAATGCCCAAAAATTATATAAAAGAACAAGTTCACTTTGATCTAACTTTGCACGATGATGGAAATTTCCATCATATTGTTTTTTGCTAAATTTATACTATAAATATATACTAAGATTTTTTTAACCATTTTTCCTTTAATTTTGAACATGAATTATATCACCTTGATTTATTTTACCAATAAAGAAAAAATCATGCAAAGAAGGGTTAATGATTGTATATATCTGTTTCGCATCACTCCCCGTTTTGGATTTACCTCTTTTGATTTTATCCGAGTACCTCACCGCAGCTTCAATTTACAGAATTTTCCATAACCGTTCCCTCTTCCATTTTACTTTTCCGCAATGTGCTGTCACGTATTAAAAAAATGTCGCCTGCTCTAATCCCCGTGCGCATACCATTTTTACGTGGCATCAACGGATCAGCCGGCCGATTAATTGATGCCCGTTATGAGCAATCAGCGCGACCGATTATGTCGACGCGCACCTCTCTCCATAATCCGTTTCCGACCCGAAATCCGCTTCGCGCGGAATTCGCCGTGTGCCACCACGACCGAGGTAAATTAATCGGTGACCGCAGCCGATCGTTAAGGAACGTCATGGTCGTACGGCATGGCCATAGTAAATATCTGGCCCCATGACGAGACGCGATATCTGCCGTGAAAACCGAAACACCGCGACTTTTGCACCGCACTCGGACGGTACGGTCACCTATTCCAATTATCACGCTTTACGTACAAACGCGCCACCCCATTTTAACACATTGCGGACGGATGACGAGATATCTCGTCATTCTTATTTCGTCGTTCGGGGCCATTGACGAGATATATCGTCTTGCGTATTTCGTCATTCTGTGATGAGATATATCGTCTTGCATATTCTGTCGTTCGAGGCAAGTGACGAGATATCACACAGTTGCTACGTGAATATCAGCCGCAGTTTTTCGTAATTTGTGTTACAAATTAATTATTTGAAGCTCTGAAATATGGATAGCGACAAAACGATTAGCACTATTACAGAAATATTTGTGGACATTTTAACACTTTGATTGCCAAGCGTTTCTTGCTATGTTGGAACCGCGATGCGATAAAATACTGCAGAGTATAATTAAATCGTGCAAAATGAAAGTAATGCAGAGTTGTTAGAAGCCAAAGTATTGAAGCACCGTTCCAATATCAATTGCTTTTACAACATTGCAAATAGCCTTCTTGGCGAATTTTTTGCATTTTTAGTAAAATATTCTGCGCCAGTCACCGCGTATTTTGCTGTTAGACCCGCGATGCGATGCAACACTGCAGAGTATAGTTAAATCGTGCAAAATAAAGGTAACGCAGAGTTATAAGCCAAAGTATTGAAGCACCGTTCTAATATCAATTGCTTTTACAAGATTCCAAACAGGCTTCATTGCGAATTTTTTGCATTTCTAGTAAAATCCTTTGCGGCGATCACCGCATATTTTGCTATATTAGAACCGCGATGTTATGAAATACTGCAGAGTATAACTAAATCGTGCAAAATAAAGGTAACGCAGAGTTGGAAGCCAGAGTATTGAAGCACCGTTACAACATCAATTGGTTTACAAGATTGCAAATAGGCTTCACTGCAAATTTTTTGCATTTTCAGTCAAATGTTTTGCACCGGTCACCGGTGACTACCGCGGCAGTCAACATGTTAACTACTAATAAATCATCATTAATTTAAAAACATTTGACGCAAAAAAATACCCCGCCACTGGGTACGATTAGCAATAGAATGCTCGGTCCGCAAAGTGTTAACACATTGCGGGCGGGTATATTTCGCCGTGGACTTTCGCGTATAGCGAGCGTTTAGTTTTCTCAAACTGAACTTCAAGAAAGAAACAATGCAAACCGTTGCCTAGCAACACAAACACCGTACATGCAATGCCCATCGTATTTACTCGATACGGAATGTCCAGCGTAAAGCTACCAAATACACACTTTTGCGTGATCCGCGTTCCAGTGACAGACTGTAGAAAACGTAAAAGTACGTTTCCCGCATGCAATGTGTTAACCCATTGACTGCCAACTACGAGATATCTCGTAGTAAGCGTCTGTACCAAAACTGCCAGCTACGAGTTATCTCGTAGTGTTTTTTTTTTTTTCAATAAAAATACTATAAATGCCATTACACTATTGTATCAGTAACTTAATATTATTATATTTTGTAAAAATTTATGTCTTCCTTAAAATAAAACGTGGCACTCAGGGCAAGACGCGCTAAATTTGCGTGGCAGTCAATGGGTTAACGGCGTCCGTTAAAAAGTCGAAACGCTGCCCCGCGCAACCCATGAACAGCGAAAAACACAGATAACACATTTGTTTATTAGCGCGCTGCAATAAACTTGACCGCGCGCCTGTTCGAAAACGCTGTTATCGCGCAAATGAAGCACAAACCGCGCGAAGTGTTCGGAAACGCAGGAAGTGTGAAAAGCAAAAACACTCGGACGTCATCTGACCATCTATGCGGTCGCCCGTTTAAAAGCATTAAGCGTAAATGGACGCGCAAACATCTTATCGCCTTTTTGAAGCTCGCGAAAGCGGGGGAAGATGTGCGAGGCATACATAGAAGGAAAGGCGCAGCGCAAAACGGCGGCTTCTAACTTCCTCGTGTATTGTATATTTTTTGCATCGCGCGTAAAAGCTTCCGGCCAAATGTCTTGCGCGTCATTGGCCCGTGCATTATTCATCGTCGCGTGGGCGTCGCAATTTATAAACCGGTGCCTAGGACCGTGCGTCTCCTCGGCTAATGGCCGATTCACGCCGCGCGTGCACAGGTCTAGCGGGAATTGAATTAAGGGGTTATGCCTACTTGGGATCGGCGAAATTACATGATTTTCAAAATTTTTTTTTGCCATTTTAGTGAGTACTAATTAAAATTCGCAAAATACTACCAAAAGGTACGTATTTAGTGGTACTTGTATACATTTTTTTATAAGAAAATATGAAAAAATGGGGAAATATAGCTCTTCTCCTAGAGTCTCTGTTTATTTCCATCACTTGCGGTGACCACGACGTCTCAAAAACTAGTTCACCGATCGGACTCTAATTTTTTTTACTTATTTGTAATTTAAATAGGCAGGGCCTGAACGAAGGATTTGGAAAAATTTGAATTTTTACAAGAATGACAACACTTTTACGAAAAAATCCGTCTTTCGAGGTGAATTAACTTTCGTTTTTATATTGTAACTTTTTTTTTATTACCGAAATAAAAAATCCATCGTTCAGGCCCTGCCTATTGTAAGGACAAATAAGTATATAAAATTAGAGTCCGATCGGTGAAGCAGTTTTTGAGAAATCGTAGTCACCGCAACCGTATGTTTTAAAAAACACAGTTTCGAGATAATCGCGTTTAAAGTTTCAAGCTCTTTACTAATCATACATAGTAGCGCTCCAGATAAACGCTTATAATTTTTGAACGTGTGATCTGATTCTTATGTACTTTTTAGGAAATATTTTTAAAACGATGTACATTAAGAAAATGCAATAAAAAAAATCGATTTTATTTTTTCTCCAACCCAAGTAGGCATAACCCCTTAAGGAGTTACGCCTACTTGGGATCGGCGAAATTACATGATTTTCAACACTTTGTTTTGCCATTTTAGTGAGTACTAATTAAAATTCGCAAAATACTACCAAAAAGTACGTATTTAGTGGTACTTGTATACATTTTTTTATAAGAGAATATTAAAAAATGAGGAAATATAGCTCTTCTCCTAGAGTTTCCGTTTATTATCATCACTTGCGGTGACCACGATTTCTCAAAAACTACTTCACCGATCGGACTCTAATTTTATATACTTATTTGTCATTACAATAGGCAGGGCCTGAACGAAGGATTTGGAATTTGAATTTTTACAAGAATGTAGCATCAGGAAAACGGCTGTAGATGCGTCCCATAAAACTGTCGTTGGGCCATCGGGCCCTACCGGATTAAGATAAGGCGGTAGAGGTCCGTATAAAAGGCGGCCCGTTTTGCGACGCGAGTTCAGTTATGCTTCAGTAATAGATCAGAGTTTTAAGTTGTCGTTCAGTTTAAGTTGAGTTATAGATCAGTCAAGTTCAGAGTGTAGTTCAGTCCAGTATAGATGCGTTTTCTTGCCGTTTACCGAATCGAAGTGGAATTGCCATAGCTTTACCTTTATTTTGTATTTATATGTATATATTAGTGCTTCTATTTATCTTTAAATAAATTATTCAATTCAATATAATTCCGCATCACGCTTCGACATCACCTAACATCTTGTATCCCTACAAGAATGACAACACATTTACGAAAAAATCCGTCTTTCGAGGTGAATTAACTTTCGTTTTTATGTTGCAACTTTTTTTTTATTACCGAAATAAAAAATCCTTCGTTCAAGCCCTGCCTATTGTAATCACAAATAAGTATATAAAATTAGAGTCCGATCGGTGAAGTAGTTTTTGAGAAATTGTAGTCACCGCAACCGTATGTTTTAAAAAACACAGTTTCGAGATAATCGCGTTTAAAGTTTCAAGCTCTTTACTAATCATACATAGTAGCGCTCCAGATAAACGCTTATAATTTTTGAACGTGTGCTCCGATTCTTATGTACTTTTGAGAAAATATTCTTAAAATGATGTACATCCAGAAAATGCAATAAAAAAAATCGATTTTTTTCACCAACCCAAGTAGGCATAACCCCTTAAGCCCTTCGCAGACCGCCGTCGAGCACTGCGTTGTCACTTGCAACAACGCGTAAGAACACGCCTAAGTATCGGGGAATCAGCGTAAACTGCGACAACACGTCTACTGCGCCATACGGATATTTTTACGCAGAACTATGACGAGTATAACGCGGCCAGCGTTTTTATTTACGCCGGTGGCTATAAAAGCGGACGAACCAATTACAATTGAGTCATTTTCCGCAAAAAGCATATTTATCCGGCGCGCACGTGCATCGAGGCGGTAAAGAAAAATTAGCGCAAGAAAGTAGGCTCTGGGGGAATAAGTCGCGCACGGTCTAGGTTCTCTAATCAAACCGGTTTCGCGCGTCTTCTTAGTCGCGATAAAGAGTGCCCGCGCCGGCCGACGCTGCACTGGCGATACACTTTAATTATTATGCGAGCGGTTATGCGCGTGTAGCTGCCGCGCGACAGTCCGTTTATTAATTTAACTGGCCGACACGCCGGTCGTTTATTTTTACCGAGCGTTATCACGCGGCACTGTTGATGATCGTTGCAATCGGATATCCGCAAAACAGTGGGGAACGCCAATAATAGCGTGCAAACTCGCCAGACGACGTCGCGATTACTCAACGTGTTGTGTGTCAATATAGTGCAGCGCAATAAGTCAAAGTCCTGAACGAACGACAAACGAACAAGCGGCAAAGAGGGAGGAGAATGTTATGTGCAGCGAAGTTCAAAGGCGCCACGCGACACGGCGATCGTTTCGTAGGACGTGAAACGTTGGCCCGGCCTCGTTTTTGGTCGCCAATATGAATAATGCCAGCCTCGTAAAGACATGATTCAGGTCGTAAAAATTCTAAGCTGGCATTTATAAAAGTGGATCAGCGGTCGGTCGTTACGATAACGCAAATGTCGTCATCTACGGCTCTACCGAGCGTGGGCATTTCTTTGTGGGAAATTATCATTTTTATAAGGTGTGTGTAGCGGGCGTCCAAAGGCGCGGGCTTAAGAGATTCGATTTTCGTTTTGACGTTATCTTTGATCGTTATATGACTAAAGAGTTAGATATTTAATGGACACTCAGGCGTAAAAACGCTGAAGCGTAAGCTTCAATCATTAGGCATTCATAGTCCAAACATCAGCAGGCTTAGGTATCTAAACATTTGAAGAACTCGTCTGTGTGTCTAAGCAGTTAGACACGGAGGCGTCTACAGCTGAAGAAGATACAGACACTCAAACGTTAAGAAAAGCTTCTTTCATGCGACTCAATTCTGTAAATGCAAATAGTGTGTCATTCTTTACTCGATAAGCAGTTGATTTTCACACATTCAGACACGGAGGCAAATCGTCTTCACTGAAAACAGACATGGAGGCGTGAAGAAGATACAGACACTCAAACGTTAAGAAAAGCTTCTTTCATGCGACTCAATGCTGTAAATGCAAATAGATCCCAAAATGTTCACGAACACATTCACTGGAGGAAGAAAATAGTAAACGTCAAAACAGACGGAGGCGTCTTCAAACGTTAAGAAAAGCTCTTTCATGATAAGCCGTTGATTTTTCACACATTCTTCGATAGGATTTTGAGAAAGAAAATAGAATGTGGCAGACCTTGATAAACAGACAAATCGGCATCTTCACTGAAAACACACGGAGGCGTCTACAGCTGAAGAAGATACAGACACTCAAACGTTAAGAAAAGCTTCTTTCATGCGACTCAATTCTGTAAATGCAAATAGATCCCAAAATGTCACGAAAAGTGTCATTCTTTACTCGATAAGCCGTTGATTTTCACACATTCACTGGAGGAAGAAAATAGAATGTGGCAGACCTTGATAAACAGACAAATCGGCATCTTCACTGAAAACAGACATGGAGGCGTCTACAGCTGAAGAAGAAGATACGGACACTCAAACGTTAAGAAAAGCTTCTTTCATGCGACTCAATTCTGTAAATGCAAATAGATCCCAAAATTTCACGAAGAGTGTCATTCTTTACTCGATAAGCCGTTGATTTTCACACATTCGCTGGAAGAAGAAAATAGAATGTGGCAGACCTTGATAAACAGACAAATCGGCATCTTCACTGAAAACAGACACGGAGGCGTCTACAGATGAAGAAGATACAGACACTCAAACGTTAAGAAAAGCTTATTTCATGCGACTCAATTCTGTAAATGCAAATAGATCTCAAAATTTCACTAAAAGGGTCATTCTTTACTCGATAAGCCGTTGATTTTCACACATTCACTGGAGGAAGAAAATAGAATGAGGCAGACCTTGATAAACAGACAAATCGGCATCTTCACTGAAAACAGACATGGAGGCGTCTACAGCTGAAGAAGAAGATACAGACACTCAAACGTTAAGAAAAGCTTCTTTCATGCGACTCAATTCTGTAAATGCAAATAGATCCCAAAATTTCACGAAAAGTGTCATTCTTTACTCGATAAGCCGTTGATTTTCACACATTCACTGGAGGAAGAAAATAGAATGTGGCAGACCTTGATAAACAGACAAATCGGCATCTTCACTGAAAACAGACATGGAGGCGTCTACAGCTGAAGAAGAAAATACAGACACTCAAACGTTAAGAAAAGCTTCTTTCATGCGACTCAATTCTGTAAATGCAAATAGATCCCAAAATTTCACGAAAAGTGTCATTCTTTACTCGATAAGCCGTTGATTTTCACACATTCTTTGAAGGAAGAAAATAGAATGTGGCAGACCTTGATAAACAGACAAATCGGCATCTTCACTGAAAACAGACATGGAGGCGTCTACAGCTGAAGAAGAAGATACGGACACTCAAAGTTAAGAAAAGCTTCTTTCATGTGACTCAATTCTGTAAATGCAAATAGATCCCAAAATGTCACGAAAAGTGTCATTCTTTACTCGATAAGCCGTTGATTTTCACACATTCTCTGGAGGAAGAAAATAGAATGTGGCAGACCTTGATAAACAGACAAATCGGCATCTTCACTGAAAACAGAATGAAGCCCGATAACGAAAACGCTGAGTGCACCGAATAACGTGGTTATCAAGGAAGAAAACTTGGCCTCGTCCGGTGATCCGCGTCAAAAAAATCCCCTATCGACTCGTAAAACAAATGTTTTTCCCATCCCGCGCGCGGCCTGCTCTAGTAAAATTCCGACGTTTACGTGAAACCATCTGTTGCTATTCTCGTCGGGGAAAAATTATGGGCAGACCGGGGGACAGGCGTTAGGCGGTGTAGAAAGGATGTGACGCAAGCGATAAGTGCGCCCGAAAAAAGAAGTACGTTTATCATCGCGCGCACTCTCTTTCCTCCACACGCCGTTTCACGTCCGATCGATCGGCTACTTGACCGTGCGTCAAAAACGATAACTTCGCGGCCGCGCGTTGCAATACGCGCGTCGCCGCTAATTGCCCATAACTAGATCGCCCGATTGCTTTATTACTGGGCCAAGCAGCGTCGACCGTACGGCATTTAAGGGGTTATGCCTACTTGGGATCGACGAAATGACATGATTTCAAGATTTTTTTTGCCGTTTTAGTGAGTACTAATTAAAATTCACAAAATACTACCAACAAGTACGTATTTAGTGGTATTTGTATAAATTTTTTTATAAGAAAATATTAAAAAATGGAGGAAACATAGCCCTTCTCCTAGAGGTTCCGTCTATTTTCATCACTTGCGGTGACCACGATTTCTCAAAAACTACTTCACCGATCGGACTCTAATTTTATATACTTATTTATCATTATAATAGACAGGGCCTGAACGAAGGATTTTGAAAAATTTTAATTTTTACAAGAATGCCAGCGATTTTACGAAAAAATCCGTCTTTTGAGATGGTCTAACTGTCGTTTTTATGTTGTAACTTTTTTTTTTATTACCGAAATAAAAAATCCTTCGTTCAGGCCCTGCCTATTGTAATGACAAATAAGTATATAAAATTAGAGTCCGATCAGTGAAATAGTTTTTGAGAAATCGTGGTCACCGCAACCGCATGTTTTTAAAAACACAGTTTCGAGATAATCGCGTTTAAAGTTTCAAGCTCTTTACTAATCATACGTAGTAGCGCTCCAGATTATAATTTTTGAACGTGTGCTCCGATTCTTATGTACTTTTGAGGAAATATTCTTAAAATGATGTACATTAAGAAAATGCAATAAAAAAAAATCGATTTTTTTTTCACCAACCCAAGTAGGTATAACCCTTAAGGGTAGGCGTATTCCTTAAGGGGTTATGCCTACTTGGAATCTGCGAAATGACATGATTTTCAAGATTTTTTTTGCCGTTTTAGTGAGTACTAATTAAAATTCACAAAATACTACCAACAAGTACGTATTTAGTGGTATTTGTATACATTTTTTATAAGAAAATATTAACAAATGGAGGAAACATAGCCCTTCTCCTAGAGGTTCCGTTTATTTTCATCACTTGCGGTGACCACGATTTCTCAAAAACTACTTCACCGATCCGCTTCCTTCAACTACGCAACCGCATGTTTTTAAAAACACAGTTTCGAGATAATCGCGTTTAAAGTTTCAAGCTCTTTACTAATCATACATAGTAGCGCTCCAGATAAACGCTTATAATTTTTGAACGTGTGTTCCGATTCTTATGTACTTTTGAGGAAATATTCTTAAAATCATGTGCATTAACCGTTTGAGTGCCACGGGCCTTTCTCATTTCCCGATTGAAACATGCCAAGCGGCGCGATAGCGCTTGTTATATTCCGTGCCGAAAAACGCCGAACGGCGCGATAGCGTTTGTTATATTCCGTGTCGAAACTTGTCAAGCGGCGCGATAGTACTTGTTATATTATAGTAATTTTTATATGAATTTTTTATATGAATAAAAGCATGTAGACCTACAAAGTGTAAAAGTACTGCAATTTTATCTTTTTTTACCTAAGATTGAAAAGTCACCGTAAAGTTGTGCATCGAGAGAAACCGAGCCTGCTGTGATTATGGGCTTCGCAGCCCAGAGCGCCGCAGTTTTGCGGACAGGACAGAAGCGCGATCGCGCCGCTTGGCACTCAAACGGTTAAGAAAATGTAATAAAAAAAAAATCGATTTTTTTCACCAACCCAAGTAGACATAACCCCTTAAGCCACCCCGCGATATCCTTACGATCGTCACTGATTGAAGTCGAGAACCCGCTGCGTCTCCTCTTTTTTTCGCCCCGCAATGGCGGCAAATCGATAACGAGAGAGAGCATCCCGTCTATCTGCGCGGGTATCGCGGAAATATCGGGGCTCGCGTAAAGCCGGCGATCGGTCAGATAAAAAGAGAGATACACGGCGGGACGGGGCAAGGGGCGGGAGCAAAAGGTGGCACCGTTTTGATACGCCGAGAAGCGGTATAAGGATATACCCGAGTCTCAAATTACCGCGGTGACTGGTTTCCCTCGAAATCAATACGCTCGCGAAGAGAAACGAAGACAACAGCGACTGCGATGCCCAGGAGGCTGAGACTGGGAAGTGAGACCGGGAGAGAACGACGATTGATAGGCGTTCTGTCCGGCGCTCTACCGACTGGACTATATAAGTGAAATGAACGAGAGAGGAACGCTACTGGCCCTCCGCAACCTCCATTAAGGTGCTCCGGCAATTTCTCGAGAGAGAAACGTAATAGTCTAGACGATGAAAAGATGCTCGGCAAAAAGGTAGGGGCGACAGGGTGAAAGGTAGAGAAAGAAAAAGGGGCGGGAGGCGGTGAAGGAGAGAGAAATTCCCGTCCTCGGCACGAAAGTGCTCTCGCACTCGTCGTGAAGACGAAGTGCGCACGCAATGGTGGAGATGCAATTAAAATGCGAATGAGCTCTGTTCGAGAAGATATTGCGTGAGATTCGCCCTCGCCTCACGTCAGCCCGATAAGTGTTTCTCGCCCACTTTTTGCGCGAGATTAATCTGTTAAAATGCCTTGTATGCTATACGCGAGGAACTAATCATTTCCGGAGTGTACTTAGTTATCAGATAATCGTATGTCGCTGCGTGCGGTGTACATTGGAATGTGCAGAGTGCTGGCATAGGTCAAGCACCGTTATACAGCACACGTCTGCATCTACACCATCCTATATATACCTACTAGGTACAACAATCTGCGTTCATATATGAACCAATTACGCCTGTGCTCAGATCCTACATTGTTCTAGAGATCCCTTAGGCGTCAGCCTCCTATATTGCATCCAGCCTAGAATATTAGCTTTCCACTCAACGCTGTCATCTTAATATTAGCCAGCGTTTCCGCGTTTTTCAGTCGTCCGGATAAAAAAGCGTCCCTCCGAAGGGGCTATCGTTCCTCGACGTCTGGAAAAAACGAATGACGCTCATCATCCGGGAGCCACGTGAAAGTGGGTTAGAAACGAGGGAACTGGCGCTGATCCAAGTAGCCGACTTCGTCGGCTGTCTGCCGCCAAAAGTAAACCGGGGGTAGAGCAAAGAAGAGCAGCGAACAAAAAGGCAGAGGTGCGGGAGGAAAACGAAGAAAACGACTAGAGACAATGATCTCACGTGTTCGTTTGGCACCAGGGAGCGTAGAAGCCGGCAGCCTAAAGACGACTCTTACACGTGCTTCTACGGGTTCAGTCACCGAAAAGACCGTATCCTTCGTTAGATTTCAGCGGGGACAATATTTGCACGAAGCCTGATACCGTATCGGACGTCCATTTGCCGTGTCCGTCGAGATTAACCTTAGACAAGAGCTGTGCACGAACACACAGACAGCCGGTTGACAACCGAGCACGGTGAGATGCAGGTCGTTTTAGCGGGACGACAGATGATTTCAAGGATCCCTCGTCTTGTCGGCACGGCGCTAAGGGGTTTTACAAATAACTCCGCGCGGTCGTGTTTGACCAGCTGTTTGTTTTTTTCCTTAACCGACCGCGCGCAATCGGTCATCTCGACGATTTTGACGATACGCTGACGATGACGTTTTGGAAAGTTCCGCCGGGAAATCGACGCGTAGCGGAAAAAAAAACTGGCGGACGTCGTGCGGGGAAAAACACGGTGCGGTCGCCTCGTGAATTTGGGTAGGGATATCGTCGACGAGACACGCTGTCGATCGTGCGTAATCGCTAGGGCTCGAGGTTCGTGAAGTGATCGGGTCGATATCGAGAGTCGATCGATCGGGCGATCTTTGGCTTCGGCGGTTGAGATGCTTTTAAGTTTGGCGCATAATAAACAATGTATCATCCCGCTGGGCTGGGCATACGTTCCGGATAAAGTCAGCTTTCGTACATAACGCGCGAGCCCACGATCTTTATTAGCCGATAAGCGGCGATATGTATCGAGTCGAATATCGTGCCGCCTTTTATCTCAAGCCTGCAATTTCCTCCTAGCGACGATACGGCCTTTTAATTACGCAAAAAGAACGGCGGCGCAAAAAAAATCACGCACAGCCGGGCCGCGCATAATTACAGATTCTCAAAGGCGATTAACAATCGCATTGAAGCTAGAGAAAAAGGGACGCTTTTATCTATCTTCTAGCCGCTTATCACCCTACATCCGGCCGTAATCACCCTTATCATCCGCCTAGCGAGAATCGTGATTTCTCGACATCGTATTCCAGCGAGCGCGTAAAGAATCCAGCAGCGCCGGACAGCCCCGACCAATAAACCACCTTAAGGCATCGCTCGGGCGTATAATAGGACTTTGTTAGAATCGTGATACTCGCTACCGTTACGTAAAGCGCTCCGTGACATTATTGTCTGGAAACCGCGCGACGCACCCAGAGACGAATGGAATGAAATAAAACGTGCCTGTTGAGCTCGCCGCGTAAATAAAATCGAACGAAAAGGACCCTCGAAACAAATGGCCGCGCGCGCATCCATTTGCATCCTATTAACCTTAGACCAGTTTTGCATTACGGGATGGTGCGCACACGCCCACGTACATAATCGCGAGGCTATCTCGTCCCTCGAAAATGTGACTTTCAAAGAACACCCTGCGCAAGAACGGCGACCACGCAAATAGAATGTGTCTGTGGCAAGGTACTCTATGTTTAGTACTGTCAGGCCCCACGACGTTCAGCCGCCCTAACGTCGCCCTCTTCCTTTATTCCTCTTCCTCAAGTACCCTGCGCATCTCTGCGTCTTTCTGCACGTCGCCTCGTTTACCCTTTTTCCTTTCTGTATTAGGCACCGAGGCGTGTCCGCATAAAGGCGGGAAGCTGACGTCGTCGTCACGCTTCAGGATCGAATGTGTTTTGATTGGAGAGCCACGGAAAGAAAAGTGCATCACGTGTACGTGCGCTGAGCCTAGATCACACGCGCCGTTCTATTTTCGCGGAGCCCAATGTCGATACCGAATGTACATATCAATCATTCCGTTTCGGCTGGCTGTTCAAGGATGCGGCTTTCGATCACACGAAAACGCGGCGATGTGACGGTTAACGTTAAAACGTCTGGCTATTGTTTTAAGCGTGACGTAACGGGCGGAAATATTAGAAAGCGTGTGCTACGTTTGATAAATCGGCGCGACGGCTTTTAAACTAGGCGAAAGAGTGTGTGTTTATTGATCATCACCCACAACGGAGATGGTGCGCCGTACACTGCGCGAGTGCTTGAGTTGCATTCTGCTGCTATTTTCGTGTGTTCAAAGCCATCGATACCGAAGTATGAATGGTACGCTTTCTACGTCAAGTCTTCATTGAGGAACGATACTTCGATGCGAGAAACAAACCACTCTAGAATAACGAGCGGCTAGTTTACGAGCGCTTGAAAAAAGAACTCCGCTGAACTATGAACGCATTGATCGCTCACGAAGGAGGTAGAAAAATGTATATTTTCTTATCGGAGTCTTTGAAACTGTTCGTACGCGGCATGTGCTCGAGTTGCATCCTCGAGGTTCTATTTTCGTGAATGGAACCATCGATACCAAAGTATCGGAGTTCTTACGTCAAATCCATTCAACAGCAGAGAGTAAAGAAGCGCAAATCATACAGATATCGAACTGCTCCTCGTAAATTCACTCACTGGTTGCGCAGTACAGCAAAAAGAGAAGAAAACGAATTTTGCGGTATCATCAGATTCGCTCACGGTAGCTAATATTTCATTGCAATCAACCTCGCCGTACATTCACCGCTGAACGCGAAATGTGTTTTAACAACCACCGCATTTGCTCGCAATAGCCAACAGTTTGTTTTAATTGATCTCGTATTCAAATTTCAAATGCATGTTTTGTGGCTTGCGGAACGTCAGGGCAAAAAGCGACCTGAGAGTGAGTCATTAGTGACGATCAAGACATTATCTGTCATTGCTAGACTTTTTAGGCGCCCAAGCGTTACGCTGAGCGGAAGATTGCCCGTCAAACACTGGTTTATCGCCGACTAAGTGTCATATTGAACGCTCGTACGAATATGGAGCGCTAACGATAGCGAGGCGATACGAACTCAATGCGCAACGACGTCAGCAGCAACGAAGGAACCCAAATATTAACCACTTCTCATATCTCGTCCGTTGCCGCCGCAGCGGTACGCTTTTGTAGTATGAAAAGCTGACGCCTCGTGACTGTCGTCACGTACGATCGACCGGTTATGCACACTCGTCGTACAAAGCTTGTTTCTCACGCCTACCCCGAAACTACATACAACAATCCAGCAGAACACATGCAGGACCACTGGGATTTCCATACTCCGCGGCGTCGCCACCAAATTCCACGAGCAACTTGAACAATCCGCCAGTTCACAAAAACATCTATGGGAACCTGCAATTACGCGGGCGGCACTCCGGCAAAGGTTACCTCGAAAGGGTAAACAACGATTTAGAGGGCGCTATTAAAGTTTCACAACGGCCGCCTCTTATAGGTCATTCGTAAGGTTGCGAGCGACGGAAAACGTATCGGGTCAAGCCGTGTCTAACGGATTCGCATGGGTACGTGCATTCCCCGGCCCAAATAGTGGGTCGTCCCCAAAAACCGGCGCTGCGCCCCACATTTCTATTTCACGCCTCTATTTCGCAACGCGAGTGGCCAGCGCGCGAGATCAGATGCCGCGAGGAACGTCTCGTCGGGGCGAGGTTAATAAACTTGAAACAATGCAAAAGCCGGATACTGCTTTGAAGCGACGGGAGAGTGAGTCATGCAGTCCTGCAACAGTCGTCGTCGTCGGTCGTCGGTCGTCGTAGTCGTCGGTCGTCGGTCGTCGGTCGTCGTAGTCGTCGTAGTCGTCGTCGTCGTAGTCGTCGGTCGTCGTAGTCGTCGGTCGTCGTAGTCGTCGGTCGTCGTAGTCGTCGGTCGTCGTAGTCGTCGATCGTCGTAGTCGTCGGTCGTCGTAGTCGTCGATCGTCGTAGTCGTCGGTCGTCGTCGTTTGTCGACGGCGGTGCATTCCGAAAGATTCGCTTCTCCGAAAGACCGCGAAATACGAGACGCCACGCTCTCAAATTAGATGGCGGCGGCTAATGTCGAGTGTAGAATTACCATTGCGCCCGATGGCGCATTGACAGCATTTTACGGCAAGGCGCTGTGCGGCGTCTTTTTCCTCGTCGCGCAAAATCGATGGCTAACGAATCGCTGTATCCCATCGATGGCCTATCTACCCACTAACTATAGGCACGAGACTACGTACGTCGATGATGCGTCGGGGCATGCGTGAAGAGGGTCTATGCGTGGTGGCACCTGTTTTTTCTTCTAGCCAGAGTCGATGACGTTACTCGCGGGAGCGAAGGAATTTATCGATTACGCGATATGTGGAATGCGCAGGAAATTACGGCCTGCGTCTGTGGGGAACGTTGATTTTTTGCGACCTGCTATATGGTTCTCTGACGCGCGAATACCTTCCCGCCAAAATTTGTATGATAACCGGTTAGCAGTGTTTGCAGGGGTGTCCTGCGCAAAGTCGTTAAGCTGACGACGATAGCCTATCTTGCCGATACCACTCGAATCTAGACCAGATCGAAGCTTCGAGCATGCGTGAACAAGCACGACGATGCGATAGCGGTGCGTTTTTGTTCTGTTTGCAAAATCGAATCATTGACGTGCGTCAGGTAACTTATCAGCCTGGCCAACGGTAAATCTGTCGTCGAACAACTTGACGCGGTCGCTGACGTTGGACGCGATTGTTGCACTTAATTACATTTAAGCGCGAATAACCGCTTTACCGCGTGACGTTGAGCTCTTCAGCAGTCTGGTTCGCGGTTGTTTGCTTATTAAACGATTTCCCGCGCAAGACGACAGCTTACCTCGAGCTCTGCGCGCCAGATGCGATATATTCTGCCTAAGAACCTTCAGCCACATCCTGGCCCTCTTTCGCTTCCTCTCGATATCGGACTTACTGCCAGCGGATGCACAGTAAACTCGATGCACGGCGGGCGGCAAAAGTTTATCGGTCAAATGAAGGCACAACAACTGTTCACTTGTCATAAAAACGGCCTCGGCGTTCCTTGGGTGAGGCTTACACACCGGCGCAATGCCGAAAATATCAAAGGACTCGGGCGAAACCCCGTAGACGTCTCCCTCAGGAAGATCCTCGGCTCGCTCGATCGTCGAACTTCAGCCAACGTCCGACGCAATCAAATACGTTAGCACGCAGTTCGTCTCCTAAGTGCCACTTTACGCGCTGGGTATAAAGTTTGCGTGGCGAAGCAACTGGGTATCCACACACGTCCTCTCGACCGCCCACGAAAGAGGCTCACGTCCAACTAACGCGTGGTATAACGTGCGCCTATACTATCAAGCACCTAGATACCGACTCAAAACGCTCGAACTTCGCTAGGCGCACTGATGCAACTGGCGTGCACTGATTATCGCAAAACAGCGTATAGTCTCTAATGTTCTCCATACAAGTCGGGACCCCGATCGGCCGCATAGACCGAGCGTGCAGCTTGGCAGGATGGCCTTTGCCAACGGACACTGCGTACGATAAGAACGGATATCGTGAAGTGCGTAGTTTTACTGACGAAGAACTCTGCGCGTCGCGACGGATTAAGAAGCGCCGCGCACGATGCTCGCTCTCGAAATTGCTGCGCGAAACAGACGCCGGCGCGGGAGAGTTGCGAGTCTTTTATACGCGGGAGGAGTCCGGCGAGTAGGCGAGAGCGCACTCGGTGGTGCCGGGGTTCTTTGCCGCTCTACTACCGAGCACGATAATGTCGGCCCCCGGGGGCCTTGGAGCTTGTCTTGTTTACCGACAACGCGCGCGTCCACGACGTGGCGCGCGACAGAAAAGCGGAGAAAAGCTGGCTGAGGAGGCGCGAACGTGCACGCTCGCGCGTGCTCGATACTGCGTGATATACCAGCGTGCAGAGCCGGTCGGTGGTCTCGTGCTCTTATTATGATCGAGGCGACTTATGTCCATATTTAAACTACGCGGCCAGGACGATAAGGCTGGGCGAGTTTCAGATCAATCAGTTCGACGACGGTGGTGCGATGGTCGGTAGTCAGCTTTGGGTGGTGGGAGGGCGGTTGCGGGTGGAAATTTGTTTGCTTAACACTGGGTTTACAGAGAAACGTGATGGTGTAGAGCGGTATCCGGAAAAATGTGGCGGCATACGGCGTGCAGAATTTTAACATCACAAACATGGGACCGAAATAAATGTTGACGTCTATTTATATGATTTTTGTTGATAAAAGCAAGCGTGGCTAGAAGATAATAGTAACGATTTCCGTCATTTTTGTCTTTTTCGGAAACCGTCTAATTGGCGGGTTGCGTAAAACCGGTGCTAAGTAAGGGTAATCGTGTAAGTATCAAGAGTCGCTGCGGTATTTAAAATCTGCGCGACTGTTTATGCAGTGGCTACGATGCTGACTACTGATAAAGAAAAATGACGGCTGCGCAAATTTTAGCCTGTGCATCGAGTGCGTCGCTTTTAACACGCAATGGAACGCGCTGACTGGCAGGAAAGGAACTGCTGGACGATCCGTGAAGTGTCACGCCTTCGCACAGGCATACATGCCAGCAGCTGGCCGTGTCATTCTCGCAAGTTTTGTGCCACTGGCATGTGAATGCGTTGTACAAGCACGCGTGAACATACACGAAAATTGTCAGAGGCGGGTGTGCATGCAAAAATGCGGGAGATTCAGCACAAACACAAGATACCTTTGCACCATTCGCCTGTACGATTGACTGCGGGTTCTAATTGTACCGCGTATTTTTTCAGGTCGCCACCGGTTACCGAATTAACACGACCATTTTTGCACGATTCACGTAACCGCACGTGCAAAAGTTCAAAATATACGATAAACACGTTCGTTAGAAAGCAGTCGCTGGGCGGAACGTTCGACCGATTAAAGCGCCGATTAACGTATCACCGAAATCAACAAGCAGAGGAAACGCACTACCACTTTTCACCTATCGTCGCAATCATCGCAAATGTCGCAAAGGTACTCATTCGCAGAGATCGCTCAGTGTATAATTGCCCGTTTCACGATTAATTACATAGTACTGCAGTACTGCCCACGCCAACCGTAGGTGCGCTTTAGATCTAATGAATCCCCCAGCAACTCTAATCATCGACACCAGTCCCGCTCACGAATTACAGATTTTCGCGTACCGTACGTGCGGTCCCCGCAGCACAGATATAAATATCAGAATTATCGCGCTGTATATTTAGCACGCCGCGCGTCGAAGACGCTGGTAAACAACGAACTGTGATCCGGCACGCGATGCAGACACGCAGCTGATTTGTCGAGTGCTCATCGGTAAACAGTACATATCGCGTACAAACAACTTCGCGCCCGCGTAGAGTGCAACCCCTGATTCGTCAACCCCTCGAAGCCGGTGCACTTTCATCATTTGATCGTGCGGGCAATCGCTTATCAGGGGAACCGATAAACGTCGCATCATCGCGAGTCGTCCAGCCTTTCGCCGATTCATCTATCAGATCTCTTATCGAGCGAATCTTATCGTCCTAATCCAATCTTTCTGCGTTGTTCAAAAATATTGAGACAATGAACGACGCACAGATAATTGAGAATTACCCACGTCATTCGCGCAGTTATCCAGAAAGAATATCCGACCGATATGCATATACGCGGAACTCAGTGAATAACGTTCGTCGTGTGCGGAGCGCAATCGGTGATTAACGCGTGCATTCCGCGGAATGCGGAACGCCGAATTTGACGTATCGCGCGTGCGTTCATGACACTCCGACGTAAGGCGACAGATACTCCATTGAGCCGTGCATGCCCGCAGCCTAATGTAGTGTAAAATTGTCCCCCATTCAACCGGTGCAAACATACATACGCAATCGCGCGGCACTCTTTATTTGACTTCGACATGTGCCGACGCTGCATCGCGCGTCCCACCCCGTCGCTCGACGCAAGTTGGCGCGCGCTGTTGAATGACAGGAAGAGGGAAACTGGAAACGAAGTCAAAGTATCACGCTTTATGCAACCGGGTGTTTACACGCCCGACAGCAGTGCGCTGTCGTGCGCTGGACATTGGCAAGAAAAATGCTCGCGGCGGGAGTGGGGACGCGTTTTATGCAAATATCGAAGAGTAGGAAAACAGTATGACTAATGCGTGATCGCCGACGAGGGCATACCGCGATCTCTCGCTCGCGTGTTTGCCGCGGGGAGAGAGAGAGATGCGAAAGCGACGATGCAGGGTGCATGAACCGACAATGGCGATCGTTCTTCGCCGCCCGGTCTCCACCTCTATTGTCTGCCATTGAACAAAGAATCGTTTCGCTTCATTTAACCCACTTGCCGAGCCGCGCGACTCGTCTTCCTCCGTGCGATCGGGACTTCGTGCCGGCCGTTTGTCAACGCTGACAGAAAAACTGCCGCCCTCGGACGTCATTTTTCTGAGCGATCTCGCGAAAGAATGGCACTTCATACCGGCGAGAGGCTAAATTTAAAGCGCGCACTCAAATGGCCGTCCGATGGAGAGGTAACGCGAACCTATGAGAATTACGAGAAGTTGGGATCTTTTGCGTTTACAGAGGAGGGAATTTAATTGGGTCGTTAAGAAACTGCCAGTCCGCGGCGAACGTTACGGTGCCGGGGAATATACCTCTCGGATTGCAGAGCACACGTTTAAAGAGTCGGAAGCCATTGGGGGCTTAATCGTCCCGGCGGCATATTCCGTGAGCACTGTCGAGTACGAGAATTTAAGGTAATGATCAGCGATAATAGCGAGGAATCGACTGAATAATTCATTCTTCGTCGCCACGAATCGATGACTGAGGGGGAGTGAGCTAAAACGGCACGGTAAACACAGCTCCGAATAGTCTCTCCTTCATCGACAAACTCGATAAGTGGTTCCTCTATTAGCGTAAAGACACCTTCGCGGCGGGAGAAGAATTGTCCGCCGACGTACTTGCGACGTATTTTCACCGAAATTAACATCGTACCCGTTTCTTCTCGTCCTACCCGCAACCCCGCGTCTCCTCACGGACCTTTTTATCGAAGCGGAACAAATCGGAGAATGACATTCCGGCGATCAGAAGGTTACACACCCTGCTCCTCTTTCGTCTGACCTGAACCAACCTAACCCGGCCTAATCTGCGGCAAATGTCGAAGTCGCCCTGTTACGACCTGAATCGATCGAGCGAATCCAAAACACGGTCGCGTGTACGTGCGTGTACGCATGTGTCGACGCGTTTCGATCTGATTACTTTCGCCCCGGCCGCGGCATTAGAAACAATCGTGACACAAAAGCGGCGGATATCGCAATTCGGCTTATCTCCGTCGACGTTCGACGTAACAACGTCGGAGGCGTCGTAGCAGCGAGTTATACGTGCCACCACGCACACGTTTCGCTTGAAATTCGGACCCACCGACAATGACCCGGAATAGGGACGTGTGAGATGATCTCTAGCGTTATAGCACGTGTACATCGATCGTCCACTACAGGGAACATCACCCGATGAAATTGGAAGCCGCCGGTCAATTTAGAGCGCGATAAAACGCGGTAGCTCGCAAAATTGATCAACTAATCAATACCTCGTCATGATCAGCACCCACCTATCTGACGATCGTCGCAAACTGCGCGGCAAAACTCGTGCGCGGTGAAAATAAGGGCAGAATTTAATTGCGCTCGACAGAAGTCTACATCCGCCTGACACACGTTCGGCTGATACGTCTATCTCTCTCGAACAGCAGACAAACAGATTTCTTTCGAAGCGCGGGTCAGTTCGCCGCCGAGTAAAGCCTCTTCGCGACTAACCCTCTTTACGGTCTTATATAAAGCGTAATTATTATTCTACTCGATGCACGTATCCCACGGCCGTGGGCGCAAAGTTTACGTACGTCCCGAAGGATGATTTATACATGTATCTACGCGGCTCTATGCACGTATGTGCATAAGACCGCGAAGAAGCACCACAAAGGTTTCTCCGCCAGTGGGAAATTCCACGAGAGGATATATTGCGCCGGTAATTATAGTGACGGAATTGTGGCTTAGAGACCTCCAAACGGACTGTGACGGAAGGTTGAAATTTAACTGGATCGCGAGAATCGTCTGTTTACGTGAACCCTCGCGGCGTGTATCCTATTTTGCATCGACGCTCGCCGATAGCGAAAGAATTCTTAATGTCAGTGCATATTATCGGCATTCACAATTTAGTCGGCTTTCGTTTCGACTCTCCTACCAACGCAAACATTGCTTGTTATGTCTCCTGCAGCGTGTTTGCCTAAGTTTATCTAATGTCGCCTATGTTAAAAGTCAATGGAACGGCAATATTTAATCGTACAGTTCGAATCGGCGAGCGTAATGTTCTCGATTTTTGTAAATAACGTACGTGCATTTCTATCGTTTTGAAAGTGTACCCGGCAAATAACCCCGTTGCACGACGGTTTGAGTCTATGGCACGTAATTATCACTCCAATTATCGTAACTAGATACATGTGCGTCCGACAAAGTTGACCCAATGTTACTTATAGTCAGGTTTCGCAGAATATGATTTTTAATATGATACTGATGACAACAGGTAGTTAATTGCTTTCTCGAATAGAAGCAGTACAGTCTGTTAGATTTCCGATCTCTAGCGGTAGACACTTAATCGGATATCATAACGGGCGCGCTCTTAATTACACGAACAGAGCAGAAAAGTTTGGACCCGCTCTGTGAACAAAACGATACCATGTCTAATTATATCTACTTCGCGCTATTGCCAGCCGATAATATTGACAATGCAAACCTGGAAACGCCGGACACATTTTTTTAACGCTTAATTCCGGAAACATGCATTTCAATTATTACGTGTCCAACGTTAATTTTAACTTTGTTTATCGATAGCATGTGGAAAATGATGAAAAAGATTCGTCAGACTTACGAATGGAGTCGTTGTTCTTCTTGTTGCTGTTGTTTTTGTTCTTCTTGTTTTTGGAATAAATGTTGCCGATTTTGCTTTGTCCGCAACCCATCCTGTCCTTCCTTACGACCGCATCCACCGGCTACACCCGCACTACGTTCACTTTTGGATACCGATAATTCGTCAATCTTCCGTGTCACACGACCACGATAACATTATCCTTTCGATCGGGTCACCTTTTACGACGTCGGCTCGAAACGTTAAGCGAGTTATGTATATTGTGAAAGTTCCGATTAGGCAGCGACAGGGTACAGCGTCATATTGGCCGCGCACAGGTACTCTCTTTTTCTATGGATGCGCGTATATACGCCTACGCTCTACTATGTACACGATAAACGCGCGTTTAATGATGTGCACGATATGACATACATATGTAATACATATATGTACATGTACGCTTCTTCGATACCGACGAACCGGAAGATATGCCAGCCAGATCCCGGAAGATATGTCTGTAAGATGTGACGTGAAATATATGCTCACACTGTACACGTGCGGGTGGATATGTAACTTCCAGACGCTCAAGGAGCTAGCGTGATTATCGATTCAGTCTTTCCGCAGGTTTAGTTGCAATTGTTTTCTTTGTTCGTATTTGTGTACCTATGTACCAAACGTACCACTGATAGGCGACAGACACGGATGATGGAAAGCGCGAGATCTTGGAAGAGAGTTTTACGAGAGTCGGCTACAAGGCTTTTAATTATTTAGAGGACATTCAGTCTTGTGTGCACGTATGTTCGACAAAAAGACAGTCTTAGGAGTCGCGCTCTCGCGCTAAAAGGGAATTTACGCGTAATGTAGGATTGCAAGTTTATCCCGAGTTATACGCGGGATGCATTGACATGCGGAATCAATTTCTGGAGAACACTATGTCGTTGGCCAGTCGGAACACATTCGGCCGCGTGTGTGAGAAGATTCCTAGTTATTTCGCACTGGTTGATACCTTGATGACTAGTCGACGACCGCTGTATTTCCATTAACTCGGCAATCTGGCACGTGTAACGTTTCTGTGCTCAGCTTCGCAAGATTTTTTGCTCGGTATGCAGAATTCCATCAATTTCTTATAATCTCTGAAAGATGACGTTTCCGAGTCTATCTCGTTCCGACGATTTCCAACTCAATTTCGATTCAGCCCCTTTTAAAATTCTAAAGAATAAAATATCGGCGAAGCCTTCTATCCCGCTTATAACAGAAGTCTATCGTAAACAGATCGACTTGGTCGATCAATTACTTAGTCTCACTGTTCTGAAAAGATTGTGTAGGGTCGCAAATTCGATGATACGAGACTCAGTCTTCGCACTTCATCATTGGTCCTGTAGGACACTCGAGGGGTTAAGCTGATGTTCAGTCTCGTCTCGCAGAATTAGTTCAGTCGTGCTTGAGTATCCGACTACGTGGTCCTGACAACACTCTGGCATGAGATCGATTACGCCACACAGGAGAGTCAGTCTTCGGAGCGCGCTCGTGGTCCTTTTGAAGGGATTCGGATATCTACCCAGCCACCTGATCCTGGCAATATTACGGCAGGGGTCACAATAATTGACCAAAGCTCCCGTGCTCCGCGAGCAGCTGAAAAGTTCTACGACGCAATTCCCATCCACCGAATCTGCTCAATTCCGCTAACAATCAGTACGCTTAGACTCTTCGATTCCGCCGATCATCAATTTAATAAGCCTCGCTCTTCCGCGCTGACGCTTCTTGAAATCGGCTGGCAGCGGATCAAGTAATTTTGAGAACTCAGTCTTCGACGCTACCGCCCAACGGCTTCGAGTCTTTTTCCCGAAGGACCGTTCAAAGGGTAACCCTTCGTCGACGAACTTCGCCTCGTCTTCGTCGTTCCTGGCTACCCAATCCTCGGCAGCCAATCCATCCCGTCTCGTCTACCACCAACGTCCACTGAGTCGTTTCATCGTTCCTCTTCATCATCTATCCCATGTCCACTGTTGCAAGCCCACTTGCATCCTTCTCCGCCAATCCCGTCCAACGCCCTATTCTAAAGTCTATATCCAAACCCGCTCTCCGCCCGCGTACTTCTCGCTCGAACTCCTTCGCCCACGAATCTATCGATTGAGAATATTCGGCCGCGAGATACCACCCATCTCTCGGAGCTAAAAGAGGTGTCTGCGAGTCTGATCCGGATCGAACGTACTGCGAGGAGGAACGCACTCTCCTGTTCTCTCGACGACTCTTACTCGCTCGAAGACTTTTCACTCCGCACCTTCTTCTTCTTCTTCTTCTCGCCCGCCTCGCCGGTTCTTCCGCTTCCCACGATGTTCCGTCGCCGGAGGTGAACGTCTTTCGGTCCGGCAGTAGAATTCGATTATCGGATTTGGCGCTGCAAAGGAAAATACATGTCGGTTACCCCCATCGATCCTGCCGAAGGAACGCGTAACGTGGGGGGTGGCGGGACTCGGTTTCTGTCGGTGGTGCGGTGGTGTGCGGTAGCTTGCGATTTACATGTATGGGAACCGGCGCGCAGGTGTGGGGAACAGCTGTGAGGAAGATTGAAAAGTGAACGCGCATAGGGTACTGTGCACGAGTTCGTAAAAATTCGTATAGATGGGAATAAACCGCGAGACAGCTATTCGTGACATACTTAGCGTAGCGGGTATAATGAAAAGTTCGGTAATGACTATTCGCGTTGCACGGGTATTTTTGCGATTTTAGCGAGAAAGAAGAATAAAGTTACATTTTTTTATCACTAACGGTAGGTTGATTGTAGTGTTCTGAGGGCGATGCTTTAGAAATGTGACCGAGTTAGTGGAACGCGACCGAAAAATTCTGTAGACGATTGTCAAGTTTTAGACGATATCCCGAATAAAACTACACGCACAATTTATTTCCGGATTACGTCGCGTTCAATATATTAGAAGCAAAGAATATTACGGGGACCCCGCCTGGTATTATTTTGAGAGCGCTCGCTTTCTCGCCTTTCAAGAAATTCGAGTCCCACGGGTAAAAGCGGAAAAGGAAGTTTATTAATGGCACTTCGTTTCCACCTCGTTGGGGCTAGGGGCGCGTTATTGGAGCGCATAGATATTCCGAAACGCTCGTAATTATAAACAAACACCGAGATCCGGTGATACAGAATGGTGAGGTCGAGGATCTATCAGCAGACTGATTGCAAACATCTGTATCGTGAAAGCATCGCGCCAGCCAAATCTGATATGTATCGCGTGACCCTGCGACAATTGACATCGCCGCTCGAAAACATTCATCGCCTCCGTCTTAAGGCAAACGATCTACGAACACGTGCAGCATTATGCGTTGGCCAGGCACGATCCACTCGTAATATCGATCCACGTTCGTTGTATCACCGTCAGCGTCGATCGCGCAAAAATCAGCGGATCCTTTATCAACACCCGACTATCTTCGAGCTTATCGTCTCGCTATACGCCAGACGTTGCCACATGAGGCAGTTGCTCAAAACGGAATTGCCAACGGGTAATCGGCACAAGCTCTCAACGTTAGTTCCGCTCGCCGACGCAATTGACGAGCAGTAATATTCACAAGGCAAGAACGAGTGCGAAAAATTCGCAGCGAGCCCGGTTCGTTGACGATAATCAATTTTCCGGCATTTAACGGGCCCGACGAGTTTCCGTCACCGTTGGCCGCTGCTCGCTTCCTAGCTACGCAGGATTTGTTATCAGAAACTCCATTAGCAGCTATCAATGTGCAAATCACGCGATCGCACGCGCCTGAATAACGGCCGCCGCGTCCGGCGTTGTCGAAAATCTCCGCGACAATATCGTCCGACCATTTTCCTCCTTCACCGCCGGCACAGGGGTCAGAGTGCGAAGGTGAAGAATACAATAAACCCAACTATTATCCCGACGCCGCCTAACTTCATTAACTAGCCAAACGACGCACCAGCGTGCTTCATCGGGCGTTGATAATCGCAACACCCATCGAGCACGCGAAATAATCGCTCGCCGCAGCGGTCGAGTCGTTGCCCGGCGAGAGAGGTTAAAGGAATCAACCCCAAGCTGCAAGCTTACGATTTTTCTGCTGTCGGGCTCGACAAATTTTCCTGCGCACAACGGACCCGAACAAAAGAACCCTCGCCGCCCGGAAAGGCGGGAGTAAATCGGTTCGAACGAGCACAACGGCTCCGATATCCGCTCGCCGTTCTCATTGACGAGCGCGGTGCTAGATGAAATTAATTGAAACAAACAAACGCACGATCCGCGACGCTCGGAGGAACGGAACGTCGCGCTCTACGTACCAGCGTCGCAAACAAAACGACGGACGCGATCAATTGTCGCCGTGCGCGGCAAGCTCCATGGAAAGTGGTCACGTTGGTCCGAAAAGTTATCCCCCTTCGAAAACAGTGCCCGTCAACGCAGACCGGATCCTACGCACGAAAAGCGAGGAAACGGAAGGGGAAACGGGCTGGTAGGGGGTAGTCTTTCCGCGGAGAATATCGGTGTCGTTACCCTCCCGCGACGGGTTCGCTGTTAACCGAATTTCGATTCGAAGTCAACTAACCTCGTTCCGCGACGCAGGAAGTTGACCGCCGTTTGCGTCCACCTGTTCACGGCACGTATAAACGTTCGCACACGGCCGCCGTCTATAGAAACGTGCGTGCACGTACGACGGGGGAGCGGTATCTTGCTGCCTCTCGTGGAAGCGGTATATATTTACGCGAGTGTGCGTAGCGCGCGCATTAATATTACTCGCGTGCGAATCCGCGATGAGACGCGAAAGTCGAACACGAACACAGTGACACTCGCACCTCGAGGCTCCAGCATCGACTATTCGGCCGGTCGGGGCGCCAGCTGGTTCCGCGCATGCGTACTAACCCGCGAGAGCCCTCCAATACGAGCGCGCGACAGAACAGATGAGTACGAATACTGTCGCGTGGGAAACGCGGACACGCACGCACACAGGGACGAGGACAACGTGTTGGTGCGTTGTGTTTCTCTACACATGAAACTTAATTTGCATTCACGTACGGGAACGTACAATATGCTTTTCAAGAAATTTCGTAATACGCGTGTAGCTGCGCATGTGTTAGGGGTACAATGTATTCGACGGCAGGAGGAAACTTGATTGTATATTAACACTTTGACTGCCACGGTGTCACCGGTGCAAAAGATTTTACTAAGAATGCAAAAAAAATCGCAATGAAGCCTATTTGCAATCTTGTAAAAGCGATTGATATTGGCACCGTGCTTCAATACTTTGGCTTCTAACAACTCTGTGTTACTTTTATTTTGCACGATTTAATTATACTCTACAGTATTTCATCGTATCGTAGTTCTAACATAGCAAAATACAGTAGAGCAAAATACGCAAAAAATTGTACTGAAAATGCAAGAAATTCGCAATTTTGGAATTTTGATATTAGAACGGTGCTTCAATGCTTTGGCTTCTAACAATTCTGTGTTACCTTTATTTTGCGCGATTATTTATACTCTGCAGTATTTTATTGCATCGTTGTTCTAACATACCAAAATACGCGGTGAGCGGTGCAAAAGATTTTACTAAGAATGCAAAAAATTCGCAATGAAGCCCATTTGCAATCTTGTAAAAGCAATGGATATTGGAACGGTGCTTCAATACTTCGGCTCCTAACACCTCTGCGTTATCTTCCTTTTTGCACTATTTAATCATACTCTGCGGCATTTCATCAGATCGCAGTTCTAACATAGCAAAATACGCTTGGCAGTCAACGTGTTAATGTGAGTATGTGCATCGTACTGTGGGCACGAATTTTCTGTGCGCTCTTTACGTGTATGAGCCCTTCAATACGAAGGCGCGACAAATAGATGAGTACGAAGAATACTGTCGCGTGGGAAACGCGGACACACACGCACACAGAGACGAGAGCAAGTGTTGGTACGATGTGTTTCTCTACACATGCACATGTATATTAACACTTTAACGATCGCTAGACGATTAATCGACTTTTCGGTTCCAACTGCTATTTACCGGTAGCCGATTAATCGTTTTCAAGTGATCAACGGTTATATTAGAAAATAAAATAAATGTCAGATGATATTATGACAATTCTAAATGATAATAAAATTACACTGCTTTGAAACCAAAGGATTCTCAACAACACATTCAGTATTTTTCAGTTATAAAGCTTTACAAAGCCGAAACGAAATTTTGGCAACTCTTTACCATAAACTTTCGACGGATGAAGTGCCGCAACACGAGAATTGCCCGGCATCGGCATAAATATTGTGTCTTCTATTTTTAACGATTGATTTCAAAGCATAATGGCAATAATGCCGGTGTTACAATTGACTATGGGTCGTAATTGTTACAATTTCTGCGTTGAAGCTGATGCACGCCGCATCAAGTTTTCCGAGCGCTCGCTGACGAATGCCGCGAAAGATGCACGTAGAGCCTCCACATTTTCCAGGAAAGAGAAAGAGGAAGAAAATATTAATGTAGAAGGACACCTATATGGTGCAGGCATTGCAGAATAATCGTAAATATGGCAAAACTAGTAAAATAATATGAAATAACGTTACTCAATACTTTAAATGCGTTTTTCTCGAAACTACGTTTTTCAAATTGACTTGCAGCATAACTTAAACAAATTTTCTCCGCAGCATAACAAAACAGAAAAGTACACATGATTTTAAGATCGGTTAAAAACTTTCGTTATTATAAATATTTTTTCAATAAATTCTTTGATGGAAATTAGAACTTTTCTCCACATGCTCGCCATTTCTACAAAAATCAATATGTCACCATATACATGTGTACTTCTCTAGCAAATTTAATGTAGATTACGAAAAAAATTTGCTTTTTGTGCTTAGTGAAAGTGTACGGCACTTCTGCTGTAAGCCGCGGAGGCCATATCCAAAAATGCACTTCTACTTCGAGAGCTCCAGCGCCGCCATTTTGAAGCAAAAACATAAGAAATTTTTTTTTTATACATTAAAGTATACACATTAAACGCCTTTAAACCAAATTTCGATATGTCATATCATATAAATAAAAAAAAAATCCTAAATTTACCCTATGTTTTTAGGCGTTAAGCTAGATGTTACCCCTTAATGTGAGTATGTGCATCGCACAGTGGGCACGAATTTTCTGTGCGCTCTTTGCGTTGTCGATGACACACGCGGGCGTGAGGAGTGGAGTAGTAGATTAATGGAATGAACGGCGAAGGTATGTGGATGTGAGGAGTTAGCAGGATGTCTTAAAGAGCATTAGTACGGGCGGGCATGGCTAGAATTCTGATCGTGTATGCATTCGGTTTCAGAGCGAGAGATTCTAAGGCGACTAATAACGTAAAATGTAAGTACTCGGTAATAGGTGTGCGTATTTGCGTATGTATAGATGCGCGACTGATGCGAGGTCTGATGCATAGTCCAGTTACACGGATGAGATTCAGCATGTGCGACCAGATTACTGGACGCGTGGTGTACTATTATTACGACAGAGCATGCATATATGCAGATGCCTTAGTACACAGTTGGTTTACCACTACAGGCGCAAGTTACGGGATTAATACGTACGAGAATCATACACCTGGTGTCACACACACGACCGACGAATAATACCTCCACAGAAACACATATGCCGCATTTCTTTTACGACGCACCCTACTCTTTGCGTACAGGGGTCGACTTTCAAAAACAACGAACCGAAAGTCGGGTACTCCGTGCAACTCTTAACCCGTGCAACGTTCGGCGCAGAAAACCCAATGCTTTGTCCGCAAAGCTGTTGGCTGCTTACTTATTTCACTTAATATCGTACCGTAATTACGTTAATTTCACATCCTTACTGCAAGACGCCAGGAACCTCATCGACGGAATCTGAAAATGTGGTAGGGGGAAAATTGGTAAAAGTGCAAAGGCTTGCGGCGTAATAGTTGCCTGAAACAAGAAACGCGCTTGGGGATTAGCGGAGTCTGGCGCAGTCATGACCTTCCAACGAAGATTTCTGCTTTCCAAGGATTGTGGTGACTGAGAGAGAACCGTCATTGCCGTCACGTACTCCCTAAAGCTTCCTGTGGGGACACGTGCGCATATACGTGTGCGTATAAATATGTCCACCCCTACCGGTGGAACAGCTCCCCGAAGTGGGATAAGGGTTGGAAAAGGGTATTGTTAAGGGATCGCGAGACCCAACTGTGCACGGGCACGTGTCGTGCAATTTTTCTGCATCGCGAGTTCCCTGATATTAGCGTCCGAAAACAATTTTGCACATCCACCGCAGTTCTCCTCTTTCCGTCAACGGTTGCTGCGATTATTTGGTAGGCGCAGCAGGCACTTCGTAGATACGACGCCTCGATGAACGTTGAGCTAGGGCATGCATAACCATTGACTTATTCGCGGCACCAATTTCCGCTAAGTATCTCCCTCACGAGCTATTATTCTTCTCTGGAATGTTCTTTTGCCGGCCGCTAACGAAACTCATTGACATTCAAACGCGACACGTTGTTCGACTGAAATACAATTACCTGTTACCTGCGCAATAGTATCCCCCCCGTTCCCCCGCATGACCCGGCGAAGAGGCGAGACAAGAAATTTTTCTGCTTCGCGCTCGTAACAAAACTCGCCCGAAGAACGGAGCCGTGCAGTTAAAGCAGAAGCAACCGCTTAGAGCTAGTTAAGGATTCCACGTGGCGTCGAGCGTCAGCGGTAAAAGAATTAGCGGCAGACCATGACGCCAGTTTGCGGAACGTGCTTTCTTGTAAACACGTAAACACCCGCGCGTCCCACGATACCGAAGCGCCGCATCGGGAACATGCAAATTCGTGCTTCAACGGCACACAATTGAGCGAGCAAACGTGCACACGCGGTAACACCACGCGCCGTCGCGCTGTCGTTAAATTACCGGAAGGTGAGTGCAAGCGATTCCGTTAATCAGCCTCCAGAAATAGTCTCTGGGGCAGGTCTTTACCCTGTCTATATTGATAGCGGTCGAGCAACAAAACTACCGATATGTCGCGACGAACGAACGAGTGGTGACTCGTCAGAGGTCGAAAATAAGTGCGCAAAAAATTTACGTCTCGTCTCCGCGCCAGGCGGTACCAGCTACGGGGCAATTAGAAAGAATTGACGCGACCGAACGAAGAAAGGTTCACACGAACGTGCGCACACTCACGCATTTTGAATCGTCACGGATCTATATGCTCAATCTTGTTTTGAGTTGTTTTCTGACCGGCGTCCGGGGGTTGCGTTCTTCTCGAAAGAGAAAGTAAGGTGAGGTGGTCGGGTAAGAATACAGTCCACCCACGTTATACGCAGATAAAGCGAATATTTATTTTTTGTCGTTTTTTTTTGTTTATTTTTTTCTGTTTGGATACAATGATTGATTGATTGATCATCTCTCGTTGCGATTAATTGAATTAAGTATCTCCATTAGCCGTAACAGCCGCGCACACTTTCTTCCGCGCGAGAGGCAGGCATTCTTTCCAACTATCAGATAGGAGATCTCAGAGTGTTTATAATTCTTTTTTTTTCACGAAAAACGAAGCGGAAAAGTCTACGAAAGGACAACGCGATCGAACGAAAAAACAGCTCGATCAATAATCAGTTCAACCCGCTAAACTCGATCGTCACTCCTCTTTCTACTTCGCTCGAAAGAAAGCAGATCTAGCAATCACGGCATTATCCGTCGAAAGGTAAATGACAAATTTTGCTTTTCAGTCATCGACGTATCACGATGTGCCGTACAAGAGTTACCTTTTCGACCCATCTAATGACTCTCGTTAGGTCTGCCTTCTCTACCATCCCACATAACGCAATTCGTACGGGCCTATAGAAGAAATCACGCTCTCATTCCTATTGCTCCTTAATCGCACAACGAATCGTTGGTCACGTATACGTGTACACGTACACGGCATGTGTCCAACCAACGTACAGAGGAATGTCATCCGAGAAAAAAGATATTCGAAAAATTGAAAAATTGGTGCGCAGAAAGGATCAAAGACGAAGGACGTGTAGTACGACGTTCGCAGACTAACGCTTACTTTTGACCCCTTGCCCACGTCTATGGGGCATTGCGTTCGCTATTGCACGGATTATTCTAGCCTACGCCGCTACTGTACTCTTATCTAAGAGAAGAGACGCATTTGTAAAATTGGAATTTCTCGGTGAATACGCGGACAAGGGGCTAAAAGTGTCACGGCAAAAGTCATTCCTCCACTGCCGGTGGCACGCCACTCTATTTCGACCGCGGGAGGAATAGGATTGGAAAAACGTTAACACACACCGAACGGAATACTATGAAGCCTGCAATCGGTTCTCTACATCTTGGAATGTACTAACACTCGATCGAAATACTAAATTTTAATGCATGTCGCGTTAACCTACTTACGCTTTGAAGGTCACCGTGTAAAAATAACCGTTATTCTTTTGCGTGAACGGTCAACAAAAAGTGTTCTACTGCACCACGAGAAAAAGATCGTCGTTCCGTCCAACGTCTCCTGTTCCCACGTCCAGCTTCTCCTCCTCATCCACCTTCTTCGCCCTTATCTCGTCATATACTTTAACATTAATAATAATTATGTTTCACGGTTCACTGTTTCCCTATTACGAGAAAGCGTCGATAATGAATGCAAGCGTTTTTCTTTATTTCGATTTTTTAAGGTGCTCTTGACGTACTCTATATTCTCTCACTCGCTCACTCTTTCGGTTATTCTCGCACATATTTTGTATTATTTTATCTCTTACCGCCTTTCCGTATAGCTTTCTTTCTCTTTCTCTCTCTCTCTCTCGCACACTCTCTCATACAATGAATTCTCTTTTGCACACTCGTTCGACGAAGTCCTCAAATCCGGCACTTATCTTCGGTCGCGATTCATCACACTGAATTACATATAAATAAATAAATAATTAATCGGGACGACGCGGGAAGTACGGGTTTAGAGACCACTCGCTCTAATCGATATTTCGGTTTCGAAGATTCGCTTTTAGGCCTTGCATCGCGATTACGCATTTAACTACGACGCGAGTGCGGCCCTCAATAAACGCGCACGGACCACTGTTCTTACACGAATCACCATTTTACACGAACGCCACTGCTGCTCACACTCTTCGCCCTGTCCATGTTTCTCCTATTATAAAACCCGTTGCTACGACAAAGGCTCAACATAACGCACCACTTGTACAATCGCAGTCATCGACGCGTTGCTAATGGAAAATCGCATCATACCAGATGGATTTTCTCGAAGTGAAATTTACGCCACCTTCCTGGCCTAAAAGAAGTTAGAGACGCGTTCTAACTAATTCCGTCGCATCTACCTCCAAACGAGACTCGCACAAAAGGAACGTCGAGGCGGAGAGCCTTTACCTCTTTTTTTCTCACAACTGACGCGCTCCACAGAACTCATCTTTCGTTGGTACGCGAAATAGAAACGAAGCCTGGTTGAGAAAAAAGTATGCATTGATAAGACTTGCGAGAGTATCGTTTCGATGGCGGGAAGTTACAAACAAAATTTTTCTTCGACGATAGCATTGACGTATACGCTTAATTCGTTACTTTCGGCTAGTTTACGTTACACAATCTTATTTCGTCGTCGTCGTTGTTAACAACACTTTCAAAGATCTGTCTTAGGCCATAACGCAACGAATTTCACAGATCAACTCAGCTGTTTTTGTCTTTTGATATCGTGCGTGCTCAAAGGACATGTAATTGCGAGAATCTCTCGTATCGGTTGCCTTCGCACAATTGCACCCACTTCTTCGCAAGCGTAAGAATGGACTTTTTCAATTTGTCCCATGTGCCTCGTCGATATTTATTACCTGAAAAGGAAACGTCAGCAATCATAGAACGAATGTCTGTTCGAGTCGGTCACGTTATCGGGTCAGAATCGAAATGACAGCTATCACTCTTTGATTCGAAGACCCTAATGTTTACACCGCAACGCAATTCGCAGAATCAACAGATCTTAACGTTCCGCGCCTACTTGCAACTATTGCCTATCAGAATGAATATCGGATTGCGTTTCGTATAATGTATCCTCAGGAACGATTCGTCAATGGGCTAAAAAACACATTCGCTACAATCGAGTCTCATAATTGGCGGAACTTCCATCGGAATCGGTCCAAATTCGTCACGCACACGCAGTCCTTTTTTTCCACCGAGGAGCGCAATTAACGCATTTGCAAAACACCTTTCGCGCAATTTCAATGATCCGTAAGTGCGTCCCTACACCACGGAAGAACAAGTGAATACTTCTTCGCAGATGCGCTCGACACAGTGACACGTATTTAACAATTCATTTGCACCGCGTACTTGTATATGCGTGTGCCGAAAAAAAAAAAAAACAGAAAAAGGAAAACGTTTAAAACAGTAGAACGAAGGAAGCTGGTACAAAAATCACTTCGGCCTTTTGGAAAAAGATCGTCGCATCACGATACAATACGATAGCCCTCGCGCGAGCGTGCGACTTTAAAATGCCGTTTACTCCTATTTAATTACGTTATTTTTACATCCTTCACAAGGATACCACAAATTTAACAGACCACTAAAATCACGCGTGTGCACGTGTATATACATATAATTGTACGCACGTGTATTCCTGCATGCGTATGTGCACGCATATGCCTGTAATGATGTGCACCCGGTCACATGTATATACGGGTATGCATGTATACACGCCATTCGTTAAACTTATCAAATGAAAATTCATCGTCACGTAAATAGTAAGTATGTAAAGACAAAAGCTATACGTTTACGATTCTTGCCATGTCCATCAATAGTTTCATTAATCAGCTCGATCGAGGTTGGACTCTCTCCCTTTTTCTTTCTCTGTTTTTTTCCCTTACCTTACTTACATTTTTTTAAGTATTTTTCTCGGTACCGTTTAAATTTATATCCGTGAAATGCCACAGCACGCTCGTACACATCAAGCGAACGCTTGGCTACACATAGTCAGAGTGTAGTTTACTTTTTTTTTTAAAGAATTACGTAGATTGTTCGTAGCTAGGTTTATTATGTTATTTTTTCTTCTTTTTTGTTTTTTCCCTTTTTTCTTTTCTTAATTATCTTCCTTTACGTAAATTGCGTCAGATTCAGGTTACTTCAGGCGATATCCTTTTTTTTTCTTATATGTTCCCACCGGTAGGATAGAAAGGAAATGCTCCAAACTGGAAATTCACCGGAGTCTTTGGCGAAGCACAGGTGTAGAGAAAGTCATCCGACTGTAACTGAGTTCTGTTCAAATTTGGCTCTGATGCTGATCTCGTGATCTTGGGTAAGCCACGTATAAGACCCTCTAAACTGGCCAAAATTTGACGGAATATCGGTCGATCATCCCTGGAAAATTTAATACAATCCTCTGTAAGTCTCTTGAGAGCCTTTGGCGTATCTGACCTCAACTTGTTTATATCTGGACGCAGGTAACCCCGCCCAACCATGAATAGAATTTGATCCTTGTTATTAATGTTCGAGTACGGTAACTGTCCTGCAAATAGCTCAAATAGGACGACGCCGAAGGCGTAAACGTCAGACTGAAAGCTGTAAGGATTTTCTTCCTGCATTCTGATCACCTCAGGTGCCATCCAGAGAATAGAACCGCTCGGTTGATGGAATTGCTGCGATCCTGACCACCGAGTCTTCGCAGTTGCCAGACCAAAATCTCCTATCTTCACGGTAAGATCGTCGTGCAGGAATATGTTGTTGCTCTTCAGGTCCCGATGAATGATGTTCTTAGCATGAAGATAGTCCATGCCCTGTGCCGTCTGTCTGCCAATCTCGATTAGCGTTAACAGCTCAAATTTTGACTCGAATACGTGCAGGTGTTTGTACAGGGAGGAGCCCTCGCACCATTGTGTAACGATTGCTAGCTGTGGTTTACTTACGCAACCCATAAAAAGAAGGATATTCACGTGTCTCGTCTTTCGCAGAACAGCGACTTCGTTCTTGAAAGCTTGAAGTTGTGCGGTGGTCGGTATCTTGACGTTGAGAGTTTTCACTGCCACTGGCCCGTGCCAATGGGCCTTATAGACTGTTCCGAAGGAACCTGAACCGATCCGTGGGCCAACCAAGATCTCGTCCGCTGGAATTTCCCAGTCCTCAATGGATTCTCTTGGCGCCAAAAGATTTTTAGACGATTCGTCGGCCGACCTTGCTCTCGGTCTTTTCGGCCTCAACGTGCTTGTGGGACTAGCCTGAGTGGACTGACTATGCTTGGTGGGACTACTGCCTGGAGAGACTGGACTTTGAGTTGTACCGACCGGTCGACCGAGACTCTGAGATCTACTGTACTCGTCCAAATTGGGTGGCTCCCCACCAGGCTTGACCATATTAAAACAAACATTGGGAGCTGAACTGGAACGATCTTGCTGACCCAAAGAACGTGGATGCCTCTGATTGCGAGAAGGCGTCAAAGAAGGAGACATACTTCTGCTCAAACCGTAACCAGAGGGAAGCTGCAGAATTCCAGCTGTGGTTTCTGGATTGTGTGCCAGCAGCGCCTGATAGTATGCGTCTTGCATACGCACCTGATGACACAGTGCTGGTACGCCACCTGCACACCTCTGATGAAATCTGTAATTGCACGTCCTGCAATAAAATCCTTGAAACAGAAGTTTCCTACAACACTCGCAGAATGCCAGTGAGAAGAAGGTCTTGCGCACAAAGTTGTGGGATATGGAAGTGGTTATGGGAAACTTATCCAGAATCTCGACAGAGATCTCGTCGCAGTCCAACAGTGAGATATCCGAATCCCAAGAGGTGAGACATTTGGAATTGTCCACGCCGAGTATGTAAACTGCGCACATCTCTGTTGTCAAGTTTCTCAGTTTCATGGCCTTGGCCAGAGCATCCCTCAAAGACATGCCCTCCCTCACTTGAACGCTAGTACGTTGTTGATTGGGCAGGTAAGCCCTGAGTAATGACCTCATAGGCGTTCTAGGGCCTCTATTGCTGATATTGACATCCCTAGAATCACTCTCCGACGTGGAAGCACTACCGGATACTCTGCCAGCGTTCAACAGTTCGTTCAGCTTCTGCTCCTTAGACTCGAGATCGTGCAGCTTGCTGGTCAGTTCTTGATACTCGTTCAGGTAGATGGAGGGTGGATGTTGAAAGCCAGCGAAGCGATTATTCAGAGCGTCAATGTTCTGCCGCGTGACATGTATGACACTCTGAATATTCCTGAGCTCATACCTTAACGGGTCTGTGTCCAGGAATCCATCCTCCGGGTCGCTGAGTTCGCCCGAGTCGGGGCCACTGCCTCTCGATGACGACATCCCGGTGTTGGCCGCTGTTCCTTTCCTCCTGTGCCGACGGCGCCGCGTCAACAACGCCGACGAGGACGACGAGGAGGAGGACGACGACGACAACAATGGCGACGTGCCGCCTGCTGTCTCGGTCGCACCGGTCCTACGACACGAAAGCCCCGTGTACGTGCTCGCACGGATCGCCGTGTAATACCTTGTCTCGCCGATCACGGCCATCTTCTTGCTCCGTCGGGCAGCATCCTGGGCCGCTGCTGCTGCGCTTCGAACCACCTTGGTAGCCCACGGTAGCTACCTTCGCCGGACCTACCGTCAAACCGACTCGAACCCCTCCGCACGCACTCCCAGCAGTTCCGCGTTCTGACGTCCGCCGACGTTTTCCAAGGAGATAGACGCGCGTTCTAGCGCAAGTCAAGCCGGCCCCCTCGTCGAACCTCGTCCCAACACTAGCGACACGTCGTCCTTGCCACCGTCGTCACTCTCGTCTTCGTCGACGGTGCCCACCGCCAAGGCAACGTACGACGCGTACCAACCGTATCCTTTCTTCTTCTCGACACCGCCGCCACCTCCTCCACCTCCTCCTCCTCCTCGTCCTCCTCCACCTCCTCCTTCGTTGCCTCGCACCTTCTTACGCGCGCCGTGTCGAACCTCTGTCGAGATGCATCAGCTCGCAGCATGCCGCGCTACCTCGGTATATCAACGTCGCACGTCTGCGGTCCAGGAAAATCTTAGCCTCCAGCATCGACGTTCGCCCTCGGTTCAAGGGCCCCGCGGATCCTCGTCGTTTCACGGCACGGCCTTTTTCCGTCGTATATATCTGCGCTTTCACGGTCCGTCTCTCTCGCTCCGTCTCTTTTTCTCCCTCGGGCTGTACCTCTTGTGGCCTCGAGACGTCCCGAAAGAAAACTGGCACGAGCGATGCGGAGCCGAGGCGCGGGGCTACGTTTCGTGAAGCGCCGGTGCTGCCATGCGACTGCGTTCGCAGACTACCGCCGCGGGATCAAAATGGCCGGGGAAAAAATAGGAAAAAATTCGGCGAGCGTGCATACGTCGCGCGCGTCTTTCCTGGGCCCGTCTCGGCGGCTGTCCTCTTTTTTCGCCGCGTCGGCATCGGCGATGGGATTCTAACTGTTCGGGCCGATCGAGGTGGCGTCGGAAATAGTCGGCGTTGCGCTCTTACGCGGTGGATGTTAATTGATCCGTAAGCTCCGATGGAATTTTCAGATAACGCGGCAAACGTCGTGATACGGAGTATCGGTGCGAAAAGTGGTAATGCACGTTTAATGCCTGTCTTCTTTTTTCGCCGCGTCGGCATCGGCGGATTCTAACTGTTCGGGACGATCGAGGTGGCGTCGGAAATAGTCGGCGTTGCGCTCTTACGCGGTGGATGTTAATTGATCCGTAAGCTCCGATGGAATTTTCAGATAACGCGGCAAACGTCCTGATACGGAGTATCGGTGCGAAAAATGGCAATGCACGTTTATTGCCTGTCTTCTTTTTTCGCTGCGTCGGCACCGGCGGATTCTAACTGTTCAGGACGATCGAGGTGACGTCGGAAATAGTCGGCGTTGCGCTTCTACGCGGTGGATGTTAATTGATCCGTAAGCTCCGATGGAATTTTCAGATAACGCGGCAAACGTCCTGATACGGAGTATCGGTGCGAAAAATGGCAATGCACATTTATTGCCTGTGCTCTTTTTTCGCCGCGTCGACATCGGCGATGGGATTCTAACTGTTCGGGCCGATCGAGGTGGCGTCGGAAATAGTCGGCGTTGCGCTCTTACGCGGTGGATGTTAATTGATCCGTAAGTTCCGATGGAATTTTCAGATAACGCGGCAAACGTCCTGATACGGAGTATCGGTGCGAAAAATGGTAATGCACGTTTATTGCCTGTGCTCTTTTTTCGTCGCGTCGACATCGGCGATGGGATTCTAACTGTTCGGGCCGATCGAGGTGGCGTCGGAAATAGGCGCCGTTGCGCTCTTACGCGGTGGATGTTAATTGATCCGTAAGCTCCGATGGAATTTTCAGATAACGCGGCAAACCTCCTAACTCCTCCGAAGTCCTTCGTATCAGGACGAAAAATGGTAATGCACGTTTGTTGCCTGTGCTCTTTTTTCGCCGCGTCGACATCGGCGATAGGATTCTAACTGTTCGGGCCGATCGAGGTGGCGTCAGAAATAGTCGGCGTTGCGCTCTTACGCGGTGGATGTTAATTGATCCGTAAGCTCCGATAGAATTTTCAGATAACGCGGCAAACCTCCTAACTCCTTCATATCAGTCCAAAAAATGGTAATGCACGTTTGTTGCCTGTGCTCTTTTTTCGCCGCGTCGACATCGGCGGATTCTAACTGTTCGGGGCGATCGAGGTGGCGTCGGAAATAGTCGGCGTTGCGCTCTTACGCGGTGGATGTTAATTGATCCGTAAGCTCCGATGGAATTTTCAGATAACGCGGCAAACCTCCTAACTCCTTCATATCAGTCCAAAAAATGGTAATGCACGTTTGTTGCCTGTGCTCTTTTTTCGCCGCGTCGACATCGGCGGATTCTAACTGTTCGGGCCGATCGAGGTGGCGTCGGAAATAGGCGCCGTTGCTGTCTAACACGGTGGATGTTAATTGATCCGTAAGCTCCGATGGAATTTTCAGATAACGCGGCAAACCTCCTAACTCCTTCATATCAGTCCAAAAAATCGTAATGCACGTTTGTTGCCTGTACTCTTTTTTCGCCGCGTCGACATCGGCGGATTCTAACTGTTCAGGACGATCGAGGTGGCGTCGGAAATAGTCGGCGTTGCGCTCTTACGCGGTGGATGTTAATTGATCCGTAAGTTCCGATGGAATTTTCAGATAACGCGGCAAACCTCCTAACTCCTTCATATCAGTCTAAAAAATGGTAATGCACGTTTGTTGCCTGTGCTCTTTTTTCGCCGCGTCGACATCGGCGGATTCTAACTGTTCAGGACGATCGAGGTGGCGTCGGAAATAGTCGGCGTTGCGCTCTTACGCGGTGGATGTTAATTGATCCGTAAGCTCTAATAGAATTTTCAGATAACGCGGCAAACCTCCTAACTCCTCCATATCAGTGCAAAAAATGGTAATGCAAATTTATTGCCCGATCGTCTTTGATCTTTAGGCGAGAGTTGTGTTTGGTCGCCGAACGCTGGGGTAATTGAATTCGAGAGCAGCTGTTAAAATGCAGTTACGCAGCGCACTCATTTTCGCACCACGGTGCTCTGGGTCTAAAGAGCAAGGAGCATCAGGTTTGCTGGGCCACGAATAATGTACTGGCGAAGGAGCACCAATCCTAAGGCCTGCTGATAAGATTGTGGGAAGTACGGTTCAACGTACAATCTCGGAGTTATTTTCGCGACGTGTAAACGGGATTTCGGCTTTTTTCATCCGATGCAATTTACCGCTAGCACGCTGCACGCCTCAACGCATAGAACATGAAGTGATGCCAATTCACGTCGAAACAGTTCCTTTCGGAACTGCGATTCACACGGGACCCCGAATTCGGAGCAGCGAATCGCTCGGCAGAACGATATTTCAAGTTCAATTTTTCTGTAAACACAGCCACTTGCGTTGCGTTTTCTGACGTCACTGCGGACGGGTTTTGACGTCAGCAGCATATGGTTCCATCGCCTAGGCAACGGAAATAGATCCTAATTGGTCGGACGCTTGCATACTACTTATTGTACAAAAGTAGATCGAAAAAAGATCCTGAAACTCGTGACAACGCATCATCAAGGAAGATATGATCTTTTTCTGAACCGCGTTCGCGTTATGTAATATCTACGTCACGACTATTGTATGTAAGAGACATGCGTTGATCGGATCAAAGTTTGCACGGTGATACTTGTAAATGTTCGAATCATTGTTGTCGACTTGCAAGTTTTTCGATAACACAGTGCTAATATGTTGAGAAGCGTAGCTGGAAAATTGGCCTTTGTTACAGGTTTGTAAGGCGCGCATATGAGAGTGTTGAATGTCGAGGATAAATTACTTTCCCGCGTATTAACAGAAGTGACATTTTATGTAATGAAGGTGCTGGCAGCGGTATTGGGAGAGAAGTATGCCATGTGTTGGCCAGGGAAGGTGCTACCGTTATTGCAACCGATCAAAACACGCACTCGGTCGATAAAACTTTGCAGCTTATGGAAGGTTCGAACCCGTTCCGACGAATAGACATTTAATCAATAAGAAAGCGAAAACGAAAGAACGTGTTACAGGTTCAGGACATACGTCAATGGTGGTAAATGTTGCGGATACAAAAAGTATTGATAAGGCATTTAATCATATCATAAGCACCTGTCCAAAACCCCCTACCATTGCCGTGAATTGTGCGGGTATAACGCGAGATAATTTTATATTAAAATTGACTGAGGAAGATTATGATGCCGTGCTTAATGTTAACCTGAGAGGGACGTTTTTTGTCATGCAAAAAGCTGTGAAGGCAATGGTAGAAGCTGGAAATACTGAAGGAGCTTCTATAATAAATATAGCGTCTATAGTTGGAAGAAAGGGAAACATAGGTCAAAGTAATTATTGTATATCAAAGGCTGGTGTTGAGATCTTAACGAAAACAGCTGCTAAAGAATTTGGCAAGTGAGTACAGATTAATCGGGTAGCTTGATAGCCCGTTTTAGCTGTGCATAACAAGCTGAGTACGTTTACAGGTTAGGAATTCGTGTGAACGCAGTGGTGCCAGGTATAATAAAGACTCCCATAATTGACACTGTGCCCAGTAAAGTAATGGAAAAATTTATGAAGGAGACACCTTTAAATAGAGTAGGAGAACCACAGGAAGTCGCAGAACTGGTGGCATTCTTGGCGTCTGATAAAAGTTCTTATATTAATGGAACGTCAATTGAGATAACAGGAGGCCTCTCTTGAGTTTGTCAATATTATTCTTTGTTATTAATATGACTGTAAATACCCGTTTTGATACTCCTCTTTTTCTTATGGCTATACAATTATTTTATAAATATAAACATATGCATTTACAAGACGTTTCGTTTTAAAACACATGGACCCTACTTTCCCTTTTTATTCTTTAATTTTTTTGCATGCTTGTGTGCTTTATATTGACGTTTCTTCTTTTCATCTATGATTTCCTTGTACTTTCTCTTATTATACTTTGCAAACTCTGCATTAGCCATGAGTTCATCCACAATCGTTCTTTTACGTTCCTTCTTGGTTAGTCTACTAGAATAATAATCCCTTGGCGAGTCCATCACTTTTCCTACATGGAAGTACTTGGGCAAGCCTTTCAGGTCGTTCTTCTTGTAGAAGTGCTTTGGATCTAACACGGATCTCATTTGTATGACTTCCAAATCATGCCTTATTTCATCAGTCACTTCAGTTGCAGGTAAGTTATACCATTTGCTACCCATGGTCATCTCTCTTTCCTTGCGCCTCTGCTTCAGCAGGTATTTTTGTTGTACATCATAGGGTGGCACAGTCTCCAATTGTTCAAATCCAGGCTTAATGACGCTCTTTTTCAAGATCTTATCCACAGCTGTCACCTCATTTGTTATCTTAGATACATCTGGGTTGATTTTGAATGACTTGTTCTCTACTGCCTTTACATTCCCTCTCCAACCCATGGATGTTTCAAAATCATCCAGATCAATGTCTTTGGTGGGATCGGTCTTCCTTTTCTTCAACGGCTCTTCATCGTCTGCCAGGAAATTTGCTGAGTCGAGGAACAGCAACGGATCTGCAGCTAAACCAGTTTGAAAGTTGAAGTTATTGTTAAACAATGTGATAAGACACAGGACCTAACCACGAACTAATGTAATTTCGTTTGAATAGTAGCAGTGATTGTTAGAATAAGTTCGAAAGTTGAAGTTATTGTTAAACAATGTGATAAGACACAGGACCTAACCACAAACTAATGTAACTTCGTTTGAATAGTAGCAGTGATTGTTAGAATAAGTTCGAAAGTTGAAGTTATTGTTAAACAATGTGATAGGACACAGGAGCTAACCACAAACTAATGTAATTTCGTTTGAATAGTAGCAGTGATTGTTAGAATAAGTTCGAAAGTTGAAGTTATTGTTAAACAATGTGATAAGACACAGGACATAACCACAAACTAATGTAGTTTCGTTTGAATAGTAGCAGTGATTGTTAGAATAAGTTCGAAAGTTGAAGTTATTGTTAAACAATGTGATAGGACACAGGACCTAACCACTAACTAATGTAGTTTCGTTTGAATAGTAGCAGTGATTGTTAGAATAAGTTCGAAAGTTGAAGTTATTGTTAAACAATGTGATAGGACACAGGAGCTAACCACAAACTAATGTAGTTTCGTTTGAATAGTAGCAGTGATTGCTAGAATAAGTTTGAAAGTTGAAGTTATTGTTAAACAATGTGATAAGACACAGGACCTAACCACAAACTAATGTAACTTCGTTTGAATAGTAGCAGTGATTGTTAGAATAAGTTTGAAAGTTGAAGTTATTGTTAAACAATGTGATAGGACACAGGAGCTAACCACGAACTAATGTAGTTTCGTTTGAATAGTAGCAGTGATTGTTAGAATAAGTTTGAAAGTTGAAGTTATTGTTAAACAATGTGATAAGACACAGGACGTAACCACAAACTAATGTAACTTCGTTTGAATACCAGGTGTGTCGGTAATTCCTTTCCGGTTTTTGTAACAGATGTCACTAGCCATAAGTATGAAATGTTATGATTTTATACATATGTCATTTGTTTGTACTAACATTAACCTCAAAACTGCACAAGTTACATTCCGCCAAAGTAACAGTTTTATAGATTTATAATTTTTTGAAAATGTCGAGTTTTGTGCCTGGAAACGTGCATTTGCGGCACGCATTACTTTTCTTGTTTCATCAAAAGAAAAAAGCCGCTGAAAGTCATCGTTTGCTGGTAGAGACTTACGGTGAGCATGCTCCAACCATAAGAACATGTGAAACGTGGTTTCGACAATTCAAATGTGGTGATTTCAACGTTCAAGACAAAGAACATCCTGGTAGGCCGAAAATGTTTGAAGATGCGGAATTGCAGGAGTTATTGGATGAAGACCCAACACAAACTCAAAAACAATTGGCAGAAAAGTTGAATGTGAGCCGAGTAGCAATTTGTGAACGATTACAAGCGATGGGAAAGATCCAAAAGATGGCAAAGTGGGTGCCACATGAATTGAATGACAGGCAATTGAAAAACCGAAAAATCGTCAGTGAAATGCTACTTCAAAGGTATGAAAGGAAGTGATTTTTGCATCGAATAGTAACGGGTGATGAAAAATGGATTTATTTCGAAAATCCCAAGCGAAAGAAATCATGGTTATCTCGTGGCGAAGCTGGCCCATCGACTGCAAGGCCAAATCGCTTTGTCGCAAGACCATGCTCTGTGTCTGGTGGGACCCGGTTGGTGTCGTATACTATGAATTGTTGAAACCTGGAGAAACAGTTAATACTGACCGCTACCGACAACAAATAATCAATTTGAACTGTGCATTGATCGAAAAACGTCCACAATACGCTCAAAGACACGATAAGGTGATTCTGCAGCATGACAACGCGCCGTCTCATACGGCAAAACCAGTCAAAGAAGTGTTGAAATCACTTGGATGGGAAGTTTTATCGCACCCGCCTTACTCTCCAGACCTGGCTCCATCCGACTACCACCTTTTCGCATCGATGGGGCACGCGCTTGCAGAGCAGCACTTCGCCGATTTCGAAGAAGTTAAAAAATGGCTCGATGAATGTTTTAGCTCAAAGGAGAAACTTTGTTCTTTTGGAATGGCATCCATAAATTGCCTGAGAGATGGGCAAAATGTATAGATTCAAATGACCAATACTTTGAATAAATAAATTTTAATAACCACAAACTAATGTAGTTTCGTTTGAATAGTAGCCATTGTTGAATAAGTTCGTTGAAGTAAACAAGCGACACAGGACCTGTTTTGTTGTAGTTTCGTTTGAATAGAATAAGTTCGAAAGTTGAAGTTATTGTTAAACAATGTGATAAGACAGGGACTTAACCACGACTAATGTACCTCGGAATAGTAGCAGCGATTGTTAGAATAAGTTCGAAAGTTGAAGTTATTGTTAAACAAGGTGATAGGACAGAGGACCTAACCACGAACTAATGTAACTTCGTTTGAATAGTAGCAGTGATTGTTAGAATAAGTTCGAAAGTTGAAGTTATTGTTAAACAATGTGATAGGACACAGGAGCTAACCACGAACTAATGTAATTTCGTTTGAATAGTAGCAGTGATTGTTAGAATAAGTTCGAAAGTTGAAGTTATTGTTAAACAATGTGATAAGACACAGGACCTAACCACGAACTAATGTAGTTTCGTTTGAATAGTAGCAGCGATTGTTAGAACTTACTGGTGGTTTCGTATTCCAAGTCATCCTCGCTTTCAGTCAACTGATCTTTTGTTAGGAGGTTGTTAGAACTTGAAGTTATTGTTAAACTGGTTTTTGTAATTTCAATAGTAGCATGTCACTTGACCTGTTGTTGAATGTTATGATTTTATACCTGTTGTACCAACATTAACCTCAAAACTGCACAAGTTACATTCCGCCAAAGTAACAGTTTTATAGAATAACTATGTCCATATTTACGAGAAAGTAATCTATTGTTTACGCTCCAACCTGCATCGTACTGCCAGTGACTACAGATATACCTAGACTATGAACGCCATTGTGCTTAACGGTCATGATTTGTGTTTGAAAAAGAAGCGACATCTGCCTTGAGTCAGAATTAAAATTGGACATCTTTTTAGAGTTTCCACCGTACCTCAGTTCGTCGGTAATAGTAGAATTCCTATGTCATAGACGAGGCATGGGTAAGCGTACAAGCAATGCATATTTTTTTCCAGTTTTTGGCGGCTCTAGAACTGCGGAGAATTAATAGTAGATCGGTTAATACTAAATTGGTTTTCGAACTAAAGAACAATGTAATACCTGTTTATTAGTATTTAAATTAATTTGTATTAACGTTCACACGGAATATAATTTACCTATTTCTATATTATTTTTTATGAAGGGCTATTTCATTTATGAAATTACTCGATTTAATATACGATATGCATATATGATTGTCTGCGATTTTCAATAGCCGGTCGTGTTATTCCCTAAAACCGAAAATGTGTTTGGTAGCTGATCACGTGAGAAAGCCTGCGAATTTCAAATTGATTCGGTGCGAAGAGTGCGTTTTGTTTCGAATGGCAGTGTGATTTGTGAAGTACTTATGTATGGATAAGCGAGAGAGTGATTTGAAGGTTTGACTATCTGAAGTTAAAATGGGAAAGCGTAACTTTGTATCTAATTAAAAGTGACCGGCAAATCAATATGGATACATATTGTTTCCATTTTCCAGTACTGTAAAATCTTTCAATGGCACCGTGGACGGAATCGGAATGTGTCATGCGAAGAAGAGGAGAATCCTTTCTCAAGCCTTCCAACACGCCTTTATTGTTTGCCGAATCAAGATATCGCAACAGAGGGAAGGACACGATAAGAGCCCTAGCAATCGAGACACGCAAAAACAAGCGTACTAATGTTATAAAAGGATGTTACATAAACTTCTGCGTATTTAACCTTTTCTGTATAAAAATGTTTATAACTGGCTGTTCGTATTGTTGCGATTGAGACCAAACATGATATAATTCTTTTCACATTTAGCACAAACTGCGCCTGGACAATGCCGGAACCGCCTATGTGTGAGTTGAAAAACGAGTGCCATGTGGAAGGGAGATGTTACATTGGGTTGAAGAAATACAGGATAGTTGAATAAAGGGCTAAACTATGTCATAGAATCATGGAGTATCATGTATCTTTGTGATACGACGTTTTTCTTAAATTTATCGGAAGCTAATAGTGAAGATATAAGTCTACACAAGAGTGCCATCAGGAAGGGAGCAGACTACGTTTGACTACTATCAGGGAGAGAAATATCACCCTCCGCTAAGAAGGTGTAGAAAACATTGTAACTTGCTAAAATGCCGAAATTTGGCTGTTGAACCATTTATTATGTAATTATATTTTACAACATAGACGAGTTTGGTCAGATTTCAGTTAAAACGTTGACTAACTTACTTTAGAACGATTTCGTGCGTATTCATTGTAAATTGCCAAAAGGCCTACATTTGGCCGTTCAACCATTTACCAAATTAAAAATGTGGACAAGCGTATTCTGACGGGAAGCTCCATTTTTCAATCGCTTTCGGATAGAAATAAAATGTTAATACTTCTATTTGTTCAAAAGTTATAATCTTTGGAATATTTCTCGTAGTTATTACATTCGATGTTTCTACAAGCATGTAATGGTAGAAGCAACTCGGTGCTACACAAATTTTGTCGACTTTGCGAAGAATTTTTTGCAAACCTACGCGTTGAATTCTTATTAATCTTAACACTTGGCATGCGGGCAACGTATTTTTACGTTTTATGTAGTCTGTCACTGGAGCGCGGGTCACGTAAAAATACGTATTTAGTTGTTGGTTGTTAGTGGATATCCACCACAAATCTACTAAATACGTATAATTACATGAATGTGTGACATTATATGCGTGTATTTGCGTTGCTAGGCAACACTTTGCATTTTTTTTGCCATAAGTTATGATTGTTGAGTTACCATCTTTTGCTGAGTTATTTCGTCTTCAATCGAATTCTTAGCTCCAGAACGTGTTTCATCAATTTGAAGCTTGATTTTTTATTATTGATTACAAAATTTATCAAATGAGCCGTTGTGACAAAGATTTGCATATATGCGTCCATAGCACTCAAAGGGTTAACACTTGGCATGCCGGCAACGTATTTTTACGTTTTATGTAGTCTGTCACTGGAGCGCGGGTCACGTAAAAATACGTATTCAGTTGATTTGGTGTTGTTAGTGGATATCCACCACAAATCTACTAAATACGTATAATTACATGAATGTGTGACATTATATGCGTGTATTTGCGTTGCTAGGCAACACTTTGCATTTTTTTCCCCATAAGTTATGATTGTTGAGTTACTCGATCTTTTGCTGAGTTATTTCGTCTTCAATCGAATTCTTAGCTCCAGAACGTGTTTTATCAATTTGAAGCTTGATTTTTTATTATTGATTACAAAATTGATCAAATGAGCCGTTGTGACAAAGATAGTGATGAAGAAATATGCGCTGACAAATTATCGGACTTTTCGTATGATAGTGTGGAAAACTTTAAAAATCGCTTATTTTTATGATTTCGTGAAAATATCGTTTGTTTTTTGTTAAATAATCATACAGTATATATTTAAATGTGAAATAAAAAAAGTTTCGTTCATAAAAACGAAGTAGTCTTCGATTTACAGCGATTTTTCTGAATAACCAAACTTCCGCGCGATTCAAGAAAAAACGCCCGCTGCACGCGAAATTCGGCGGCGAAGTATGCCCGCATGCCAAGTGTTAATTCTTTGAATGCGACCGGCGCCTATAGGCGCTCAGCTATGATCGAACTTCAAAAGCGTTCCGCAATTGTTACACTTCGTTTTCAGGGAACCTGCAATTACAGGGTAGAACTTCCACAAGTGCCAGAAAACTCGCTCATTTAAATCTACGGAAGCCGCAGTCGAATTGACATTTGATGGAGAGTACTGACACGTATAGATTCACCACTTATATTTGGCAGCATCTCCAATGTCACTCACAGGATCCCATGAAATGTCATGGCTATGCCTACTTCCTCTGTGCACCATAGCCAAGTGTTACACGTATTTTAAGTATTTTTGTCTGAGCAGGAAATTGCGGAGAAAGTTTTTCCACTCGATGGAAACCCCTAGTAGTCGATTGGCTAGGTCCCCACGTTGTGTACGGCTAGATATAAATTGGAACACATCGGTATAGCCCGCCACTGGGGGTTGAGAGAGGGGGGGTGCATTAATCCGTGCATTAAAAGGTGGGAGGTAGTGGTCACAATATATCTGAACACGCACTAATCGGTCAGTCACAGTACCTATGTTACCTACGCACATGTTCACTTTAAAGTGGCGATAACAATTTCGCGTTAGTTTATGTTATGTGTGAAACAATTTACTGTACAAACACTGTATATGCAAATATTGTATTACATAAAGATTGGGTCAATTTTGTATACACATCGCTCATTTCTAGTCGTTTCACACTCGTGCTACTCACAATCTTCTAAGATCATTTAATCGTTTAATTTGTTTAATGTATCAGTTCAGATAAGAAATTATGGCGATGACGAAAAACGTATTGACGCAGTTGACACTTGTTCTGATTGGCATATTCACATCTTCAATCGCCTTGAACGAAAACGTAACCGCCCTGTCGGACAAGGGTGTTGTCGGAACGAAGAGCAAAATAATTCCGCGGAACATTTATATAGGCCCTACTGAAAGACGGAAAAATGAAGAGACGAACGGGGGTGTGTTTTTTAACAAGACGAGCGAATTGCAACGGTCGGATAACATTGACGTTATAGCCGACGAGTTGATGGACGTTGAAAGTCTAGTGGAAATTTGGCGACCGACAGCTATGCTGCAATTTTGGAACGACGAATCTTACCAAAGTGCGAATATTTCGGCCGAGTGCGGAAATGATATCTCACGCTACCTGGCAGGTCTAATAGCTGGCAGTAATTGGGCATTACGAAGTAAGTAAATGATGAAGTGGCACGGTGAAAAATTAAGGGAGTTATCGATTATTAGCACATCAAAATACGATTCTTTTCTGTAAATTTATAAAAAACATTCAATACTTGATAGATGAACTTGAAACATTTTGGAACATTTTCATTAACGCCTGAAGGGCATCCATGAATTGTATGCTCGTATATAATTGTCTGATTATTAGCACATCAAAATACGATTCTTTTCTGCAAATTTGTAAAAAACATTGAATACCTGATAGATGAACTTGAAACATTTTGGAACATTTTCATTAATGCCTGACGGGCATCCATAAATTGTATGCTCGTATATAATTGTCTAATTATTAGCACATCAACATACGATTCTTTTCTGCAAATTTATAAAAAACATTGAATGCTTGATAGATGAACTTGAAACATTTTGGAACATTTTCATTAATGCCGGACGGGCATCCATGAATTGTATGCTCGTATATGTGCCCATAATTATGAAAGTGGTCTAAGTCAAAATTAAAAAAAAATGAGTTTATCAGTTATTTCATACCACATTATTTTTAACTAAATTTTTCCAATGTAATTTTTACGAAATTGTCAAAAATGTACCATTAGATAGTGGTTGTAATTTCAACATTATATGGAATTCATTTAGTTTTAATTATGAAAGTGGTCTAAGTCAAAAATTTAAATAAATTATATAAACAACTTGAAAATGGCACGTGGCCTTCTTTGACGCGTTTCTGAACTACATAATAAAATAAATGACAATCAGATTTTAATAATAACGACAACTTCATTACTAGAAGAATCAATAACAAGAAGAGTAAAAAATACCGCGGGTGAATCTGTCTCTTGGCTACAAATTCAGTGGATGAGATTCTTGAAAAATGAACCTTATAAAATGTTCTATAAAACATCTTTAGATGATTCTAAATTTCACGTTTTGGATCTTTCACCTAAAAAAAAACGAAGACCAAAAATATACGGAAATATTAAATTACTTCCATTATACACCACCATTAGACCAGTATCGGAAGAAAAACATAAAGATATTATGAGTTTACTACCGTACATCCCTCCAGTTTTTCAAACATTTTAAGAATCTTAAATACTCGAAATAATGATAAAAATGGATTACTGTTTAAAAATAATTAATAAATGTAATAAATGTTCACGAATTATTTCAATCAAATTATTGTTTCAAATAAAACTCAAAGTTCTTTATTGCTTTAAGTCATTTATAGGACGTTCAGTTAATTTTGAAAATGGTCTAAGTCAATTCAATCTTTAAAAATAATATTATCGTATAAAATTCACACAAAATTTCATATTCATAGTAAATTTCCATTAATTAAGACTAATAAAATTATAAATTAAAATGTCGCATAATGTAAAAATATTTTTTAATTTATTCAAATGCAATTCATTAAATATCTCGAAACAAGAAATATATGACTTAGACCACTTTCATAATTATGGGCACATATAATTGTCTGCTTATTAGCACATCAAAATACGATTCTTTTCTGCAAATTCGTAAAAAACACTGAATACTTGATAGATGAACTTGAAACATTTTGGAACATTTTCATTAACGCCTGAAGGGCATCCATGAATTGTATGTTCGTATATAATTATTATCGGACTGACATGTCTCACCGAAAACAGATAATATGATACATGATACGAATAAGAAAATTATGGATAAATAAACTAAATTTCGTTTCCGCATACGTGCCACTGTCTTATGAAATAAAAAAAAAAACGTTTACACGAAGTGCGCTGTCGATGATAAGCATAATAGGGAATCATATATTTGAGATGCGTTGAAAATTTCAAATGAATCGAGCTATCAGCTTTTGAGAAATCATGTTAACACATTGCGGACGCCGTTCCTGCTCATCCAGACCTCGCACATTTTTCAGCGTCCTAAAAAGTTGAGTACAATACATACACGGTTTTTTTAATACTGACTGCTATGTTCGCACTTTTTCAACATTTTAACATTTATTTACTTCACAATTATACTATCAAAAATTGCTGCAAGGCTTCATTACTTTAGCAACGTACCGATAAACGTTAAAACGAGAAATCTCGTGACCCGTCCGCAATGTGTTAACATGATTCAGAAATGCTGTTTCAAGAAAAGTGCGTTTAAATTTTTAAGGATGCCTCTCCGACGGAATTACGAGATGCACTTTCGCCGGTTCCTTTAGCGGGGAGTTACATATACGCTACCGAAGGAAAGAAAAGAAGCGAAACTCGAAGTCTGACGGCTGTAGGGACAGTGATAAAAGAAACCCTACGGTAAACGATCAGTACTTAAGTAATTCGTGAAACAATAATTTGATTGAAATAATTCTTTATTACATTTATTAATTATTTTTAAGCGAACTCTGATGTCCTTTCTGGGAAATTAAATAGCCGGCACGAGCCGGGTAACTATATATACCGGGTGCACAGATCGAGATATTTCAGAGTTTTATTGCAGATAAACGGCGTAAGTGCAAGTTTTCCGTCATTCTGCATTTCGAGAAGACAACGCAGTCTTCCTTTTTTTTGCAAATTAACACATTGCGTACGGCATTCTTGCTTAGTGGGATTTCGCACATTTTGCAACGTCCTAAAAATTTGAGTACAATACATACGAGCTTTTTTTTAATGCTGACTGATACGTTTACACTTTTTCGACATTCTAACATTCATTTACTTTTTTATATTATACTATATAAAATTATACTATCTAAATATATGCAATTATACTATCTAAAACTGCCGCGAGGCTTCATTACTTTAGCAACCTACAGATCAACATTAAAACGAGATATCTCGTGGCCTGTACGCAATGTGTTAATAATATGTAATTTATTTTGTATCGTTTCGTCCAGAAACAATGTCGAAGGGCGCATTTATAAATCCGAACAATCGCTTTGATCGAACAGGAATTTAACAGATTTCAAAGGGGCATACATTATTTAGTGCTCTTTTGTTTTGATGCTTCGTAGAACATGGTGGAGTCAATGACTTATACTCATAGTATTCGGAAGAATATTATCTTCTGCCTATCGTGCATTTTCTTTGTACGCAATACCATTTCACAGGTTTTCATATATGTTCCAGAATATATTTCAAACATTTATATATTGTTTTTTTGCAACGTCAAATGAGAATTTCACGCATACATATATCTTTTTTTGCAAATTAATAATACGTAATTTATTTTGTACCGTTTCGCCCAGAAACTATGTCTAAGAAACATTTGTAAATCCTAACGATCGCTTTGATCGAACAGGAATTTAACAGATTTCAAATGGGCATACGTTATTTAGTACTCTTTTGTTTTGATGCTTCGTAGAACATGGGGGAGTCAATGACTTATACTCATAGTATTCGGAAGAATATTATCTCCTGTCTATCGTGCATTTTCTTTGTACGCAATACCAGTTGACAGGTTTTCATGTATGTTCCAGAATATGTTTCAAACATTTATTTATTCTTTTTTTGCAATTTCAAATGAGAATTTCACGCATACATATATCTTTTTTTGCAAATTAATAATACGTCATTTATTTTGTACCGTTTCGCCCAGAAACTATGTCTAAGAAACATTCGTAAATCCTAAAAATCGCTTTGATCAAACAGGAATTTAATAGATTTCAAATGGGCATACACTATTTAGTGCTCTTTTGTTTTGATGCTTCGTAGAACATGGGGGAGTCAATGACTTATACTCATAGTATTCGGAAGAATATTATCTCCTGTCTATCATGCATTTCCTTTCTACGCAATACCAGTTGTCAGGTTCTCATATATATCGCAGAATATGTTTCAAACATTTATTTATTCTTTTTTTGCAATTTCAAATGAGAATTTTACGGATACATATATCTTTTTTTGCAAATTAATAATACGTAATTTATTTTGTACTGTTTCGCCCAGAAACTATGTCTAAGAAACATTTGTAAAACCTAACAATCGCTTTGATTGAACAGGAATTTAACAGATTTCAAATGGGCATACACTATTTAGTGCTCTTTTGTTTTGATGCTTCGTAGAACATGGGGGAGTCAATGACTTATACTCATAGTATTCGGAAGAATATTATCTCCTGTCTATCGTGCATTTTCTTTGTACGCAATACCAGTTGACAGGTTTTCATATATGTTCCAGAATATGTTTCGAACATTTATTTATTCTTTTTTTTTTGCAATTTCAAATGAGAATTTCACGCATACATATATATTTTATGGTTTCCTGATTCGAAAATATGACTTGTACAACCACCAACAATCGGTTTCTGTCCTCTAAGAGATGATATCAAAATCGTTTGCTATCTTAAAAAAAATGTTTATTTCACAAACATTAGTTACATGCAAAAATGTCAGACTTGTTTAATTTAAGCATCTATGAGATAAGTATTTAGCATTTTAGCATAAATTACTTTCTCTTTAACACGTTGAGTTCCGCGCAAGTTTATAAGAAAATCTCTATGGGGCCAGACGCGGTGCTATACCATGCGCGAATTGTTTTTTGTTGTAGTAGAAGATTATTACATTTTGAAGAAAATGCCTAGGGATTCCCATCGAGTTGAATATCTATATTGGAAAATTGTACTATTATTATTATTACTATAATTGATCTATTGTTTCGTATTGCAGCAGAAGATAAGCATGTTTATATCGAAATGTTTCGGAACATGCATTCAGTTGAAAATCTTTCCACAAGAACGAAGTATCTAAGAAAGCGTGTTATTCGAAAATCATTTCTTTTCTTCAAATATGTTTTCTCTAGTGACGCATAATTAGAGTTTCTTTTATAACAATTTAATAGTGTTCTTACATCCGGTGAATTATCTTTCCAAATACCTACTAACTCACTTCGTAAATACTCAAACGCGCATAACCTGAATGCGAATTTTTATTATTTAGCCGGAACCCACGAAGACATTTGTATTATCGGCATAAGTCATTATTTCTCGAGACAGTCGTAGTATTTTGTTTTTCATCCGCATATTGACCATGCAATGTTAAGGACGTAAGAGATTCGTAGGCGATTTCCGCATCGCTGATTTCGATAGCGAGCCGCGATTCGGTCGTAAATCTCCTGACAAAAAGTAGACTTGCTGTAGTCATACATTACACCGCGCTGGGGACGTGGGAGGGGATATTTAGATGTTTTCAGGGAAAACGGATGTAATCGGAAGATGTTGCGTGCAGGGTGAAAGCCTTGCGCAGACATGATATACGAACCAGATTCGTCGGTTGTTTTCGAACCAGATTTGTCGATATCCATAACGACTGGTTTGCATGGCGGGTTGCATTCCGTTCCATTAACACGTTGACTGCCACGGTGGTCACCGGTGACCGGCACAAAAGATTTTACCAAAAATGCAAAAATTCGCAATGAAGCCTATTTGCAATCTTGTAAAAGCAGTTGATATTGGAACGGTGCTTCAATACTTTGGCTTCTAACAACTCTGCGTTACTTACATTTTGCACGATTTAATTATACTCTGCAGTATTTCATACCATGGCGGTTCTAATACAGCAAAATACGCGGTGACCAGCGCAAAATGTTTTACTAGGAATGCAAAAAATTCACAATGGAACCAACTTGCAATCTTCCAAAAGCAATTGATATCGGAACGGTGCTTCAGTACTTTGGCTTCTAGCAATCCTACGTTACCTTCATTTTGGACGATTTAATTATATTCTGCAGTATTTCATCACATCGCGATTCTAACATAGCAAAATACGCTTGGCAGTCAAAGTGTTAATATCATATATGACATCGAGCAATATTCCGAGGCTGAAATTAGCGCTAACGTCAATTTCGGGGGTCTCAATGTCACTTTCTAAGTCTTAACCTGTGACTAATGTCAATTCCGGGAGCCTCTAGCGGCCATTTCTAAGCCTGAACCTGTCTCCAATGTCATTAATGTCATTTCCGGGAGTGGAAAAGAAAACCTAGGAACGAATGTGGTGTTACGTCGTTAAAGTCTCTCCGAACCTTGGAATGCGTTGCCGGAAAACTATAGGCTCGTGCGTTGCGTGCGTGTCGACACGGTACAAGTTTTGACAATAACATTTTCTTAGCGAACGCGAAAAAGTATGATTGAACGCGTAATACAAAGTTCATAAAAAATAAGCTATGTGTGCAAGGTTTTAACCCTGTATCGAGGGGGCTAGAACATAGTAAAAATGAAAATATGAGTTTTGCTCAGCTTTTCTGATGTTATCGGATAATAAAAAGTTGAAAAAGAGTCGGCACATGTTACGGATTTTTTTCCGCACTTTTATATTAAGAATTCAAGCTGCAATAAGTGAGTAATATGGAACAAATCACATAAATGCCGACTTTGTATTGAAGGTCTTGCAGAATTATGATTTTATAATTCGCTTACGTGTCTATTGTGAATACTGATCCTTCAAATTTTTTAGATTATTTTTATCAGGTGTGCTGTAGTTAAAATAATAAAAGGACGATTTACTCGTCGTTTTTCTCCGTGACAAAGTGTCTTATACGGATTATAATCTTATAATACATACAAGCTACTTTGACTATAATATGATATAATACGGTACGGTATGTAACGTCCAACGCGGCTACATACAGCAAAGCAAACATAGAAATTGCAAAACTAGGCAAATCACAGATTAAAAATGCTCTGATCCATATTTTCTAAAACGTATAAAATATATTCAATACTGACGCAGCGACTATGTGTAAAGTTATTGATAAATCTATGCAAACTTCTAGTTGATTCGAGTCTTTGTGCGCTTACCTTCTTTTACTAAGTACTATACATTGTTTTTAAATTTAAATCTATATAACAATCTTTAATGTTGAGATAGATAGATATGACTTTTGATACGTTTTTATGTTATTATATTTCTAATCGTGTATCATGCTGATTACAATGATTACTTAACGTTTCCTACGCTATAATAGTAGTTTAGTTTTAGTATTCAACAAAAGTCAAATCACGTTTTATCAAGTCGGAAAAGATTTGCGACTTATCTTTACCTTACTTATATTACATTTTCACTGATGCTCTGATTGGTTTCACGTATATAAGATTTAATTTTCAATAATACTGTAATTCGTAAGAAAGTCTATTTGTGTCCGTTATTATTGTAATTTGTAATAGAGATAGATAGATATGACTTTTGATACGTTTTTGTGTTATTATATTTCTCATCGTGTATCATGCTGATTGCAATGATTCCTTAACGTTTCCTACGCTATACTAACAGTTTAGCTTTAGTGTTTAACAAAAGCCAAATCATATTTTATCAAGTCGGAAAAGATTTGCGACTTATCTTTACCTTACTTATATTACATTTTCACCGATGCTCTGATTGGTTTCCCGTATATAAGACTTAATCTTCAATAATATTGAAATTTCTAGGAAAGTCTACTTGTGTCCGTTATTATTGTAATTTGTAATAGAGATAGATAGATATGACTTTTGATGTGTTTTTATGTTATATTTCTCATCGTGGATCATGTTGATTACAATGATTACTTAACGTTTCCTACGCTATAATAGTAGTTTAGCTTTAGTGTTTAACAAAAGCCAAATCATATTTTATCAAGTCGGAAAAGATTTGCGACTTATCTTTACCTTACTTATATTTCATTTTCACTGATGCTCTGATTGGTTTCACGTATATAAGACTTACTCTTCAATAATACTGTAATTCGTAGGAAAGTCTACTTGTGTCCGTTATTATTGTAGTAATCAATGAGCGGTGTACTTCAATCTTAGAACTTTTATTACGCGTTTCATCAAACTGCTACCCTAGACTTTCCAATGAATGCCTACCTCAGTAATGTTTTGTTCGATGTCAGGTAGAAGTGCGGATATCTAGCTCACACACAAATCCCTGATGCATCAATTGCAGTTCAGAATTTAAGGGGAAACATTGTTGAATAACGCAGGGTATTTTAAGTACGGTTCATTGAACTTAAAGCCTTTTAAAAATTGCACTACCTGGTGCAACCACATCGTCAGATTAAATGTTCAAGATTGATTACTTTCCCTTGCTGCACATGGCTGACTTTTGTGGAACATATTACAAGTTAAAGTACTTAATAAATATTGTTGAAGTATTCGTAAACCAACATTGCAGATTTATATAATATATAGATTTAAATAAAAAAAAGGACAGTATTTAGTGAGGGGAAAGTGCACCTACAGAAATTCGAACTTGTGAAAAGTCCGCAAAAATCCAGCAATCATTTTCCACTTCGTCGCCGAGTCGTCAGGGTCTCTGCAAATATTTTACATGTTTTAAGAAATGTATAACAAGATAATTTGTATTTCTTCGATTTACTTACTTTTACAATTTCTATGCCGTATAAGATATTCTGACACCGAAAGAATGACGAGGGAAGCCATTTTTATTTATTTTTTTACTACGGCGCACGTGGTCAATAAATCTGTAAAAATAAATAGTATCAACAATACACACTTATGCAGTTTACACAATCATAGTTCTGTAACTCAACACGGAATCGGCATTTTTCGAGTTTCTTTCAGATTACTCACCTTTCACAGCTTGGATTTTTAATATAACGTCATAACGCCTCTATTCTTTTTTTCATATTTTTCCCCCGATAACATCGGAGACGTTGAGCGAATTTCTTACTTTCGTTTTTACCACGTCCTAGCCGCCCCGATGAGATACAAAGTTGAAACTTAGTACACATTGCTTGTTTTTGGATGAGCTTCCGTACAGTCTATTACCAGTTGACTTCGATTTGGTGGTACTTTTCCGCCTTTACTTCAGGAATATTTGACGTCACTCTTAAACAAAAAGAATGCAGATTTTAATGCACGACCTTGGCAAATATGACGAGTTAAACAGTGAAATTGTTTTCGGAGAAAGCGGAAAAGCCGTTTGTCTCGGAGAGAGAGAGTGTCTACGTAAAACGATGAATTCGACTTGAGCGAAACCAGTGTACCGCCCGGCGAGCATGCAGTCCACGTAATCAACGTTTGTCATTGAAATATGGAGGTATGAGCGCGGTCCGATTGTTCCGGTTCTGTCGTCGCGATGCACGAATAAATTGACTGGTTTCACTCCGTTCTTCGGTATATGTACTCCACTGCGACATTGGTCTACTGAAGAAACGGCCTCCCGGAAGCAATGGTTATATCTGAAAATATTTACTATATAAGAAAATATAAATCGAATCACTGAATACACGAAGACTTCGCAAAACGTTTAGTATATTTAATTGTGCGTGTGTTTAGTAAACGACTTGAATGGCAAATACGGTCTCCACTTTCGGAAGCAACGGTTATATTTGAAAATATTTACTATGCCAGAGAAAATATAATTCGAACCACTGAATACATGAAAACATCGCAAAGCGTGTAGGAGTGTGATATCGTACGGCCACAATGATTAGTACATTTAATTGTGCATGTGTTTTAGTAAACGACCCGATGGCAAATACGGTCTCCACTTCCGGAAACAACGGTTATATTTGAAAATATTTACTATGCCAGAAAAGGAATAATTCGAACCACTGAATACATGAAAACATCGTAAAACGTGTAGGGGTGTGATATCGTACGGCCACAATGATTAGTACATTTAATTGTGCATGTGTTTTAGTAAACGACCCGATGGCAAATACGGTCTCCACTTCCGGAAACAACGGTTATATTTGAAAATATTTACTATGCCAGAAAAGGTATAATTCGAACCACTGAATACATGAAAACATCGTAAAACGTGTAGGGGTGTGATATCGTACGGCCACAATGATTAGTATATTTAATTGTTCGCATGTTTTAGTAAGCGACTTGAGTGGCAAGTACGGTCTTCACCCCCGGCAGCAATGGTTATATTTGAAAATGTTTACTATGCCTGCGAAAATATAATTCGAACCACTGAACACACGAAGAGCTCGCAAAGCGTATAGAAGTGTGATATCGTATGGCCACAATGATTAGTATATTTAATTGTGCGCGTGTTTTAGTGAGCGACTCAAATGGCAAATACGGTCTCCACTTCCGGAAGCAATGGTTATATTTGAAAATATTTACTATGCCAGCGAAAATATAATTCGAACCACTGAATACACGAAGATTTCGTAAAACGTGTAGAAGTGTGATATCGTAGGGCCACAATAATTAGTATATTTAATTGTAAGCGACTTAAGTGGCAAGTTCGGTCTCCACTCCCGGAACCAATGGTTATATTTGAAAATATTTACTATGCCAGAGAAAATATAATTCGAACCACTGAATACATGAAAACCTCGCAAAGCGTGTAGAAGTGCAATATCGTACGGCCACAATGATTACTATATTTAATTGTGCGCGTGTTTTAGTAAGTGACTCGAATGGCAAGTACGGTCTCCACCCCCGGAAGCAATGGTTATATTTGAAAATATTTACTATGTCGCAGAAAATATAATTTGAACCACTGAATACACGAAAACCTCACAAAGCGTGTAGAAGTGCAATATCGTACGGCCACAATGATTACTATATTTAATTGTGCGCGTGTTTTAGTAAGTGACTCGAATGGCAAGTACGGTCTCCACCCCCGGAAACAACGGTTATATTTGAAAATATTTACTGTGCCAGCGAAAATATAATTTGAACCACTAAATACATGAAAATTTCGCAAAGCGCGTAGGGGTGTGATATCGTATGGCCACAATGATTAGTATATTTAATTGTGTGCGTGTTTTAGTAAGCGGCTTGAGTGGCAAGTACGGTTTCCACTCCCGGAAGCAATGGTTATATTTGAAAATGTTTACTATGCCAGAGAAAATATAATTCAAACCACTGAATCCACGAACACCTGGTAAAGCATGTAGGAGTGTGATATCGTACGGCCACAATGATTAGTACTTTTAATTGTTCGTGTTTTAGTAAGCGACTCGAATGGCAAGTACGGTCTCCACCCCCGGAAGCAATGGTTATATTTGAAAATATTTACTATGTCGCAGAAAATATAATTTGAACCACTGAATACACGAAAACCTCACAAAGCGTGTAGAAGTGCAATATCGTACGGCCACAATGATTACTATATTTAATTGTGCGCGTGTTTTAGTAAGTGACTCGAATGGCAAGTACGGTCTCCACCCCCGGAAGCAATGGTTATATTTGAAAATGTTTACTGTGCCAGCGAAAATATAATTCGAACCACTAAATACATGAAAATTTCGCAAAGCGCGTAGGGGTGTGATATCGTGTGGCCACAATGATTAGTATATTTAATTGTGTGCGTGTTTTAGTAAGCGGCTTGAGTGGCAAGTACGGTTTCCATTCCCGGAAGCAACGGTTATATTTGAAAATGTTTACTATGCCAGAGAAAATATAATTCAAACCACTGAATCCACGAACACCTCGTAAAGCATGTAGGAGTGTAATATCGTACGGCCACAATGATTAGCACTTTTAATTGTTCGTGTTTTAGTAAGCGACTCGAATGGCAAATACGGTCTTCACTCCCGGAAGCAACGGTTATAATTGAAAATGTTTACAATGCCAGAGAAAATATTAGGTGTATCGGAAACTTTTGTCCGTTCTCGTATTAAAAGAAAATTACACATTTTCAATATATAATACTGAGATAGCGAAATCATTGTTTCAGCACATTTAGAAAAGTGCATACGTAGAAATACAGCGGTAGATAGAGGCAACCATATACGTTTCAAACGAACATATACATGTTGAAACTTGAAATCATATTTCGGACAGAACTTTCCGGTAAACCTAATATAATTCGAACCACTGACCACACGAAGACCTCGCAAAGCGTGTAGAAATGTGATATCGTACGGCTACAATGATTATTATATTTAATTGTGCGCGTGTTTTAGTAAGCGACTTGAGTGGCAAGTACGGTCTCCACTTCCGGAAACAACGGTTATATTTGAAAATGTTAACTATGCCAGAGAAAATATTAGGTCTACCGAAGACTTTTGTCCGTTCTCATATTAAAAGAAAATAACACATTTTCAATATATAATACTGAGATAGCGAAATCATTATTTCAGCACATTTTGAAAAGTACATACATAGAAATACAGTGGTAGATAGAGGCAACCATACACGTTTCAAACGAACATATTCATACATGTTGAAACTTGAGATTATATTTCGGACAGAACTTTCTGGTAAACCTAATATAATTCGAACCACTGACCACACGAAGACCTCGCAATGCATGCAGGGGTGTGATATCGTATGGCCAGAATGATTAGTACGTTTAATTGTACGTGTTTTGATGAGCGACTCGAATGGCAAGTATGGTCTCCACACCCGGAAACAACGGTTATATTTGAAAATGTTTACAATGCCAGAGAAAATATTAGGTCTACCGGAAACTTTTGTCCGTTCTTGTATTAAAAGAAAATAACACATTTTCAATATATAATACTGAGATAGCGAAATCATTGTTTCAGCACATTTAGAAAAGTGCATACGTAGAAATACAGCGGTAGATACAGGCAACCATATACGTTTCAAACGAACATATACATGTTGAAACTTGAGATTATATTTCGGACAGAACCTTCCGGTAAACCTAATATAATTCGAATACCACTGACCACACGAAGACCTCGCAATGCATGCAGGGGTGTGATATCGTATGGCCAGAATGATTAGTACGTTTAATTGTACGTGTTTTAGTGAGCGACTCGAATGGCAAGTACACCTGGGGCATATTTTCCGGCAACAAGTTCTGGACCGGAGCACCGGATCAATGTCGGCGTATGGACGATGAGTTTGTCGAATGGCAAAGAAGCGGGGGTGCTGTACGAAATGAGAGCACACCGCCTTTACGTGTCAGCGTGAACGCTGTCAGTCTTGTGCTCAAAATCCTAAGGCCCGGACTGAACGGGGTAACCAATTTGTCGTTTGGCGAACAAGCCACGCGGCTGATACTTCACTCCCCCGATCGTTCGTTTTTATTCACAGACGCACGAGATCACGCTTAGCCTCTGCTTGCCGATGTCGTGTGACACGCAACATGTCGGGAATCTTTTGAGCTACTTTGAAAGCCGTACGAGGAGCGACTCGCTGAGAACCGTAACAATAGACCATATACGAAACCTGTCCAAGGGATACGATTTCTGGGACGATAATATCTTTATCGGTTTGCTGTAGGTTCATCTCTAAACACTATGTTTTAAATTCGAAGCTTTCGCGGCCATGTGTGATTATGTTAGGTCTACCGGAAATTTTCGTCCGTTCTTGTATTAAAAGAAAATAACACAATTCGAAGCTTTCGCGGCCATGTGTGATTATATTAGGTTTACCGGAAACTTTTGCCCATTCTCGTATTAAAAGAAAATAACACATTTGCAATATATAATACTCAGATAGGGGAATCATTGTTTCAGCACATTTTGAAAAGTGCATACGTAGAAATGCAGTGGTTGATAGAGGCAAGCATGTATGTTTCAAACGAACATATTCATACATGTTGAAACTTGAGATTATATTTCGGACAGAACTTCAAGGAAAACTTAAACTTCTAGAATTTTTCTTTTCCGAGACGTTTGCAGTACTGTCAATTTTAGGAGAAGTTTGACGTGTCAATTATTAGGTCTACCGGAAACTTTTGTCTGTTCTCGTATTAAAAGAAAATAACACATTTTCAATATATAATACTGAAATAGCAAAATCATTGTTTCAGCACATTTTGAAAAGAGCATACGTAGAAATGCAGTGGTAGATAGAAGCACCCATACATGTTTCAAACGAACATATTCATACATGTTGAAAGCTTTCGCGGCCATGAGTGATTATATTAGGTCTACTTTTGTCCGTTCTCGTATTAAAAGAAAATAACACATTTTCAATATATAATACTGAGATAGCCAAATCACTGTTTCAGCACATTTATAAAAGAGCATACGTAGGAATACAGTGGTAGATAGAAGCAACCATATATGTTTCAAACGAACATATTCATACATGTTGAAATTTGAGATTATTTTTCGGACAGAACTTTCCGGTAAACCTAATATTATTGGATTCCGGATGGTTACCGCGTCTCTTCTCAGCATTTTACCGACGTTTCGCAGGCGTTCAAGACTCAGAATGCATCGGAATATCCATACCCTGATGTTGCAGACAAACGCTTGCGTAATCATCCGGAATCAAATAATATAACAATATTTTTCTTCAGATAAATTCAGTATCGATGCTTATGATGCATTTTTACGGTCAAGTTCAACATAGTTGAAAGTATTACTTGCATACGGAGTGAAGTGCCTTAGTGGCAGCTGTGAAAGCAACATTGTAGCATGCAGGCTTACGTGCAACATGCTTTCAGGGTTACATTCGCAATAGTGATTATTTTCGTAATCCTGGGCACATTATACGACGTCATGCTGCGCTATCGGACATTGCGACAGGAAGATGAAAAAAGGCATGGCAACAATGTTATTTTGGAAATGAAAAGCTTACGGTCCACTGACGATCTGGAGGACGATATTACGATGTCAAGACTGTGGTCGGTAAAATCGCACAATGGCTCGTTAGGTATCTAATCTTTTGAGAACACTTTTTCGCTCGCAACTTTGTACCTGTCCGCAAATGAAATTTATTATCGTCTCAATAATGAAAAGCTATTAGTAAACAGTCCTTAGAATTGCAGACGTCGTTTCATGCATTTTGCTACAATTTAATGCATCCTGATCATAATTCATATTAGTAGTACTGATACAAACGAGATGTCTATGGCTTAGCTAGATTAGTAATCTAAGCGTTCGGTTACAAAAACTTAAGCACTTAACGCAATTAGAATACTATGTACATGTTTCAGACATCCGAGAAAATGTAGGAAAGCACTAAATTTTGTAATTATTTCCAGATGTCTGCAATTCAGCGGATGTTTTTCAAATAATGAAAAGCTATTAGTCACAATAATGAAAAGCGGTCCTTAGAATTGCAGACGTCGTTCCATGCATTTTGTTACAATTTAATGCATCCTGATCATAATTCATATGTACTAGTAGTACTGATACAAACGAGATGTCTATGGGTTAGCTAGATTAGTAATCTAAGCGTTCGGTTACAAAAACATAAGCACTTAACGCAATTAGAATACTATGTACATGTTTCAGACACCCGAGAAAATGTAGGAAAGCACTAAATTTTGTAATTATTTCCAGATGTCTGCAATCCAGCGGATGTACCAAAACCTTTGTCAGAAGCGTTGTTATCTTTCAGTTTGCTATTGAATGTTTCGAAGCTAGGCAGCCTAGATGTCGGAAGCGACACTCTAGCTCCAATCCATGGTCTAAGATTTCTTTCCATGCTATGGATCATCATGGTCCACACGTGTTTGCTGGCTAATGAAATCTCAGGTATACACGACGTTCTTAACACTAGGTTTACGGACGTTTCTTACATACCTATCTCTACGAGCACCCGTCAAATTGACGGGTAGGTGAAAATACGCATTTACATTAAAAAATAAATGTATTCAAACTAAATCTGAGTTGAACAATATAAGGCTTCACGTAAAAATAAAATATTAATAAGTCAAGATTTTTTTTTCCGAATATCTTTTCGATACGATAATGAGTTGGAGGCATCTTAGACTTTCCTTTCACTCTTATATTTACTATCGGAGGAATAATTTTACAAACGAAGCAAATATATAAGGATTGTTTACGTATTCAGCCAACCCGTCAATTTGACGGGTTTCGTAGAGATAGGTATACCACATACAAATTTCAAAATTTAAAACACTTAAGGAAATAATAATTGTGTGTATAAACTCTTTTAATGAAATTATGAATTTACGATGCAAAGTAGTTAAGATTATTCCTATGGTTTTTTGCGTGTGTCATTTCAAAGTTTGAAATCTGTCAAATTGACGGGTCCCCCAAATAAGGAAATAATAATTGTGTGCATAAACTTTTTTAATGAAATTATGAATTTACGATGCAAAGTAGTTAAGATTATTCCTATTGTTTTTTGCGTGTGTCATTTCAAAGTTTGAAATCTGTCAAATTGACGGCTCCCCCAAATAAGGAAATAATAATTGTGTGCATAAACTTTTTTAATGAAATTATGAATTTACGATGCAAAGTAGTTAAGATTATTGCTATGGTTTTTTGCGTGTTTCATTTCAAAGTTTGAAATCTGTCAAATTGACGGGTCCCCCAAATAAGGAAATAATAATTGTGTGCATAAACTTTTTTAATGAAATTATGAATTTACGATGCAAAGTAGTTAAAATTATTGCTATGGTTTTTTGCGTGTTTCATTTCAAAGTTTGAAATCTGTCAAATTGACGGGTCCCCCAAATAAGGAAATAATAATTGTGTGCATAAACTTTTTTAATGAAATTATGAATTTACGATGCAAAGTAGTTAAGATTATTCCTATGGTTTTTTGCGTGTGTCATTTCAAAGTTTGAAATCTGTCAAATTGACGGGTCCCCCAAATAAGGAAATAATAATTGTGTGTGTAAACTCTTTTAATGAAATTATGAATTTACGATGCAAAGTAGTTAAAATTATTGCTATGGTTTTTTGCATGTTTCATTTCAAAGTTTGAAGTCTGTCAAATTGACGGGTCCCCCAATTAAGGAAATAATAATTGTGTGTGTAAACTCTTTTAATGAAATTATGAATCTACGATGCAAAGTACTTAAGATTATTGCTATGGTTTTTTGCGTGTTTCATTTCAAAGTTTGAAATCCGTCAAATTAACGGATCCCCCAATTAAGGAAATTATAATTGTGTGTATAAACTCTTTTAATGAAATTATGAATTTACGATGCAAAGTAGTTAAGATTATTGCTATGGTTTTTTGCGTGTTTCATTTCAAAGTTTGAAATCTGTCAAATTAACGGGTCCCCCAATTAAGGAAATTATAATTGTGTGTATAAACTCTTTTAATGAAATTATGAATTTACGATGCAAAGTAGTTAAAATTATTGCTATGGTTTTTTGCGTGTTTCATTTCAAAGTTTGAAATCCGTCAAATTAACGGGTCCCGTAAACCTAGTGTTAATAATGTCTCTACACGGTTGTTTCGATTGAGCGTTAAATATTTTCGATTACGCAGATACCCACATGTTTCGAAGCAATGCAGAGCAGGACTTTCTTTATCAGACCTTGAGCAACGGCACATACGCAGTCGATACCTTTTTCTTCATCAGGTAGGTTCACCTATAACAATTCGTAACAAATGAAAAATCCGTCAGTCGCGTTTACTGCTATACTAACGTTATCTAACGCCGGAATTACGTCACGATCCCTCCGTGCGTATACACGCGGATAGGTCATGCGTGAAAATATGCTATAACTTAAGGAACTGGAGAAAGTAGAGAGAGGTTCTAGCGCGATCACGTAACTAGTTCTTATTCCCCTACCGCTTTTCAGTGGCTGCCTGGTGGCATTTCTCTACTTTCGCACGATCGCGAAAGAGAGAATGAAGGAAAAGAAGATCACGAAAGGATGCCACGGTCAGGTTCTGCAGTTCCTGGGGATGATGTCGTACAGATATTTCAGGCTGACACCGCCGTATCTGTTGACCATCGGACTGATCCAAGTGTCGATGAAGTGGTATCATGACCACGCGTTGTTTGAGCTGCCCGCGTTGGATTATAAAACGTGCGAGAAGTTCTGGTGGAGGAATGCGCTTTATGTGAATACGTATTTTGCCATGGACGACAGGGTACGGTGTTCCTGGAAAACAGAGTCTAATTACATTGCCAATTACATCTGTGCATAGATCGAGTTTCGTAGTTGCCCTTTCTCGGTTGTGCTATAATCGCTCAGATGTTCTATATAGTATGATGTATCACGCAGTCGGCAAATTTCAATTTAGTTTTCTTCGACATCTTTATCGAATTAGGTTGACTGTCGTCAATTATAACTATATCCGGTAATTGATAAGTCTTGTATTTGCAGTGCATGGTATGCAAATTTCAATTTAGTTTCCTTCGACATCTTTATCAAATTAGATTGACTGCCGTCAATTATAACTATATCCGGTAATTGATAAGTCTTGTATTTGTAGTGCATGGTATGGAGCTGGTATCTGGCGAATGACACGCAGTTCTACACAATTGGCATAATACTTCTGATCATCGGAGCGAGGTAAAGTTAATGTGCCATACTGTCGCTAACTACTATCATTATTTCTCGCCGTTTCCAGCCATATTCGCGTGAGCATAATCGCGACCATCGTTTTCCTGATCGTATCATGGATAACGACAGCTATCATCACACTAAACACGGGGCACATACCAAGGTGACTATACAGCAGCACCCGTTCTCGTACCTAAACAGATTAACGCGGAATAAGATACACTTACGCGTTCTTCAGCATTCAGGATCCATTTGCGCATTACGAGAGTCTCTACGACAAACCATGGACCAGGATCGGCCCTTATCTAATCGGCATGGCTGCGGGATGGTACCTGTACAAGACCGACTGTAAATACAAAATGAACAAGGCGAGTACTAGACAAGAGAGAGTTTCCGGAAATCAATTACGTGAATCGCGATTACGAGATGCAACAAGTACGCAAAGCGTGTAAGGCAATGCGAAGCAAACACATTCCATATGCACGGAATATAGAGTCTCTTACGTGCTCCGTACTCGCCGCACTTCGTCTTTCCCATATCGCCGGCAAAATAATCGCCTTCTGGCGCGTATCGCTTAAAACCAGTGACGTAAGGAGAAACACCCCATTACGTACCCTCGCGTTTAATATACATTACGCGTTGCCGTAATAGACGCCGTAATGAACGAACAATTTCTCTCTCTCGCTCCCCTTTCGAGTAATGTACCAACCGCGAGTCGGCTAACCGTTATCTCAATTCACGCGCCGCGGCTACATCAGGCGGATCGCGAGGTTTCTTGCATCTTAGATGATTGATGCGTGGCTTACGTGATTGCAGGCTGTCGTCGCCGTTGGTTGGACGCTTTCCGTCGTCACGATGATAAGTATAGTTTACGGACTCTACGGAACGATGTTCGGCCCAGTCTTGTCAGCCATCTACACGGCACTATCCCATTCGGGATGGGCAATTTGTGTGGCCTGGCTACTGATAGCTTGTGTCACCGGCCATGGCGGTGAGTAACCGTCGCCGACTTATCTCACCTTGATCCTCATTTGGCTTCTTCGCCGTTTTGTGCGAGAGCGCGAAAATACGTATTCCTTGAAAGCCTCGCTAGAACAAAAATATGCCTATGGCGCAATACTGTATTAGTTCAAGTAACACGCCTTTTTTGGTTGAGATGTGGAAACTTGGTTGGTCGACTCGACCGAAAATTGCGGAACTACGGGCGTGTGAGAAGGGCTGTCTTGAGGGAAACGTTTGTCATTAAAAATGGTAGATTACAAATGTTGAAAACATGTCGAGTAATGAAAAATGTTCCTGCGTTTCGACCAAAAAGGGGGTGTTATTTCGAGCAATTTAAAAAGGATCGAAGTGCGTATTAACACGTTGACTGCCAAACACATTTTGCTATGTTAGAATCGCGATGCAATGAAATACTGCAGAGTATAATTAACCCTTTTCACTCGGACATGTTTCTTCACGAAGTAGGGAATAGCGCAGCATTTCGTTTAAAATGGTATAGTTTTGAGAAAAATACTCTGCTCAAATCATGTTTTGCATACAACTTGTTACATTTAAAAACAAAATAAATTTTGTAGCATTCTTTTCGAACGTCACAGTTCATTCACCAATGTGGATTGCGGGTTTATTCAAACACATATCGCAGTAATAACTTGTTTATGATCTTTTACGTGTCATTTTTTCTTACGAGCATATGTAATGTTTATACAATAATTTGTAGTTTATCATTCAGCCTATTGCAGCAATTGAAGCACCGTTTCAATTGATCAAATATTAAATAGCTTATTAATTATATCTCATTGATTGCAAAAAATAGGAAACAAATATTTGAGCAAACGTTGCTGTAATTTTTTCGGATAACACGAAGAATTCTAGTAAAATATTTTGCTTTTACAATATTACAAATAGATCGAATTTTTTGCCGCGTATTTTGCTGTGTTAAAACTGCGATGCCATGAAATACTGCGGAGTATAATTAAATCGTGCAAAATGAAGGGAACGCAGAGTTGTTAGAAGCCAAAGTATCGAAGCACCGTTCTAATATCAATTGCTTTCACAAGATTACAAACTGGCTTCATTGCGAAATTTTTGCATTTCTAGTAAAATCTTTTGCGGGGATCACCGCGTATTTTGCTATATTAGAACCGCGATGCTGTGAAATACTGCAGAGTATAACTAAATTGTGCAAAATAAAGATAACGCAGAGTTAGAAGCCAAAGTATTGAAGCATCGTTCAAATATCAATTGCTTTTACAAGATTGCAAATAGGCTTCATTGCAAATTTTGCATTTCTAGTAAAATCTTTTGCGGCAATCACCGCGTATTTTGCTATATTAGAACCGCGATGCTATGAAATACTGCAGAGTATAACTAAATCGTGCAAAATGAAGGGAACGCAAGGTTGTTAGAAGCTAAAGTATCGAAGCACCGTTCTAATATCAATTGCTTTTACAAAATTGCAAATAGGCTTCATTTCGAATTCTTTGCATTGTTAGTAAAATCTTTTGCGCAAGTCACCGCGTATTTTGCTATATTAGAACCGCGATGCTATGAAATACTGCAGAGTATAATTAAATAGTGCAAAATAAAGGTAACGCAGAGTTAGAAGCCAAAGTATTGAAGCACCGTTTCAATATCAATTGCTTTTACAAGATTGCAAATAGGCTTCATTGCGAAATTTTTGCATTTCTAGTAAAATCTTTTGCGGCAATCACCGCGCATTTTACTATATTAGAACCGCGATGCTATGAAATACTGCAGAGTATAATTAAATCGTGCAAAATGAAGGGAACGCAGAGTTGTTAGAAGCCAAAGTATCGAAGCACCGTTTTAATATCAATTGCTTTTACAAGATTGCAAATAGGCTTCATTTCGAATTTTTTGCATTTCTAGTAAAATCTTTTGCGGCGATCACCGCGTATTTTGCTATATTAGAACCGCGATGCTATGAAATACTGCAGAGTATAACTAAATCGTGCAAAATAAAGGTAACGCAGAGTTAGAAGCCAGAGTATTGAAGCATCGTTCCAATATCAATTGCTTTTGCAAGTTTGCAAATATGCTTTATTGCGAATTTTTTGCATTCTTAGTAAAATCTCTTGCGTATTTTGCTATATTAGAACCGCGATGCGATGAAATACTGCAGAGTATAACTAAATCGCGCAAAATAAAGGTAACGCAGAGTTAGAAGTCAGAGTATTGAAGCACCGTTCCAATATGAATTGCTTTCAAGATTAGGCTTCAAAAATATCGAAGCACCGTTCTAATATCAATTGCTTTTACATAATTGCAAATAGGCTTCATTTCGAATTCTTTGCATTGTTAGTAAAATCTTTAGCGCAAGTCACCGGTGACCACCGTGGCAGTCAACGTGTTAAAAGAGAGCAGTAATGTATTGTCATTGATACTGAGTTTTGTTGAAATTTGATTAACGTGATGGAAAGAGCGTGTTATACAACAGTGTAATGTATTGTTTTCAGGCTTCGTCAATAAACTTCTGTCATGGAAATACATATACCCTGTATCCAGATTAACATACTGCGCCTATCTCGTGCATCCAGCAATAATGCGATCGATGATTCTACGTGGGGAGAGTTCGGTGCATCTAACCCAGGGGCTTGTGGTATTGTGCCCATTTTTATCAATTCAATGGTTAAAGCTTCTCAACGTCACTCTTACTATTTTAAGGCCGATCTTGTCGACGCAAATAATGTGAACCGCCGGGGGGATTGACCGTTGTCATTGAATATACAGGGTAGCACGGACATAACTGACTAAACTTTCATACCGTATTCTATTGTCCCTAAAAATAAAAAAGAGTCGTACCAATATAGATTCAAAAATTCTTCCTTCCCGAAATACAGACACCTTTTGCTTACACTGTTGACACTTTTTGCTGGAAGTAAGTAATATGTAGACTTATGTTAAATATTAGATAATGATATATTAGAGCTATTATTAACATTTCATAGTAAAGAGAGTCTTATCAAAATTATTTATTCTAATATCGAGTAATGGAAATGTCAGGAGAACGCAGTGTCTCTATCGGTAGACTTTTCATCAAAGGCGATGACTTAGTAAAAGTACTTTCGCTTCGGTACGTCGTAGACTTGGCGAAATGTGATCTTTTCCGCCTACTGCAATTAGCCGAAGACGGAACAGATTTTTCCAAACAGTTGAAGTTGAAAATAAGACACTTAGACGCGGGGACGAAAATTTAGAACCAAGCTCGAGAGAGATGGCACTAGAAATGTAAAGTGTTTCTTATGAGAGTGTCCTCACCACATCGAGCGTATGCAAAAACTTTGCTACGGGATTATCAACTACTAGTAATCTTTTGCTAATGGTGCCAGCATATGTACATCAGCATTCTGTACTTCGCAGTTTCTACACTTTTCCCAGATGAGGCAAAATTTATGCGGGACGCTGTTGACGATTTCTGTAATCAACATCTATGGATGAATAAAACCCCACATACCATTATCGAATTTCGAAAGTAATATCAGTCTTCACGTAACGTATGAGCCGGAATTATTAGACTTCCGTGTTAGACTATTTCTTTTCTTCGCCTACACATAACGGCAGAAAGTACACACAATTTTTGGAAAATACGTTTTCTGCAACTATTCATTTTAACAGGTATTTATTTTAAGCACGTTGGAACATCAACATATTTACTGTGATCGATGACAAATCAGTCGATTGACAGAAGAGAACGTATATTTTCGCTTTTATGTTCTTCCGTGTTAGACTATTTCTTTTCTTCACCTACACGTAACGGCAGAAAGTACACACAATTTTTGGAAAATACGTTTTCTGCAACTATTCATTTTAACAGGTATTTATTTTAAGCACGTTGGAACATCAACGTATTTACTGTGATCGATGACAAATCAGTCGATTGACAGAAGAGAACGTATATTTTCGCTTTTATGTTCTTCCGTGTTAGACTATTTCTTTTCTTCACCTACACGTAACGGCAGAAAGTACACACAATTTTTGGAAAATACGTTTTCTGCAACTATTCATTTTAACAGGTATTTATTTTAAGCACATTGGAACATCAACGTATTTACTGTGATCGATGACAAATCATTATAATGACAGAAGAGAACGTATAATTTCGCTTTTATGTTCTTCCGTGTTAGACTATTTCTTTTCTTCACCTACACGTAACGCCAGAAAGTACACACAATTTTTGGAAAATACGTTTTCTGTAACTATTCATTTTAACAGGTATTTATTTTAAGCACGTTGGAACATCAACGTATTTACTGTGATCGATGACAAATCAGTCGATTGACAGAAGAGAACGTATATTTTCGCTTTTATGTTCTTCTCATTTAAATCCATCCGATTTTTATTTCTGAAGAGGCGTCTTAAATGTTAATTTATCAAAATACCATTACTGATAAACCGGAAGTATTAAAAACCGGTTTATTGCTGCGTGAGAAGAATTTCGGTATACTCCAAGAGTCTGTTAATATCGTCAACAATATCTGAGATATGAATGAGAAGTAGAAATTGTTGCAGTAGCGAATAATTTCCTGGAGTTCCTTTAAGTAAATTTTTTTTTTTCGGAACGTATTTAAATTTTCGTATCGTGTCTTATACAACATTTTCTGATCTTTAGAAATAGTAGAATACGGTACCGAAGATTGCCTAACTATTTCCATGCCACCCCGTATATAGATTTCACTTTCCTCGGCAAGTAATAAAAGACAAAGTAGAAAGAACGTTGAATCCTTACTCCTCGGTGCAATCAACTAAATTCACTGCCATTCCACAAAGCGTAAAAACAATCGGTCTTACCTGCCAGAGTATAGGGTATTATTTTGTTACACGTAGTGATCACGTATTGGGTTGGAGGGAAAGTTCTGTGGTATTTTAAAGAAAATATTTGAATTAATTTATAAAAATATGTGTTTAATATTGATCATAATACATTTAATGTGTTGTATGATGAGTGCCGAACTCTTCTGCACTTTCGCGACTTGTCAAATGTGGATTATTTTCCAACATGGATCGTAAAACATCATTATCGATCTTGGATGGTCATCCAGATCGATCACTTTCGTGGAGGTTCAGATCCCCGGAACGAAATTTGCTAAACCATCTTTGAGCAGTACGAACATTTACAATATCTTTTCCAAATACCGCACATAAATTTTTACATGCAACCGATGCGTTGCTTCCTTTTTAGAATTCATACAAAATGCAGTGTCGTAAATGCACTTTATCTACTGACATGTTTTTCACTTTAAATATCACAAGTAAATGATGAACGGTAAAAAAGAACTCCTTTTATATTATACAGCAGCTATAAAAAACAAAAAAAAATCCGAATGACTCACTAGCCAGATGTTTTTTTTATTTACAAGAAAAATTACCTGCCTATTAAAAATACGACAGAACTTTCCCTCCAACCCAATATATGATTCGTATTCTATACTCACGACAGAACGATGCGCTTATTTATATCTTTTCCAAATACCGCACATAAATTTTTACATGCAACCGATGCGTTGCTTCCTTTTCGGAATTCATACAAAATGCAGTGTCGTAAGTGCACTTTATTTACTGACATGTTTTTCACTTTAAATATCACAAGTAAATGATGAACGGTAAAAAAGAACTCCTTTTATATTATACAGCACCTATAAAAAAACAAAAAAAAATCCGAATGACTCACTAGCCAGATGTTTTTTTTATTTACAAGAAAAATTACCTGCCTATTAAAAATGCGACAGAACTTTCCCTCCAACCCAATATATGATTCGTATTCTATACTCACGACAGAACGATGCGCTTATTTATATCTTTTCCAAATACCGCACATAAATTTTTACATGCAACCGATGCGTTGCTTCCTTTTTAGAATTCATACAAAATGCAGTGTCGTAAGTGCACTTTATTTACTGACATGTTTTTCACTTTAAATATCACAAGTAAATGATGAACGGTAAAAAAGAACTCCTTTTATATTATACAGCACCTATAAAAAACAAAAAAAAAATCCGAATGACTCACTAGCCAGATGTTTTTTTTATTTACAAGAAAAATTACCTGCCTATTAAAAATACGACAGAACTTTCCCTCCAACCCAATATATGATTCGTATTCTATACTCACGACAGAACGATGCGCTTATTTATACCGGAAGGACGTTATCGACCATTGAACCACAGAGGATGCAATTAATTGGGAATATTTAACGCGTGCAAGTCCGTAGATGCATGGATTAGGCGAATGAATTTTCACCGACACCACTCGGTAGCTAACGGCATATAATTATGTTGTATAAATGTCTCCAACACATAAGCCCACTGTCGATGAAAGGAAAGCCAGCGGTCTTTCTTCTACATTGCCTACCGGAGCTCGACTCTTTCATGATTCGTCGAAGGAGAAAGTGTTTGAGACTGACGCAAACGGGCAGTGCTTTAACTACTGCTACTTGATCTGAGCTGATCAGGCTTGTTGAGAAAATCGAGAGAAAACAGCTACTTAGTTCAAACAGTCCGTTAATTATTATTTCGCCGAACCGACAGAAAGTTACTCGAGACATTGCAGTCGTCAAACGCCATGCTTTCTACACAATGACTATGGGTATCGTTTGGGCGCCTAAAAAATAATTTTTTTCTCTATTTTCAGGCCATTTTATTCTTAGGTGTGACGGTGACATCGTATATCGCTTCCCTGTTCCTCAGCCTCCTCTTTGAGGCTCCAATGGTATCCCTTTTAAGGATAGTCCATCCACTACGACGATGGAAACGCGAATGACGTCGCAATTATGGCGCGCTTATTTATCTCTGTACATGGAACGTAATGAGTAACTGAGAAAATCATTATGGAGGACGCTGCAATTAATGTAAGAGGGAGGCGCTTAGTTGTAACGATAAAAATTTTGTGAGTCACCACTTTTGTGTTTCTTCAAAGTTTCCGGTCTCTAGATCGTTACTCTAAAAAGTTTACTTTGGTTTTACTAAAAGAAACAACAACCCGCCATCCTTCACTCCGCTCCTTTAAGCAAAATTATTATGGAGGACGCTGCAATTAATGTAAGGGGGAGGCGCTTAGTTGTAAGGATAAAAATTTTGTAAGTCACCACTTTTGTGTTTCTTCAAAGTTTCCGGTCTCTAGATCGTTACTCTGAAAAGTTTACTTTGGTTTTACTAAAAGAACAACAACCCGCCTCCCTTCACTCCGCTCCTTTAAGCAAAATTATTATGGAGGACGCTGCAATTAATGTAAGAGGGAGACGCTTAGTTGTAAGGATAAAAATTTTGTGAGTCACCACTTTTGTGTTTCTTCAAAGTTTCCGGTCTCTAGATCGTTACTCTAAAAAGTTTACTTTGGTTTTACTAAAAGAAACAACAACAACGCGCCTCCCTTCACTCCACTCCTTTAAGCAAAATTATTATGGAGGACGCTGCAATTAATGTAAGAAGGAGGCGCTTAGTTGTAAGGATAAAAATTTTGTAAGTCACCACTTTTGTGTTTCTTCAAAGTTTCCGGTCTCTAGATCGTTACTCTAAAAAGTTTACTTGGTTTTACTAAAAGAAACAACAACTCGCCTCCCTTCACTACTCTCCTTTAAGCAAAATTATTATGGAGGACGCTGCAATTAATGTAAGAGGGAGGCGCTTAGATGTAAGGATACAAATTTTGTAAGTCACCACTTTTGTGTTTCTTCAAAGTTTCCGGTCTCTAGATCGTTACTCTAAAAAGTTTACTTTGGTTTTACTAAAAGAAACAACAACACCCCGCCACCCTTCACTCTACTCCTTTAAGCAAAATTATTATGGAGGACGCTGCAATTAATGTAAGAGGGAGGCGCTTAGATGTAAGGATACAAATTTTGTAAGTCACCACTTTTGTGTTCTTTAAAGTTTCCGGTCTCTAGATCGTTACTCTAAAAAGTTTACTTTGGTTTTACTAAAAGAAACAACAACCCGCCTCCCTTCACTCCGCTCCTTTAAGCAAAATTATTATGGAGGACGCTGCAATTAATGTAAGAGGGAGGCGCTTAGTTGTAAGGATAAAAATTTTGTAAGTCACCACTTTTGTGTTTCTTCAAAGTTTCCGGTCTCTAGATCGTTACTCTAAAAAGTTTACTTTGGTTTTACTAAAAGAACAACAACAACCCGCCTCCCTTCACTCCACTCCTTTAAGCAAAATAATTATGGAGGACGCTGCAATTAATGTAAGAGGGAGGCGCTTAGTTGTAAGGATAAAAATTTTGTAAGTCACCACTTTTGTGTTTCTTCAAAGTTTCCGGTCTCTAGATCGTTACTCTGAAAAGTTTACTTGGTTTTACTAAAAGAAACAACAACAACAACCCGCCTCCCTTCAGTCCGCTCCTTTAAGCAAAATAATTATGGAGGACGCTGCAATTAATGTAAGAGGGAGGCGCTTAGTTGTAAGGATAAGAATTTTGTAAGTCACCACTTTTGTGTTTCTTCAAAGTTTCCGGTCTCTAGATCGTTACTCTAAAAAGTTTACTTTGGTTTTACTAAAAGAACAACAACCCGCCATCCTTCACTCCGCTCCTTTAAGCAAAATTATTATGGAGGACGCTGCAATTAATGTAAGAGGGAGGCGCTTAGTTGTAAGGATAAAAATTTTGTGAGTCACCACTTTTGTGTTTCTTCAAAGTTTCCGGTCTCTAGATCGTTACTCTAAAAAGTTTACTTTGGTTTTACTAAAAGAACAACAACCCGCCATCCTTCACTCCGCTCCTTTAAGCAAAATTATTATGGAAGACGCTGCAATTATTGTAAGAGGGAGGCGCTTAGTTGTAAGGATAAAAATTTTGAAAGTCACCACTTTTGTGTTTCTTCAAAGTTTCCGGTCTCTAGATCGTTACTCTAAAAAGTTTACTTTGGTTTTACTAAAAGAAACAACAACTCGCCTCCCTTCACTCCGCTCCTTTAAGCAAAATTATTATGGAGGACGCTGCAATTAATGTAAGAGGGAGGCGCTTAGTTGTAAGGATAAAAATTTTGTAAGTCACCACTTTTGTGTTTCTTCAAAATTTCCGGTCTCTAGATCGTCACTCTAAAAAGTTTACTTTGGTTTTACTAAAAGAACAACAACCCGCCTCCCTTCACTCCACTCCTTTAAGCAAAATTATTATGGAGGACGCTGCAATTAATGTAAGAGGGAGGCGTTTAGTTGTAAGGATAAAAATTTTGTAAGTCACCACTTTTGTGTTTCTTCAAAGTTTCCGGTCTCTAGATCGTTACTCTAAAAAGTTTACTTTGGTTTTACTAAAAGAAACAACAACAACCGCCTCCCTTCACTCCGCTCCTTTAAGCAAAATTATTATGGAGGACGCTGCAATTAATGTAAGAGGGAGGCGCTTAGTTGTAAGGATAAAAATTTTGTGAGTCACCACTTTTGTGTTTCTTCAAAGTTTCCGGTCTCTAGATCGTTCAATCATATTCTATATATATAAAATACGCACGTTTACTTTGGTTTTACTAAATAAAACAACAACAATATTTTACCCTGCCTCCCTTCAAATATCGTGCCACAAGAAACCTTTAAGCAAAATTATTATGGAGGAAGCGGCAATTAATGTAAGCGGGAGGCGCTTAGTTGTAAGGATAAAAATTTTGTAAGTCACCACTTTTGTGTTTCTTCAAAGTTTCAATTTTTCAATACGGTCTCTAGATCGTTACTCTAAAAGTTTACTTTGGTTTTACTAAAAGAAAAAACAACCCGCCTCCCTTCACTCAGTTCCTTTTTTTTGCAAAATTATTATGGAGGACGCTGCAATCAATGTAAGAGGGAGACGCTTAGTTGTAAGGATAAAAATTTTGTAAGTCACCACTTTTGTGTTTCTTCAAAGTTTCCGGTCTCTAGATCGTTACTCTAAAAAGTTTACTTTGGTTTTACTAAAAGAAGAACAACAACAACCCGCCACCCTTCACGCCGCTCTTTTAAGCAAATTGTTGTAATGACAGATGAGGTGAAATTAAAATTGTAAATAAATTATGGGCGCATTGCTGTTGTCCCTGATATTTATTAACACTTTGATTGCCATGGTGGTCATCGGTGACCGGCGCAAAAGGTCTGACGAAAAATTCAAAAAATACCCAATCGGTAGCATTTACGAGTATAATTACCCACTCGGTAGTATTTCATCGCATCGCGGTTCTAACGTAGCAAAATACATGGTCGTCATCGATGATCGACGCAAAAGGTCTTACGAAAAATTCAAAAACTACTCAATCGGTAGCATTTACGAGTATAATTTTGTAAATGCAATTAATATTAAATAGTCATTCAATTCTTTGGTCTCCGATACCTTCGTATTATTTTCATTTTGCCCAATTCAATCATATTCTGTAATACTTTATCACATTGCGGCTTTAATATAGTAAAATACGCACGGCAGTCAAAGTGTTAATGGGCAATTCGCGCAAGGCTACTTATAACAACATATAAAATCAGTCTGTTTCATCAACTGTAATATTTTACGATCTGCGGTTGGGGGCGTGGGAATCGAAACGGACAAATATCGTGCCACAAGAAACCGGTGAGTGGTTTTTATTCTTAGATGTAATTTCACTTTCTTTCGAGCGAATAGCTGAGCCACGTCGACAAACGTTCACTTAATTTTCGCTGACTAAACGAATCCGTTGGAGCCGTGTCCCAGAAGATCAAGCACGAGATTGTGAAAAAGTGTAGCCGAATAAGTGGCCAAAATATGCCCTTTAAGAAAAAGATATGAGAAAAATTCAAGAAATCGACAATGCATCCTTACATGATTTATATTAGCGTAGTTGTGCAACTTTTTCAATACGAAGTTGGCATTTTTTGATTTATCTTAGGTTCCTCGCCTGTTACAGCTTGGATGTTTAATATAAAAATCCGAAAAAATCCGTAACTATGTGCCATTTCGACCGAAATGTTTCAGTTTTCCCATTTTTTTTGTGAAATATTACGAGAGAAATTGGACAACAACCTAATTTTCGTTTTTGCCAAGGTTGAAACTTGGCACGTATTGTTTTCTTTTATACGCTATAGAATGGTGTATGAAAAGTGGAACTTGGTTTTGGGGTACCCTTTAGACCCTTATCCGGGTACATCCTTTCAAAGCGGATTTATACAATATCAGCGCTGTATCAGAGTTGTGTCACATGTTCAAAGGTGGGCCGGTCAAAATTTGTAAAAGCAATTTAACTTGACAGACAACAACCTGATTTTCGTTTTTGCCATTCCCTATCTGTCGCTATGAGACACAAGGTTGAAACTTGGCACGTATTGTTTTCTTTTATACGCTATAGAATGGTGTATGAAAAGTAGAACTTGGTTTTGGGGTACCCTTTAGACCCTTATCCGGGTACATCCTTTCAAAGCGGATTTATACAATATCAGCGCTGTATCAGAGTTGTGTCACATGTTCAAAGGTGGGCCGGTCAAAATTTGTAAAAGCAATTTAACTTTCGTAACCGTAAAGAAGGAAAGTTAGGATTTCTTACGTTATCGCCTACCACTTCCGTTCGCCGTCCTTTCGTTACGTTACCTCGTGTATATACATATGTACGTATAACGACATCTAGCCCATCCAGTGGCCAGAGAAATCGGAAATTAAAATATTCCAGGAACTGTCCGAGATGAAAGTTTCAGCGTCATGTGCTCACCATGACGCGGCAAAATATTCAAGCCGCCGGAGATAATCATCTATTTCCAATGTATAACCGCTATCTCTTCCTAATATAACCGAAACCTTACGCAATCGGACCTTGGTTATGTCGAAAACGTATCTGTCTTCCACCTTGAAGAAGTGCTCAATTTTTACTTCATTTTGATCTACGAAACATCTAACATCCGCTTGTCACGCGTATCTCAGTGTTATCCCTTCTTTGCATGATTTTTTCTTTATTGGTGAAATAAATCAAGGTGATATAATTCATGTTTAAAATTAAAGGAAAAATGGTTAAAAAAATCTTAGTATACATTTATAGTACAAATTTAGCAAAAAACAATATGATGGAAATTTCTATCATCATGCAAAGTTAGATTAAAGTGAACTTGTTCTTTTATATAATTTTTGGCCATTCAATGTTATGATGGAAATTTCCACCATCATGCAAGGAAGGGTTATACTAATTTTACATGGCGCGTGCGGCACCATAAAGTAAGAAGTTAAATTGGACAAATTCGCAAGTAGCGTAAATATTTCAGTATAACCCCGTCAGCCCACTTGTTTCGTCTATCTCTATTGGCACATCCGGACCTTAAAACCTTTCACCCACTCCGACAGCTAAACATAGGTCTCAACGCCAACGTTACAATTCAATGCTTGCGTATGCATTGGCAGTTGACATGTCACTCATTCCCGAGGTGATTGTCCTCTAGGCACAACGTACAAAACTTGCTTCATAGCGTTCTCATACACACGCTATTCACGTTTTGCCATCACCGGTCATGAATACGCCTCCTCAATAGGGAAGAGGCATGAAGAGAGGACGCTAGAAATTATGTTAATCGCAGTCAAAGACCGTGCCGAACTATGTAACAAAGATAGACTCACGTAAAATCTCTATTACACCGCATTCTATTATACATCGCAATCCTAAAGTTCATTACGTCGCGCGACTCGCTTCGTTGTCGCCTAATTAGCGCATCTTAGTGCGCAGACATGCTAATACAGTAAAACCTGTTTTTGTGCGGTCCTTTTTTATGCGATTGGTTTTGTGCGATTTTATTTTTGTGCAATTTTTTTGTGCGATTTATTTTTATGCGGTATATGAATCTTAGCGGCGTTAGCACGAGTTTAATATTCCCTATCAATGTACATATACATGTTGTGTACGAAATATATGAATGTGTAATTAATCGAAACATTACCGAAAACGCGTCAACGTTATTATTTGAAATTAGTGCGCTCGCACATAACATCGGCTGAGAAGGCTTTGATTCTTTCGGCGATAATGACCTGGACGAGATGATTGAGGACCAAACTGTCGATGATAATGACATTATCAATAGTTTGATAGATTATGAAAATGGCCAAGAAGAACCGGAATCTATTACAGCAGATAAAATATATGCAGGGATCCAGATTTCGAAAAAATTGAAAACGCATTTTCTTAAAATAGATACCAATGCGGAAAGACGCTTAAAATTCCAAAAAGAGCTGAGATCATGCATGTCTCACTATCGTGATGTTTGCAAGCAATTGACCAGTCGACCGTCGTCACAAAAACTGATCACTGAGTTTATGGTAGCAAAAAACAAATCAATTGAAATCCTATCTTCAAGCGACGAAAGCGATTTTCAAGCAATTCATCACAAGAAGATGCGCGTTTTGGATTACGACGAGTAGCAGCAAACTATTTAATGTACAATTTGAAAACTTCTCCATGTATATGTACAATGGAGAATTAAATATTTTTACAATTTCTTTAGGTCTAATTTAATTATTTAATTTAATTGAAAGCATTCTCTCATCTATTTCATAAATCATCAATGTATTTTCTAAGTCCGACTTTTTTTATGCGGTCCCTATCCACCGCATAAAAACAGGTTTTACTGTACACCTTTTCGCCAAACACGAAAATACCGTGCGCCACAATGTTTTAACCCTTTGACTGGTATAGACACGTATATGCGTCCGCCGAAATTTATCGGTGCCGAATAAGAGCGCATATATGCGTCCCGAATCGTTTCAATTTCTTAACTATTGCAACCACAATTATCAATGTACGGGATGAATACAGAGGTGTTGCCTGTCAAATAATTTTCTTGCATTATTTAATTTGACGTAAATAAAGAATTATCATTAGAACTTAGTTGCGCCTTATGTAATCAATCAATGGAGTTCGTAATAGTGGAAAGTGTTTCGTCCTCAGCGAGTGCTTCGGCCGGAAAAGTATTCAGCAATCAAAGGGTTAATCAACGAATTGCCTTAGAGCATATCCGCATTCTCAGAATGGACACTGCGTCGTATCGTTATCGAAACGTTTCGGATTAATTAAACCCGTCTGCGTTAATTAGCGGAGTTCGCGCACCGAACGTTTTTAGTCGGATGGGAAAACTTTGCTGGCGAATTTGCTACCGCCCTCGTTAACACATTCGCGAGCGCTGACGTGAATTCACGTTATGCAATTTTTAGAATTCTAAATTCTATTCCTAATTCCCGTTGACGTCAATTCACGTTGTGCAATTTTTTCTGAATGCGGCAACATTAGACGCTTCCGATATATCAAAGTATCCAGAAAAACGTTGTAGAGTTTGTAAAACTCGTGGAAAACGTCGTGACACCATGTATATATATTCGAATGATGAAAGTTCCTTTATGCAAAAGTCATTGTCTTCCGATTTATCACCCTAACTATAAATATTAAATTTTGTTTTTACTCGGCTTTTCCAAAACACGTTATGCAATTTTTTTCTGAATCCGGCAACATTAGACGCTTCCGATATGTCAAAATATCCAATACCATATATATATATGCGAATGATGAAAGTTCCTTTATGCAAAAGTCATTGTCTTCCGATTTATCATCCTAACTATAAATATTAAATTTTGTTTTTACTCGGCTTTTCCAAAACACCTGTAATACAATGGTACATAAATTCAGCACAATAGCAACAAGTGGTCTATTGTCTACCTGTAAAGCAAGTATACAAATGACAAAATTCCTTTTATTTCAAACAACACATAAATGGAACGTTGATATTTCAAAACGAATTTTATCATTTCCATCCTTGCTTCAACGATACAAGTTTGCGGCAACCAGCTTGAGAATTGAATTACTTTCGCCGGTACTCGGTATTAGAAACGGCAAAAATTTGCCGGTCGCGAATATGTTAACCCTTTGAGTGCTGAATACTTTTGGCGGAAGCGCTCGCTGAGGGCGAAACAGTTTTCGCTAGTGAGAACTCTACTAATCGATTATTTAAGGCGCAAATAAGTTTTAATGATAATTCTGTATTTACGCCAAATTAGATAGCGAAAGAAAATTATTTGATAAAGAACGCATCTGTATTCATCTCATACGTTTATAATTGTGGCTACAGTAGGTGAGAAATCGAAACGATTGGGGACGCATACATATATGCGCCCATAGTCGACACCGGCAGATTTCGGCGGACGCATATATGCGTCCATAGCACTCAAAGGGTTAACACTTGGCATGCGGGCATACTTCGCCGCCGAATTTCGCGTGCAGCGGGCGTTTTTTCTTGAATCGCGCGGAAGTTTGGTTATTCAGAAAAATCGCAGTAAATCGAAAACTACTTCGTTTTTATGAACAAAACTTTTTTTATTTCACACTTAAATATATACTGTATGATTACTTAACAAAAAAAAAACGATATTTTTACGAAATCATAAAAATAAACGATTTTTAAAATTTTCCACACTATCATACGAAAAGTCCGATAATTTGTCAGCGCATATTTCTTCATCACTATCTTTGTCACAACGGCTCATTTGATCAATTTTGTAATCAATAATAAAAAATCAAGCTTCAAATTGTAAAACACGTTCTGGAGCTAAGAATTCGATTGAAGACGAAATAACTCAGCAAAAGATCGAGTAACTCAACAATCATAACTTATGAGAAAAAAAATGCAAAGCGTTGCCTAGCAACGCAAATAACACGCATATAATGTCACACATTCATGTAATTATAGGTATTTAGTAGATTTGTGGTGGATATCCACTAACAACACCAAATCAACTAAATACATATTTTTACGTGACCCGCGCTCCAGTGACAGACTACAAAAAACGTAAAAATACGTTGCCAGCATGCCAAGTGTTAATTGTATCCCGTGACGCGATCGAGTCGTACGAAGTTTCCAGAGACAAGTTGCGTGCATAGCTTGGGGGTCCCCGCGAATGCTAGACACGAATTTGCAGCACGAGCGAGCAGCCAATGACAGCGTTGTGCATTGAGAGATTTGACAAACGAAACGGCCGGATAGGGAAGAAGGAAGGGGAATGAAAAAGGCATGTCGTGCGCGCACTTCTTCTAATGCTATGAAATTTTCCAGTGAAACTCCAAAGGCTTCATTCTCCATTGGTCGGCTTCGCTGAACGCTCATGCGAGACGCCGAACATTTCGCAAGGACCGCCGTTTAATGAATAATTTTGCGATAAAAACGAACTGAGCGACAAGTATGCGGTTGATGTGAGCGCCGATGGAGGACGCGGTGGATCGGTTGGCTAATGCTCGAGAAGCGGTAATGATTCTAAAGAATTCATCACGGCTGACGCGTTTGAAACCCGATAACCGTATGTAGGAATTTAATACGTGAAACTAGATAGTATAATATTTATAAACAATAACAACGCAATGGACACACTTTCGTCTTATTTCCTAATCTTTCGTCGTTTCGTCGTTTCGTATTTACGTCTTATCGTCAACTCCCTCCTTAGCAACCAAAATAACACAATTCAATGAACTCGTCACCTTTGATACGTCAATATAGCAATTGAGAATCATAGGTGACCTTTCCTCGCCAACTAGAGGACCCTGTATCTGAGATCCCACATATGCATCGCCGAAATTTTGCAGCTTCTCATTGTGTAAAAAATATCACTCGTTTATACGCTAAACCGATACAAATTTGATGTAACATCATCTTTCATCGCTCACCGCCTCTAACACGTTTGTAAATGCAACCGGCGCAATATGTTTTCTTCACCGCGAACCGATTTCACCGCGACTGTAAATTTAACCATTGGCGATGTGCTTCTCTTTCTAGAGCTCTCAACAAACGTCGTATATGTGTAGGAATTTAATACGTGAAACTATATAGTATACTATTTATAAACAATAACAACTCAATGAAGACACTTTCGTCTTTTTTCCTTGTCCTTCGTCGTTTCGTCGTTTCGCCTTTTCGTCTTTACGCCGTTTCGTCTTTACGCTCTCAACAAACGTCGTATATGTGTAGGAATTTAATACGTGAAACTATATAGTATAATATTTATAAACAATAACAATTCAATGAAGACACTTTCGTCTTTTTTCCTTGTCCTTCGTCGTTTCGTCGTTTCGCCTTTTCGTCTTTACGCTCTCAACAAACGTCGTATATGTGTAGGAATTTAATACGCGAAACTATATAGTATAATATTTATAAACAATAACAATTCAATGAAGACACTTTCGTCTTTTTTCCTTGTCCGTCGTTTCGTCGTTTCGCCTTTTCGTCTTTACGCTCTCAACAAACGTCGTATCGTGTTTAATTTATCAAACTATATAGTATAATATTTACAAACAATAACAACTCAATGAACTCGTCACCTTTGATACGTCTTTTTAGCAATTGAGAATCCTTCGTCGTTTCGTCGTTTCGCCATTTAGTCTTTACCCGTATCTGAGATCTTATGCATCGCCGAAATTTTGCAAACGTCTCATATGTGTAAAAATACGTATCATATAGTTTATACACAAACAATACAAATTTGATGTAACATCATCTTTCATCGCTCACCGCCTCTAACACGTTTGTAAATGCAACCGGCGCAATATGTTTTCTTCACCGCGAATCGATTTCACCGCGAATGTAAATTTGACCATTGGCGATGTGCTTCTCTTTCTAGAGCTCTCAACAAACGTCGTATATGTGTAGGAATTTAATACGTGAAACTATATAGTATACTATTTATAAACAATAACAACTCAATGAAGACACTTTCGTCTTTTTTCCTTGTCCTTCGTCGTTTCGTCGTTTCGCCTTTTCGTCTTTACGCCGTTTCGTCTTTACGTCTCATCAAACGTCGTATATGTGTAGGAATTTAATACATGAAACTATATAGTATAATATTTATAAACAAAATAACAATTCAATGAAGTCACTTTCGTCTTTTTAATTGTCCTTCGTCGTTTCGACCTTTTCGTCTTTACGCTCTCAACAAACGTCGTATATGTGTAGAATTTAATACGTGAAACTTTGCAGTATAATTGTTATAAACAATAACAATTCAATGAAACTTTCGATATTTTTTGATGTAACGTCGTCGTTTCATCGTTTCGCACCGCCTCTAACACGTTTGTCTTTACGCTCTCAACAAACGTCGTATATGTGTTTCTAATACGCGAATATAGTATACTATTTATAAACAATAACAACTCAATGAAAATTTGACCATTGGCGATTTCGTCGTTTCGCCTTTTCGTCTTTACGCTCTCAACAAACGTCGTATATGTGTAGGAATTTAATACGTGAAACTGTATAGTATAATATTTATAAACAATAACAATTCAATGGAGACACTTTCGTCTTTTTTCCTTGTCCGTCGTCGTTTCGTCGTTTCGCCTTTTCGTCTTTACGTCGTATCGTCTTTACTGCTTATCAACTCCCTCCTTAGCAACCAAAATAACACAATTCAATAAACTCGTCACCTATGATACGTCAATATAATAATTGAGAATCATAGGTGACCTTTCCTCCCCAACTAGAGGACCCTGTATCTGAGATCCCACACGTATTTCATGGTTGACGTTTCACGGCGAAGTATTTCCTACAGCATAGACTTAATTGGCTGTTAGGCTGTGGCTGGTCCTTTTTCGTCGCTCAGGGTGTAATTAGTTTGAGCTGACGAAAACGTGATCTTCTTATCTCGAAACTGCGGAGAATAATATATGCGTTTGGCTAATATGAAAGAAGAATATTAATGTGAACGTTATTTGGCTGCAAAAATTATGCGGTAGGTAAACGACGCGAAATTGAAATTGTCCGCTTTTCTTCGTATCTGAAATGAAGACGATAAAATGTAGTAATATTACCATGTTATGGTACGTAACTGTTTTTCATCAGGCAAGCACATCAGCACGAGCGCGAATGTCGGGTTGTGTTGCGGTACGGTATCATGCAAAATTATCACATTGAATTATTTATTTCGCTATTTTTGGGCGTCTCTAGTAAATTCCAACGGCATTTATCGTCTCGACGTTTTTGCCCATATTCTCAAGCAAAAAGTTTTACAGACAGAAACCAGGAGGTGTGGCTTAGTTATTCCAACATCGCGATAAAGCTTTCCTTCCCACAGGCTAATATTGTCGTAAATTGTCGAAAAACCAGAAGTGCCGAAGGTCACTTGTATGTAATGTCGTTCTTCCTGTTTTTTATTTTGAATTCAGGTATCAATCAGCCGTCAGTTTGTCCGACGCAAACTTTCGGTGGTCGCTCTTCTACTTGATAAAACACGCTAAAAATTGGTAAGATATCACATACCGCACAAAATTATTGTCGATCAACTTTTTTGTACGCCGATTTATGGTGCCGATTTATGACCACGCCGGACATCCAAAAGTTTAAAAAATCGATAACAGAAATACTTTATCGGGTCGATCGTTTATTTTCGATTCTGACTCAAAATTATTTTGTCAGTCGATTTGCTGAAAAAAAAGAAAGGCTTTTAACCTGTCTTCTAATTGGGGGCGGTTTGACGATCTACACAGCCGATGAACTACTTACTCCTACTTGATAAAACACGCTAAAAATTGGTAAGATATCACATACCGCACAAAATTATTGTCGATCAACTTTTTTGTACGCCGATTTATGGTGCCGATTTATGACCACGCCGGACGTCCAAAAGTTTAAAGAATCGATAACAGAAATACTTTATCGGGTCGATCGTTTATTTCCGATACTGACTCAAAATTATTTTGTCAGTCGATTTGCTGAAAAAAAAAGAAAGGCTTTTAACCTGTCTTCTAATTGGGGGCGGTTTGCCGATCTACACAGCCGATGAACTACTTACAAGGTCATATGCTCGCACATTCTCCGATTTGCACCTTCCTCACATGTGCGGAACGCTATTGAACACTCGAATTGATGAAACCCTCTGACATAAAGAGTGAAACACCTGTTGACGGTGGAAAAGAGACTAGGATGTAAAGGAACTATTTACAGGTGATTATGTTTCATTTCTGTTGCACACTTGCCGTCTTGTGTATACATTGTTGGAAGGCACAGTATACCGAAAGTTTTATGTCTCAGGTTGAACCAAGTACAGGTAACCCTCCTATAACACGGTATCTTATAACACGGTTTCGCTATAACACGATTCGTAAATTGCGGGTACACTCCTACAACACGGCATCCTATAACACGGTTGTTCCTCTTATCGGGGCCTGTGTCCCCCGTAGGACATTAAGGACATATCCTTGTCGCTGAAAGAAATAAAAATATCAACCTTAAATGCGTGTTGGAAGAAGATATGGCCCTCTTCAGTTGAAACCGAAAACATGCGTGAAACGTCAGAAAATGAAATTGGTGTCATATTAGAAGTCGCTAAATCAATCGGAGGCGAATTGTGGATATGGCTACCAAAGACATTCAAGATTTATTAGTGGAAGAAGAAGTTGACGAAGCGGATTTGATGGAAATGGCATCCCTAGATGCAAATCAAATCAGGACGCTAGCGCTGATGAAGATTGTGCAGTTAAGAATTTAACATTAAAAAAATACAAGAAGGCCTATGCTTAGTGGAAAATCTCGAGTCATTTTTCTTGAATACAGACCCTTCCACGGAAAGAAGTCGAAAATTCAAAAGGGAGCTGCAAAACTGTTTAGCTCCATACCGCGAAATTTACAATGACCTAGTTAGAACCAGCAAGCAAAGTTCGATTACAGATTTTTTTAAGAAAACATACAAAAACTTTAAATAGAGAAAAAAGTTCTGAAAGTGAAGGCAATATCGTTCCACCGAAAAAACGTTCTCGGTTGATTACACTGAACAGTGACGACCAATAAATTCATTAAATTATGGTGGCGTTAGATTAAATTTTTTTGTTTACTTTGTGTTGTACATACATTTATATTTTTAATAAAAATTAAGTTGTTTATGTCGAATTTAAAAAAATATTTGTTTTTAATAAGTTTTTGGAACGTAACCCCCCTTTTTGTACTAGCTCAGGGTCTCATGCAACACGGTTTCACATAACACGGCATTTTCTAGGAACCTAACTACCGTGTTATAGGAGGGTTACCTGTATGCGAAACTTGTTGAATGTCGCGCTCCGGCGGACGTAATAATAATACGATGTACATTTAAAGAACTTACTGCTGTTGAAACGCACACAGTAGTCAGTCTGAGGAGCAGCAGACTTCAACATTCCTTGAATGTTACGCTACGCTGTGCATTGGAGAATGGACATATTACTGAAGTATACATAAGGTAAAGGACCAGTAGTTGACCAACGTCTCAATTCATTAATGTATGTATTGGGTTGGAGGGAAAGTTCTGTCGTATTTTTAATAGGTAGGTAATTTTTCTTGTAAATAAAAAAACATCTGGCTAGTGAGTCATTCGGATTTTTTGTTTTGTTTTTTAGTTGACCATTTTTTAAAAAATGTAAAAAAATAAGCTCTTTGTAAGTTATGCATTTTAATTGCAGATGGGACCAAATCCCACAATATCTCTCAGTTTCATTTTCAAACAATTGTATGGAAAGTGACATATGTTCATGAGAAACCAACGTCTCCATTCATTAAGGTATGTAATATCCCGTTATATTACTATTTCCTTAACGTGTCTGTTAAGAATAGCTATACGGTTCAGATAAAAAAATGTATACATTAAGAACATTTCTCGAATGAATCATTTACCGTTTAAGTCATCACAGCGTCTTATAAGTGATAAATGCCTTTTTTCTTATTCTAACCTCAAGAACCAATAGTTTACTTAGGGGTCAACTTCTGAATCTTGTTATTCTAACAATTCTGAGAAATTGACAGGCGTGGTCAATTACTGACGTGATTCATTTAAATTTGCGCATGATTTATAATATATCCGTTCTACATCTAACTCTAACATCTAACTCTAAAATATAATTCTAAATATTGTAACATATTGCGTTCTAGTAGATGACCACGTGGTCAACTATTGATTGCAACCGTGGTTAATTATTCATCAGCGTCCGATGTTATTATTCATCAACAGATGCACGTCAATAAAAATATAAAAGAGCTAAAAAAGTCTTAGAGTATTCTGCCGAGAGTTCAAACTCCAGTTGTGAGATGGCCGATTTTGTTGTAGAAAGTGAAGAGAATGAAGAGATCAATGAAGAAAACGAACTATTAAACAACAATGAATGTCCTGTCTGGCTGCCTGTTGAAAAAGTCGTGAATGAGCACATAATATTTTTTTATGAAGGACAATATTTTCCTAGAAGAATTCTTCGGATAAGCAAAAATAAAGCAACTATTTCATCCATGGAAATGTTCGGGCGGTTATGGAAGTGGCCAGAGAAGCCTGATGTGATGAATTAGAAATGGAAAACTGTACTTTCCTATAACAATGAACCCAGGGAATCAAGTAGAACTCGTAACGTTTACTCTGTTCCCGAATTGGACTTCATTTGTTTTATTTCTTGTTCTATTCTTTAATAATTTGTGTTTAGATCCGTCTGTATAATTTGTGCTCATACTTGTTAAAACCAACCGATAATAAAATAATTCCCAATATTAGTACTTTAACCCTTTTTACAGTGGTCAACTACTGAGGAACTGAGGGTCAATTACTAGCTTTTTCATTTTTAAGAGTGGTCAACTTCTGAAGCATTCACCGAATATTTAAATACATTTGTAAAATTTGTATAACTTATTTTTTTTTTAAAGTGGTCGTGTTACATGATCTAGAAGGGCTAAAGAATGTCTCGAAGCATCGAGTCTCGCCATTTAATGATAGATCAAGCGGTTACCATTGTTTCCGTGAAAAATTTCTCTTAATTGGTCAACTACTAGTCCTTTACCTTACGCCTCCTGTCATTCTCCAAATCCTTATTCCATTACTTTCTGGGTGTTATAGCTGTACACCGTCACAGGAAACTGCCCGTTCCGAGGTCCCTGCGTGAAGGGATTGTTTCTTCTTGTCTCTTCGAGTGATGATGGTTTCTCTTCGGGAAGACGCTAGGAACTCACCACGACCGAACCGTCTATCCGTTTAAGCATCGCTAACTAACGTTGGTAATGACAAATGATAAGCAAACTTCGGTTTGTGATGACTTGTGGGCGTCAAAAGATTTTTCCGAGAGTGCTATGCTAAACTTGAACGTAATCTAGAAAGTAATTGACAGGTTGACATAGGTGAAATCTTCAGGTGCAGCGCGTTTTCAATGAGAATATTTCAACATGCACTAAATGAACAATGTGCAACTTTCTCTTCAAAGTGGCGTTGTTAAGCACTATCACTTTCACAGTTGTTATGAAGTTAAAGACACACTTTGTTACATTTAAGCGGCTTATGTGCTTAAATGACAATAAGATGTATGAAAATAAAATACGACGAATGACATTTACCTTCTTGTAAAACAACGTACGGTCAATATTGTTCGTCATATGTCGTACCTTTTCGATGGGTATTAAAGTACGATCCGGAAACGTTGATTTAATGGTGTACGTGCTAGCACACAAGTATGCACCTTGGGCGGTCTATCGACTGTCGTTCCACCACTGAAACGACTGTAAGGTTTTCAGTTTACACTACGGGGAGAGCTTACTCGCCCCACTACGAGCTTCACAACCGCCACCACTGTATAGGTGAAAGTAGGCCCAAGTAATGTATATCGACCAAAACCACTTCTGCACCGACAATCAACCCGGACGAAACAGTTGGCTGGTGATCATCGGGAGAAAAGGAACCACACGAGACGAAAAATTGTCCATTACCATCAGGGCCCTGCCAGGATTATTTATAAACGAATATCTACCTCTGCGAAAGTACACGTCTCAACGACTTCGACGCTTTAGAAAACGCAGAGATTCAGGAAGGGCACTCTTCTTTTTCCGACTAAAACTATGATTCCAAGGAAATACGGCCCGGGCGAAGATTCTCCGCTGTCGTGCGGTCCCGTTGTGCGACTGCAAAAGTTCAGGTGATCGAAACTGAGACTTGCGATAATTCTGTTCTGGTTCAGAGTTTTGTCAAGAAACTGCGGCGGCGAGTCAATTCATCGACGCATCCCGACAAATTCAGCAAATGCAAATTTTCTGAGAGTTCTATGACTGGGGGACATCGAGACCGCCTTGGAGAATTCGAGTTTATGGGTTTATTAACCGGTAGATTCAAAACTGTCCGAAGGCGATAGGACCTGAACCTGAACTTTGGAACCTGATGTTTACAACTTGATTAGGAGGCAGATTTTATGATATTGTGTCCGCGGCTGTTGTGATTAGTTGTGATCTACGACTCACTCTAGGAAGGTGAAACGTTAGTTACGGAAGGGTAGAAGACTGAATGCGATCACCCTTCGACGAAATGATGAATCTGTGATCATGATATCTTGTGTTTCGTGAATGAGACGTACTGCACTGAGTGCCTGGGCAAACCAACTTCTTCATTTTTTGTGTAAATAAGTTTAATTCGGCTTTCTGGCGAAAATGAAGGCAGAAACGTGTCTATCGATTGTTTTGCTCGTCACGGTTTTGTCTTCCGCGGAAAATGTTTCGGAAGATGCGCCGCGGGGACAAAGGCAGGAGGAGATTTTGATGCACCGAACAAGAAGTTTGCCGAAGAGAATAGAAGAAAAAGACGAGGGAAATTGGACGACTCTATCAGAAGCCGTGGACATTTTTAGTGCACGTAATTTAGCTAACAACTGGGTCGAAGGAAAATACCCGATCGGTGAACAGTGTTCTAAGGAAATTACAAGATACATCAAGGCACTCGTGAGGCAAGAACCCTGGGCCCTGAAAGGTATGTGGTTGAACTATTTGCAGCAAAAAATAAGATAGACGTAAATACCCGCAAATATTTGCATATTTTAACATCTAATCGAATCGTCAGTTCCTGATCAGTCCTTTCGAGTCGGTGCTTCCTTGAAAACCGTTTTAGCCGCCAAAATGATTTTAACGTCGAAATGTATGTGGTTGAACTATTTGCAGCAAAAAATAAGATAGACGTAAATATCCGCAAATATTTGCATATTTTCACATCTAATCGAATCGTCGATTCCTGATCAGTCCTTTCGAGTCGGTGCTCCCTTGAAAACCGTTTTAGCCGCCAAAATGATTTTAACGTCGAAAGGTATGTGGTTAAACTATTTGCAGCAAAAAATAAGATAGACGTAAATATCCGCAAATATTTGCATATTTTAACATCTAATCGAATCGTCAGTTCCTGATCGGTCCTTTCGAGTCGGTGCTTCCTTGAAAACCGTTTTAGCCGCCAAAATGATTTTAACGTCGAAAGGTATGTGGTTGAACTATTTGCAGCAAAAAATAAGATAGACGTAAATATCCACAAATATTTGCATATTTTAACATCTAATCGAATCGTCAGTTCCTGATCAGTCCTTTCGAGTCGGTGCTTCCTTGAAAACCGTTTTAGCCGCCAAAATGATTTTAACGTCGAAAGGTATGTGGTTGAACTATTTGCAGCAAAAAATAAGATAGACGTAAATATCCGCAAATATTTGCATATTTTAACATCTAATCGAATCGTCAGTTCCTGATCAGTCCTTTCGAGTCGGTGCTTCCTTGAAAACCGTTTTAGCCGCCAAAATGATTTTAACGTCGAAAGGTATGTGGTTGAACTATTTGCAGCAAAAATTAAGATAGACGTAAATATCCGCAAATATTTGCATATTTTAACATCTAATCGAATCGTCAGTTCCTGATCGGTCCTTTCGGATCGGTGCTTCCTTGAAAACCGTTTTAGCCGCCAAAATGATTTCAACGTCGTCATTAACTTTTGCTCAGTTCGGCATAGAACGAACAGTTAACTTTATCGCTGATCAAGAAAAACCGGGAAGTCAGACTTCTTTCACGGGCAGACACATCGCGCGTTGATCCTTTCTCGTTAAATATTTGGTGACGGCTCTGCGCGTGTCTTTCTCTTTCGCGTGCCTAGCATTGTGAAATTCTGACGCTGCTGACACCTCAACACCACTACGCCACAACGGCGTAAAAATTTATTATACCAATAGAAAGTTTATGAGGGAGCGAGAGAGTAACGGATGGTAATAGCCGGCCAGGGAGAAGCTAATGCGGCAGTAATATCATTGGTACTTGTGACAAGAAAAGGGAGAGAAAGAGAGAAGGAGAGAGAGAATGTCTATTTCGGTGGCGCTCTTTATGAAATTTCACTGAAATTTCACCAGGTCGTTAACCCGGATAGAAGCAACGATAGAACCGGTTCGATCTTGACATCGAATTTGAAAGTTTTGCGATGGATTGTGAAAAAAATGACGACTCTCTTCCAATCGTTCATCCGTTCTAAATAATGTATAAATAGCACATTGGATTAACGCTACAAGAAAAATTTAGCATATACACTAGTAAGTGAAGGGGTGTCTGATCAAAGCTTGACTCGTATCAGTCGTTCCCTGCTACTCGCTACTCCGGTTCTATGCGTTCCATTTGCTCCTCGCCACAGTTACACGCAAATGACATCAGTCGATCGGAGGCTCATTAAACTATTATATCATTCCGTCGTGCGTATCAATTACATAAGTAAAATAACAGGTAGCGACAAGACGACAGGGAAAACGTTGCGAGACGTCCAGCACAACCTCCAGAAGAGCGTTCGAAGTTTTTCGCTGATTAACACGTTGACTGCTGTGCGTATTTTGCCGTATTACAACGGCGATGCTGTGAAATACTACAGCGTTTGACTGAATTATGCAAAATGTAAATAACTGTATTGGAGACCAAAAGATCGCGTCACTATTCCAACAATAACTGCATTTATAAAATAATTATTATATTATTATATTTTGGATCTTCAGTAAAATGTCTTGCGTCGGCAGCGGCGACCATCACGGCAGTCAAAGTGTTAACGAAACTAAAGAACTCTGGACGCCTGACACTAGAAGCAAAATGTAATTAATTGAAACTAACACGTTGACTGTCAAGCGTATTTTGCCGTATTAGAACGGCGATGCTGTGAAAGACTACAGCGTTTGACTGAATTATGCAAAATGTAAATAACTGTATTGGAGACCAAAGGATCGCATCACTATTCCAACAATAACTGCATTTATAAAATAATTATTATATTATTATATTTTGGATCTTCAGTAAAATGTCTTGCGTCGGTCAGCGGCGACCATCACGGCAGTCAAAGTGTTAACGAAACTAAAGAACTCTGAACGCCTGACCCTAGAAAGCAAAGTGTAATTAAATGAAATTAATACGTTGATTGCCGTGCGTATTTTGCAGTATTAAAACGGCGATGCTGTGAAATACTACAGCGTTTGACTGAATTATGCAAAATGTAAATAATGTGCAGGTATTGGAGACCAAAGGATCGCATGACTATTCCAACAATAACTGCATTTATAAAATAATTATTATAGTATTATATTTTGGATCTTCAGTAAAATTTCTTGCGACGGTCGGCGGTGACCATCACGGCAGTCAAAGTGTTAACGAAACTAAAGAACTCTGAACGCCTGACACTAGAAAGCAAAGTGTAATTAATTGAAACTAACACGTTGATTGCCGTGCGTATTTTTCAGTATTAGAACGGCGATGCTATGAAATACTACAGCCTTTGATTGAATTATGCAAAATGTAAATAACTGTATTGGAGATCAAAGGATCGCATGACTATTCCAACAATAACTGCATTTATAAAATAACTATTGCTACCCATTACGAATATTTTGGATCTTCAGTAAAATCTCTTGCGTCGGTCAGTGGTGACCATCACGGTAGTCAAAGTGTTAACAATCAACGATACAAATGAGAATAAATTTCCACACTGCATCGAAGTATTCCGGCATGCCAATTGGTACTTCCTCAAACGACTTTCGCTTTCGTCTCATCCAAAGCGCGATCATTACGCCAGACCCGGACTCTCGGGAGATAGCATTCTGGCTATGCGATGCCACGAGCATTACCATACCAGGAACGAAAGTCTCGAAAAATCGTTCTGTCCTTTCTTACGGATGAAGAAGTTAATGTCGCAACGACAGATCCGCTGCTAATCCTTGGAAGCCCTCAGACTCTGAGGAGTAGTTTTCTATCAGGGCCTGTCCCGTCGGGTGGACACGCTACCATCGACAGATCCGACGTTCCTCCTGGTGGGCTTGCCTACTTTCATCGTTACGTTTCACTTTTAGCGATACAAAGAGACCTCCTGTCCCCACACTCTGCCGGAACTTTTATGAGAAACTGGCCGCCACGGACGTGACGAGACACGGTACGGTACCGACTACGTGAGGCCGAAGGATCGCTTTCGACATTTTACTTTCCTCGGTCAATGCCACTTTTCGCACGGTTTCATTCCCAAGTGCACCATCGTAGCAGGGCGGACGGTGCATAAATCGTGCGCATTCTTGCACTCTGTATGTACGCCCTACCGCACTTTTAAGATTGCCCAATATCGAGGCCCCTGAAATTAACGAACGTCGGAAGCACGTATCTTTGGCCGAGTGAATAAGAGAATCGATTCAGTAATTAACACGTTGACTGCCAAGTCTATTTTGCTATGTTAGAACCGCGATGCAGAGTATGATTAAATCGTGCAAAATTAAGGAAACGCCGAGTTAGAAACCAAAGTATTGAAGCACCGTTCCAATATCAATTCCTTTTACAAAATTGCAAATAGGTTTCATTGCGAATTTTTTACATTTCTAGTAAAATCTTTTGCGGCGGTCACCACGTATTTTGCTATATTAGAACCGCGATGGTATGAAATACTGCAGAGTATGATTAAATCGTGCAAAATGAAAGGAACGCAGAGTTGTTAGAAGCCAAAATATTAAAGGACCGTTCCAATATCAATTGCATTTACAAGATTGCAAATTGGCTTTATTGCGAATTTTTTGCATTTTTAGTCAAATCTTTGCGGCGGTCACCGCGTATTTTGCTATATTAGAACCGCGATGCTATGAAATACTGCACAGTATGATTAAATCGTGCAAAATGAAGATAACGCAGAGTTGTTGGAAGCCGGAGTATTGAAGCACCGTTCCAATATGAATTGCTTTTACAAGATTGCAAATAGGCTTCATTGCGAACTTTTTTCATTTCTAGTCAAATCTTTTGCGGCGGCCACCACGTATTTTGCGATATTAGAACCATGATCCTATGAAATACTGCAGAGTATAATTAAATCGTGCAGCATAAAGGTAACGCCGAGTTAGAAGCCAAAGTATTGAAGCACCGTTCCAATATCAATTGCTTTTACAAAATTGCAAATAGGCTTCATTGCGAATTTTTTGCATTTTCAATCAAATCTTTTGCGTATTTTGCCGAAGCATATTTTGCTATTTGAGAACCGCGATGGGATGAAATACTGCAGAGTATGATTAAATCGCGCAAAATTAAGGTAACGCAGAGTTAGAAGCCAAAGTATTGAAGCACCGTTCCAATATCAATAGCTTTTACAAGATTGCAAATAGGCTTCATCGCAAATTTTTTGCATTTCTAGTAAAATCTTTTGCGACGATCACCGCGTATTTTGCTGTGTTAGAACCGCGATACAATAAAATACTGTAGAGTATGATTAAATCGTGCAAAATGAAGGTAACGCAGAGTTGTCGGAAGCCAGAGTATTGAAGCACCGTACCAATATCAATTGCTTTCACAAGATTGCAAATAGGCTTCATCGCGAATCTTTTGCGTATTTTGCCGAAACATATTTTGCTATTGTAGAACTGCGGTACCATGAAATACTGCAGAGTATAATTAAATCGCGCAAAATGAAGGTAACGCGGAGTTGTAAGAGGCCAAAGCATTGAAGCACCGCTCCAATATCAATTGCTTTTACAAGATGGCAAGTAGCCTTCATTGCGAATTTTTTTGCATTTTTAGTAAAATATTTTGCACCGTTTACCAGTGACCACCGTGGCAGTCAACGTGTTGACGTATTTCTTCATATCCGGTTGGCAAAAGTTGATCATCATTAAAGTCGTGAAATCGTGGCGTGGCTGGAAACGCGCCAAGGTCGGACCTTCATTTTTCCCCTTATTAGCCGGATACGAGGACGGTTTCAATACAACTTTTGCGAAAGAGGACCGGCATGAATTTCTCGGCGAGGACAGGACGTGGCGGGTAGTCGTACGGTTAAACTGATGCGTTAAAGGTTACGGACGAGATACATTCCGGTGGAGGATAAAAAGAGAAGAGTCAAAATGTCAAGTGTGACAATTAAGGTGTCTCGTTAGTGGATACCGCACGTGCCGAAAAAATATGCTCCTATCATACGAACCTTCAACCTCGCGCCAAAGCTTTCTAGATACACGTGAATGTACGCGTTTTCTCAGGAAGTCTAAAGGTCCAAAGTCTAGGCTGTTACCTAATGTCATTGCCTAATGTCGATAGGATAACTGATCCGGTGAGCGCATAGCGGACCTTAGTTTCGCGGTCGAAGCAAGCTGTAACGAGAGCACGGCAACGCTTATAACACAATGAATGACCGAAACGTGTCCCGTAATTAATTATCCTGTCCCGACATACCGCAACCCACATTAGCCGTTCTTTCTGAACCCACGGGATTATATAACGACAACCTATCTGACGAGAGGGCCAAGATTTCTGTGGCACCGAATTGAGACACGACCGGTCGAAAATGGAAGGCCCTGTGTGAAGTAAGTGGGTTACAGCTTCTCCCTCTTTTCATTGTCAAGAAAGTGCAAGCGGCGTGCATCCGGGCAGGTGTAAGTGCGGTTCGGCTGTTGTATTCAATTTCAAGCCAGCCGTGCAAGCCAGCCTCGCATTTGCATCACTTAGAGGCGCCGGTTTAAGACCCGCGGCAAACGCTGAATCGCTTAAATTAATTATTCTACAACTGTATTACGCCCGGCCGTAGTTACTATGTGGGCAAGAACATGACTTAATTGCTATCTTACATAGACGCTTTCCTTTCAAGCAAAAAAGCGTGTAGCAGCGCGAACGCACGCGAGCGTGAGCCGTGCGTACAAAGTTGCCAACGTGCATAAACGAATAGTTTACGGTGTACTTTCTCGCGGAGTGCTCACTAACGGATGATGTGCCTTTTAACTTTCCCCTATTGCCGCGCGCGCATTCAGGATTAGCATACCGGAAACAGGAATTCGTCCGATTGCACTGAGAAAGGTGAAAGGTAGGCGCGCATCGTCGTCGAGCCGTGCAGGAAACGACGTTAGGAGCATTACCGTTATGACACTTAAGGCGCCATTCATCGCGACACGCCGAAAGTCTCACCTCTTTCCATTTCCAGGTTCCCATTATTCTCCCGGCCGATTTACATCCGCGTCTCTTGACGAGGCAACTTTCTTCGCACGTTTCCTCGGGTCCGCTAGCGAACGAACGAGCAAATCGCGGTGAACAAGAGAAACCATGGCTTTGCGTAAAATGAACGTTCGGTACAATCGTTTCGAGAAGTCGACAAGAAACCACCGAGAATACGCAGTCGTGTTTTTTAATATTTTTAACGTTTACCTTCGCCGTCTGCATAATGATTCGCGTTCGACGCGTGTGGCAACGTATTGCAACGTTGCAAAATGACTCAGCGCAATCTAATTATGAGATGAGATGAATGTGAGGGCAAGAAATTAACATTTGAGAAAGGGAACTGTGCAAACGTGTTCTCGATTCTTGTTGACGTCAATGTGCAGAAAATTCTGAAAGGTTAGAGTATTAGAGAATTGCATAGAATGGGTGGGAATACCGTAGCAAATGTTTGAACTCTTTCGAAATGGAAAATAGTGTGACAAAAAATGTTACCGTGCGACTATTTCCTTGGAACGCTATATACTGGACGGGAACGCAAAATGATCGGTGGCACTGGCCGACGGATGTTAGTTTTGAAGTGAAGAAGTAGGCATTAACATTTGAGAAAGGGAACTGTGCAAACGTGTTCTCGATTCTTGTTGACGTCAATGTGCAGAAAATTCTGAAAGGGTAGAGTATTAGAGAATTGCATAGAATGCGCGCGAATACCGTAACAAATGTTTGAACTCTTTCGAAATGGAAAATAGTGTGACAAAAAATTTTACCGTGCGACTATTTCCTTGGAACGCTATATACTGGACGGGAACGCAAAATGATCTGTGGAACTGGCCAATGGATGTTAGTTTCGAAGTGAAGAAGTAGGCATAATCCACGTTGAAAAACTGCTATATTAAATTCCTTTTGTCTCATTTCTTAACACGTTGACTGCCAAGAGTATTTTGCTATATTAGAACGGGGATGCTATGAAATACTACAGCGTTCGACTGAATTATGCAAAATTTAAATAATGTGCAGGTATTGGAGACCAAAGGATCGCTTCACTATTCTAATAACAACTGCATTTATAAAATAATAATCGCTACCCATTGCAAATATTTTGGATCCTCAGTAAAATTTCTTGCGTCGGTCACCGGTGACCATCATGGCAGTCAAAGTGTTAACGAAACTAAAGAACTCTGAACGCCTGACACTAGAAAGCAACGTATAATTAAATTGAACTAACATGTTGACTGCCAAGCGTATTTTACTATATTAGAACAGCGATGCTATGAAATACTACAGCGTTCCACTGAATTACCCAAAATGTAAATAATCTGCAGGTATTGGAGACCGAAGGATTGTATTATTATTGTAATAACAACTGCATTTATAAAATAATAATCGCTACCCATTGCAAATATTTTGGATCCTCAGTAAAATATCTTGCGTCGATCACCGGCGACCATCATGGCAGTCAAAGTGTTAATTGAAACGTCTATCCGAATGTCGAACAGATTTTTCAACGGCTTGAGACAAAAGAAAAGGAGCGACACAGGTTTTATATGTAACGGCCATGATGTCCTACGACAAATAAATGACAGTCTTATAGAAAATATGCGGGCGTAGGTAGTCTTACTTGACAATATTTTAGCGCAATAACTTGAATTTACATACAAATATACCTAACAATATACTACGAATACCTGTCACTCTGATTTACCTAAAAAGCACAGTTAAAATGAGCTACAAAATAACGATCAACGATCAAGTCCCGAACTGTCAGCTGAACAATCAGTCATGCTCCCAGCAACTTTATATAAGCTTCCTGAAATGATATGATCTCACAAAGGAATACACTCTCGCGATCGCGTAAAAAGTGAGAACCGAAGGAAACTGTTGAAACATTCAATGGAAAATGATATAAGCCAACATCAGGCTCGAACGAATGGCACTGCCGTACAGATTGCGTCGATTAACGAAATTATATGGTCTTTATAATGGAAGACGCAACGGGATGGAGGAATTACGTAGACATTACCGAGATCGAAGTTACGGCCGACTTTCTCGAAAACGTAACTCCATGCGGGCCGACGAAACTATCGCGTTTTCTGGTGAATATGCATGGTGGTGTCATGTCGTGACCACATTCCTCGACGATCGTGCATCTGAACATACGTGTCCCGTACGATTGACGTGCGCTCATTAAATTACGCTTATAACTGTTGCGCAACTTCCTACTCGTTCAAACTGTTTTCTAGCAAGATATCTTTTAGGCATGTTCATTCTCGCAACCAATTACACGCATGCTTACTCGTCACGGGAGGCGTTACTGACGTAACACGATACACCCCACACGGGGTTTCAGAAGAAAATTAACTTGAATGCGTTACACTTGTAAAATACAATGGGCAATCGCTTGCGAAATATTATTTTCAAACGGATCATTCTCCTTACGCGTATGAAACTTACACAGCAACAATACCAGCTCGACTTTATTAGCATTGATACACGTTCGAGCTCAGCGCGCGTATTATTCAACCGTCGCAGCATTTCCTATTTTCACGATACACACGATACACCCCACACGGGGTTTCAGAAGAAAATTAACTTGAATGCGTTACAGTTGTAAAATACAATGGGCAATCGCTTGCGAAATATCATTTTCAAACGGATCATTCTCCTTGCGCGTATGAGACTTGCACAGCAACAATACCAGCTCGACTTTATTAGCATTGATACACGTTCGAGTTGAGCGCGCGTATTATTCAACCGTCGCAGCATTTCCTATTTTCACCTATCATTGTCTTCCACCGATGATTCCTCCTACCCGCTTCTTTCTATCGGGCACACGGTATTACCCATTGCGGCATTAATCACGCGCATTATTATCTTCATCCTAGCATATACGCGTCACGCACAGTCGGCCGCATTTTCTAGCAATTCTTTCGCATGAGTTATATCGGCAGACTGACGATACAGGGAAAGTTTGTCATTTTGAAATCCCCTTGTTAGCCGCACGATATCTTTTCTTACGTCGCAAAAGGAAAGCAGGAAGTCTAGAGGAGAGAATATTGTCTACAGACGGCGGTCATCGGCGCTGGGATCTCAGGAGTCGTACATTTTTCACCTCATTAACGTCTTTCTAGACCGTAACCGGAGGCCAGCGAGTCGAAATTGTCGTAGCTGCGTAACGACTGAAATTCGCGTATAATTATTCTCCGCTTTCATGTGCCGCGATGATCTTGCGCGACGATCTTCCCGCGCGATGTGGTTCAAACAATCAAGACCGAGCATGTAGAGTGCGCACACAATAGGTGCGAGTGAAAGTAAGGGACGTTAGAGTTAACACGTGTTACCGCTAATGGGCAATTTGCATAGACCATGACACAAAGTCGAGCCGAAAGGAGTGTCCAGTATGAGTGGTCATGACGGAATTAGAAATGGAAGACATGCGTGTCATTAATTACGTTGTATAACCCATCCAACAGTGAACCGTTTGACTAACTCGCCTATTTCTTGACGTCGGTTGAGATTTCACAAATTGCAATGAACCGATTGCATATCGTCGAAAACGAACGATTGCAGTTTTATCATCTGGTTACACTGATAGAGTATATTAGTGTTTAACACGTGTTACCGCTAATGGGCAATTTGCATAGACCATGACACAAAGTCAACCTGAAAGGGGTGTCCAGTATGAGTGGTCATGACGGAATTAGAAATGGAAGACATGCGTGTCATTAATTACGTTGTATAACCCATCCAACAGTGAACCGTTTGCCTGACTCATCTATTTCTTGATGTTGGTTAAGATTTCACAAATTGCAATGAACCGATTGCATATTGTCGAAAACGAACGATTGCAGTTTTATCATCTGGTTACACTGATAGAGTATATTAGTTAGAGTTAACACGTGTTACCGCTAATGGACAATTTGCATAGACCATGACACAAAGTCAACCTGAAAGGAGTGTCCAGTATAAGTGGTCATGACGGAATTAGAAATGGAAGACATGCGTGTCATTAATTACGTTGTATAACCCATCCAACAGTGAGTATAACCCATCCATTTGACTAACTCGCCTATTTCTTGACGTTGGTTGAGATTTCACAAATTGCAATGAACCGATTGCAAATCGTCGAAAACGAACGATTGCGGTTTTATCATCTGGCTGCACGGACAAAGTATACAGTATGATCAGAAAGTACCCGGAATTTGTAATTTAAATTTTATTTTATTTGTATATTAAATTTGTATTTTAACAGTAATTTGAAAGTAATTTGTAATTTTTTCTGAAATTGGTACACCTGTGAGAGACATCTGTCCCAAGTTTCAAAAGATTCTGATCACTAGTATTTGTTTGGCATTTGTTTACATTGAGCAAGTTTTTGTGCTTCATCGTTTTTATAATGGCTAATTCTATCGAACAAAGAATTTGTTTGAAGTTTTGTCTTTCCAACGAAATTTGATGTGCCGAATCGTTGAAAATGTTGCAAAAATCATTTGGGGAGTCTGCTCTCTCAAAAACACAGACATACGAATGGTATAAGTTATTCAAGAGTGGACGTGATATTGTCGAAGATTTGCCTCGTTCTGGACCTTCGACATGAAATACCAAAGAAGATGTGGAAAAAGTGAAAAAAATTGTACTCGAAAATCGTCATGCGAGCCTGAGAGAGATAGCTCGTGAGCTCAACATTTCATATGGAACCGCTCAGCATATTGTAGTGGATATTTTAGGGATGCGACGCGTTGCAGCGCGGCTTGTGCCAAAAGAGCTGAATTTCGTAGAAAAAGAGCATCGCAAGAAAGTGGCGGAAGAGATGATTTCTGAGGCAAGAAATGATCCAACCTTCATGAAACGGATAATTACCGGCGATGAGACGTGAGTTTACGAGTATGACGTGCAAACAAGCCAACAGTCGTCCGAGTGGCGCCTGGAAAATGAGCCGAAAACCAAAAAACCCCGCCAAAGTCGGTCCAAAATCAAAGTCATGCTCACAGTTTTCTTCGATTATCGAGGTGTAGTCCACTATGAGTTCTTGCCAGAGGGTCGAACAGTCAACAAGGAGTATTACCTATCCGTTTTGAAGCATTTCAGGGATGCTGTGCGTAGAAAACGACGGGATTTATGGGAAGACAATTCGTGGACGTTGCACCACGATAACGCGCCGTCTCACAAAGCACGCATTGTGCTGGATTATTTGACCAAACATCGAACAAATACCATCGAATCAGCACCGTATTCGCCAGATTTGGCACCATGTCACTTTTTTCTTTTCCCTAGACTCAAATTACCTCTTCGAGGAAAGAGATTTGAGACTGTAGAACACATTAAATAAAATGCTACGAAGGAGCTGAAGGCAATCTCTTCATCGGCTTATGAAAAGTGTATGGAGGACTGGGTTAAGCGTTGGCATATGTGTGTCGCTTCAGATGGATGTTATTTCGAAGGCGACAAGATAAATTTATCTGAAAATTAAAAACAATGTGTTTTAGTTACAAATTCCGGGTACTTTCTCATCATACTGTATAATCCATCCAACAGTGAACCGTTTGATTGACTCGCCTATTTCTTGACGTCGGTTGAGATTTCACAAATTGCAATGAACCGATTGCAAGTCGCCGAAAACAAACTGCGGTTTTATCATATATATATTATATCGGATATATTATATCATCTGGCTACACCGATAAAGTATATTTCGCTGCTTATGGGAGACTACCGACGCAAATCGTGTCATAGATGGTTCACCGTTAAAATGCGTTCGGGCTTGTACGCTGATACCGATCGTTAGAAGAATATAAATCGTCGAACGCTGATTGCCTAATCGACAGTCATCGGTTGAGAAAGGGGAACAATCAAGCGGTAGTTTCACTGCTAACCAATTACGGAGCGACTTTCAAGCTTACGAGATATGATGCATCGGGGCACGCGTCAATCGGGCACTTTTATCTAACACCGATCCTAGATTGTAGCCATATTAGCCACTTCGTCTACCTGAGTACCATTAAGCGACCTCACCTTCAAATTCTCAGACGTAGTTTCGAAACGGCCCTACTTTTTCACGGGACAAAAAGTCTACAGCATTGACGATTCATGCAATTTCAAACGATGGTTTAGTAATCACTCAAGAACACGCCGACACCAGTTCAGCAAACTACGTGAGAAAACAGCGTGAACAGAGGTGCAACACTTCGGTTAATAAATAATGAATGAACTCGCGCGTTAAAAATGTCGAGACGCTTGTGCAAGATCAATTGAGGACGCGCATTTAATCTGTTCCGTTAATTTCGAAATGATTATCGAAAAGCTTGACATCCGACAAAGGCGACGGGGCAAACTCAATGATTCGCAGATGTCCTTATCGGATGTAGAAATCTGATTGACTAAGCGTGCCATTGTGAAGAGTTCGCATAACCAGTTACATTATTGAAAACGTGTACACGTACTTGCCACCCAGTACCTTGTTTACTCGTTGCACCTGCAAGATAGAAGTCGACATAGTGAAAGCGCGACAGAGAGAAGCTAAGAACTACTTCATGCAGTCGCAGTCCATGAACTTTACTTGACATGAAAACCTCGGCAGTGGACGCTACCCTGGCACGGAAACTGTGATCTCACATCGAACCGGTTGAATGTATTCGTGGTCGAGTGCACTCACCACATCAAGGTGATGTAAAAATGTTCGGTACGAGCAGCACAGGGTGTCTGAAAAATACCATGCTTCGAGTTACTGGTTTATGAATCAGATTTGTCCAACCCTTCGTAATCATACACGGTACAGTTCCACATATTTAGATGATCATACAAACATAGTCTTGTCGTAGGTCATTAAGGCCCATTTGTTCCTTACGTTTGATACGTGTAAAATAATTCATGAGGCGAATTTGAAATTGAGCCAAAGGTCGATTGTCGCAATAATTGCTTTCCGTGAATTCAAGTATTGAATGTGATGTGTAGGACAATGAACTTGACTTTACGGCGTCGATGTTTATCAGTGGATGCAGACATAGTTTCAAAATTCATCATTATTCCAGGACATAATTTCAAGGTTCAACGTTATGGCAATCGTTATACGTTAAGTACATGTGTATATGCTTTGTAATTTTCATCAGAAACTAGCTATCTTGCATTTATATACTCTAAAGTAAATATCGTATTGGTTCTTTTATAGCGAGGTAATTAGTATTCGGCGAGACCAAGAGAAACGGAACTTACGACGTTTCTCTAATCATTACACAACGTTTAAACAGAGACATAATGACACATATCTTCGTAAAACGGTGACGTTGTACTGTAATTCTAATCCTGCTCACCCCAGTGTAATTACTTCGTCACGCAATAGGGTACACGAGTAGCAAATTTTCTATTTTCTGAAATTGAAAACAAGCGACTCTTTGGATGATACAATTTACATTCCATCTCAATGCTATTAACACTTTGACTGCCAAGCGTATTTTGCTATATCAGAACCGCGATGCGATAAAATTCTGCAGAGTATAATTAAATCGTGCAAAACGAAGGTAACGCAGAATTATTAGAAGCTGAAGTATTGAAGCATCATTCCAATATCAACGGCTTTTACTAGATTGCAAATAGGCTTCATGGCGAATTTTTTGCATTTATAGTGAAATCTTTGCGCCGGTCATCGGTGACCAACGTGGCGGTCAAAGTGTTAATGCCATTCGCATTGCAATCATCTATGTAAAATGGGATTTTTCGAGAATTCCAAGAACAAAAGATTGAACAAAGACTAAAGGTCCAAGAATACAGTTAGCGTGACATACGGTCAAGTATTTAAAACCGTTAATAGATGACCCGGTCATCAATGGCCCACTTTCAACGTCACGCACTTTCCCTGACATCCTATCACTTCCGCTTCACGCGCAACATCACCAACGAAAGTAAAACGTATATTATCAAACCTCTTCTGCCCGTTTAACATCCGGCGAAATTCTTTCACTGGCAATTAACGAGAACGGCGGAATATGGATACGTAAACCAGTTCAAGTCAACCTGTAGTCTCCTAATGAAAACGTTTAAAACACCTTAGTGAAATCCGATCGCTTTTCTCCATTCTAGAGTTACAAAAGAACTTGTATATTGAAGCGACGTATATATATGTACTTTTTTCAGTTGACGATGCATCCGGTAGATACACGAACGGTTTCTTTTGGGGAAACTCTTATTTCACCGGATCGGCAACCGAGTGCGCATACATTGGACAGGATTACGTAAGAAAAAGTCAGAAACTTCCTACGCCAGCCGTAGAAGAAGTCGAGGAATTTAATACCGAACCGCGTAAGAAGAGTCATACTGGCCTGAGCGGAACTAATTTATGGTCTCCATCGATAGCCGACACACCTCCCTTCCCCTTAGGTTTTTTCATGCTGAAAATATCCTTGAACGCCACCGTTTCGCCCATGGTAAAGGCGCAGTCTTTAAAAGTATCGGGCTGGCCTTGTAAACAATTTTTACAGAATATCATACATTTCAGACGAGACTTATTCACCTTGGCGTCTGTTTGCCATTTTCTTGCACCGCATCTGACGTTGCTACGATAGGTAGACTCGCGGCAAGCGAAAGTGTGGCGAAACATGCATTCATTGAGAAAGTCCGGGACCAACATAATCCCTACGACATGTACGCCGATTCGGTGTTTTGGATTCTATTGTAAGTAAACGGCTTTAAGGGGATCTGTGCGAGGATGGACAGGCCGCATTGACTTTTTCCATGCAACTCAACAAACGGGACACCCGTAACTGTATTGTAAAGAAGCATTGTCATGTTTCAGCGGCGTCAGTACGACGGTTCTCGTTTTACTGATAACAGGCACCAGTTATGAACTGTATCTGTCGAAAAAAATTGCATGCCAAAGAAATGTCATTTATGACCTGGAGAAACACGCAAAACTCGAGCAGCTCGGCAATGGCAATGGGAAAGTGTTAAACGGTAAAACATAATAGCATATAAGGCGCATACGCTTCACCTAATTATCGCTCAACTACTAACTGCTGCGGCACGCATTTTTTCGCTGGTGTAGCTGCATGTCCTCTGACAGTGATCGCGCGAGAAACTAATCGCTAATACACTCTGACCAATGACAATCACATGGTGGTGCAGTGAGACGACTTTATGATTATATTCCGTAGCGTTTCAAGGTAAGGTCTACCTTCCTGTTCCAGTAGCAGACATTACGATCATCAACGGGTCGCCTCCTGTGAACAATAATAACGAACATGAGAATACGTTGCGTCCACCAACACCTGACGCACAGAAACTTGGTGGGTCAAGCTGCTCTTGTGAACCAATTTAACCCAAGAAATAGTGTGAGCCAAATATGTTTGCTTGTTACAGGTGTGTTCGAGGAACTGCTCCTGTCCTTTTCCATTCCGGCAAACGTGAGGACCATCTGCGAAGGGAACGTAGGACGAGACACCATCAGCACTGTTCACGGACTGAGAGCGATATCAATGGCCTGGGTTATTCTTGGACATACTTGTATAGTCGTATTCAAGTACTCCGATAATATGGAGTACCGTAAGGTGTTCGAAAAGAAATTCCTCTTCCAAACGATTACCAACGGTGCCTTCAGTGTGGACACTTTCTTCTTCATGGGAGGTCTCTTGGTCAGTTTCCTCTATTTCCGGACCAACGCTAAAGGCGATTTAAACAAGCTGACGCAAGGCACGCGAGGATTCGTGGCTGGAAGTCTGAAGTTCGTTGGATTCCTCATGTACAGATTCTGCAGGCTAACAGCCCCCTACATGTTTATTCTCGGGGTTGTTGAGATTTCAATGAAATATTTCCACGCGAACTCTGTGTTCGAGCCGCCTACTGCCGATCACGAAAATTGCCCTAACTACTGGTGGCGCAATTTGCTGTATATCAATACGCTTTTCCCCGTAGAGCAAATGGTAATTTCTGCTACGATATTAATGAATTATTTTAACACATCTTGCGCGGGACGGCGTTCTTGCTTTTTTTACATCCGGACGCAAGATTCCTTCTGCATAAAATAGTTGTGGGTTTAAACTTATTTTTAATAAAACTTTTAGCGTTCTCTTTAAAAATCTTGTAAAACAATCTTGTAAACACTTTTTAAAATTTTTTGTCAATAACTTGTCAAAAATGAAAAATTAAGAAAATCAATAATTTAAAAATGTTTCAAAGTGTGATATCGTTTTCAACATTTTAACATTTATTTACTGCTCATCAATTTTATATTACTATCAAAAATGGCATTCTTGCAACGGTATTTTTGCAACGCATTCTATCTCTTATTGTAAAAACATCACAAACATGTAACAATAATCCATAAACGTTAAAAACGACTTTAGAGAAATCTCGTGCAAAACGACTTTAGTCGCCTCCCGCGCAAGATGTGTTAATATAAACGTTCAAAATGTAGGCAATTATCTGAAACATTCAGAACGTCTAATTTGTTAAATATCTATTGTCACAGTGTATGCTATGGAGCTGGTATGTTGCCGATGACACTCAATTCTACGTTGTGGGCGCGGTTATCTTGATCTTAGCAACAAACCACTTCAAAATCGCAGCATCCGCACTTATCACACTTTTAGTGAGCTCGTGGTTGACGACGGGCTATATCGCACTCGTTAATAACCACATGCCGAGCTCTGATGATCCGCTAGCCCTGTTCGATAAGATCTACGACAAACCGTGGACCAGATTAGGACCGTACTTGATTGGCATGTCCGTCGGATACTTTCTCTTCAAGACTGACTGTAAAGTAAAATTGTCAAAGGTAAACGCAGCTTCATAAATATGTATGCTATCCGCCCAATTGACACTCGTGTTTAATACTGGTTGGATTTTCCAGACCACCGTTGTAGTAGGATGGCTTCTTTCGTCCGCTTGTCTCTTGAGTTTACTCTACGGATTGTATGAAGCAGAACTAACACCCGCAACGGCTGCAGCATATTCTTCGTTAAGTCACAGTGCGTGGGCTCTTGGTTTATCATGGATCGTAATCGCGTGTAGCACAGGCTACGGAGGTAAGCATACGCGAAACTTCTTTAACACGTTGACTGCCTCGGTCACCGGTGACCGGCACAAAAGATTTTATTAAAAATGCAAAACATTCGCAATGAAACCTGTTTGCACTCTTGTAAAAGCAATTGATATTGGAACGGTGCTTCAATACTTGGTGCTAACTCGGTGCTACTCGTTCAAAATCAAACACTTATATCGCCGTCAGAATGTTTCACTTAACATCACTCTATTAACACGTTGACTGCCTCGGTCACTGGTGACCGGCACAAAATATTTTATTAAAAATGCAAAACATTCGCAATGAAACCTGTTTGCACTCTTGTAAGAGCAATTGATATGGGAACGGTGCTTCAATACTTGGTGCTAACTCGGTGGTACTCGGTCAAAATCAAACACTTATACTGTCGTCAGAACGTTTCGCTTAATATCACCCTATTAACACGTTGACTGCCACCGTCGTCACCGAGGACCGGCACAAAAGATTTTATTAAAAATGCAAAACATTCGCAATGAAACCTGTTTGCACTCTTGTAAAAGCAATTGATATTGGAACGGTGCTTCAATACTTGGTGCTAACTCGGTGCTACTCGTTCAAAATCAACCACTTATATCGCCGTCAGAATGTTTCACGTAACATCACTCTATTAACACGTTCACTACCAACGTCGTCACCGGTGACCGGCACAAAATATTTTATTAAAAATGCAAAACATTCGCAATGAAACTTGTTTGCACTCTTGTACAAGCAATTGATATTGGAACGGTGCTTCAATACTTGGTGCTAACTCGGTGCTACTCGTTCAAAATCAAACACTTATATCGCCGTCAGAATGTTTCACTTAACATCACTCTATTAACACGTTGACTGCCTCGGTCACTGGTGACCGGCACAAAATATTTTATTAAAAATGCAAAACATTCGCAATGAAACCTGTTTGCACTCTTGTAAGAGCAATTGATATGGGAACGGTGCTTCAATACTTGGTGCTAACTCGGTGCTACTCGGTCAAAATCAAACACTTATACTGTCGTCAGAACGTTTCACTTAATATCACCCTATTAACACGTTGACTGCCACCGCCGTCACCGAGGAACGGCACAAAAGATTTTATTAAAAATGCAAAACATTCGCAATGAAACCTGTTTGCACTCTTGTAAGAGCAATTGATATCGCAACGGTGCTTCAATACTTGGTGCTAACTCGGTGCTACTCGTTCAAAATCAAACACTTATACCATTGTCAGAACGTTTCACTTAACATTACCCTATTAACACGTTGACTGCTATGGTCGTCACCGGGGACTGGCACAAAAGATTTTATTAAAAATGCAAAACATTCGCAATGAAACCTGTTTGCACTCTTGTAAGAGCAATTGATATGGGAACGGTGCTTCAATACTTGGTGCTAACTCGGTGCTACTCGTTCAAAATCAAACGCTTATACCGTCGTTAGAACGTGTCACTTATCATTACCCTATTAACACGTTGACTGCCACCGGTGACCGGCACAAAAGATTTTACTAGAAATGCGAAAAATTCGCAATGAAGCTTATTTGCAATTTTGTAAAAGCAATTGATATTGGAACGGTGCTTCAATACTTGGTGCTAACTCGGTGCTACTCGTTCAAAATCAAACACTTATACCATTGTCAGAACGTTTCACTTAACATTACCCTATTAACACGTTGACTGCCACGGTCGTCACCGGGGACCGGCACAAAAGATTTTATTAAAAATGCAAAACATTCGCAATGAAACCTGTTTGCACTCTTGTAAGAGCAATTGATATTGGAACGGTGCTTCAATACTTGGTGCTAACTCGGTGCTACTCGTTCAAAATTAGACACTTATATCGTCGTCAGAACGTTTCACTTAACATCACTCTATTAACACGTTGACTGCCAACGTCGTCACCGGTGACCGGCACAAAAGATTTTATTAAAAATGCAAAACATTCGCAATGAAACCTATTTGCACTCTTGTAAAAGCAATTGATATTGGAACGGTGCTTCAATACTTGGTGCTAACTCGGTGCTACTCGTTCAAAATCAAACATTTATACCGTCGTCAGAACGTTTCACTTAACATTACCCTATTAACACGTTGACTGCCACCGTCGTCACCGGTGACCGGCACAAAAGATTTGATTAAAAATGCAAAACATTCGCAATTAAACTTGTTTGCACTCTTGTAAAAGCAATTGATATTGGAACGGTGCTTCAATACTTGGTGCTAACTCGGTGCTACTCGTTCAAAATCAGACACTTATACCGTCGTCAGAACGTTTCACTTAACATCACTCTATTAACACGTTGACTGCCACAGTCACCGGTGACCGGCACAAAATATTTTATTAAAAATGCAAAACATTCGCAATGAAACTTGTTTGCACTCTTGTACAAGCAATTGATATTGGAACGGTGCTTCAATATTTGGTGCTAACTCGGTGCTACTCGTTCAAAATCAAACATTTATACCGTCGTCAGAACGTTTCACTTAACATTACCCTATTAACACGTTGACTGCCACGGTCGTCACCGGTGACCGGCACAAAAGATTTTATTAAAAATGCAAAACATTCGCAATTAAACTTGTTTGCACTCTTGTAAAAGCAATTGATATTGAAAAGGTGCTTCAATACTTTGGTTCCCAACAACTCTGCGTTACCTTAATTTTGCACGATTTAACGATACTCTGCAGTATTTCATCGCATTGCGGTTCTAACGTAGCAAAATACGCTTGGCAGTCGACGTGTTAATGGTTTAATACGTTGACTGCCGTGTGTACTTTACTATATTAATACAGCGACGTGATGAAGTACTACAGAATGTGATTGAATTGTACAAAGTCAAAATAATGCGAAGGTATCGGGGACCAAAGAATTGAATCACTATTTAATATTAATTGTATTTGCAAAATTATAAATGCTACCGATTGGGCATTTTTTGAATTTTTTGTGAGATCTTTTGCACCGGTCACCGGTAACCACCGCAGCAGTCAACGTGTTAAAGACTACAATTCATAAATTCAAAATGTGCTATTTCAGGGTACGTTAATACTATATTGTCGGCGCCGATATTATACCCGTTCAGCAGGGTAACATACTGCGCTTATCTAGTACATCCAATCGTGATCAGATGGACTGCTATGAACTTGGATGCACCCTTTCATTTAGGAAACGATACGGTGGTATGTTATAAGAATATACATCACAGATGACGAGAAATAATAGATTATGATATTCAGTGCACTTGTACGCATCTATTGAAACGTATATTGTGATTGTGTTTGCAGCTGGTGACGTTCTCAGGACAAGTGGTGCTCTCTTACATGCTGTCCTTTATAGTGTCAATCTGCTTTGAAGCGCCGGTCGTCAGTATGCTGAAAATCTTAGCCCCACGCAAAAGAAAGCGTATACAATAAGACTATGATAAACTTTGACGAACGTCTCTAATGTTCATACAATTATTTATACAATCGTGTTTACAAGTTTTACTTAATTATTGTAAAAAATTGTAAATTCAGTGATAAAACTTCGACGCGTCTCGAGCCACCTCAAAGATCGTGTATTCCTAGACTTCTTAATTGTACTGTTACTTATGAAATAAATTATTTTACTTTGTACGCCGACTGCTTTTCCTGTGTAATTTAACGAAGGAAATAAAAAGAAACTTTCGTCGTCGAAAGGAATTACAAAGATGCAATAAATGTGTATTCTGTGATGTAAGAAACGTTTGTGTCGTGTCTATACACATATTCAGTACAAAATGCATGGCAGCGTTTAACATATTTAGATTCTTTGCGATGCAGCATGCATCAACGTAAGATTTCGTAACATTTCTCCGGGCAACAGTCTTAAGTACGTAATTCTCACGTCGCACTCTCTATTGCAACCTCTGTATACGTATCAACATAAAACGGACCCTGATCCACGAACTCCTTAAATCTTTGCATCGTGGTCGCATCAAATATGCTCCGTTCTGCCTGTAACAACTCTCGAACAACTTCGAACTTCACTTCTTTACATTCCTTAAACGACTCAATGTTCCTGTCCAGAAGGAACTCTGTAAGACCTGGATGTACGGATATATATTCCTGTCCCCAAGTTTGCGCAGCGATCACTGCCAAAACCTCGAGACTCGCTTGTCGAATATCTGCAAATGGTTGTCGGCAGAGGCCGACCAACATGGTCATGGGATCTTCGGAAACAAAGTCAAACCATTTCTTTGTCAGTGATAATATTTCGTTATCTTGTTCAGTCTTTTTAACCTCCAACAAGAGGGCCATATTATTTAGACCTCGAATTCTTACGGCAGTTGGCATTAATTGGACAATTTCCCCAATCTTTCTCATTGTCATTGACATGCAAGGTCCCAAAGCTTGTAAAGCATATTTGCCTTCAACGGTAGAACCAACATGACTGACAGTATCCAAGGCTGCTCCTAAAATAGTTGGATCCCCGTTGTTTATTACCTCAAATAAGGCAATGACAACCGTTGGATATTTCGAAATGAATTCGTTTGGCCGTAAACGTGCGACGTTTCCAAAAAATTTCATGAGGCCTGGGGCTAAAAGATTTGAGACGGCGTGGACATGAGCCTCTTCAACCTTTCCGACAAGCTTTGTTAAAACATCCTGTTGCTCCAAGTATCTGAAACCGTCGTCAGTCAATGCCATTTCAGTGATAACTTCCAAAGCGTTCAGTTGCAACAACAGGTCCTCATCATCCAGAATTCTTAGTAATCTGTTCAGCAGACCACACCGAATCCCAGCGTCCAAACCCTCTTGAGAAGCTTTGGCTAGGTCGACAACGACTTCATAAATGCGAAAGCTGACTATGTCATTCTTAACGACTAACGTATTGAAGATTTTTAAAAGTTCTTCAGAATATATGACTCTTAATGACTCAGGGTTTTCCCCAATTTTCTTAATAATGGACATGGCAATCTCCGCAACCATCAAATCATCGTCTGCAATTCTGTTCACAATAGCGACGAGCAAAGGAAGATTGGCCAGTACATTAGGTAGCAGTTCAGGATTTTTAACCGTGCGAAGTATTTCACCGAGTATCAACGACTTAATACTTGAATTCTCATGAGCGATGAGTCTCAAAACTTCTGCTGGATATCGCTGCAGAATGTCTCCTGCCTCAGACGCATTAAACAGCGTTTTCAAAATATCGCACATTCGGTCCGTGTAATCCCTACAAAATTGATATAACATATTTAGTCATTCATTCACCAACATCAATTATCACATTTAACTCTTTGCGCTCGACCGGTGCCTCTCAGGCACCACTCACATCGATGCGGTAAATTGACTGGTAACGGTGTTTATTTGTGTTTGGCCTAACGAATATCGCTTGACAAGTCTACCTGGCCTTTTGTAGATCATTTTATGAGGTGTCTACATAGCTATAAAGATGTCTTATCTCAAAAACACAAACGAATTTCAATGCGTGCATTATGTCTTGAGAATAATAGAACGCTGATAGATGTCACAATGCTTCTTTCAATTCGCTTCTTTCAAAAAAAGGTACAAAAAGAACCAATCACCGTCTTCGCACTTTTGAGATAAAATGTCTTATCTCAAAAATACTTGCAAACGCGGGTTGGACTCTGTCTTCGACATTAGTTCGAATTCAAACTTCTTGGCAATCGCAATATTTCTTTCAAAGTTAGTGAGCCCAATAAGTATGGAACACGACGAAGAAATGACTTCTAGTGAAGATGAAATTTTTCGAAGACGGAATGAGAGAAGAATGAAGACGGAAGTGATGAAGATAGTGACGACGTTATAGGTGTAAGAAGACGAAAAATCCGAATAATCGATAGTGAATCTGAAAGCCAAAGTGGCCAAAAGCCAAAAGCCAACGTAGCACATCTTCTACTTCACAGAGCACTTCTGAAATGATCCGACTCAATGGGAAGCTGCATGTTATTTTGATGGGACAAAAAAAGGATTGCAAAGTTTGTTCCCAACGAAAGTCCGGCCAAAGACGACAAACTGTGTACTATTGTGACACATGCCCCGACAAGCCAAGAATGCACATTGCAGATTGTTTTACAAAATACCACAAGAAGAAAAATTATAGAACGTTATCCTTAATAAATATCCTTCATTAAGTTAAATAAATGTATGTAATGTTAAAATATACGAGTTTAAAGTGTCCTATTGTGCCTAAAATTATTTTAAGTTAACAGAAACGAACTCATGAAATAGGCGCGCGCGGCGGATTACTGTCGAGTTGCTGGTCAGCCCGAGAGAAAAGCGCGTCGAGCACAAAGAGTTAACTCTTTGCGCTCGACGCGCTTTTCTCTCGGGCTGACCAGCAACTGTTAACTTAAAATAATTTTAAGCACAATGGGACACTTTAAATTCGTATATTTTAACATTACATACATTTATTTGACTTAATGAAGGATATTAACCCTTTCGTTACGAGCGCCGGATCTAGACGGCATCCACTCGATGAGCTATGTGTACGAGCGCCGGATCTAGACGGCATCGCGGACCCGCGATATTTTTGTTCCTTTTGTTTGTATGCATCTTGCAAATCGATGGCACGTGTCATTCTTCGGTTTGTTCCTGATTTGTTTTACTCCGAAAATAAAATATGCACTGGTTTGGAAGCAATCGGGACAAGAATTATGCTCCTATCTTCTTCAAGCTGTCAGTGACTAATATTCATAGAATGACATTTTCCTTCGGTTTATAAATCAATAGGAAAACGCCGAAGTAGAAGGTGCATCGTTTTCAGTGCAAACGACTAAAGACGCGATTCTAATTATGAATGTGGAAACTGAAATGTGGGTTTGTGTGGCGATCCTTGTTTTAAAATTTATCATTCTGAATGGAATTACTCAGAATTTTAATTTGTCATATTAATTACCGTAAATTGTATTTTTATTCATAACCATTGCAAAACCTCCAAATTTGTCGTTGTGTAACACAAAGAAGAGTACGATCCGAAGAATAACAAGCACCAATATGCACACTTTGCGGCATGGTGCCCCGTCAGTGTGTCACTTCAAGTGACTGCCGTATATATATGGCACCCGTCGCGAAAGGGTTAAGGATTACGTTCTATAATTTTTCTTCTTGTGGTATTTTGTAAAACAATCTCCAATGTGCATTCTTGGCTTGTCGGGGCATGTGTCAGAATAGTACACAGTTTGTCGTCTTTGGCCGGACTTTCGTTGGGAACAAACTTTGCAATCCTTTTTTTGTCCCATCAAAATAACATGTAGCTTCCCATTGAGTCGGATCATTTCAGAAGTGCTCTGTGAAGTAGAAGCTGTGCTACATTGGCTTTTGGCTTTTGGCCACTTTGGCTTTCAGATTCACTATCGATTATTCGGATTTTTCATCTTCTTACACCTATAACGTCGTCACTATCTTCATCACTTCCGTCTTCATTCTCATGGGCAAGCTGTGTATGTAGTGATGTCATTTCGTTCGTTATTGCCAAAAAATTGAACTTATCTTCACTAGAAGTAATTTCTTCGTCGTGTTCCATACGTGTTGGGCTCACTAACTTTGAAAGAAATATTGCGATTGCCAATTGAATTCGAACTAATGTCGAAGACAGAGTCCAACCCACGTTTGCAAGTATTTTTGAGATAAGACATTTTATCTCAAAAGTGCGAAGACGGTGATTGGTTCTTTTTGTACCTTTTTTTGAAAGAAGCGAATTGAAAGAAGCGTTGTGACGTCTATCAGCGTTCTATTATTCTCAAGGCATAATGCACGCATTGAAATTCGTTTGTGTTTTTGAGATAAGACATCTTTATAACTATGTAGACACCTCATAAAATGATCTACAAAAGGCCAGGTAGACTTGTCAAGCGATATTCGTTAGGCCAAAGACAAATAAACACCGTTACCAGTCAATTTACCGCATCGATGCGAGTGGTGCCTGAGAGGCACCGGTCGAGCTGGCGCAGCACATGCCGTGGTGCCTGAGAGGCACCGGTCGAGCGCAAAGAGTTAATTTACCAATATCTGACAAGTTCAAATTAGCGTTGTCATCGTACCTGTCGTCCACCGTGAATAGTGAAAAGAGACCATTGAAGTCCAGACTGCGCGATATCTGTCTTACTTCGTCGTTGCTCAGATTGCCCAACTTTATCTTCATCTCCGCCACCGTTGCCATTTTCTCCTCGACATCGCTTGCGGCACCGAGACGATTAATCTCCACTTGAAACCAATCTGCCATGGCTGACACTTCTGTCGGAAAAATCTTTTTCTCGAAGAGCCTCGCAATTCACGCTTGCCGGTATCGGTACCGTTGCGTCAAAATGCACGGGCGATGATGCCACCTGTGGTTGTGCAAGAAATTATCTTTGCGTCCCGATTGGGATCACTGTTCATTTCAGTGCTGGCACCGCACATGCGACGTTTGCTCCTGTTATTTATTTACGACGTATAACTGAGACGGTATCAGACACAAGGTAGAAACTGACCTCGTCATGCAACGCATATTCTTGCCCTAGTGTCCGCGAGAACTAAACCTTCCTTGCCATTTTCGTGTCACATACAATGTTATCGGCCGGCCATATTATATTCGACATGAGACTACAGCGCTGTCCTTGGTAAGAATTGGTGTTAAATTCAGGGGAAATAATTTGTTTTGAAAAGTATAGAGTAATGGGAAGACATGAATCTTATAACATTTTTGTATTTTTAAGACTGTAGAGAATAATGTAACATATGAGCGAAGTAAAGGTGCAAAATGTGGGAATTGAGAAAAAACCTTATATAACATATAGTCTGCGACTACTAGACCACATGTGAGGGGTGTAAACAAATCGGTGAAATCTAAAGGTATATCTCTTGCAAAATAACGAAGGTTTGCAAATTAAATCGATCTTTTAACACTTTGACTGCCGTGATGGTCACCGCTGACAATCTAAGCACACGCAAGAAATTTTACTGAAAATCTAAAATGTTCGCAATGGGTAGCAATAATTATTTTATAAACGCAGTTATTGTTAGAATAGTGGTCCGACCCTTTGGTCTCCGATACCTGCACATTATTTATATTTTTTAATTTCTTTATATTTATATTTATTTATATATATTTTATATTTATTTATATTTAATACGACAAAATATACACGGCAGTCAACGTGTTAACATGTCAAGGGCGGTAAAGAACAATCCATACCGGCGGAAGGCAAAGTCAAAAACTCGCAGTAGTTTCGGAGATATAGTAAAAAGTGTAGAAACAAAATATATAAGTGAAAAAATGAAAATATTTTGCAAAAAAACAATGCAAGGAGAGTTAAAAATTGTCAATGGTAGGGCCAAATAGCCAAAAATAGATGGAAGCTGAGTAAAAAATACAAATTTAATCAGGAATATTTTGAAATACTAGTGGGAAACCTATCATTGAGTAAAGTCGAACTCATTTTGTTTTCAAATACGAACAAGGTCCTGTAAGAGTAAAAATGATAAAATATTGTACTATGTTACTAGTAACACGTTCAATATTTGATAATGGCGGGCATAATGATTACACGCAATATTAATCCATCAATAAAGTACCAGCACCGCACAAGAAAAATTGCATAAAATACTATAAATGCAGTATCCCACCTTTTGGCCAGGTTCCCAATTGCGCTGATTTAGTAGGCTGGACATTCATTGGCTAGTCATATTTAACTACGGCAGTTCGAATTTAATTGGCCCTCAAAATTATGCTCTTTGATTGAATCTAATTCCGATGTTAAAAACTCTATATGTTCCATTTTTCCTTCATAAAGATTTAATTCGCGTGATATTGGCTACTACTTATTTATTAATGCAGCCAATATAACAAAAGGGATTGTTGAAAATCGTCAAGATCACTGACGATGCCGCGAAAATGATCGAAACCGTAATCGAAAATTTAGCGGATGATATTCGTGAGCTGCGAAAAATATCAAAAAGTGAAATCAGACTCGAACATTTCAATTAATTGATTAAATACAGCAACCGTATTTAAAAATGCACACGCTATTCTCTTTGTTTACATGATTGCAGCAAATCTGAGGACAAACCTATAAAGGTATAGTAAGAAATTAGTAGAAATGTAATAGCTAACCTCTTACAATCTTTGCTATGCCACTGTCAAACTCCAGCTAAAGAAATATTTTCTAAGTAACCGCTATTGAAGGATCAATATCTGAAAATTGCATTCATAATATTTAAAACTTTAACACAAAATATATACTGTAAAAAATGAATATATTTTAATAAAAAACAGGAGAGTCAATTCATAATGCCAAATAGCTTAAAAATAAAAACTGAAATACAAATTTAATCAGGAAAATGATTAATTAATTAACACATAATGCTCTTCATAAGTATAGATTCTGGTAAGGTCTACATATTACTAATTACTGATAATAAATCATTTACAGTATTTATAGAAACGCTGTACTGGTATACAAAAGAGAATCAAAATGCACCACTCTATGTCAATAGCGCAGATCCCATAGTACACCAGAAATATTAAAATATTCAACAACACCATTCCTGGAACAATACTACTAAAAGTAATGACATATCATTAGGATTCTTCTTATTAATTGTGACTTACATGTACAGTTTATGATACTCATATCCTTTAGTCAAGATCACTGATTGCATGATGGTAATCGAAAATTTAGCATCATATTGTTTTCAAAAAGTGAAATCAGCTAAATTTATACTATTATATATACTAAGATTTTTTAACCATTTTTCCTTTAATTTTGAGCATGAATTATATCACCTTGATTTATTTCACCAATAAAGAAAAAATCATGCAAAGAAGGGTTAGTACAGGACAGTTTTAAGTACACTTTGAAAATGCAACTGGTCTACTCTGTGACTTTGTGCACCTCTAAAAACTATACTGAAATAGATATTCATTCGAAAGCATTTTAATGCATAGTAAAAAAACTGAAATGTTACCCATTTTGATTACCACTCTTTTATAATATAGATTCTACAATTGACCGCTCTATATCAAAAGCGCAGATCCCATAGTACATCAGAAATATTAAAATATTCAACGGCACCATTACTGGAGCAATACTACTAAAAGTAATGACATATCATTAGGGTTCTTTTTTTATTAATTGTGACTTACTAGTACAGTTTATGATACTCATTCCTTTAGCCCTTCTTTGCATGATGGTGGAAATTTCCATCATAATATTGAATGCCCAAAAATCATATAAAAGAACAAGTTCACTTTACTCTAACTTTGCATGATGATGGACATTTTAGGATATACTAAGATTTTTTTAACCATTTTTCCTTTAATTTTGAGCATCAATTATATCACCTTGATTTATTTCACCAATAAAGAAAAAATCATGCAAAGAAGGGTTAGTACAGGGCAGTTTTAAGCACACTTTGAAAATGCAGCTGCTCTACTCTGTGACTTTGTGCACATCTAAAAACTATACTGAAATAGATATTCATTCTAAAGCATTTTCCCAGCATAGTAAATATGTTACCAATTCTGATTATCCCTCTTTTCAAATATAGACTACAATTGACCGCTCTATGTCAATAGCGCAGATCCCATAGTACACCAGAAATATTAAAATATTCAACAACACCATTACTGGAGCAATATTACTAAAAGTAATGACATATCATTAGGGTTCTTTTTTTATTAATTGTGACTTACAAGTACAGTTTATGATACTCATTCCTTTAGCCATTCTTTGCATGATGGTGGAAATTTCCATCATAATATTGAATGCCCAAAAATCATATAAAAGAACAAGTTCACCTTAATCTAACTTTGCATGATGATGGAAATTTTAGGATATACTAAGATTTTTTTAAACATTTTTCCTTTAATTTTGAACTTGAATTATATCACCTTGATTTATTTCACCAATAAAGAAAAAATCATACAAAGAAGGGTTAGTACAGGGCAGTTTTAAGCACACTTTGAAAATGCAGCTGGTCTACTCTGTGACTTTGTGCACCTCTAAAAACTATACTGAAATAGATATTCATTCTAAAGCATTTTCACAGCATAGTAAATACGTGTTACCAATTCTGATTACCACTCTTTTCAAATATAGACTACAATTCACCGCTCTGGATTCTGCACGAACTCAGCATTTCACCTCCTGAAATCTAAACTCGCAGAAAGTGATATGCAGGTCCACCCCTACCTCATCTACGATAACACAATACCTGCCAAACGTCCGCATGCAACCACAAGATAGTGTCTCCCTCTACTAGTTAATCAAATGACTAAATATATGCATATTTGCAATCATCCCACATCGATCGTAAGTTAACACCTACACCGTTGAAGTGTTTTCGCGAAATTTTCACGGCCCATCCGGCGTTGATACAGAAATGAATAAAGAGCTTTTTCCTATGCGTCACCTGGACCTGAATGACATGCCATCCTATTTTCCCAAAATACTCAGTCGCACGCGGTAGCCGAACGTTCGCACTTTGCAAGTCCGTTGCAAGTGCGCAGGTCGATCCGGTACTTCCACATTTGTAACACGCCAGCTCGTACCATATCGTTCGTCCGAATCTACCCGTGCCTACATTACCCGACCCTTCCACAGTCGTGTCGCATCCCCAGAGTCAGGCTGCGCCTCCGACTAGGAACGTGTCTCCTCGGGTCCCATATTATGGCTGATATGTCAATGAACATGGGCACGACACGCAAAATGTCCTTCGGCATGAACGGCAAGCTGAACGGCTTTGAGAGTAAGACGCCGTTTCTCATTGGCGTTTCGGGAGGTACAGCCAGCGGAAAAGTGAGCAATTTCTATTCGCATGCTTCTGAGAAACGAGGAGGCGACTCAGCAGCCTCGTGTAATTAACGCGTTAACACTTTGCGGACCGAGCATTCTATTGCTAATCGCACCCAGTGGCCGGGTATTTTTTTGCGTCAAATATCTTTAAATTAGTGATGATTTGTTAGTAGTTAACACGTTGACTGCCATGGTGGTCATCGGTGACCGGTGCAAAAGATTGTACTCAAAATGCAAAAAATTCGCAATGAATCCTATTTGCAATTTTGTAAAAGCAATTGATATTGGAACGGTGCTTCAATACTTTCACTTCTAACAACTGTGCATCACTTTCATTTTGCACGATTTAATCATACTCTGCAGTATTTTATCGCATCGCGGTTCCAACATAGCAAGAAACGCTTCGCAGTCAAAGTGTTAAACTGTCCACAAATATTGCTAATCACACCCAGTGGCCGGGTATTTTTTGCGTCAAATATCTTTAAATTAGTGATGATTCGTTAGTAGTTAACACGTTGACTGCCATGGTGGTCATCGGTGACCGGTGCAAAAGATTGTACTCAAAATGCAAAAAATTCGCAATGGATCCTGTTTGCAATTTTGTAAAAGCAATTGATATTGAAACGGTGCTTCAATACTCTGGCTTCTAACTCTGCGTTACCTTTATTTTGTACGATTTAGTTATACTCTGCAGTATTTTATAGCATCGCGGTTTTAACATAGCAAAATACGTGATGACCGGCGCAGATGTTACTAGAAATGCAAAAAATTCGCAATGGAGCCTATTTGCAATCTTGTAAAGCAATTGATATTGGAACGGTGCTTCAGTACTTTGGCTTCTAACAACTCTGCATTATCTTCATTTTGCATGATTTAATCATAGTCTGCAGTATTTCATTGCATCGCAGTTTTAACATAGCAAAATACGCGGTGACCAGCGCAAAATATTTTACTAGAAATGCAAAAATTTCGCAATCTAGCCTATTTGCAATCTTGTAAAAGCAATTGATATTGGAACGGTGCTTCAATACTTTGGCTTTCAACAACTCTGCGTTACCTTCATTTTGCATGATTTAATCATAGTCTGCAGTATTTCATTGCATCGCAGTTTTAACATAGCAAAATACGCGGTGACGAGCGCAAAATATTTTACTAGAAATGCAAAAAATTCGCAATGAATCCTATTTGCAATTTTGTAAAAGCAATTGATATTGGAATGGCGCTTCAATACTTTTGCTTCTAACGACTGTGCATCAGTTTCATTTTGCACGATTTAATCATACTCTGCAGTATTTTATCGCATCGTGGTTCCAACATAGCAAGAAACGCTTGGCAGTCAAAGTGTTAAACTGTCCACAAATATTGCTAATCGCACCCAGTGGCCGGGTATTTTTTTGCGTCAAATATCTTTAAATTAGTGATGATTTGTTAGTAGTTAACACATTGACTGCCATGGTGGTCATCGGTGACCGGTGCAAAAGATTGTACTCAAAATGCAAAAAATTCGCAATGAATCCTATTTGCAATTTTGTAAAAGTAATTGATATTGAAACGGTGCTTCAATACTCTGGCTTCTAACTCTGCGTTACCTTTATTTTGTACGATTTAGTTATACTCTGCAGTATTTTATAGCATCGCGGTTTTAACATAGCAAAATACGCGATGACCGGCGCAGATGTTACTAGAAATGCAAAAAATTTGCAATGGAGCCTATTTGCAATCTTGTAAAGCAATTGATATTGGAACGGTGCTTCAGTACTTTGGCTTCTAACAACTCTGCATTATCTTCATTTTGCATGATTTAATCATAGTCTGCAGTATTTCATTGCATCGCAGTTTTAACATAGCAAAATACGCGGTGACGAGCGCAAAATATTTTACTAGAAATGCAAAAAATATTTTTGCAATCTTGTAAAAGCAATTGATATTGCAAAAACAACTTCGCATTTTGCATGATTTAATCATAGTCTGCAGTATTTCATTGCAATTTTAACATAAAAATACGCAATTATTTTACTAGAAATGCAAAAAATTCGCAATGAATCCTATTTGCAATTTTGTAAAAGCAATTGATATTGGAACGGTGCTTCAATACTTTCGCTTCTAACGACTGTGCATCACTTTCATTTTGCACGATTTAATCATACTCTGCAGTATTTTATCGCATCGCGGTTCCAACATGGCAAGAAACGCTTGGCAGTCAAAGAGTTAAACTGTCCACAAATATTGCTAATCACACCCAGTGGCCGGGTATTTTTTTGCGTCAAATATCTTTAAATTAGTGATGATTTGTTAGTAGTTAACACGTTGACTGCCATGGTGGTCATCGGTGACCGGTGCAAAAGATTGTACTCAAAATGCAAAAAATTCGCAATGAATCCTATTTGCAATTTTGTAAAAGCAATTGATATTGGAACGGCGCTTCAATACTTTCGCTTCTAACGACTGTGCAGCACTTTCATTTTGCACGATTTAATCATACTCTGCAGTATTTTATCGCATCGCGGTTCCAACATAGCAAGAAACGCTTGGCAGTCAAAGTGTTAAACTGTCCACAAATATTTCTGTAATATTGCTAATCGTTTTGTCGCTATCCATATTTCAGAGCTCAAATAATTAATTCTGTCAAAATAATAAAACTGTGTGATATCTCGTCATCCGCCTCGAACGACAGAATATACAAGACGATAGATCCCCTGTGGCCCAGAATGACGGAATATGCAAGACGATATATCTCGTCAATGGCCCCGAACGACGAAATAGCAATGACGAGATATCTCGTCATCCGTCCGCAATGTGTTAAGCTTTGCAAATTCTTGCTGATCGTTTGTAGAATTAAAAATAAGCAGACGCCATTCACCGCATGCGTTTCATTGATGCGAAAATCTGTTAATGTCAATGTACTTGTGGCAGCGCTTTTGGTGATAAGTAGGCAATCGGTTTGGTCAGATACTAATCTATCCTACCTGGATACTGTGCTTTTGGTGCTCCCAGTCAACAGTATGCAAACGTATTATGGAGAAATTGGGTCAGGTGGACATGGATCATCAGCAGCGTCAGGTAGTTTGCATATCGCAGGACAGTTTTTATCGGGACTTGACGCCGGCTGAAAAGTTGAAAGCAGAGAAGGGTCAGTACAACTTTGATCATCCCGACGCATTCGACAATGATCTCATCCTGCAGACGCTTCAGGACATACTTGCCGGCATCAAGTGCGAAATACCAGCTTACGATTACAGGACCAACAGTTTGTATGTTCGCTTGCGTCTATATTGCAACGTCGATGATACGAATTAAATAAGCAAGCTTTCATCCTTTAGGATAAAAGATCAAATCACGACGATATATCCTGCGGATGTAGTACTCTTTGAAGGGATTTTGGTCTTCTACTTCCCAAAGATACGTGACCTGTTTCACATGAAGCTATTTGTAGATACTGACTCAGACACCAGATTGGCTAGAAGAGGTAACTGCAATTAGGCGCACGCACAACAGAACCAATGGCTTACTTTTCTAATGCTACGTGTTTGTTTAGTACCGAGGGACATAAAAGAGAGAGGCAGGGATTTGGACTACGTACTGAATCAGTATATGAACTTTGTGAAGCCAGCTTTTGAGGAGTTTTGTTTGCCCACTAAGAAATTTGCCGATGTTATCATACCCAGGGGAGCAGATAATACAGGTAACATTAACAATGCATACACCAATAGTTTGCACATCACTTAACATTAAATTACTATTAAGCCTATGCTTGTTCAGCGGATCCTGAACAATTAATTTTCTGTGTAACTTAAATAAACTTTATTTCTTAACTATCTATCCTACCTGCACCTGACACGTGACAAAATTGAGCTTACTGCATCTATAACTTTCTCGCATTACTGACTTACAACGTGCTTCCCATCTATTAGAAATTGCTACTAATCTGACCAGAGCTTAGGTGCAGGTAAGATCTAACATGGCAGCTTTAGTCTTACATCTTGTACCTTAATATGTTTTATATACCTGTCCTATGTGGGTGCTGCCCGGTATTGTGCGACGGTACAGTCAACCCTATATTGTCAAAAATTATGTTGTACAAAGCACAATGAAAGGTTAAGAATGCTTTATACAAACATACATGATTTTTGATTGTATGTTTCCAGTGGCAATAGATCTTATAGTGCACCACATCTGGGACATTTTGCGTTTGAAAAAGGCCGAAAATGCATCCGGGCAGTATCCATATGTCTACCAGCATAGGCGTACTTCGGCCTCATCCGACATTCTCAGCAGATGATTTAAGCGAATTGTTGCGCATATGACGAATTCACTGTCGAGCACTGCATTTTTCCATCAGTATGCCACAATTTTTCCATATGTCCAGTCTCAATAGCAACCTCGCATCTTCTATTCTTTAGTACTTACGACCGTTCCTATATTTACGACACTCTAGCGACGCTACATTTATACATTCTACTGCAACATGTTGCCTTTACTAAAAATGTAGCCTTTAACGAGATCCTTATGCAGGTTATTATACGTTCGGTAAACATTATTCTTAAATGGCAAGAGCGGGCGTAAGAGTACATGTTTCTGTCAAAGAGTCCCAATTCCGACTCTCGTGTAACACAGTATACAGCCGAATGTGTATTTGATAAACTTACTGTAAGTCTACCTTTGTAAAAAAAAAAAAAAAAAGAAGAAAATATTAAGTATTGTGCAACCTAAATATTTTTAAGTAGTTCATAAGCATAAGTATGCACAGATGTGTGTAAACACGATGTTTACATTTTGTATAACGTCTTTTTATTCCAGTAAACCCACCTTGGGTGCATTTATACGAACATTAACTTCAACTTTGCATAATATAGTTTTGCCTTCAGCGGGTCATAAGGATTTATTGGCATAAATACTTGGCATGTCATATTTATGAAATAGATCTTTTAGTTTGTCGGCAGAAAATAAAAGAGAATAATTTAACGCATTGGTGCCAATGGATTGCGCGACATTGGATCATTCAATTCGATGTTGCGTAATCATATTAACACGTTGTTTTCTTGATGATACTTTATAGTGTACTTTGCACACACTCAAATCATTATGGACTTAATACCTAACAACCGGTATGTCCCGAGGTATCACTGCCACGATTTATTTATAGCACCATTTATATATAGCATAATTTGATACATTATACACTTAACATGTAAGATGGTATACAAATAAAGGCACTGAAAACAAATCCTCACCTATCAAACCTTACGACCGCATACATTTATCTTATCGGTTTGTTACAGTTGCCATAGATTTGATAGTGCAGCATATAAGAGACATCTTAAGCAACCGGGGTAAGGTAGCAGTGGAGCCTGAAAGTCCGATAAACGCAATCGAGGGGCAGTTCAAGAGGCCGCATTAATATTTCCGCGTCTTAGGGTTTCTTAAGGATCTAGATAAAGGAAAGACTTTTAATAATCGTATTAATACTCACACAGTTTTCATTTGGGACAATACTCACATTGTACTCCCGCGTCAGCTAATTTACATGCAGTTTTATCGATTAGACGACTCAGTTAACGATAATCTGGGTCAGTATGCAGCTGGTTAGATTTCTGCATCAAGCTTTAATGTATATTACAAAGAGTTGGAAATTTTTATGCAGTTCAAGTGATGCAGTATGTTGTTTTGAACGTTAACGAAAAGTGAGATTTTTCAGTGAGAGACGCTATGCTTGCGGTAGCATAATTTTATCAGGTGGAAACGGATAAAGCAATACCTTTCATCTCTTGTTAGTTTGCATTTAGATGTAATATACATGTTAGCTGGTTCGTATATATAAAAAATTGTTTATTTAATATTTTATCTACATACTAATTGTACATAATGTCTACTTAAAGTGAAGAATTATGAGGTACAGCAATCAAAACTAGTTAACATATATGTATATTGTTGCTTTAATTAAATACTTATATTTATCCTTATCAAAATAACCTATTGATAATATAATTCCAAATTCATACCGTCGTGTATCTCATCTAAGGCATTTCGTTAAGGTAAATAAGTCGCCAAAGCGTAGGCATGTAAAATACCTCATTGTTATTTGTTATTAAAAGGATACAATCCTGTAACTTAATGTGGTCCTTGAATATCGTGTACCATTTCTTTAACACTATTTTCTCCCAGTGCGTGCCTGTTTGCGCAGCAATTAATTTCTTTAAGTCCCCTATGGTATCGTCTGGATTACATTTCACTCTTACTTTCTTCCCAAGACGGTCGTTGCACGTTATCTCTAACATTTTCTACACCCTACTATCTCACAAAAAGAAATAATTATTTGCCAGATCCATTCATAAATGATGTCTTGGTCATTTCAGCGGGTAAATGAGTCGACAGACATTTATCAATTGAAAAAAGCAAACTCTCAACGGGAAAGTTTTAGGTTAACGTAACGTAGTTTGAGGTTATACAAGGTTATCAACTTTAAGCTAACAAATTGCATTTACTTACGATAAAGCAACTAAATACGTATTCTTTTATTGCGGGCGTATAAGAAGAAACAGATCTTGTACGTGATAATGGAAAAGGACTTACTGCGTACTTGCGATAGCAGCTCTACGTTCTTTCAATGTTACTGTACTTCCCGCGATTATTGCCGCCTTCTACAACGTTGCAAAATTCAACTGATCTCTGCCGTCAATCCTCGGACTCGCTAGAAATGGGCCTGCCACCAAAAATATCTACCTAAAACCCCGCTTTTCCTTTTACATCGACTAAACTTCGTACAGAAACTTAATTTGACAACTGATCCCTACTACGTTAATCGTAGTAAGGAGTAAGTAAACGCAAACAATGCATTGTCGCTAATTGCGTGTGCACGCTAAGGGTTACAAGTTTATGCAAATTATTCCGTGACATCGCTCATCTTATGAACTCGCCAACATAAAGAACGCAATCAGAATTTCTATTCATGTATACCGCTGCACATTATACTCCAGTTTTGCATGTCACAGGTTAGACCCCAAATTAATTTATTTGCCAAACCTACTCGCGGATTCTCGTTTTCAATTCGCAGACGGAAACAACGTTCGACGTGATGCACGATTTTTGGTGCGCAGTTTTCAAAAATATCCGCTTTTCCTTTTACATCGACTAAACTTCGTACAGAAACTTAATTTGACAACTGATCCTTACTACGTTAATCGTAGTAAGGAGTAAGTAAACGCAAACAATGCATTCTCGCTAATTGCGTGTGCACGCTAAGGGTTACAAGTTTATGCAAATTATTCCGTGACATCGCTCATCTTATGAACTCGCCAACATAAAGAACGCAATCAGAATTTCTATTCATGTATACCGCTGCACATTATACTCCAGTTTTGCATGTCACGCGTTAGACCCCAAATTAATTTATTCGCCAAACCTACTCGCGGATTCTCGTTTTCAATTCGCAGACGGAAACAACGTTCGGCGTGATGCACGATTTTTGGTGCGCAGTTTTCAAAAATATCCGCTTTTCCTTTTACATCGACTAAACTTCGTACAGAAACTTAATTTGACAACTGATCCCTACTACGTTAATCGTAGTAAGGAGTAAGTAAACGCAAACAATGCATTCTCGCTAATTGCGTGTGCACGCTAAGGGTTACAAGTTTATGCAAATTATTCCGTGACATCGCTCATCTTATGAACTCGCCAACATAAAGAACGCAATCGAATTTCTATTCATGTATACCGCTGCACATTATACTCTAATTTTGCATGTCACGGGTTAGACCCCAAATTAATTAATTCGCCAAACCTACTCGCGGATTCTCGTTTTCAATTCGCAGACGGAAACAACGTTCGGCGTGATGCACGATTTTTGGTGCGCAGTTTTCAAAAATACCGCTTTTCCTTTTACATCGACTAAACTTCGTACAGAAACTTAACTCTTTGCGCTCGACGCGCTTTTCTCTCGGGCTGACCAGCAACTCGACAGTAATCCGCCTATTTCATGAGTTCGTTTCTGTTAACTTAAAATAATTTTGGGCACAATGGGACACTTTAAACTCGTATATTTTAACATTACATACATTTATTTAACTTAATGAAGGATATTTATTGAGGATTACGTTCTATAATTTTTCTTCTTAGGTATTTTGTAAAACAATCTCCAATGTGCATTCTTGGCTTGTCGGGGCATGTGTCACAATAGTACACAGTTTGTCGTCTTTGGCCGGACTTTCGTTGGGAACAAACTTTGTTGGAAACAAACTTTGCAATCCTTTTTTTGTCCCATCAAAATAACATGCAGCTTCCCATTGATTGTATATTTTAACATTACATACATTTATTTAACTTAATGAAGGATATTTATTAAGGATTACGTTCTATAATTTTCTTCTTGTGGTATTTCGGATCATTTCAGAAGTGCTCTGTGAAGTAGAAGCTGCGCTACGTTGGCTTTTGGCTTTTGGCCACTTTGGCTTTCAGATTCACTATCGATTATTCGGATTTTTCGTCTTCTTACACCTATAACGTCGTCACTATCTTCATCACTTCGGTCTTCATTCTCATGGGCAAGCTGTCTATGTAGTGATGTAATTTCGTTCGTTATTGCCGAAAAATTGAACTCATCTTCACTAGAAGTAATTTTTTCGTCGTGTTCCATACTTATTGGGCTCATTAACTTTGAAAGAAATATTGCGATTGCCAAGAAGTTTGAATTCGAACTAATGTCGGAGACAGAGTCCAACCCGCGTTTGCAAGTATTTTTGAGATAAGACATTTTATCTCAAAAGTGCGAAGACGGTGATTGGTTCTTTTTGTACCTTTTTTTGAAAGAAGCGAATTGAAAGAAGCGTTGCGACGTCTATCAGCGTTCTATTATTCTCAAGACATAATGCACGCATTGAAGTTCGTTTGTGTTTTTGAGATAAGACATCTTTATAGCTATGTAGACACCTCATAAAATGATCTACAAAAGGCCAGGTAGACTTGTCAAGCGATATTCGTTAGGCCAAACACAAATAAACACCATTACCATTCAATTTACCGCATCGATGCAAGTGGTGCCTGAGAGGCACCGGTCGAGCGCAAAGGGTTAATTATTATTTAACCGTTTGAGTACGGGAGCATTTTCTTATGCATATGCTAAAAGTTCGGGATGAAATCCGTAGTATTTTTTTGGGGGAAACAATGAAAATGGTTATAATTAACACTAATTGTTATGTAACAAGTAATTATGATAAAAAAATGGTTATTTTTGGATGGATAAAAATGGATATTCGTTAGGCCAAACACAAATAAACACCGTTACCACTCAATTTACCGCATCGATGCGAGTGGTGCCTGAGAGGCACCGGTCGAGTTGGCGCAGCACATGCCGTGGTGCCTGAGAGGCACCGCTAGAGCGCAAAGAGTTAATTCGACAACTAATCCCTACTACGTTAATCGTCACACACATGCTGTCTACGCAAACAATGCATTCTCGCTAATTGCGTGTGCACGCTAAGGGTTGCAAGTTTATGCAAATTATTCCGTGACATCGCTCATCTTATGAACTCGCCAACATAAAGAACGCAATCAGAATTTCTATTCATGTATACCGCTGCACATTATACTCTAGTTTTGCATGTCACGCGTCAGACCCCAAATTAATTTATTCGCCAAACCTACTCGCGGATTCTCGTTTTCAATTCGCGGACGGAAACAACGTTCGGCGTGATGCACGATTTTTGGTGCGCAGTTTTCAAAAATATATGTGAATCCAGTGTTTGACCACGTACGCCGGAAGTGACGCTTACGTCGATCTCCACATCATTCAGAAGAGTTTGCGGGAACATATTCAGCGGTAGTCGCACGAGACTATCACGAACGTATGTTCGACTCTTCTCTCCGACTCGCACCCTCTCTCATTCGGTACCACTTGTGTGCGGTGCACGTGTGTATATGTGAGTGTATGGGTACTTTTTTGGTTTTTGAATAAGACACGATGGTGATCTCGCAGGAGACGGTTTCTAAAGCCGAAGAAATCGCAGATCAGGTGAATTGACGTGCCTTTCGGTATTTTCTGTGGGTCCCCCGGTCGATCGCGTACGAAGTTCGGTTCTGCGTTGGAACTTTCCGAGCGAAAACTGCGAGAACTCTTCCTGCCACACAGGTGCAGCCTCCTGTCAACGTCATCGTGGCCAGATTGTTGCCTTTCGATTGACATATTTCGCCGTGTAATTCTCTTCCGTTAAGCCGGGACGAAGTTTTCGAATTGCCTGTTAGCGATGCACGTTGCAAACGACCGATATCGTGCGTTCTGCACTCTGCAAAATGAAAGGTTATGAACCCTATGGTCATATGTCTGGGTCACTCTGACTTTTTACTTTTACCGTTTTGATCCGCGAATAATTTCAATGGGAAGAACGGTGTAAGCGGTTCAGGTTTCTCGAAACAAATGTTGAATGTATGGTCTAACACCTTGGGTTATCGCACCGTTCGTTGCTGCGGTTAAATTTCCGCAACTTTTTTTCCTGCACCGCGACTTAATAATCGGAATTTTCGTTGAACGCGATTATGGAAATGTTTCCGGAGTGACCTGGTCTTAGGGAGAAATTTTAAATGGTGTGTGATTACTGGCAACTTTCACAGACCTACTTTACATATCAAGTCCAGATGCCACAAGTTTTTTCGCCCACAGAACTTACTGAAAATACAGAAAGTCTTTATAATTATAACACTTTATCAACAGTTCTTGCTCATTATTTTGCATCTTTATTCTGTATTCGATGTTATAATTTTTCGTGCACTAATATTTGACTCTTCTGTCATAACAGATTATTAGAAATGGGAAGCACATATTACCTACACTTGCCAGACTTTGTCTGATAGCAACATTCTTGGAAGATGGGCTACGAATGTGGTTCCAATGGAGCGAGCAGAGGGAGTACATGGACTTGTCCTGGGGCTGTGGAAAGTTTTTGGCCACTGTGTTTGTATTCGTTAACTTAATCGGCCAACTCGGAGGATGTGTGATGGTCATCGGAAGATGGAGAGTCAGCATAGCGTGCGGCGTTCTGTTCTTCATAGTTGTCCTTCAAACGTTTGCGTACAGCATCTTATGGGACATGCAGTTCCTCTTCAGGAACCTCGCTCTTATAGGAGCGCTTCTTCTGGTTTTGGCTGAATCCAGAGTCGAAGGAAGATCGTTGTTCGCCGGCGTCCCATCACTGGGCGATAACAAGCCTAAGAATCTTATGCAATTGGCTGGCAGAATCTTACTGGCTTTCATGTTTGTAACGTTACTCCGCTTTGAGATCTCCTTCATGCAGATTATGCAAGACATACTCGGTAGCATTCTCATGGTGTTGGTGACGATAGGTTACAAAACAAAGCTTAGCGCTCTGCTTCTTGTACTTTTACTGTCTGCCCTCAACTTCTACCACAACGCATGGTGGACTATTCCAGATTACAAACCCCTCAGGGACTTCCTTAAATATGACTTCTTTCAGGTTGGTTACTTGAAATTATGAAACATAGATTTTGCGTGCTTGAAATTATGAAACATAGATCTTGCATACTTGAAATTATGAAACATAGATCTTGCGTACTTGAAATTATGAAACATAGATCTTGCGTACTTGAAATTATGAAACATAGATCTTGCATACTTGAAATTATGAAACATAGATCTTGCATACTTGAAATTATGAAACATAGATGTTGCGTACTTGAAATTATGAAACATAGATCTTGCATACTTGAAATTATGAAACATAGATCTTGCGTACTTGAAATTATGAAACATAGATCTTGTGTACTTGAAATTATGAAACATAGATCTTGCGTACTTGAAATTATGAAACATAGATCTCGCGTACTTGAAATTATGAAACATAGATCTTGCGTACTTGAAATTATGAAGCATAGATCTTGTGTAATTGAAATTGTGAAACATAGATCTTGCGTACTTGAAATTATGAAGCATAGATCTTGTGTAATTGAAATTGTGAAACATAGATCTTGCGTACTTGAAATTATGAAACATAGATCTCGCGTACTTGAAATTGTGAAACATAGATCTCGCATACTTGAAATTATGAAACATAGATCTTGCGTACTTGAAATTTTGAAACATAGATCTTGCGTACTTGAAATTATGAAACATAGATCTTGCGTACTTGAAATTATGAAGCATGAAACATAGATCTTGCGTACTTGAAATTATGAAACATAGATCTGGCGTACTTGAAATTATGAAGCATAGATCTTGTGTAATTGAAATTGTGAAACATAGATCTTGCGTACTTGAAATTATGAAACATAGATCTTGCGTACTTGAAATTATGAAACATAGATCTTGCGTACTTGAAATTATGAAACATAGATCTTGCGTACTTGAAATTATGAAACATAGATCTTGCGTACTTGAAATTATGAAACATAGATCTTGCGTGCTTGAAATTATGAAACAGATCTTGCATATTTGAAATTATGAAACATAGATCTCGCGTACTTGAAATTATGAAACATAGATCTTGCGTACTTGAAATTATGAAGCATAGATCTTGTGTAATTGAAATTGTGAAACATAGATCTTGCGTACTTGAAATTATGAAGCATAGATCTTGTGTAATTGAAATTGTGAAACATAGATCTTGCGTACTTGAAATTATGAAACATAGATCTAGCGTACTTGAAATTATGAAACATAGATCTAGAATACTTGAAATTATGAAACATAGATCTTGCGTACTTGAAATTATGAAACATAGATCTTGTGTACTTGAAATTATGAAACATAGATCTTGCGTACTTGAAATTATGAAGCATAGATCTTGTGTAATTGAAATTGTGAAACATAGATCTTGCGTACTTGAAATTATGAAACATAGATCTGGCGTACTTGAAATTATGAAGCATAGATCTTGTGTAATTGAAATTGTGAAACATAGATCTTGCGTACTTGAAATTATGAAACATAGATCTTGCGTACTTGAAATTATGAAACATAGATCTTGCGTACTTGAAATTATGAAACATAGATCTTGCGTACTTGAAATTATGAAACATAGATCTTGTGTACTTGAAATGATGAAACATAGATCTTGTGTACTTGAAATTATGAAACATAGATCTTGCGTACTTGAAATTATGAAACATAGATCTTGCGTACTTGAAATTATGAAACATAGATCTTGCGTACTTGAAATTATGAAACATAGATTTTGTGTACTTGAAATTATGAAACATAGATCTTGTGTACTTGAAATTATGAAACATATATCTTGCGTACTTGAAATTATGAAACATAGATCTTGCATACTTGAAATTATGAAACATAGATCATGCGTACTTGAAATTATGAAACATAGATCTTGTGTACTTGAAATTATGAAACATAGATCTTGCGTACTTGAAATTATGAAACATAGATCTTGCGTACTTGAAATTATGAAACATAGATCTCGCGTACTTGAAATTATGAAACATAGATTTTGCTTATTTGAAATTATGAAACATAGATCTTGCGTACTTGAAATTATGAAACATAGATCTTGCGTACTTGAAATTATGAAACATAGATCTTGCATACTTGAAATTATGAAACATAGATCTTGCGTACTTGAAATTATGAAACATAGATCTTGCGTACTTGAAATTATGAAACATAGATCTTGCATACTTGAAATTATGAAACATAGATCTTGCCTACTTGAAATTACGAAACATAGATCTTGCATACTTGAAATTATGAAACATAGATCTTGCGTACTTGAAATTATGAAACATAGATCTTGCGTACTTGAAATTATGAAACATAGATCTTGCTTACTTGAAATTATGAAACATAGATCTTGCATACTTGAAATTATGAAACATAGATCTCGCGTACTTGAAATTATGAAACATAGATCTTGCGTACTTGAAATTATGAAACATAGATCTTGCGTACTTGAAATTATGAAACATAGATCTAGCGTACTTGAAATTATGAAACATAGATCTTGCGTACTTGAAATTATGAAACATAGATCTTGCGTACTTGAAATTATGAAACATAGATCTTGTGTACTTGAAATTATGAAACATAGATCTTGTGTACTTGAAATTATGAAACATAGATCTTGCGTACTTGAAATAATGAAACGTAGATCTTGCGTACTTGAAATTATGAAACATAGATCTTGCATACTTGAGACTTATTTCATGTTATATGTTATTACAACTATTTTCTGTTGTTTCAGACATTATCGGTTATTGGTGGCCTTTTAATGATAGTCTCCTTAGGCCCAGGCGGTGTGTCGATGGACGAACACAAGAAGGAATGGTAGAAACAATCATCGATCCATACATCACTGCAATCTTCATAAAGCGTATTACAGAAATGTCTCCCATTCTTGTTCCTTTATGCGCTCAACAAAACCCATAAGCGGGTTATTATCATTATGTCAAATGGAAAGTTTCCGAAATCTTGTCCAGTATGTTAAGTCAGGATATCAACAGAATACGACTCGAAGGGTACCGATTGACACCGAAGTGCTCCATTTTGTACATGATAAACACTACAATACAAGATAAGACACCCTAGTGTGCAATGTTCTAAAATGTCGGTTACAGTGAGAAAGAGAGAGAGAAAAAAAGAGTCGAAACAATACATGAAGACTATTTTATACTGCAAATAATGGCATTGTACATATGGCACTGCGTTTATTGTGAAAAACAAAATATATTTTTCCTGGGTGTTTTTTCATTTTTGCTATACTTTCAATTCGATGCGATCGAAGGCTTATACGTATGATTTTACTATTGACAACATATATTCTTCCATGCAGTCGCGAGAAAGCGAAGCGACGCCGTCACTCCATTAAGTTTACAAATGCGAGACGCAAAGTAACGGATTTTTAGGACTTTATTAAGATTAAGTTATTGTAAATAAATGTTCAATTTCAAATTTTCCTCGCTCGTCTCATTTCGGCCGCACCGACCCGCGTACCTTTTTCCCCGAAAATTTGTCCCACGCCAGCTAATTACCAGGTTAAGGGTCTTTATTACATCTAAAAATAAGACGCGCCAAAATAAACCTATCTTAAAATAGCCATGCTTTTGCCCTCTGTCTCGGATCATACGGGTTAAATCAGCAAAGTAGCCGGGACCGTTGCAGCTTCCGCCAGGGTCCAAAGCCCTTCGCGATATTTCGAAATATTCGCCCCATTTGTCATTTGTACCACGAGAATGCGAATAAAGAATGGCTACACCCAATGTTCTGTTACACGGGGCACCACTATCCTGTCGGCAAAGCCTTTTATGCATGTCCTGAAGTCCGTACTGAGAAACGAGAGATGCGATCATTGTTTACAAAGGTAAATACGCTAACGGCCTGTGCCAGATATTAATCTATAGCGGTGTTCGCTTTGTTGTTTCATTGTCCCCTTACGCCCACGCTCTACCCTCATTGTCCGGACGAGCGTTTCATGATTTATCAAACAGCTGCTTTTCAGGTACTTAGTTCTTGCTGGTTCTAGTTCGCGTTCTTGCGGACCTGGCATACGTGTGTTGTTCTTGTCCCTCGCTCGTTGACAAACGACGACGATACGTTCGAATAAGCGAGATTTTGAATAACAGAAAAAGCGTGAGGTTACGTCTGTCCAGTGCCGGCAATAAGTTTCCGCGGCATCGTGACGAGATGCGGCATAGAACGAAAAGTTCCGTTGCGAAATTTAGCGGAAGCGTCGGTAGGCTGAGTTAGCGGCGAATGTTTCGGGAATTTTGATCGCTCGTTGTCGAGGACGTAACATGGAAAAAGATGTAGCTCGTCTTCGTCAGGGGACTTCTATTCTTACTGAGAAACCGTTCGCCTTCGTTCTCGGTTCGAAACACAGAAGCGTACGATGTGACAATTGCCTCAAAAGGTATCTTTTTAATGTTGTGCTTCTGCAGAATGACAGCTCCTGCTCGATTTTCTTTCAGATGACCCTGTCTGATCGATGTAACGTCGGTTGCTTTTAGAATTCGTTGTAAAGGTTATAGTCCATGATATATACGGATACGTTCAATGTACATTATTTGTGATACCGTTTAAAAATTGCCTCAAAAGGTATCTTTTTAATGTTGTGCTTCTGCAGAATTACAGCTCCTGCTCGATTTTCATTCAGATCACCCCATCTGATCGATGTAACGTCGGTTGCTTTTAGAATTCGTTGTAAAGGTTACAGTCCACGATATATACGGATACTTTCAAAGTAGAAAACCGATATTATTTGTGATACCGTTTAAAAATTGCCTCAAAAGGTATCTTTTTAACTCTTTGCGCTCGACGCGCTTTTCTCTCGGGCTGACCAGCAACTCGACAGTCATCCGCCTATTTCATGAGTTCGTTTCTGTTAACTTAAAATAATTTTAAGCACAATGGGACACTTTAAACTCGTACATTTTAACATTACATACATTTATTTAACTTAATGAAGGATATTTATTAAGGATTACGTTCTATAACTTTTCATCTTGTGGTATTTTGTAAAACAATCTCCAATGTGCATTCTTGGCTTGTCGGGGCATGTGTTACAATAGTACACAGTTTGTCGTCTTTGGCCGGACTTTCGTTGTTCCAACAAACTTTGCAATTGGATTGCATTTTGTGATTGGTTCTTTTTGTACCTTTTTTTGAAAGAAGCGAATTGAAAGAAGTAATTTTTTCGTTGCCATACGTAACTATCAGCCAAGAAGTTCTATTATTCTCAAGACATAATGCACGCATTGAAATGCACGCATTGTTTGTCGTTTGTGTTTTTGAGATAAGACATCTTTATAGCTATGTAGACACCTCATATAATGATCTACAAAAGGCCAGGTAGACTTGTCAAGCGATATTTGTTAGGCCAAAGACAAATAAACACCGTTACCAGTCAATTTACCGCATCGATGCGAGTGGTGCCTGAGAGGCACCGGTCGAGCTGGCGCAGCACATGCCGTGGTGCCTGAGAGGCACCGGTCGAGCGCAAAGGGTTAATGTTGTGCTTCCGCAGAATGACAGCTCCTGCTCGATTTTCTTTCAGATCACCCTGTCTGATCGATGTAACGTCGGTTGCTTTTAGAATTCGTTGTAAAGGTTACAGTCCACGATATATGCGGATACTTTCAAAGTAGAAAACCGATATTATTTGTGATACCGTTTAAAAATTGCGTCAAAAGGTATCTTTTTAATGTTGTGCTTCTGCAGAATGACAGCTCCTGCTCGATTTTCTTTCAGATCACCCCGTCTGATCGATGTAACGTCGGTTGCTTTTAGAATTCATTGTAAAGGTTACAGTCCATGATATATACGGGTACTTTCAAAGTAGAAAACCGATATTATTTATGCTACCGTTTAAATTCTGTCTCTTTCCTTCTATGTATGTTTTTTACCCCAAGTAACACAAGATACGTGTTCATGATTTGCAAACTTTCTGCTGGCTAATGAGAATTTCATTTATTCCAAATCTGAGGTCAACCTCATTTCAGTGGTAAACTTTACAAGTGCTCTGGCTGCTCGTATGTGTATTATTGCGACCGTGCTTGCCAGAAAGAGTCATGGAACATACACAAGCAAGAATGTGTGAACTTAAAAAGAATATCTCCAAGGGTCATACCGGATGCTGCAAGATTAATGGCTCGAATTATAGTCAAGCTGAGTCAGGGTGGAGCTGATGAACGGGGTTACTACTCAGAGAATAGTTACAGGAGATTCAAAGATTTAATGTCACGTATGTGTACCATAACAGTCCTGGCTCCGTTTACAAATTTACTAATTTACTAAATTTACCTGCGTACAGATTACTCTGATATAAAGAAGGATGAAAAACGAATGGAACACTTCACTTCCCTATGTGGGGTGTTGTTTGAGTTTCTTGGCACGGTATCAATGCCAAATACTGCAGAATTGATGGGAATTTATGGTAGAATTTGTGTTAATTCCTTCAATATACTAGATCAGGACATGAATAGTATTGGAGTTGGGATTTACTTGGGTCCTTCGATAATAGATCACAGCTGCAATCCAAACGCAGTGGCTGTGTTTGAAGGTAGTACCATTATTATAAGAACACTTGAGGGTATGCCTTTCTTAGACTGGGCACAGGCAAGTATAGAATGCCTACCGTTTTGAATTATCGCATCTACTGAATGGCTTCCAACAATTTCATTTGAACCCCTGCTTACAGATAAGAATATCTTACATTGATTTATTGAACTCTACAAAGGACAGACGAGAAGAACTGCTAAGTTCTTACTACTTTTTGTGTGACTGTAAGAGATGCAAACAGCCAGAACCTACGGTCAAAGCTGCTTCATGCCCTAACACAACTTGCACAAATCCATGCCCCCCCGATTCCAAAGAATGCTCAATGTGTGGCACGAAATATCCTGAAGGGTTTATGTCACTGTTCGAGGACGTTAGTGCGCTCACTGCTCATCATTTACAAGACATGAAAAACATGGCATGTATCCTTTCCCATTGAATAAAGCATGACGAAGTATCTTATGGACGGAGAACATTTTTCCTTATAGAGAAAAGTAGATCTTGATGTTAGCAAAATGTGCCTGAAGAAGCAAGCTGGAATTTTACATCGGCTCAATGTGCAACACGTCAGGACTCTGGAGGCTGCGTTTGATGCGGCTGTAACATTGAACAACTGGGACGAGGCAGAGTTTTATTGGAAGAAACTAATGCCAGGATATTTGTAAATAAACTTAACTATACATTACTTAGAAGTAGTTCATGTCGTTACAAATTTCGATTTTTGTTTACAGGCACTACTACGGTTATGTACATCCCCTGACTGGATTGCTTTTCCTCTTAACTGGAAAAATTCAATTACACAAACAACGGCCTCAAGAGGCACTGAAAATGCTCGAACAAGCTCTCACCATACTGTCAGTAACTCACGGGGAAAGACACTCTCTGCTGATAGAAAACTTGTTGCCACTCTTATATCAAGCTAAGCATGAAGCTTCATAAGAGGAAAACCACGTTTATCATAGTCATAGTTTTTCAATAAGTCATCTTCACAATAGAATAAATTTATTAGTGGTAATTCATAAACTACACGAGAAACTAGTACAAATTAAATCTGTCATACCATGGTGTTTAATAAAAGCATTGGTCTTATTTAATGTTAGTATATTATTGCGAGGAAAATCTAAGAAATAAATTACCTTTGTGGACTACTCTGTATGAAATAAAGTTAAGTGTACAGTAAATATGGGGGTCGATGTGTTGATTATTACAACGAAGTGTACGTTGGCGTGTTAAGCTGTAAGTAACGCAAGTGCTAAGGAGTAAATGCATTACAAAACAATACAGTGTTAACACTTTGACTGCCATGATGGTCACCAGTGACCGATGCAAGAGATTTTACTGAAGATCCAAAATATTCGCAATGGGTAGCAATTATTATTTCATAAATGCAGTTGTTATTAGAATAATAATGCGATCCTTTGGTCTCCAATACCTGCAGATTATTTACATTTTGGATAATTCAGTGGAACGCTGTAGTATTTCATAGCATCGCTGTTCTAATACTGCAAAATACGCACGGCAATCAACATGTTAGTTTAATTTAATTATACGTTGCTTTCTAGTGTCAGGCGTTCAGAGTTCTTTAGTTTCGTTAACACTTTGGCTGCCGTGATGGTCACCAGTGACCGATGCAAGAGATTTTACTGAAGATCCAAAATATTCGCAATGGGTAGCAATTATTATTTTATAAATGCAGTTGTTATTAGAATAATAATGCGATCCTTTGGTCTCCAATACCTGCAGATTATTTACATTTTGGATAATTCAGTGGAACGCTGTAGTATTTCATAGCATCACTGTTCTAATACTGCAAAATACGCACGGCAATCAACATGTTAGTTTAACTTAATTATACGTTGCTTTCTAGTGTCAGGCGTTCAGAGTTCTTTAGTTTCGTTAACACTTTGACTGCCGTGATGGTCACCAGTGACCGACGCAAGACATTTTACTGAAGATCCAAAATATTCGCAATGGGTAGCAATTATTATTTTATAAATGCAGTTGTTATTAGAATAATAATGCGATCCTTTGGTCTCCAATACCTGCAGATTATTTACATTTTGGATAATTCAGTGGAACGCTGTAGTATTTCATAGCATCGCTGTTCTAATACTGCAAAATACGCACGGCAATCAACATGTTAGTTTAATTTAATTATACGTTGCTTTCTAGTGTCAGGCGTTCAGAGTTCTTTAGTTTTGTTAACACTTTGACTGCCGTGATGGTCACCAGTGACCGATGCAAGAGATTTTACTGAAGATCCAAAATATTCGCAATGGGTAGCAATTATTATTTTATAAATGCAGTTGTTATTAGAATAATAATGCGATCCTTCGGTCTTGAATACCTGCAGATTATTTACATTTTGGATAATTCAGTGCAACGCTGTAGTATTTGATAGCATCGCTGTTCTAATACTGCAAAATACGCACGGCAGTCAACATGTTAGTTTAATTTAATTATACGTTGCTTTCTAGTGTCAGGCGTTCAGAGTTCTTTAGTTTCGTTAACACTTTGACTGCCATGATGGTCACCAGTGACCGACGCAAGACATTTTACTGAAGATCCAAAATATTCGCAATGGGTAGCAATTATTATTTTATAAATGCAGTTGTTATTAGAATAATAATGCGATCCTTCGGTCTCCCATACCTGCAGATTATTTACATTTTGGATAATTCAGTGGAACGCTTTAGTATTTGATAGCATCGCTGTTCTAATATAGTAAAATACGCACGGCAATCAACATGTTAGTTTAATTTAATTATACGTTGCTTTCTAGTGTCAGGCGTTCAGAGTTCTTTAGTTTTGTTAACACTTTGGCTGCCGTGATGGTCACCAGTGACCGACGCAAGACATTTTACTGAAGATCCAAAATATTCGCAATGGGTAGCAATTATTATTTTATAAATGCAGTTGTTATTAGAATAATAATGCGATCCTTTGGTCTCCAATACCTGCAGATTATTTACATTTTGGATAATTCAGTGGAACGCTGTAGTATTTGATAGCATCGCTGTTCTAATACTGCAAAATACGCACGGCAGTCAACATGTTAGTTTAATTTAATTATACGTTGCTTTCTAGTGTCAGGCGTTCAGAGTTCTTTAGTTTCGTTAACACTTTGACTGCCATGATGGTCACCAGTGACCGACGCAAGACATTTTACTGAAGATCCAAAATATTCGCAATGGGTAGCAATTATTATTTTATAAATGCAGTTGTTATTAGAATAATAATGCGATCCTTCGGTCTCCCATACCTGCAGATTATTTACATTTTGGATAATTCAGTGGAACGCTTTAGTATTTGATAGCATCGCTGTTCTAATATAGTAAAATACGCACGGCAATCAACATGTTAGTTTAATTTAATTATACGTTGCTTTCTAGTGTCAGGCGTTCAGAGTTCTTTAGTTTCGTGAACACTTTGACTGCCGTGATGGTCACCAGTGACCGACGCAAGACATTTTACTGAAGATCCAAAATATTCGCAATGGGTAGCAATTATTATTTTATAAATGCAGTTGTTATTAGAATAATAATGCGATCCTTTGGTCTCCAATACCTGCAGATTATTTACATTTTGGATAATTCAGTGGAACGCTGTAGTATTTGATAGCATCGCTGTTCTAATATAGTAAAATACGCTTGGCAGTCAACGTGTTAACACATTGCGGACGGCGTTCTTGCTCATCCAGACCTCGCACATTTTTCAGTGTCCTAAAAAGTTGAGTACAATACATACAAGGTTTTTTTAATACTAACTGCTATGTTCGCACTTTTTACAGTACAGTTGAGTACAATACATACAAGGTTTTTTTAATACTAACTGCTATGTTCGTACTTTTTCAACATTTCAACATTTATTTACTTCACAATTGTACTATCAAAAATTGCTGCAAGGCTTCATTATTTTAGCAACGTACTGATAAACGTTAAAACGAGAAATCTTGTGACCCGTCCGCAATGTGTTAATATTATAATGAAAGGTCAATAGTGAGAAGAATACTGTTGACGAGCTTTGAAGTGGCTTTGAACATACTTCGTGTTGATAAAGCAGTATTTTCGTAAAATTTCAATATTTTCTTCCCATGAGCAACGATATTTCCTTCCTTCCTCAATGCATTCGTTCTACTGATATAACATTTCACATCAGAGGTACTACTGTCGTCTATCAGTACTGTATTCTGTGCTATATGCATCCTGATCTTTCTCGCACTTTTAGAAAAAATAGTTACCACAGAATTGTCCCAGATATTAATGAATGTATTGCAATTATGTGTATATGTTACAATAAAACACCGAAATCTGGAGAATGTCGACTTTCACCGGTGAATGTCAACATTTACATAGTCGCTTGGTGTATGTCCGAAATATTTGCTAAATACCCTTATTTCTGACTTACACCGGTAAATGTTGACATTCACCATGCACTAATTTGGTTTCAATTAAATATAAGGATAGATAAATCAACCATAAAATCAGGTCGAAACTAATTGTAAATTTTACTTCTTATGTAATTATAAATTTCAATCTGATGAACCATTTAAGAATTCAATTAATAAACCTAAAACAAGAATAAATATAAAATAAGTAAACAATAACATAGAAAAATAACTTAAAACTAAATCCTTCATAATTATAACTATAGGAAGTAATAAAACAATTTCCACATCAAATAGTAAAAAAATTAAAGAAAATAAATAAAATCTAATGTAAAAAGAAACATAATGGGAAACTAAAGAATCAAATCCGCATTTAAAAGGAGTAATTTTTTCCCGAGAAAAAATAAATTTAAACGAAATTAAAAATCTTAATAAAACTAGAAATAATAAAATAAATACAACAATAAAAGAATAAATATATATAATATAACAATAACGAAATTTTTATTAATTTAAAAAATTAACTTTATTTATTGTTAAATAAATAATAAATTAATTATTATATATATTTTCTTAATAGAAAACTTTGAATTGGAAATTAAATATAATTATTTCACTAAGTAAATTTATTTATCTAGATCATCAATAAACAATAATATATAAAAATAATCAAACTACATCTACAAAATGCACTAATGGTGAATGTTGAACATGTTGGAGATTTATATTTTCTTCTCCGTAATTCAGTCGCTATAAAACGTCACAAGTGTGACGTAACTTTTTCGCCTCTCTTTCTGAAAGGAATGACCAAGAATTTAAAATACACAGTACATTCTACATGAGAAAAGAAAACAATAGTAATAAAAAAATTACTTACTTATGTGATTCAAATCTTATTTATTGCAACAACTTAAACTATTATGACTTATATATAACTATTATGATTTATATATAAATATTCGATCTTTCACCGACGTATTTGGTATCTGTTGACATTCACCGGTGAAAGTCAACATTCTCTAATTTCGGTCATTCACGGTAACATATATAAATACGAAGATTAACTATCTTTTGTCGTACGTCCATGAACTTTCTGTTCTTAAACAGTAAAGCGTAAAAAGAACATTTTAATTAGCTGCAACCGAAGAGAAATTTGCCGCCAGAATAAAGATGGTGCGACTGTCTATTTGAATTTGAGTATCGTATTGTGGCAGCATGTCATTTTTGCAAAAAAAGGTAAAATTCTTCGCGCCAAATGTTCTAACTTTATTAACGGTCGACGGAGGTGTCGAAAGGGTGAAAAATGTCGGTATTATTGAAAGCGTGTATTTTATGTGATTTTAAATCGTTCCGGGGGAAAGTGATTATTGAATCATTTAAGCCTATTACGGCAATTGTCGGACGAAATGGATCGGGTACGTTAATTAGATGAACATCAGTCATATTTGAAAACTATGTACATGATAAATTTACTTTATTGGCAACCTCTGATGTACACTCAACATTCGCTTTTCATTCTTATTTGTTGTAGGAAAATCCAATTTTATGGATGCCATTAGTTTTGTAACAGGCGAGAATAATGCAACCAATTTGCGAGTAAAAACGTTAAGCGACCTCATTTACAGAACATACAGGTCAACGGTTGTTGCAAAAAGGTATTATAAACTTAGTATAAGTCTTAGACGCGTACTAATGAAAGAACCGTTTATGTTCAGGGCCTATGTGACATTAGTTGTAACAGTGGAGAATATTGACGTCAACTTCACCAGAGTTGTCACTATGTCCGATTCTGAGTATAAAATAGATAATAAGGTAACGTATAGTTTAGTATTTATAAAGTATTATGCACTTCAAATGCCTGTAGTTTGTGTAACTAATTTTGTATTTGATACAACGCATAATATAGAATGTGACAAGAGCATTATACTTGGAACGCCTACATGATATTGGTTTGAATGCAAAAACCAAGGGTTTCTTAGTCTTTCAAGGTGCCAGTGAAAGTCTAGCGACAAAGAATCCCAAAGAGATAACACAGTTGCTAGAAGAAGTCAGCAGATCTGTGGAATTCAAAGCGGATTATGAAAGGTAGTTGGTCACAATACTGCGACTGAGATTATGTTGAACATGAGCAATAATTTCATATTTTTTTCTGCGTCAGACTAAAGAATCAGCAACAAAAGATTGAAACAGACGTAAGATACATGAATGAAACAAAGAAATATCTTAACGCAGTGAAGAAGCAGGCAAGGTTGCAGAAGGCGGAAGCTGAGATGTATGAACAATTGGAAAAGAAATATGTGCGTTACTATATTCATTTTTCCAACTTGAAATTTCTGAAATTTAAGAATAAGTACGTAGCTCAATTTTAAAGTAATATTTTGTATAAACCACCGTAGGTTAAAGCAAAGACTGATCTGTCTCTGCTAAAACTTCTTCAAATTAAAAATCAAGTGAAAGAACTTCCAGCTAAGGCCAAAAAAAGCGAACAAGAAATACAACGCTATGAAGTGGACAAAAATCAGGCTGAAGCATTGTTAAAGCAGTTAGAACAAGAAGCAGAAAGTTTATTACATCGTTTTGAACACATTGAACAAGAAACAACTAAGGCTGAGCAAATATTTGAGACGAAAAAATTACGCTTTACCGTACTTGAAGAAGAAGTGTCTGTCTTGCAGGAGAAACTCAATGTTCGTCGGTCATCAACCGTTAAAGCCTCTACGAGACACGAACGTCATAAAAATGTTATTAGGGACCTGGAGCATGAATTGGCACAAGTTGAGATATTGAGACAGATGTTTGACGTTTCCTTAGCGACTCAATTGAGGTCACAGGACAGTGTTGAACTCGAAGATTCGCAAGTACGGACCCTTTTAACACTAGGTTTACGGACGTTTATTATATAAGCCTCCCTACGGGTACGCGTCAAATTGAGACATAAGTGAAACCCGACATTTTCTTAAACAGATAACGTTTCTGTACTTTCTTTTATGGAATACAAAACCAAGAAAAAATGAAACCTCTAAGGTATCACCTGTATCTACCGTAGAGATAGGTATACCATATAAAGAACCTCTAGATTAGGAGGCTTAGAAGAATATTCATTTGTATATATTAGTCTTGTCAAATTGACGCGCATTCGTACAAATACATACACCATTTAAAGACTTCAAAATTGGGAGGGTTAGATGGACATTAATTTGGATATATATTAGTCTTGTCAAATGAACAAAAGTCAGCGCAAGTACTAGGAGGGAAATGTTTACTGAATGCTTTTCGACATGACGAGCTTACAATGTGAATACGGAGATAAGAATATAAGCAAGCATGTCGTGCCAACCGCTGCAGTTTCGAGATATTGACTTTACAGTATCTTCGCTGCATTGTGTGCACGTATTTTGGCGATTACTTTGTAAGAACTTCTCGATTACGTTGATATTTCTTTTTGGAGTAATGCTGTCATGTGTGCAGTCGATTTACTATAACTAATATTCAATTTACGATCATGTCAAAATGACGCGCATCCGTAGAGATAGGTACACCATATAAAGTACTTTCAGATTAGGAGGCTTAGAAGAATATTAATTTGTATATATTAGTCTTGTCAAATTGACGCGCATTCGTACAAATACATACACCATTTAAAGACTTCAAAATTGGGGGGTTTAGATGGACATTAATTTGGATATATATTAGTCTTGTCAAATGAACAAAAGTCAGCGCAAGTACTAGGAGGGAAATGTTTACTGAATGCTTTTCGACATGAAGAGCTTACAATGTGAATACGGAGATAAGAATATAAGCAAGCATGCCGTGCCAACCGCTGCAGTTTCGAGATATTGACTTTACAGTATCTTCGCTGCATTGTGTGCACGTATTTTGGCGATTACTTTGTAAGAACTTCTCGATTACGTTGATATTTCTTTTTGGAGTAATGCTGTCATGTGTGCAGTCGATTTACTATGACTAATGTTCAATTTACCATCATGTCAAAATGACGCGCATCCGTAGAGATAGGTACACCATATAAAGAACTTTCAGATTAGGGGGCTTAGAAGAATATTCATTTGTATATATATTAGTCTTCTCAAATTGACGCGCATTCGTACAAATACATACACCATTTAAAGACTTCAAAATTGGGGGGTTTAGATGGACATTAATTTGGATATATATTAGTCTTGTCAAATGAACAAAAGTCAGCGCAAGTACTAGGAGGGAAATGTTTACTGAATGCTTTTCGACATGACGAGCTTACAACGTGAATACGGAGATAAGAATATAAGCAAGCATGTCGTGCCAACCGCTGCAGTTTCGAGATATTGACTTTACAGTATCTTCGCTGCATTGTGTGCACGTATTTTGGCGATTACTTTGTAAGAACTTCTCGATTACGTTGATATTTCTTTTTGGAGTAATGCTGTCATGTGTGCAGTCAATTTACTATGACTAATATTCAATTTACGATCATGTCAAAATGACGCGCATCCGTAGAGATAGGTACACCATATAAAGAACTTTCAGATTAGGGGGCTTAGAAGAATATTCATTTGTATATATATTAGTCTTGTCAAATTGACGCGCATTCGTACAAATACATACACCATTTAAAGACTTCAAAATTGGGAGGGTTAGATGGACATTAATTTGGATATATATTAGTCTTGTCAAATGAACAAAAGTCAGCGCAAGTACTAGGAGGGAAATGTTTACTGAATGCTTTTCGACATGACGAGCTTACAACGTGAATACGGAGATAAGAATATAAGCAAGCATGCCGTGCCAACCGCTGCAGTTTCGAGATATTGACTTTACAGTATCTTCGCTGCATTGTGTGCACGTATTTTGGCGATTACTTTGTAAGAACTTCTCGATTACGTTGATATTTCTTTTTGGAGTAATACTGTCATATGTGTGGCCGATTTACTATGACTAATGTTCAATTTACCATCATGTCAAAATGACGCGCATCCGTAGAGATAGGTACACCACATAAAGAACTTTCAGATTAGGGGGCTTAGAAGAATATTCATTTGTATATATATTAGTCTTCTCAAATTGACGCGCATTCGTACAAATACATACACCATTTAAAGACTTCAAAATTGGGGGGTTTAGATGGACATTAATTTGGATATATATTAGTCTTGTCAAATGAACAAAAGTCAGCGCAAGTACTAGGAGGGAAATGTTTACTGAATGCTTTTCGACATGACGAGCTTACAATGTGAATACGGAGATAAGAATATAAGCAAGCATGCCGTGCCAACCGCTGCAGTTTCGAGATATTGGCTTTACAGTATCTTCGCTGCATTGTGTGCACGTATTTTGGCGATTACTTTGTAAGAACTTCTCGATTACGTTGATATTTCTTTTTGGAGTAATGCTGTCATGTGTGCAGTCGATTTACTATGACTAATGTTCAATTTACCATCATGTCAAAATGACGCGCATCCGTAGAGATAGGTATACCATATAAAGAACCTCTAGATTAGGAGGCTTAGAAGAATATTAATTTGTATATATTAGTCTTGTCAAATTGACGCGCATTCGTACAAATACATACACCATTTAAAGACTTCAAAATTGGGGGGTTTAGATGGACATTAATTTGGATATATATTAGTCTTGTCAAATGAACAAAAGTCAGCGCAAGTACTAGGAGGGAAATGTTTACTGAATGCTTTTCGACATGACGAGCTTACAATGTGAATACGGAGATAAGAATATAAGCAAGCATGCCGTGCCAACCGCTGCAGTTTCGAGATATTGACTTTACAGTATCTTCGCTGCATTGTGTGCACGTATTTTGGCGATTACTTTGTAAGAACTTCTCGATTACGTTGATATTTCTTTTTGGAGTAATACTGTCATGTGTGCAGTCGATTTACTATGACTAATATTCAATTTACGATCATGTCAAAATGACGCGCATCCGTAGAGATAGGTATACCATATAAAGAACTTTCAGATTAGGAGGCTTAGAAGAATATTAATTTGTATATATTAGTCTTGTCAAATTGACGCGCATTCGTACAAATACATACACCATTTAAAGACTTCAAAATTGGGAGGGTTAGATGGACATTAATTTGGATATATATTAGTCTTGTCAAATGAACAAAAGTCAGCGCAAGTGCTAGGAGGGAAATGTTTACTGAATGCTTTTCGACATGACGAGCTTACAATGTGAATACGGAGATAAGAATATAAGCAAGCATGCCGTGCCAACCGCTGCAGTTTCGAGATATTGTCTTTACAGTATCTTCGCTGCATTGTGTGCACGTATTTTTGGCGATTACTGTGTAAGAACTTCTCGATTACGTTGATATTTCTTTTTGGAGTAATACTGTCATGTGTGCAGTCGATTTACTATGACTAATGTTCAATTTACCATCATGTCAAAATGACGCGCATCCGTAGAGATAGGTATACTATATAAAGAACCTCTAGATTAGGAGGCTTAGAAGAATATTAATTTGTATATATTAGTCTTGTCAAATTGACGCGCATTCGTACAAATACATACACCATTTAAAGACTTCAAAATTGGGGGGTTTAGATGGACATTAATTTGGATATATATTAGTCTTGTCAAATGAACAAAAGTCAGCGCAAGTACTAGGAGGGAAATGTTTACTGAATGCTTTTCGACATGACGAGCTTACAATGTGAATACGGAGATAAGAATATAAGCAAGCATGCCGTGCCAACCGCTGCAGTTTCGAGATATTGACTTTACAGTATCTTCGCTGCATTGTGTGCACGTATTTTGGCGATTACTTTGTAAGAACTTCTCGATTACGTTGATATTTCTTTTTGGAGTAATGCTGTCATGTGTGCAGTCAATTTACTATGACTAATATTCAATTTACGATCATGTCAAAATGACGCGCATCCGTAGAGATAGGTACGCCATATAAAGAACTTTCAGATTAGGAGGCTTAGAAGAATATTAATTTGTATATATTAGTCTTGTCAAATTGACGCGCATTCGTACAAATACATACACCATTTAAAGACTTCAAAATTGGGGGGTTTAGATGGACATTAATTTGGATATATATTAGTCTTGTCAAATGAACAAAAGTCAGCGCAAGTACTAGGAGGGAAATGTTTACTGAATGCTTTTCGACATGACGAGCTTACAACGTGAATACGGAGATAAGAATATAAGCAAGCATGCCGTGCCAACCGCTGCAGTTTCGAGATATTGACTTTACAGTATCTTCGCTGCATTGTGTGCACGTATTTTGGCGATTACTTTGTAAGAACTTCTCGATTACGTTGATATTTCTTTTTGGAGTAATGCTGTCATGTGTGCAGTCGATTTACTATGACTAATGTTCAATTTACCATCATGTCAAAATGACGCGCATCCGTAGAGATAGGTACGCCATATAAAGAACTTTCAGATTAGGAGGCTTAGAAGAATATTAATTTGTATATATTAGTCTTGTCAAATTGACGCGCATTCGTACAAATACATACACCATTTAAAGACTTCAAAATTGGGGGGTTTAGATGGACATTAATTTGGATATATATTAGTCTTGTCAAATGAACAAAAGTCAGCGCAAGTACTAGGAGGGAAATGTTTACTGAATGCTTTTCGACATGACGAGCTTACAATGTGAATACGGAGATAAGAATATAAGCAAGCATGCCGTGCCAACCGCTGCAGTTTCGAGATATTGGCTTTACAGTATCTTCGCTGCATTGTGTGCACGTATTTTTGGCGATTACTTTGTAAGAACTTCTCGATTACGTTGATATTTCTTTTTGGAGTAATGCTGTCATGTGTGCAGTCGATTTACTATGACTAATGTTCAATTTACCATCATGTCAAAATGACGCGCATCCGTAGAGATAGGTACACCATATAAAGAACTTTCAGATTAGGAGGCTTAGAAGAATATTAATTTGTATATATTAGTCTTGTCAAATTGACGCGCATTCGTACAAATACATACACCATTTAAAGACTTCAAAATTGGGGGGTTTAGATGGACATTAATTTGGATATATATTAGTCTTGTCAAATGAACAAAAGTCAAAAATGTTTAAATGCTTTTCGAATGAAGCTTACAATGTGAATACGGAGATAAGAATATAATACGGAGATAAGAATATAAGCAAGCATGCCGTGCCAACCGCTGCAGTTTCGAGATATTGGCTTTACAAGTTTACGTTGATATTTCTTTTTGAGATATTGACGCGCATTTAGGTATACTATATAAAGAACCTCTAGATTAGGAGGCTTAGAAGAATATTAATTTGTATATATATTAGTCTTCTCAAATTGACGCGCATTCGTACAAATACATACACCATTTAAAGACTTCAAAATTGGGGGGTTTAGATGGACATTAATTTGGATATATATTAGTCTTGTCAAATGAACAAAAGTCAGCGCAAGTACTAGGAGGGAAATGTTTACTGAATGACGCGCAACAAATACATACACCATTTAAAGCTTTTCGACATGACGAGCTTACAACGTGAATACGGAGATAAGAATATAAGCAAGCATGTCGTGCCAACCGCTGCAGTTTCGAGATATTGACTTTACAGTATCTTCGCTGCATTGTGTGCACGTATTTTGGCGATTACTTTGTAAGAACTTCTCGATTACGTTGATATTTCTTTTTGGAGTAATGCTGTCATGTGTGCAGTCGATTTACTATGACTAATGTTCAATTTACCATCATGTCAAAATGACGCGCATCCGTAGAGATAGGTACACCATATAAAAAACCTCTAGATTAGGAGGCTTAGAAGAATATTAATTTGTATATATTAGTCTTGTCAAATTGACGCGCATTCGTACAAATACATACACCATTTAAAGACTTCAAAATTGGGGGGTTTAGATGGACATTAATTTGGATATATATTAGTCTTGTCAAATGAACAAAAGTCAGCGCAAGTACTAGGAGGGAAATGTTTACTGAATGCTTTTCGACATGACGAGCTTACAATGTGAATACGGAGATAAGAATATAAGCAAGCATGCCGTGCCAACCGCTGCAGTTTCGAGATATTGGCTTTACAGTATCTTCGCTGCATTGTGTGCACGTATTTTGGCGATTACTTTGTAAGAACTTCTCGATTACGTTGATATTTCTTTTTGGAGTAATGCTGTCATGTGTGCAGTCGATTTACTATGACTAATATTCAATTTACGATCATGTCAAAATGACGCGCATCCGTAGAGATAGGTACGCCATATAAAGAACTTTCAGATTAGGAGGCTTAGAAGAATATTAATTTGTATATATTAGTCTTGTCAAATTGACGCGCATTGTTACAAATACATACACCATTTAAAGACTTCAAAATTGGGAGGGTTAGATGGACATTAATTTGGATATATATTAGTCTTGTCAAATGAACAAAAGTCAGCGCAAGTACTAGGAGGGAAATGTTTACTGAATGCTTTTCGACATGACGAGCTTACAATGTGAATACGGAGATAAGAATATAAGCAAGCATGCCGTGCCAACCGCTGCAGTTTCGAGATATTGGCTTTACAGTATCTTCGCTGCATTGTGTGCACGTATTTTTGGCGATTACTTTGTAAGAACTTCTTGATTACGTTGATATTTATTTTTGGAGTAATACTGTCATGTGTGCAGTCGATTTACTATGACTAATATTCAATTTACGATCATGTCAAAATGACGCGCATCCGTAGAGATAGATATACCATATAAAGAACCTCTAGATTAGGAGGCTTAGAAGAATATTAATTTGTATATATATTAGTCTTGTCAAAATGACGCGCATCCGTAGAGATAGGTACACCATATAAAGAACTTTCAGATTAGGGGGCTTAGAAGAATATTCATTTGTATATATATTAGTCTTCTCAAATTGACGCGCATTCGTACAAATACATACACCATTTAAAGACTTCAAAATTGGGAGGGTTAGATGGACATTAATTTGGATATATATTAGTCTTGTCAAATGAAAAAAAGTCAGCGCAAGTACTAGGAGGGAAATGTTAAACAGGTTCTGTCATTTTCGTTGAGAAGATCATAATGCGTCAAAATGACGCCTCCCGTAAACCTAGTGTTAATATTCATATTCGAATAAGAAGAAGTTGGCATTTGTTTAATTCTTTTAAGATCGAGGATTACAACCGTTTGAAGAGTCGTGCGTACACACAAACGGCCCGATACACCGAGCAGTTGGATTTTTTTAAACTCGAACACTCGTCAGATCAGAATTCTTTCGATAACGAGCATAGGAAGAAAACGGAGTTAGAGGATCTTCTAAAACGAAAGAGAATAGCGAAGGAAGAAGCCGTGGAGCGATTAGAAGCATTACAGAACAGTCTTGAAGGAACTGAAGCTCAATTGCTGAAGGAGGAAGAAAATAAGTGCATCGCGAAGGAGAAAACTGATGAATATGCACGAATACAGGAGAATCGAGAAAAAGTTTCTCGCGACCTTCGTGATGCCCATGTGGACATGAGCATAGTATCACAAAACCAGAAAAGAGCGGAAACGATTAAAGTTCTGCAAAACAAGTTTCCAGGAATTGTAATGATTTGAAAGATTTCGATCTATAATCATTTACGGTTGCCTAGAACATTCATGCAGATATTAATCTACTTGTTTTTCAGTATGGGCCTTTATCTAGTCTGTGTTCACCGAGTCATCCACGGTACCGGATCGCTGCAATCAGAGTTATGGGCAAATACCATAACGCGATCGTTGTTGACAGTCTCCAAATCGCCAAACGGTGCATCGCTTATTTGAAAGAGCAGCGTATAGGCGTAGAAACATTTTTGCCACTCGATAATTTGAGAGTTCAACCGTTGAAGGAAAGACTGCGGTACTCGAGCAATATAAACGTAAGATTTAGCCGTTAAACATCAAAAGGTACAAATGGTCATTTTACAGGGATATAAACGTAGGCAAAAATGTAAAGTTGCTGTACGACATACTGACGTTTTCGCCAAAGGAAATAGCTCCGGCGATTCTGTTTGTGACTAAAAACACTCTTGTGTGTGATACTCCGGAAGATGCTCGTATGGTTGCTTATGAATTAGGTCACGTAGGAAGGCAAGATGTGAGTTTGATAAATGTTAAAGCTTTGTGTCAATGTTCTATGATATTTTAATGAATTGCAGTGCGTCTCTCTCGATGGAACATTTTATCGCAAATACGGTACCTTCTCAGGAGGGCAATCAGAATTAGAGTCGAAAGCAAAAGTCTGGGCGCAGACGGAATTGGCAGAATTGAAATTGCGGAAAACAGAATTATTGCAGCAATCGCGAGAAGTTGCGAAAGATTTGCAAAATATGTCAGACATGCATACGTCGAACGTAAAAATCGAGAGTCTTAAGACCAGAATTAAATATATTAAAAGTGACTTGGAAAGTAATGTGAGTATATTAAAGAAAAGAATTGCGATAACAATTCTATGGTTTAGGTACCATTCTATTTGTTCTCATGACTATTTTATCTCTCGAAAAGACAAAACGAATTGCTGTACTGGACCAGGAAATACAACGTACAGAGGAAGAACTGTCAATTGCACGAGTATGTACAAAAAATCATAACCAGATTAAAAAATAGTATTAATAATCAAATTACAATTTTTTAGGATGTAGTAGCGTTGATTAGAAGAGGGATGGATACGAGAGAAGAAAAAATGCGAAATGTCGAAGCATATGTGAAAGCAATCGAAGACGCGGTATTCTCCGATTTTTGCAAACGAATCGGTGTTATCAATATTCGCCAATTTGAGGGCAGAGAATTGCGGTACTTTATGCCGTTCTTATATGATTTTACTTGAAATTCCATGGTAAGAAATTAGAACATTTATAAACATTTAGGGAACGTGAAGAAGCAGCGCGAAAACGGCAGGAATTTGACGCTCAACGCGATCGCATTATAAATCAGTTGGAGTACGAGAAACAACATGACAAACGGGGTTTGAACGAGTCTAATTATATCTGTTCTTAATATAAATTACATTCTGATAAAGGGTTCTGTTGTTGACCTAACATAATTTGCGATATAACACCCCTCTTAAACAGAGAAAATTGCGGAAGCCCAACGACTAGTTCAAGAAGTTGAAGAGAAGCTGAAAGTAGCGTGCCAAAAAAGAGATGGCGAGATAGCTAATATTATCGACGCAGAACGTGAAGTTCAAGACTTGCGGATTGAATACGAAACAATGAAAACGAAGATGGGCGAGAAAAATAAAGAAGTTGATACTTGCAGACGTCGACTTAGTATAATTGAGAATATAATCTTACGACTTCAAGCAGATTTCACAGGGATTTTAGCGGCAATGAGCAAATTGCGTGTTCGGTGGGATAATACCTTAAAAAATTGTAAGATCGAAGGCATCGACTTACCTGGGTATTCAGAGGATGTGGCAGAAGTCGAAGAATCATCGGACAGTCTGAGTGGAGAAAGGGTGGACAGCATGGAGAACGTGATATTTTCCAACCTGGATTTCTCACGATTAGGGCGCAACGTAGGGGAAAATTCAACTGAAACTTCTATACAACAGTTGATAGATAAGCGTACGAAGGAAATGGTTGATGTTCAAAATAAAATGAAGCTAACAAAAGAGCCAAATTTCAAGGTACTACAATTTGCAAATTTGAACGGAGTTTTAATGTCGGACATAAAATATGTTGTGTTAATGCAGGCATCTCAAAACATGATTCGTGCGACGGAGCAATTAAGTATTATAAACAAACGTTTCGATGAAATGCGGAAGGTTGCTGAAACGACGAAAACAGAGTTCTCAAAAGTGAAAATGAAAAGATACGACAGATTCGTGCAGTGCCTGGAGCATATTAGCGTCGAGACAGATTCAATATATAAGGGTTTAGTCGATCATTTATCTGCTCAAGCTATTCTCACCCCGATTAATTCGGAGGAGCCATATTTGGAGGGTACAAAGATTTGTTGCGTTCCTCCGGGTAAAAGATTCCAGGAATTGTCCTGTTTATCAGGAGGGGAGAAAGCTTTAATATCGTTGGCCTTAATGTTCGCAATCCACAGGTACTGCCAACAAAATGTTCGGTAACGTAAACAAAATCACGCTCTTATTCTGTTTTACAGTTACAAAAGCGGCCCATTCATCATATTGGATGAAGTACGTGGGCAGCCCAATAAGTACTGAGTCTACAAAAGAGAAACGAAAATTTTGGAAAATTTACGATTTATTTTTCAACATAGTCTCCTTTTAACTCGATACACTTGATCCAGCAATGAAATCTGGGCATATCTTGACTGCCACGGTGGTCACCGGTGACCGGCGCAAAAAGATTTTACTAAAAATATAAAAAATTTGCAATGAAGCCTATTTGCAATCTTATAAAAGCACTTGGTATTCAAACGGCGCTTCAATACTTTGGTTTCCAATAACTCTGCGTTACTTTCATTTTGCACGATTTAATCATACTCTGCAGTATTCCATAGCATCGCGATTCTAACATAGCAAAATACGTGGTGACCAGCGCAAAATATTTTACTAGAAATGCAACAAATTCGCAATGAAGCCCATTTGTAATCTTGTAAAAGCAATTGGTATTCAAACGGTGCTTCAATACTTTGGTTTTCAATAACTCTGCGTTACTTTCATTTTGCACGATTTAATCATACTCTGCAGTATTCCATAGCATCGCGACTCTAACATAGCAAAATACGTGGTGACCAGCGCAAAATATTTTACTAGAAATGCAACAAATTCGCAATGAAGCCCATTTGTAATCTTGTAAAAGCAATTGGTATTCAAACGGTGCTTCAATACTTTGGTTTTCAATAACTCTGCGTTACTTTCATTTTGCACGATTTAATCATACTCTGCAGTATTTCAACGCATCGCGAAGTTCTAACATAGCAAAATACGTGGTGACCAGCGCAAAATATTTTACTAGAAATGCAACAAATTCGCAATGAAGCCCATTTGTAATCTTGTAAAAGCAATTGGTATTCAAACGGTGCTTCAATACTTTGGTTTTCAATAACTCTGCGTTACTTTCATTTTGCACGATTTAATCATACTCTGCAGTATTTCAACGCATCGCGATTCTAACATAGCAAAATACGTGGTGACCAGCGCAAAATATTTTACTAGAAATGCAACAAATTCGCAATGAAGCCCATTTGTAATCTTGTAAAAGCAATTGGTATTCAAACGGTGCTTCAATACTTTGGTTTTCAATAACTCTGCGTTACTTTCATTTTGCACGATTTAATCATACTCTGCAGTATTTCAACGCATCGCGGTTCTAACATAGCAAAATACGTGGTGACCAGCGCAAAATATTTTACTAGAAATGCAACAAATTCGCAATGAAGCCCATTTGTAATCTTGTAAAAGCAATTGGTATTCAAACGGTGCTTCAATACTTTGGTTTTCAATAACTCTGCGTTACTTTCATTTTGCACGATTTAATCATACTCTGCAGTATTTCAACGCATCGCGATTCTAACATAGCAAAATACGTGGTGACCAGCGCAAAATATTTTACTAGAAATGCAACAAATTCGCAATGAAGCCCATTTGTAATCTTGTAAAAGCAATTGGTATTCAAACGGTGCTTCAATACTTTGGTTTCCAATAACTCTGCGTTACTTTCATTTTGCACGATTTAATCATACTCTGCAGTATTCCATAGCATCGCGATTCTAACATAGCAAAATACGTGGTGACCAGCGCAAAATATTTTACTAGAAATGCAACAAATTCGCAATGAAGCCCATTTGTAATCTTGTAAAAGCAATTGGTATTCAAACGGTGCTTCAATACTTTGGTTTTCAATAACTCTGCGTTTTTTTCATTTTGCACGATTTAATCATACTCTGCAGTATTTCAACGCATCGCGGTTCTAACATAGCAAAATACGCTTGGCAGTCAACGTGTTAAGCGCAATCCGAAAGAGTTTCTACGTCGTTTTGTGACTGTCGACGAAACGTGGATCCACTGGTACACACCAGAGACCAAGGAACAGTCGAAACATTTACTGCGCCCGGCGAATGTGCTCAAGAAGGCGGAGACTGTCCTATCACCGGAAAGATGATGGCCACCGTTTTCTGGGATTCACAAGGTGTGATCTACATAGACTACCTGGAGAAGGGCAAAACAGTCACAGGGCTGTACTATGCCAAATTACTGAACCGATTCGACGCCGAATTAAGGAAAAAACGGCCCCATTTGGCGAAGAAAAAAGTGCTCTTTCACGACGATAACGCACCGGCTCACACCTCTGCCCAAGCTACAGCCAAATTCGTTGAATTAGGCTACGAACAGCTGCCCCATCCACCGTATTCTCCAGATTTGGTCCCGTGTGACTTCTTTTTCTTCCCAAACTTGAAAGAAGTCACTCGCTGGGTAGAAATTTGAGTCGAATGAGGATGTTATCGCCGCCACGGAGGCCTATATTGCAGATCTCCAGAAAACGTATTTTTCAGACGTGTTGAAGAAGTTGGAGCATCGCTGGATCAAGTGTGTCGAGTTAAAAGGAGACTATGTTGAAAAATAACTCGTCAATTTTCCAAAATTTTCGTTTTTCTTTTGTAGGCCAAGTACTTATCGGACTGCCCACGTAGATGCCGCGCTTGATAAAACTAATACAAATCATTTATTACATTATATTCGTTCAAAATCGAACACTACGCAATTATTCTGTTTTGCAGTTACAAAAGCGGCCCATTCATCATATTGGATGAAGTAGATGCCGCGCTTGATAAAACCAATACAAATCATTTATTACATTACATCCGTTCGAAATCGAACACTACGCAATTCATTATCATATCGTTGAAAGAAGCGGTATTGAATTTCGCAGACGCTGTTATTGGTATTGCCCGCGAGGTAAAATTAAATATAGCCTCTTAAGTGTTATTTAACGTACACGCGCGTAGCGATATGAATTTTTATTGTTGCAGTCTACTGACGAGTCTATGGAGAGCAGAGTTTTTACACTTCCGCTGGCCGACTATCCCAGCAGTTTACCGTAAATGGATTCCTATATACTAAATATTTTCACTCCAGTTTGCAATTGACAGTATAACAAATATGGTTTTTAATTTTTTATTCGTACGTCTTTGAACGGAATGGAGCGACATGTTTTATGCAAATGAAAAAGAGTTACCTAAATATTTTCACTCCAGTTTGCAATTAACAGTATAACAAATATGGTTTTTAATTTTTTAACCGTACGTCTTTGAACAGAACGGAGCGACATGTTTTATGCAAATGAAAAAGAGTTACCTAAATATTTTCACTCCAGTTTGCAATTAACAGTATAACAAATATGGTTTTTAATTTTTTATTCGTACGTCTTTGAACGGAATGGAGCGACATGTTTTATGCAAATGAAAAAGAGTTACCTAAATATTTTCACTCCAGTTTGCAATTAACAGTATAACAAATATGGTTTTTAATTTTTTATTCGTACGTCTTTGAACGGAATGGAGCGACATGTTTAATGCAAATGAAAAAGAGTTACCTAAATATTTTCACTCCAGTTTGCAATTAACAGTATAACAAATATGGTTTTTAATTTTTTATTCGTACGTCTTTGAACAGAATGGAGCGACATGTTTTATGCAAATGAAAAAGAGTTACCTAAATATTTTCACTCCAGTTTGCAATTAACAGTATAACAAATATGGTTTTTAATTTTTTATTCGTACGTCTTTGAACAGAATGGAGCGACATGTTTTATGCAAATGAAAAAGAGTTACCTTGCGAATCGCATTGAAAGTGCCGCCCACATACCAACCTTACAGTTATGGCGTACATAATGTCATTCGCGGTTATAGAATAACGATACGTATATTAAAGAATAGCAAGATTTGCGTTATTGTTCTACAAAACGATTGATGCTTTCTGTTACTTAAATCTGTACGAGTTTCTTGTTTAGTTTGTTTCTCGCCCGATGATAAGACTGTTGCCAACAGTAACACTTAAAAAAAAAGAAACAGCTGCTACATGACAGCTGGAACTTAACAAAGTTTTACCCATCAATTATTCATGCTTAGCAAGTATTAGTTATCATACGAAAACGTGAAATAACATGTGGTGAGCGACCGTTTCAAACAAGTTGTATACAAATAAAATTTCAACTGAGACTGCTGTGTGCCATTAGTATCCTGATCTTTCGTAGAATGATTTTTATATTATTATGATAACCTGAGATGTCATGAATGAATTATTTTGTAGTTAATAATATTTTATTTAATCGCATGATTAGGTAAATATTTTTATTTGGTAGCAGGTTAAGAATAAGAATGGAATTAACCTAAATGCTAATTGTTTATCACATCGGTATATCTGATGTGGTTTGTACTTTGATATGTTGCAATGTTATTGGTTTACTTGCCCCATATTTTTCAGACACTCACTAACCAAACAGGCTCGAGAGCCACGTCTTATATTACCAGCACATTGAAGATAAGAGGCACAAGATGTTTTCGGCATTTAAGAGACTGGCTGGGAAGTCTGATGGAATTGGCAATGCTTCTTCCAGGCCAGCGCATCAATCTATGCCAACCACCTTGCAAAGAAAATTTGCAAAGGGAGTACAATATAACAGTAAGTACATACACGTTTTATTATATCTTTGTATCTTAGGCTGAACCATCTATTGAATGTGACTAATAATTTCAGTGAAAATTATTATAAAAGGAGATAGAAACGTAGGGAAAACCTGTCTATTCCATAGACTGCAAGGTCAAAAATTTATGGAAGAATATATACCTACCGAAGAAATACAAGTAGCTAGCATTCAGTGGAATTATAAAGCAACCGATGACGTAGTTAAAGTTGAAGTTTGGGACGTGGTGGATCGTGGCAGGAGACGCAGAAAAATGGAAGGTCTGAAGATGGACAACGCCTGCTCCGAAAACATTATTGAGGAGCCTGCCTTGGACGCAGAGTTCCTTGACGTTTACAAAGGGACCAACGGAGTCATTATTATGATGGATATCACAAAGACTTGGACATTTGATTATGTGCAGCGTGAACTTCCAAAGATCCCCAGCCACATACCTGTTATTGTCCTCGGCAATCACTGCGATATGTCTCATCACAGAACCGTCACGAAAGACCATGTCACATACTTCATTGACTCATTAAACGATAGGACAGCACAAGTAAATACCTTCCAAACTTCTCTTTTTCCCACCTTTGCCATGAAAGATTAACCGGTCTCCCCGCAGGTGAGATATGCAGAATCATCCATGAGGAACGGCTTTGGACTGAAGCTGCTGCACAAATTCTTCAATCTTCCATTCCTCCAGTTGCAGAGGGAGACGCTGTTAAAGCAACTAGACACTAATGAGGAAGAGACGCAACTCACCATACAGGAACTCGACCTCTTCCAGGATAGCGACGACGCTGATTACAATAAGTTCCTCGAGAATCTCGTTAACAGAAGACGTGCTCTCGCTGACTCAGTGTCCGCTACCACTCTAGTCCCATCCTCTGTAAGCAGTCATCATATTGCGTCTTCCAATGGCACCAACACCTTGAGCGCAGAAGTTCGAAGGTCCGTATCAATGCCCGGTCCGATTGGCGGTGGAACCCCGATACCGGTGAAAAACCTGGAACTAAAGTCCCCGCTGAGAAAGGATAGCTTGTTGGCCGGAGTTTCGATCGAGAGTTCGGCGGCCCAGAGCAAAACGGCGCAGGTGATATCCGCGTTATCGAATGCACAAATCATGCCGAGAGCCGAAGTAAAGTTAGGGGAAACTGTGACCGACGGGCCGGAGAGAAGAGATTCTGTGGGTAGGTCGCAATCGCTGATGTCTAAGATATTCGGTAATAAGAAAGAAGACGAGACAGAAAGGACCTCGCATATTAACAATATTAACGTCGGCATGCCGTTGACCAGCGTTGAGGATTTTGTGCCGGACGACGGACTGTTAGATAGATCGTTCTTGGAAGACGGTGGTCAGGTGTCGCCGCAAAAAGTACAACACGAGCAACTTGACTCTGAAAGGTAAGTGAGTTTATGGACGATCGAGTATTGTCATGTATCGCCTAACGTCTGACGGCATCAAATTTTGTAAACTGGTACGATTATAATTGAGGTAACAGATTGACAGCCGGCGAGATAAGAGACATTTAAAGCCTGAGTGCCGGCACGTATCGGCCACTTAAATCCCAAACGCCGGCCTTATTCACTTGTTTCTGATCAATGAATAGTCCAAAAAATTATTGAAAGCATTATATATTTTCTTAAAACAGTACATTTTATTTGCATATACGTCATATACACTTTAATGGTAATTAAAAACAGAAACAAAATCGTAATTTTTAATTTATAATTATAGAAAAAATACAGTTTCTCATTTCATGGTGGATTATTGCATATATATAACGTAAACAGAAAACAAAAGTTTTAATATTTAAGGCAATTATGGTAGATCCCGGTACACGGTTCTTCATTTCATGGTGGATAATTGCATATATATAACGTAAACAGAAAACAAAAGTTTTAATATTTAAGGCAAGTGTGGTATCTCCCAAAACACGGTTTCTCATTTCATGGTGGATTATTGCATATGTATAACGTAAACAGAAAACAAACGTTTTAATATTTAAGGCAAGTATGGTAGAATCCGAAACGCGGTTACTTATTTCATGGTGGATTATTACATATGTATAACGTAAACAGAAAACAAACGTTTTAATATTTAAGGCAAGTATGGTAGAATCCGAAACGCGGTTACTTATTTCATGGTGGATTATTGCATATATATAACGTAAACAGAAAACAAAAGTTTTAATATTTAAAGCAAGTGTGGTATTTCTCGGAATATGGTTCCTTATTTCATGGTGGATTATTGCATATATATAACGTAAACAGAAAACAAAAGTTTTAATATTTAAGGCAAGTATGGTATTTCCCGAAACACGGTTCCTCATTTCATGGTGAATTATTGTATATATATATAACGTAAACAGAAAGCAAAAGTTTTAATATTTAAGGCAAGTGTGGTAGAATCCGAAACGCGGTTACTCATTTTATGGTGGATTATTGCATATATATAACGTAAACAGAAAACAAAAGTTTTAATATTTAAGGCAAGTATGGTATTTCCCGAAACACGATTCCTCATTTCATGGTGAATTATTGTATATATATATAACGTAAACAGAAAGCAAAAGTTTTAATATTTAAGGCAAGTGTGATAGAATCCGAAACGCGGTTACTCATTTTATGGTGGATTATTGCATATATAAAACGTAAACAGAAAACAAAAGTTTTAATATTCACGGCAAGTGTGGTATTTCCCGAAACATGGTTCCTCATTTCATGATGGTTTATTGCTTATATATAACGTAAGCAGAAAACAAAAGTTTTAATATTTAAAGCAAGTGTAGTATTTCCCGAAACACGGTTCCTCATTTCATGGTGGATTATTGTATATATATATAACGTAAACAGAAAGCAAAAGTTTTAATATTTAAGGCAAGTGCGGTAGAATCCGAAACGCCGTTACTCATTTTATGGTGGATTATTGCATATATATAACGTAAACAGAAAGCAAAAGTTTTAATATTTAAGGCAAGTGCGGTATTTCCCGGAACACGGTTCCTAATTTCATGGTGGATTATTGCATATATATAACGTAAACAGAAAACAAAAGTTTTAATATTTAAAGCAAGTGTGGTATTTCCCGAAATCCGGTTCCACATTTCATGGTGGATTATTGCATATATATAACGTAAACAGAAAACAAAAGTTTTAATATTTAAGGCAAGTGCGGTATTTCCCGGAACACGGTTCCTAATTTCATGATGGATTATTACATATGTATAACGTAAACAGAAAACAAGAGTTTTAATATTTAAGGCAAATGTGGTATTTCCCGGAACACGGTTCCTAATTTCATGGTGGATTATTACATATGTATAACGTAAACAGAAAACAAACGTTTTAATATTTAAGGCAAGTATGGTATTTCTCGAAACATGGCAATTAAATACAAATCGATGGGTAAGACACTCATACCAAGACAAAAAATTCCACATCACTCGAGTCCGGCTGTCAATGTGTTAAGAAATATCTGGGAGCATACTGTACGTGTATAGCGTCTTGGCAATTGATACAGTAGATATATAGATATAATAAAGTATTTCACGCAGCTTCACTGAATGTGTGATATGATATTCAGTGAACGTCGTATTTCACAGACACTGTTCTAAACGTTAAACGGTGCATGACTACGATAAATTTCTGCAAATAATTAAAGTAATATACAGCGGGTAATAAAATATATGTTAAACTAGTGACACGGAAACTGCCAATCCTCTGGTCGCTGATTACGAAGACGATTTATCATCAGCGGACGAGGTGACACCCCCTGTTCAAATGAAGCTGTCCGAAAACCCATTGAGCAAGCAAAAGAACAAGCGTGAATCCTTAACGAGCGGAGACGTGAATTTAGAGATACCAAGACAAACGTCTAAACGCGATTCTGTTTCGTCTATAGAACAGGAACTTAGAATCTCGGGTAATCTCGAGCTGAACGAACAACAGGACATAAGTTCAGACGCCTTTGACAGTTGGCTTCAGCGGGACTCAAAGTGGCGACAGAGTCCTGAAGGGGGTGAAGATGTCAGCAGTAACAGTACCAGAAAAGACAGACTAGAGTTAAGCGACAAGAGTTTGGACGTAAGCGTGACAAGTTCTAATGTTCACCTGGAATTATTGGACAATACCAGCATGCGGCATGTGAGTTCAAACGGTAGCAGTCCTGTAATGAAGGAGAGGAAGAAACATAAAGAAAAGGTAGGCCCATTTTGCCAACGTTCTTTTGTCTTTACGGTCACTTTTTTTAAATTTAAATTTAATTTAAATGTATTATTGTTATTATTATTTAATTTTAATTTAACCCTTTGCGCTCGACGCGCTTTTCTCTCGGGCTGACCAGCAACTCGACAGTAATCCGCCGCGCGCGCGCCTATTTCATGAGTTCGTTTCTGTTAACTTAAAATAATTTTAGGCACAATAGGGCACTTTAAACTCGTATATTTTAACATTACATACATTTATTTAACTTAATGAAGGATATTTATTAAGGATTACGTTCTATAATTTTTCTTCTTGCGATATTTTGTAAAACAATCTTCAATGTGCATTCTTGGCTTGTCGGGGCATGTGTCACAATAGTACACAGTTTGTCGTCTTTGGCCGGACTTTCGTTGGGAACAAACTTTGCAATTGGATTGCATTTTGTGATTGGTTATTTTTGTACCTTTTTTTTAAAGAAGCGAATTGAAAGAAGCGTTGCGACATCTATCAGCGTTCTATTATTCTCAAGACATAATGCACGCATTGAAATTCGTTTGTGTTTTTGAGATAAGACATCTTTATAGCTATGTAGACACATCATAAAATGATCTACAAAAGGCCAGGTAGACTTGTCAAGCGATATTCGTTAGGCCAAACACAAATAAACACCGTTACCACTCAATTTACTGCATCGATGCGAATGGTGCCTGAGAGGTACCGCTCGAGCGCAAAGGGTTAATTATTATTTAATTATTAATTTTAATTATTATTTAATTTTAATTTAATTTTAACCGTTTGAGTACGGCAGCATTTTCTTATGCATATGCTAAAAGTCCGGGATGAAATGCGTAGTATTTTTTTTTTGGGAAACAATGAAAATGGTTATAATTAACACTAATTGTTATGTAACAAGTAATTATGATAAAAAAAAAATTTATTTTCACTTATTACAAAAATGTTTTGCTGCACAAATTCCATGAATTCCTTCTTTACATATAGCGCAAATTATTGGATCGTTTAATTCCATTACCATTTTTATTACTGCATACATCACACTGTCGCAAATTTCGCCCAGGCAATTTTTCTAAAGAAAACTTTTTACTTATCGGTGATGTTCCTGTGGCATTTTTGCTTGCTAACCATTCCTCCTCTATAGTGTCATTAATTCTTATATTGTTAAAAGCCACAACTGAGTTAAATGAATAAAAACTGCTACTGATATTACTGCAACTACTCTCAATAATTGCGTAAACTATACTACCAACAGCAGCGTCTTCGCATTCTCGATACAAAACAAGAGAAGCGCTATCGCGCTGCGCCGTACTCAAACGGTTAATAAATAATTTCTAATTTAATTTACTTTTTTACGTCGTGTTTAACGGTGCAGAGTGAGGACAAGGAGAGGAGGAAAAAGAAGAAGTCGAAAGATAAGGACAAGGAGAAAGATAAGGAGAAGGATAAGACTGAAAAGAAGAAAAAACGCTCGCTGCATCGGTCGAGAGACGAGAACAGGGAACGCGACGAGTTGGAAGAATTTTTGAACGGTTCTGCGACAAGAAGCAACGTCGACGTTGCGTATGAGGCGATATAACGTTGTGAATAGATACGAACAAGGACATCCCACGTTGTTTTTCAATACTTAGCAGTAAATGCCGATCGTTGTTGCGGAATATACAACGTGCGGTAGTTTCTCGTCATGTGAGAACGTATTAATCCGCAAATATGAATGAGATTATTCCCAGGGGAAGAAGCGTTAATTTTTTAAGTACCTTCGAAGTTCTGCAAGTCAAATACGTTGCGTAGGTATGGAAATTTTGAGCGGACCGATAGCCCACGGGTCAATTCGATATTTTATTGATTGAGGGGTAAGCTTTAAAAATCAAAGTCACTATTTTGTATTGCATGAACGGTTTCGAAGCGATTACGGTTTGTTTTTTACAAATATCCTTCAAGTTAGCATTTCGTTATTTCTACTTATGAATTAGTACTATTATATATACGCTCGCGTACTTTTTACTTATATGCGCCCGCATATAGAAGATAAATTGCAGCGACGATGGAATGGATGGAGATTATTTACGACATATCCAGTGTCAAGAATATTCTATATTATAATAATACAAACGAAACGTATTGCGTACGTGTTACAGAAAATTCTGCCTGTCAAATGAATGCATGCGTCCGTACGTATATGTCGTCTTACTGGGCAGCTTCCAGAACATTTAAGTACGTCTAAGCATTTAAATCCTTGTTAAATATCCACTTTTTTAATTTATGGTTAACAATTGCGTCACATACTACATTGTGTTCTTGTTGCAACTCCATGTTAATAAATGTATATAAATAACACCGCGGCCTTCTTCCGCACGTTATATAACATTGGCTCAAACTACTCATAACTTTAGTTTCTGTCCTTGTATCGGCGAGAGAACGAAGCTGTTACGTTCTCGAACCCTATGAGAAAGATCACGAATACGGTAAAACCTGTTTTTGTGCGGTGGATAGGGACCGAATAAAAGAAATCGTACAAAAAAATATTCGAAAATTTTATAAATTCTTACATATAATAAACAATTTTGTACGATATACTACCTAAAATCTTTTTTATGCGGTGGATAGGGACCGCATAAAAAAAGTCGGACTTAGAAAATACATCAATGATTTATGAAATAGGTGAGAGAATGCTTTCAATTAAATTAAATAATTAAATTACACCTAAAGAAATTTTAAAAATATTTAATTCTTCATTGTACATATACATGGAGAAGTTTTCAAATTGTACATTAAATAGTTTGCTGCTACTCGTCGTAATCCAAAACGCGCATCTTCTTGTGATGAATTGCTTGAAAATCGCTTTCGTCGCTTGAAGATAGGATTTCAATTGATTTGTTTTTTGGTACCATAAACTCAGTGATCAGCTTTTGTGCCGACGGTCGACTGGTCAATTGCTTGTAAACGTCACGATAGTGAGACATGCATGATCTCAGTTCTTTTTGGAATTTTAAGCGTCTTTCCGCATTGGTATCTATTTTAAGAAAATGCCTTTCCAATTTTTTCGACATCTGGATCCCTGCATATATTTTATCTGCTGTAATAGATTCCGGTTCTTCTTGTCCATTTTCATAATCTATCAAACTATTGATAATGTCACTATCATCGACAGTTTGGTCCTCAATCATCTCGTCCAGGTCATTATCGCCGAAAGAATCAAAGCCTTCTCCGCCGATGTTATATGCGAGCGCACTAATTTCAAATAATAACGTTGACGCGTTTTTGGTAACGTTTCGATTAATTACACATTCATACATTTCGTCCACAACATGTATATGTACATTGATAGGAAACATTAAACTGGTGCTAACGCCGCTAAGATTCATATACCGCATAAAAATAAAATGGCACAAAAAAGGACCGCACAAAAATAAAATCGCACAAAAAAGGACCGCACAAAAATAAAATCGCACAAAACCAATCGCACAAAAAAGGACCGCACAAAAACAGGTTTTAGTGTACCGTTTAAAAATTGCCTCAAAAGGTATATGTACATTGATAGGGAATATTAAACTCGTGCTAACGCCGCTAAGATTCATATACCGCATAAAAATGAAATCGCACAAAAAAAATTGCACAAAAATAAAATCGCACAAACCAATCCCACAAAAACAAAATCGCATAGAAGAGGACCGCACAAAAACAGGTTTTACTGTATTCGTTACTGCATTTATTTTGAATTCACCCAGAATATACGGAACGACCCCTGCAGGCCCCATACGAAAGTTCTCGCAATTGTCTGAAACGTGGTCTGAAATAAGTCTAAATCGTCTGAAATTATACAGTGTGCCATGTTAACAACATGGCGATGTCCGTGTTTCTCGCGTGCTGAGACGAAAAGTTCCATATTTTGTGCCCGAAACGTCTAGAACTGGAGACAGCGAAATTCGCGAAAGATGTCATTGTGCATTCGCACCGTTTCGAACAAATTGACGCCGTTCGTTAACGCCCGTAACCATGTCAGGAAAATTGACTGTCGGCTGCCAAAAGATGTGTCGTCTTCTGCATTTTTAAAAGAGGTATGCCGGTATTCGATCCCGCAAACCGTAAATACGCGTGTCTAGGTGTCGAGCATGAATAACGTATCGAAACTCAGCGAAAGGTAGTTCGCGATGAGCTTTTTACCGATGCGCATCATTAATTAACGACACTGTGAATAACACCGACTTTTCCTAACCCTAAATCACTTACATAACAGGCATTTTACAATTTCAACGTCAAAACTCTGTTGATTGCTTTAATTACTCAGTTTACATCATGCGGAAAACACGCGTGTACGATTTCGCGGCTGTTAGAAGGATCTATAATGTTTCAAACGTGTGCAAATTGTGTTCTAATAGATAGGTATGTGTAACCTTGCTTTTGATTGCTATTTGGGCGAATTTGCAGTTTTTAGGAAGGCAGTCGATGCGGAATTGTGCAAATAGAATGACAAGGTCACGTTCAGTCAATACCTTTTACCAAAATATTAACAGACTGGCATTTAGTAACAAGTACAGGAACGGATCAAGGGCTCTTTTGATCAAGAACTGTCCGGAGGGAAACGACGAAGCGTCCAACAGCTTATGGCAATACGATGTAGCACATTCTAAGAGACTTAATGCTCACGAATTGAAGGCGGTAGAAAATTCGGTCATTCCTGAAATTAGTTTTGCTATTAATACGTGTTATGAGAAAGACAATTTAAGGAATAATAATTGGATTCATACGTACGCAACGGAATCTCTGAAAAATAATAGTAATGTTGCTATCAACAGTCCGCATTCTTGCAATGAAGAATTACAATCCAGTATCAAGGAGCAGAGCATTTTATTATCAACCAAATCTCTTAATGACTTACCAGAATCCAATCAGATTGATGAAATGACAAACGAGAATAAAAAAGCTACCCCGGACCAGTTGGATCATGTTTACGACTCATTACGTGAACAGGTATGTCAATGTTAACTTTCATCAGATTTGGTTTCTATCGATGAAAATTGTTCAACATTTTTTTTTATGTAATTTTTACAGTTGCCAAAGATCTTCTATAGGCCGCTCGATTATACCATATACGATGCAAAAATTGTACTTGTTAATAACTTTAGAGGGACGGAAACTGTGTAAGCATACCAAAGTATCGATGTTTACATTGAAAGAACGTATAACTGATAGACATTTATTGCAGAGGCATTTATAGTTACGTCAGACAGGTGGCAATGTTAAGGACTTTAGCGCATATGAGATATTTTCAAGTTCAGATGGAAATTATAAAAATGACAAAGCATCCTGAGCAGGGCGTTATAAAAGTGCGTTGGCGTGTACGCTGCCTGAAGTATTTCAAAACTATATTTAAGTTTTTTAAGAATAAGGTGTGGAAATATGACAAAAATCAGCGAGACCATGAAGTGTAAGCATAATTATTCCAATTTCTTATAGATGTCCACTTTCTATTTGATCGCTTTCACTACTAATTATATTAACTATTACAGATGGATTGATGGATTCTCCACATATTACCTTAATGAAGATGGCAGAGTTTTTAGACACGTTATCGATAAGATGATGCCTCATGAAGACCCGTACGAAGTAACTAAGAAGAACCCCCTCGCTTCAAAGCTGGCTTTGTTGATGGGGGTCGCTAGCATAGATAATTTCAGTAGCAAACAGTATCACTTTAAATAAGGAATAGATACTTAGAATGCTTAAACGATACGAATATATTGAGAATGATAACGGAGTAGCTGAAAGCAAGACATTAATTTATATAAACACATCTTTTCACAGTGCAGTTTCTATGCAGCGGCAGAGGTGAAATTACACATATGAAATATATATATGTGAATTGCAGTTTTTTTTATATGTCTATGTATCTTCAATGATCAAATTGCGCAGATAGATTATTGAAACTTTGAACTGCGGAGTTGAATTGTTCAACTTCGGAACTAATCGCAGCCGACGTACGTCGTTAATCGTCGCATCTATAATTGCAAAATAGTTTGATAGCAGTAATAACACGTGCAAACCGAGAATCACACAGAAAATGTAAACTATACGCTCGATATTTCGTCCATTGCACACTTTCAGTAAACGCCGTTTTTCTTCGAATCCTGCTTTCCCGCACATCAGCTACAAATTTTATTCGTCTGTACGATGTATATATAAAAGTTTATTAACAGTGCGAGCGATACATGTAAGTCACTTCTTTGTTACTGCAACATAGTTGTACATAACACAGTCATCCATTAAAATAAAAAATTTCGTTGGATGTTTATTATACGCTTGCTTTTTTATTCATATACATAAAATTATATATACATATATTAATCTTTACTTCGCTTCGATGTTGTCGGGTGTTGCCTCTTTCGGTTATTTCAATTAGTGCAAAAATTCAAGCACTTACAAGTCCTGTCAAATAGGATTATTATGTATGTCAGTAAAGCAAGAATAGAAGAGAACAGAATTAAATTCTAAAATTAATATCATACCTAAATAGTCATCGATCAAGGTCCCAATTGCAAACTAAAACGAAGATTACATATTGGAATTGTAAAAATTAAAATAAAAAATTTCGTTGGATGTTTATTATACGCTTGCTTTTTTATTTATAGGAAACTGCCATATACATAGAATTATATATACATATATTAATCTTTATTTCGCTTCGATGTTGTCGGGTGTTGCCTCTTTCGGTTATTTCAATTAGTGCAAAAATTCAAGCACTTACAAGTCCTGTCAAATAGGATTATTATGTATGTCAGTAAAGCAAGAATAGAAGAGAACAGAATTAAATCCTAAATTTGATATACCTAAATAGTCATCGATCAAGGTCCCAATTGGAAACTAAAACGAAGATTACATATTGGAATTGTAAAAATTAAAATAAAAAATTTCGTTGGATGTTTATTATACGCTTGCTTTTTTATTTATAGGAAACTGCCATATACATAGAATTATATATACATATTTTAATTTTTTTAAAGTTTGCTTTTTTATTTGTAGGAAACTGCCATATACATAGAATTATATATACATATATTAATCTTTATTTCTCTTCGATGTTGTCGGGTGTTACCTCTTTCGGTTATTTCAATTAGTGCAAAAATTCAAGCACTTACAAGTCCTGTCAAAAAAGATTATTATGTATGTCAGTAAAGCAAGAACAGAAGAGAACAGAATTAAATTCTAAAATTAATATCATACCTAAATAGTCATCCATCAAGGTCCCAATTGCAAACTAAAACGAAGATTACATATAATGTAAAATTTTGGGATACTAAACACAATTGGAAACAAGCCACAAAATATTATAATAATAATGAAACTTACAATTCCTGTAGCGTCAACTCTTGTTCCAACAATTTTGAGCCTGATTTCATCATCTGGTTGTATAATTACATCCTGAAATTCATGAATTGCTGAAACACTTTTCAGAATTTTATTTGAACGTGGTTAGAAGATTATATTACCTCCTCCTTCGATTTGTAACATGCTGGATAAACGTTTGGGCAAAATTGCATGTCCGCAGGTATTGACTAAGAAGAAAAGGTATAGATGCATTAGGATATTGATAAGCAATAATTTACACAAAAACTTACATGATGTGATATAAAGCATGAAAGTGGACCTATTTCCGCAAACATTCCAACCTGTGATTAATGAAAAAATTTTGTACATTAAACATTTTTAATCTACACGTTGGATGTAGAGAACAAAAATCAAATTTCTTACCTTATTCACTTGTGTAACAATTGCATCTAGGACTTCACCTTTAAATGGCCTGAAAACAATAGCTTTGTACTTGACCGGATAAATTACAAATCCCTGCCCAGGCTGAATTATGCCAGCTCCAATGTTATCTATTGTTGTCACAGCAATAACAAAACCATATCTAGAAATAATTAAGACATATATAAACATAATATAAACACAAACATTACTTTACTGAACATATAGGACTAGATGCTACTTACTTCCCTGTGCAGGTTCCTTCTACTTCTGTGTAAAGTTTCTGTTTCACTGTGTCCAATAATTGTGGCCCAAAATATCTGGGATGTAACAATATCTCATGTTCCAATGATATCTATTTACAAACATGCAGATATAACCTAGTAATTTGAACTGATTAATTGACTTAATATAAATACTTACATGATAAAACATAGTGTATACTCTAGTGAACTAGTTTGGAAATAAATTAATCCTCTTCGTTTTAAAACATACACAGGCTAGTGCAGTTTACCATTTAATTGAATAATATTGTACAATACTACGTTACACTTCAATATAATACAATACTACGTTCATAGGTTAGGTATTTTTCGTATCCATTTCGTTCTTGTTTGTAATTATTATTCGAATACAATATACGTACTCTTGTTGATTAGACAAATTTGTCAGGTATTATAGATTTCTTATTAACGACTTAATTTGCAACAGAAACCGCGCCAAAACATTTATTTCTTAACCGGAAGAAATATTAGACGCTGTTTGGTTTTGAGCCGGTTAGTAAATAGCTTGACTCACGTAATATCAATGAATGAGCTTGATTCTCCGTTAATGCTGAAGCTGTGATGTTGCTAACTCTATATTTTCGTGTTTTGCCAGTTTAATAATACATAACTTCTTAATATTTCTTTCTAAATATTTCTTCTCTGATTGGAGTATATATAATTTTTGGTAAGCAGGTCATTAGTAGTATGTGAGTTAGATGCAGAAGTTTGACTATTAGTCAGAAATTAAATATTCTGTCGTAGCTTATGTTAGGAGTTAGATCGAAATAGTAGCATCGCCTTATATCGGTTACGCATGTAATTATATACAAATTTGTATACAATCGTGCATTTTTATTCGGCGATAGAGCGCAAAGAATTGAACCAACTAAGAGGCTAGTATCCAACTGAAAGTGCAGTAACCGCCATTTTATTAGACCGTTACAGAAATTTTTGAAAATTACGAGTGCAAAGTTTTACGGTACTTATATACTTTTGTAATTGATTCCTGCGTTTTTAAAGTGGAGAAATATGTAAAATCGTGACTCCTATATTCTTGATAATAAAATTCTTTCCTGATAATAAAATACTAAAGTTTGACTATTAGTCAGAAATTAAATATTCTGTCGTAGCTTATGTTAGGAGTTAAATCGAAATAGTAGCATCGCCTTATATCGGTTAAGCATGTAATTATATACAAATTTGTATACGATTGTGCATTTTTATTCGGTGATAGAGCGCAAAGAATTGAACCAACTAAAAGGCTAGTATCCAACTGAAAGTGCAGTGACCGCCATTTTATTAAACCGTTACAGAAATTGTTGAAAATTACGAGTGCAAAGTTTTACGGCATTTATATACTTTTGTTATTGATTCCTGCGTTTTTAAAGTGGAGGAATATGTAAATCGTGACTCCTATATTCTTGATAATAAAATTCTTTCCTGATAATAAAATACTAAAGTTTGACTATTAGTCAGAAATTAAATATTCTGTCGTAGCTTATGTTAGGAGTTATATCGTAAATATTAGCATCGCCTTATTACGCATGTAATTATATACAAATTTGTATACAATCGTGCATATTTATTCGGTGATAGAGCGCAAAGAATTGAACCAACTAAAAGGCTAGTATCCAACTGAAAGTGCAGTGACCGCCATTTTATTAAACCGTTACAGAAATTGTTGAAAATTACGAGTGCAAAGTTTTACGGTATTTATATACTTTTGTTATTGATTCCTGCGTTTTTAAAGTGGAGGAATATGTAAAATCGTGATTCCTATATTCTGGATAATAAATTTCCTTCCTGATAATAAAATACTGTTTTGCATGCGTTCAATAGAAGAATTTCGATAATTAAGCTCGCTCTATTTTACTTCTTAGATTAGTCATATGTAATTATATACAAATTTGTATACAATCGTGCATATTTATTCGGTGATAGAGCGCAAAGAATTGAACCAACTAAGAGGCTAGTATCCAACTGAAAATGCAGTAACCGCCATTTTATTAGACCGTTACAGAAATTTTTGAAAATTACGAGTGCAAAGTTTTACGGTACTTATATACTTTTGTAATTGATTCCTGCGTTTTTAAAGTGGAGGAATATGTAAAATCGTGATTCCTATATTCTTGATAATAAAATTCTTTCCTGATAATAAAATACTAAAGTTTGACTATTAGTCAGAAATTAAATATTCTGTCGTAGCTTATGTTAGGAGTTATATCGAAATAGTAGCATCGCCTTATATCGGTTACGCATGAAATTATATACAAATTTGTATACAATCGTGCATATTTATTGGGCGATAGAGCGCAAAGAATTGAACCAACTAAGAGGCTAATAGCCAACTGAAAGTGCAGTAACCGCCATTTTATTAAACCGTTACAGAAATTGTTGAAAATTACGAGTGCAAAGTTTTACGGTATTTATATACTTTTGTTATTGATTCCTGCGTTTTTAAAGTGGAGAAATATGTAAAATCGTGACTCCTGTAGTTTCTGATAATAAAACACTGTTTTGCATGCGTTTAATAGAAGAATTTCGATAATTCAGCTTGCTCTATTTTACTTCTTAGACTAGTCAACGGAACATAAAATTGGACCTGACCGAACGAATTAAAATACACAGCGACACACTTCTTCCGTCACATAATTCTACAATCTCATATTTACCGTGGATCCAAAAGGACAGGTGAGTAACATTCACTATTAAACTGGAAGAATATATTTACTCTAAAGCGTAATTATCACTGGAACTTTAACCATTTTAATTACTAGCAGATCTTAAATTAACACATGTTCTATCACGTCATGGAGCAATTAACGCGAGCGCTAAAAATTCATTTTAACGGCCTACGCCTAAATTATTTGCCGTCCTCGTCGGCATTCATCTTATACTTGATCTCGAGAGCCAGTTTGTATCCCAGCTCTGGTCGCCTATCTCGACCTTCAACCATGGCCTTGACTTGGCTAGAATTCACGATTACGCCATTGCTCGCTATCACAGTAGCCTTTGTCTTCTCGATATCAACGAGATCAACGCCGCGGCTACAATCATCTATCAAAATTGTACGGTAGCCACTAGTTAAGGCATCGACAGCCGTCGCGCCTACACAAACATCGTAAGCCAGGCCGCATATATAAATATCAGTGGCGTTCTTCTCTTGCAATTGCGACGACAAGGTGGTTTCGGTCAGCTTCTTATTGTCCCAAAACACGGAGTATGAGTCGACCTCAGGATTTGTGCCTTTGTAGATTTTTATCGCGTCGTCTACGATCTTCAGATCCTTGTGAAGCTCGGCACCCCATGAATCCTGGACACAGTGTCGCGGCCAAAGACGTTGTTTCAGGGCTGGGGGTCCTCGAAAAGTTACTGTGTCGTAAACCCTTGCCTGTTCCTTTGATATTCCGCTGGTAATGTCCACCTCTCTGCAAAAATAGTGACGGAGGTGTGTGAGTTTTACAGAATTCGTTTTGGATATAGTTATTAACACTAGGTTTACGGGACCCGTCAATTGGACGGATTTCAAATTTTGAAATGGAACACGCAAAAAACTATAGCAATAATCTTAACACTTTATCGACCGCTAGCCTATTAATCGGCTTTTCGGTTCCAACTGTTATTTACACACAATTAATCGGCTTTTCAGTGGTCAACGGTTACATTAGATAAAATAAATATCAAATGATATTATGACAATTCTAAATGACAATAAAATTACACTACTCTGAAACCAAAGGATTCTCAACAACACATTCAGTATTTTTCAGTTATAAAGTTCTACAAATGGGCACATACACAATTCCTGCGCGATATCCAAAACAGAGTCGGTCGTTAGTGAGTGGCGTCTTCAGTCAATAGCGGTCGATAAAGTGTTAACTACTTTGCATCGTAAATTCATAATTTCATTAAAAGAGTTTATACACACAATTATTATTTCCTTAACACGTTAAGCGCCACGCGGGACCCTTGGGACTTATATTAGGGATATATACGGGTGTCCACTTGTTCCTCCTTCTGCAGAAGTGTGTCTATCAATTTTTGACGGTACATTGTGATAGACATCTTCTGGCCCGTTGTTTCTTGGTATCAAAAAGAACACAACAGCGGTGTTCAATAATAATTCAAAAGCCAACTTTCGATACCATTTCATACCATTTCACATTAATGTTTTTATGTATTACATTGTTTTCCTTAAACCATTGACCAAACAAAACCGATGCCACCTAAATTAAATGTTCAGTCTCACAAGTACGAAAGGACAGACATATGCGCGATGATAATACGAACGAAAAGTCCGCCACCGGTCCGTACAGATCGACGAGGCCCGAACGAAAAGTCTAGCGCAATTATTATTTCCTTAAGCTTTCTGAATTTTGAAATTTGTACGTGGTATACCTATCTCTACGAAACCCGTCAAATTGACGGATTAGCTGATTACGTAAACAATCCTTATATATTTGCTTCGTTTGTAAAATGATTCCTCCAATAGTAAATATAAGAGTGAAAAAAAAGTCCAAGATGCCCCCAACTCATTATCTCAATAGCGCTTCGATAATGTGACACAAAGACACGACATTGTCGTCGACAAGAGTGATCCTCGCTTCATTAGAAACTCAAAGCATGCAGCAGACTAAATGTCGTGTCGAAAAGATATTCGGAAAAAAAATCTTGACTTATTAACTCTTTCGCTACTACGGGTGACTATAGTCACCCGCTACAAAATTATTGCTCAGTATTATGTTATAATTATATATTTTGTTGTGTAATGTAAAAATATCAATTATATTGTTGAATTAAAAATACGTTCATGAGAAAATTATGCACACAAATAATTTTCCTTCTAAAAGTAATATCACAAAGTCGTTTTTGAGACAAAAGTCGTGGCCCCGAATGCGTGCGTTTAATGTTCCCATTTTCGGCGAGGAACTCCGCGGCGGGACACGCCGTAGCGAAAGGGTTAATATTTTATTTTTACGTGAAGCCTTATATTGGTCAACTCAGACTTAGTTTGAATAAATTGATTTTTTAATGTAAATACGTATTTTCACGTATCCGTCCATTTGACGGGTGCTCGTAGAGATAGGTATATAAGGAACGCCCGTAAACCTAGTGTTAATCACCACAGATTATTCGCACTACGTATTCCAACAACAGCGTTCGACGTCGAAACCCATTTTGGATCAAAGTCCTACTTCACCGCTGCTTTCATAGCTTTCGTTTGCGAAATAAAGTCAATGCAAGTACTTGAAGTAACGAATGCATACGCAAATAACTCGATATGCGACCGTTTAGTTTATTCATCAGCGGCAAATCGAATTTCGCAAGTTACTATTGCGTTTATCAACTATTTCACTAAGATAGTTAGACCTAGACATAGTTTGAATAAATTGATTTTTTAATGTAAATACATATTTTCACGTATCCGTCAATTTGACGGGTGCTCGTAGAGATAAATATATAAGGAACGCCCGTAAACCTAGTGCTAAAAAAGGTAGATTTTTTTGTGTGCTTACCTGAGATGTAAGTTATCAATGAACGATACGTGATCGATGGGATGCCAATCGAGGGAGTAGAATACCGCGTCAAATTGTACGCTTTCTAACAAGCGATTAATCGGTTCTATCACCTCGGAGCCATCATGCTGGGCCGCGCAGTTCTTGATGTTAAGCGAGCCAGTTATGAAATCGTTTTGCACATCGACGATCAGGAATGCACTCTTAGGACGCGTGCAGACTTTAATCCACTGATTCCAGCATATCTAAGTACATGGGAAAGGGCATTATTACTTAACGACAATCGATCCCGCAAAAACTGCTGTGCCATACCGTTCCACTGGTATATAGCGCACCTCGAATTCCTCTCTGTCGATCATGCCGTCTCCTTTTATGTCGAAGATCGAGTATATCTCCCGCAATTGATTCTCCTCGAGACCGTAAACTTTACCGCGGTCATTACGAAACAGCGCGCGACAAATGAGCTCGAACTCCATGATAGACAGATATCCATCTTCGTCTTTATCGAAAGCCGTGAAACATGCGTCCATGTCTGACCAAAGCAGCTATTCGTTTCCAGGCCATTTGTTTAATCAATACTTAGATTATTTGTATGCGATCACTTTACACGTGGCTTTTTACGTTCCTTTATGAAATATATCTAGGGTACAAACTACTGCAGCATCTTATATGCAATCAGTTCCCTTCAGGCGCACGATAGCATATAGCATGCGCTAATTTATATTTTACATGTTAAGGTATTGATTCGTTCAGTGAATTGGACACCTGTTACTTCCTTATACACCGTCCACATCTTTTAAATCGACACATAAGTATAGCAGTGACTAATGCTTAGGATAGAATAGAGTAATATTTCTTTATTATGCATACAGTACATGTGAACTGTTCCCCATTATTCAATACCACTGAGATCAGTTTGTTCTTTTCTCTTTCAGATGTAATATGCTTTATTGTATTACTGAGCGAGTCTCTGATGAGTTAACAATGATACATCTACGATAACTTCAGGTTCCAGTAATTGGCTCACCTTGTATTTCATTGATTCTTCATAGGCATAAGTTACAGATGTATCGGTCAATTGCATATTACACTGCGCCAAAATCAACACGCAATTGCGTAACCTCGCGCAGACTTCTCTGTCTTCCTGAGCTACTTTAGACAGATCCTGTGTAAAGCCACCTTCCGAACTATCCACGTTCTGATTGCTTACACCGATCCACACGTATCCGTTGTTTCCTAGTATAAGAGTCGCCCCGTTATCCAAGCTATGAAAATGTGTCTTCTTTCTCTTTATAAGGGCCGGTGGGACTTTGACCAGTATCCCTTGACACAGTTTTCCGTACTTTAGGATTCTCGTGTGTAGCAAAAGCGACCCGTCCATAAAAGTGCTATGTACGTCTGCACATATCAAGTCCCCCTCTTGCAAATATCTGCGCATACTTTGCTCGTCCTCTGCGGATCTCCTTCTCTGGTAAAGAAAAACAAAAATAAAAACAAAGATTACGTACACAGCTGAACAAATACATTGTGCAACTGCCCGTGCTATATATCATACCAATTCTCCTCCTGGTAGATTCACTCCAGAAATAAGAAGTATAGAGTCAAGCTTTGAGTTTGTGTCCACTTTCCATCGTTTCTGCTGCACCTCTGTAATGCGACCGACAATGACGTCTCCGATTTCTCCTTGATAACGAGCCTTTAGCGGTCTTATCGATATGAGCTTATTCACTTTTTCTAATACACCGGCAACTGTTGCACGTAACGTGCTCTCGTCATCCACGTATGTCCCATGACCTCTAACCAGAAATGATGTAGTATAGTCGAAAACCGATTACCGTGGGTGTATATATTGCTTGACTTACCTGAGGAAGTCGGGTTGTGTTGATATTTCCTCGCCGGGAGTGTAAATCCGTGGCTGAACGCTGGCGTTTGCGATCAAATTTAAATCGACGCGATGTACTGCTAATCGCACGTTAATAGGTGGGCAATCGTCCATTTTTAATTGGATGTCTTCAGATCCTGCTTTTGTACGTGAACGGTGCTCTTCGTGTCAACGCTTTTGTCCTATTATGTCCCCCAACCACGTGTACTCATTGACCGCCAATTTCCATATCTTATCTATATAGTGACAGTAACTGAAACATGACATAGAACGTAGTTTCTCTATACCCACGGATTACGATAGCGTGCGTACTGTTATCACACATATATCTTCTGAGTCATAAATGAAATGTCCGATTGTGTTTACACCGGTGAAATTAAAACCGATTGGTTAGTCATCGGCTACGTATCCACGTGCTTGCGTGTATTCTATAATTACGCACCTCATGACGTGCGTTTTCAAAGCTACAATTTCCCACTCACGCTCCAAAGCTCATCTTAAAACCCGCGTCCATCTATGTACCATCGGATATCCCGATCCGGCCGATGCGTCGGAAGCATTTTTTCCGACTTACTAAAGATAGCGCAGGGGGTATTGCACGCAGTGACACCCCACGGCATTAATTCAAGCCAATGCCTGCGTGCCATTTTGGCGGTCGAATTAAAGTCGAATCCATCGACTCCGGTGCATTTTTAATTCAATGTCTTCAGGTCCTACTTTTATACTCAACGATGCGAACGGTGCATTTAGTGACAGTATCTGAAACATGACATAGAACGTAGTTTCTCTACACTCACAGATTATGATAGCGTACGTCTGATATCACCATACATCTCCTGAGTCGTAACTGAAATGCCCGATTGTGTTTACACCGGTGAAATAAAACCGATTGGATAGGTATCCGCGACGCATACCACGTGCTTGCCTGTATTCTATAATTACGCATCCTATGCCGTGCGTTTTCAAAGCTACAATTTAAAACCTGCGTCCATTCCATCTCCATACCATCGGATACCCCGATCCGGCCGATGCGTCGGAAGCATTTTTTCCGACTTACTAAAGATAGCGTAAGGGGTATTGCACGCAGTGACATAGTACGGCATTAAATCGAGCCAATGTGTGTGCGCCGTTTTGGCGGTCGAATTCAAGTCGAATCCATTGACTCGGGTCCATTTTTAATTCGATGTCTTCCCACATTGTCAGCCGGCGGCCTAAGAGACATTTAAAGTCTAAGCGCCGGCAACATATTGGCCACTTGTTTCGCTTGTTTTTGAAAGTGATTCCGGCGTCAAGTGAAAAAATCAGAAACTCGCGTTTTCGCGACGCCGGCTGTCAATGTGTTCAGATCCTACATTTTGTACTCAACAATGCCAACGGTGCTCTTCGTGTCAACGCTTTTGTTCTATTATTATGTCTGCCAACCACGTGCATTCATTGACCGCAAATTTTCATATATCTATATAGTGACAGTAACTGAAACATGACATAGAACGTAGTTTTTCTATACCCACGGATTACGATAGCGTACGTACTGATATCACACACACATCATCTTCTCAGTCGTAAATGAAATGCCCGATTGTGTTTATACCGGTGAAATTAAAACCGATCGGCTACGTATACCACGTGCTTGCGTGTATTCTATAATGATGCATCCTATGACGTGCGTTTTCAAAGCTATAATTTCCCACTTACGCTCCGCAGCCCATCTTAAAACCCTCGTCCATCTTCCTACCATCGGATATCCCGATCCGGCCGATGCGTCGGAAGCATTTTTTCCGACGTACTAAAGATAGCGCAGGAGGTATTGAACGCAGTGACATCGTACGGCATTAATTCAAGCCAATGCGTGTGCACCGTTTTGGCGGTCCAATTAAAGTCGAATCCATCGACTTCGGTCCATTTTTAATTGGATGTCTTCAGATCCTACTTTTGTACTCAACGATGCGAAGGGTGCATATAGTGATAAAAACTGAAACATGACATAGAACGTAGTTTCTCTATACCCACGGATTACGATAGCGCACGTACCGATATCACACATACATTTCCTCAGTTGTAACTGAAGTACTCGATTGTGTTTACACCGGTGAAATTAAAATCGATTGCTTAGTCATCTGCGACGTATACCACGTGCTTGTCTGTATTCTATAATTACTTATCCCATGACGTGCGTTTTCAAAGCTACAATTTCCCACTCACGCTCCAAAGCCCATCTTAACACATTGCAGCCGGCAACCTAAGCGTATCATTTAAATCCTGAGCGCCGGCAACGTATCGGCCACTTGTTCCGCTTGTTTCTGAAAGTGATTCCGGCGTCAAATGGTAGACTTAGGAACCCGCATTTTCGCGAGGACGGCTGTTAATGTGTTAAAACCCGCGTCCATCTACGTATCATCGGATATCCCGATCCGCCGATGCGTCGGAAGCATTTTTTCGGACTTACTAAAGATAGCGCAGGGGGTATTGCACGCAGTGACATCGTACGGCATTAATCCGAGCCAATGCGTGCGCGCCGTTTTGGCGGTCGAATTAAAGTCGAATCCATTGACTCCGGTCCATTTTTAATTGGATGTCTTGAGATTCTACTTTTGTACTCAACGATGCGAAGACTGCATATAGTGATAGTAACTGAAACATGACATAGAATTACGATAGCGTACGTACTGATATCACACATCATCTCCTCAGTCATAAATGCAATGTCCGATCGTGTTTACACCGGTGAAACACAAAATGATTGCTTAGTCATTCGCGACATATACCACGTGCTTGCATGTATTCTATAATTACGCATCCTATGACGTGCGTTTTCAAAGCTACAATTTAAAACCCGCGTCCATTCCATCTCCATACCATCGGATACCCCGATCCGGCCGATGCGTCGGAAGCATTTTTTCCGCCGTACTAAAGATAGCGCCGGGGGTATTGCACGCAGTGACACCCCACGGCATTAATCCGAGCCAATTCCTGCGCGCCGTTTTGGCGGTCGAATTAAAGTCGAATCCATTGACTCCGGTCCCCGCGTTTCATTGAACCGTATCCATCGGTACGTCCGCTATGAACCACCACTTGCCTTCCATTCCAAGCGCTTGCGCACTAGGCCGAGACCAATGCCGAGTTCCCTCGGTCTTCCCCTTTTCTCTGTCTCTCCGGCACCACCCACCCGCCGACTCTCTCGTTTTCTTCCCCTCGCCACCCTCGCTCGTTGTCTCTGTATCACTCCCCATTCCTCCCTCTCTCGAGCGCCCAGTTAAGCGCGAGAGCTCGATAGGTGCACGTCGCGAGGAGTGACATAATCAGCGTTAGCACACACATACAAACACACCCAGCAGAAGAGACCGAGAGTCAGGACACGGTGCATCAGACGCCTTCCGAGTTCCTACCGCCAGCAGTGCGTGCGGCAGTTTTCGCTGGCCAAGCCGAGGGGATAAGTCGGCGAATTAGTCGCCATTCGAGTGTGTCGAACCCCGTGGAGGGTGAGAGCCAACGCTGAAGATTTCGCGGGGCGCGTTAAGAGCCCGGACGCAAGGGAAAGCGACGAACAGAGGGTGAAAGGCGCCGTGCGGCCAAGCCGAGAAGGGTCGGAGAGAGAAGGTGACGACGAGCGAGGAAAGCAGCGGGCAAAAAGGACAGTGGTCGCACTGAAAAGTCGGCGTGGTGTCATGAGAGGCGGTCTCACGGTCCGCCCTTCTTATCGGTCCCTCTTAGAGTCATGCATGTCGCGTCCTTCAAACGAGGTAAGAACGAGGAACGGCACCCTTAGCTTTGCCGAGCGAAGATCGGCACGTCGTTTGACAACGCGCGTCTGCGATGTTCGTAATGGACAGGGGATTCGCGCGCTTTTTACCCTCCTCGGCAGACGTTCATTCATGAGCGTGTATTGTCGACTCCCTACCGCACGCACGAGTGCCAAGCGTTCACTTACCCCACACGCTACCTGCGAACGTGTTTCGTTCGCTCGTTATTGCCCGCGCGCACGAAGATGCGGACCGATCGTCGTGCTTTCTGGCGCGGCACTTTCAAATGAACGTCGGTAGATCGGCTCGTGAATATCGTCCGCGTTAATTACCTGATAAAAGAATGGGGACAGGCTGCCGGGAAAATTTGCCGTCGTTCGGATATGGTAATTGAATGAATCGGGGATTAGCCGTGTTTCGCGCCAAACGGGGTAGGCCCGATGACGTGAAAAAGAGACCTGTTGGTCGATGCTCGTATTACGTGCAGGCAGAATGAGGAAAGCACGTGTGTGCCAAGAAAGAGCCAGTGCTGATGTATGTGCGCTCGTATGTGTGAAAGCGGTCGCTCGTTTTCGTGTCGGTCGTCTCGGCGGGCTAATTATAATGTTCTTGTCTTCAGTGGCGACCCTATTATTATTGTTCTCTGTCGCGGGAGGTAAAACTTAGTTTACGACGCTCCTTGGGCATTCAGCCGCTCTCAGAGTGAGAGAGTAGAAGGCTGTCAATCAAGCACGTACACGAGGACGCGTTGCGCGCTTCGCAGACTTTTCTCCACTTATGCAACAAAGCGTCGCACGCGAAGAACTTCGTTGTTTAGCGATTTCGTTTTAAGTTTCGCTTTGACGCTAACAACCGAGGACTGTAAGCTATCGACAACTCTTCAACGATCGCCGCTTTGTCGTATCGTGTAATTGCAGATTACTCAAGGGTACAATCAAAATTACACATAATAGTCCGCGGTATGTTGTAACTTCCAGCTTATGTACTCCGAGTCAGTTTATTCGTCGGCTGCGGCGGGGGCGTTGAAGTTACGCGAGGAAATGGTAAAAGTAAAAGAGTCAATAATTGATCGCACTGTGGCTATATCGTGTGTGCGTGCACTATGCCTGACGAACGGTACACGGAGCAGCATCGAAGTCGGACATTAGTCGAAGTAGATGAAACCGGCTATAGCCAGACATGGATTAAGCCACGCTCGGGTGCGCCTTGTATGGTCTTCTATTTTTACGCCAGAATGTCATCGAGTACGGTGGATAATAGTGGAGAATGAGCATTACCCGGTCGATCCTTTAGAATCGCGCCGGACGACCTTTCCCTCGCACGATAAATCCACTCCAGGAGTCGGACGTTAATCGAAGTAGGCAATGCCCGTTATAGCACGTCGAGCTTACGTATCGTCGCTCGGCTATAAGTGCGCTCATAGAATGCAATTTCCGTTTTTCACGGGAAAGAAGCCGGACGAAAGTGTTATACATAAATCATGCCCTACCGAACCGGAGGCGGGTGCTTAAACTTTCTCATCGATTCGTCAATGATGACGCGAATTCGACGTGTGCAAGAACCCGCGCAACAGTGCCAACTCAGGTTCGTCGTGTCCACGTACGCTGAAAAAGCGAACAAAGCGACTTATCGGTAGACTTATTAAAACCCGCGGACGGCACGCTTTCGACGGTAATGCGAATGATCGTTCGGACTTATGTAACGCGCGAATGAGATCTTATAGGGAAGCGCGAGGTAGGAAGAGAGACATGCAGATAGGAAGGAACGAGATTGAGAGAGTATTGCGTCATGCAGTGAAACAAGAAGCGCGGCTTTCTGGAGTTTCAACGCGAGGGCGCTCAACGTATTCCGAAAATACCTTCGTTTTTCGCGTACTTCCTCAACGCCGAACATCATTCGCCAAATCACAGGCTTGACAGGCGAGACACTCGACTCCGCTCGTCTTATGTCATTACGCTTTCAAGATCGCACCGCGGCGTTTATTTTTTCTCCAGACATTCAGGTCGAGTAAACGTCACCGGTGATATTGGCTCGATTTTTCGACAGGACTTTAGCATCCCGAACTATATCACGCGTGGACTTTAAAGCCACCCCCTCTCTTTGCATCCCGCGCATTACCCTCACGTGAGTTATGCAATTGACGTCATGGGAAATATTTTCCCGCCACTGCGGAATGCCTCGAAACTAATTGTCCGACGAGAATAGACCCATTGTTGGTCGTTGTCCGATGCAACTTCGATCCTAATTGACAGAGATCGACCGCGGATCCCGTCTGTACTAGTTACTCGCCGTCGTCGCCCACGCAACAAATGGCGCGATTATTTTTAACGCCTCAAAATGGGTATGTGGCGTTCGACGGGTTCGCAAATAGCCTCGCGGGCCTTCGGCAACTCGCTAACCATTAGTTCGGTCGAGAATCAGACGGTCCATTTAAGCGGACTGCTCTTTAAACGCCGGCGAGTGGGACTCTCTTACTTCCCTCGCGTCTCTTTTTATTCAGCGTCAATGGGCTCGCTTCTTAACGAACGTTGTCCCGTGACGATCAAGTTTATTCCTCGCGCCCATTCGATCTCGTCCGTGCTCCTTCTCACGCTCGCTCGGTTCTGGTTTAAAAATTGACCCGCGCGCGCTTCTCGGAACGAGGCGCCGTAAACGTGCCTATCAAATAAATTCGCGACCGGTAACAATGACCTACATGCGCGAAGACGGGCGGGCGGGCTTTATTAACGTTCGAGCGAACGTGCTTTTCGTAAAATTAGATCCCGTTGCGTCACGAGAAAAAAAGAAGGAGCAAAGTTCTTCATACGCGCGTAAACGGGAGGCGTCGGTGTCGAGTCAAAGTCGTTTAACGTTTTTATCGCCGAGTCACTCGATTTTCACGGAGTCCTCCCACGAAAATGATGTTAACGCTGTCGCGGCGCATATTTCGATGACGAATCCGCGGACATCGCGTTACAATTGCAAATCATGTGTTCAACGGAATCGTGGCATCACCGGTCGGCTCATCCTGCGAAGCTTAATACCCGCTTAGCACCGAGTATCATGAAATCCCGACGATTAACACGCTCAGCTGCGGCGTGTTTTTAAAAGCAACTTTTACGCCGTTCCCGGAAATGCAATATAAATATAAGCTGTTCACGACGTACGCACGTTGAGGAGGACGCTTTTTCCGTCGCTGGCACGTTGCGTCTTTCTTTTTTTATTAATAGTATTGGAAAATGATATTGGTGTAACCAGTCAATTGATATGTATGAAATTGTATAATTCGTTGAAAACAAAAAAATCTGACGTTTCAGCAGCTGGTTTGTGCCTTTATCAAAACAAATAGTTAAATAAAAATACAGTACAAATACAAATAGTTAAATTCCTTTGATAAAGGCACAGATCACGTACCGAAACGTTAGGATTTTTTCTTTTTCTTAGGAGTAAAAGAGTTTAACTATCTACATTCATTCAAAATAATTAAAAATAAATACAGATAGTGAAACTCCATTGATAAAGGTACAAGCCAAATGCTGAAACGTTAGGACCTTTTCTCGTTCTCTTAGTAGAGAAAGAATTGAAATGCCTGCACACCTTAAAATAATTAATACCTATAAAATATTAGGTGTACCAGAAAATTCTGCCCGTTCTTGAATTAAAAGAAAATAACACATTTTCAATATATAATACTGAGATACCGAAATCATTGTTTCAGCACATTTGGAAGAGCGCATATGGCAAAATATAATGATAAATACAGGCAGTCGCATATGTTTCAAATAAAGACGTTCATACGTGTTCATACTTGAGATAACATTATCGGACAGAACTTTCCGATAGACCTAATAAAATTATGAAAATTAATACCTGTGTAGGGATATAAGATGTTAGGTGATGTCGAAGCGTGATGGGGAATTATATTGAGTTGAATAATTTATTAAAGATAAATAGAAGCACTAATTATACATATAAATACAAAATGAAAGTAAAACTATGGCAATCCGACTACGATTCGGTAAACGGCTAGAAAACGTATCTATACTGGACTGAACTACACTCTGAACTATAACTGACTGACAACTCAACTTAAACTGAACGACGACTTAAAACTCTGATTTATTACTGAAGTATAACTGAAACATAACTGAACTGAACTGAACATAACTGAACTCGCGTCGCAAATCGGTCCGCCTTTTATACGGACCTCTACCGCCTTATCTTAATCCGGTAGGGCCCGATGGCCCAACGACAGTTTTACGCGACGCATCTACGGCCGTTTTCCTGATGCTACACCTGTAAAATAAAATATTTGCTAAAAACAAAATATGCTCTAATAAAGCCACAACCTCGATTCCAAAACGTAATGCAAAATATAATGAAAAATACAGGCAGCCGCATATGTTTCAAATAAAGACGTTCATACGCGTTCATACTTGAGGTAACATTATCGGACAGAATTTTTCGGTACACCTAATATAATTATACAATTGAATACCTTTAAAATAAAATATTTGCTCAAAACAAAATATGCTCTAATAAAGCCACAACCTCGGTTCCAAAACGTAACGCAAAATATAATGATAAATACAGGCAGTCGCATATGTTTCAAATAAAGACGTTCATACGTGTTCATACTTGAGATAACATTATCGGACAGAATTTTTCGGTACACCTAATATAATTATACAATTGAATACCTTTAAAATAAAATATTTGCTCAAAACAAAATATGCTCTAATAAAGCCACAACCTCGATTCCAAAACGTAATGCAAAATATAATGATAAATACAGGCAGCCGCATATGTTTCAAATAAAGACGTTCATACGTGTTCATACTTGAGATAACATTATCGGACAGGATTTTTCGGTACACCTAATATAATTATACAATTGAATACCTTTAAAATAAAATATTTGCTCAAAACAAAATATGCTCTAATAAAGCCACAACCTCGATTCCAAAACGTAGTGCAAAATATAATGATAAATACAGGCAGCCGCATATGTTTCAAATAAAGACGTTCATACGTGTTCATACTTGAGATAACATTATCGGACAGGATTTTTCGGTACACCTAATATAATTATACAATTGAATACCTTTAAAATAAAATATTTGCTCAAAACAAAATATGCTCTAACAAAGCCACAACCTCGGTTCCAAAACGTTAGCATTTTTCGTTTCAACAAATGATTCAATTGAACGCCTTCTGACCGACCGATTACGTCAATACACATTTGCAACACTCTGTCTCGGTACCGAGCGCACATATACGATCGCGCGTAAAGTGCTCCACGGCGAGGGAATCGAATTCCATCCGGTTCGGTATTTACAAAACACATCGTGCAGAATTTCAAACAGCACTCCTCCGCGTTCCGCCGCTCCGCGCTCAAAATGGCGCGACTCTCGCGGCGATTTCGTCAGCCCGTTCAAACACGCATCTTTCACGACATCGCGTTCTCAGCCGGTGCTCAGGCTTTCGTCCCATTCGTCGTGACAACGCGAGCACGCGCCGTTTCGCCAATTAATCGAAGCAACACGCTTCAAGGAGTCCTCGTTTCGTTTGACACGCGGTTTGGTCTAGTGTCAATTAGCCAGTCGCCTGTCGCGGATTCCTACGCATCGCGGCCCGATAAACGAACGAGCATAGCGCATTAAAAACCGTTTTCATTCCATCAACACCTCTCAGGCCGCCGCGAACCTGGGGCGAGCACTCGATCCGCACGAGTCTTGAATTGAGCGTAATTGGATCATTGCGACTGTTTACGGCAATGGGCATTAATACGATTTAAAGGCGCTGCTCGCCTGTACGCGTGCCTACGACGCTTGTACGCCATCGAATATCGTCATTCGCTGCGACGATTATCGCTCGTTTGCCGATAGCTTGCGTGCACGGCGGTGCTATTTTATAAACAGTGAGACTTATCGATGCCGCATTGTTGTGTGTTCCTCGCGGCGATGTCGTGCGAGTTCGCTACTTTCAGCACGGTACTTTTTTCATTTTTTGGAAAATGTACGGTCGTGCTGTAGGTGTCATAATTCTTTGGCGCGCTTGTATTTTCAGATGTTAAATGATGGGATGGTGTGATTAAGGGATCAAGTCCGTTTTAAATGGTCGCTTATCGGAATGCATCAATTTGGATTTTGTTTATAGAAATTCATTTATTCAATATTTCATCAATAACATTTGTGTGTTACCAGACGTTGGGTAGTACAGTGGTAGAGCTAAGTGATCAAGACGTTTTCGAATACAGTTTTATCGGGTCGCGCTATAATTTTTACGGTTTTTCAGCATAATGAATGCGTTCTCTGACGTTATTTAGTATGATGTTGCAATTAAGCGATCAAATCCTTTTCAAATGGACTTTTATTGGGACATACACAATTGGTATTTTTTTTATAAAAATTCTTAGTCGCGGTGCAGTTTTCACGGTTTCTCAGCGCGACGTATCTATTTTCAGACGTTAATTAGTATGCTGGCACAATTAAGTGATCAAGTCCGTTTCAAATGGACGCTTATCGAGATGCGTCAATTTGGATTTTTCTTTATAGAAATTCGTAATCGCGGTGTAATTTTCACGGGTTCTTAGCGTGTTTTGTGTGTTATCAGACGTTGGGTACTACGATGGTAGAGCTAAGTGATCAAGCCGTTTTCGAATGGAGTTTTATTGAGTCGCGCTGTAATTTTTACGATTTTTCAGCGTGATGTATGCATTTTCTGACGTTATTTAGTATGATGTTGCAATTAAGCGATCAAATCCTTTTCAAATGGACTTTTATTGAGACATATATAATTGGTATTTTTTTATAAAAATTCACAGTCGCGGTGCCAATTTGAAGCAGTTTTCGAATGGAGTTTTATCGAGTCGCGCTATAATTTTTACGGTTTTTCAGCATAATGAATGCGTTTTCTGACGTTACTTAGTATGATGTTGCAATTAAGCGATCAAATCCTTTTCAAATGGACTTTTATTGGGACATGTACAATTGGTATTTTTTTTATAAAAACTTACAGTCGCGGTGCAATTTTCACAGTTTCTCAGCGCGATGTGTCCATTTTCAGACGTTAATTAGTATGCTGCTACAATTAAGTGATCAAGCCGTTTTCGAATGGAGTTTTATCGAGGCGCTCTGTAATTTTTACGGTTTTTCAGCGTGATGTATGCATTTTCAGACGTTATTTCGTATGATATTGCAATTAAGCGATCAAATCCTTTTCAAATGGACTTTTATTGGGACATATACAATCGGTATTTTATTTATAAAAATTCCCAGTGGCGGTGCAATTTTCACGGCTTCTCAGCGCGATGTGTCTATTTTCAGATGTTATTTCGTATGATATTGCAATTAAGCGATCAAATCCTTTTCAAATGGACTTTTATTGGGACATATACAATCGGTATTTTATTTATAAAAATTCCCAGTGGCGGTGCAATTTTCACGGCTTCTCAGCGCGATGTGTCTATTTTCAGACGTTAATTAGTATGCTGGTACAATTAAGCGATCAAATCCTTTTCAAATGGACTTTTATTGGGACATATACAATTGGTATTTTTTTTATAAAAATTCAAATGGGCTTTTATTGGGACATGTACAATTGGTATTTTTTTTATAAAAATTTACAGTCGCGATGCAATTTTCACGGTTTCTCAGCGCGACGTATCTATTTTCAGCCGTTAATTAGTATGCTGGTACAATTAAGTGATCAAGTCCGTTTCAAATGGACTTTTATCGAGTCGCGTCAATTTGGATCAATTTCAGGAGATGGACGGCTTGTAACGCAATTGAATTCTTCGACTCCGAATGGCGCGTGCGGCGATGTGCGTTTGATGCATACGTACGTATATATATACATACATCGACGTGTCGAGTTACTGCTTCGTAGAATTTTGTAACCTAATTCGCCGACGACGCCGTCGTCATCCACGGAAGACAATCAGGACCGATGAACAGCCCTTCGTTTCAGTGCGCAATCAGTCTCCGCAGTTTAAAATCATTAAGTCTTCCCGCGGTTCAGTGCACATAGAGCAGTGCTTCATGAACTGTGTTTTGTCGATTCATTAACGTTTTGACCGCAGGACAAAATTTATTAAAATGGCCCGGAACGTGCGAAGCATCCTTTTAAAGAACCTGACCTTCACAAGTATGCATGTATTGGGTTGGAGGGAAAGTTCTGTCGTATTTTAAAGAAAATATTTGAATTAATTTATAAAAATATGTGTTTAATATCTCTATAAACTGTTCTGCAATTTCTCGACTTGTTAAATGTGGATTATTTTCCAACATGGAACGTAAAACATCATTATCGATCTCGGATGGTCGTCCAGATCGATCACTTTCTTGGAGGCTCAGATCCCCGGAACGAAATTTGCTAAACCATCTTTGACAAGTACGAACATTTACAGTATCTTTTCCAAATACCGCACATAAATTTTTACATGCAACCGATGCGTTGCTTCCTTTTTGGAATTCATACAAAATGCAGTGTCGTAAATGCACTTTATTTACTGACATGTTTTTCACTTTAAATATCACAAGTAAATGATGAACGGTAAAAAAGGACTCCTTTTACATTATACAGCAGCTATAAAAAACAAAAAAAAATCCGAATGACTCACTAGCCAGATGTTTTGTTTATTTACAAGAAAAATTACCTGCCTATTAAAAATACGACAGAACTTTCCCTCCAACCCAATATATGATTCGCATTCTATCATGAACTGTGTTTTGTCGATTCATTAACGTTTTGACCGCAGGACAAAATTTATTAAAATGGCCCGGAACGTGCGAAGCATCCTTTTAAAGAACCTGACCTTCACAAGTATGCATGTATTGGGTTGGAGGGAAAGTTCTGTCGTATTTTAAAGAAAATATTTGAATTAATTTATAAAAATATGTGTTTAATATCTCTATAAACTGTTCTGCAATTTCTCGACTTGTTAAATGTGGATTATTTTCCAACATGGAACGTAAAACATCATTATCGATCTTGGATGGTCGTCCAGATCGATCACTTTCTTGGAGGCTCAGATCCCCGGAACGAAATTTGCTAAACCATCTTTGACAAGTACGAACATTTACAGTATCTTTTCCAAATACCGCACATAAATTTTTATATGCAACCGATGCGTTGCTTCCTTTTTGGAATTCATACAAAATGCAGTGTCGTAAATGCACTTTATTTACTGACATGTTTTTCACTTTAAATATCACAAGTAAATGATGAACGGTAAAAAAGGACTCCTTTTACATTATACAGCAGCTATAAAAAAAAACAAAAAAAAAATCCGAATGACTCACTAGCCAGATGTTTTGTTTATTTACAAGAAAAATTACCTGCCTATTAAAAATACGACAGAACTTTCCCTCCAACCCAATATATGATTCGCATTCTATCATGAACTGTGTTTTGTCGATTCATTAACGTTTTGACCGCAGGACAAAATTTATTAAAATGGCCTGCAACGTGCGATGCATCCTTTTAAAGAACCTGACCTTCACAAGTATGCATGTATTGGGTTGGAGGGAAAGTTCTGTCGTATTTTAAAGAAAATATTTGAATTAATTTATAAAAATATGTGTTTAATATCTCTATAAACTCTTCTGCAATTTCTCGACTTGTTAAATGTGGATTATTTTCCAACATGGATCGTAAAACATCATTATCGATCTTGGATGGTCGTCCAGATCGATCACTTTCTTGGAGGCTCAGATCCCCGGAACGAAATTTGCTAAACCATCTTTGACAAGTACGAACATTTACAGTATCTTTTCCAAATACCGCACATAAATTTTTACATGCAACCGATGCGTTGCTTCCTTTTTGGAATTCATACAAAATGCAGTGTCGTAAATGCACTTTATTTACTGACATGTTTTTCACTTTAAATATCACAAGTAAATGATGAACGGTAAAAAAGGACTCCTTTTATATTATACAGCAGCTATAAAAAACAAAAAAAAAATCCGAATGACTCACTAGCCAGATGTTTTGTTTATTTACAAGAAAAATTACCTGCCTATTAAAAATACGACAGAACTTTCCCTCCAACCCAATATATGATTCGCATTCTATCATGAACTGTGTTTTGTCGATTCATTAACGTTTTGACCGCAGGACAAAGTTTATTAAAATGGACCGGAACGTGCGATGCATCCTTTTAAAGAACCTGACCTTCACAAGTATGCATGTATTGGGTTGGAGGGAAAGTTCTGTCGTATTTTAAAGAAAATATTTGAATTAATTTATAAAAATATGTGTTTAATATCTCTATAAACTCTTCTGCAATTTCTCGACTTGTTAAATGTGGATTATTTTCCAACATGGATCGTAAAACATCATTATCGATCTTGGATGGTCGTCCAGATCGATCACTTTCTTGGAGGCACAGATCCCCGGAACGAAATTTGCTAAACCATCTTTGACAAGTACGAACATTTACAGTATCCTTTCCAAATACCGCACATAAATTTTTACATGCAACCAATGCGTTGCTTCCTTTTTGGAACTCATACAAAATTAAGTGTCGTAAATGCACTTTATCTAATGACATGTTTTTCACTTTAAATATCACAAGTAAATGATGAACGGTAAAAAAGGACTCCTTTTATATTATACAGCAGCTATAAAAAACAAAACAAAAATCCGAATGACTCACTAGCCAGATGTTTTGTTTATTTACAAGAAAAATTACCTGCCTATTAAAAATACGACAGAACTTTCCCTCCAACCCAATAGCAAGAGTGAAAACGTTATTGAACAACACTCGCATGCGCTTTTGTCGGTTTGACGACTTTCGGTGTTCGGTGCAAAGCCCGCGCAGGGAATGAACTCGAAACACGAGAAGTTTACTTATTCCGCTAAGATTGGACGCGGTAGAGTAACGTGCATGTCTGACCGATTGCCAACTTGTACAAGAACAACATTGGACTTACATTGTGCCAAACCGATAAATCCAATTGAGCGACCAACAGGCGTCTTTTGACGTTTAGTGTATTGTCAACGAGTCACGGCAGAAATAGACGACGCAAAGTATGATTTATCTCGACTCGCCTGGCACTACGGCCATAATCTTCGCAAACGCAATTTCAGAATTCGCACATGGCAGCACGTATCGCCGAACAGAAACGAAAAAATCCTTCGAATATTCGCGATATCGACGCGTTTGCTCGCCAAACTTCACTTCTTGGCCGTCGAAGCACATATTGCTATTATGCTGGAAAAACAATGAGGTCCCGGCGAGCGTCGCTTAACGGCGCAGTTGGAGTGTTTAATGTACGATGTGTAAATTTGACACCGCCAGACGAATGACTCAAACGACCGTAAATCTTTCGCAATTCTTTCCTACGTCCGAGAGACATCGTACATAATATTTAAACATGTAAAAAGCATTCGGGCGGGCGTACTGTGCAATGTGTCATGAGAAGACGCCGGTGATGTTAGTAAATATTGAAAGCCTACCGAAAGCGACGGGGACGCCTATCGAGTATAATAAAATTGTTCCGCGCTTCCAATTACCCAGTCCATCAAGGTGACGTTTATTGAATTTCATTTTCTGAGAATTCGCAGCGTCAGCTGGTCTTAGTCCGCGATTGTTGCCAGTACAGCCGGAACGCGCTGACTGTTCTAGGCGGTAATAATTGCTGAGCAAACTCGTTTCGGCGACGTTTGCCGACCGGACGAATCGGAAGCTTGTAGATTATCGTGGTATAGCAAGGAATGTTTCACAGCGTCGCGATGCAGAATAGATAATCGATTAAAATAATTTCAACCGAAACTTGCCATTCTCAGTCTAAACTTACACTCGCTTGATATGCATCTACGGTCAGAAGTTTAGGTCAAACTGACTCGCTGGTCTGTTCAATAATCTAATTGTTTCCAGCATAAATCCCTTCCCCCTATAGTCAGCGGAACAGTGCGTTTGTTGTTCTAAAATGATAATGCCGTTTTGCATATTATTCCCTCAAATACATTTCTACATAATCGCATGATGCAGTTTTATTCGGAGACGCTTCCAACTTTATTGCAGGCAGCGCAGATCAAAGCCGCACAGAAACGGTTAACGTTAATGACTTTAATTTGACGTTGACGCTCGCATCCGCGTGATTTGGCAAGGCGCGCACAATTCTAACTATTCCACTCGATTCGTTACGGTTTCGGACGTAATTCGGGGTAGGTGAAAGTGCGGGCGAAGCTTTTCCCTGCGTCGAGCGGCGCCGGGAAAATGGTGGAACTATTTTCGACGTTCGCCTCCGATTTCTTGGCTCAGATGTGCGGCGACATAACGCGTTGGGCCTTTAGATCCGCTGTTCTTTCGTGATCCTGACCTTGCCCCGCAAAGTCGGCCTCCGTGCGACCAGATAATGCATTGGCAAAAACAAACAGGGACCATAAGTGTCGGTGCAAAGTGATACTCCGTCATTTGTTCGCCATTTCGCAAGCGATGGGGTGCCGCAGTGCAATTACGCCGAGGCATTTCTTGGATCAGCGTCAAGTAAGCGAAGCGTGGCAGCGATCGCGCGAATTTTTACTACGAGGAACAGCCGCGAAATTGAGAATTTTTCTCCTCTGTGCCAAATTCCACGCGTTCATCCCCTTCGCGCGATTGGATGAGCTTCGAAGATTCTCATCGATTGCGTCCCCTATCGCGACGCAGTTCCAGCTGCGTGCTCTTCTTTGAGAAGGCGGTGCCGTCGTTGATAGCGTTTCCGCGTTTCGAAAAAATATTCGCCAACTATAGCTAAGTCATGCGCGAAAATACTTTCGAAGTTAAAAACGTCGCATGGGTTCCAGGGTGTGCATCGCACGATATTTTTCTCTGATAGTTCGCGGTTAACCACTTGCGCTATAAAGACGTGCCACGCACGTTTTTTCTTTTATTCCAAAGCCGCCAGCGACATGTATGTATACCACGTCGATAGGCATTTGTCGCAGAAGCAAAAACGACGTGTCTTTTACATAGACGCTGCTACTAGGATTTACGGCGAATTTTTTGCATTTATAGTAAAATCTTTTGCGCCGGCGGTCAATAGTTAAAATCTTTTGTGCGGCATCAAGGTAACGCCTTACCGCATGTTATATTGTAGAGCGCGGCAGCCGAAAATTAAATCGTAGCGCAAGTGGTTCATTAAGAACACAGCTTTTACAGCACTACCTACATTCTACTCGCCTCCTACACTTTACATCTATTCGCATATATCGAATATATCATCGAGTTCCTCGACCTCTTACACGCCACTACCGGCGGACGTGCATCTTTTGGCGAGAGCTCGTTCAAGCGTCACCCGCAATTAATCTGCCCGCGTCAAACCGGGAGCACGATTGAGGAATATACCGGGGAGGGCGTGAATACCAGCGGATACGAGCCGATTACCCGGGTACAGCCGATAGCGATCGAGTTATCATCGAGATAGCATCGAGATTCTATGGGACGCGGGCGTACCGTTCGCGAACCACGTGTGTGTGCGAAATAAAATCAATAGTGTCGCGTACCAGATCCCGAGAGTGAGGTCACCTTCAAGCCAACGAACGTGCGACATGGCACGCTCGTTCACGGCAGTTCTCGGCTTTCATATTTCCCGCCGTGTCGTTTGAAAAAGTGGCGGGCCGTTGTTGTCCGCGGCACAACACCACGGGCGACCGCGACGCGTTGCGATAAAATCCGCAGCCGAGAGGAAGGTGGCACACGAAAGAGCGCGAAGAACAATCCTCGGTCACGCGGGAATATTCTGGCAGCCGGCCACGCGAACTATTACGGTCGCAGCCCGACGATTCGATGTTAATAATATAATAATGTTCATCGTGCGTGTCACGTGTCGCCGTAAACGCCGAATATACGCGGCGACTTCGCCCGCGAGACGCCTGTCTGGTTGAACTTTCAGAGGAGGCTGCACGTCGCGATCCCGGGCAGTCGGCAAAGGGATGCGACACGAGCCGGTCAGCATTTGCGACGCGTATCTACGGCCGTCTAATTATCCCGAGTGGTCGGGTGACTGTTCAAGTACGCAATCCCCAGGCGATCGACATCAGCGGGAAGGTTCGAAGCGCGCGGAACTGTCCTTATCCTCTGATCAATCGAAATTGCAACGGGTCTCGCTTCTCACGCTCGTTAGTTCCGTTGACGGCTAAGGCGACGCACGTAATTGTCGTCGTTTGATGAGGGTTAAAGTTCACGGCAACTTCTCGCTTAAGCCTCCTCGTAGAGACTAGTCACTCGAGTCACTGATTCATGAGGGCTCGTCGCGTTTCAGCAAGTGCGCGTGGGTGTCCGCGTATCGGCAGGTATTGACATTCCGTGGATTGTTCGTCGCGACAATCGCAGACGCGACTGACTTAATGCCGTCAAGCACGGCTTGGGCAGCTTATTTCGAGACCGGCGAGCGCGAGCGTTGGCGCTATAATGCCGTGCGCATTATGTGCGAACCTCCTACCACGTGGTCCGACGCTCAGTGGCTCTAAACTTAGGAAAAGAGACAGCTGGCTAGCGAAGACGTTCTCGAGTTTCGGACATTACCAATACGCCCCGCGTTCGCATCAAGGATGTGTCAGCCGCTCGTATTCGACGTTCGTTATCCGAAGTGCAAACGTTTCCGGACCCGGTGGATTAATCGAAAAGCGAGACCCTCCAGAATGCGTTGCTATCGATTGAACTCACCCTCAGGGTACTTTCATTCCCGTTTCAAAAAACCGAATTAACTTTCCTTCCGGAAAGTTGCACAATGTCATACGAAGTGACGGTATACTCCCTACGGCATTCAGTACTCGATCCCCGATATCGACTATATCCAGATACCGAGAATTTCGAAAAGACTAATACCATCAGCTCTCTTCCTGACCTTCCGGAACCGTAATACCCCAAGAAAGAAGCTTTCGATAAAGCGCCTTAATTGTTTTTCAGCTACAGTGGGACATGATCCGCAGACGAGCAATGGCGCTCAGCCTCAACAGCAGCAGTTGCCACAGCAGTTACAGGGACATGGAGGATCCGGTGGAGGTGGTTGGATTGGTATACCCTGCGACACGTCGGTGGTATCACGATCGACAGCAAGAAGCAATGGGACAAACAGCAATGGGTGGGAAGCAGCGGGAAAACCGCCGGTTCAGAACCACCATAGGCGCCGCAAGCTTCAACAACAGCACCAGCAACAACAGCAACAGCAAGGCCAGCCTGGAGGTGTGGGGGATGACGAAGACGGGGGTGGAGGGGGCGCAGGGTTGGAGGGGACGGACCCAGAGGAGAACAACGCTGTTCACCTCAAGAGACGGGTGGGTTTAAAGTGATACATTAAACTGTTCAAGACTCGACGCACTTGATGTTACAGTGTCACAACAGAAAACGCCGTAAGCACATAAAATCGAACACAAAGATCGTAAAGTTCCCGCCTACCAAGCGGAAAGCTGTTCAGCAAATTTTCCAGTGAATCTAGAGATTATTTGGCAGGGTAGTCTTTTTCTATATCGATCTTTGACGACCGCGTGACTCAGAGAGCGGATTTTGAAAAATTCAAATCTGTGACGTCCGAGGTTGAAAATAGGAACACGCGTCTGGTTTATCTATCTTCATGGTGTACGTCTATCCTGAAAGTTTACGGGATGAAAAAGAGGTTGTATTCGTTTTCCAGGTGGGACTCGTCAGTGGGGTGGCTCTAATCGTCGGCACAATGATCGGATCCGGGATATTCGTGTCGCCGTCGGGGCTCCTGGTGAGAACGGGCAGCATTGGCGTGAGTTTCTTTGTTTGGACGGCATGCGGCCTCCTGAGTTTATGCGGCGCGTTGGCGTACGCCGAGCTGGGAACGATGAACACGAGCAGCGGCGCCGAGTACGCTTACTTTATGGACGCGTTCGGCGCACCGCCTGCTTTTCTCTTCTCGTGGGTTTCCACGTTAGTGCTGAAGCCTTCGCAGATGGCCATCATCTGCCTATCGTTCGCCCAGTACGCGGTGGAGGCCTTCGCCGCAGATTGCGACCCACCGGAGGAGGTGGTTAAGGTCGTGGCACTACTGGCGATCGTATTGATTCTGTTGGTCAACTGTTACAGCGTGAATCTGGCCACGGGCGTCCAGAACGCCTTCACGGCCGCGAAGTTGATAGCGATCCTCGTCGTTATTGTTGGCGGATCATATAAGCTGATACAGGGCAATACCCAGCACTTGAAGGGTGCATTTAACATGATAAACGGAGAAGAGGGATCGGTGAATATCGGAAGACTGGCCACCGCGTTTTACACAGGGCTGTGGGCGTACGATGGGTGGAATAACTTGAATTACGTAACGGAGGAGATTAAGGATCCGTCGAAGAACTTGCCGAGATCCATCATGATCGGTATACCGTTGGTCACCCTCTGCTACGCCCTCATCAATGTTTCCTACCTCGCGGTGATGTCACCTTCGGAGATGATCGAGAGCGAGGCCGTCGCCGTGGTAAGATGATTAAAGCGATGGTTGGGAGTGTTTGCGCGTTGACGAATGCCAGTATGTATGTCGTGTGAGTACGCGATCGTTCACCACATCTTGCGTTCTCGTAGACCTTCGGCAATCGAATACTCGGCGTAATGGCATGGCTAATGCCGCTTTCCGTTGCGGTGAGCACATTCGGTTCCGCCAACGGCACCCTCTTTGCAGCGGGCAGGCTATGCTTCGCTGCTTCTCGAGAGGGTCACCTGCTTGACTGTTTGAGCTATGTACACGTGCGACGCTTTACCCCCGCACCAGGCCTCATCTTCCACTCGTTAGTTGCAGGTACATGACAACATACATAAGTTCGGTGTGACGTTAGTCCTATAGCATAGTCCCGTCATTACCGTCATGTTGCATATCTTAGAACGATCTTTGCAAGTGACGATGATTTCAATATTGAGACGGCGGTTACTGTGACAAGTATGCTGTCTGCGACTTGGCATGTTGTGACAATGGCAGACTTCAGTTGTGAGCGTTATTCGATTACGATCTTTAATAAGATTGATAGATCAGAAATTGCGATTAAATGAAATGCATCGTCAGTAATCATGTAATGTAATCAATCGACGTCTACACGTCTCGAATGGAACTCACCTTTAACACGCTAATAATTTGCTCAGGTGCGATGGTCCTCTCTGGGAACATCGATTCCTTGATCGATTTCTTCTCGTTTACCGCTTGGATATTTTACGGCGGAGCTATGCTCGCATTGTTGGTGATGCGAAGGACCAGGCCGAATCATCCGCGGCCATACAAATGCCCGTTGGTGATACCCGTGCTCGTGCTCGGCATCTCAGCGTACCTGATAGTGGCTCCTATCATTGATAAACCACAGATCGAGTATCTGTACGCAGCAGGGTTTATTTCCGCTGGCATGCTCGTCTACCTCCCATTTGTGAAGTATGGATATGTGCCCAAATTCATGGGTGCGTATGCCAGCGTTAAGTTGATACACGTGTTTTGATCAACTTAAGTCAATGTAGAGAACTTACTGTAATGCGACACGCAGAGATTAGTTAATTAATTATACGTGCAATTGTACGTTAGTAAAGTATACATTCCAACACGTTTTTCTTATTGCAGAGGGCGTTAACGCTTTCCTTCAAATGTTACTAGAGGTAGCACCAACTGCTGCCGCTTTTGACTGATCTCGGGTGAGAGATCGGACATGACGGTTCCCCATATGCCGAATCATTCCATTGTGGCATTGAGAACTGTGCGAATACCTATTTTAAATATATGCAAAATCCAGGGTGTACATCATATTATTATTAACGCTCACGGCAGGCCCAAAATGAATCCATGAATATATGAAAATATTATTTTATTACTCGTTATTCTTTAATAAATAGTATACATTATACACAAAGATGTTACTGTTAGCAATAGCCGAACATTGATGTTGTAATGATGGCAACGAATCAACAAGAAATATTTAAAATGTTTACAGTTACAAGTCTACTTCTTTTTACTGGTGCCCTTCTGTACTTTTCCATATTTGCCTAGGATTCCCCCTGAACCTCTCTGTGGCTTAGTCTTAGACTTATGTTTAATTAAACTCCTGCTGACTGTTTTGAAATGTTTACAGTTACAAGTCTACTTCTTTTTACTGGTGCCCTTCTGTACTTTTCCATATTTGCCTAGGATTCCCCCTGAACCTCTCTGTGGCTTAGTCTTAGACTTATGTTTAATTAAACTCTTGCTGAGTCCTGACACTTCTTGAACAGCTTTAGCAGCCTGTTTCTTCTTCTTTCGTTCCTCCTGTAGCACTTTGTAATTCACTGCCTTATTCTTAGGTGGCTTCGCTCCCAGCCTCACAGCCAATGCAACTTTTGCGTCTTCTGCTTCCACTTTTTGAAATCCAGACATTCCAAACTTTATGACGTCATAGCGAATTCTTTTCATTTCGATTTCTTGCTTTTTCTTAATGTCAATGTCATTTTCAGCAGCGTTTCTGTCCGATTCGCCAAAATGTTGCCGTTTGTTTTTGTCAATGTTGACATTCGATTTCGCCTTTTTCTTTCTATTTTCAAAGACCACGGTTTGAAAATTTTCAACCGCATTTCTGTTTACTTGCGACCCACGGGTCGGTATGAAGTCTCCCATAGTGGATATTCCTACAAACTTATTCGATGTAATACTGATCCGCATAACGAAAGAGGTTAGAAAGTTTATTTACTTACGTTTTTTCTTTTTTCTCTAAGACAGCGTCTTATACAGTAATTACTATGTCATAGTAAATGCATCTTTCTTATTTACAAATTACGAGTTTTAAATTTAATTGACTCACTTTTTTAATTACTCCATCACGTGGTAATGTTTATACGGTCGGGAAACAAACTGTTTCATGTGTACGTATTCATTCAAATCCCATTTTCAGTGTGGTGGGGACGAGTTTGTCCATATTCATGAAAAGACAACTCATGAAAATGGACTTTAGTAACTATATCCCGCGAATTCAAATTTATATTAACTTAGTTAAATTTGAATCTAAAACCCAATGCATAAATGAGGGTAAGATACTCTTCCAGGTTCTTTATTTGTTTGTTTTATATACATATTAATACATTACGTTTGGATCGCACGTACGACGCAGGTTTATACTCATCAAAACACAGTGAGTTTGGCTTTATTTTTCCGTTGATTCTGTTCGGCAGTAATATTTTTCTCTGAAGCTCGCAAGTCGATTAGCTCCTTTTGCTTCTCATTATATTGCATTACGATATTGTTGTACAGAGGGCTGCCTTTCGTGTGCCTGGACAGCGAATTCTTGAGTTTGGACGATTCCTTCTCCAGCCTCGTTATATTTTCTCCTATTTGAAAACTCGCTACGTTCAGCTTCCAATTAGACTCCGACTTGAGGTTATTTTTCTGCATTCTCGAACTGCTAGCAGTATTTTCTTCTTTCGCTATAAATTATACAATGAAGAAGATTCATTAAGTGCTCTTAACACTTTGACTGCCATGATGGTCACCGGTGACCAATGTAAAAGATTTTACTGAAGATCTAAAATATTCGCAATACCCATTGCTATGGGTCCATAATTTAATCTAAATACAGCATACGATTATTTTATACATTCTTATAAGCAAATACGTATTTGTTTATCATGTAATTTATGATATTATTAACACTTTGACTGCTGTGATGGTCACCGGTGACCAATGTAAAAGATTTTACTGAAGATCTAAAATATTCGCAATACCCATTGCTATGGGTCCATAATTTAATCTAAATACAGCATACGATTATTTTATACATTCTTATAAGCAAATACGTATTTGTTTATCATGTAATTTATGATATTATTAACACTTTGACTGCCATGATGGTCACCGGTGACCAATGTAAAAGATTTGACTGAAGATCTAAAATATTCGCAATACCCATTGCTATGGGTCCATAATTTAATCTAAATACAGCATACGATTATTTTATACATTCTTATAAGCAAATACGTATTTGTTTATCATGTAATTTATGATATTATTAACACTTTGACTGCCATGATGGTCACCGGTGACCAATGTAAAAAATTTTACTGAAGATCTAAAATATTCGCAATACCCATTGCTATGGGTCCATAATTTAATCTAAATACAGCATACGATTATTTTATACATTCTTATAAGCAAATACGTATTTGTTTATCATGTAATTTATGATATTATTAACACTTTGACTGCCATGATGGTCACCGGTGACCAATGTAAAAGATTTTACTGAAAATCTAAAATATTCGCAATACCCATTGCTATGGGTCCATAATTTAATCTAAATACAGCATACGATTATTTTATACATTCTTATAAGCAAATACGTATTTGTTTATCATGTAATTTATGATATTATTAACACTTTGACTGCTGTGATGGTCACCGGTGACCAATGTAAAAGATTTTACTGAAGATCTAAAATATTCGCAATACCCATTGCTATGGGTCCATAATTTAATCTAAATACAGCATACGATTATTTTATATATTCTTATAAGCAAATACGTATTTGTTTATCATGTAATTTATGATATTATTAACACTTTGACTGCTGTGATGGCCACCGGTGACCAATGTAAAAGATTTTACTGAAGATCTAAAATATTCGCAATACCCATTGCTATGGGTCCATAATTTAATCTAAATACAGCATACGATTATTTTATATATTCTTATAAGCAAATACGTATTTGTTTATCATGTAATTTATGATATTATTAACACTTTGACTGCTGTGATGGTCACCGGTGACCAATGTAAAAGATTTTACTGAAGATCTAAAATATTCGCAATACCCATTGCTATGGGTCCATAATTTAATCTAAATACAGCATACGATTATTTTATACATTCTTATAAGCAAATACGTATTTGTTTATCATGTAATTTATGATATTATTAACACTTTGACTGCCATGATGGTCACCGGTGACCAATGTAAAAGATTTTACTGAAGATCTAAAATATTCGCAATACCCATTGCTATGGGTCCATAATTTAATCTAAATAGAGCATACGATTATTTTATACATTCTTATAAGCAAATACGTATTTGTTTATCATGTAATTTATGATATTATTAACACTTTGACTGCCATGATGGTCACCGGTGACCAATGTAAAAGATTTTACTGAAGATCTAAAATATTCGCAATACCCATTGCTATGGGTCCATAATTTAATCTAAATACAGCATACGATTATTTTATACATTCTTATAAGCAAATACGTATTTGTTTATCATGTAATTTATGATATTATTAACACTTTGACTGCCATGATGGTCACCGGTGACCAATGTAAAAGATTTTACTGAAGATCTAAAATATTCGCAATACCCATTGCTATGGGTCCATAATTTAATCTAAATAGAGCATACGATTATTTTATACATTCTTATAAGCAAATACGTATTTGTTTATCATGTAATTTATGATATTATTAACACTTTGACTGCCATGATGGTCACCGGTGACCAATGTAAAAGATTTTACTGAAGATCTAAAATATTCGCAATGGGTAGCGATTATTCTTTTATAAATGCAGTTGTTGTTAGAGTAGTGATGCGATTCTTCGGTTTCCAATACCTGCACATTATTTACATTTTGCATAGTTCAGTCAAACGCTGTAGTATTTTATAGCATCGCCGTTCTAATGTAGTAAAATACGCTTGGCAGTCAACGTGTTAATGTCGAATGCTAATTCACCGAAATAGACTTACGTTTATCACCTAACGTCGCATTTATAAAATTGAACACGTTGCTTTGTTCGCGCTGCTTGTCTCTTTGATATTGTTTTTCTCTTTGCTGTTCCAGTTTCAGTCTCTGTTTTCGCATTCTTCGTTCAACCGTGAACAAGTCCTTATCGCCACCCGCGTTTTCACGCAATTCCATACAGTGATCTGGAACCGTGGATTATAGGAAAAATTTGCATTCCCATACTGTCTATTCCTTCCATTGGAAAGCTAATCGTACCTAATGATTTTCCGGCAGGTAATACCGTCGCTTCAACTGGAACTATCCTTCCGTCGGCTCTTTTCCCAAGACCAGTACCCGTTATATACCCCATTTGTGCCATTAGTTTGCTTCCAATACCGCGGGTATGTTTCTCCCAATTCCCGAGTGGTTCGTCAGATTGCAACGATAAAAGAGACCTGTGGACTAGTTGGTCTTCTGAATTTTCTTGAATGGTACTATCGCAGTCACTGTCGTCAGATGTGTCCGACAATTCGAGGTCTGCATCGTCTTTATAACAAGAAATAATTTTTAATTTAATTCCGAAATGTCATGTATCATAGACCCATTAACACTTGGCATGCGGGCATACTTCGTCGCCGAATTTCGCGTGCAGCGGGCGTTTCTTCTCGAATCGCGCGGAAGTTTGGTTATTCAGAAAAATCGCGGTAAATCGAAAACTACTTCGTTTTTATGAACGAAACTTTTTTTATTTCACACTTAAATATATACTGTATGATTATTTAACAAAAAACAAACGATATTTTCACGAAATCATAAAAATAAGCGATTTTTAAAGTTTTCCACACTATCATACGAAAAGTCCGATAATTTGTCAGCGCATATTTCTTCATCAGTATCTTTGTCACAACGGCTCATTTGATCAATTTTGTAATCAATAATAAAAAATCAAGCTTCAAATTGACAAAACACGTTCTGGAGGTAGGAGTTCGATTGAAGACGAAATAACTCTGCAAAAGATCGGCCTAGCAACGCAAACAACACGCATATGATGTTACACATTCATGTAATTATACGTATTTAGTAGATTTATGGTGGATATCCACTAACAACACCAAATCAACTAAATACGTATTTTTACGTGACCCGCGCTCCAGTGACAGACTACAAAAAACGTAAAAATACGTTGCCCGCATGCCAAGTGTTAAGAAATATACCAACCTAACGGGAGTAGATCCTGTAGACTGACTTCGGTGATATTACCGTTCGCCTCAAATTTTACCCGATAATCGTCTCCCTCTTTTTCGGGAACCTTCAATACGATTGACCTGTGCCAAAGTTTGTTTTTCTGTTTCGCGAGCACTCGGCTACCCATTTTAATACTGCCGAAATCAGGTTCCCTGTGAATTTATACAAACTCGTTGTTACCAAATTTTACAGGTTTACTCCGTGCTTGCGAATACCTGTATTCCTGCAAACTCGACAATGGCACAACTTCACCGTGCGAAAAGCGGCACTGGTCGTCCGAAAATTTACATTTGCCGTCCAGAAAATAAGGACATGGAAGCATCTCTCTGTGTGTCGGATTGAGAAAGAAAACTCTGACCTGTGACATGATCAAAGTGTATATGCATTTACTTTGACAACTTTTTGATAGATGCATGTATATACAGGACACTTACATTGATATCATTCATACTCTTTACTTCACTTTTGCTAGCATTATAAACGGAGCAGACCATGGCATTATGAAAGCCAGTGCCACCCCAACTGCTACCGTGAGGAGCTTTGCACTTCATACCCTGGAGCTCCTTCAATTCTTCCTAGAAGATTAACTTGCACCGTATAATTATATCAACGTTAAGCAGTATCGAATACTTGCATACTGACTTCTATATCTTGTGACGTTCCACTTGTCGAGTCATCCTGCTCAGTAGGTTTTGAGCTTTCTGAGCATTCCTCCAATTCTGCCTAAAACAGAGGAAATTATATGCATAAGCTACGCATGCTTCTGATGACTGAAAATGTTAAGTAATCAATATCAGGTACTTACCTTAAACAAGGCATACTCCTTATCTAATGGATCATCTGTATCATTGTCTGAATCAACAGATTTGTCTTTACCATTAATGCTATTTCCTTCAAGACTATCTAAACTCTCTGTGGTTAAACTAATGAGCTCCTCTATGTCTGCTTTCAGACTCAGCAAATTATCCTTATCTGGGCCCTTCGGTGTTACAGATAGGGTTGCTTCAACTTGGGCTAACTGTTTTTATGCAGACGTAAATATTCATTAACTCGTAAAAAGGAAATAATGTGTAATAAACTCATTGTACGAGAGGTTACTGGTATTAGGACGAACGCGGAAAAATTGTCCTACCTGTGTTTCATACTGGGCGATCGCTTCCCTCAAGCTTCTAGCATCTGTCATGTTGTCAAACGCTTATATATTGACGAGAATATAACAGAGACTCGAGGGAAACGCGCAGTTTGACATTACAACTCTGACAGTTTACAACATTTTTGTGGTTACTTCCGTTTGAAGGACTCACAGGGCTACCAGCATCAGAGTAATTCTGCCGCATGGAATAGGGACGCTCCGATCTGTAACGTGGCGCCCTCTAGGGCACCCTAACTCCCCAAGTACCTACGGAGCTTAGAAAATCGATTGTGGACAAAATTTGAGCAAAGTAAGTACTTGCGTTACACATGTTATGTAAAGTATTTTATGATTGTTAATATCGAATAAAAAATATAAATATTTGAAGAAAATGTTATTCCGCGGGTTTATAAAACATTACTGTTGAAGAACTAACACAACCGCCTCGGTAGCGCAGTAGGCAGCGCGTAAGTCTCATAATCTTAAGGTCGTGAGTTCGATCCTCACCCGGGGCATATCTTTTGCAGTTTTTTCTTTTTGTAAAATGCATTATAAGCAACTTCTTATTATATTGCAGTTTTCGCAGGAATATAATTTAATGTACTAATTTTTAAGCGTGTTTTTGGGTTGACGAGATGTGCTTTGCAAGGAAATTCATTTTTAGGGGTCAACACCGTGGACATTCTATCTAATATTCAGCCAAACTGATATGTTACTGACACTCATTAAATTGTAAATATCCTTAGTTACAGCTCAAAATTAATTTTGGTAAACGTGCAGTAATTTGATACGACCTTGTAATTCGTTTTGCATTCCTGACAAAGATTGTTTTCCGTTCCACCGTAAAAAATATGCCTTACTGTAGAAACCATTGGACCGCATTGGGTGGATGAAGCAGCGACGAATGACAGAAAAGAGGAAACAAACTTGTTCAGCAAGTGACTATGACACCCAGGAAGCGAGGCAATACGGGAGTAAGAGACAATTATGCAAATATAACGCCCGCCCCAAGGGGCTCGCCGCCTCTCGGAATTGAAATGTGGAAGTTAAAACGAGTTGTGAATTGTTTGCTGCCCTTTAGCGATACCGCAATTTGCAAGCAAACAGCCCATTAAGCTCAAGTCCCCGGAGCCTCTACCTTTCTACGACTGATACGTGTTGCCTGGTCGTTGCTGTTTTCTCACCTTTCTAACGACCTGGGAAACGTCAGCGGTGTAATGTGCATTTTCAGACGATCCTTTCTCTGAAATCTGGCACACGAAGGACCTTCGCGCAAAACTTTATTGCCTTCAATCAACACTCACGTTCATCTCGCGTATAGACGTTTGAATTTCGCATTATGATTAAGAAATCAAACGCTCGACGTTTTCGGCATCACTCGCTGACTCCGCGAATCATGACACTGATGAAAACGGCCGATCCTCCACTTTCGCGGATGAAAAAGGACGTTGCGGCAAAGGTTAAAAAGAAGCAGTCAGAAAAAATTCGCGCACGGGTCCGTTACGTGTAAATGCGGCAGCCATGTAATGTGCATTTTCAGACGATCCTTTCCCTGAAATCTACCGCACGAAGGACCTTCGCGCAAAACTTTATTGCCTTCAATCAACACTCACGTTCATCTCCTTTCCCTGTATATAGACGTTTGAATCAACACTCACGTTCATCTCGTATATAGACGTTTGAATCTCGCATCATGACCAAGGAATCGAATGCTCGACGTTTTCGGCCTGACTCGCTGACTGAATCATGACACTGTTGAAAACGGCCGATCCTCCCCTTTCGCGGGTGAAAAAGGACGTTGCGGCAAAGGTTAAAAAAAAGCAGTCAGAAAAAAGTCGCGCACGGGTCCGTTACGTGTAAATGCGGCAGCCATGTAATGTGCATTTTCAGACGATCCTTTCCCTGAAATCTGCCGCACGAAGGACATTCGCGCAAAACTTTATTGCCTTCAATCAAGACTCACGTTCATTTCGCGTATAGACGTTTGAATTTCGCATTATGACCAAGAAATCAAACGCTCAACGTTTTCGGCCTCACTCGCTGACTCCGCGAATCGTGACACTGATGAAAACGGGTGCGGGTGAAAAAGGACGTTGCGGCAAAGGTTAAAAAAAAGCAGTCAGAAAAAAGTCGCGCACGGGTCCGTTACGTGTAAATGCGGCAGCCATGTAATGTGCATTTTCAGACGATCCTTTCCCTGAAATCTACCGCACGAAGGACCTTCGCGCAAAACTTTATTGCCTTCAATCAACACTCACGTTCATCTCGTATATAGACGTTTGAATCTCGCATCATGACCAAGGAATCGAATGCTCGACGTTTTCGGCCTGACTCGCTGACTGAATCATGACACTGTTGAAAACGGCCGATCCTCCCCTTTCGCGGGTGAAAAAGGACATTGCGGCAAAAGTTAAAAAAAAGCAGTCAGAAAAAAAGCGCGCACGGGTCCGTTACGTGTAAATGCGGCAGCCATGTAATGTGCATTTTCAGACGATCCTTCCCCTGAAATCTACCGCACGAAGGACCTTCGCGCAAAACTTTATTGCCTTCAATCAACACTCACGTTCATCTCGTATATAGACGTTTGAATCTCGCATCATGACCAAGGAATCGAATGCTCGACGTTTTCGGCCTGACTCGCTGACTGAATCATGACACCGTTGAAAACGGCCGATCCTCCCCTTTCGCGGGTGAAAAAGGACGTTGCGGCAAAGGTTAAAAAAAAGCAGTCAGAAAAAAGTCGCGCACGGGTCCGTTACGTGTAAATGCGGCAGCCACGGCCCGGTTCTCTCTCCTTATCTGTCGTTGGGTGTATCAGTTGCAAGGGCGGTTGATTCCGCGTTGATTCAGGCTGTATTGAGTTCCATCGAGCCTGGCACGATGAAAAGGCGTTCCGCCTTTCTGAATATATTCCAATTAAAAAGTCGGAGCCTCGTTACACTCGTGGCCGTGCCCCCTGCTGCTGCTGCCGCTGTTGCTGCTGCGTTTCCACCACCCGCCACATCGCCATCGCCATCATCGCATCCACCCCCGCCTCCCACCGCCCACTCGACTGGTGCCCCCTGCCGCCCCGCGACCCTCGCCGCCAACCCCTTTTACTTCTGGCTTTTGCCTTCCGCCAACAGAGCCAGGGTCCCTTTTGCCTACCAGCCCGTCCTAGCCAGCCAGCCAGCCAACAGTCGCCGCTGGAGTTTCTCCAGCAATTACTCCGCCGCTTTTTCATTTCTGAGGAATTAGAAACGCCCAGCCGTCGACTTGCCCTCTATACCCTTCTTCCGCCATCGGTCAGGCGAATTATGCCGTTCACCCCCCTCGTACCCGTGGGTCGTTTTCTTTAAGACCGCAGCTCCAGCACGGATCTGTGTCTTAAGGTCGCGATGTTAAGCCATGGCCGAGAAATTGGAGGATCGTAGGCGCTGCACGAATTGAAAAATTTCGCCTGCCACACGCACCCTTGCACCCCTGGACGGGGAAGTGTTTAACGACGCCGCACGTACACGCGATGCCGTTCACCCCCCTCGTACCCTGTCGTCGTTTTCTTTAAGACCGCAGCTCCAGCACGGATCTGTGTCTTAAGGTCGCGATGTTAAGCCGTGGCCGAGAAATTCGAGGATCGTAGGCGCTGCATGAATTGAAAAATTTCGCCTGCCACACGCACCCTTGCACCCCCGGACGGGGAAGTGTTTAACGACGCCGCACGTACACGCGATGCCGTTCACCCCCCTCGTCCCCTGTCGTCGTTTTCTTTAAGACCGCAGCTCCAGCACGGATCTGTGTCTTAAGGTCGCGATGTTAAGCCATGGCCGAGAAATTCGAGGATCGTAGGCGGCCTGCCACACGCACCCTTGCGGACGTTGTTTAACGACGCCGCACGTACACGCGATGGGAGGCGGTTAAAGAGGGATAAGAAGCGCGTGCCCAAGTGCCAACAGGCCTTACGCACGTATGCACACGCGTGTACGGCTATTCGCTCAAGAACAATGAGCACGTGGCCAAGCACACGCGATGCCACTTGTCTCATGACATTGGAGCTTCCCTTTCGGCAGATTCTATCCCATGCGCCGTCTCGCTTCCTTCGCCGTGCCGCCACTCCTTTTGTGCCCGACATTGTTCGTAACATTTCATTTTCCCGATTCTCTCGTCGCGTCGATGATACCGCTGAATGGTCGTTTTCATTTGATTTTACTCGTTAACGATTTCGAACGGGCTCCAAAGTAATTGCGAAACTGGCACTGAGTGGGTTTTTAATTTCTGCCCTCATCCGCTTCTCGTCGTTCTCGTCCATTCTCTCCGTCCCACTCACCGCGTGCGTTTCGAGGCCCGTTTATTCGCGAGCGGTCGCATTAAAAAATCGTTAACGACTCTGTCATCCGACAACGGCACATATCGCCTAATAAACTAGTCATCCGTGTAAAGGTATCGTTTCCCTTCGAAACCGCCTCTCATCTTTCGTTCCAATTAACGCGATCGATTCGCGGAGCGCGCGCGAAAAAAGTTTCGCGCGACTGTTCCGACGATTATCGTTCCGCATCGTCGTTCTGTATCGCGGAACGCACGTGCACGCTTCAACGTCGAGGCTAGAGTATGTACGCGTGTTCATTTGCATCGACGCGTATGTATATATTAGCTTTTCGATTCCGTTCAATTAAATTCGCGAGTCAATCTTTGGCACGAGCCGCCCGGCAACCACTCCAGATGTATCCATTTTCGCCCGTTACGTTGTGTATCGACGATGCGCCCGTGAAACTTGTAGCCACGTGTCCATTGTCACGTGCGAGGATTAATTTGTTGCTCGATTGGGCAGAACTCGTAGGAAATATTTGATGACCACTCGTGTCCGGCTCGGTGAGAGGTATACAAAGTTCACCATGGTTTGAGACTAGTTGAATTAAACGTCAGGTGGATGCACTGAGGTTTGTATGCAAAGTACGCCGCCAATAATGTATGATAATAATTTATTTATCTACAGAACTTCAGATTTCGCGCAGAAATTGATAACTAGTCGAGATCGAGTCAATAAGAAGTATCAGCGGTGTATGTGTTCGTGTGTAGGTGTATGTGCGTGTCATGCGCTGTCGCTAATTAACTAAATTCAGCCTAAATTAAGATTTGGCCGTCATTGCACGTTCGGTAATAAATGTTTCTCTTGTCCCTCTCCCCGTCGGACAGTTAATTGTCTAAGGCGTTAGAGTAGGCTACGAACTAATTCCACTAACGAATCGACTAGATCGTGACGTTACTCATTTCCTTTAAAAACGATTGATCCTCTTTGTCGCGAGGTCGCAGTGACGATTCTCTTATTGCACGTTCGAAAGTACGGAAACTGTCGCTGCCCAACCCGTTGATGAATTGCCGTTCTCTGTACTTCACTACTCTCCCGAAGACAATCGGCTGCAACCGCTGACCGTAATCGATAATTACATATTTACATTTTCGTTAAATCACCTTCGCCCGCAAGGGAACATCACGAGAAAACAACTTTCCGAGTCGGAGACCGAAGGTTCGTTTCACTTGGCGCACCGGTTCCTTTCCATCGCTTCTTCTGCAGACTAACCGATTTACAAAACTGAACCGAAACCGCCGAAATTCAGTTGAATTAACACGTTGACTGCCACGGTGGTCACCGGTGACCGGTGCAAAAGATTTGACTAAAAATGCCAAAAATTCGTAAGGGAGCCTGTTTGCAATTGTGTAAAAGCAATTGATATTGAAACGGTGCTTCAATACTTTGGCTTCTAACTCTGCGTTGTCTTCATTTTGCACGATTTAATTATACTCTGCAGTATTTCATACCATCGCGGTTCTAACATAGCAAAATACGCGGTGACCGCCGCAAAAGATTTTACTAGAAATGCAAAAAATTTGCAATGAAGCCTATTTGCAATCTTGTAAAAGCTATTGATATTGGAACGGTGCTTCGATACTTTGGCTTCCAACAACTCTGCGTTACCTTTGTTTTGCACGATTTAACACGTTCACGCCGGGGCCGATTTTCATGTTTTTCGCTGTGAGGCGGCGCTCGAATTCATGCAGCGCTTCATTTGGTGGCTCACGATTGTCGCTTGTTTCAATTATTTAAATGTTCAACTATACAGCAATTTTGTCCACTTACTAAGCGAACTATATTTTTGATGGTGAGCGGCGTCTAAACAAATGTTCACGCCCGATGAAAGAGTCGAGTGTGAACCACCGGTGGTGCACGTCGGCGTGAACGTGTTAATTACACTCTGCAGTATTTCATCGCATCGTGGTTCTAATATATCAAAATACGCTTGGCAGTCAACGTGTTAAGTAACACCTTTACGCGACCGTAAGAAACATTCCACTGACGTCAAGTAACCCTTTATCCTGCCTCACGGAAGGTAAGCGCCTCGTTAACACTTTGACTGCCATGGTGGTCATCGGTGACCGGCGCAAAAGGTCTCACGAAAAATGAAAAAAACTACCCAATCGGTCGCATTTACAATTTTGAAAATGGAATTAATATTAAATAGTGATTGAAATTCTTTGGTCTCCGATACCTTCGCATTATTTTCATTTTGCACAATTCAATCATATTCTATAGTACTTCATTCCGTTGCGGTTTTAATATAGTAAAATACGCGTGGCAGTCAACGTGTTAAACACCGTCGTTATAGAATACTGCTTGTCGGTAGGTAAGTAAACCTGACAGTTGTCGTCTGATATGGGCGTCGACGAATTTTCCTCGGCAATCGGCAATTCTCAACGAGACCAAAAACGGTTAGACTTACGAGTAGGATCGAAAGTGTTCGTCGAGACGAGCGTAGTCGGCGGTCGCCATTATTGCGGCACCCGACATTGGCAGTCTCGTTCGCGGAAACGATCCTTGAAATCCAAGGGTTAGAGCGGGCAGCCGTGGACGTAGGTGACATTTCGGAAGAGGGCGGCCGCTGTTGAGAGAAACGCCGCCGTTGAAGCTGTCGAAGGAGCCGGTGGCGGTGGCGGCGGTGGAGGGTGAGACGTTTGGCTTTGTGCACTGTACGGTGGACAATAGGCATCTATGCTGCTATGGTGGAGACCGACACCGCGGACCAGCAACTCCTTCTCGACCGTCGCCTGGTGACGAAGTTGCTCTAGTCTCAACTGGTTTTGCCTCTTCCATTTTGTTCTGTGGATTAAGAAGTGCCGACTGTGTAGATGATCGTTCCATAGTAATTACGTGTTTCGTGAGGTCTTTTTATTTAACACGTTGACCGTCGAGCGGATTTTGCTATATTAAAACGGCGACGCTATGAAATAATACAGCGTTTGATTGAATTATCTAAGATGTAAATAATGTGCAGGTATTGGAGACAAAAGGATTGCATCACTATTCTAACAATAACTGCATTTATAACATAATTATTGCTACTCATTCCGAATATTTTGGATCTTCAGTAAAATCTGTTGCGCCGGTCACCGATGACCATCATGGCAGTCAAAGTGTTAAGCGGCTGCATCGCTTAGGTTGTGTGTTAAAGAGTGGTGTTGCATTTGGTTATAACATTCTTCGACGTGGAAGTAGGGGAGGGATAATAACTGTGCTAAAAAAACGGTGTTGCGCCGGGCGACACTAATCAATAAGGTTTTGTAACATTTATTCTGATGTAAAACGGATGCAGATTGGCAGATGCGAAATCTACTGGTAGCAAAGAAACAAACAAAACACCGATGCTTATTGTTTGTTGTGCCATGTCATTGGTTGAATATATTCGAAGATAAGTTATCTCATTGATTTGTCGCTGTCATGGATAAAGGAACGTTTCAAAAATTAAACCGTGGATAATGTTTTCTTACCTTCTGTTCTGATACCACGTTTTCACTTGAGTTTCGGACAAAGACAGCGCGTCAGCCACATCACTGCGATCCGCAACGCTGAGGTACTTTTGACAACGAAATTTTCTTTCGAGATATGCCAGCTGTGCGTGGGTGAACGCCGTTCTTCGTCTTCGGGGTTTTCGGCCACTGGGAGGACCTCCTGTCGTACCGCAGGACTTGCCGGAATTCGCAGGACCCGGCGGAGGTGAGAGGGTAGGTGGAGGACTTCCTAGACGAGTGCAAGGACTACTTCCGGGGTCAATCGTATCTTCCGAGTCGGACCTCACCGCCGAGTCATCCTCAGAATCGTCTGAAAATGAATTTCATCGTTTTCGAGCGACACGTGGACTATAATGTGTACAAATTACAGTAACACGTTGACTGCCGTGCATATTTTGCCGTATTAGAACGGCGATGCTACGAAATCAGCGTTTAACACGTTTACTGCCACGGTGGTCAAAGGTGACCGGCGCAAAAGATTTGACTGAAAATGCAAAAAATTCGCAATGAAACCTATTTGCAATCTTGTAAAAGCAATTGATAGTGAAAAGGTGCTGCAATACTTTGGCTTCTAATAACTCTGCGTTGCCTTTATTTTGCACGATTTAATTATATTCTGCAGTATTTCATCGCATCGTGGTTCTAACATACCAAAATACGCTTGGGCAAAATACGCAAAAGATTTTACTGAAAATGCAAAAAATTCGCAATGAAGCCTATTTGCAATCTTGTAAAAGCAAATCATATTGGAAAGGTGCTTCAATACTTTGGCTTCTAACAACTCTGCGTTACCTTCATTTTGCACTATTTAACCACACTCTTGAATATTTCATTGTATCACGGTTTAACATACCAAAATACGCTTGGGCAAATTACGCAAAAGATTTTACTGAAAATGCAAAAAATTCGCAATGAAGCCTATTTGCAATCTTGTAAAAGCAATTGATATTGAATCGGTGCTTCAATACTCTGGTTTTCGACAACTCTGCGTTCCATTTATTTTGCATGATTTAATTATACTCTGCAGTATTTCATAACATCGCGGTTCTAATATAGCAAAATACGCGGTAACCGGCGCAAAAGATTTGACTGAAAATGCAAAAAATTCGCAATGAAACCTATTTGCAATCTAGTAAAAGCAATTGATATTGAAAAGGTGCTTCAATACTTTGGCTTCTAACTACTTTGCGTTGCCTTTATTTTGCACGATTTAATTATATTCTGCAGTATTTCATCGCGTCGCGGTTCTAACGTAGCAAAATACGCTTGGCAGTCAAAGTGTTAACTGAATTACACAAAATGTAAATAATGTGCAGGTATTGGAGGCCAAAGGATTGCATCACTGTTCTAACAATAACTGCATTTATGAAATAATTATTGCTACCCATTGCGAATATTTTGAATCTTCAGTAAAATCTCTTGCGCCGGTCAGCTGTGACCACCATGGCAGTCAAAGTGTTAAGACGTTCTGTCGTTTGCAACACGCATTGTTGTTTCCCCACACAACACAGAATATAGAGTACCAAAATACAGAAATCTCAATTACAGAATACAGCCGCATTCAGGACAAAGAAACACGACGCCAAGTTGTGCGAGCAATAAAGTTTGCGCACCCACACGACGTTCAAACCAAACCAAATCCGTGGGATAATCCAATGTCGAAATGTGTTTCTCCTCATCTCCCGACTGTCAAAGAACCGAATTCGTGTCGGGTGCGAAAAGCCTATTACGAGAACAATGACGGACCGATTTCGGGTGGCGATTGCCGACTAATTTCTGTACGTCGGCTGCGTCGTGCGGCGAGCGATTATCGGCCAATAAAGGATGCAGAGCACAGCGGGTGACGATAACGTCTAACGAGCCCTAACGAATCGCCGCGCACCTACGAACCATCTGTAGGATCGTCCTTAATGGACCACCGTCCCCCGGAGGGCTTGGAGTGGGGCATTACAATAATAGAGAACGCTAGGGGGGGTGGCCCGTAACGAGGATCCTGGCGACAGGACACGCGACTGCGAATTTGGTATCGGGGTCAATTTAACGTTTGCCGCTTTTCTTCACAAACCGCCTCGACGATCGACAACAATTAGCCTACGGCGCGTTGCAAACACTTTTTCAAACACAATGAAAAATAAATTTGCACAATTCCTCGTAATCCGTTCACTTGCCCGGCCACTTCCAGGGACTCTCCATGCAAAACAACGATTTATTTCCAAAACTCACCCTGAATCCTCTCGGCGAGTACGTCTCCCAAAAGATCCCTGATAAGAAACGACTTGTGCTCCTGCATCATCGCCGCCCAGCCGCACGTGAACCAATGAACCAACCACCTTATCAACCTCGTCGTACGTGTCCCTCGCCCGCGCAGCCCACCGCGCGAATCTACACTCCGACGGGGCACTTTGCTGCGAACCGAACGGCGTCGAGTGACTTCCTCATGCTAGCGTACTGACGCCCGGCGTCGTTCTGCGGCGCGACGTCCAGGAGGACCGTCATCGTCATCATCGGAGGCGCACGTTGCCCGCTGTTGGGGATGCGGAACTCGCGCGATCCCACTTTCACCCCCGCGGCCTCCAGCTTTCCGCCATTCCCCCTCACCTCGCTCCTCGAATTAATCCGCCCGTTTATTTTGAACGGGCTGCCTAATGCCCGCGCGATTTCGCAGCCATTTTGGGGGTGGTTTGCGCCCCGCGCACCCCTGCAGGCTGCGACGTCGGAAAGCGCCGATTGGTGGAGCTAAGCTGAGTGTGGAAGCTGACGAGAACTCACCCTGGTTTGCCATTGGCGTAGGGCAAAAGCGTCCTGCGCGAAAGGGGTTGGTTCTCCGCAACCCCTTCCAGCGGACGGTCATCTCTGTCCTCGTCTATCTAAAACCCGCGCACACAATGACACGTGGCTCGTATCTCGGCGATTCGGTTTGAGACGAGACAGCTTCAGCGGGTTTGAAGCTGATGGAAAGTCGAGAGCTGACGAGCATCGCGGGGCGGAAGAGCGAGAGTGGAACGGAAGATGGAGAAGGGATGAGCGAGAGGAAGCGAGAAGTCATTGGCGAGCGATTACTGAGAAACGAGAGGAACAAATTGGATGTGAAACGTTTCGCTCTGGCTCTCGGCTCTCTGTGTAATGTCGCTCGCGGTGCGTTCACCTGAATTGTTTTCCGCCTCCTGTCGATCCGCGTCCGCCCCCGCGCACAAGACGCTTTTACATCAGCGCGGTATGAATGATGTGACTCTTTGTGCGCCGAGGCCAATCGCCGGTGCGCGACTCGAGTTTTTCGCGGGGGAAGCTTGCGTCTTCGATGCTGGTCCGTACGGAAATTGAGGAAATGCGAAGAACCGCGTAATAACGCCCGCGGGCAATGTTGAAATTGAGATAAAATGCCAATAATCATGTTAGAACACCGGAACACGGCTGCTTTCAATACACTCGAAACTGGCAGGTTTACGTGAATGCAAAGCCGAAAAACTCGTCTGCCAACATGAGAGGAAATCCGTGAGGAAATGCGAAGAACCGCGTAATACGCCCGCGGCAATGTTAAAATTGAGATAAAATGCCAATAATCACGTTAGAACACCGGAACACGACTGCTTTCAATACGCTCGAACCTTTACGTGAATGCAAAGCCGAAAAACTCGTCTGCCAACATGAGAGGAAATCAGGAAATGCAGGTTTACGTGAATGCAAAGCCGAAAACTCGTCTAGCAACATGAGAGGAAATCCGTGAGGAAATGCGAAGAACCGCGTAATACCACGCGGGCAATGTTGAAATTGAGATAAAATGCCAATAATCATGTTAGAACACCGGAACACGGCTGCTTTCAATACGCTCGAACCTTGCAGGTTTACGTGAATGCAAAGCCGAAAAACTCGTCTGCCAACATGAGAGGAAATCCGTGAGGAAATGCGAAGAACCGCGTAATACCGCCCGCGGGCAATGTTGAAATTGAGATAAAATGCCAATAATCATGTTAGAACACTGGAACACGGCTGGTTTTAATACGCTCGAACCTTCCAGGTTTACGTGAAGGCAAAGCCGAAAAACTCGTCTGCCAACATGAGAGGAAATCCGTGAGGAAATGCGAAGAACCGCGTAATACCACGCGGGCAATGTTGAAATTGAGATAAAATGTCAATAATCATGTTAGAACACCGGAACACGGCTGCTTTCAATACACTTGAAACTGGCAGGTTTACGTGAATGCAAAGCCGAAAACTCGTCTAGCAACATGAGTCCCTCATCGGCCGAGTACCGCGAATTTCCGCGGTGATTCCATCGCAGTCGATCTGATTAGGGCAGATTCTGAATTAGTCGAGGCACGATATTCGTGCAAGGTGCACGGTATAGTTCGCAGAGCGGTGGGCAAGGAATATTTGCATAAATACGCCTCTCCGTTCGCTGAGTGCTCCGTGGCCCCGGCAAAGGCGGAGGGATAGTTTGTGAGTGTAAATATGCATGATGCATGGAACCCGGCAATCCTCAAACCGCCCATCCTTAGCGAGCGCTTGCGAACCGAGTCTCATCCCCATCTGCTGCTATTTCTCTCTCACGGCTCTGGAGTCCGTGGCACCCCGTTAGTCTATTCACCACACCGCTACTCACCTTTTGTAAGCACCTCTAGACTCGCACGTATCGAAGTACGCGCGCATTTAATGCGCATAACGTGTGTGCCAGCGCGAGTTCTGCGAGATTACTCACGCTGGATTCAGCTTGCGTATAAAAAGCACGATGAATGTGAGCGGGCAAGGAGGTCCGCGAATTTTGCGGAGCTGAATTTCGCGAGGATTCGCGGATACCGGCTGAATCAGGCCGGCGGCGATCGCGAAATGTAATTGAGATCTTTCGAATTTTCTGCGCTTACGTTAGGCGCTGTTTCAGGGGTATCGTGTGAATCGCTGAATCAAGTCGGCGGCGATCGCGAAATGTAATTGAGATCTTTCGAATTTTCTGCGCTTACGTTAGGCGCTGTTTCAGGGGTATCGTGTGAATCGCTGAATCAAGTCGGCGGCGATCGTGAAATGTAATTGAGATCTTTCGAATTTTCTGCGCTTACGTTAGGCGCTGTTTCAGGGGTATCGTGTGATGTATTATAAATCGACGCGAGCGTCTTTGTGCGGCAATGAATATACATTGGCGACGATTTTGTCGGTAGCGTCAGCGAAATTTGCATGCACAATTAATTTGGAGTCCGTGACGTGTGCGCACGATAATTGAGCCTCCAATTAAGTTTCGCTCCCGTGACATCGACGCTTCGGCGTTGTTGGGAGAGGATTGCTTACGGCGTGCTTAAATTTTCGGCAACACGATCGTCTCGTGGCGCTGCATAAAATCGCGCGTCGACCGAGACTTCAATTATTTTGCATATGCGCCACTTTAATTGCTCACGATATTCATGTCGCTATGCGCAGGTACATCGGCGAAAGTTAGTGCTGTAAATAGAGTATTATGATACGCGCATGCATATTAACATCTGCATATTATAGACACTGAAATATTTAGATGTTTAAGTCCAGCACTTAAAATTTCAGACAAGTTATCAGAAAGGAACGAGGTGCAACTTTATCTGAATCTGCACCTTAGGACGTGAGGTATTCAATGCCGCGTTCAAGGCATTAACGAAAAAATCGGTTTCCGGCCAAAGTCGACACCATCCATCGCAGACGCTATACTCGTTAAGACGCAAAAATGGGGAAAAATTCTCTCCGCCAATCTCAGCTGGTCCGACAGCGACGGGGCGCGTTTCTGAATTCATTAGGATTAACGTATGCAGGGGATTAATTCAAGAGGCGGCAAAGCGGCTAGGCGTCTTCTTCGCGGGCATAAAAAAGGGCGCCGTGAATTGCGCAGAGAGTGGAATAAATGCATGATGGAAGACGAGATAAATCAAGGATCGTTACCGTTCCGCGAAAACAAAGGGAGACGTCGCTCGTTTGTCGGAAAACGTGTCTCGCTTATCCCCGGTTACCAACGAGTTAAAGCCGTCAGGTCAGATTACTCCTCATAAAGCTGACTCCATTCTCTCTCGGGCGTTCGACAAAAATCGTACAAAGTCACTCGCGGTCGCGAATTAACTAGCGCTTGTTATGCGGCACACTTTCGATTCCCCGATAAATTGGCGGTTTGAATAAATTCAAATGTGTGGTCGCACACGGATTTGATCGTAAGTGAGCTACATCTGTCGCATGCTGCTGATAAGATGAAATTGATGTAAATTAGACAACGGGATCGTTTGCGCGACCCCACGCTGGCTGATGGTTATCGGCAATTTGTGATCTTTGTCCTTTCCCCATCAGAGCACCCTATTTACAGGCCCTAAGCGGATTTACGAATAGATATAGGTTATCTATTTATGGCTTAGTCTGTGATTTCGATTATTGCGAAGGGGAATATCTTTGGCGCGGTGCATGTTTGCAAAAAAATGTGGAACTCCACGATTTTGCGTGTGATCCTTGCGCAGGGAGCTATGAGAATAATTTCTTGCATCGTTCCAAATTTAGTACATGTATTGCCGAAGCAATAAACTGTGAGCGCATGTGTATTTAAAAAAACGTAATTTGATTTTGACTACGCGCGAAAATGTTTCGGGCAGATAAGCGAAATGCGCCATCTATCAGTATATTTGAAGAAATTGGAAATTTTCTTTTTTCGATAAATCCGCATGAAACAGGGTGAGTAATTTTAGATATTAAGGAATTCGTGTATGTTTATGAAAAGACATGAAATGAGTGTATATCACACTGTGATCGAATAGGGAAGAGTTTATCGTTTACGATATCTGCGTTATAGTAGGCAAAAAATGTGGAACGCTTCACGATTTTGCGTGTCATCCTTGCGCAGGGGCCATGCTAATCTTCTCTGTATCGTTCCAATTTTAGTATATGTACTGCCGAAGCAAGTACATTTGTAAAGTAACAGCGCATTGTATTTATATCAACGAAACACAATTTGAAATACTTGCGAGAATACTTTGAAAAGCCAATTAAAATGCGCCACCTACTGGCGATTTGTAAAAATTCAAAAATTTGTTTTGCAAACAAATCTATGACAAATGTTATTAACACGTTAACTGCCATGCGTATTTTGCCGTATTAGAACGGCGATGCTATGAAATACTACAGCGTTTGACTGAATTATGCAAAATGTAAATAATGTGCAAGTATTGGAGACCAAAGAATCGCAGCACTATTCTAACAATAACTACATTTATAAAATAATAATTGTTACCCATTGCGAATATTTTGGATTTTCAGTAAAATCTTTTGCGCCGGTCACCACCACGGCAATCAAAGTATTAATAATATCATAAATTACATGATAAACAAAATACATATTTGCTTGTAAAAATGTATAAAATAATCTTATGTGGTATTTAGATTGAATTATGAACAACGTTTGTCATTTGCAAAAGTAGTGTCAAAGTCTGCAAAAAATGTGGAACGCTTCACGATTTTGCGTGTCATCCTTGCGCAGGGGCCATGCTAATCTTCTCTGTATCGTTCCAATTTTAGTATATGTACTGCCGAAGCAAGTACACTGGCTGTTCGAACTATCCGACTTATATACGAACTGAACTCTGAACATGTACTATCGCGAAAGCGAAAACATCAAGATGTCACTTACCCTCTTACGGCGAACATTGGAACTACATCAAGCGGTCGATATAGTACATCTGTATTGTGATTGTGCCCTCACTGTAGTGATAAGTTAAGATAAGAAAATGACAATTATTCCGGTTCACAGCATAGTTTACATTTACCTTATGAACACGTTGTGTGGAAAATCGTTCGACAACCGAATGGTGTAATCCGTTGACGTGCGCAAGTACAAACAGACGTTCGTGCTCTATAGAACTAAACTGACTTATAAGATAAAACTTCAAGTACTTTAGCACCGAAGTTGGCAAAGTTGCAAAAGTCGGCGTCTGGCAAGTAAACAATAACAGCTCGGCAACCGGTAGTCAGGGACCAATTGGTAAATACAGATAAAAGACAGTGAAGAGAGCGGATATATCACGGTGGAGCGATTTAAAACAGTAAGAGCCGTCGGAGGAGCGGGAAGAGAAAACGGGGAGCAGGAATCGAAGAGAGAGACGGAAAGGGCGAGTGAGAGACCTGTGATGTGGAGAGCTTCGAAATCGTTAACAATCGCGGCAAACGCGGAGTCTATTGACGTGCGACCGTGCGTGTGAATATAACTGCCGATGTGAATATTCCACGCGGAGCAGCATCGCTCCTCTTTCAGTGCCGTAGCAACCGACGCGGATAAGGACCCGAAAATCTCGCGCACTTCCTCGAGGGACGCACGCATTTTTCGTAATTGCGCACACTGAGCAAGTATCGAATATCTTAAAGCGCACGCGGCCACCGAGCAAAATGTTCGACATTCCATTACGCGAGAGAACTTCAAAGTGAAGAACCGCAGTTTAGTACCTAATTAATCAGAGATCATGCAGTATCAGGTGGTCATGTCCAGAAGTTTGATTAAAGCGAGGTTTAACCCCTTAACCTACAATGACGGGCATAACTCGCGTACGATGATCGGGCCAAACCTAAATTTTACGGGCATAGCCCGCGTACGATGATCGAGCTAAACCTAAATTTTACGGGCATAGCCTACGGTGATCGGGCACCGAGCAAAATGTTCGACATTCCATTACGCAAGAGAACTTCAAAGTGAAGAACCGCAGTTTAGTACCTAATTAATCAGAGATCATGCAGTGTCAGGTGGTCATGTCCAGAAGTTTGATCAAAGCGAGGTTTAACCCCTTAACCTACAATGACGGGCATAGCCCGCGTACGATGGTCGGGCCAAACCTAAATTTTACGGGCATAGCCCGCGTACGATGATCGGGCCAAACCTAAATTTTACGGGCATAACCCGCGTACGATGATCGGGCCAGAAGTGAATATTACGTGGAATATTTGATACGCAATCACAGTCTGATGCAATAATTGTGGTAGACGCAAGTATTACAAAATGTTTATTTATACAAAACTCCCAAATACAAAATTAGTAATTTGTAACGGTATGATATATTTCAAAGCATTCTGGTATATGTCCGGAATGCTGCGCGAGCTTGTATACAATTTCGGCCCAACATCTTCGAATCTAAGGGGTTAATACAGAAATTGCCGTAGCGAACAATACTGACTTGATCCCCTGCTACGTCACTGGTAGCCGTACTAGAGCAGAAGGACATCGAATTTGTCCGACCGTCTTTTCCATTCTTCCAAGATCCGCGTCACGCACCCTTTCGCTTCCCCGGGCTTTCCGACTTGCCAGAGACTCACTTGCACGCACAATCGTCATCCATTCCACACGCGCACTCGTTATGCCGGGAACGAGCGCTGAATCGTGCTTATGTCGCTGTTAAACAAAGCGATCTCCCGCATAATGGCGCGCCTCCGAGGTAAAACGATCCGCTGGTCCGGGTGCTTCAGCGTTTCTTCGTTTTACGCGATATTTCTTGATAAACAAGTGCGGTCTCGAAAGGAAGCGGAGGCGCTTCATCGTCGGTGCACGCCCTCTTCAGAATCGTCCATTTCTTCGGATCCGCTGGTTAAACAGAGCAAACCGGCTTGGAGGATGCCTTCTCATTTCTAGCTGAATATACCGCGGCGGCATTCATTTAGATTTTCCCTTTTATCCCCCACTCGTCGGCGTGTCTCCTTCTACCCGCGGAACCGTCCTCCTCTCATCTCTTGCCCACCGATGTTCCGTCGTTAACAACCAACACTCGCTGGTCCGCGGATTCTTAAGACGCCAAAGCGAATCCGAGGCGCGCGTTATTCTTCGTGGCATCTGAAAGGAAAATAATTACGGTCCCGTCAATTTATTGCTAAGGACCGAATCGCCGCGTGTCGCCGAACTCGAATGGTCGCGAGGAATTGTTTGTCTTTACGTTTTCGCGACGTGCCGTGATTATGATCTTTGGGCCGCGACCGACGCGTCGCAGACTGGTTTTCGTACAAGTTTTATGCTAGGTATGAGAATTGTCACATATCTAGTATAGAGCTTATTGTGTCGCCAGAGTCGCGGATTGGAGAGACAGAGATTCGTGAAGACACTTCTCGAAGGACGATGGTTATGGGAAAAAGAGTGCTTGAACACGGACGTTGGTCAGGCTCCCGCGGTTCCAATTACGATTGAAAGGCGGCCCTGTTTGTTCGCCTCCTATAACTGCGAACTCTTCAGGGTCTCGTACAAGGCACTCTCTCACCCCACGGCCACTTTCGAGTTTCGACACGCGTGTTTCCATGGCGAAGGACGCGAGTCAGCCGATGCCGGTCGATTGGCTCATTATTGCGTCGACTACTATTATCTATTAACTAATATCCCATTTGCGTAGATTGAAAAAATACATTTTATTTTAGAACTCCAAATTCGGAGGTTGACATATATTTTTTCCGACCGTTATAAGTTGTTGAATGCTTTGCTTTGACGGATATAAAAATAGTATGGTACTTCCAGGTTATTCCTGCAACATTAATATCTGTACTATATTTTATGGTATGAACAAATAATGAGCACAATCTATATACTGTTTTTAACTGTGTGATTTTTGTATCATTACAAAAGTAGATGTGTTCGGAAGGGGATACGCTATCCCTTAACTTCTTTTGCCCGACAATCACGAGATAGATCCTCCGTTCATCGGTCGATTATCCGAATACATCTTTCTGTCCCGCTCTCCGCCTAAGTAATGGGTAATCAAGGGGTGATTGCTGTCACAAAGCCGCTTGATTGGCTCGTTTATGTTACGGTAATGTTCGGAATAGTGTGAGGCGGTACTGCAGCATCCCTCCATCGCAATCCACGATTCACCCTCGTGCTCCGATTCTAACGAGATTCCACGGCAATAGTCGCTCTCTTATTAGGGAATTAAATGAGAATATCTCCCGTTACAACTCTGCCGCGATCAGCCGAGCGGCGAATTATCCTAGAATGAAATTAATCAAATTAATCGCCATCATTCAATGACTCCATTCTGTGAGCTTTCTCTTTCATTATTACACATTCATTAGTCCGAAATCATTCACGTCTTCACACCACCGGTTATTTAAACAAGAATTTGGAAAGCGTCGACGCTGACAATGTACCATTAACACGTTGACTGCCGAGAGTATTTTACTACATTAGAACGGCGATGTTATGAAATACTACAGCGTTTAACTGAATTATGCAAAATATAAATAATGTGCAGGTATTGGAGACCAAAGAATCGTACCACTATTCTAACAACAACTGCATTCATAAAATAATAATTGCTACTCGTTGCGAACATTTTGAATCTTCAGTGAAATGTTTTGCGGTGGTCACCGGTGACCATCATGGCAGCCAAAGTGTTAACGTTACCATTATATCAATGACATTTAAACATTTGCGAAACTCTCTCGATCCCTTCTGCCCAGTAACCGATCAATTGCCGCTGCAGCGTTACTTCTGTTCGGTGGATGTAAAAAAAAAGCTGCAAACGAAGTTACAGACGGGCCTAATAGAACGGAAAGAAGAGCCGCGTCCCGGGCAATCGATGCTTATCACCGCGATTACGGTCGATAATCGAGCGCGGTGAAGTTAACGTCTCGAGCCGTTGCGAACGTTATCGCGTCGTCGGCTCGTTCGTCGACGACGTATCGTGTCACGCTCGTATATCGAGTAGAGAGATCCTCGAGAGGGTTGCTTGTTTACAAGCGACAGTTGATTTGACAAAGCCGCGGGTCCATTTATACGAGTGAATATTACAGGGCTAAGTCGAGGGGTGGCTTGTTATCCGCTCATTGAAGTTAACCACGGGGCTAAGTGCGCGAGCGGGGGTGGTGCCGGGAGGGGGGTTGAAAGTCGAGAGAGGGAGTCGAGGTTAGGTGCACCAAAAGGGGAGCTTCGCATGAAAGGGAGGCAGGGTAAGAGGACGAGAGACAGAGAGGGAATATGGTGGCGAGCCAATGAGAGGCCAGATCGTTGCCGAGGTAACCGCAGGGCTTTCCGACGGATTATTCGACCGAGATTGAAAAGTTAGCGCCGTGGTGTTCGGAGAGGGAGGCCAGGTAGTTGGTGTTCTCCCATCGGCGGTGATGGTGGTGGTGGATGCCGATGATGGAAGGTGAGTGCCGTAGCCAACCCCCTTAAGAGATTTCGTCTTGTCGTGACAAGGGTAATACGCGTATTAGGGCTGATTTCGATGCGCAGTGCTTACAATTAGTTCCATGCCAGTTAGGAGTTCGGGGAGATCGTTGTCCTCGGAAGACAAGTTCGTTGCAGGCCTTTTGAGATCGGTCGGGGGTACTCATTATATTAAACAGATCTATATGGACGCGGTACACTGCGTGTTGTCTGTGTAGACTTACGCAGTGTGATCCTTCTGGGCACAATGCACTTCGTCACAGACGGCACCACAGCGTCGCAGCAAATTAAATAGAAAATCTCGCAAGAAGCGAATTTTCCCGACACTCGACAGACCGCTTCTCAATGCCGCAGAATCTGACGTCTATATTTTCGCTGCGTATAACGCGCTAACGTATCCGATTACATTTGCCAACCAAAAACGGAACGCAGCAGCGAAACGAGATGCGGCTGGTACCGCATTCAGCCGTCCTCTCCTCCTCTCCATTCAAGGCTTCCTTATTCATGGCGCCGGCTTCACATTTCAGTGGATATTCAGTTCCGCTTACCCCTCCAGCGGGCTTGAAATCGGCGCCGGCCCTCAACCGGGTGACGGGTCAAGCGTGGCGAGGACGCCCCTGAAAAAATGTTTATTTCAGCGTCCGCGTGCAGGGCGATATGTTGAGGGTAGGAGGCGCGGGAAGGAAGGGTTTGGTCGCGGATACGGCGTCTGCCGATGCTTACAGACCAGGCTGCGGGCATGAGGCACTCCGGGGTTACCTGACACGTGCATAATTAATGCCTGGGCGACGAGGGCGCGCGACTCTCGCGTGCATAGACGGTTCGGATTATCTGTGTCAGTGAAATAAAAGAGAAAAAACGCGGCCGCCTACGTTGAATTTCGCGTGGGAGAGGAGAACGCGCGTACACCGTAGGCAAATGACGGTGTGGTAGGGTAAAAGAGAGGAGAGAGAGAGAGAGGGCAGGAAATTCTTTCGAACGAATGCTGAGGAGGAGCGAGGGACGGCAACGAAAGTTGTCGGGTAACCGACGCGGAAGCGAGGGATAATGACTACTTTTTCATATTTTAATTACGCCGTAATTAATTGAAATGTTTCACCGTTCGCGGAGAGGGCACTCGAGCAAAATGAGATGTGAGTTTGTGTACGCCAAGGGCGGCTTCGACTGTTCCGTTTCGTGTTGTCTCTCTCATTCTCCTTTGCTGTTTCGCTATCTCGCTCTGTTCGTTTTAATGTCTCTGTTCTTTTGTAACTCCATCATATGCGTATGCGATTTTCCAAAGCATGTTGGTCAGCGGTACATTTCTTGTTAGACGCTGAGTACGGTTGTTTGGATCTTTTCCGAGCGTCAAAATGTCTTTCTGCCGAAGATGCACATGTAATTGGCTCATCTTCAAAGATTTATCAGCTTCCTTACACGTTTTTAACACGTTAAGCGCCACTCCGGGCGCTAGGGACTTATATTAGGGATTTATACGGGTGTCCACCTGTTCCTCCTTCTGCAGAAGTGTGTCTATCAATTTTTGACGGTACATTGTGATAGACATCTTCTGCCCGTTGTTTCTTGGTGTGTGAAAAAGGAATTTACAACAGCGGTGTTCAATAATAATTCAAAAGCCAATTTTCGATACCATTTCATACCATTTCACATTGATGTTTTTATGTATTATATTGTTTTCCTTAAACCATTGACCCTAGGGCCCGGCGTGGCGCTTAACGTGTTAAAGCACGTCAATTAAATGATTCGACGCTGAGACATCATATAATATAATTTTATACTGTTGCGAAAGTAGTACCTGAAGCATACGTCAAGTGGTATAACACGCGGTTGGTCATGCATTGATCTCTACTACTGCTTTACCATCCACTGGCGTTCCTGACCACACGCGAGCCACAAAAATCACTCACTCATGCCAAACCGTCAAGATGATATAACCAGACCTACGTCTCTTACATATCCCTGCTTCAAGTCCTTACCCTATTTTGTCTCAATACTTACGGATACTCCAAAGGACTTCGTTACTTGTCGTCATCGCGTCACCAAACATCTTTCCAGTGCGAAAAAACAATACCGAGGCAGAGTGCGAGACAGGCCAGACAGAGATGACAGACCGAGAAAAGGTGGTAGAATAACAGGCAAACCGAGGGCGGGTCGCCCTTTTGTTATCTCGCTCGAGGTTACTCGCTACGTGCAATTGTCCTCCCATTGTTCCAGCCATTGTTTCCGGTAACTCTTTCGCGGTAACGAGGAGGAACCTCAATTAGAACAGTTTGAGGACTTAAACGCCCAGAGGCTGCCGGGTTTTAAGAGGCAAGGATGTAGTCGGCATCGGGGCTCTAGGCGCACATTGTTCTCGCGAACGATGCCACAACAATGCGTTTTAAGCGAGTCGGCCCCGCTGTCTGCTCGACCTTTTCACTCGTCGCGATGAATCTCAGACCATGGTAGGTATTGCTGTCGCGTTTCTTCGATAAAATTGGTATTTGTCCTACAATATTAACATCCCCAATTAAAGGTGACGACGGTTACTTTCTTAGTCAGCAAATGTGTTTATTGTCGCTAAAAATGGCTAAAGCGAGAGGGGGTTAACGGAAATGCGGACGTGTGATGGCAAACCGGAATGATATCTGCCATCTACCGGCATATGAAGAAAGTCTATTTGATACTGAGCTTCACAAGTATCGCCAGAGAAACCTGTAAACAATGTTTTGTAAATCATATGGTCATACGGCGAATGCATATTTCACATTATGCATATTTTGGTCAGTATCAATTGTATTAGTAAACGCAGTATGTTGCCAATGTAATGCAAAATGGCTAGTGTTCAGTATTTAAAACAAACCCGGTACAAATCTTTGTTAGCATTCTGTCAACTGCATTTGTTACTAAGAACAAATCTTACCACGCATCGGTGACGCAACGTTTGCAACTTCATGTGATTCCGATACAATTCCTCCCGTCTGCGATGGCGCGTAGCTACGTTTTACAGCGCAAGCGCTTATTTCGCTTATCAAACACCCGCAAGCTGCGTTCTTGTTTCGTGGTCCTGCTATCCTGTTGCGCCGTTGCTCCTATCATCTCCGAGTCGGTCCTAAGTACCCGGCCATTACTCTAAACCGTCATCAGCGAAGGAAACTCGATACGATTGGCTGGTAGCTGGAAATTTTTGACGTGGTCAGACCGTCGTCAACTGATATCCCTGATGAAATGACGGAACATGCGCGGGAAACAGTTACCCAGGATATTCGAACGTTCTGCTCCCCAATTACGTGTCTGTATATATGCTGTAACAGCTTGTGGGGGCGGTTGATAACAGCGACGCCAGCCTCCAACGCCCGGCTGTTAGCCTGGTGGAAAAACAAGTTCGCGCTTTGAAGCTTAAACCGAGCTAAATCCTGTTACCGCACCATTAATAGCAGCGGACTGGACGTTTCGCGGCTCGTTAAAGATTGAAATTGTTCGCTTTCACGTTGTACGTAATTTTACTCTGGTCATTCACGTGTTACCTGGTATGACACGTAATTTTACTTGTGCCCGATCTGACTTGGACTTAATTAATTTTGCAAGCGTCTCATTAAACGGAAGTATCGCACGTGCTTTTTTAATGCTGTTTTTAAGTGAGATGCGGAGCGACACACGAAGTGTTTGACTCTTAAACTTTCGTTGAACAACGAACTATTGTACGCTACTTCATGAAGCAGGGGTGAAGTTGTTAAGGTTTAATAATAATAAATATTCTGTGAATTACCGATCTGTACGTAACGTTGAGTTAATGCAAACTCTTCCGGGGGATACGAGATGCTCATAAATGAACGCGCGAATTGGCTCCTACCACAAGTATGCTCCTCCGCTTGAACACGCCTGTATCTGGTCGTCGAGTGTGGTTCGAAGCTATCAGTTATTGGAAATATGGACAAATATCGGGAATTTTTTTCGGTCGCCCGATGCGCTCCACTTCATGATCGCCTGTGATGTGCAACCGAAATTAAGATGTACAGAAGACGGACAGGACTCTCGGCGCTTTCTTCCTTCGTCAATGCCGTCGTCCTGACAAGAATCGTCACCTCCGCAAACGTAATGCACCGTCTTCAACAAAAAAATGCACAGTAAGTACATCTACTTCCGACTTCATTATTTTGTAATTCGTGAATCTGTATTTATTTGGCGTCGTGTCCTGGGAATATTCTTCTCCTGTAAGACTTAAGTCCTCGAGACGTTCATGTGTAATCTTGTCTTGGCTTCTGGTCAATATCGTCCTCCCTCGTTGTCCGAGGTCCCCAAATTCATCGTGCCGTCCTGTTATCCTGACGCTGGCTCTCTGTTATCAGCCTATCCTCGAGCCCGCTGTGACCGTCCTGGCGCGAGTCCTTCCAGTTGAAACGTTCAACGCGTCCTGACGTCCTGGTGCCACGAATGCTTCTGGCGCCACTCTCTTGACGAATGACAGGACGTTGACGAGCATTCTGGAGTGCGCTGCCAGTCAGGGTCGGTTGTACTGGATCGTGAAGTAAACAATATCCTCGAAGAATGTACGATTACGGATGAGGAGAATCTATATAAATGTTTCGTAACCAACATACTGGAAGTAAGAAAATGCATCCGTTCCCTCGCAAACCCAAATATAATTTTCCGATTACTACAATGAGCTGTTAAATAATATATAATATAGGACGATGTATGGAACATGTTTTTATTTACTAGTCCAACCCTGGCGGTGACCGTGGAAAGAAATTCAACATCCAGGACTCAGATCTGAAGGAAGGTGAAAGTCAGCATCATGGTCCCCTGATCATAGGACTGCATACCATTTTGAAAGCACGTGCACCCTCGGCAAGAGGGAGAAGAAGAAAAAAGTACTACTACACATGGTATCCTGGTGGAGGGAATATTTGCGGGGGATAAGTGTCCTAGGTGAAATACGGTACGGGGAAAAATTGACGGAAAAGAAGCAGAGTTGAAGGGTGTACAGGCAGGCTGGTGTCCGACATTCGGTTCAGGGAAAACATCGTTGTCGATTTATGCAAGCCTAATGCTCCCGGATGCGCGGAGAAAAAAATGTTCTGCGCTTGTATGGAGCGCCGGAGGATGGGTGGGAGATATCAGAACATGGCTTGCCAACGATAACGCATACTCTCGTCGTTCCCGAGGGATAGGCGAACAGGGAATATAGTAGCATGCCGGTACCGCGTCGGAAATCAAGGACGATTTCCTGTCGACAATGCGTGTATCTCCTTCTGTCCTAATACGTGAGCTTGATTTCCGTTTTAAAGCTCCTTTAATGATGTTCAGTATTAGGACGTCGACAATTTTCCCTGACATGTATACGTTGTCTAGTGAATGTACAAATCCTTTGTCCAACACATAATAGTGTCGACATTAAATATGTGTACTGTCTACCCTTAAAAATTGATGTACTTAACGTTCTTTATTCTTAGAGTCCGCGTAACATTTATGCAGTTTCTACCTACCCATGTCTCTGTAAGTAGTAAGAACCAACGTATTTGCATACAGCGCCTCCGACTTAATGACATCAAGGAAATACCGGAAAAAGAGAATATGCAATAGAAGATTTACTATGTTGAAGGAGGATAACATAGTCCTTTCCCAAGGACAACTAAGAATTTTCAATAATCACTTTGTACCCCTATGGAGCAGGTGGACATAAGGTCAGCCGAATACGAAGATAGCCTTCTTAAGGATGCTGATGTCCTGACACCTTGACAAGCCTCTCCACGTGTTGGTTCATAGATCCATTATCGTCACGGACACCATACGATGTATGTGCGTACCTCTCATGGTGAATTTCCTCCCTTTCGGTTGATCTGTGATGGTTAAATACACGCGCAACGCGGGACTTCCTGGTCCAGCAACCTCTACCAGTCTCTACTTGCCTAAGCGAAAACTTCCTGTTTCCTTCCGGTGTTTGCGGTGGTGTGGCGTGGACGACAGCTGGAAATTCCAATAGTGGACTTGCCTATTGTCACGTGTTAAGGACGGTACTTAAGAAAACTGCAACAAAATTATTAAATTGTAATACGTTACAACCCACTAACTAGAAGAAATTCTATTACATGATAAGTCGTGGGGCATTTTGATATTGCCACTTCTAATTTTCAATCATACAAAGTAATCGTTGATATTACTATATTTATTCTGCAAGCTTCTCAATCGATACAAAATTATGCGAGCAGGCACGAGCTAAAGTAAAATCCGTAATTTCATAGGAAAGTAAAGTCAACTCACCTTTATTACCTCGCTCGCGTGTCATGAGGAATCGAATGTACTGTCTAGAATATCTAGCATCACGTGTACATCATTTTCGCAATATTTATGTTATCCTGTGACAAAGAACGCCATGTTCAATTCAGCGAATCTTTCGCCAGCGAAGCAGAGCTCCTGTTGATTGGAGGGCGAACGAGCCAGGACCACATCCCCTTGAACAGGTCCTGTACCAGGGGTTGCACGTGATCACCCTCGAAGTTCGTCACCGCTCTCACCCCATACTCTCCTGATCCGGAAATATGCTTCGCGTTTGAGGCAATTAGATGCATTAACGTAGGCGCCGTTGTCACGTTCATTTAACACGCTCCTGCTGCATCGAGCTTTTGACACAGCTAATTATGTTATCGCGCCTCAATATTCGCGTCAATTTTCGGTAGAAACTTTAACGCCCTGGCAGCACCCCCATCAAACGATTTCTCGGTCAGATTAAATGTTAAAGAGAAATATAACGTCGAATTTCACGAACGTGAAAAATTAGGGTTCGTCGAGATTATTATGTGAATGATCATTTTTATCGCGAACATTATTATTGCGCGACTCTGCATCGTGTTTTGCATACAATCTTGATGGGGGATTGTGATCACACGGACCAATAGCATGTGCTTCGCTCTCTGGATGGGGACAACTTTTGACTTCCGCATCCTGATGCTTGCCGTTGCTCTGAGTTCACGCGAAAAGGCTGACATTACCACCTACGTCACCGTCAATTTCGCTTCTTGAACAGGGATGTACGCTGTCTAACTTATCAAGGCTCTACATTCTTCCAGCGGAACCATACAAATGATGTAGCATCCAGGTAAGTGGGTATATAAACGTCAGCGATTGGCAATCGTTGGGCGACCTTAAACACAGTGATTTGCGGGATGTTCGGATGTTTTAAAAGGAATTTCACTAGGGGTGGCTTTGGTCCGTTCCTGTGTCTAGTGACGCAAACGACGACGTCACGACGGAAACATCGTACGTCACTCGATGGGTCCTGTTACGCAATGTTACATCATCAGGTATGAGCGAACAGTTCTATGTATGATATTTCGCGTATACTGTGACGTTGCAAAAGCGGGATGCTTCGTTAGCCAGGATAACAGGATCCCACAGGAGCACGAGTCCTTCCGCCAAAGCGCGATTGGTCCTGTAATACTTGTAATCTTAAGGGGACATTCTACTTTCTCATCGAAACATTTTACTGATTTTCAATCATTTTTTTCTTATCGAAAATAGAAACGCAGCAATTTCAAACTTTCACATTGTATCATATCGACCTTTATTTATACAAAAATATTTTTGTTTATGTTTTTTCAAATTTTTTCATATAAATTCTTCTTGACTGCTGGAGCACGTTCAAAAAATTCATACTCACTGGCGTGCGTGATTGCGGTCGTTGGGATAATCAGAAAAAAAACAGAACAGGAATCTTAATTTACATACTAACCACTATCGCATGAACCACGGAGAAAGAGTTTGCATGAAAACTTTCAAAATGACTGACTTTCCAAAATTAGGTTCACGAAAATGGCATTTTTCCGTCTTTTTATGATGGAAAAAAATGAGAAAATATTGATTAATTAACACACCCGTGGTTCATACGATAGGCATAAGTAAGTAGAATAATATATTAAAATCTCGGACCGATTGATCGAATAGTTTTTTTGGAATCGTGCACGCCAGTTGAAAAAATATAGTACTGAGAAAAACGCATTTAAAGTTTTGCATATCGAATTTTTGTATATAAAAGATTCTTACGTAGTAAATTGTAATATACAATAATTCATAGCCGGATCAATGTTTACATGCAGATCAGCATTTTCTTTTAATTTTTCTGCCGATGTACTAGCGTACTCTAAACTGCATTCACTTGTATGCTGATTTCCAACAAACTTTCTTTTTCGCGAACGACAGGGTCTCGAATTGACAAATTTACTTTGTTTTCGATCCATATTAAAACGATACGTCTTTTTTGAAAACTGTTTGAATACTGAATGCATGTTCAGAAAGCAATAAACATAACAGACATCGTCAAGGTCAAGGGTAAGATGATATTTAGATGTTATGTTGGTGCGCGGAACACACTCCTCCGTAATGTTTACCAATGCGATGTTTACATTTGGGTGATCTTCTCTTTTAAATCGTTTCCAGAATTAGATAATTTCTTAGAATAAATAAAGATCGCCGAAAGAGAAAAACGGCCCGACCGATCAAGCGACGTTACCCTTCTATCTGCGCGAGGTGGGTTAGATGCGAGGCCTATAACTTTCCCAATTTTTGGAATTTATCGCTGCAAAGTTAAGGACATAATCTCGAAAGTATATACTTTCGAATAAGGCAATAAATAAAAAATCGATTTTTTCGATCCGAGAAAGTAGAATGTCCCCTTAAGCCCACTCCTTATTGAGTAGTAATTTTCAAAAAAACGTTAGTCCGATAGTTTCAAGGAATTTATTCATCCCGGCACTCTAATCGCAAAATTTTGTTCGTACTAAATTTAATTGCTAGACAGTTAAAAGTATGATTAGGTAAAATTATATGAAGGTATATTGTGGTTCAGGTTCACGAATGTCATCAAAAACGTGAATGTCTGGTTCGTCGTCGGGATCGAATTCTATTGTCATGGGATCGATTTCTGGTGGTGGTGCGGGAATTCTTGGCTTTGCAGCAGGAGCAGGACGAATCAAACATGCTGACACTCGTTCCCGAACCACCAATTCTTCGGAATTTCCGTCAACTATAAAAGCAGAATCTCCTGCATACTTAAGGACATAATCTCGAAAGTATGTACTTTCGAATAAGGCAATAAATAAAAAATCGATTTTTTCGATTCGGGAAAGTAGAATGTCCCCTTAAGCCCACTCCTTATTGAGTAGTAATTTTCAAAAAAACGTTAGTCCGATAGTCTCAAGGAATTTATTCATCCCGGCACTCTAATCGCAAAATTTTGTTCGTACTAAATTTAATTGCTAGACTGTTAAAAGTCTGATTAGGTAAAATTATATGAAGGTATATTGTGGTTCAGGTTCACGAATGTCATCAAAAACGCGGATGTCTGGTTCGTCGTCGGGATCGAATTCTATTGTCATGGGATCGATTTCTGGTGGTGGTGCGGGAATTCTTGGCTTTGCAGCAGGAGCAGGACGAATCAAACATGCTGACACCCGTTCCCGAACCACCAATTCTTCGGAATTTCCGTCAACTATAAAAGTAGAATCTCCTGCATACTTAAGGACATAATCTCGAAAGTATATACTTTCGAATAAGGCAATAAATAAAAAATCGATTTTTTCGATCCGAGAAAGTAGAATGTCCCCTTAAGCCCACTCCTTATTGAGTAGTAATTTTCAAAAAAACGTTAGTCCGATAGTTTCAAGGAATTTATTCATCCCGGCACTCTAATCGCAAAATTTTGTTCGTACTAAGTTTAATTGCTAGACAGTTAAAAGTATGATTAGGTAAAATTATATGAAGGTATATTGTGGTTCAGGTTCACGAATGTCATCGAAAACGCGAATGTCTGGTTCGTCGTCGGGATCGAATTCTATTGTCATGGGATCGATTTCTGGTGGTGGTGCACACACACACACAAACATGCTGACACTCGTTCCCGAACCACCAATTCTTCGGATATATATATAAAAGCAGAATCTCCTGCATACTTAAGGACATAATCTCGAAAGTATATACTTTCGAATAAGGCAATAAATAAAAAATCGATTTTTTCGTCCCGAGAAAGTAGAATGTCCCCTTAAGCCCGCTCTTTATTGAGTAGTAATTTTCAAAAAAACGTTAGTCCGATAGTTTCAAGGGATTTATTTATCCCGGCAGTCTAATCGCAAAATTTTGTTCGTATTAAATTTAATTGTTACTGTTAAAAGTATGATTAGTTAAAATTATATGAAGGTATATTGTGGTTCAGGTTCACGAATGTCATCGAAAACGTGAATGTCTGGTTCGTCGTCGGGATCGAATTCTATTGTCATGGGATCGATTTCTGGTGGTGGTGCGGGAATTCTTGGCTTTGCAGCAGGAGCAGGACGAATCAAACATGCTGACACTCGTTCCCGAACCACCAATTCTTCGGAATTTCCATCAACTATAAAAGCAGAATCTCCTGCATACTGCATCAAGTCTCCTACATTTTCTTCGTACTCTTGTATCTGTAAATAATCAAACCTCTATAACAAGAAGAAAGTAATAAGTTCCCAGATTTTAAGTACACAAATCCCTTTACATCTTGCTCGAGAACATTTGTGGTGTCTCTGGGATGCACTGTTAATTCGTGGTCGTTTCTATTTTCGAGGGGTTCTTTCGTTAAATCATGTTTGCTTCCTGTCACGATATTGTATCTTCGGTTAAGTATTCTTTCCCTGCACGTTTTCCCATAGACTTCCAAGAAAATTACTCTAAACGAAATGTAAAATATTATACCACCTAAATATCAATAATAGAAACTGAAGATATATTAGTAATTTGCAGACTTATTCGGAGGGGTGGCGATCATATCCAATTGTTTAAAGTCTTCAACATTTATTGGATAACCAGTTAAGATCCAACCTCTCCTCAAACACTCCTGACTATGTACATGTCTCTAAAATTACAATCTTCTGTTATAGGCTTATCAAATTGATGTTTTAGCGTATCAACTTCACCTCAACGATTCGTATTCTCATTTCGGGTTTTGGCTTATGACCCCATCTATGTTCAAACAATCTGATTGCATCACCCAACTCGTTTTCCTGCAAACGTGCTTGCTCCAAAATATAATTAAAGTCCACTAAAAAAATCCCAAATTTAAACGTTGACTCATACATCCTGGAGACAAATTTTACCGTGAACGAGATTGAATCTTTGCGCCAAATATTTTGCGATAGTACGATGACCTGATCCTCGGCAACCGATGAGAATGATTCGGAACAAAGATGGTGCCCCTGAATGTTTCCTCGTTTTTATTAGTTTCGCAACATCCTTTCCCAGATCGGGAATTGACCTGAGCCCATCCTCGACTTCCTGAAAGTGATTTAATTGAAATATCGTTACGTTTAACCCTTCTTTGCATGATTTTTCCTTTATTGGTGAAATAAATCAAGGTGATATAATTCATGTTAAAAATTAAAGGAAAAATGGTTAAAAAAATCTTAGTATATATTTATAGTATAAATTTAGCAAAAAACAATATGATGGAAATTTCCATCATCATGCAAAATTAGATTAAAGTGAACTTGTTCTTTTATATAATTTTTGGCCATTCAATGTTATGGTGCAAAATTCCCACCATCATGCAAAGAAGGGTTAAGTTTCCAATTTATATCATCGAACAATTAAAACGTCTGCGTAAGCCTCGCGAAGTCCACGAATATTTTTCATATCCTCTTTGTACTTTGCGCTCTCGAAATATGTCTTCCAACTATAAAGTGGTGGATGGAATGTAGTAACCGTATCGGCACCGCCCGTATAACCTGATGCATATTATTAACGATGTTATTATCAGATGTACGTGTGTTGTCAAAAGTGTTAATCTTATACCTGGTATTCCCGACCGTTTGATTTCAATTGCGTGAGTAGGAATTATACCGAGAGATTGAAATACACGTGCTTCTTTTTTTGTCCTAGGCAAGTCTGCGGGTATAATTAACATTACGAATATTTTGTACGTGTACCCGAAAAATCTACGGTTTATAGGTTGCCATTAAGGAATTATGCCTACTTGGGATCGGCGAAATTACACGGTTTTCAAGATTTTTTTTGCCGTTTTAGTGAGTACTAATTAAAATTCACAACATACTGCCAACAAGTACGTATTTAGTGGAATTTGTATACATTTTTTTATAAGAACATATCAAAAAATGGAGGAAATATAGCCCTTCTCCTAGAGGTTCCGTTTATTTCCATCACTTGCGGTGACCACGATTTCTCAAAAACTACTTCACCGATCGGACTCTAATTTTATACACTTATTTGTTATTACAATAGGCAGGGCCTGAACGAAGGATTTGGGAAAATTTGAATTTTTACAAGAATGACAACACTTTTACGAAAAATCCGTTTTTTGAGGTGGTCTAACTGTCGTTTTTATGTTGTAACTTTTTTTTTATTACCGAAGTAAAAAATCCTTCGTTCAGGCCCTGCCTATTGTAATGACAAACAAGTATATAAAATTAGAGTGCGATCGGTGAAGTAGTTTTTGAGAAATCGTGGTCACCGCAATCGTATGTTTTTAAAAACCCAGTTTCGAGATAATCGCGTTTAAAGTTTTAAGCTCTTTACTAATCATACATAGTAGCGCTCCAGATAAACGCTTATAATTTTTGAACGTGTGCTCCGATTCTTATGTATTTTTGAGGAAATATCCTTAAAATGATGTACATTAAGAAAATGCAATAAAAAAATTGATTTTTTTCACCAACCCAAGTAGGCATAACCCCTTAATCTAAACGTACCCACAAGTATCCAACCCGAATCATGCAACATTCCACTTCTTAGGATATGTCTCATATTCCTTGCCAGACTCTCTGACTCATCGCAAGCACATATTTCCTGCAAGGAAATGTATAGCGATAGAAAATATGTCCAGGTATATAAGTCAGGTTAAAACTTACATGACCCGTGGGTGATACTCTTCGAAGATCGTTTAAGGTTAAAGGTCGTATGCCTAATTCGTTTTGAAACACCTCCGCCAGCGCCATTTTGTCTAAATATTTCGTGCATTACGCGGAAAGCATGCTGGAAGTCTTTACTATGCATAAATATATATTGCGCGTATGCATGTTTCATTGATGTTGCGTTACCGAAATCAAAAGGTGCAATGAGAATTACTCTGGAAACATCGCGATATCGTTCAGCAATCGGAAGACACTGTTTCAGATAAACGAGATGGTCTTTGGGTCTCTTGATCGCCAAGAGTTTTCCAAGTTCCTGAAAAATATCCTAATTATTATACTAATATTACTAATACTAATATTCTTCTATCTAATTAACATTATCATTATCATTAATATTCTATCTAAACTAATATTCTTCTTCTAATTATACTATATTACTAATACTAATATTCTTAACTATACTTCAGCTTGAAAGAGCAAAATAACCCGCTAACCTGAAAAAGTTCATAAATTCGGTGTTTTTCCAAGTAAGGAACGAAGCGGGAAGGTATAGAAAGTGGTCTCTTGCTCGCATCAACGAAGCTGAACATCTTTTCAAATCTTCTCCATACACATTCTGGATACGTCGATATTACTGAATCTTATTAGTGACGAATATTCGATCGAAAGTATTGGGTTGGCAACTAAGTGATTGCGTATTTTGTCGATAGATGGACTTTACAGTTTCTTTTGTTTTGTTAATGCGGTTATTGCATCTAATCTATATTTTTGCATACATGCATTGAAAAAAAAATTAAAAATGCTTGGTTATGTCAAGAAACTCGATTTATGGGTCCCTCACCATCTTAAGGAAATTCATTTGACACAACGCATTAGCACCTGCGATTCGCTTCTAAAACGCAACGAAACAGATCCATTTCTGAAAAGCCTAATTACTGGCGACGAAAAGTGGATAGTTTATATAAAGAACTTTATCTCAAAATAAATTTATAATACGTTATAAATGGTATAATTTTATTAGGAGAGAATTAAAAAAAATAGTTTTTCGGTTTAACTTTATATTAGCTATAACAATTACTTGTTTCGGAAGAGATAATCCGTCCGGCGCTTACCATGTACCTTGGAATTATTCTTTATTTTTGATATGCAATATTATTTATTTTGTTACAAAATATTTTGGAAATGCCAAGTATATACTTTATGATAAATAGTCTATATACAGTTATGATGAAAAGATGACTTTTCGAATATGGTAATACGTTTTGAAAGAGAGAACTCAATTTTTATTTTCTTTATGATCATTTATGCCTTTGTTATTTATATCATTTTCAATGAATTTAGAAAAATTAGTGTCATTGTTTTATTCTCTATTTCGTCTTTAATACATTGCTTTTTGAATTATGTAGATATTGTTGTTGTTTGGTTTTTATAAACCTTTTTCCAAACCCTAGTAAAATTGTGAAATTCGGCCGGTTATCTTCGCATAGGCACCTCTTTTTCGCGCGGCACTAAAAGGGTTAAATGGTAAAATTTTTAATAACGCTGATGATGTCATATCACATTTAATTCAGTTTTTTGATAGCAAAGATCAGAAATTTTACGAACGTGGAATTTTGACACTGCCAGAATGATGGCAAAAGGTCATCGACAAAAACGGACAGTATCTAATAGAATAAAGTTATATTTTCAAACAAAAATTAAGAATTTCCCTTCTTATTTGAAATCCGCAATCACTTAGTTGCCAACCCAATCCATATTGAATATCGACGTTGCGTGACGAGGAATGTGAAGAATGCAGTTTCGACCAGATTCCAACATTATTAACATACATTTTTTGGAAGCAGTTTGCGACTTTGTTGCACAGATGACGCCATAGGCTTTGCGCACTCATTCCGAAGCACGGGCCAAGTGGAAAGTGTGGAAAAGTGAGGTTGGGTGGATTTAGGTTGGAGTGCACGTTCAAATATGTCAAACGCGGAAAACGTATCCGATGTCACGAAAAAGATTTCGGACATGGCGGTTGAGGAGACAGGAAGGAAGTTGACTCACAAGGAGAAGAAGAAGCTGAAGAAACAGCAGGAATATGAGCGAACTATGGAAATGTTGACGAAGGCCGGTGGCCAGGGCCACAGTGAGCTGGAGTCGAATTTCACTGTTTCTCAGAGTCAAACGCAGCAACGAGGTAATCAGCAGCTGGATAACGCGGTCGATATCAAAGTCGAGAATTTTAGCATTGCTGCTAAGGGAAAGGAACTTTTCACCAACGCCAGCTTACTCATTGCACAAGGCAGACGTTACGGTCTCGTAGGGCCCAACGGGTAGGTTTCTGAAATATATGCTCTCTCATCATATACCATACAATAATTTTGGTTACTCATTTCCTTGCAGGCACGGAAAAACTACTCTTTTACGTCATATAGCAAAGCGAGCATTCGATATTCCATCCTCTATCGATGTTCTATATTGCGAACAAGAGGTTATAGCCGATGAAACCCCAGCGGTAGAAGTTGTCCTTAACGCAGATGTAAAATGTAAAGAACTGTTAACGGAATGTAAAAAGCTAGAGGAATTGCAGGAGCAGGGTGATACTAATGTTCAAAGTAGATTACAAGAGGTGACTATTAATATTCTAATATGTTATCAATATGTAATTTATGTATAGGATTAATAACAGGTAATTTCATCTTGCACATAGGTTTATGAGGAATTAAAAGCTATTGGTGCCGACTCTGCGGAACCGCGAGCCAGAAGAATTCTCGCTGGTCTGGGATTCAATCGCGCAATGCAGGATCGTCAGACTAAACATTTTTCTGGTGGTTGGCGGATGCGAGTTTCGCTGGCAAGAGCCCTTTTCCTCGAACCGACGTTACTGTTACTCGACGAACCAACGAATCATTTAGACTTGAATGCCGTCATTTGGCTGGACAATTATCTGCAAGCCTGGAAAAAGACTCTTCTCATAGTATCTCACGACCAGAGTTTCTTGGACAATGTTTGTACAGACATCATACACTTGGACCAACAGAAGCTGTTCTACTACAAAGGCAATTATAGCATGTTCAAGAAGATGTACGAGCAGAAACGGAAAGAGATGATAAAGGCTTACGAGAAACAGGAGAAGCGGCTTAAAGATTTGAAGGCGGCCGGCCAGAGTAAGAAGCAAGCTGAGAAGAAACAGAAAGAGGCGCTTACCAGAAAGCAAGAGAAGAACAGAACGAAGATGCAGAAGCAAGAAGAAGACTCCGGACCGCAGGAATTGTTACAGAGGCCGCGGGAGTATATCGTGAAGTTCAGCTTTCCAGACCCCCCGCCTCTGCAACCTCCGATTTTGGGTCTTCACAGTACGGCAACTTATTACGTTAACTGTTGCAACCCTTGAAACATGATACATATACTTTAATTCTCATTGCAGATGTCACATTTTCATACGAAGGCCAGAAGCCTTTATTTATTACCGTGGACTTTGGAATTGACTTAAGTTCAAGAATAGCCATAGTCGGACCAAACGGAGTCGGCAAGTCTACTTTCCTGAAGTTACTAACCGGTGATCTAACGCCAGTCAAAGGAGAACTCATAAGGAATCATCGCCTGGTACTACACGATTTCTCCAGATTTTCTTGCAATACCCATTCTTGTGTCTTACACAATCGTGATGTTTGTTTTACAGAGAATAGGACGATTCGATCAGCATTCTGGTGAACACCTGACTGCCGAAGAAACCCCATCGGAGTACCTCATGCGCCTATTCGATCTCCCATACGAAAAAGCTAGGAAACAATTGGGCACGTTCGGGCTCAGCTCGCACGCGCACACAATTAAAATGAAAGATTTATCAGGCGGGCAGAAAGCTCGCGTCGCCCTAGCGGAACTTTGCCTTAACGCCCCCGACGTCGTAATATTGGACGAACCCACGAATAACCTGGACATAGAATCTATCGATGCTTTAGCGGACGCCATAAACGACTACAAAGGAGGCGTCATCATAGTTTCCCACGACGAGCGTCTTATCAGGGACACTGAATGTTGCCTTTACGTGATCGAGAACCAGCAGATCAACGAGATCGACGGTGACTTCGACGACTACAGGAAAGAACTCCTTGAAAGCCTCGGCGAGGTAGTCAACAACCCCAGCATAGCCGCGAACGCCGCAGTTCTACAGTGATAAGAACCCCAATACACCTGCGGAACATCTCTATCCATCGTGGTGGCTCACGTAATTAGGAACATCGCATAGTTGAGCCGCTGGGCTTCTAGACCGAAAGGGAAAGTGTACATGCCTTCAATCAAATGCGCGCTAGCACTCGCACGCGTTCCGGGTCATACATCAGATTAATTTTGTGTTATAAATCCATCGCCGCCGTATGTGGACATATGAATAAAGTATGAGATGCAGAGTAAAACGTTGTTCAGCCAATTAATGTCGATTATCACTTAGGTTGGAGGAAAGTTAGAGACGTTAAGGACGTCGGATCGGGTTAGCTTCCCAGCCTAGTATTTCCCGACGATAACTGACGCAGTTGGCGACACTGGCGTGCGTGCGACCGGCGGCGCAATGTTCGCTGCCAAAAAGGGCAGACGAGTGATGTGAGAAATTGTCAAATATTTCGCGCGAGCTGGTGTCCAGCGGTGAGCTCAACGGTGTCACGGAACGTCGTTACGATGTCGAGCACGCTGGAGAATAAAATCTTGAATCTGCAAGAGCGGCTCAGGGCGGAGAATGAGTCGAGGGACAGGGACAGGCAGAGCGGCGAGGTTGGACCAGGAACGGGTCTTCAGCCGTCATCCTCGGCTCCTGCCTCGAGTCCTGTCGTCCGCAGGCCGAGGCAACGTAAGTCAACCGAACGATTATAACACCCGGCGCACCTCGACATTTTTTCGCCCGAATCTGGAAACCCTCACAAGCGAATATTCGCAGGCCAATGTTTCGCGTACAGGTTATGTTGACGATCACAATTTAGATTCTGTTGATCCGTGCGTGACACTCTTGGGATCTTGTACTTTCTGCGGTTGTTGTAAAATAGATGTGTTATTTAAGAGAACAAATGAATCCCGAAGGTTTTGTCGCTGGGCAGCTGGTGTTGGCATTCTCGCTTGTCGAAATTTGGCTATGTTGTGTGTGAGCTGGGTACATTCAAAACATAGTGTATTTTCAGTTGTAAAAGTCGACTAGTTCTGTTAGTTTTTCGAAGATATAGGTAGAATATGCGTACTGAATGGTGCTGTACGTGTGTCCTTAGATTAAAGGTTAAGAGATGGATAATTGTGTTTTGGTAATAGTTCTGTGTATGGGTGGAGTGTGTCTTTTCGTTGTAATGCAGCTGGTTGTGTTTGTTTATTGCATGTAGTCGGAGAGATGGGCACACCGACGAGGCCAAGAAGGCAGCTGGATCTGCCAGTTTCACAAATGGTACCCCCAAAGAAACATGATAGTGAATTTGAATCCAAGCTTCAGGAAATTATGAAGATGAACGGTATATTAAGCATCAATGGCCAAAGGTACCAGACCGAAATGAAGGACTTGGAGCATCTCGGTGAATTGGGTAATGGAACCTGTGGGCATGTCGTTAAGATGAGGCACAAACCTAGTGGTGTAGTTATTGCTGTAAAACAAATGCGGAGGTCAGGCAACGCGGAAGAGAATAAGAGGATAATTATGGACCTGGACGTTGTGTTGAAGTCTCACGATTGTCCATATATTGTGCAATGTTTGGGGTGTTTTATTACTGAGTCTGATGTATGGATTTGCATGGAGTTGATGGCAACATGTTTGGACAAGTTATTAAAGAGGAGTAGACAAGCTATACCAGAAGATTTCTTAGGGAAAGTGACAGTAGCGGTGGGTAATTGAATTCGTACATTTACAAGTTTGTGATAAGATGTTTCAATTCTATACTAGGAACTGTTATTGTCTAGACGGTAAAGGCATTATCGTACCTGAAAGAGAAGCATGGTGTAATTCACAGAGATGTGAAACCTAGTAATATTCTTCTTGATGAGTCTGGAGGTGTTAAGCTCTGTGACTTTGGGATATCGGGTCGGTTAGTGGACAGCAAAGCAAAAACAAGAAGTGCAGGATGTGCTGCATACATGGCTGTAAGTACCACCAAACAAAATTTATCATTGTATAATACACAACAATCTTATCGTCTTACCTAATGCGTAGCCTGAAAGAATAGACCCACCTGATCCAACAAAACCGGATTATGATATAAGAGCTGATGTATGGAGTCTGGGTATTACTTTAGTGGAATTAGCTACAGGAGTATTCCCCTATCGAGATTGCAAGACTGATTTTGAGGTAATTGTTACGACGCCAATAACCATTACCTACAGTATCACTCTGACAAGTGAATTGTTATATAGGTACTAAGCAGAGTAGTGCAAGATGATCCTCCAGCCCTTCCTCCAGAAGCCCCTTTTTCCAAGGAATTCAGGAGTTTCGTTAGTTGCTGCCTTACAAAGAATTACAAACATCGGCCAAAGTATCACAAACTGATGGAGCATCCCTTCATTCGAAAGTACGACGTCGAACAAGACGGCGATACGAATTCATCTCTACCAAATTCTGGCTGCCAGTGGTTTGGCAGAGTTATGAGACAATTGGAACCAAGGTGGGCCATTGCCGAATTTACTGATTCTTCGAAAGCCAGTCCTGCATTTACGAAGGACATATAATTAGACAGGAAGATATAAACGTGGTATCCAGTATCCGTAACAATGTCCTCCTAAAGATGTTTTTTGTTTAATTACATAGAAGTTTTGATAAAAATTTTAAACATGGCATGAGTTCTCCAACTAATGTAGCAGTAATCTGGTATGGTTTTTAAATAGAAGTAACCGGGTATTGTGATACACGCTGGTTTTTCCTAAAAAAGATACATAAAAAAGAAAACGTTTAACACACCTTGGTAACCGCGATCAGCGGGTAGGTATTAAACAAAGAATAGGCTTCAAAACTCATATTGTGTTTTTTGAACTTGGGTTTTATTTTGTTTTTCGTGTGAACACTAGTTTGTACGTTTTATCTTGTTGTTTTTGTTTCTGATCGTACAGCAAAACGACAATTTACAACACCTTTCCGTACATCTCGAATTAAACGTTTGCGTGCGTGTTGAATTGTGTTGCAGCGTTGAGCTTGAGGGAGGCAGCGCAGCGTAGCATCCCCCTCTCCCTCGCCCCCGCCCCTTTATTCCGTATCCTTAAAAAATATCACCCAAAAATCCGCAAAAAATACAAAAAAAAATACCCCCCTTGAACGTACCCAAAAAGTCTGCCCGATTTTCATTTCGAGTTGTTTGGTTTGTGCACGCGCCTGTTACACACCCCACCCTTCAACCCCCGCTCATGGTAAGCATTCTTTTTTATTTATTTGAATATTCGTTTATTTTGTTACATTGTGTAGTGACTCGCCGGCGTATGTGACGTTTTATGTTTCTTTCCTGTGCACACCCTCATGTTGTCAGGAGAGAGCACCAATCCGACTTATTTCGACGTGTTTCCTCCTCTTAAGTACTCTTTCAGTTTGACTTTTGTTCTCGCATGGAAAGACATATGTATTAATTCGCCAAAAGCACTCACATATACGATAAGTCTCGCGTAATCTGTAACCTTGTAGACACTAAGTCTCCTTCGTCCTATATGTGTTGCATGAGACGTCGATTAACGCTCTAACTTCCACAATTAACTTCGCGCATCGCCTGAGACGTTTTGCAGCGAGATCTTCATGGTACGGTTGCCATGGGCGATAACACTGGACAAAAAGCCAAGTCACGTTCCGGAGAGTCAAAAAAAAAAATCAATTCTACTGTGACCACGGAGGGGGTGTGCATGCACTCGTTACCTCATCACGCAACATTTCAGTTTCAGATTGCCGGCACCGCAGCAGCGAGTCGGCATGGGCCATGTGTCCCTGAAACAGACAGCTCATCTTAGGGCTCAGTCGGAGGTACCAGCCTTCCTGAGAAGCAGCGCGACCAAAGAGCCACAGAACACCGGCTTTCTGCCTTTTCACCAGCGTTCGAACAGCGAGAATGGCGGAAATTACGTGACGTACAGTCCGTACGCGCTGAGACGAAAAGAAATATCGAGGCCGTTCTCTCCTCCCACGTTGAACAACGATGCCGACGAGCCGGAGCCAAGCATTCAGCGCTCCTTCTCGCCGTACAGACAACACATCGAACAGAACAGAGACTGCGCTACGAATCGTTGCTCGACAAACGGTCAGGACAGGCAAGACGGCAGACCGTTCTCTCCTTACAGACAGGACGTCGCTTTGGCGGAGCCTAGCACTAGGTCTTATTCTCCTTATCGAAGCCGTTTCGAAGAACGCGACAGTAGTGGCGATCGGCGGCAGGGTGTATCGAGGTCCCTCAGCCCGTTCGCTCGCGACTACTCGCCATGGAGACGGGAAAACGTCGATCCGCCGGGGGTCTTACAACAATCGTGCGAGACCGGTCGGTTTTCGCCGTTCTTACAGCAAAGACTCGGTCAGTCGCCACCCGTGCCTCAAACCCACCCGCAGACTCAAGAAATCTACGGTAGTCCGATGGTCAGCCGTAAAAGGTTAGGCAACGACTTTATAAAATATATTATTTTGTCTAGCATAATTATTTTGTCTAAGCAATTCATGCTTTATCGTCGTTGCTCCTAAACCATAGGTTTCCCTCGGAACCTCCACCACAAGGATCGCACGGATCCACCAGTCCTCAGTTGCTGATCTCGCGTTTCGCTCATCAACTGAAGCAAGATCCGCCGCCAGCTGTGCCTCCCGCTCAAGGTGGATCGAAAGAGTCTGCGAAGAAACGTTTCGCCTCGTATGTAAGACTTAGGCTCGGCAGTGAACGTGCTCCGTCACCTGAGCCACCGCCGAGACTGAGTCGCGGTGAATCACCGCTCGCACTTAGGAGGAACTTGGGGGACCAACCATCTCCTTCTTTCCCTAGGAGGTATATGCAGAGAACTCGGTACTTCGCATGCTCGCCGTTGACGATGAACCGAGTTCAGCGAGTGTAAAAGCCACCGCCTCGCTGATAGAAGAAAGTATGTCAGTCACCTAATCGCCTCTTTCGTTTCTTTCTGCAGGTACGTTTCGCCTTCTCCGCCTCAGCCTCCGCCCAGGAGATTATCAGAAAGTAATTCCGTACCCGGGAGTCCTCAGCATGTGCGAGCTCGTCTGCGTTACACTCCTGAGCCACAAAGGAGAGCACCGCCGCCATAACCCACCGTTACAATTAAATATTATGCCTCATCGGTGCCATACGCGATAAAAGTCACTTAACCAATCACATGCACCAACATAGACAGAGGGAGAGAGAGAGAGAGAAAGAGAGAAAGAGAGGGTGAAGAAATGAGAAAGGTTGACGGAAGGTGTTCTGTACTCAATGATTACGCACAGAGAGTTTGCGTACATGGTGTTCTTGAATGCCGTACAACAAAACGACAAAAAAAAAGGAAAACGAAGATTGTAAGTCTTGTAATACTCGGGCATCGCGAAACTCAATCTTATGCATTAACGACGAAAAAAGAAAATGAAAAAATGGCTCGCCACGTGTTTCCGGGATGTTCATAAAGCGCAAGCGGTAACAGCAGAAGGACACGATTTCGTCACACACGTAATTTGAACATTATAGGAATATCCCGGATGTGAGAGAACGGTCTCTGGGAAACTTGTCTTTGCACGGCTTTCTTTCATGGCCACGAAGTTAGGAGCAGATAAAACCGTGGTGAACCTACTTTGTCAATAATTCTCTTATCGACGTGTATTTATATATAGAACGCAATACGATGCTCAACTTTTTATATCGCTTGTAAAGAGATAACAAATGGAAGTAGTACGTTCAACATTTTTCTAAAAAAAATCGTTTATAAGGGATGCGGCATCGTACCGAGCGCGTAAACCGTTCCTATCGCTCTTCGTTTACGCTTCTCTCTTATTTTTTAATTTACTTTTCTTCCTCACTCGAGAGAGAGACTATGTATGCGCGGGACTAGAAGGAAAAAAGAAACATAACAAAAAAAATCACTTGCCACGTACTCGCGATCGCTCTCTTTTCCTCGGACGGCCTTGCAGCGTATCTCTGCAACTCGAATTTAGCCTCAGCGACTTTTCCACGTTTTATTATTATTATTAATATTATTATTAAAAAAATTATTATTACCATTACTATTATTAAAATTATTATTATATTATGATTAAAATGATCGTTTACAATGATGTCGAACGAGTCGCGGTCGTAGTCAAGGGTTCGATCAAATGCAAACCAAATCGTTATGAGGGATCGCCTATCATTGACTATATCTGTAAGAATGGCACAAGTGCGCACGCCCTGGCAGGCTACAATTTTTTGACGAATGTATATTATTTAATTGCGGGGCGTGCTCTCAGCTAGAAATGTTGTAATTATTATTTTTAGTTAACATCTATTCATTAACTCCGTTCAGTCTACACTCGTAATCATCTTTGTCGCTTATTTGACAAGAGGATCTGTTGCAATGTAAATAAACTTATATTTATACGAGTTTCGCAACCCCCTTCACTCCGTCCTATTTTAACGTCATCGATCGCCTCTTAGTAATATTCTGCTCTGTTCTCATATCCTGTGAGAGTCGTAGGTATGCACCGCAGGCTCGATTTTTAATAACCATAAAATCAGGTCTGCCGCCATGGCGGCCGTGCTTGATTACAAAGTATTTCTGTCGCATACTGCCACGTAATCGCGAGCGATTTTTTTTCTGACGCTCATGCGCAGAGCTCTACGAGTCCGCTTTGACCAACAGATCCCCTTTATAAAACGTTAATTGAACAGCATTCATTTTTTACTCTCCCTTTCTTGCAAGTGGTCTACTGGACCTCTAAGACCACCTTTCGACTATAAGAACTCTTAATCGCCGTACAGCGGCATGACGTTATACGCCATATTTGTTAAAACGCATGCATTTTCGAAACTGTGGACAACACAGCTATGCAGCTTTATTGTAACGTTATAAATAATGGAATAATGATAGTGCATGCACAGAAATAGCACGCATTCGGCCCGTGTCCGTCCACCGTGATCTTTTTAGCTGACCAATCTAAATATCAAGTACGTACGGCTTTTTTTTTCAAGCACAACGATTGCATCGTCAGGAAAACTAGTTTGGCTAAAATCATTTAGACCGGGAAAATAATGTTCCCCTAAAGAGCGCTCAGTCACGAGCTACCGTCGAATTCATTATCTCTCCTCGACACCTCGCGTGTGTGCGTGCGCGCGAAGTAACGCGATCATTCGTGCACGCATTTTATTTATTTCCCCTTACCTCGTTCCTGTTCAGCCTTCGCTCGCCGTAGCCACCATCAGGAACGTTAAATTCCCGTTGGCGACGTCAAGTCGCTCGCGCGATTCACTACGATAAGGGCTTTGGGCCGAGGATCGTTTTAAAAATAAATTCCTCGCTTGGATCGGCCCGTCCCTGAGCAATCAATATGGCCTCCAGCTCTACGCGGGGCACACCAGCGTAGAGCAGGTTTTTCGCGGAAAATCATCGGCAGAAGTGCTTTCTCGCGAAAATTAATTAGCTGGAACGGCGGACAGTGCGAGGTAAGACATTTTCGCGACGATCCGAGATGCGCGGGCCACGCTATTAAGTCAGAAACAAATTGTGAACAAGATTCTCGTCTGTGGTTGCCCAGTGCGGAAGACATCATCGTTGGAGCATACATCGTTTAGCGCTTGTTTCGTATTCGTGCACGTGTCGCCGGTTAGGACGAGCCGAGTGTCAGAAAAATGCCATGATCATCGTCGCCGAACGCTCGGTCTCTTAACGTACGATTTCTGTCAACAATGTCGGAGTGCAAAGTGAATAAAGAGACTGCGGCGATCGAGGGTTGCCAAGAAGAGGGCGAAGACATGGCCGCCGGAGGGGTCGAAGATAAGGTCAGTATTCAGCAAATCCTCGAGGGTATGACGAATGAATTTAACAAAAGCGTCAGCCCAGTAAAAGCCGCGGAAAAACCGGAACAAGAACAGCCGGAAAAAGTCCCGCAACCAATCGTCGCCGACACCCCGATGATCGAGGAGTCGAGGAACGATGACGGGGGGAGGGACGAGGAGGATGTACCGAATGATAACACGGTACCTGAACAGTCAGCCGATGAAAGTCACAGGGAAGACGACGGAAAACAGGAAGCCGCGAAAAAGGACAGTAATGGTATTCCGCGGATCGTCCTCACGTTTCGCACCGTCGACGAGAACACGGATCATGGTAAAAAAACAAAGATCTCCAGCTGTTCGTCAAACCTTACTTTAGTTCCTGATGAATTGGCGAATTGTGATCAAATTGGAGGTGTCTGCGTGAAGATTGAGAACTCCGATGAGAATTCAGATACTGTAGAAAAGTCTGATTCAGAGGAGGGTAGAGTGGAGGAAATATCGGTGAAGGAAGATGAAGAAAAGAAGTGTCAGGAAACACCTGTTAAAGAAGCTGAGGAAAAGGATAACGGTGAGCAGGAGCAAATCGATCCTGCGGAGGATAAACCTAAGGAGGAGGAGGTAAATGTACCTGTAGCTGAGCCAGAAGCAGTGGAGCAACCTGAGCCTACTGTACCATTTACTAGGAAGAGGAGAACGGGACGGGCTAGACTGAGAGCACTTAGGTTTTTCTCTTTCCTTTTGCTTAAAATCTGTGATACATTATTTCTGTGTTGTTTTCTAAACTGTTCTATAATGCTTTTAGTGACTCTACAGAGGAACCACCGGGTCCAAAGCGCTCAGCCAGGAGGCTCTGCAAAGAATCTTTGAAGAGTACCGTTCTAGAAAGTGCCATGGCGCGTAAAGAAAAGTCTAATTACACGGAGGAGCATTTACAGTTTAAAAAGCAGAGGAAATACAATAAGCCAGGGCGTCCTAAGAAACTAGTACCTGGAAAGGAGCAGCCCAAATCATTGCCTGTAAAGGCACCTGACATTCGTCAGGACATAGTTAACACATCAATGTCTGATACAAACAGCAACATTACCGAGTTAACCACAACCTTGGACAATTCTCAAAACTCTTCATTAGCTGAGAGTAGCATCAATGAATCGACGTTGGACGATTCTCAAAGCTTTTGTTCGGACTTCGATGGCATGCCAAAGTTATCCCCCATGACAAAAACTCCGGATGTACAAACAAAATTAAGTAATTCGATTGGCAGTCCTGCGAGCGACGAGACTCCTCTGGCTGACATAGAGAAACCGTTCTTAAAACCTGCGACTGGGCGACCGAAAAGGGAAAGGGGTCGACCGAGAGGTAGTCAAGCAGCGCGAAAAATAGCGAAGGCAGACTCATTCGAAGGTAATACTTCTAATTGTACGCCCTTTCGTACAAGGATATTCATATAATATTCATTTTTAGATGGATCACCATCCGTGGCCGAGACTGGAAAGCACAATGATTATCCTGAGGGTACGTCCAATATAAAGTGCAAGAAGAATCTGAGGATATGAAGATTTATCCATTGATAAAACTGCATCGTTTCAGAAGGAGCTGTACCTGCAAAGAGAACCCGTCGCAGTATGGCTCCGAGTCCCAGTCCGGCTGAGGGTCAAGCATCGAAACCAGAATCTACGGCCATCATGAGCGAAGTCAGTACGACTATCCGTTGTTAAACTAGCGATATCAATCAATTGTTGTATCAGTGATATCTTCCAGACATATGGTCAATCAATGCTATGCCTGTGTCAAGTACGATCTCAACTGTATGTTACGATAACTGGCTCAGGGGCTCCACTATACTGTACAGCGATCGATTCGATTGACAATCGTTTAGTAGGATGCTGTAATGAAGTAGATAGTAACGACGTTGCCATGAGAAGGCCCAGTACCAGAGTACCCTTCATCATCCTCTGCCGAATGCACAAAGAACGATTGCTCAGGCACAACTGTTGTCCATCTTGCGGATTGTTCTGTTCGCAAGGCAGATTCGTTCAATGCACCAATGGACATCAATATCATCGCGAATGTGAGATCTACCCGAACAAGAAAGGTGTTTGTCCACATTGCGGTAGCGAGAGTGCAGCTTACGACGTTATGGTCACGATGTGCGGTATGCGAAGACCCGTATTCATTCCTACCCGCAAGAAATTTTCGAAACTGCCCTCTGCGAAAATGTGCTTGCCGGGGAAAGGCGACAATACGAAACTCGCTGAGAATCCTCCCAGCCCTCTCATACCGCCTGATCTGATCAAGATACCGGAACCTTCGATAAACTCTGAGAGGCCAGAGCGTTATACGATAATGAGTCTTTACACTTCGGTCAAGAACGGGGATCTGGAGAAGTTGGTGAATGTTTTAGGTACGCAAGTAATCGATTTTTCTTTCAATCAGTTTTCGAGTAGACGAAGGGTCTCAGATAAAATTAATTGTTCGCAGCGTGTGGGTACAATGCGAACCATACATTCCGAGATTATGCTCATCGGACTGGTCTGCACATAGCTGCGGACAAGGGTCATTTGTCCTGTGTGCATGTTTTGGTGCAAGCTGGTGCTCAATTAGATATAATGGATAGGAATCAGCTGACTCCTTTGATGTTGGCCGCGAGTAAGGGGAAAGCGGATGTTGTGAAATACTTGGTACGAATAGGTGCTGATGTTACCCTGAAAGGAGAGGACGGAATGACCGCCCTACACATGGCCGCTAAGTCGGGTCACTTGGAGGTTTGCCAAATTATTTTAACCGAGTGCAAAGTACCACGTACATTAGTAGGTAATATCAGACTCTTATGTTTCTGAATCTCCCATAATTTGAAATAAATCAATTCTTAATACTTCATGCTCACAGATTCCGTCGATGATGGTGGATGGACGAGTCTGATATGGGCCTGTGAATTTTGTCACACTGACGTTGCTCGGTTCTTGCTAGACAAAAAGTGCGATCCGTTGATACGAGACGCTGAGCAAAATATCGCGTTACATTGGAGTGCGTTTAGTGGAAGCGCAGAAATTACAGAGATGCTGCTAAACGAGGGTTGCGATGTCAACGCAGTTAACGTTCATGGCGATACACCTTTGTAAGTTACATACCTGTTAACAGTTGCTATTGTAGCGTATGAGCGTGTTACTACGATTACTAAAGCTTTAGCGGACATTCTTAGGCACATAGCTGCGAGACAGGATCAGTATGCTGTCAGTGTTTTGTTATTGGCCCGTGGTGCGAAAATTGGGGAGGTAAATGCAGCTGGTGAGACCGCCGTTAATTGCTGTACCACCGATGGTGACACAATGTCGGCTCTGAGATTAAACGCTAAAGTCAACGAGCTGTCTGAACATATGTGGGAGAGAACGATTAAAATTTTGACGAAGTACGTATGATCATTTTTATCTACTAGACGGTATGGTATAAATATATCTAATTCTACCTGTTAGTGACATCTCACGAGGCAAAGAGACGAATCCAATTCAATGTGTAAATGGATATGATACGGAGGACAAACCAACCGACTTTCTTTATGTGACTGAGAATTGTTTCACCAGTAATATAAACGTTGATCGTACTATAACGTCCTTGCAATCTTGTCGGTGCGAGGATAATTGCAGTTCCGAGAAATGCTTATGCGGGAACATAAGTCTTCGATGCTGGTACGACGAGGAAGGCAAGTTGATTCCCGAGTTCAATTATGCAGGTATGCGTAACGTCTGGACGAATACCTTGTATTAAACTTTGTTAAACGTTCGTTATGTTACGTAACCGTGAATTTCATGTAGATCCTCCGATGTTATTCGAGTGTAATCCAGCGTGTGACTGTAACCGAATAACATGCAACAACCGAGTTGTTCAACACGGTCTCACTCAAAGGTTCCAATTGTTCCGAACTAAAGGAAAGGGCTGGGGACTAAAAACTCTGCGGCACATTCCTAAGGGTACCTACGTTTGCGAATACGTTGGCGAAATTATTTCGGATTCTGAGGCCGATCACCGAGAAGACGATTCTTACTTATTTGACTTAGATAATAGGGCAAGTATGCGACATGTTGGCCAACGTTGGATAAATTCACATTTACGGCGGCAAGACGGTTTTTTATTTGGTTTTAACATTTCTTTTCTTTTTTTTTCAAATGTAGGACGGTGAGACTTATTGTATTGATGCCAGGCGGTATGGAAACATTGCCCGTTTCATAAACCACTCTTGCGCACCAAATCTGCTGCCAGTGCGCGTTTTCGTGGAACATCAGGATCTACACTTTCCGAGGATAGCGTTTTTCGCAAATCGGAATATCGAGGCTGACGAAGAGCTCGGGTATGTCAATCACAGAGATGTTAAACATAGAGACGTCTAATATGCACGCGTTTTTCAAAATGTACGTTATATATATCGGCAGGAAGAGGATATATGTGTTTCGTGCACATGTTACAAAATAAAATTTATCGATCTTTGGTTTCTGGTTTTTGGTTAGCGTTTACGGCTTGTGGCAGTTTCTTTACCTTACAAATCTTTTTCACATTTTGCTTTCCTACTTGATATATGGTTGAAGGAATCTTATGTATTTTATCGTTTGTTCAGATACCGTTTGGCCTTTGTATTTTCGTTTTCGTCCGTTACTTTTCTTTCATTTCTTGTAGTCAAGAACGTGGACTGGTGGTTTGTTTCTTAGTAGATGCAGGTGTAATAAAGGAGAGAATTATTTTTTTCCGGTCTGCTTGTAAGGGACTTGCTTGCAAGTTAAACATGAATCGAAACATTCTCTGCCCATAGTTTCGATTACGGAGAAAAGTTCTGGATAATAAAGTGCAAGTCCTTCACGTGTACCTGCGGAGCCGAGAACTGCCGATACTCCGAGAAGACTATACAAGTGACGCTGGACAACTATCGCAGAAAAATTCAGCAGGAGGAAATGCTTGCCGCTCAAACGTCGTAACTGTCGCACGACGTCTATGATTTTAGGTGTTTGATGTCTTATTTTTATTTTCGCTATCGTTTTACGTGCAAGCTCAGAGAAAACAGCGGAATCTCCGAACGTCTTATCTCATCAGGAGCAGTCTTAATTTTTTTATGAGAATCGGATTTGAAAGGAACAAGAGAGAGAAGAAAAAATACAAGTACAAATGGTGGTGGGATTATAGATGTTTTCCAAGCATTACTTACTACTAAGGTATATCACCTCGCAAACGACGTTAATATATATACATGTGGAACTGCGGAATTCTTTCCGATTCGCTGATATTCAATACTTCGTCCATGCATCTTTTCCTCAGGCTTGGTCATAATTCCTACATTGCCAATTTTTTTTTCTCGAAGAATAACGATGACGCGCTTTCCTCGAGATCGTGTGTCACTTTGTGACTTTTTAGCAAAGTGTCGGTGTGCATAATGTAACAATTGTTAAATAGTGTTCTTATGCGCTCATGCAAACGTACGCCATTGGCAAACCGGACGGTTCTGCTGAGCGATACAAAGAATTGTTACGTTCTCGTGAGGACGACTCGTTAATCGAATATGCACATATATATATACGTATGTGTATATATGCCCATATGTATAAATACACATATGTATATATACACATATGTATATATACAGATATATACATACGAACGGAAATAGGCTGAGAGTGAGAGAGAGAATGAGAAAGAGAGCGAAAATTATAAATCTAAATTAGTTGATGTACAAAATTTGCTCCGTTCATGTGTCCGAGTCAAGAAACTATTGATCGACATTAACCGACGGAATTAGTCGTGATCGGAGGATTCACTTGTTAGCGTGTTCATGCAAACAAACGTTCGCTTGGATTGATTCGGGACGGGCAATCATAGGACGTAAGATTACACCTTTTTGTACAAACGATTGACTTTTTGTATAATAAAAAGCTGTAGTCCTTTGTAACATTAACGTGCAATCATTCTGCCAACGCACTTCCCATCGACACTCCTACGCTTAATTTTCTCTGACACCATTACCCTGCTGCCTCAGCTCAGCTCAAATCTCTGTGTTCCCAACGAAAGTGGCGATTCACGTCACGACTTTCACTAACTTTTCTCACGCCCCATTCCCTCAGGCTTCCAGCGGTTTGAAGTTCCTTTCGCGCCAGAACCCCATCAACCGCAGGTCTCCTCTTTGCCTTAAGATGCGTCTCTTTTGCAAAAAGTTCCAGAACTTCCCGACGCGTGGCGCAATCAGCGGTTCTCAACCGAACCACCCGCGCACGCGTGAATTGGCGCCAAACTCTGATTGGCGGGCGCATCTTACGGTGGGCAAAATTCAACTGACGAGCGGCAGTTAGTGTAGCGACCGTGGAAGCGCTTGCAAGCGCTATGCGTAGTGTGGGCACGTAGAGTCGTAGGACAATTGTTTTTGCCAACAATCCGTGAAGTGTCGACGGTCGAAGAGAAAGTCGTCGTTCGTTTGCGCCAAAAACTCATCAACCGCAGGTCTCCTCCTTGCCTTAAGATGCGTCTCTTTTGCAAAAAGTTCCATAACTTCCCGACGGTGGCGCATTAGCGGTTCTCAACTAAACCACCCGCGCAAGCGTGAATTGGCGCCAAACGCTGATTGGCGGGCACATCTTACGGTGGGCAAAATTCAACTGACGAGCGGCAGTTAGTGTAGCGACCGTGGAAGCGCTTGCAAGCGCTATGCGTAGTGTGGGCACGTAGAGTCGTAGGACAATTTTTTTTGCCAACAATCCGCGAAGTGCCGACGGTCGGAGAGAGAGTCGTCGTTCGTTCGCGCCGTGCAGATTCGTTCGCCGCGTCCGCCGATTAATACGCGGGCGTTTCCGGTAAGCCGTCCTCGAGGGACCCCGAAGTATAACCGCGGTATAACCTGTGCGTTTCTTCGATTGCCTTCGCCTGTCTCGGGGATATGGCATGTCGCGTCGCGGCCGGGCCCGGTTTTGTGCCGTGTGAATCAGAGATTGTGCGGACGACGGACCACCCCAGGGGCCAATAAACATGACGACTAGCTGACGGATAGATCGACGCGAGTACTCATTCCGGCGCTGACGGGGCGAAGCTAGAGCACGACAGTGTGGAAGGTAAGTGGACACATTTTTCGGCCTCTTCGATGCTCAATTATGACTTCACTGCATTCTCGAAGGCGCGATGCATGATTTAGTGCAGATGTGGCAGGTGATCGTCGATTCTGGTATTACGGGGGAGATGATGCAATTGTTGCGATTGTCCGGGGTACGGGGGGATGTTGGGTGGTATGCGAGTGGGAAATTTGTAGCGTTCGAGAATGACGAAGATTGAATATCGAAGGTGTCGATTATCGTATGTTTCGTAACGGTCTTTGGGCGGTGTGTGTGAAGTTAGTCGTGTTATTTAGGGTACGTTGCGGTATATAAGGTTATACGCGATTTTTGGGGGGAATATAAAATGCATACGATTTTTTGTAGGGTGGGAATTTTTAATGTTCGAAAATGGCGGAGATTGAAAATTCGGAAACGGTGTCGATTATCGTATTTTTTGAACATTAGGGTCATCGGGTTGTGTCTGTGTAGCTGAGTGCATTTTTTAGGTTAGTTTATGGAATATAAAGTTACATGCGATTTTTCAGGAAACATAAAATGCATATAATTTGTTGAGGGGAGAAATAATTATTAATGGCATATAGTATGGTACGCGATTATGTTTAGTTCGATGTTGATTGGTATGCCTGTAAGAAATCTGTAGCGTTCGAAAATGACGAAGATTGAAAACTGACAGAGGGTGTCGATTATCGTATGTTTCGAACGCTCGGTCTTTGGGCGGTGTATGTGAAGTTAGTCATCTTATTTAGCGATTAGTTACATGCGATTTTTAGGGGGAGTATGAAATGCATACGATTTTTTGTAGGGTGGGAATTTTTAATATTCGAAAATGACGGAGATTAAAAATTGAGAAACGGTGCCGATTATCGTATTTTTTGAACATTAGGGTTTTCGGGTTGTGTGTGTGTAGTTGAGCGCATTTTTTAGGTTAAGGTTATGAAATATAAAGTTAGATGCGATTTCTGGGGGAACATAAAATGCATATAATTTGTTGAGGGGAGAAATAATTATTAATGGCATATAGTATGGTACGCGGTTATGTTTAGTTCGATGTTAATTGGTATGTCTGTAAGAAATTTCTAGCGTTCGAAAATGACGAAGATTGAAAATTGACAGAGGGTGCCGATTATCGTATGTTTCGAACGCTCGGTCTTTAGGCGGTGTATGTGAAGTTAGTCGGGTTATTTAGCGATTAGTTACATGCGGTTTTTGGGGAGAATATAAAATGCATACGATTTTTTGTAGGGTAGGAATTTTTAATGTTCGAAAGTGGCGGAGATTGAAAATTGAGAAACGGTGTCGATTATCGTATTTTTTGAACGATAGAGCCTTTCGGTGGTGTATGTGTAGTTTAGCGCATGTTTTAGGTTAGGTTATGAAATATTTAGTTACATGCGATTTCTAGGGAAACATAAAATGCATACAATTTGTTGAAGGGTGGAGATAGTTACTAATGGCACGTAATTTGGTACGCGATTATGTTGAGTTCGATGTTGATTGGTATGCCTGCGAAATTTTTGTAGCGTTCGAAAATGACGAAGATTGAAAATTGACAGAAGGTGTCAATTATCATATTTTTTGAACGCTAGAGTCTTTTGGTCGTGTACGTGTAGTTGAGCGCATTTTTTAGGTTGGGTTATCGAATATAAAATCGCATGCAATTCCTGAGGGAACATAAAATACATACAATTCGTTGAGGGGTCGAAATAATTATTAACGACATATAACATGGTACGTGATTAGGTTGCGATCTATGTCGGGTGGTATGCGTGTCGGAAATTTGTAGCGTTCGAAAATGACGAAGATTGAAAATTGGCAGAGGGTGTCGATTATTGTATTTTTTGAACGTTAGGGTCTTCGGGTTGTGTATGTGTAGTCGAGCGCATTTTTTAAAGATTGTAAAATATAAATTTACGTATTTCTTGAGGGTTAAAAATACATGTTATTGATAATTATTAACGACATATAACATGTACGTGATTATTTTAGTCGATTATGTGTGTCGGAAATTTGTAACATTTGAAAATTACGAAGATCGGAAATTGACAAATGGTCTCGATTACTGTACGCGTTTATATGATTCTTGAAAGATTGTAAAATGCATACGATTTGTTGAGGGTTAAAAATAGTTATTGATGACATGTAAGGTAGTACGCGTTTATTTTAGCGATTAAATGCGGTTAGGAACGAAGATCGGAAATTGACAAATCGTCTCGATTATTGTATTTTTTTGTGGTATGGGATATAAGATTATATATGATTCTTGAAAGATTCTAAAATGCATACGATTTGTTGAGGGTTAAAACTAGTTATTGATGACATGTAATGTTGTACGCGTTTATTTTAGCGATTAGATGCGGTTAGTCGTTTGAACATAATAATTTGAACGTCACGTCCCTTAGCTTGCCTACGCGTAAGTTTTATGTCATTGTCAAGACAATGAGACAATCCCCTTAGCACAGGGTTAACCACACCGTAATTCCGCTTAATGTTAAATAACGGTCCTCATCAGATTCGCGATAAGAAGCCTCCGACTGTGTTGCCCTTTATGTCTGCGTTTTCTGTAATTTATGAATTTCAAAGGTCCTTGGAACGCGAACATGAAACAAGCGCGTTCAGCACCATTATTTTATATGTCCGTCGTCGAACAGCAATTTTCCTGAATAATACAGAGTCGACAAAAGATTCTCAGAGTCGACACGCCAATATTTATGCGTGCTCAATCGAAGAATGAGATCAATCGCCTTTCAGCATTCCCTACAATATGCCCCCGTTCGACTATTTCATCTCTACAACTGCAGCATTCACTACATCTCGGTCGTGACAAAGAATATTCTATTCTTCTCAAACTGTACAACAATCGTACGATTCTTCGGCTGAACGGAACATTACAGATCCCAAGACGCGCGTCATAATTTTTCAATACTCGCGCATTGAAGATTCAGAATTGCGCTTAACAGATATTGGCTGCGTAAAAGAAACGCTTTCTATTACAACAATACATTAAATATTCAACCGCGACAAAATTTAAAGCGACTCTTCGACCGCGTTGAATGACGAAGGTATAGCAACAATATTTAATTCAATTAACGAAAAAAAGTAATTTAATTCTTACCGCAGTTAGCCATTAATAAGAAAATATAGTCTACTTATTCTTCTATCGATTCGTGCAACGCAGAAAATAAATTATCGGCTCTACGGTTGTAACGTGATCAAATTCATTATGAACAGCAGTCGAACCGTACTCTAATTGGCCTTTGCTTCAAAACTAACAATTGCCGCTTAACGATTTCTCTTTCAAATTCCCCACTAACAATTCTTCCGATCGTCAGTCCTGACCAATCGACCCCGTTTTATTTATTTTCCGACACATTTCGACTGATTGACATCCGGCATTGTTTTCTGTCCGTGACACTTTCCATCTAATCGCCTGACACGTGCGTTTTTCGTGCGGTATAACCAGCACTCGAAATTGGGCAGATGGCCGTCGCTCGCTTCATTGTTCTCCACCCTAAACTCGGGGTATAATTTCGCAAGGTCGCCTTCCCTTTTCTCCTTTCACTCTCCGGCGCGTCGGAAAGCTTCTGTACTTTTCTTCCGCGAGCAAAAATAGCGCCGTCGCTCGACGAGAATCACTCATGTGTGTCAATTAGTCAAAAACTATCTTCTTCTCTCTCGCGCGCTCTCTCTTTTGTTGTCTTTCCTTTCAACTTTCATACGACGCGCCACCGAGCTTGTTGCTTTTTGGTGCAGCTTCTCGCGAGACTTTATTTCGCGTTTTAGTGGACGTTGGTACGGCGAGTTAAGTGAAAAGATTGAAAAAAGGTGTAACGCGAATGAGCGCTGGATTACGGAAGAAGGAATGCAAGATTTTTTATTCGCGTTTTCTAGCATTTTCATTTTATTCTGCCGGGATTTGAACAAATTCAGATTCATGGTACCGTCCGTAATTTCTCGAAAGATCGTAGATTTGAAGGGATACAAGGAATTTAGATATTATAGAAGGTATTTATTAAATCGAACTCTATAGTAATGCTATTTTAGGGACTGAGCTTTGAATTAAAAACGCGTGCAAAATATTGTTCGATGCAAAATATTGTGCGACTTGATCAGATGCTGATTTGCGGTATCATTCGTGATTTTTTGAACTATTCGAGATTTTTTATTTGCGCTTCCTCGCATTTTCATTTTGATCTGTCGCGATTTGAACAAATTCGGATTCATGGTATTGTTTATAATTTCTCGAACGATCGTAGATTTGAAGGAATGCAAGGAATTTAGATATTATAGAAGGTATTTGTTAAATCGAACTCCATAGTAATGCTATTTTAGGGACTGAGCTTTGAATTAAAAACGTGTGCAGAATATTATTCGGTTGCGATTTGATCAGATGCGGATTTACGGTACCGTCTGTGATTTTTTTAATTATTCGAGATTTTTTATTCGCGCTTCCTCGCAGGTTTATTTTGTTCTTTCGCGATTTGAACAAATTCGAATTCATAGTACCGTCCGTAATTTCTGGAATAATCATAGAAGGTATTTTTTAAATCGAACTCCATGCTATTTTAAGGACTGAGTCTTGAATTAAAAACGTGTGTAGAATATTGTTCGGACGCGACTTGATCAGATGCGGATTTGCGGTGCCACCTGTCATTTTTTGAAGTATTCGAGCATTCCAGAAACGTACAGAATTTAGGCATTATGAAAGCTATTGATTACTGTAGCTATATATTATATACTATACTATAGCTATTTGTTATATAAAATAACAATGTGTAGACAATGATTAAAGTTGTTCGAATAAAATGTTTTTATCCACTGGGGATAAATACAGCAATTGTTACCGTAATTACTATGGGTGCCGCTATACGTAGCCGTGAATTCAGCCAATGAAAAATTCTTCCGCTTCAGCTTCAATTGCAACCGTGAGAATTGACAAAGTCACAAAGGCGTCGCATAAAAATTTACATCGCTACAGCAGCTTCGCAATTTCTATCCTTGAGTTGCCAAAGTAGTTACAATTGTAAATTCACTGCGTACTTCTTCATAATCGCGCGTCAACTACAATTTTGCCCGCGCCTTCCCATTTTCGAACTTTCATCTCTGAGTCGGTATTCGCTCCTGCACTTTTCACGGTAAAAAAGTATTGTCTGCGCGCGGTGTTATTCGTGAATTTCTGAGCCCCGATTGTAAAGGCTGGACTGATACAATGAGATTGACACTCTTTAGAATGGGACAGCGTACGGAGAGAAATCGTTTCATCTGTTCGCGAATGAGACAAAGCGCGTGATTTTAGAGTGGATCCGCTGTATACCCAGCGTTCACTATTTTCCGGACTCCCTGCCCGAACTAGCAGGATAAATCCGAGAAGTGAATGAACAACGACTACGTGTACTGTTTCCCAAGCGGAGTTGATCGATAAATGAGAATGATGCCGAATGCAATGAGCAACGTTACATCACGCATAATCAATTAGTTCGGAAACAGCCGAATTATCGATGCCCCGGGCGTATTTTATTGTTAATTGTATCATTAGGTGCGCGGATATGCGCGTGATTAGTTATCTGTTTGCGCGTATGTGTCGATGTAACGTAATTTCGTGGCTTTACTTACTGTTGCTGCGTTCGATACATTATATATCGCATACACTCAGTCAAAAGCTTAGTGCACCTTAAAGCTATACGTTAAAACACATTATTAATGTCTATGTCGTTACAATATACGTTGTGTCAAAAAAAAGTACATAAAAGTCGTATATATGTCGTACTAAAATAAAAATCGAATAAAAACACATAAAATGTCAAGTAAATCGGTAACGTTCTTCATATATGGTTTCTGCGCACAATATACGTAAACGAGAATTTATGTTTATCGACCGTTTAATCAAAGGGAAGGAAATATTCATATTGATGAACACTGACCACTGATGATCGTATTAAATAAAGTTATTTAGAATATTGAAAGTAGATAAGGTTAACGAAGGCAGGAAGATCAGGTTCACCAAAGCTCGAAATTATCATTAGAAAAGTAATTTTAGATAAACAATTCTTTTAGGCAATATGTACAAAAAGTTGAGTAAATATTTCATAAAAAATTATTTTGGAACATTTTTACAAAAATTCTGTAAATATTATATAAAGAAGTATTTCAGAAAAATAATTCTTCTCTTTGGACAGGGCATGAAACAACGTCGTAAAGGTTTTATTTTTACGCCTATTTTGAATCTGACAAATAATTTTATTTCATTCCATCATCCGTCGCCGATATTTAGGTGGGATATCAAATACAGGGTCTTCTAATTGGCAATGAAAGGTCACCTATGATCACCTTGTTGAATCATGTTATTTAGTTGCTCAGGAGTCAGTTAATGATAAGGCGTAAAGACGATAAGACGTCTAGGATTTATATTGGAATGATATATTAAACGGTTTTAATCACAAAAGTAATGGTTACAATGTTATTCGCACTGCACTCTGTATTAAACGCTGACAAAGATTCGCCAAAACTCGCTAAACACATTCGCTGATATTCTCTAAAGATTCGCTAAGACGCACACACTGTTACTCTTGAAAAATTCGCAGAGACTCACTTATTTTAATATCGCGCTCAACACTTTTATACTGTTTGGTTTCCATGATAGCAAATTCTTTTGAGAACATTCCTAATAATAAATATAGACACATGCATTCTTTGTCACTCTCTCACTCTCGCTTTCTCTCTCTTATACGCACACTTTCTCATTGCTTGTTCCTACAAAATCACACATCCTACAGACGTAAAGACGAAACGGCGTAAAGGCGAAACGACGAAACGACGAAAGATTAGGAAATAAGACGAAAGTGTTTTGATTGTGTCGTTATTGTTTATAAATATACTCTCTAGTTTCACGTAATCAATTCCTACATTTGTAAACAATCATAATATCCTGTCATAACACACATAAGACCATCGCCGGTCCCGGGACGCGCAAAGTTTATTTATTTTAAAGTTTCCCCGGTCGCGCGCACGTTTGCTCGAATATTCTATCACGGCTCAGTCTGAGCAGCACAAACGCAATATCGGCGCGTATCGTAAGGTAAACTCGGGAAGATAAGGTCCATCAGGAGGAACGATCCATGAAGGGGATGACCATCAACGAATCCGAAACGTGATTCGCCGCGTCGGGCGCGGTGGGCTCGTAAAACTTTTTTGCGGGCTTATTTTCGGTCCACAAGCCGCGCTGAAGTGCCTCAGCCGTGTCTGGGATGTGTATCCAAGGAAATCGAGGGGGGCACGAGAAAAAGGCGAGCGCCGGAGCCCGGGCATTAAGTCTTTTATGAACACTTTCGACGTTTCGAAGGGCTGGAAGCGGCTGTAGATCGACTTGTACGACCGATACAAAAGGGTAGTAACCCGGGGCCAAATGTCGATCAGACTTTATATCGCCTCCCATCTCTCGCTTTCTCTACGCAGCTCGCGGCGCAAACCGATGCAAACGCAAAAAAGTGTCTTCGGCAGGGAGAACGTTGGCGCCGCCGAAATTGTTCACTTTTCGACGCGCTGCTGTTCGCGGGAATATTGCCGGGCGAGAGAATATGGAGATGGCGGTGGAGTGCTTTTGGGATGGGGCGAAAAAATCGGCGGTCTGATGGATTGGTTAGTAACGGCGGAGGAAACCGATCGGGCGACGTTAGTTTTAGGCCAGAATGTGAGTAGGAATTTAGATGATGGGTTTAGACAGATCCGTGCTGGAAAGTGTAGTATCGTGTAATATATAGTCGACTTGATGTGATGAATATAAAAATTAACATTTTGCTGTCCGGTGACACCACATTGGTGTCAATTGCAAAATATTGCTTGACGGCCGGTCACACCACATTAGTGTCATTTTGTTACAATTGAAAAATAACAGATGAACCAAATCTATGCTGATTGGTTAGTAACGGCGGAAGAAACCGATCGGGCGACGTTAGTTTTAGGCCAGAATGTGAGTAGGAATTTAGATGATGGGTTTAGACAGATCCGTGCCGGAAAGTGTAGTATCGTGTAATATGTAGTCGACTTGATGTGATGAATATAAAAATTAACATTTTGCTGTCCGGTGACACCACATTGGTGTTAATTGCAAAATATTGCTTGACGGCCGGTGACACCACATTAGTGTCATTTTGTTACAATTGAAAAATAACAGATGAACCAAATCTATGCTGATTGGTTAATAACGGCGGAGGAAACCGATTGGGCGACGTTAGTTTTAGGCCAGAATGTGAGTAAGAATTTAGATGATGGGTTTAGACAGATCCGTGCCGGAAAGTGTAGTATCGTGTAATATGTAGTCGACTTGATGTGATGAATATAAAAATTAACATTTTGCTGTCCGGTGACACCACATTGGTGTCAATTGCAAAATATTGCTTGACGGCCGGTGGCACCACATTAGTGTCATTTTGTTACAATTGAAAAGCAACAGATGAACCAAATCTGTGCTGATTGGTTAGTAACGGCGGAGGAAACCGATCGGGCGACGTTAGTTTTAGGCCAGAATGTGAGTAAGAATTTAGATGATGGGTTTAGACAGATCCGTGCCGGAAAGTGTAGTATCGTGTAATATGTAGTCGACTTGATGTGATGAATATAAAAAGTAACACTTTGCCGTCCGGTGACACCACATTGGTGTCAATTGCAAAATATTGCTTGACGGCCGGTGACACCACATTAGTGTCATTTTGTTACAATTGAAAAGTAACAGATGAATCAAATCTGTGCTGATTGGTTAGTAACGGCGGAGGAAACCGATCGGGCGATCTTAGTTTTAGGCCAGAATGTGAGTAATAATTTAGATGATGGGTTTAGACAGATCCGTGCCGAAATGTGTAGTATCGTGTAATATGTAGTCGACTTGATGTAATGAATATAAAAATTAACACTTTGCCGTTCGGTGACACGACATTGGTGTCAATTGCAAAATATTGCTTGACGGCCGGTGACACCATATTAGCGTCATTTTGTTACAATTGAAAAGTAACAGATGAATCAAATCTGTGCTGTCTTTAAGGCCAAAAACACATAAAAGACACCTTTTGTGCCTTTCGTTTTTGTAATAACATAAAACTTGGGTGTTTTTTTATTATACTTAGAACCTACATTGCATTTGATTTCTAAAAACCGTCTATGTAAATTTAAAATTTGATGGCAATTTTGCCGGCGCCAAACATAAAAATTTAGCGGAAATATGCGGACCTCAAAATGTTAATATCAAATCGGGGGTATAAATGAAATTGTGGCGAGTGCCTCGGTAAGAAATGCGTCAATTAGTGAGTATGCTGATAAATTGTTTACAACCATTTTATTCGACGCTTTGACACTTTGATCGCATTGTCACTAGGAAATAATCTTTTATCATTTATTAAGATAAATTAAAAAAAGAAATGAGGAAAATTGAAATTAATTTGATTTGGAGCGAAAAAGCACAAAGTTACCTTGCGATATTCACGGGTTTTAAACAGTTTTGCTTTTTCTGTCCGGAACAAATTAATTTTAATTTTTCCCATTTCCTTGTTTCGATGTAACTTTTAAAGCAGCTTTAACAACAAAATAAAAAAATTCTCTTCCGCTGACGACGCGATCGATATATCGACGCGTCGAGTTAAAAAGTTGCGTATAATCAGCGCGCTTAATAATTAATTAACTTTTTGCCCGAAATGCCAATTATTTATTTAATGACATTCCTTTTTTACACGCTGCCTGCGTTAAACGGAAAATCTTTACAATCACCCCCGAAATAATTTAGCAAAAAACGGACCGTCGCGTAAAGGGTTGTCAGACAAAAAATGCAAAGAGTAAAACACGTGCCGATTTTTTAATTGTACCAGTCATTTTTCGCTTTATTGAAATATAGTGATATTTTGCGTGCGGTCGCGGCATAAACTATTTCTTTCGAATCATGCGCGCGATGATTTAGCAAATGTCGCGCGGTCGTTTAAGTAGGGGTTGTTATACGCGAGCGAGAGAAAAGTAAGCGCACGCGAGTGTCGAAACGTTAACGCACTCTACGTTTTCTTCAGCTGATAGGAATCTTTCTCGCCAGCGCGCGCAAGATCCATCAAGAGCGAATGCGTAATTTCTGTCGCTCGTCCGCCGACCGCCATTTACTTGCCTTCCGAGATCATATCGCGCCGAACGATATTACGCGCTGGTACGGTTCACGTGATCAGCAGCGATTCGAAAAAAAACGTTCGGTCAGAATCGATCCCGCGTTTCACGCGATCGCCGTGACGATCGGCGGTCAACTAAGAAGTAGAGGCAACACATTGACTGCCATGGTGGTCACCGGTGACCGGTGCAAAAGATTTGACTACAAATGCAAAAAATTCGTAATGAAACCCACTTGCAATCTTATAAAAGCAATTGATATCAGGACGGTGCTTCAATACTTTGGCTTCTAATAAGTCTGCGTTACCTTTATTTTTTCGCACGATTGAATTATACTTTGCAGTATTTGATATACTTTTATATTTTGTACGATTTAATTCTACTCTGCAGTATTTCATATAGTTTTATATCTTGCACGATCGGTTAATTATACTTAATATTAAATAGTATTTCATTGTATCGCGGTTCTCATATTCTGTAGTACTTCATCACGTTGCAATTTTAACAGGTTGACTTCTACGGTGGTCACCGGTGATCGGTGCCACAAGATTTGACTACAAATGCAAAAAATTCGTAATGAAACCCACTTGCGATCTTATAAAAGCAATTGATATCAGGACGGTGCTTCAATACTTTGACTTCTAATAACTCTGCGTTACCTTTATTTTTTTGTACGATTTAATTATACTCTGCAGTATTTGATATACTTTTATAGTTTGCACGATTTGATTATACTCTGCAGTATTTCATATAGTTTTATATTTTGCACGATTTAATTATACTCTGTAGTATTTCATCGCATCGCGGTTCTAACATAGCAAAATACGCTTGGCAGTCAAAGTGTTAACACATCGACTGCCATGGGGGTCATCGGTGACCGACGCAAAAGGTCTCACAAAAAATTTTAAAAATACCCAATCGGTAAGATTTATAATTTTGTATTATAAATGCAATTAATATTAAATAGTGATTAAATTCTTTGGTCTCCGATACCTTCGCATTATTTTCATTTTGCACAATTCAATCATATTCTGAAGTACTTCATCATGTTGTGGTTTCAAAATAGCAAAATACGCATGGCAATCAACGTGTTAATTTCGGTCTGGCGTGTATGCGAAGAAACGAAGATATTTGAATGCTTTCGAGTCAAATGTTTGGAATTTGACACTTAGCCAATCGAATGAGGAGATCTCCGAGTTTTTCCTTAACAACGCGTTGCTTTTTATCGTTTTTACTTATTCGGATGTTATTTAAACGGGATTGTAGTGGAATTATAAATGCATGAATTTTACGCGTATGCGTATTTTTATATGTTGTAACCGCAGCGTGATGAAGTACTTCAGAATATGATTAAATTGTGCAAAATAAAAAATAATGCGAAGGTATCGGAGACCAAAGAATTTTTTTACTATATTGAAAGTGCAACGTGATGAAGTACTTCAGAATATGATTAAATTCTGCAAAATGAAAATAATGCAAAGGTATCGGAGACCAAAGAATTCAATCACCATATAATATTAATTGCATTTACAAAATTATCAATGCTACCCATTGAGTATTTTTTGAATTTTACGCGTATGCGTATTTTACTATGGTGAAATCGCAACGTGATGAAGTACTTCAGAATATGATTGAATTGTGGAAAATTGAAATAATGCAAAGGTATCGGAGACCAAAGAATTTAATCCACTATATAATATTAATTCCATTTACAAAATTATAAATGCTGCCGAACTTCATCAAAAATTCCTTCGGTCTGCCGAGGGCGAAGATGATTTATCTTGGCCCATAATGGCACAGCGATCGATTTTATAGGATTCCGCCCCGAGACTGACGGATTTACTTCTCGACATAGCTGAGTAATGGAAATAAGATAGCCCGCGACCGATCGATGTTTATTCTGGCTCAGCGATTTTCGGAACCGGATTTAATAGAGACGTTATTGCGAGTGTCCTATGTCTGTTGTATCGTGCGACCTGCGTAGTCATTTGTCTCTGTCGTCGGAACGATCAATTCATCATTAAACGATCAATTCAGCCTGTAGAGAGTGGAACGCCTCCGTTGCTTTTAATGAGACCGAGGATTGTCGCGGAAAAATGCTCGCGTCGAAGGGGCATTACGATTCATGCGCTAATATTCTTTGGTGGTTTTGTGCTTTTCGATATTTCACGGTTGACGACGGTAATGAAAGGGAGCAGATGATTTTAAAAACGCGGTCTTTTTACGTAGATTGATTTCGAATACATTTTTTCTTTGTATAGTTTAATTATTTATTCGTTTATGATTAATATCATTTTTCCGTTTTTCGAATACATTTTTCCGCGTAGTTTCATTATTTATTCATTTATTATTAATATCATCAGGTAATATAGTATTAGAAACATCAGTAATTTCAGATTCTTTGGTGATTTTGTGCTTTTCGATATTTCACGGTTGACGGCGGTAATGAAAGGGAGCAGATGATTTTAAAAACGCGGTCTTTTTACGTAGATTGATTTCGAATACATTTTTCCTCGTATAGTTTCATTATTTATTCATTTATTTTATCAACAGGTAATACAGTATTAGTATTAGTCTTTTTACAGATTGATTTATTTTTTTTTCGTATTTTCATTATTTATTCATTTCTGATCCAACAGGTAATATAGTATTAGAAACATCAGTAATTTCAGATTCTTTGGTGGTTTTGTGCTTTTCGATATTTCACGGTTGACGGCGGTAATGAAAGGGAGCAGATGATTTTAAAAACGCGGTCTTTTTACGTAGATTGATTTCGAATACATTTTTTCTTTGTATAGTTTAATTATTTATTCGTTTATGATTAATATCAACAGGTAATATAGTATTAGTATTAATCTTTTTACGTAGACTGATTTCGAATACATTTTTCCGCGTATAGTTTCATTATTTATTCGTTTATGATTAAGATCAACAGGTAATATAGTATTAGAAACATCAGTAATTTCAGATTCTTTGGTGGTTTTGTGCTTTCGATATTTCACGGTTGACGGCGGTAATGAAAAGCAGCAGATGACTTTAAAAACGCGGTCTTTTTACGTAGATTGATTTCGAATACATTTTTCCTCGTATAGTTTCATTATTTATTCATTTATGATTAATATCAACAGGTAATACAGTATTAGTATTAGTCTTTTTACGTAGACTGATTTCGAATACATTTTTCCGCGTATAGTTTCATTATTTATTCGTTTATGATTAATATCAACAGGTAATATAGTATTAGAAACATCAGTAATTTCAGATTCTTTGGTGGTTTTGTGCTTTTCGATATTTCACGGTTGACGGCGGTAATGTGATTTTAAAAACGCGGTCTTTTTACGTAGATTGATTTCGAATACATTTTTTTTCGTATAATTTCATTATTTATTCATTTGTGATTAATACCAACAGGTAATATAGTATTAGAAACATCAGTAATTTCACATTTCAGACCGTTTCCCATAGAAGTGGTATGTAAGTAGAAAATATGTTGAAAACACCGATTAAAAAGTATATTTAAAATGCAGCCCAGTAACATACCGACTGTTTCAAATCATCTACCCCATTTCTTTAAAAAGACCCTTGATAACCGTGAAAAATCGAAAATCATGAAACCGTCGATAAAAATTAGCGCACCGAGAATAATTCCTCTTGGCCACAGGAATTTTTTTTCCGACTCAATCATTCGTCTCTTTGACCACGACGAAGAGAACGAGCGAATACGTAAAAGGAAGAGAAGTGTATCAGAAAATTCATACGCACTCCGCGAAAAACACGCGACACATAACCGTCGAGCACAAAAGCGCTGGCCAATCGCTGGAATTTTTTCGCCAGCAATCGCCGTGGACGAGTGTGCGCGTTTAATATCGTGAAATTATTTGAACTGCAATCCTCCGGGCTCTGCCTGGCGCGGGTCGAAGTTCATTTGCTACTCGAAGAGTCCTGTTATTCATACGCGAGTCGCGATATAAGCACGCACGCATCAGCTCCCACGAGAGTTCTGCCGATCGCCATATGCAATGAAAGTCGAATAGAAGTACGCGCGCATAATATCGCGAAATTATATTAGACGTTTTACATCAACAATCAGCCATCGCGAATTCCTAGGCGTGTGATTCTGTTCAACAACTGCATTCATGCAACTCCGTGCATTTCCTAATTCTTTTACTTTATCGTAAACATATCTGGCACCCAACAATATTTATCTGTCTGAATGCCTCGAAACACAATGACATGCAGTGGGAGAATTCTCAATAATTCGCCATCCAGTGCGTTCAACAAATGCCTAAATATTTTATAATCATGTAACAAAAATAATAGTGCATGATCCGGTCACATAAGCCGGCTGATATCCTGCATGTCAAATGATAGTTGATGGCATTTGACGGGATTTCAATTCCTCAGGTGATTTCCTGAATCCAGAATCCTGTGATTAAATTTTGTATATTGTCGTGGGGTGCTTGAACAATTAGTTCCGAGATTAATCAAGACTATCAATTCATTCGACTATCAGCAGGGGTATTAATCCTAAATGTGCAGATGATGATTATGGGTTATGATCATGTAAATGATTAATTTTCGTTCCAAAGAAGCTTACAAATATTACTATTTTTTCGTTCGTTCGTAATTCGTTTACCACCTCTGTAACAAAAACTATTATACCCGTAATATATTGTATGCCGTACAAAAACTGTAACTCCTCGTCTTACCTTCGTAACAAAAACCAGTGAAATAAACAGTTTTCATCGGCGAGTCATCCGAATAACTTCAGCTACTTAACACTTTAACAACCGCTAGCCGATTAATTGAGTTTTCGGTTCCAACTGTTATTTACCGGTAGCCGATTAATCTGATTTTCAGTAGTCAACGGTTATATTAGATAAAATAAATATCAGATGATATTATGACAATTCTAAATGACAATAAAATTACACTGCTTTGAAACCAAAGGATTTTCAACAACACATTCAGCATTTTTCAGTTATAAAGCTTTACAAATAGGCACATACACAATTCCTGCGCGCTATCCAAAACAAAGTCGGTCGTTAGTGGCATCTTCAGTCAATAGCGGTCGGTAAAGTGTTAATTACTTCCAAATATACTTGTTTTGACCAATTGTAGCAGCCAATTATAAATGCATCGCATTAAAAATAGTCGCGAATGAACTTACTCAATTAACTTCAAGAATCAACCCCACTTTGACAGATTGAACTGGGGGTCGTCTGTGTAGTATTTCAAACATGTCACGCGCAACATATATTTTCAGTAGCGAACTTCTGCATCGGCGCGCGTATCATCGCTAATTTACGAAGCACGCTCGGATTTTAATTGCGCCGGTATGGGACGACTCGAATTTTTACGCTGGCGTCGAGTGAACGTTATCTGTGCTAAAGGGTTGCGACGGAAATATTCGCTTGGCGATTCTCTTCAACGTACTGTCGCGCTAAAGCGTAGAACGAAGGCTGCGCTGCGTTGGGATGCAAAAGGCAGCGTGGGTTTTAGTGTCTGCGATATTCCGGCACTTTACTCTCGCTGACTCGAATTTGCACGCGTCTCCTGATGCACCCTCAGTTGGCAACACACGAAATTTATTATTGTATTAACCGTTTGGATCCGTGCGTGGTTCATGTCGAAAAGTTAATTTGATTGCGATGTGCAATTGACAATACGCGCGCATATACAATTATTGATACTTATGCAAGGCATAGTTAGATTTTTTCGTGAAAACGCTATGAAGTTGTTGTGGCTGCAACTGCCATTATTTTCAGGTGCATTTGTTCAATAGACACAAGCGCTATCAGGTTGTCATTATATTCATTAGTATTTATATTAACACGTTTACTGCCACGGTGGTCACCGGTGACTGACGGAAAAGATTTTACTAACAATGAAGCCTATTTGCAATCTTGTAAAAGCATTTGATATTGGAACGCTGCTTCTTCAATTCTTTGGCCTTCATTTTGCACGAGTTAATCATACTCTGCAGTATTTCATCGCATCGCAATTTTAACATAGCAAAATACGCTTGGCAGTTAACGTGTTAAATGTTTTGATGGTTATTTGCAAATTGCTGAGCAAAGTAATGTCTTAAAAATAGTGGTGAGTTCATACGCCACGGTGGTCACCGGTGACTGATGCAAAAGATTTTACTAACAATGCAAAAAATTTGCAATGAAGCCTATTTGCAATCTTGTAAAAGCATTTGATATTGGAACGCTGCTTCAATACCTTGACTTCCAACAACTCTGGTTACCTTCATTTTGCACGAGTTAATCATAGTCTGCAGTATTTCATGGTATCGCAATTTTAACATAGCAAAATACGCTTGGCAGTCAACGTGTCCAATGTTTTGACGGTTATTTGCAAATTGTTGAGCAAAATAATGTCTTAAAAATAGTGGTGAATTCATACGGACTCTATGAATAGTGACGTACTAGTACTGGTGATACAATAGAAGAGAATAAAATAGAATTTGTTTTCAGCTCCACAGTAACGGAAATTACTTGGTTTACATTCTTTTATATCGAACCTTTTATGTTTCAGTTCTCTTTCATTCTCTTTCTTCCTATAACCCTCATTCGTTTTGTTACCTGCTCTCTATGTTTACCAGTGACTACATCGTCAAATCTTGCTTTCCTTCCCTACAGTCTCTTCCCATATGTTCTAACGCACCCCATAAGTTCCCATATAAATCATATTTTCTCGACTTCTTGCTCAAATATCCCGTTCAGCTACTCGTATTATTGTGGTTAGTCTTTTTTGTTCCGTTGTATTGCACTTGCATTTGCGTCTATCTACTTCTCTTACCTCATCCAGTCTCTTGCACTTTTTATTTCGTTGTATTGTATTTGCATTTGCGGTTTTCTACCTCTTCCTCTTAGCTTATCTACAGTCTCCTGCCCTTCGCTTCTTATTCCGCTGCTAGTAAACTCAGTCCAGTGCTTTTTAAATATCTACCTCTCGGTCCTTACATGTTTCTGTTTGCCCTCGTGTTGTTTCATTTTCTTTAATGTATTTTTATAGCATTTTCTTTCCATCAGTTCTTTTTGCCTCCTTTAAAAATATTATTACCGCATGCACAGCAATAATGCATAATCTGTCTGTTCTTGCTCCTGTAATACTATGTAATCTGGAGTACATTTACCCAGCCCTAAAACCGCTTTGATGTATTTTGCTAGTAATAATAGCAAAATTGAAATTGTATTCATTTTTACTTTTTTAGTTGGCCAGTAGCAAAATTCACTATTACTAGAGACCTCGTGAACTCGTCCTTATTTCGAATTGTAAGTAACGTTACGGTTACTTTCACAATATCGTAAATGGAAACTTTAGTTAAAAAAAATAGACAGTTTAGCATTTTTTTTCGTTCTTTGCTTATCTCATAAATATGCTTCATTTTAATGTGAACAAGATTCAAATTTTACATTTTGCAATTTGTTCTGTTGCCACACCTTTCGAAATATTCTCTGACGTGCATTCTTAGTATATTTGGTCAAATATCGCAATATTCGTTCGTCTGTTGTCTCCCGCATATTTCTTGTCTTCCAGATCAGACAAAGCAATCCCTTTATTCACCTTTCCTCATTATACCAAGGCCACAATTGAAATTATCTTCGCATATCTCAAAGTTGCATACCTCTTCACTTTCACTTTGCTCTAAATTTCTATTTATCGACAAAAAGTGTTGAATTTACCCTGGGATGCAGTTTCTAGGCGAGTTCGCCGTCACATGGAACGCATTTCGATCGGTTCGACGGACGTCGAACACAGAGAGGCGTTATTATGTTATTGCTGGGTTGAGAGCACCGCGTTGTTTCGCGATTCGCGAGGATTCTTCTGTCGCCTTTTAGCTTCACGAGTGCCACTGCTCAACACCGCGCGTTCGGCTTTGATTGGATCAGCCGGTAGGTTAACGCGGATGTTGCCGGAGTTGTGTCACGTTCATCGGGTGTCACAAGATTTCCACATGCCTTTTGGCAGTCATCGTAGTTCGCTTCCGCCCGCAAGAACACGTAGGTACACGTGGAAAATGGCAGGGACGTTTAGAAAATTTCGGCGCAGTTTTAACACGTTGACTGCCACGGTGGTCATCGGTGACCGATGCCAAAGATTTGACTACAAATGGAAAAAATCCGCAATGAAGCCTATTTGCAGTCTTGTAAAAGTAATTGATATTGGAACGGTGCTTCAATACTTTCGCTTCTAACAACTTTGCGTTACCTTTATTTTGCACGATTTAATTATACTCTGCAGTATTTCATCGCATCGCGGTTGTAACATAGCAAAATACGCTTGAGCAAAATACGCAAAAGATTTTACTGAAAATGCAAGAAATTCGCAATGAAACCTATTTGCAATCTTGTAAAAGCAATTGATATTGGAACGGTTCTTCAATACTTTGACTTCTAACAACTCTGCGTTACTCTCATTTTGCACAAATGTAATCATACTCTACAATATTTCATAGCATCGCGGTTCTAACTTAGCAAAATACGCTTGGCAATCAATGTGTTAACCCTTTGACTGTTAACTGCTCTAAATTGAAGCGCTTTGCATGTATGCTTTTCGCGCAATATGAATCTTGTCCCGACGAATTTAGACAGAGAATTACTGATCAAATAAACAAGATTTCATTTTTTTCTCATTCGTCAGAACACGTAGGTACACGTGCAAAATGGTAGGGATGTTTATAAAATTTCGACGCGGTTTTAACCCTTTGACTTCTAATTATTCTAAATTGAAGCGTTTTGCATGCATGCTTTTCGCATAATATGGATCTTGTCGCGACGAATTTAGACAGATCAAATAAACGAGATTTCATTTTTTCTCGTTGCTAAGCAACGAGGTATGAGATTTCTGCGAGTGTTGGACATATACGAGAGAAACAATTTCCAAACATACACATGAGACAGCAGTAAACAGCCAAAGCCTTCGCCAAGCGCATATTTGCGTCCATAGTTTTTACATGATAACTTTTACGTCTAGGCCACACCGACGATTTTTGCTAGACGCTTATATGCGCCTATAGCAGTCAAAGGGTTAATGATCGTCATGTAATCTGCGCGCTAGCGAAGTCGAACTACCAAAGGTCGGGGTGCATTGGCTGTTATATATGCGCCAAGCACTGTGACCCACTTACCTCTTTGTGTGTGCATATATTCAGTATTTATGTATTTGTAAGAAATGCCCGCGACGGTCGGTATGCGTTTACGGTACGCGGTTTAAAATTATTAGATCTCCGTGCGCTTTGTCTGACCATTGCGACCTTTTACTACTTGTCAGTAGCCGCAGCGACTTGGCAACGGAATCCGTGCGTTTGATCAGCAAAAACTGTTGCTTCCCGTACTCGTATCTCACGGTTTAGCTCGTGCTTGGCGGAATAAACTGTCTGACTCATAATTTTCCGCTTTCCTGGCCGTTGGCGTGTGAATTCCTGCGTGGGGGAAAGAATTTCTGGCTGGCGCGTCTGACTGTCGTGTCTGTGTGCGAAGTTGGGTTCATTCGGTACGTAGAGACAATTGTGGGAGGAATTCTGGCTGGTATCCCGAAGTATCAATTGATCGAAATTACGTTTGTCCATTAGAAGACAACATAAACTCGCTCAGGTTACTAAGCAGAAAGGTTTAGATTAGTTAGTAGGAAGTCGTGCTGACATATTATATAGTGGTATAAGATGTGTATTTCGTAAAATGATCTTTGACGGACGAGTTGAATTATCGTTTGATGTGTACGAAATTATGTCTATTCATTAGATAGTGATATACATTTATATTGTTCATTAAAGAATTTATCACTAGCACTTTCAAATATCGCTTACACAATTCATAATCATGTTTACCCATTACATAGAGACATAGAACCGTATAATTCGACCGACTTCTTGAATTTTCATTTAATGTGTTCGGAATTATATTCCACCATTAGACGGAGATACAAATTTCCACACTTCAACAAAGAATTATGAGTTTGTATCTCAAAATGCCGTCTAACGAGTTTCAAATCATAATTCATTACGTATAGACATACATTTGCATGGTTCACAAAATTATTTTTCACCTTAATCTTAAACCATCGTATAATGCGTGCAAAATTACACACAACCATTAGACAAAGAATAAACTTGCATAAATCAAAAAAGAATTTCTGATCAGCATTCCATGCTGTCGTTCGATCGAAATCGTATTCATCTATTGCATAGATATAAAACCTTGCGTTTCAGCGAATAATTGCTCTTCAGCGTCTCGAAATGCCGTCTGACGAGTTTCAAATCATAACTCATTACATATACACATACATTTGCGTGGTTCATAAAATTATTTTTACCTTGATCTTAAACCATCGTATAATGCGTGCCAAATTACAGCCATTAGATAAAGAATAAACTTGCATAAATAAATAAAAGAAATTCTGATCACCATTCCATGCTATCGTTCGATCGGAACCGTATTCATCTATTGCATAGATATAAAATCGTGCGCTTCAGCAAATAATTGCTCTTCAGCGTGTCGAAATGCCGTCTGACGAGTTTCAAATCACAACTCATTTCGTACACACATAAATATGCGTGCTTCATAAAATTATTTTTCACTTTGATCTTAAACCATCGTACAATGCGTGCAAAATTACAGCCATTAGACAAAGAATAAACTTGCATAAATAGAAAAAAATTTCTGGTCAGCATTCCGTGCTATCATTCGATCGAAATCGTATTCATCTACTGCATAGACATAAAACCGTGCGCTTCGGTAAATAATTGCTCTTCAGCCGTCTAACGAGTTTCAAATCATAATTCATTACGTACAGATATACATTTGCGTGGTTCATAAAATTATTTTTCACCTTAATCTTAAACCATCGTATAATGCGTGTAAAATTACAGCCATTAGACATTAGACAAATTGTATTCATCTATTGCATAGATGTAAAACCATGGACTTCAGCAAATAATTGCTCTTCAGCGTCTCGAATTGTCGTCCGTCATATTTTAAACAGTATCCACCCGTTAGATAGCGACATGCAACCCGTTATACCGTCGCGAATACCACATTCGCACATATAAGGCTGCGCAACCCAGCACTGTAATCAACTCTTTGATGTGCAGAAGTTCGGCGTGGTATGTGCGCGCAGAATTAGTCGGGTTGAATCAGATGCATTGGCCGTGGTCGCCATTAAGCGCAATCGGACGCACGAAATTCGTCAAGTGCACGGCGAACGAATTATCAGTTGCTCCTCGGCCGCGTGAAATCGCCGCCGAAATTAATCACGCCGGTAATATGACTTGAAAAGAGCGTTGCAGAATCGGTACTTCCCTCAGCGCCGTTTTTCATCTGTGTTTGACAATAAACGCTGGGTGCGGGGAACAAAGGCGCACTGCGCGCTTCAATTGAATTAATACTGAACGCCAATGCCTGTCTTTTGATGACGCGGCGATCGGTGATGAACTGGGGGATACTGTGCGAAGATAATATGAGTTTCATCGTGTGCAGTGGAGCTTTTGAATTTTTATTTTTTAAATGATGTTTGTACGTAGATGTGCGATGAAGTTATACATAGAAGCGTACAGGATGTATCTTGTGAGGGTTTTGAGTTTGGGTGGGTATTTAAGTTTTAAAGTAATTGATTTTCCGTACGAGAAATGTAACAATCAATTAACTCTTGTGTATTATTCAGACAGTCATCAATGTTCGGGCAGTTGTGGATTCAATATACCTTTTGCGTAATTTGATGACCAAGCGAAACGCGGAATACGATTCATGCAAAAATGGCCATTTTTGTGCAAATGTATTTCTATACGCTTCGGCACCGTGCACATTTTTTGCAGGCTTCTGAAACTTTGTGTCTCACTTCGGAATATATATTTTTCCGCAACATGAACTAAATAATTGATAAACATTTCCAAAACAAAATTGTTTTTGACCAAAAATAAATATTGTACGTATATTTAAACATAGAAAAGCGATTCGATATCTTTTCAATATTGCATACAGATATATTCACTATTTTGTCCTTTGTTAAGTGTGTATATTAAGTGTATATATTACACTTTGGAAAAAATATTTTTCTGCAATATGAACTAAATATTTGATAAACATTTTCAAAACAAAATTGCTTTTGACCAAAAAAAAATATTGTACGTATATTTAAACATAGAAAAGCGATTCAATATCTTTTCACTATTGCATACAGATATGTGCAATATTTTGTGCTTTGTTACGTGTGTATCTTAAGTGTATACATTACACTTTGGAAAAAATATTTTCCTGCAATATGAACTAAATATTTGATAAACATTTCCAAAACAAAATTGCTTTCGACCAAAAATAAATATTGTATGTATATTTAAACATAGAAAAGCGATTCGATATGTTTTCAATATTGCATACAGATATATTCATTATTTTGTCCTTTGTTAGGTGTGTATATTAAGTGTATACATTACACTTTGGAAAATATATTTTTCCGCAACATGAACTAAATATTTGATAAATATTTCCAAAACAAAATTGCTTTTGACCAAAAATAAATATTGTATGTATATTTAAACATAGAAAAGCGATTCGATATCTTTTCAATATTGCATACAGATATATTCAATATTTTGTGCTTTGAGGGATAAATCGCTATTTTACGTTTACCAGCAAACCTTCTCGTCGCCTGAAAGATTCGCGAGCACAAGCGACCGCATGAACTTGCCACCGACTCGACGTTATCGTTCCACTAATTAATCTTCCGTCAAATATCACCAGACAATGTGCGTGTTTGCGCGTTTATACACAGGTATGAGCTCTTGTAGAAGCAGCCGCCGAATATTCGAGACTGTCGGACGCGGAGTCAGGTTAATCCGCGATTTACCGTTTAATTCGATCGTTATTGGTGAGCAGGCTGCCTCTATCCAAGCAGGATTCAGTCGGCTGCTCGCGAATTTATCGTCTCGTGCACGCTAATTGGGACTTCTGCCGTTTTGAATAGGTCTCGCACGTTCGGAAGCGAGCAAATGCGTGAATCTAATGGTCCCAGATCAAATCCGACTACATCAGCTATATCATGTCGTCCCGCACTCTACGCGATGGCCAGTTCATTCGACGCGAAATCATTCCAGAGGCTCGCGCTTTCAGGAGGCAGTTTGTGTCTCGGGGACTTCCGGTCCAATCTCAACAGGCGTATACATATACTCATGTTAATAGTCCGAAACTCCTCGAAACGGTATAACTCTCCAAAATTGCCCATGACGGTTTATGATTTTTTGAAATGTCAAAAACGTGCGTTTGGTAGATTACATGGAAAAGGTCTTGAAAAATATGCATTTTAAGCTAATGAGGGAAAAATGAGCAAAGGTCGTGTTTCGCAATATATTTTATTGGGTTCTCTAATGAAAATGTCAGTAGTATAATTTGCCGATATATAGGCTGAAAATTTCAGCAAAACAGGTTAACGAGGAAACACACATTCTTTCAATGAAATTCGAAGGATGTACATAATTGGCTGAAATTTACACAACTTATTATTTAACTTTCGTATAACTTTCCAAAATTGTGCATGACGGTTTATGATTTTCCGAAATGTCATAAACGTGCGTTTGGTAGATTACATGGAAAAGGTCTTGAAAAATATGCATTTTAAGTTAATGACGAAAAAATGAGCAAAGGTCGTGTTTCGCAATATATTTTATTGGGTTCTCTAATGAAAAGGTCAGTAATATAATTTGCCGATATACAAGCTGAAAATTTCATCAAAACAGGTTAACAAGGAAGCAAACATTTTTTCAATGAAATTCGAAGGATATACATAATTGGCCGAAAGTTACATAATTTATTATTTAACTTTGCATTGCTAGTTCAGACGAAATGTCGTAAACATCGGTCTTTACCATTTTCGTCTTCATTCTTACAAATTAAATTATTATTAATTTAATTATTATGAATCTTACAATTACAAATTCAAACTCAATTTCAATTCTTACAAATTGACATTTCTTCCACTCTTCTGTTTACATATTACCCAGAAAACACACCCTTCTGACGTCTTAAAACAATTAATGTCTTTTGTTAAAGTCATTCTGCTTCAGAATGTGTCCAAACCATGTTTGACTGTGAGTACCAGCACATCTTCGATAACTGATATTATCGACGACGCTGCTGCGATTGTGATCAATGACAGTTTAGCTAACAAGTAACGCGTGGCAAGTTGCGCGTAAATCAAGCGACACGAAATGATTAAAGCGCGAACAAGCATCAAATTCCGCAAATGTCTTACGTAGAAGTTACGCTCCGTACTATTTTCAGCGTGCCATTAATCATTGGCAAACGAGCCCGATATTTTTAATGCCAGCTCGCGACATGTACTGCTTGCCGATTAAATATTTCATGGGCATTACTTTACATGTATCTGTCCGCAAGGTGATTCATGGTTGTTCCCGGTGTAATTGTCTCGTCTTCTGTAGTTAGCGGATCGTTAATTGCCGCGCACGGAATTGTGGCCTAATCTGGGATTGAGGTGGGCTGACGAATTTTTAACCAAAGGCCGTATCAACGTTTGCCCTACGATTTAATCTGGGACTGTGCGTGTCGTGCTTGGAAATAGCAGTGCAAATCTGATGTACGTTTATCATTTTCGGCGGGTAGTGGGTATCAGGGGGTGCATTGCGAGTCGTATTTCTTTCGGGACATAATTTACATTACAGGTTTCATTAGTTGGTGTGCAGCAAGGGTGAAATACTTGTGGGGGAAAGACGTTTGCGTAGCAAATTGATGCTTAGGTATGATGACATATTGTAACTTTTCATTGCGAAACGATCAGTCAGTTTGAAAAATAAATCTGTCTTGAATATTGACACGTTTTGTATTTTAGAAGATAAGGCATAAATAGTTAAAAGTGCCATATTTATCTGACTATGTGCGTAACAGATTACAGAAACGCAGGATTTGTATGGTTTAATGAATTTCTTAAAAACGCGTGGAAAATCGATCGCATGACTCAGATCGTAAAAGCCCGGTGAGAATGAAGACAGGGAAGCAAAGAGGGGTAGATATAAAGATATCGTAAGTAGTTAAAGAGGATGATGATCACGATGATTAGTTTGATTGTTAATTCGCGAAAACGCATGTAAAATCGATTGCAATAGTCAAGATAGATAGATAGATAGATAGCAATTAGATTGATGGAGTCTTGTGGCGTTTGAGCCTCAAAGTGGACATAGGGTAGATGAAGAACAGCGCAAGTAGTTAAAGACGACGGCAGCCGCGATGATTATTTGTACGATTTAGTGGAGTCTCCGAAAACGCGTGCAAAATCGATTGCAATAGTCAAGATAGATAGATAACATTAGATTGATGGAACCGCGTGGCATTTGAGTCTGAAAGTGGACATAGGGTAGATGAAGGACAGTGCAAGTACTTAAAGACGACGACAGTCGCGATTATTATTTGTACGATTCAGTGGTCCCCGAAAACGCGTGCAAAATCGATTGCAACAGTCAGATCGAAGATGCCTGGTGAGAATGAAGACAGGGAAGCAACGAAGGGTAGATATAAAGATATCATAAGTAGTTAAAGAGGATGATGATCACAATTATTATTTTGACGATTTAGTGAAGTTCTCGAAAGCGCATGTAAAATCAATTGCAATAGTCAAGATAGATACATAGATAGCAATTAGATTAATGGAGCCTAGTGGTGTTTGAATCTGAAAGTGGGCATAGGGTACATGAACAACAGTGCAAGTAGTTAAAGATGATGGTAATCACGATGATTATTTTGACCGTTAATTCGCAAAAACGCATGTAAAATCGATTGCGATAGTCAAGATAGATAGATAGATAGATAGCAACTAGATTGATAGAGCCTCGTGGCATTTGAATGTGAAAGTGGACATAGTATAGATGAAGGAGTACAAGTAGTTAAAGACGACGACAGTCGCTATGATTATTTGTACGATTTAGTGAAGTTTCCGAAAGCGCATGTAAAATCGATTGCAATAGTCAAGATAGATAGCAAGTAGATTGATGGATGGTAATCACGATGATTATTTTGACTGTTAATTCGCAAAAACGCATGTAAAATCGATTGCGATAGTCAAGATAGATTGATAGATAGATAGCACTAGATTGATGAAGCCTAGTGGCGCTTGAATCTGAAAGTGGACATAGGATAGATGAAGGACAGCGCAAGTAGTTAAAGACGACGACAGTCGCTATGATTATTTCTCCGATTTAGTGGTCCCCGAAAACGCGTGTAAAATCGATTGCAACAGTCAGATCGAAGAAGCCTGGTAGGGGTTGCGACTGGAAGGGAGCACGGGCCAGATAAAGAGACAGCGAGCAGGGGTGGCTATATATAGCCGCGCGCCCCGGGCATCGATCGACGAACCTACCGAGCCTGGGAGTCCGGATTCGGCACTGTTCACTGGCACAGGTTCTCTCTCCCTTCAACATCCACCTGCCTCCCTTTCCCTCTTCCGACCTGAGCTCGCGATCCACGCGTTTTTCCGGCTCGCAGGACTGCTTCAGCCCTTTCCGGGATTCCGGGTTTAAACCTTCGCGTAATCATCTTTCTACGCACTCTGATGCTACGGGCGGAAGCGAAGTTTACGAGGATCGCAGATTGGACGGATTTAACATAGAGCCGCATCCATAAGTGATGCGAGACTTGATCTCTTTTCTTGTTAAAGTAACGTACGGCGTTGAGTGGGGTTACGGTTATTTTGAGCGGACTGAATCTTTTGTTCTACTTGTTGCGCTGAGATTAACAGGAGTTTTAACGTATGTGAGGTCGGACGTGCGTTTGTGGATGTTTATTTATTTGCCGTTTATTACGATTTTATTTATTTGCTGTTTTAATTGATGATTAAACGATGTTCGATGAGTTCGGCTAAAGACGTTCTACTTTCGAAGGAATGCGGTGTGTAGATTGTTGACGTTCGGAAGTCGGTGTTGTTAAGGTATACGAGTTTTAACGTATGCGAGGTCGAACGTGCGTTTCAGAATGTTTATTTATTTTCCGTTTATTACGATTTTATTTATTTACTGTTTTAATTGATGATTATAACGATGTTCGATGAGGTCAGTTAAAGACGTTCTACTTTTGAAGGAATGCGGTGTGTAGGGTGTTGACGTTCGGAAGACGGTGTTGTTAAGGTATCAGAGTTTTAACGTATGCGAGGTCGGACGTGCGTTTGTGGATGTTTATTTATTTGCCGTTTATTACGATTTTATTTACATCTTGTTTTATTTGATGATTATAACGATGTTCGATGAGTTCAGTTAAAGATGTTCTACTTTTGAAGGAATGCGGGGTGTAGGTTGTTGACGTTCGGAAGTCGGTGATGTTAAGGTATAAGAGTTGTAACGTATGCGAGGTCGGACGTGCGTTTCAGGATGTTTACTTATTTGCCGTTTATTACGATTTTATTTATTAGATGTTTTATTTGATGATTATAACGATGTTCGATGAGTTCAGTTAAAGACGTTCTACTTTTGAAGGAATGCGGTGTGTAGATTGTTGACGTTCGGAAGTCGGTGTTGTTAAGGTATAAGAGTTTTAACGTATGCGAGGTCGGACGTGCGTTTGTGGATGTTTATTTATTTGCCGTTTATTACGATTTTATTTATTAGATGTTTTATTTAATGATTATAACGTTCGATGAGTTCAACTATAGACGTTCTACTTTTGAAAGAATGCGGTGTGTAGGTTGTTGACATTCGGAGGACGGTGTTGTCAAGGTATAAGAGTTTTAACGTATGCGAGGTCAGACGTGCGTTTCAGGATGTTTATTTATTTGCCGTTTATTACGATTTTATTTATATGTTGTTTTATTTGAAGATTATAACGCTGTTCGATGAGTTCGAAAAAACACGTTCTACTTTTGAAGGAATGCGGTGTGTAGATTGTTGACGTTCGGAAGTCGGTGTTGTTAAGGCAGTCGTTTGAAACAATCCAGATGAAAAAGGCGTCGTTCGCTGCAGTGCAGCGGTGTTCTCTGTCTGTCTTCCGTCGCTTTTGGAGCTTCTCGCTCTCTCGACTTCGATCACAGAGCTTGCGACTTGTTGCATTCGGAGAAAAGCGCGACTGAACGGCCCACGATGTTTGTACACGGCGGAATATATGTTTACCTACACACGAGATGAGCTTCAATCGTTGCCGATTTCCATTGCATATTATTTCTGTGCCAACTAATGATACTACGTATAAATAACAGTAAACACGTTTGCGTTTTAAAATCATTGATTGCTTCTTGGTACAATACATTGAATAGTTTACTGTTTTTCCGCTGAGTCACGGCGTTTTGGAATCTGTCGATTTTTATTTCCTGCTTTCGTTTGTCTGCTGTGCGAAATATGACGCGATAGGTGAATCGCTGCAAACGCATTTTTCTCGTACAAATACTGATTGCCCCTTCGTTCATTATATTGAATAATGTACTGTTATTTCACTTAGTCATTGTTCTACGAACTTTATCAATTTCCACCTGTTCCACTTTTTCGACGTTTCTCGCAACCGAACATTTTAGAAGCCGTAAATCAATACGGTCGAATACATAGTTATTGGTACAGTCGTCGAGCCGTCCGTGAACGAAGTCATGCAGAAAATATACTTGATCCGTAATAGGCAACCGGTCAGCCCCGAACATGATATTTTGGAGCAAAATTGTATAGTTTGTCTAAGCAAATCTGGACTCTGGATGCGCCATTTTCTGACTAAGCCTTATGCCAAGTTGTCATGTCTTCTTTTTCCAACATTTTCCCACATTTCTGTTTTTCGCTTCTCTCATGCAATTATATATGATTGAACTGCATATTTTTTTTTTCGTTAGTAGTTCTATAATTGGTTGGAGCCTGGCTGGCAAATTTGCCAATGGAACGTTAGCTGCAATCACGGACAATATATGCTACAACACATGATAATCGTAATGTACGCAAACGTCTAAGAGCCTCTTAACTCTAGATTTACGGAGGAATATGTAGCTGTATGACATTACCCCGAGAAACATGTTATCTCGAGATAGAGAATTTGAAAATTAGAAATCTCAAGAGGAAATTAATTCGGATAGGTACTCTTGCTGTTCCATTCATAAAAGTTAGCAAAAGTCACTGGAAAATAATAGTAACGGTTTCTGTAAATTTGGTCTCGAAATCTGAAACCCGTCAAATAAACAGCGCCGGTAAATCGAGCGTTAAATAAAGGGTTTCCGCAAAATTTGAATTTCTCGCTATTTCTGTGGTAAAGTGCTACCAATAAAAAAAACGGTGTGACAGCTGACAGTTCCGGGTTATTAAAAATGGAATGCTACACGGAAGAACAACGCGTTGAAGTTTTTGTATCTTTTTATCTTCTTATCTATCTTCTTCAGATATTTTTCTATCAAAATTACTTCTTGTGTGAATTTTGCAGCACTATTTACTTCTCGCGCCTTTAACACTTTGACTGCCATGATGGTCATCGCTGACCGGCGCAAGAATTTTACTGAAGATACAAAATATTCGCAATGGGTAGCAATAATTATTTTATAAACGCAGTTATTGCTAGAATAGTGATGCAATCCTTTGGTCTCCAATACCTGCACATTATTTATATTTTGCATAATTCAGTCAAACACCGTAGTATTTCATGGTATCGCCGTTCTAATACATCAAAATACGCTTGGCAGTCAACGTGTTAACAGCCTACGATCAGTACCACACAAGGTGACAAAACACCAAAAAGTGTCTTAGGAACAAACTACCCATGTCCACCACCGACCTAAATGTCTGAAACATGTCGATTTGTCCACTTCGTGCAAATAACAATTTTGCCCAAGCCGCTTTTTCTCTGACTCCCCGAAGGGCGTCAGCATCAAAATTTCAAAGGTATATCCTTCGCCACCGCAAAACGATAAACGTTCGCCGCAACAACACACACTTCCTCGTGTTCCCGGTTTCTAAACTGTGCCGCGCATCTCCCACTCAGTACATCGGTCGGGTACCAAGAGAATAATTCGAATCCATCATACATCCGCGGTGAAGGAGTACGAGGTCGCGGGAGTCCTCTGGAGCTTTGGCAGTGCGCAGACTCTGGGGACAGGAATATCAGAATGAAGCGGCTTCTCTCCGCTCGCGCAAAGAGAATGGCCGTGTGTGCGAGAACGCGCGATAACACACAGGAACGACGACGCGTCACGTGAAAGAGCCGTCTTTCACCTCGGATCCCGTCTAAAGAAGCTTTACGCTCGTTTGATCTGTACGGGCAGCGACAAAAATCGAGGAATCGCCGAAGGACGCGCACAGGCGTCGTGGGAGGAAAGCTCCCACGTCTCGCCGGGATTGTAGGGAGCTTTCGCGGAAAAGCTTACGCCGTTTCTATACCTCGCGCTTGCCGCCAGCCCGTCAGGATCTTTCGCTGCCGCGTCTCGCAGGAAAATTGCCCCTCGCAGCCACAGGTGCGCGACGACTTGAGGTTGCGTACGCAGAATTCGGTGTGAGGTGGAAATCGGAATGCTGTAAGACGTTGTCCGGGGCCGTTGCATTCTATTAGTTTGGGCCTGTTTAGGTATTTGTGTCGGAAGATGAATGAGTGGCCGGCTTTTAACACGTTGACTGCTGTGCATACTTTGCTGTATTAGAACGGCGATGCTATGAAATACTACAGTGTTCGACTGAATTACGCAAAATGTAAATTATGTGCAGCTATTGGAAACCAAAGGATCGCATTACTATTCTTACAATAACTGCATATATAAAATAATTATTGCTACTTGCTCCGGTCACCGGTGATTATCACGGCGGTCAAAGTGTTAACGAAACTAAAGAACTTTGAACGCCTAACATTATAAAGCAAAGTGTAATTAAATGAAAGTAACACGTCGTCTGGCGTGCGTACTTCGCTGTATTAGAACGGCGATGCTATGAAATACTACAGGGTTTGACTGAATTATGCAAAATGTAAATAATGTGCAGGTATTGGACACCAAAGGATCGCATCACTATTCTAACAATAACTATATAAAATAATTATTGCTACCCTTTGGGAATATTTTGGAACTTCAGTAAAATCTCTTGCGCCGGTCACCGGTGACCATCACGGCAGTCAAAGTGTTAATGGTGCGGCATTCTTGACTGATTTTTTCATGTATTATTAGGGACAGGTCTTGATGGGTTGGGTAGGATGCCGTTTGCGATGCAAAGGAGGATTACAATTTTGGTTTCGGGCAAAGCCACATCCGCTTCGTAAGGCATTTCGTTTAGGCATTCGGCAATTTGGTGTTAGGCTCTTAGAGTTCTTTAGTTTCATTAATTTCAGTTAGTTATACTTTGTTCAGTTTAGTTAATTCCCCTCCTGTTGCTGACATCCGTCACTTCGTTAATTTCAGTACTGTTTGATTGCGTACACTAATTAAGACAAAAAATTGGACATCAGAAATGGAGTATCAAAAGTCACATTCTGCCTTAGAATGCGTGAAATTGCATAAAACAAATTAAATACCTTATGACCGTATGCATACTGTGATGCTGACCGTTAACACTTTTGTGTTAACGATCGAGTGACTCTTAATACCCAAATGGATATTTTGGAGTATGTTTCCCATTTCTGCCCACCACAACACCAAAACTCTAATGGTTTCATAATCATATAAATCTAATGGTTACGTGTGGTATACCAAAGTCAGGTCGTTCTTGGTCGTCAGATATAACTCTGGTTATTCTTGGTATGTTTCAATGTTGATGAAGCTGACTACATTAGCGGTGAAGGGTTCATACACAAAAAATCGGGGAAATGTTTCTATTTTTTCTGCTTGGACGTATTTTTGGCAGGATATTTTGCTGTTGTGTCCCGCAAGAAAATTAATGGTGTTAACTTGTGTACAGACCTGGGCGATTGAATGTACCCGTTGCATTTAGTCTTGCAAACTGAGGTTATTCTTGGTTTTCAGATTGGAAATGTGTCAGTAGAATTTTAGTGAGACAAAAATGATATATCTAACATTTCTGCAGCGGACATTAGATACATTGCATAAGGAAAGTTGAGCGTGAGGCAAAATTAAATTACGTCGTATGTAAATTTTGGGTAATGAATGTAATTATTGCGTTTAGTCAATTAATTCACGTTATTTTCGGTTGCCAGGATGGAACTATGGCAATGATTGTTAGTGGAATGATTTTACTGATAGTAACAGAACTATGTTCTAACGACGATGAAGCTGATTGTATTCGCCCTGAAGGGTCAGTACATTAAAAATGAAGGACACGGTTCCAACCCGAAAGCCAAGAGTAATTCGAGGTGCACTAGTACCGCCGCGAAAGTCTAAGTTTTCGACTACCATAACCCATTTAGAATAGTTTGCCGGGCACTTTAAGTGGTGACGGGTGTGCTATGGTCGGAGCGAAGTTCTGTCACGTAGTGGGACAAACTGATTCATACATTCCCGACTTGCGGTATTACGAGAGTGGCTCGTGTTCTTCGTTTTTGACCAGTAATGGATACTAGTAGTCTCATTCGTTCTTATGGACAGGGACTAAGTCGGTGAAGAACATTTACGGCAGTTTCCACTTGGGCAAAATTATCAGTTGGTATTAGAACCCATGATAATACAAAGCTATTTTACTTTAGCTTTTATTTTTGGCTACAAATACTTCCAATGATACATTAACACTTTAATGGCCGGTCACACAACATGTGTGTGATAGCCAGAAAAACTGTTAGTGTCTTGTAGTTAAATTTGTTGTATTAAATGTGCTCTTGTTGTCGTTGTTTTTTGTTTGTTTTATATGTATGTTTGCACATGTTGAATTATTTCGTGGATTTATATAAGATTTTTTTAAATTAATTCTTCAAAAACATTGCTGGCTCTTGGCGATGTTTGACTGCGTAGGCGGCCATTAAAGTGTTAATGTGTTATTGAGAGTGCTCTATCAAGGTGTATGGCGAGAGTTTCGTACCGCACCTTCAACGTGTACTTATATCATAAAGCCGAAAGATCGTACGTCCAACCATTGGGCAAAATTATCAATTGGTACTAGAAACTATGATAATACAACGCTATTTTACCGTAGCTTTTATTTTTGGCTACAAACACTACTGATAATACATTAAAGTGTTATTGGGAGTGGTTTATGAAGATGTTTGACGGAGGTTTCGTACCGCACCTTCAACGTGTACTTATATCATAAAGCCGAAAGATCGTGAGTCCATCCATTGGGCAAAATTATCAGTTGGTAATAGAAACCGTGATAATACAAAGCTATTTTACTTTAGCTTTTATTTTTGGCAAAACACTTCATTAATATGTTATTGAGAGTTGACTATGAATGTATGACGAGAGTTTATCTTCAACGTGTACTTATATCATAAAGCCGAAAGATCGTACGTCCAACCATTGGGCAAAATTATTACTTGGTAATAGAAACCATGATAATACAAAGCTATTTTACTTTAGCTTTTATTTTTGGCTATAAACACTACTGATGATACATTAATGTGTTATTGAGAGTGGTCTATCAAGATGTATGACGAGAGTTTCGTACCGCACCTTCAACGTGTACTTATATTATAAAGACGAAAGATCGTACATCCAACCATTGGACAAAATTATCAGTTGGTAATAGAAACCATGACAATACAAAGCTATTTTACTTTAGCTTTTATTTTTGGCTACAAACACTACTGATGATACATTAATGTGTTATTGAGAGTGGTCTATCAAGATGTATGACGAGAGTTTCGTACCGCACCTTCAACGTGTACTTATATCATAAAGCCGAAAGATCGTACGTCCAACCATTGGGCAAAATTACCAATTGGTACTAGAAACCATGATAATACAAAGCTATTTTACCTTAGCTTTTATTTTTGGCTATAAACACTACTGATGATACATTAATGTGTTATTGAGAGTGGTCTATCAAGATGTACGACGAGAGTTTCGTACCGCACCTCCAACGTGTACTTATATCATAAAGCCGAAAGATCGTACGTCCAACCATCGTAAACCAGGTAGCGACAGTACTCTCACGACACCCCCGACAAAAAACCACTCACTCGAGTTGCAGCTTATATGCTTCACCGAGAGCAGGTGCGTGGAAATTTTCGGTCAACGTTTCCGCGCATCCGAATATTCCGCCCGTCTGCTTCTCTCAACGTGTAATCCATCTGCATCACTCGTCGTTCAGGGATTTCCACCGCCAAGGCATTCTCTGTTGTTACGAATAGAACCACTATCGTTTCAAACAACACCACCGACGTCACTATTCGAACGCGTGTAAAAACCTTCGAGATTTCGCTAAAGCACTTTATTCGTGAAACGTTCCAGGCAACTAATATTTTGCGAACAAATCTCTTGACGCACTTTCCGGTGTGTCTTTCTTTTGAAATATCGATCGCATGTTATTGACAGTTCTGCGAACCGCGAAGCATTTGTGGTATACGCATTAAATGTGTAATCTCTTTATTTTGTTTAATCGTTTGAAGCCTTTGTTATGGGTGAAGTATGTTTTTGATAAACATTACCTGTTTGGAGATCCCTTCTAAAGCGATTTAAAATTGTTTTATGTCATTACCATATATCATAATGTTTAAATATGTGTTTCTTTACGTTGTAATTTTACTTCTGGCTGATTTTTCCCCTGATTTTTTAACAGTGCATTGTTGTGGGAAATGCTCATGACAGCACTCATTCGGAAGTGTTCTACTATCTGTGAATGCGTTAAATATTATAAATATTTCCTGTCTACATACCATTGAATTGTGAAGGTGAATTGTTTAGGGGACTCCACATAATCTAGCTCATTAAAAGGAAAGCCCAACAAAGCAACACATATATATAAAACCTCTTGTGTACACTACGCATAAATTACTGCTGCACAGTTAATCAGGCGAAAAAAATATTAAAAGCTCCATAAAATATATGTCCAAAGTTTAATTTTATTCATTGCACATAAATGAACTTTATTGAAGTTTATTTAGATTGTTTCACTTCCGCGTTCAATTATGGAATAGCCGGTGACTTCAGACAGCTTTCGCGTAAAATTGTCGGTCAAAAATATGTTAACACTTGGACTGCCGTGATGGTCACCACTGACCGGCGCAAGAGATTTTACTGATGTAAGATAAGATGCAAGATATTTGCAAAGGGTAGCAATAATTATTTTTTAAATGTAGTTATTGGTGGAATAGTGATGCGGTCCTTTGGTCTTCAATACCTGCACGTTGTTTATTATACATTTTGCATAATTCAGTCAAAAGCTGTAGTGTTTCTTATTATCGCCGTTTTAATACATCAAAATACGCACGGCAGTCAATGTGTTAAAAGAAAAGCCCCAAAACAAGACATATATATAAAACCTTTTGTATATAACTATGCGTAAATTTCTGCTGCACAGTTAATCAAACAAAAAAAATATTAAAAGCTACATAAAATATATGTCCAAAGTTTAATTCTATTCATTACGCATAAATGGACTTTATTGAAGTTTATTTACATTCTTTCACTTCCACGTTCAATTACGAAATAGCCGGTGTCTTCAGACAGCTTTCGCGTAAAATTGCCGGTCAACAATATGTTAATTCGAACACTGAGTATATGAGCGGTCATTCGTGTATTGACGTCGCGAAAAATATTGATGACGTCGGAGTCGTAAGCTTATTAACGTTGATATCGGAACTTTCAATGTCGTTTACCGCCGCTCGACTCCATTAGACGCGACGAATTTTGATGCTTTCACGAACCACGAAGCTACCTCGTGCTATCGTCCTCTCTCTGCATAAGGGCTGTAGTGGGTGGAGGGCTGGATGGTAGGTAGGGTCGAAGCTTGTGGCCTGAAGCCGCGGAGTGGTCGCAAGCTCGGGCGTAGATATAGAGGACCACTCTGCACAACTGCGCTGGGGGACCGAAAGATTATGTACGTGACAATTTTTGCTTAAACTACGGCGACAGAGATCATCGTCCCGATAAAAGTTGCATTCTACAGAAACTACTCATTTACATAAGCGGCGTCGTTGTCGGTCGAAAGTGGCTCGAAGGAAGTGAGACGGGTCTCTGCGTGGAATTATTGAAAAATGCAGGTAGAAGCGAGGCAAAGCTGCGGAGAAGTATTGCGATTGTAGAGTGGACGGGAAGAAACTTATGAATTTAAGACGGTGGTACGTTAAAGAGAGGAAAGACTAGCATTTCCTTGGGGGGACGATAAAATATTTTTTTTTGTGATGTAGGGTGGTTCGGTGAAATTTATGGTTGATTTTGATAAAATGCGAAAATTTGTAGTTGATGTGTAGTCAATTGTTGGAACATGAATTAGTACATTTAAATTAAACGTCGGTTGTTGGAATATAAAAATCGTTCGGTGCGACAGTATTTAGCTATTGTCTTGCAAATGAGTACAAAGGTGGTGTTACTAACGTAATTAGAATCTTCTTCCTTATGTGACACAACTATATATCGGTCAGCACACAATATTCAATAGCACAGTTTTGCAAATTTTTTCATGCTCTAATCGAAACAAATTTTACATTTATTGTTCTCTCCCGTTCTATAGTCACTTTTCAACTTCAGTTCTATCGACTTAGCCAGAGAATTTTCACAGAAGTAGTAGGAAGGGTCATCACTATTATCATGGATACCAAAGCGTTTGCATTCTCCAAGCTTTATACAATAAGAGCTCCTACAGGTTTAAATAAAATCATCCAACCATAACAGCCACAAATCTGCAATCCAGCTAAATCCTCTACAATAAAGTTTTATACAAGTTCAACCAAGTTGCTCCAACCACCAACATTCGGCATCGCCAAATAATTTCACCCGAAGGGATACCGTGCGGTTTCGAAGTGACCGCTTGCATTTCCGGCAACTAACTTAACCGACGAAGAAACTGAATACCTTATTTCCAACGTGTATAAAATTTATGCGCATAAAGCCCGGCCGTTTTCCACGTCAATGAACAACGATCTGCACAATAACAAAAACTGCTTACGTGTCGTCTTGATTATGTCTTCAGAATTTCATTTTAACATAATTGATTGAGGCTCACATCGTTTATAATCCTCTAACACTCTTAAACAGGAAAGTTATACGTGTGGGATCTCAGATACAGGGTCCTCTAGTTGGCGAGGAAAGGTCACCTATGATCTTCATTTATTATATTGATGCATCATAGGTGACGAGTTTATTGAATTGTGTTGTTCGGTTGCTAAGGGGACAGTGGACGGTAAGACGTGAAGACGATAAGACGTAAAGACGAAAAGGCGAAACGACGAAACGACGACAGATTAGGAAATAAGACGAAAGTGACGATTGTGTTGTTATTGTTTATAAATATTATACTCTCTAATTTCACGTAATAAATTCCTACATACGGATATTTATATTATAAGGATACAACAAATTGGGTGTGCAGTTCGAGAGAGGGAGCTTTGAAATTCTGTCAAAACCTCAATTGCTTCCCACGTAGCGAACAATCTCAGCTAATACCAACCCCGTGGGGATGATCGTTGAGACTGTACTCTGTGTCGCTCGTTAGCAGCGAATCTCTTCGTCCGTAATCGTTCGGTGAACGTGGAAATTCGATGATCGCGCTGATTCTCGCGTCGAGACGGAATCCGTTCGTTCGCGGCCGGATTAATTCAACAGGTCCCGAGCTCCATCGCAACAGTCTTTAAATTTCACTAACCTTTCGGCCCGAAAAAAACCCACGTGATTCCGGACTCAGCGAAAGTCGAGCGTTCGCGCAGAATCCTTTATTTCGTTCGACTCATATAAGCGCACCGAACGAAATTCATCGTGGGAACCTTCCGGTCAGGCAAAAAATGCCCAACAAATTGGAGATCCCGTTAGCGAAAGGATTCGTCAGTTTGCCCCGGGTTTAACTCAACAGGTCGCCCGCACTCGACTGGAATTCTGACCCATTTCGCGGATTTCTCCGAGCTTCGTATCTGTTGTGCGACGACTGGTCCGCAGCGATTTACTGTTTCGCGAGATGCAAATTTTTCGACCGACGTCGGCGTATCGGCGCTCAGTCTTGTCTTGTCAAATTGATTTATTTGAAATATATCCGTCGAACGCGATATTTCTTGGGAATGTAATTAAAAGTTTGCGGATGGGACGGTGCAAAACTGTATTGTGCCGTTGCAAGGGTGGAAATTTGAAATCGGCAGTAAACGCATATATATGGATGTGTACGTAAGCGATAGGAAAGGTCTTATTTATGTTTGGCCTCGTAGCCAAGAAATTTGTATTTCACTGTTACTCAATGAAATTTCATAAATGCAACTTAACACTATGGCGTTCGCACGTCTAATGTAGATTTTTTCGTGTCGCGCCGGCAGAACTGACTTACATAATTTCGCTTATCGCCGGCGGTTTTTCGAGGTTCTTGTTTACTAATCTTATCGTCAGTTCCCATGTCGCAATCCTGTCCTTTTATTTTCTCGAAATCGTGAGGACATACATATGTAAATAAGGACAAGATTTTTTTGTATTATATGTTTATTTATTTATATTTTGTTGGATACTTAGATAGCGATAGTTTTTACATGGCACCAACGTGGAGCCATCGGCACTTACCTGATAGTTTTCGCATGGCACCAACGTGGAGCCATCGGACGCCATAGTGTTAATTTTCACTTTCTTCCACGTGTGGAACGGCAGCATGCGGGTGTGTATTTATTATAATGCATATAATGTGTTAAATTGCACATATTTTTAATTTTGTTTCCACTTGTGTTTGGCTATGTCTTCGAAACGATTACAAAATTTTGCCCTGTTTCTTGCGTCGTGACTTACTTTCCAACCCTTTTCATATACTAAAATATATGTCAATTTCTTCACGGTCCTCTCACAGCTAAACTATTGATCGCAGTTTACATGTTGTATAACTAAAACGTGTTATCTAAAAACAAATATGGTTTGCGTTTATTTGAAATCGTTGTATCAGCGAAACTTTTGGGAATTCAGTATTCGGTTAGTGGTTCCCTTTCAGCGCAAATTACTCTCTATTGAATTGTGTAGTTTCCAATGCCAGAAAAAGATTTGATATTTTCGCGTATATATCAGAAATATAGAAGTTTCCGTTGGGAAGTGTTTCCTATTTTTAAGCATTTCACTGAACCATGGCGGAATACGTATATATGTTCTTCTAATTTTTAAGGATATATGGATAGTTTCGATTTATCCTGTTTCGAAGCGTAGAGTAATACTCTACTAAATAAAAGACAGTCTATTTATACGACACATACATGTCACAGCCAGTTCATATTTTGTTTACGTCAGTCGTTATCACCGGTCGCATACGTGAGTGTATCAGTTTCACTGCTGGCCCACACTGAACGCATATATGCGTCAAACGTCCGCAAAGGGTTAAAATGGAGATAAATGCGTTGCGTCGTGCGTGTCGATCCGTAATCCCTGCGTCGGACAGTCTAAAGCGATTTACGATTACGCGAGATGCAAATACTTTCGTGTATATTTTCCGATCTCCCGCGTATTCGGTACTGGCCAATGTAAAAATATCAGTCGTTATAGTTTAACCCCCGGTTATGGTCTTCACAAATCTAATACTGTTTCAATAGTTCTTAAATTTGCTTCATACTGTTTTTCTTAATTCTTCGATTATACGTCTGGAAACGTACCGAAAAATTGCTTCACACTATTTGCACACAAGTATTCACACACTATTTGCACTAATTTAGAATTGGCATGTCTGACGTAGAGATTTTCTAATTGCCAATTCCGATCTCCGGTTATGGTCTTCACAAACTTAATACTGTTTCAATAGTTCTTAAATTTGCTTCACACTGTTTTTATTAATTCTTCGATTCTACGTCTGGAAACGTACCGAAAAATTGCTTCATACTATTTGCACACAAGTATGCACACACTATTTGCACCAATTTAGAATTGGCATGTCTGACGCAGAGATTTTCTAATTGTAAATTCCGATCTCCGGTTATGGTCTTCACAAACTTAATACTGTTTCAATAGTTCTTAAATTTGCTTCATACTGTTTTTATTACTTCTTCGATTATACGTCTGGAAACGTACCGAAAAATTGCTTCGCACTATTTACACACAAGTATGCACACACTATTTGCACTAATTTAGAATTGGCATGTCTGACGCAGAGATTTTCTAATTGCAAATTCCGATCTCCGGTTATGGTCTTCACAAACTTAATACTGTTTCAATAGTTCTTAAATTTGCTTCATACTGTTTTTATTAATTCTTCGATTATACGTCTGGAAACGTACCGAAAAATTGCTTCACACTATTTGCACATAAGTATGCACACACTATTTACACCAATTTAGAATTGGCATGTCTGACGCAGATATTTTCTAATTGCAAATTCCTATCTCCGGTTATGGTCTTCACAAATTTAATACTGATTCAATAGTTCTTAAATTTGCTCATACTGTTTTTATTAATTCTTCGATTATATATCTGGAAACGTACCAAAAAATTGCTTCACACTATTTGCACTAATTTAGAATTGGCATGTCTGACGCAGAGATTTTCTAATTGCAAATTCCGATCTCCGGTTATGGTCTTCACAAACTTAATACTGTTTCAATAGTTCTTAAATTTGCTTCGCGCTGCTTTTATTAATTCTTTGACTATACGTTTGGAAATGTACCGAAAAATTGCTGCACACTATTTACATACAAGTATGCACACACTATTTGCACTAATTTAGAATTGGCATGTCTGACGCAGAGATTTTCTAATTGCAAATTCCGATCTCACTTCTGATAAACTGTAAACTGTACTCTGCGCAAAGTCGTAAACTTAAACTGGTGGTGTACTAACGTAATATGAAAACGGGTAAATCCAGAACAGGGAGTGATGTGAAAATATACAAGGTGGGCCACGAAGCGTGATCAGCCTAGATTATTTTGTCGTTAGAGCTTCGATCAGAAGTTATTTTAGCTGAAATAATATGGTTCAAGGAGACCTGCAATGTGATTGTACCAAATTTTATGTCAATACTTTTTCCAGTTTTATCAGCTAAAGAATTCTTTCTCCTTGAAATAACACGGTTCAAGAAGAGCTTGTGATGATTGTTGAAATCCATTAATTAATGAAAACGGTGTCTGGAATGTTCGTGTGAGACATTATGAGATGCAATTTTTGCAAAGCCTCTTAATAATCGCAAGCTCTCCTTGAACCATGTTATTTCAGCTAAAAACACTTCCAACCGAACCTTCAACAAGAGAGCAGTCTAAGCTGATCAGGCTATGTGGTCCACCTTGTATATACAAAATTTAATTTAAACATATTTTTTAATATATTTAATTATTTAAATGTGTATATGTTACCGTGAATGACCGAAATTGGAGAATGTCGACTTTCACCGGTAAATGTCAACAGATACCAAATACGTCGGTGAAAGATCGACTATTTCATTACATTGTTGTACATTCGGACCCTCTCCGGTGTGTGTCGATAATTAGTGCATGGCGAATGTCAACATTTACCGGTGTAAGTTGGAAATAAGGGTATTTAGCAAATATTTCGGATATATACCAAGCGACTATGTGAATGTTGACATTCACCGGTGAAAGTCGACATTCTCCAGATTTCGGTGTTTCACTGTAACATATATATATATATATATATTTTTTTTTAAGTATATTTAATTATAAACTTATATTTAAATAGAAAGAGGACACTATATACACAGTTGTTAGGACCGCCCCAAACGCACACATAAAACGAATAACTCCTTGTCTCGCAAAGTTTCAAATTCTCGCCCTTACCAAACTCTAAACTAGACTGCGCCACTCAACTGTCCTAAACCGAAAGACTTCACGAAACGTGAGGCCCACGACCTGGCCAAGCATTTCCTTTGTCCTTTTCAATTACGCTATCCTTGTCCGTGCAACAATTACAGAATACGTTCACAATCGGCAGCTAAGCAAAACCACTCTCATTAGACTTTAAAACGGGCACAAGAGGTTTATTCACAACATGTCTTGCATAATAAATTCTCAGTCATATTTTCAGAATCGTCACAGTTTTTCGAATTACAACAAAAATACAAGAGCATACCATTGAATATTTTGCCTCACCATCAAATAGTTCGTTAAAAACGTTGAGAATAATACCGAAAAATCGGTCTGGAGTAGCAAGATAGACCACATTTTGTCATCATCGCGTTTTATGACCAGTCAGTCCATGAAAAATGCTACGAATTATTAATTCATGCGGTTTCGTAATGAAGCGGACGTAATATTTCCAAGAATGCTCGGGTAGAACGTGAATCTCGACACATTGACATGGTCGGACGGTTCCGTGAAGAGATTTCTCGTATCAGATTAGCTGGACAAGGTTCCTGCCGCTCGAGGCGGTGGAAAGGGTCCTTTTCATTCGTCCCGGACGCTGTGTCGTGTTCCTGATCCTTTATGTGGCAGGCAAATTACGTTCCCTGCCGTTTTGCATTTACAACGCGAGGTGAAATCCGTTTTAAGGCCGAAAGGCAGATGGATGTTCGTCAATAAACTGATTTAAATTGCAGAAGTTTCTTTGCGATCTGTTTCTCACGCTATAACTTTGACGAACCTGTCTGACGAAGGTACGGAATTTATCCAGGTTGCCGAAGTCGGGTGTTTAATGGGTTGAGATGCTGCCCTTCGCGTGTTTGGTGCAAATTAATGAGCCGCGCATACTGTTACATGGTTAATAATTACGTTAATGCATTCAGTCGCATTGGTCACCGGACGGAATTGCTCACGCACTTTCCGTGATTACGGATATTAGCCGGTGCAATTGACTGTCGGCCCAATGGATATGGAGCGTATGGCGGGCCTATTAACCTTTATTCTGCGGCAGTTGTGCCTGCGCATTGCCAGTTTCTAAGAAATATTACGACGGGGCGAATTCGAGATTTCTTAATAGAAGGCTAGTATTAGTTGCTACTGATTTTACTTTATCGCGAGGCCAACATTAGTTGTAAGAAATTTTGCTTTAATATTGAACTAGTATTAGTTATTAGAAAAAGTATTTTAACGTTATATTGACACTAGTTAGCATAAATCGTATGTCAACAGAAGACTGGCACTAGTTATCGTGGATTTTATTTTAGCACTTGGTTAATACTAATTATTAGGAATTATTAGGAAATTTGACGGGTTTTTAAAGTATAGCAGAATGGTGAAATCTGATACAGAGCAACATTTATTTCATTTATTTACTTCTGTTTCGTATCAAATTATAAACTTGTACCATGATTTCGAAAACCGTAAGATTTCCTTGCCAGGTCTTGTACTTTTTTCAATACTCCACCAATACCAGTTATCAAAAATCTTATTCCAACACTATTTCAATCCTGTTCTAGCAGTAGTTACCACAAATCTCATTTTAGCATTCGATAGATGCTACTTTCGGATTTCTGCTAGAATCTAGCATGATCACATTAACACCATCTCCTCCTAACCTTTTTCAATACCCTGCACTAGCACTAGTTATCATAAATCTCACATTAGCACTCGCCGAATGCTACTTTCGCATTTCCCTTATAACCCCCACAACCAAATTAACCCTATTTACCATCGATCTATTTTCAACACTTGACCAATACCAGTTATTAGCAATCTCACTTTAACACTGCCCCAAATTTTATTTCAGCATCCGCCACACACTACCCACCCCCAAATTCTACATAAACGAATAACATCGCGTCCTAGAATCTCACATGATAACATTAACACCATCTTCTCGTAACCTTTTCCAATACACTACACTAGCACTATTTACCACAAATCTCATTTTAGCACTCGCCGAATGCTTCTTTCGCATTTCCCCTATAACCCCCACAACCAAATGAACCCTATTTATCATCAATTTATTTTCAACACTTGACCAACACCAGTTATTAGCAATCTCACTTTAACACTGCCCCAAATTTTATTTCAGCATCCGCCACACACTACCCACCCTCATAATCCCACATAAACGAATAACATCGCGTCGCCTCCGGCCGGAAAGAATCATCCGGCCCGCCGGAAAATCCTAGCACGCCGATATCACGCGAATTTCCGTGAAGACACGCGGCCGCACGTAGGGCGAGTTGCGTGGGCGTTTCCTCAGTTTCCCCTCGCCTACCTAGACACCTAGACCATGCGAACACACCTGCACATTACTCATCGCCGTCATATTCCGCGCGAAACGCTTCCCGAAGGAGGCGCCTTTTTCATTTCGCGCCACTCCTCTGCATTCGTCATCGGGCGGCCGGATCTTCCGGCGTACGTATTCGCGTCATTCTCTTTATTCATTCCTCCCCCGCGCATTCTACTTCTCCGTCCGCTCCCTTCGCTTATCTATTCCCGCGGTGAATTCTATCGGCGAGGTGAATTCCTCGTCACTGATATCTGCCGTTTCGGTTCGCTACTCGAACGCTTCCGCGCTGATCGCCGGGCATTCAGGGGCCGAAACTTATTCCGGCGATAATTCGAGTGGTTTCAGCGGCTTCAGCGCGTTCCGACGTCATCTTGTGCGGAATAATGTTTGACATATTGACTGCCATGGTGGTCATCGGTGACCGGCGCAAAAGATCTCACGAAAAATGGAAAAAATACCCAATCGGTAGCATTTATAATTTTGTAAATGCAATTAATATTAAATAGTGATTCAATTCTGGGGTTTGCGATACCTTCACATTATTTTCATTATGCACAATTCAATCATATTCTATAGTACTTCATCATGTTGCGGTTGTGGTATAGTAGTAGTCTCACGAAAAATTTAAAAAAATACCCAATCGGTAGCATTTATAATTTTGTAAATGTAATTAATATTAAATAGTGATTCAATTCTTTGGTTTCGGATACCTTCGCATTATTTTCATTTTGCCCAATTCAATCATATTCTATAGTACTTCGTCACGTTGCGGTTTTAACACTGCCACGGCTGTCACTGGTGATCGGTGCAAAAGACGTGATTAAATATGCAAAAAATTCGCAATGAAACCTATTTGCAATCTTGTAAAAGCAATTGATATTAGGACGGTGCTTCCATACTTTGGCTTCCAATAACTCTACGTTACCTTTATTTTTTTTTCACGATTTAATTATACTCTGCAGTATTTTATATAGTTTTATATTTTGCACGATTTAATTATACTCTGTAGTATTTTATCGCATCGCTGTTCTAACGTAGCAAAATACGCTTGGCAGTCAAAGTGTTAACACATTGACTGCCACGGTGGTTATCGGTGACCGGCGCAAAAGGTCTCACGAAAAGTTCAAAAACTACTCAATTGGTAGCATTTACGAGTATAATTTTGTAACTGCAATTAATATTACATAGTGATTCAATTCTTTGGTCTGCGATACTTTTGCATTATTTTCATTTTGCACAATTCAGTCATATTCTATAGTACTTCATCACGTTGCAGTTTTAATATGGCGCTTTCCTATGTCCAGAAGCTATTATATGTAAGGGGTATATCGTAGTTTCAAGTCAATCTTATTCTAACTAACCAGCCTACAATCTTCATGCGGCAAACTCTCACACTTCAACATCAGGAATACGTACTCCATGCTTATAAAAAGCAATTCTCACAAATACCACTTATACGCTATCACGTGATTTGTCGCGTCGAGTTTTACGAGGTTCGCGATTTAGGGGTAGACGATATCTCGAAAGACATCAGCATTTTGTAGGGTAATTCCGTATCTCCCGAGTTCCCCCCGGCCAGTGCGGGCGGAGAACGAAGGAAGATTCTTTTCCGGGTCTCTTCGTTGCACTGGGGATCCAGAAAAGCGTAAACAGTGCGTGAAACGACGAATCTCAGGAGCGTTTGAAGCGGAAGCGAGCGCAAATATAATATGTTTGCGATACGAGTTCGGGAGAGTCAGAATTTCAGAAACGGCGATTGGTTTACCTTGGCGACTGGCTCGTCGTTAGGGTTACTCGTATCAGTGTTTGTCAGCGATCGATATTCATATCTTCAAGGATCGGGACGTTTTCATGCTTACGCGTCGTATTTCGACAACGTCAAGTCTATTGTCAGAAATAATTTCGGAGACTAGCAAAAGACATTTATTGTTAGTTTGTGTTTGATAGGCGACGTGTTTCGGGATCCTTGGGTCCTCTACTCAAGAGTCTACAATTTTTATGTCTTGTTATGGGGCGTTACTTAGTATTTTATGTAATGTTTAATGCGTAAATTACTTCAGTGATTATACAAAATAGTAAATGGCACGTCGAAACGATATATAACAGTTGTTGAGTTTTGAAGAAAAAATCTAAGAATCCTGAAACTCGTCGCATTTCGAATATAATTAACAATAAATAACTTCATTCAAATAAAAAGGGCTTTAAATAATCTCTGGAATTAGCAAAACAAAATGGAAAATAAATTAAAATGCGTGTTAGGAATAATGTACACTCGCAAATTGTTTAATAATTCAACTATTATTTTATTAAAATATTCAACTGTTAGTTTACGATTGAAAACGATTGTAATTCTATTTGACGTGTTATCCATATTCATTTAATCTCATTAGTAGCGATTGAAAGCGTAATGCCAGCCGGCACTTTACGCGTTGGTGCAATAAACGGAGTCAAATAAAGTATTATTCATTCAGCTAATGCGTCCATGATTAATCTAATCGTAACATACGATTAATATTGGAATAATCTAAAAGTTAATACTTAATTACACTTAATAATTGGACTCTTCAATTACGACTATTTACCGTTATTTGAATTAAACATTGTCCTTTACCACCTCTGACTAAATAGAACATAACGGTCATTACACTCGTTATTTCGCTATGTAATCGCTACACAGAATCATGATTCAACGAATGACTCAATAACTAACCAAACCACATCACACGATTAACTTTGCTATAATCAAAAATTTCACTGTTACCTGTGTTTAATAACTATCCCCTTCAACAGTACTTATTAAATATAATTTATTAAAATATAATATAACGGCCATACCACTTTTTCTTCGTCATTTTATTAATAATTATTCTTCGCATAGTTACTGTTTTGGTGTGGACCATGCGAGCAAAACATTTTGTCCCTAATTTCCATTACTTTAAATTATACTTATTTGCTAAACACAACCGCTGTTGCTTCATTTGACGTTTTCCGACATAAATTGAAGCAAAACACCTACACAAAAAGACGATCCAACAAATAAGTCAATAACTAACCAAACCACATCACACGATCAACTTTGCTATAATCAAAAATTTCACTGTTACCTGTATCTAATAACTACCCTCTTCAACAGCACTCATTAAACAAAATGTATTCAAATATAATATAACGATCGTTACACTCGTTGTGTCGCTATGTGATCGTTACACAAAACACGATCCAACAAATGAGTCAATAAGTAACTAAACCACATCAGACGATTAACTTTGCTATAATCAAAAATTTCACTGTTACCTGTATCTAATAACTATCATTTCCAATAGCGCTCATTTAATATAATTTATTCAAATATAATACAACGGTCATTACACTCTTTACTTCGTCAATTAATCCCTACAAAAAAAGACGGTCCAACAAATGAGTCAATAACTAACCAAACCACATCACCCGATTAACTTTGCTATAATCAAAAATTTCACTGTTTCCTGTATCTAATAACTACCTCTTTCAACAACACTCATCAAATCTAAAGTTTTTCAAAATCTTTCTTCACTACTCCTCTCGTCCATTCGCACAAAAATCATATTTGAATCGCCACTCTTTCGTCACTTGACCAGTGTATGGCAATCCAAAAAAAATACGTTCCCACCCATTCTGCCAATACAATCTCCATCCTCTATTACTGTTACACGAAACACGCCCCGTAGCAATTAAGTCGGCGTGTCCGCGTTACCATCGAATTTCGTCTTGTTGCTACGCGGAGTGAAGATGGTTGCTGGCAGACGGTGTATTTACGTGCAAGAGCGAGCAGATAATTATTATCGATTACTCGCGGGCGTGCGGCCGACCTCGAATCGCGGGGTCCACCTGTTGCTAGGCTCGAGCCTGGCTCCTGTTTCTGCTCTCGAGCTCGAAACGAACCAGAACTTACGTGAAAGATACTTGAACCGAGTCGTCAGGTAATTCCGAGTCTTCGACTTCGCACAGGACCGAGGGTAAAAGTTTCGGAGTTTCGATGCAGTGCTACTGTTCCGCCAAATTCGCTCGCTGGCAGGTTCCTTTAACCAGTTGCGGTCGAATGTCGAGTGCTGCGCGACAGCGCATTCCGTTCTGGCAAGTCTGTGTCGAAAGTTATGCAACGTCACGTTTCGATGTAGGAATTTTTGCTGGGGGAAAGCGATGTTTGTTACTTCAAGAGTATTTCTGGTGGTGTTAATCTCTTCCGTACAATTTAACCGTTTGGATGCCAAAAGTTATTCAGAAAATCTTGTCGAGAAATACCAAGCAGCGCAATAGCGCTTGCTTCAATTTACGTCAGAAAATGTCAAATGGGGCAACAGCGGTTGTGTTTATCAAATAAGTATAATTTAAAGTAATGGAAATTAGAGACAAAATGTTTTGCTCACATGGTTCACACCAAGACAGTATCTATGCGAAGAATAATTATCAATAAAATTATGCGCATATTGTGGGACTTTTCGACATAAAATCTGAACAGCAATCGCACTGCATGGGACTCAAACGGTTAAGTCGGAAGATTTCGGGCGCAGAATGTTCGCGAAAGGAGTCGAATCAGCGGAAATTTATTGTCGGAACTTGAAACAAATGATATGTTGTAACTGCCTGTGAAGTAGCCGTGCGCTTATTTACTTTATGTTATGGTGCTCTTAGGGAATGCAAAGGAACTTGAACCAAAAACTTTCTCTCTATATAGTACTAACACTGTGTTCGTTATACTAAATAAACTTGATCGATGCATGTTTCATTCGTTTTGATACGTTTCCGAGACGGTATTTTCCGCGAAATACTGTAAAGCCAGTTTCGTCCGAACCCGCCGAGTGTACTTATATAATGAGTAACACACGGTAATAACTACGGTATGCTTGTTTTATATTTTATAAATTGGATAAATTGTATGGCATGCGGAGTAGGAGCTCCAATAAATTATAATTATTTGTTCCGACGGAGCACGATACAATCTCTCGTTCGACTGGCCATGCGAAAAGAGTTCTCATCCGTTCTCTATTGACGCCGTGTAAAAATTAATATTCACCCTCTATCGAATCGCATCGAAATCGCTTCGAATGCATGACGCTCGTAAATATCACATTTCTCGCGGAAATAGCGATTCGGAATCAACATAGCATCGTTACATTAAATAATCATCCGGAATCAACTACGCGTCCAACGTTCGACCCGAAACTCGTTAGCGCGTTAAACATCACCCAGACTGTTTTAATAATTTCGCTACTGAAGAACCGTCATCGTAACATATTTCATACCATTACTTAATCCAACAATTATCCATACCAGATACCAGAAATATCTTGTCTAATAATTATCTTTTCGCCCTATATATTTTATAAGACGTAATTTCAAAGCATACGAAATAACTACACTAATTTAATCACTCGACGTCGACAAAGTCTGACATAAACTTTACGGCACTCAACTCGCTGAATTTGTACTTTCTATTTCTCTCAGTATTACGTTCCAGAGCATTCTGTACAATATCCTGTGCAAAATACGTGTTCGTAGTATAGTTAACAATTGCATTAACTAGATACATCGATCGACAGGAAATTTATCATAAACTTTGCAACACGCAACTCTCCAAATTCTTACTTTCTCTTTCTCTTTTTATTCCGTTGCAGGATATTTTTTACACCATTCATTACAAGACGCGTGTCCGTAGTATACATAACAAGTTTCCTCTCCTGTCCGACAATTCCACACCTAAACTTATCTATAAATAGATTTACATGTTCTTTCTTCTACCCGGTTTCTGCAAAAATTGCTACAATTGTAAGTGGCCGAAGTAGTTCTGGGAAGTTGAGAAGCGCACGATTGACAGAACACTTACCCGAAAAACGTCAGCCAGGAAATATCCTTCACAAAACATCGCAGACACATAGTTCATTGCACATAAAATGTTGTATTATCAGAATATACCTCCTCGGGACTCAAGACGCGGCAAGAATTCACAACTCTTCTTAGAATCGTCACACAAAAAGCCTTTCTTCGCCAGACTTACGTTTATAGCAGCATATATGACAATCGCACTACCTCGTCCACACGACGTCTCCGAAATACAACCTAAACTTCAATATCACTTTTCGGACCATTCTATATAAGATGCATCTTTGTAGCATATGCGTTAACCCATTCGCTGCCAAGCCTAAATTATATGAAGTCATTCCCATTGCCACTTATATTTTGAGTGTTATTGCTTACCAAAGTTTTGTTATTATATGTAATCATTTACAAGCATAAAATCAAAGACGAGTATACTCAGCGTATTTTGCTGTATTAGAACGCCGATGCTATGAAATACTACAGCGTTTGACTGAATTATGTAAAATGTGAATAATGTGCAGGTATTAGAGACCAAAGGATCCCATCACTATTCTAACAATAACTGCATTTATAAAATAATTATTACTACTCATTGCGAATATTTTGGATCTTCAGTAAAATCTCATGGCGGTCAAAGTGTTAACTGCTCTTACTCACCTATTCGACGTCTACAAAAATTGACTTAACTTTTACCGCACTCAACTCGCCAAATTCGCACTTTCTCCAACTCTCCTCATTCCACGCCATGACACTTTACGCGTCCACCCTCTCCGTCTCTCGCATCAGGACATTAATTACGTTTCGCGTGCAAGCAATAAAGGGTCGACGGTGGGCGCGGAGGTGGGTTATATCGGACAAGAGCACGCCAAGTCCAGCTGGCGCGAGTATTCAAGTAAGAATCGTGTTAGCTTTTCTCTCCAGACCTCTGGCTTCGTGGACGGACACCGTCGTAGGCCGTGGACGACTAGATTCCCGATAAGTCTCACGCCACTGTCGTGAACTCGCCTACCAGCGAGATCTAGTTACAGCAATTCGCGATGCCGATCTTAATGCGTCCCGCCGACAATTTCTTTCGAGGCGTCGTACGAATTTACGGGACGCCGACCGGCTCTAAACCGGTATCTTATGTGACAGGCCGGCCTGTGGATTTATGACGACCCTTCGCTTGCGCTAATGATAACTTCGCGAAGCGGGCCACGTTAATTGGACGAGCCGGTGCTCGTTTCTAAGATCGATATGTCGTTCGGCGCGGTTACTGCTGTCTGCCAGTTCAGAGATGCGGGACGGGGCGTCTGGCCGAACGTTGGGTCGCACTACTGGAAAACTTAGGTGGGTACTTGTATGGTAGTATGTTATAGTACACCGGAAGCGCTTTAAAATGAGCCCTCGCGGACCTCTCTAGCTTGTCCAGTGTCGGAGATATCGCACTTTTAAGATTTTGGCGAAAAACGCGAAAGTTGTCAATACCCCCCCAGCCTCAACTTTTCGGCCCAAATCGGCAAAAAAAAAAAAAATTTTCGATAATCGCACCGGACTTTTTGCCAGTGCTAGTAGACTCGAAACCATCACGAACGCAACTTTCCGGACCGTTCTAAGTCGTTTAGTTCGCGAGGAAAGTGGATTCAAAGTTCGAAGCGAAATCGCGAAAAATGGCCAAACTTCCGGCCTTCGCCAGCGGCGTAATTTTCGAGTTGGACAATCGCTCTTATAGTATGTTATAGTACACCGGAAGCGCTTTAAAATGAGCCCTCGCGGACCTCTCTAGCTTGTCTAGTATCGGAGATATCGCACTTTTAAGATTTTGGCGAAAAACGCGAAAGTTGTCAATACCCCCCACGTCGTACTTTTCGGCCCAAATCGGCAAAAAAAAAATTTTCGATAATCGCACCGGACTTTTTGCCAGTGCTAGTAGACTCGAAACCATCACGAACGCAACTTCCCGGACCGTTCTAAGTCGTTTAGTTCGCGAGGAAAGTGAGTTCAAAGTTTGAAGAGAAATCGCGAGAAATCGCGAAAAATCGCCAAATTTCCGGCCTTCGCCAGCGCCGTAATTTTCGAGTTAGACAATCGCCCTTATAGTATGTTATAGTACGCGCGGAGCGCTTTAAAATGAGCCCTCGCGGGCCTCTCTAGCTTGTCCAGTATCGGAGATATCGCACTTTAAATACTTTGGCGAAAAACGCGAAAGTTGCCAATAATACCACCCCACCTTCAACTTTTCGGCCCAAGTCGGCAAAAAAAAAAAATGTTCGATAATCGCACCGGTCTTTTTGCCATTGCTAGTAGACTCAAAACCATCACGAACGCAACTTCCCGGACCGTTCTAAGTCGTTTAGTTCGCGAGGAAAGTGGATTCAAAGTTCGAAGCGAAATCGCGAAAAATGGCCAAATTTCCGGCCTTCGCCAGCGGCGTAATTTTCGAGTTGGACAATCGCCCTTATAGTATGTTATAGTACACCGGAAGCGCTTTAAAATGAGCCCTCGCGGACCTCTCTAGCTTGTCTAGTATCGGAGATATCGCACTTTTAAGATTTTGGCGAAAAACGCGAAAGTTGTCAATACCCCCCCACGTCGTACTTTTCGGCCGAAATCGTCAAAAAAAAAATTTTCGATAATCGCACCGGACTTTTTGCCAGTGCTAGTAGACTCGAAACCATCACGAACGCAACTTCCCGGACCGTTCTAAGTCGTTTAGTTCGCGAGGAAAGTGGATTCAAAGTTCGAAGCGAAATCGCGAAAAATGGCCAAACTTCCGGCCTTCGCCAGCGGCGTAATTTTCGAGTTGGACAATCGTCCTTATAGTATGTTATAGTACACCGGAAGCGCTTTAAAATGAGCCCTCGCGGACCTCTCTAGCTTGTCTAGTATCGGAGATATCGCACTTTTAAGATTTTGGCGAAAAACGCGAAAGTTGTCAATACCCCCCCACGTCGTACTTTTCGGCCCAAATCGGCAAAAAAAAAAATTTTCGATAATCGCACCGGACTTTTTGCCAGTGCTAGTAGACTCGAAACCATCACGAACGCAACTTCCCGGACCGTTCTAAGTCGTTTAGTTCGCGAGGAAAGTGAGTTCAAAGTTTGAAGAGAAATCGCGAGAAATCGCGAAAAATCGCCAAATTTCCGGCCTTCGCCAGCGCCGTAATTTTCGAGTTAGACAATCGCCCTTATAGTATGTCATAGTACGCGCGGAGCGCTTTAAAATGAGCCCTCGCGGGCCTCTCTAGCTTGTCCAGTGTCGGAGATATCGCACTTTTAAGATTTTGGCGAAAAACGCGAAAGTTGTCAATACACCCCCAGCCTCAACTTTTCGGCCCAAATCGGCAAAAAAAAAAAATTTTCGATAATCGCACCGGACTTTTTGCCATTGCTAGTAGACTCAAAACCATCACGAACGCAACTTCCCGGACCGTTCTAAGTCGTTTAGTTCGCGAGGAAAGTGGATTCAAAGTTCGAAGCGAAATCGCGAAAAATGGCCAAATTTCCGGCCTTCGCCAGCGGCGTAATTTTCGAGTTGGACAATCGCCCTTATAGTATGTTATAGTACACCGGAAGCGCTTTAAAATGAGCCCTTGCGGACCTCCCTAGCTTCTATAGTATCGGAGATATCGCACTTTAAATATTTTGCGAAAAACGCGAAAGTTGCCAATAATACCACCCCTACTTCAACTTTTCGGCCCAAGTCGGCAAAAAAAAAATTTTCGATAATCGCACCGGTCTTTTTGCCAGTGCTAGTAGACTCAAAACCATCACGAACGCAACTTTCCGGACCGTTCTAAGTCGTTTAGTTCGCGAGGAAAGTGGATTCAAAGTTCGAAGCGAAATCGCGAAAAATGGCCAAACTTCCGGCCTTCGCCAGCGGCGTAATTTTCGAGTTGGACAATCGCTCTTATAGTATGTTATAGTACACCGGAAGCGCTTTAAAATGAGCCCTCGCGGACCTCTCTAGCTTGTCTAGTATCGGAGATATCGCACTTTTAAGATTTTGGCGAAAAACGCGAAAGTTGTCAATACCCCCACGTCGTACTTTTCGGCCCAAATCGGCAAAAAAAAAATTTTCGATAATCGCACCGGACTTTTTGCCAGTGCTAGTAGACTCGAAACCATCACGAACGCAACTTTCCGGACCGTGATTCAAAGTTCGAAGAGAAATCGCGAAAAAAAAATGGCCAAATTTCCGGCCTTCGCCAGCGCCGTAATTTTCGAGTTTGACAATCGCCCTTATAGTATGTTATAGTACTCGGGGAGCGCTTTAAAATGAGCCCTCGCGGACCTCTCTAGCTTGTCCAGTATCGGAGATATCGCACTTTTAAGATTTTGGCGAAAAACGCGAAAGTTGTCAATACCCCCCACGTCGTACTTTTCGGCCCAAATCGGCAAAAAAAAAAAAATTTTCGATAATCGCACCGGACTTTTTGCCAGTGCTAGTAGACTCGAAACCATCACGAACGCAACTTCCCGGACCGTTCTAAGTCGTTTAGTTCGCGAGGAAAGTGGATTCAAAGTTCGAAGCGAAATCGCGAAAAATGGCCAAATTTCCGGCCTTCGCCAGCGGCGTAATTTTCGAGTTGGACAATCGCCCTTATAGTATGTTATAGTACACCGGAAGCGCTTTAAAATGAGCCCTCGCGGACCTCTCTAGCTTGTCTAGTATCGGAGATATCGCACTTTTAAGATTTTGGCGAAAAACGCGAAAGTTGTCAATACCCCCCCACGTCGTACTTTTCGGCCCAAATCGGCAAAAAAAAAATTTTCGATAATCGCACCGGACTTTTTGCCAGTGCTAGTAGACTCGAAACCATCACGAACGCAACTTCCCGGACCGTTCTAAGTCGTTTAGTTCGCGAGGAAAGTGGATTCAAAGTTCGAAGCGAAATCGCGAAAAATGGCCAAATTTCCGGCCTTCGCCAGCGGCGTAATTTTCGAGTTGGACAATCGCCCTTATAGTATGTTATAGTACACCGGAAGCGCTTTAAAATGAGCCCTCGCGGACCTCTCTAGCTTGTCTAGTATCGGAGATATCGCACTTTTAAGATTTTGGCGAAAAACGCGAAAGTTGTCAATACCCCCACGTCGTACTTTTCGGCCCAAATCGGCAAAAAAAAAATTTTCGATAATCGCACCGGACTTTTTGCCAGTGCTAGTAGACTCGAAACCATCACGAACGCAACTTCCCGGACCGTTCTAAGTCGTTTAGTTCGCGAGGAAAGTGGATTCAAAGTTCGAAGCGAAATCGCGAAAAATGGCCAAATTTCCGGCCTTCGCCAGCGGCGTAATTTTCGAGTTGGACAATCGCCCTTATAGTATGTTATAGTACACCGGAAGCGCTTTAAAATGAGCCCTCGCGGACCTCTCTAGCTTGTCTAGTATCGGAGATATCGCACTTTTAAGATTTTGGCGAAAAACGCGAAAGTTGTCAATACCCCCACGTCGTACTTTTCGGCCCAAATCGGCAAAAAAAAAATTTTCGATAATCGCACCGGACTTTTTGCCAGTGCTAGTAGACTCGAAACCATCACGAACGCAACTTCCCGGACCGTTCTAAGTCGTTTAGTTCGCGAGGAAAGTGGATTCAAAGTTCGAAGCGAAATCGCGAAAAATGGCCAAATTTCCGGCCTTCGCCAGCGGCGTAATTTTCGAGTTGGACAATCGCCCTTATAGTATGTTATAGTACACCGGAAGCGCTTTAAAATGAGCCCTCGCGGACCTCTCTAGCTTGTCTAGTATCGGAGATATCGCACTTTTAAGATTTTGGCGAAAAACGCGAAAGTTGTCAATACCCCCCACGTCGTACTTTTCGGCCCAAATCGGCAAAAAAAAAAATTTTCGATAATCGCACCGGACTTTTTGCCAGTGCTAGTAGACTCGAAACCATCACGAACGCAACTTCCCGGACCGTTCTAAGTCGTTTAGTTCGCGAGGAAAGTGGATTCAAAGTTCGAAGCGAAATCGCGAAAAATGGCCAAATTTCCGGCCTTCGCCAGCGGCGTAATTTTCGAGTTGGACAATCGCCCTTATAGTATGTTATAGTACACCGGAAGCGCTTTAAAATGAGCCCTCGCGGACCTCTCTAGCTTGTCTAGTATCGGAGATATCGCACTTTTAAGATTTTGGCGAAAAACGCGAAAGTTGTCAATACCCCCCACGTCGTACTTTTCGGCCCAAATCGGCAAAAAAAAAAAAAAATTTTCGATAATCGCACCGGACTTTTTGCCAGTGCTAGTAGACTCGAAACCATCACGAACGCAACTTCCCGGACCGTTCTAAGTCGTTTAGTTCGCGAGGAAAGTGGATTCAAAGTTCGAAGCGAAATCGCGAAAAATGGCCAAATTTCCGGCCTTCGCCAGCGGCGTAATTTTCGAGTTGGACAATCGCCCTTATAGTATGTTATAGTACACCGGAAGCGCTTTAAAATGAGCCCTCGCGGACCTCTCTAGCTTGTCTAGTATCGGAGATATCGCACTTTTAAGATTTTGGCGAAAAACTCTAAAGCTGTAAATTCCCCCCCACTTCTATCTTTTCTGCCCTATTGCGCAAAAAAAAAAAAAATTTTCGATAATCGCACCGGACTTTTTGCCAGTGCTAGTAGATTCGAAACCATCACGAACGCAACTTCCCGGACCGTTCTAAGTCGTTTAGTTCGCGAGGAAAGTGGATTCAAAGTTCGAAGCGAAATCGCGAAAAATGGCCAAATTTCCGGCCTTCGCCAGCGGCGTAATTTTCGAGTTGGACAATCGCCCTTATAGTATGTTATAGTACACCGGAAGCGCTTTAAAATGAGCCCTCGCGGACCTCTCTAGCTTGTCTAGTATCGGAGATATCGCACTTTTAAGATTTTGGCGAAAAACGCGAAAGTTGTCAATACCCCCCCACGTCGTACTTTTCGGCCCAAATCGGCAAAAAAAAAAAATTTTCGATAATCGCACCGGACTTTTTGCCAGTGCTAGTAGACTCGAAACCATCACGAACGCAACTTCCCGGACCGTTCTAAGTCGTTTAGTTCGCGAGGAAAGTGGATTCAAAGTTCGAAGCGAAATCGCGAAAAATGGCCAAATTTCCGGCCTTCGCCAGCGGCGTAATTTTCGAGTTGGACAATCGCCCTTATAGTATGTTATAGTACACCGGAAGCGCTTTAAAATGAGCCCTCGCGGACCTCTCTAGCTTGTCTAGTATCGGAGATATCGCACTTTTAAGATTTTGGCGAAAAACGCGAAAGTTGTCAATACCCCCCCACGTCGTACTTTTCGGCCCAAATCGGCAAAAAAAAAATTTTCGATAATCGCACCGGACTTTTTGCCAGTGCTAGTAGACTCGAAACCATCACGAACGCAACTTCCCGGACCGTTCTAAGTCGTTTAGTTCGCGAGGAAAGTGGATTCAAAGTTCGAAGCGAAATCGCGAAAAATGGCCAAATTTCCGGCCTTCGCCAGCGGCGTAATTTTCGAGTTGGACAATCGCCCTTATAGTATGTTATAGTACACCGGAAGCGCTTTAAAATGAGCCCTCGCGGACCTCTCTAGCTTGTCTAGTATCGGAGATATCGCACTTTTAAGATTTTGGCGAAAAACGCGAAAGTTGTCAATACCCCCCACGTCGTACTTTTCGGCCCAAATCGGCAAAAAAAATTTTCGATAATCGCACCGGACTTTTTGCCAGTGCTAGTAGACTCGAAACCATCACGAACGCAACTTCCCGGACCGTTCTAAGTCGTTTAGTTCGCGAGGAAAGTGGATTCAAAGTTCGAAGCGAAATCGCGAAAAATGGCCAAATTTCCGGCCTTCGCCAGCGGCGTAATTTTCGAGTTGGACAATCGCCCTTATAGTATGTTATAGTACACCGGAAGCGCTTTAAAATGAGCCCTCGCGGACCTCTCTAGCTTGTCTAGTATCGGAGATATCGCACTTTTAAGATTTTGGCGAAAAACGCGAAAGTTGTCAATACCCCCCCACGACGTACTTTTCGGCCCAAATCGGCAAAAAAAAAATTTTCGATAATCGCACCGGACTTTTTGCCAGTGCTAGTAGACTCGAAACCATCACGAACGCAACTTCCCGGACCGTTCTAAGTCGTTTAGTTCGCGAGGAAAGTGGATTCAAAGTTCGAAGCGAAATCGCGAAAAATGGCCAAATTTCCGGCCTTCGCCAGCGGCGTAATTTTCGAGTTGGACAATCGCCCTTATAGTATGTTATAGTACACCGGAAGCGCTTTAAAATGAGCCCTCGCGGACCTCTCTAGCTTGTCTAGTATCGGAGATATCGCACTTTTAAGATTTTGGCGAAAAACGCGAAAGTTGTCAATACCCCCCCACGTCGTACTTTTCGGCCCAAATCGGCAAAAAAAAAAAAAATTTTCGATAATCGCACCGGACTTTTTGCCAGTGCTAGTAGACTCGAAACCATCACGAACGCAACTTCCCGGACCGTTCTAAGTCGTTTAGTTCGCGAGGAAAGTGGATTCAAAGTTCGAAGCGAAATCGCGAAAAATGGCCAAATTTCCGGCCTTCGCCAGCGGCGTAATTTTCGAGTTGGACAATCGCCCTTATAGTATGTTATAGTACACCGGAAGCGCTTTAAAATGAGCCCTCGCGGACCTCTCTAGCTTGTCTAGTATCGGAGATATCGCACTTTTAAGATTTTGGCGAAAAACGCGAAAGTTGTCAATACCCCCCCACGTCGTACTTTTCGGCCCAAATCGGCAAAAAAAAAATTTTCGATAATCGCACCGGACTTTTTGCCAGTGCTAGTAGACTCGAAACCATCACGAACGCAACTTCCCGGACCGTTCTAAGTCGTTTAGTTCGCGAGGAAAGTGGATTCAAAGTTCGAAGCGAAATCGCGAAAAATGGCCAAATTTCCGGCCTTCGCCAGCGGCGTAATTTTCGAGTTGGACAATCGCCCTTATAGTATGTTATAGTACACCGGAAGCGCTTTAAAATGAGCCCTCGCGGACCTCTCTAGCTTGTCTAGTATCGGAGATATCGCACTTTTAAGATTTTGGCGAAAAACGCGAAAGTTGTCAATACCCCCCCACGTCGTACTTTTCGGCCCAAATCGGCAAAAAAAAAATTTTCGATAATCGCACCGGACTTTTTGCCAGTGCTAGTAGACTCGAAACCATCACGAACGCAACTTCCCGGACCGTTCTAAGTCGTTTAGTTCGCGAGGAAAGTGGATTCAAAGTTCGAAGCGAAATCGCGAAAAATGGCCAAATTTCCGGCCTTCGCCAGCGGCGTAATTTTCGAGTTGGACAATCGCCCTTATAGTATGTTATAGTACACCGGAAGCGCTTTAAAATGAGCCCTCGCGGACCTCTCTAGCTTGTCTAGTATCGGAGATATCGCACTTTTAAGATTTTGGCGAAAAACGCGAAAGTTGTCAATACCCCCCACGTCGTACTTTTCGGCCCAAATCGGCAAAAAAAAAATTTTCGATAATCGCACCGGACTTTTTGCCAGTGCTAGTAGACTCGAAACCATCACGAACGCAACTTCCCGGACCGTTCTAAGTCGTTTAGTTCGCGAGGAAAGTGGATTCAAAGTTCGAAGCGAAATCGCGAAAAATGGCCAAATTTCCGGCCTTCGCCAGCGGCGTAATTTTCGAGTTGGACAATCGCCCTTATAGTATGTTATAGTACGATTTTGGCGAAAACGCGAAAGTTGTCAATACCCCCCCACGTCGTACTTTTCGGCCCAAATCGGCAAAAAAAAATTTTCGATAATCGCACCGGACTTTTTGCCAGTGCTAGTAGACTCGAAACCATCACGAACGCAACTTCCCGGACCGTTCTAAGTCGTTTAGTTCGCGAGGAAAGTGGATTCAAAGTTCGAAGCGAAATCGCGAAAAATGGCCAAATTTCCGGCCTTCGCCAGCGGCGTAATTTTCGAGTTGGACAATCGCCCTTATAGTATGTTATAGTACGCCGGAAGCGCTTTAAAATGAGCCCTCGCGGACCTCTCTAGCTTGTCTAGTATCGGAGATATCGCACTTTTAAGATTTTGGCGAAAAACGCGAAAGTTGTCAATACCCCCCCACGTCGTACTTTTCGGCCCAAATCGGCAAAAAAAAAATTTTCGATAATCGCACCGGACTTTTTGCCAGTGCTAGTAGACTCAAAACCATCACGAACGCAACTTCCCGGACCGTTCTAAGTCGTTTAGTTCGCGAGGAAAGTGGATTCAAAGTTCGAAGCGAAATCGCGAAAAATGGCCAAATTTCCGGCCTTCGCCAGCGGCGTAATTTTCGAGTTGGACAATCGCCCTTATAGTATGTTATAGTACACCGGAAGCGCTTTAAAATGAGCCCTCGCGGACCTCTCTAGCTTGTCTAGTATCGGAGATATCGCACTTTTAAGATTTTGGCGAAAAACGCGAAAGTTGTCAATACCCCCCCACGTCGTACTTTTCGGCCCAAATCGGCAAAAAAAAAATTTTCGATAATCGCACCGGACTTTTTGCCAGTGCTAGTAGACTCAAAACCATCACGAACGCAACTTCCCGGACCGTTCTAAGTCGTTTAGTTCGCGAGGAAAGTGGATTCAAAGTTCGAAGCGAAATCGCGAAAAATGGCCAAATTTCCGGCCTTCGCCAGCGGCGTAATTTTCGAGTTGGACAATCGCCCTTATAGTATGTTATAGTACACCGGAAGCGCTTTAAAATGAGCCCTCGCGGACCTCTCTAGCTTGTCTAGTATCGGAGATATCGCACTTTTAAGATTTTGGCGAAAAACGCGAAAGTTGTCAATACCCCCACGTCGTACTTTTCGGCCCAAATCGGCAAAAAAAAAATTTTCGATAATCGCACCGGACTTTTTGCCAGTGCTAGTAGACTCAAAACCATCACGAACGCAACTTCCCGGACCGTTCTAAGTCGTTTAGTTCGCGAGGAAAGTGGATTCAAAGTTCGAAGCGAAATCGCGAAAAATGGCCAAATTTCCGGCCTTCGCCAGCGGCGTAATTTTCGAGTTGGACAATCGCCCTTATAGTATGTTATAGTACACCGGAAGCGCTTTAAAATGAGCCCTCGCGGACCTCTCTAGCTTGTCTAGTATCGGAGATATCGCACTTTTAAGATTTTGGCGAAAAACGCGAAAGTTGTCAATACCCCCACGTCGTACTTTTCGGCCCAAATCGGCAAAAAAAAAAAAAATTTTCGATAATCGCACCGGACTTTTTGCCAGTGCTAGTAGACTCGAAAACCATCACGAACGCAACTTCCCGGACCGTTCTAAGTCGTTTAGTTCGCGAGGAAAGTGGATTCAAAGTTCGAAGCGAAATCGCGAAAAATGGCCAAATTTCCGGCCTTCGCCAGCGGCGTAATTTTCGAGTTGGACAATCGCCCTTATAGTATGTTATAGTACACCGGAAGCGCTTTAAAATGAGCCCTCGCGGACCTCTAGCTTGTCTAGTATCGGAGATATCGCACATTTAAGATTTTGGCGAAAAACGCGAAAGTTGTCAATACCCCCCCCGTCGTACTTTTCGGCCCAAAATCGGCAAAAAAATTTTCGATAATCGCACCGGACTTTTTGCCAGTGCTAGTAGACTCAAAACCATCACGAACGCAACTTCCCGGACCGTTCTAAGTCCTGTAGGTATAGAGCAAATAGACTACAAAGATAGAAGCGAAATCGCGAAAAATGGCCAAATTTCCGGCCTTCGCCAGCGGCGTAATTTTCGAGTTGGACAATCGCCCTTATAGTATGTTATAGTACACCGGAAGCGCTTTAAAATGAGCCCTCGCGGACCTCTCTAGCTTGTCTAGTATCGGAGATATCGCACTTTTAAGATTTTGGCGAAAACGCGAAAGTTGTCAATACCCCCACGTCGTACTTTTCGGCCCAAATCGGCAAAAAAAAAATTTTCGATAATCGCACCGGACTTTTTGCCAGTGCTAGTAGACTCAAAACCATCACGAACGCAACTTCCCGGACCGTTCTAAGTCGTTTAGTTCGCGAGGAAAGTGGATTCAAAGTTCGAAGCGAAATCGCGAAAAATGGCCAAATTTCCGGCCTTCGCCAGCGGCGTAATTTTCGAGTTGGACAATCGCCCTTATAGTATGTTATACTACACCGGAAGCGCTTTAAAATGAGCCCTCGCGGACCTCTCTCTAGCTTGTCTAGTATCGGAGATATCGCACTTTTTTAAGATTTTGGCGAAAAACGCGAAAGTTGTCAATACCCCCCCCCACGTCGTACTTTTCGGCCCAAATCGGCAAAAAAAAAATTTTCGATAATCGCACCGGACTTTTTGCCAGTGCTAGTAGACTCGAAACCATCACGAACGCAACTTCCCGGACCGTTCTAAGTCGTTTAGTTCGCGAGGAAAGTGGATTCAAAGTTCGAAGCGAAATCGCGAAAAATGGCCAAATTTCCGGCCTTCGCCAGCGGCGTAATTTTCGAGTTGGACAATCGCCCTTATAGTATGTTATAGTACGCGCGGAAGCGCTTTAAAATGAGCCCTCGCGGACCTCTCTAGCTTGTCTAGTATCGGAGATATCGCACTTTTAAGATTTTGGCGAAAAACGCGAAAGTTGTCAATACCCCCACGTCGTACTTTTCGGCCCAAATCGGCAAAAAAAAATTTTCGATAATCGCACCGGACTTTTTGCCAGTGCTAGTAGACTCGAAACCATCACGAACGCAACTTCCCGGACCGTTCTAAGTCGTTTAGTTCGCGAGGAAAGTGGATTCAAAGTTTGAAGCGAAATCGCGAAAAATCGCCAAATTTCCGGCCTTCGCCAGCGGCGTAATTTTCGAGTTGGACAATCGCCCTTATAGTATGTTATAGTACACCGGAAGCGCTTTAAAATGAGCCCTCGCGGACCTCTCTAGCTTGTCTAGTATCGGAGATATCGCACTTTTAAGATTTTGGCGAAAAACGCGAAAGTTGTCAATACCCCCACGTCGTACTTTTCGGCCCAAATCGGCAAAAAAAAATTTTCGATAATCGCACCGGACTTTTTGCCAGTGCTAGTAGACTCGAAACCATCACGAACGCAACTTCCCGGACCGTTCTAAGTCGTTTAGTTCGCGAGGAAAGTGGATTCAAAGTTCGAAGCGAAATCGCGAAAAATGGGCCAAATTTCCGGCCTTCGCCAGCGGCGTAATTTTCGAGTTGGACAATCGCCCTTATAGTATGTTATAGTACACCGGAAGCGCTTTAAAATGAGCCCTCGCGGACCTCTCTAGCTTGTCTAGTATCGGAGATATCGCACTTTTAAGATTTTGGCGAAAAACGCGAAAGTTGTCAATACCCCCCACGTCGTACTTTTCGGCCCAAGTCGGCAAAAAAAAAATTTTCGATAATCGCACCGGACTTTTTGCCAGTGCTAGTAGACTCGAAACCATCACGAACGCAACTTCCGGACCGTTCTAAGTCGTTTAGTTCGCGAGGAAAGTGGATTCAAAGTTCGAAGCGAAATCGCGAAAAATGGCCAAATTTCCGGCCTTCGCCAGCGGCGTAATTTTCGAGTTGGACAATCGCCCTTATAGTATGTTATAGTACGCGCTGAGCGCTTTAAAATGAGCCCTCGCGGACCTCTCTAGCTTGTCCAGTATCGGAGATATCGCACTTTTAAGATTTTGGCGAAAAACGCGAAAGTTGTCAATACCCCCACGTCGTACTTTTCGGCCCAAATCGGCAAAAAAAAAAATTTTCGATAATCGCACCGGACTTTTTGCCAGTGCTAGTAGACTCAAAACCATCACGAACGCAACTTCCCGGACCGTTCTAAGTCGTTTAGTTCGCGAGGAAAGTGGATTCAAAGTTCGAAGCGAAATCGCGAAAAATGGCCAAATTTCCGGCCTTCGCCAGCGGCGTAATTTTCGAGTTGGACAATCGCCCTTATAGTATGTTATAGTACACCGGAAGCGCTTTAAAATGAGCCCTCGCGGACCTCTAGCTTGTCTAGTATCGGAGATATCGCACTTTTAAGATTTTGGCGAAAAACGCGAAAGTTGTCAATACCCCCCACGTCGTACTTTTCGGCCCAAATCGGCAAAAAAAAAATTTTCGATAATCGCACCGGACTTTTTGCCAGTGCTAGTAGACTCGAAACCATCACGAACGCAACTTCCCGGACCGTTCTAAGTCGTTTAGTTCGCGAGGAAAGTGGATTCAAAGTTCGAAGCGAAATCGCGAAAAATGGCCAAATTTCCGGCCTTCGCCAGCGGCGTAATTTTCGAGTTAGACAATCGCCCTTATAGTATGTTATAGTACACCGGAAGCGCTTTAAAATGAGCCCTCGCGGACCTCTCTAGCTTGTCTAGTATCGGAGATATCGCACTTTTAAGATTTTGGCGAAAAACGCGAAAGTTGTCAATACCCCCACGTCGTACTTTTCGGCCCAAATCGGCAAAAAAAAATTTTTCGATAATCGCACCGGACTTTTTGCCAGTGCTAGTAGACTCGAAACCATCACGAACGCAACTTCCCGGACCGTTCTAAGTCGTTTAGTTCGCGAGGAAAGTGGATTCAAAGTTCGAAGCGAAATCGCGAAAAATGGCCAAATTTCCGGCCTTCGCCAGCGGCGTAATTTTCGAGTTGGACAATCGCCCTTATAGTATGTTATAGTACACCGGAAGCGCTTTAAAATGAGCCCTCGCGGACCTCTCTAGCTTGTCTAGTATCGGAGATATCGCACTTTTAAGATTTTGGCGAAAAACGCGAAAGTTGTCAATACCCCCCCACGTCGTACTTTTCGGCCCAAAATCGGCAAAAAAAAAATTTTTCGATAATCGCACCGGACTTTTTGCCAGTGCTAGTAGACTCGAAACCATCACGAACGCAACTTCCCGGACCGTTCTAAGTCGTTTAGTTCGCGAGGAAAGTGGATTCAAAGTTCGAAGCGAAATCGCGAAAAATGGCCAAATTTCCGGCCTTCGCCAGCGGCGTAATTTTCGAGTTAGACAATCGCCCTTATAGTATGTTATAGTACTCGGGTATCGCTTTAAAATGAGCCCTCTCGGACCTCTCTAGCTTGTCTAGTATCGGAGATATCGCACTTTTAAGATTTTGGCGAAAAACGCGAAAGTTGTCAATACCCCCCACGTCGTACTTTTCGGCCCAAATCGGCAAAAAAAAAATTTTCGATAATCGCACCGGACTTTTTGCCAGTGCTAGTAGACTCGAAACCATCACGAACGCAACTTCCCGGACCGTTCTAAGTCGTTTAGTTCGCGAGGAAAGTGGATTCAAAGTTCGAAGCGAAATCGCGAAAATGGCCAAATTTCCGGCCTTCGCCAGCGGCGTAATTTTCGAGTTGACAATCGCCCTTATAGTATGTTATAGTACACCGGAAGCGCTTTAAAATGAGCCCTCGCGGACCTCTCTAGCTTGTCTAGTATCGGAGATATCGCACTTTTAAGATTTTGGCGAAAAACGCGAAAGTTGTCAATACCCCCACGTCGTACTTTTCGGCCCAAATCGGCAAAAAAAAAATTTTCGATAATCGCACCGGACTTTTTGCCAGTGCTAGTAGACTCAAAACCATCACGAACGCAACTTCCCGGACCGTTCTAAGTCGTTTAGTTCGCGAGGAAAGTGGTTTCAAAGTTCGAAGCGAAATCGCGAAAAATGGCCAAATTTCCGGCCTTCGCCAGCGGCGTAATTTTCGAGTTGGACAATCGCCCTTATAGTATGTTATAGTACACCGGAAGCGCTTTAAAATGAGCCCTCGCGGACCTCTCTAGCTTGTCTAGTATCGGAGATATCGCACTTTTAAGATTTTTGCGAAAAACGCGAAAGTTGTCAATACCCCCCCACGTCGTACTTTTCGGCCCAAATCGGCAAAAAAAAAATTTTCGATAATCGCACCGGACTTTTTGCCAGTGCTAGTAGACTCGAAACCATCACGAACGCAACTTCCCGGACCGTTCTAAGTCGTTTAGTTCGCGAGGAAAGTGGATTCAAAGTTCGAAGGAAATCGCGAAAAATGGCCAAATTTCCGGCCTTCGCCAGCGGCGTAATTTTCGAGTTGGACAATCGCCCTTATAGTATGTTATAGTACACCGGAAGCGCTTTAAAATGAGCCCTCGCGGACCTCTCTAGCTTGTCTAGTATCGGAGATATCGCACTTTTAAGATTTTGGCGAAAAACGCGAAAGTTGTCAATACCCCCCACGTCGTACTTTTCGGCCCAAATCGGCAAAAAAAAAAATTTTCGATAATCGCACCGGACTTTTTGCCAGTGCTAGTAGACTCAAACCATCACGAACGCAACTTCCGACCGTTCTAAGTCGTTTAGTTCGCGAGGAAAGTGGATTCAAAGTTCGAAGCGAAATCGCGAAAAATGGCCAAATTTCCGGCCTTCGCCAGCGGCCCCTCGCGGACCTCTCCTAGCTTGTCTAGTATCGGAGATATCGCACTTTTAAGATTTTGGCGAAAAACGCGAAAGTTGTCAATACCCCCACGTCGTACTTTTCGGCCCAAATCGGCAAAAAAAAAATTTTCGATAATCGCACCGGACTTTTTGCCAGTGCTAGTAGACTCGAAACCATCACGAACGCAACTTCCCGGACCGTTCTAAGTCGTTTAGTTCGCGAGGAAAGTGGATTCAAAGTTCGAAGCGAAATCGCGAAAAATGGCCAAATTTCCGGCCTTCGCCAGCGGCGTAATTTTCGAGTTGGACAATCGCCCTTATAGTATGTTATAGTACACCGGAAGCGCTTTAAAATGAGCCCTCGCGGACCTCTCTAGCTTGTCTAGTATCGGAGATATCACTTTTAAGATTTTGGCGAAAAACGCGAAAGTTGTCAATACCCCCCACGTCGTACTTTTCGGCCCAAATCGGCAAAAAAAAAATTTTCGATAATCGCACCGGACTTTTTGCCAGTGCTAGTAGACTCGAAACCATCACGAACGCAACTTCCCGGACCGTTCTAAGTCGTTTAGTTCGCGAGGAAAGTGGATTCAAAGTTCGAAGCGAAATCGCGAAAAATGGCCAAATTTCCGGCCTTCGCCAGCGGCGTAATTTTCGAGTTGGACAATCGCCCTTATAGTATGTTATAGTACACCGGAAGCGCTTTAAAATGAGCCCTCGCGGACCTCTCTAGCTTGTCTAGTATCGGAGATATCGCACTTTTAAGATTTTGGCGAAAAACGCGAAAGTTGTCAATACCCCCCACGTCGTACTTTTCGGCCCAAATCGGCAAAAAAAAAATTTTCGATAATCGCACCGGACTTTTTGCCAGTGCTAGTAGACTCGAAACCATCACGAACGCAACTTCCCGGACCGTTCTAAGTCGTTTAGTTCGCGAGGAAAGTGGATTCAAAGTTCGAAGCGAAATCGCGAAAAATGGCCAAATTTCCGGCCTTCGCCAGCGGCGTAATTTTCGAGTTGGACAATCGCCCTTATAGTATGTTATAGTACACCGGAAGCGCTTTAAAATGAGCCCTCGCGGACCTCTCTAGCTTGTCTAGTATCGGAGATATCGCACTTTTAAGATTTTGGCGAAAAACGCGAAAGTTGTCAATACCCCCACGTCGTACTTTTCGGCCCAAATCGGCAAAAAAAAAATTTTCGATAATCGCACCGGACTTTTTGCCAGTGCTAGTAGACTCGAAACCATCACGAACGCAACTTCCCGGACCGTTCTAAGTCGTTTAGTTCGCGAGGAAAGTGGATTCAAAGTTCGAAGCGAAATCGCGAAAATGGCCAAATTTCCGGCCTTCGCCAGCGGCGTAATTTTCGAGTTGGACAATCGCCCTTATAGTATGTTATAGTACACCGGAAGCGCTTTAAAATGAGCCCTCGCGGACCTCTCTAGCTTGTCTAGTATCGGAGATATCGCACTTTTAAGATTTTGGCGAAAAACGCGAAAGTTGTCAATACCCCCCACGTCGTACTTTTCGGCCCAAATCGGCAAAAAAAAAAATTTTCGATAATCGCACCGGACTTTTTGCCAGTGCTAGTAGACTCGAAACCATCACGAACGCAACTTCCCGGACCGTTCTAAGTCGTTTAGTTCGCGAGGAAAGTGGATTCAAAGTTCGAAGCGAAATCGCGAAAAATGGCCAAATTTCCGGCCTTCGCCAGCGGCGTAATTTTCGAGTTGGACAATCGCCCTTATAGTATGTTATAGTACACCGGAAGCGCTTTAAAATGAGCCCTCGCGGACCTCTCTAGCTTGTCTAGTATCGGAGATATCTCACTTTTAAGATTTTGGCGAAAAACGCGAAAGTTGTCAATAACCCCACCTTCAACTTTTCGGCGCAACTCGGCAAAAAAAAAAAAATTTCGATAATCGCACCGGTCTTTTTGCCAGTGCTAGTAGACTCAAACCATCACGAACGCAACCTTCCGGACCGTTCTAAGTCGTTTAGTTCGCGAGGAAAGTGGATTCAAAGTTCGAAGCGAAATCGCGAAAAATGGCCAAATTTCCGGCCTTCGCCAGCGGCGTAATTTTCGAGTTGGACAATCGCCCTTATAGTATGTTATAGTACACCGGAAGCGCTTTAAAATGAGCCCTCGCGGACCTCTCTAGCTTGTCTAGTATCGGAGATATCGCACTTTTAAGATTTTGGCGAAAAACGCGAAAGTTGTCAATACCCCCCACGTCGTACTTTTCGGCCGAAATCGGCAAAAAAAAAATTTTCGATAATCGCACCGGACTTTTGCCAGTGCTAGTAGACTCAAAACCATCACGAACGCAACTTCCCGGACCGTTCTAAGTCGTTTAGTTCGCGAGGAAAGTGGATTCAAAGTTCGAAGCGAAATCGCGAAAAATGGCCAAATTTCCGGCCTTCGCCAGCGGCGTAATTTTCGAGTTGGACAATCGCCCTTATAGTATGTTATAGTACGCCGGAAGCGCTTTAAAATGAGCCCTCGCGGACCTCTCTAGCTTGTCTAGTATCGGAGATATCGCACTTTTAAGATTTTGGCGAAAAACGCGAAAGTTGTCAATACCCCCCACGTCGTACTTTTCGGCCCAAATCGGCAAAAAAAAAATTTTCGATAATCGCACCGGACTTTTTGCCAGTGCTAGTAGACTCAAACCATCACGAACGCAACTTCCCGGACCGTTCTAAGTCGTTTAGTTCGCGAGGAAAGTGGATTCAAAGTTCGAAGCGAAATCGCGAAAAATGGCCAAATTTCCGGCCTTCGCCAGCGGCGTAATTTTCGAGTTGGACAATCGCCCTTATAGTATGTTATAGTACACCGGAAGCGCTTTAAAATGAGCCCTCGCGGACCTCTCTAGCTTGTCTAGTATCTGAGATATCGCACTTTTAAGATTTTGGCGAAAACGCGAAAGTTGCCAATAATACCACCCCCCCTTCAACTTTTCGGCCCAAATCGGCAAAAAAAAATTTTCGATAATCGCACCGGACTTTTTGCCAGTGCTAGTAGACTCAAAACCATCACGAACGCAACTTCCCGGACCGTTCTAAGTCGTTTAGTTCGCGAGGAAAGTGGATTCAAAGTTCGAAGCGAAATCGCGAAAAATGGCCAAATTTCCGGCCTTCGCCAGCGGCGTAATTTTCGAGTTGGACAATCGCCCTTATAGTATGTTATAGTACACCGGAAGCGCTTTAAAATGAGCCCTCGCGGACCTCTCTAGCTTGTCTAGTATCGGAGATATCGCACTTTTAAGATTTTGGCGAAAAACGCGAAAGTTGTCAATACCCCCCACGTCGTACTTTTCGGCCCAAATCGGCAAAAAAAAAAATTTTCGATAATCGCACCGGACTTTTTTGCCAGTGCTAGTAGACTCAAAACCATCACGAACGCAACTTCCCGGACCGTTCTAAGTCGTTTAGTTCGCGAGGAAAGTGGATTCAAAGTTCGAAGCGAAATCGCGAAAATGGCGAGAAATCGCGAAAAATGGCCAAATTTCCGGCCTTCGCCAGCGGCGTAATTTTCCGAGTTGGACAATCGCCCTTATAGTATGTTATAGTACACCGGAAGCGCTTTAAAATGAGCCCTCGCGGACCTCTCTAGCTTGTCTAGTATCGGAGATATCGCACTTTTAAGATTTTGGCGAAAAACGCGAAAGTTGTCAATACCCCCCCACGTCGTACTTTTCGGCCCAAATCGGCAAAAAAAAAATTTTCGATGATCGCACCGGACTTTTTGCCAGTGCTAGTAGACTCGAAACCATCACGAACGCAACTTCCCGGACCGTTCTAAGTCGTTTAGTTCGCGAGGAAAGTGGATTCAAAGTTCGAAGCGAAATCGCGAAAAATGGCCAAATTTCCGGCCTTCGCCAGCGGCGTAATTTTCGAGTTGGACAATCGCCCTTATAGTATGTTATAGTACACCGGAGGCGCTTTAAAATGAGCCCTCGCGGACCTCTCTAGCTTGTCTAGTATCGGAGATATCGCACTTTTAAGATTTTGGCGAAAAACGCGAAAGTTGTCAATACCCCCCACGTCGAACTTTTCGGCCCAAATCGGCAAAAAAAAAATTTTCGATAATCGCACCGGACTTTTTGCCAGTGCTAGTAGACTCGAAACCATCACGAACGCAACTTCGACCGTTCTAAGTCGTTTAGTTCGCGAGGAAAGTGGATTCAAAGTTCGAAGGAAATCGCGAAAAATGGCCAAATTTCCGGCCTTCGCCAGCGGCGTAATTTTCGAGTTGGACAATCGCCCTTATAGTATGTTATAGTACACCGGAAGCGCTTTAAAATGAGCCCTCGCGGACCTCTCTAGCTTGTCTAGTATCGGAGATATCGCACTTTTAAGATTTTGGCGAAAAACGCGAAAGTTGTCAATACCCCCGCACGTCGTACTTTTCGGCCCAAATCGGCAAAAAAAAAATTTTCGATAATCGCACCGGACTTTTTGCCAGTGCTAGTAGACTCGAAACCATCACGAACGCAACTTCCCGGACCGTTCTAAGTCGTTTAGTTCGCGAGGAAAGTGGATTCAAAGTTCGAAGCGAAATCGCGAAAAATGGCCAAATTTCCGGCCTTCGCCAGCGGCGTAATTTTCGAGTTGGACAATCGCCCTTATAGTATGTTATAGTACACCGGAAGCGCTTTAAAATGAGCCCTCGCGGACCTCTCTAGCTTGTCTAGTATCGGAGATATCGCACTTTTAAGATTTTGGCGAAAAACGCGAAAGTTGTCAATACCCCCCACGTCGTACTTTTCGGCCCAAATCGGCAAAAAAAAAAATTTTCGATAATCGCACCGGACTTTTTGCCAGTGCTAGTAGACTCGAAACCATCACGAACGCAACTTCCCGGACCGTTCTAAGTCGTTTAGTTCGCGAGGAAAGTGGATTCAAAGTTCGAAGCGAAATCGCGAAAAATGGCCAAATTTCCGGCCTTCGCCAGCGGCGTAATTTTCGAGTTGGACAATCGCCCTTATAGTATGTTATAGTACACCGGAAGCGCTTTAAAATGAGCCCTCGCGGACCTCTCTAGCTTGTCTAGTATCGGAGATATCGCACTTTTAAGATTTTGGCGAAAAACGCGAAAGTTGTCAATACCCCCCACGTCGTACTTTTCGGCCCAAATCGGCAAAAAAAAAAAATTTTCGATAATCGCACCGGACTTTTTGCCAGTGCTAGTAGACTCGAAACCATCACGAACGCAACTTCCCGGACCGTTCTAAGTCGTTTAGTTCGCGAGGAAAGTGGATTCAAAGTTCGAAGCGAAATCGCGAAAAATGGCCAAATTTCCGGCCTTCGCCAGCGGCGTAATTTTCGAGTTGGACAATCGCCCTTATAGTATGTTATAGTACACCGGAAGCGCTTTAAAATGAGCCCTCGCGGACCTCTCTAGCTTGTCTAGTATCGGAGATATCGCACTTTTAAGATTTTGGCGAAAAACGCGAAAGTTGTCAATACACCCCCACGTCGTACTTTTCGGCCCAAATCGGCAAAAAAAAAATTTTCGATAATCGCACCGGACTTTTTGCCAGTGCTAGTAGACTCGAAACCATCACGAACGCAACTTCCCGGACCGTTCTAAGTCGTTTAGTTCGCGAGGAAAGTGGATTCAAAGTTCGAAGCGAAATCGCGAAAAATGGCCAAATTTCCGGCCTTCGCCAGCGGCGTAATTTTCGAGTTGGACAATCGCCCTTATAGTATGTTATAGTACACCGGAAGCGCTTTAAAATGAGCCCTCGCGGACCTCTCTAGCTTGTCTAGTATCGGAGATATCGCACTTTTAAGATTTTGGCGAAAAACGCGAAAGTTGTCAATACCCCCCCACGTCGTACTTTTCGGCCCAAATCGGCAAAAAAAAAATTTTCGATAATCGCACCGGACTTTTTGCCAGTGCTAGTAGACTCGAAACCATCACGAACGCAACTTCCCGGACCGTTCTAAGTCGTTTAGTTCGCGAGGAAAGTGGATTCAAAGTTCGAAGCGAAATCGCGAAAAATGGCCAAATTTCCGGCCTTCGCCAGCGGCGTAATTTTCGAGTTGGACAATCGCCCTTATAGTATGTTATAGTACACCGGAAGCGCTTTAAAATGAGCCCTCGCGGACCTCTCTAGCTTGTCTAGTATCGGAGATATCGCACTTTTAAGATTTTGGCGAAAAACGCGAAAGTTGTCAATACCCCCACGTCGTACTTTTCGGCCCAAATCGGCAAAAAAAAAAAAAATTTTCGATAATCGCACCGGACTTTTTGCCAGTGCTAGTAGACTCGAAACCATCACGAACGCAACTTCCCGGACCGTTCTAAGTCGTTTAGTTCGCGAGGAAAGTGGATTCAAAGTTCGAAGCGAAATCGCGAAAAATGGCCAAATTTCCGGCCTTCGCCAGCGGCGTAATTTTCGAGTTGGACAATCGCCCTTATAGTATGTTATAGTACACCGGAAGCGCTTTAAAATGAGCCCTCGCGGACCTCTCTAGCTTGTCTAGTATCGGAGATATCGCACTTTTAAGATTTTGGCGAAAAACGCGAAAGTTGTCAATACCCCCCACGTCGTACTTTTCGGCCCAAATCGGCAAAAAAAAAAATTTTCGATAATCGCACCGGACTTTTTGCCAGTGCTAGTAGACTCGAAACCATCACGAACGCAACTTCCCGGACCGTTCTAAGTCGTTTAGTTCGCGAGGAAAGTGGATTCAAAGTTCGAAGCGAAATCGCGAAAAATGGCCAAATTTCCGGCCTTCGCCAGCGGCGTAATTTTCGAGTTGGACAATCGCCCTTATAGTATGTTATAGTACACCGGAAGCGCTTTAAAATGAGCCCTCGCGGACCTCTCTAGCTTGTCTAGTATCGGAGATATCGCACTTTTAAGATTTTGGCGAAAAACGCGAAAGTTGTCAATACCCCCACGTCGTAACTTTTCGGCCCAAATCGGCAAAAAAAAAATTTTCGATAATCGCACCGGACTTTTTGCCAGTGCTAGTAGACTCGAAACCATCACGAACGCAACTTCCCGGACCGTTCTAAGTCGTTTAGTTCGCGAGGAAAGTGGATTCAAAGTTCGAAGCGAAATCGCGAAAAATGGCCAAATTTCCGGCCTTCGCCAGCGGCGTAATTTTCGAGTTGGACAATCGCCCTTATAGTATGTTATAGTACACCGGAAGCGCTTTAAAATGAGCCCTCGCGGACCTCTCTAGCTTGTCTAGTATCGGAGATATCGCACTTTTAAGATTTTGGCGAAAAACGCGAAAGTTGTCAATACCCCCACGTCGTACTTTTCGGCCCAAATCGGCAAAAAAAAAATTTTCGATAATCGCACCGGACTTTTTGCCAGTGCTAGTAGACTCGAAACCATCACGAACGCAACTTCCCGGACCGTTCTAAGTCGTTTAGTTCGCGAGGAAAGTGGATTCAAAGTTCGAAGCGAAATCGCGAAAAATGGCCAAATTTCCGGCCTTCGCCAGCGGCGTAATTTTCGAGTTGGACAATCGCCCTTATAGTATGTTATAGTACACCGGAAGCGCTTTAAAATGAGCCCTCGCGGACCTCTCTAGCTTGTCTAGTATCGGAGATATCGCACTTTTAAGATTTTGGCGAAAAACGCGAAAGTTGTCAATACCCCCCACGTCGTACTTTTCGGCCCAAATCGGCAAAAAAAAAATTTTCGATAATCGCACCGGACTTTTTGCCAGTGCTAGTAGACTCGAAACCATCACGAACGCAACTTCCCGGACCGTTCTAAGTCGTTTAGTTCGCGAGGAAAGTGGATTCAAAGTTCGAAGCGAAATCGCGAAAAATGGCCAAATTTCCGGCCTTCGCCAGCGGCGTAATTTTCGAGTTGGACAATCGCCCTTATAGTATGTTATAGTACACCGGAAGCGCTTTAAAATGAGCCCTCGCGGACCTCTCTAGCTTGTCTAGTATCGGAGATATCGCACTTTTAAGATTTTGGCGAAAAACGCGAAAGTTGTCAATACCCCCCCACGTCGTACTTTTCGGCCCAAATCGGCAAAAAAAAAATTTTCGATAATCGCACCGGACTTTTTGCCAGTGCTAGTAGACTCGAAACCATCACGAACGCAACTTCCCGGACCGTTCTAAGTCGTTTAGTTCGCGAGGAAAGTGGATTCAAAGTTCGAAGCGAAATCGCGAAAAATGGCCAAATTTCCGGCCTTCGCCAGCGGCGTAATTTTCGAGTTGGACAATCGCCCTTATAGTATGTTATAGTACACCGGAAGCGCTTTAAAATGAGCCCTCGCGGACCTCTCTAGCTTGTCTAGTATCGGAGATATCGCACTTTTAAGATTTTGGCGAAAAACGCGAAAGTTGTCAATACCCCCCGTCGTAACTTTTCGGCCCAAATCGGCTAAAAAAAAAAATTTTCGATAATCGCACCGGACTTTTTGCCAGTGCTAGTAGACTCGAAACCATCACGAACGCAACTTCCCGGACCGTTCTAAGTCGTTTAGTTCGCGAGGAAAGTGGATTCAAAGTTCGAAGCGAAATCGCGAAAAATGGCCAAATTTCCGGCCTTCGCCAGCGGCGTAATTTTCGAGTTGGACAATCGCCCTTATAGTATGTTATAGTACACCGGAAGCGCTTTAAAATGAGCCCTCGCGGACCTCTCTAGCTTGTCTAGTATCGGAGATATCGCACTTTTAAGATTTTGGCGAAAAACGCGAAAGTTGTCAATACCCCCCACGTCGTACTTTTCGGCCCAAATCGGCAAAAAAAAAAAATTTTCGATAATCGCACCGGACTTTTTGCCAGTGCTAGTAGACTCGAAACCATCACGAACGCAACTTCCCGGACCGTTCTAAGTCGTTTAGTTCGCGAGGAAAGTGGATTCAAAGTTCGAAGCGAAATCGCGAAAAATGGCCAAATTTCCGGCCTTCGCCAGCGGCGTAATTTTCGAGTTGGACAATCGCCCTTATAGTATGTTATAGTACACCGGAAGCGCTTTAAAATGAGCCCTCGCGGACCTCTCTAGCTTGTCTAGTATCGGAGATATCGCACTTTTAAGATTTTGGCGAAAAACGCGAAAGTTGTCAATACCCCCACGTCGTACTTTTCGGCCCAAATCGGCAAAAAAAAAATTTTCGATAATCGCACCGGACTTTTTGCCAGTGCTAGTAGACTCGAAACCATCACGAACGCAACTTCCCGGACCGTTCTAAGTCGTTTAGTTCGCGAGGAAAGTGGATTCAAAGTTCGAAGCGAAATCGCGAAAAATGGCCAAATTTCCGGCCTTCGCCAGCGGCGTAATTTTCGAGTTGGACAATCGCCCTTATAGTATGTTATAGTACACCGGAAGCGCTTTAAAATGAGCCCTCGCGGACCTCTCTAGCTTGTCTAGTATCGGAGATATCGCACTTTTAAGATTTTGGCGAAAAACGCGAAAGTTGTCAATACCCCCCCGCGTCGAACTTTTCGGCCCAAATCGGCAAAAAAAAAATTTTCGATAATCGCACCGGACTTTTTGCCAGTGCTAGTAGACTCGAAACCATCACGAACGCAACTTCCCGGACCGTTCTAAGTCTTTTAGTTCGCGAGGAAAGTGGATTCAAAGTTCGAAGCGAAATCGCGAAAAATCGCCAAATTTCCGGCCTTCGCCAGCGGCGTAATTTTCGAGTTGGACAATCGCCCTTATAGTATGTTATAGTACACCGGAAGCGCTTTAAAATGAGCCCTCGCGGACCTCTCTAGCTTGTCTAGTATCGGAGATATCGCACTTTTAAGATTTTGGCGAAAAACGCGAAAGTTGTCAATACCGCCCCACGTCGTACTTTTCGGCCCAAATCGGCAAAAAAAAAATTTTCGATAATCGCACCGGACTTTTTGCCAGTGCTAGTAGACTCGAAACCATCACGAACGCAACTTCCCGGACCGTTCTAAGTCGTTTAGTTCGCGAGGAAAGTGGATTCAAAGTTCGAAGCGAAATCGCGAAAAATGGCCAAATTTCCGGCCTTCGCCAGCGGCGTAATTTTCGAGTTGGACAATCGCCCTTATAGTATGTTATAGTACACCGGAAGCGCTTTAAAATGAGCCCTCGCGGACCTCTCTAGCTTGTCTAGTATCGGAGATATCGCACTTTTAAGATTTTGGCGAAAAACGCGAAAGTTGTCAATACCCCCCCAGGTCGTACTTTTCGGCCCAAATCGGCAAAAAAAAAATTTTCGATAATCGCACCGGACTTTTTGCCAGTGCTAGTAGACTCGAAACCATCACGAACGCAACTTCCCGGACCGTTCTAAGTCGTTTAGTTCGCGAGGAAAGTGGATTCAAAGTTCGAAGCGAAATCGCGAAAAATGGCCAAATTTCCGGCCTTCGCCAGCGGCGTAATTTTCGAGTTGGACAATCGCCCTTATAGTATGTTATAGTACACCGGAAGCGCTTTAAAATGAGCCCTCGCGGACCTCTCTAGCTTGTCTAGTATCGGAGATATCGCACTTTTAAGATTTTGGCGAAAAACGCGAAAGTTGTCAATACCCCCCGTCGTACTTTTCGGCCCAAATCGGCAAAAAAAAAATTTTCGATAATCGCACCGGACTTTTTGCCAGTGCTAGTAGACTCGAAACCATCACGAACGCAACTTCCCGGACCGTTCTAAGTCGTTTAGTTCGCGAGGAAAGTGGATTCAAAGTTCGAAGCGAAATCGCGAAAAATGGCCAAATTTCCGGCCTTCGCCAGCGGCGTAATTTTCGAGTTGGACAATCGCCCTTATAGTATGTTATAGTACACCGGAAGCGCTTTAAAATGAGCCCTCGCGGACCTCTCTAGCTTGTCTAGTATCGGAGATATCGCACTTTTAAGATTTTGGCGAAAAACGCGAAAGTTGTCAATACCCCCCACGTCGTACTTTTCGGCCCAAATCGGCAAAAAAAAAATTTTCGATAATCGCACCGGACTTTTTGCCAGTGCTAGTAGACTCGAAACCATCACGAACGCAACTTCCCGGACCGTTCTAAGTCGTTTAGTTCGCGAGGAAAGTGGATTCAAAGTTCGAAGCGAAATCGCGAAAAATGGCCAAATTTCCGGCCTTCGCCAGCGGCGTAATTTTCGAGTTGGACAATCGCCCTTATAGTATGTTATAGTACACCGGAAGCGCTTTAAAATGAGCCCTCGCGGACCTCTCTAGCTTGTCTAGTATCGGAGATATCGCACTTTTAAGATTTTGGCGAAAAACGCGAAAGTTGTCAATACCCCCCCACGTCGTACTTTTCGGCCCAAATCGGCAAAAAAAAAATTTTCGATAATCGCACCGGACTTTTTGCCAGTGCTAGTAGACTCGAAACCATCACGAACGCAACTTCCCGGACCGTTCTAAGTCGTTTAGTTCGCGAGGAAAGTGGATTCAAAGTTCGAAGCGAAATCGCGAAAAATGGCCAAATTTCCGGCCTTCGCCAGCGGCGTAATTTTCGAGTTGGACAATCGCCCTTATAGTATGTTATAGTACACCGGAAGCGCTTTAAAATGAGCCCTCGCGGACCTCTCTAGCTTGTCTAGTATCGGAGATATCGCACTTTTAAGATTTTGGCGAAAAACGCGAAAGTTGTCAATACCCCCCCACGTCGTACTTTTCGGCCCAAATCGGCAAAAAAAAAAAATTCGATAATCGCACCGGACTTTTTGCCAGTGCTAGTAGACTCGAAACCATCACGAACGCAACTTCCCGGACCGTTCTAAGTCGTTTAGTTCGCGAGGAAAGTGGATTCAAAGTTCGAAGCGAAATCGCGAAAAATGGCCAAATTTCCGGCCTTCGCCAGCGGCGTAATTTTCGAGTTGGACAATCGCCCTTATAGTATGTTATAGTACACCGGAAGCGCTTTAAAATGAGCCCTCGCGGACCTCTCTAGCTTGTCTAGTATCGGAGATATCGCACTTTTAAGATTTTGGCGAAAAACGCGAAAGTTGTCAATACCCCCCACGTCGTACTTTTCGGCCCAAATCGGCAAAAAAAAAATTTTCGATAATCGCACCGGACTTTTTGCCAGTGCTAGTAGACTCGAAACCATCACGAACGCAACTTCCCGGACCGTTCTAAGTCGTTTAGTTCGCGAGGAAAGTGGATTCAAAGTTCGAAGCGAAATCGCGAAAAATGGCCAAATTTCCGGCCTTCGCCAGCGGCGTAATTTTCGAGTTGGACAATCGCCCTTATAGTATGTTATAGTACACCGGAAGCGCTTTAAAATGAGCCCTCGCGGACCTCTCTAGCTTGTCTAGTATCGGAGATATCGCACTTTTAAGATTTTGGCGAAAAACGCGGAATTTGCCAATAATACCACCCCTCCTTCAACTTTTCGGCCCAAGTCGGCAAAAAAAAAAAATTTCGATAATCGCACCGGTCTTTTTGCCAGTGCTAGTAGACTCGAAACCATCACGAACGCAACTTCCCGGACCGTTCTAAGTCGTTTAGTTCGCGAGGAAAGTGGATTCAAAGTTCGAAGCGAAATCGCGAAAAATGGCCAAATTTCCGGCCTTCGCCAGCGGCGTAATTTTCGAGTTGGACAATCGCCCTTATAGTATGTTATAGTACACCGGAAGCGCTTTAAAATGAGCCCTCGCGGACCTCTCTAGCTTGTCTAGTATCGGAGATATCGCACTTTTAAGATTTTGGCGAAAAACGCGAAAGTTGTCAATACCCCCCCACGTCGTACTTTTCGGCCCAAATCGGCAAAAAAAAAAAATTTTCGATAATCGCACCGGACTTTTTGCCAGTGCTAGTAGACTCGAAACCATCACGAACGCAACTTCCCGGACCGTTCTAAGTCGTTTAGTTCGCGAGGAAAGTGGATTCAAAGTTCGAAGCGAAATCGCGAAAAATGGCCAAATTTCCGGCCTTCGCCAGCGGCGTAATTTTCGAGTTGGACAATCGCCCTTATAGTATGTTATAGTACACCGGAAGCGCTTTAAAATGAGCCCTCGCGGACCTCTCTAGCTTGTCTAGTATCGGAGATATCGCACTTTTAAGATTTTGGCGAAAAACGCGAAAGTTGTCAATACCCCCCACGTCGTACTTTTCGGCCCAAATCGGCAAAAAAAAATTTTCGATAATCGCACCGGACTTTTTGCCAGTGCTAGTAGACTCGAAACCATCACGAACGCAACTTCCCGGACCGTTCTAAGTCGTTTAGTTCGCGAGGAAAGTGGATTCAAAGTTCGAAGCGAAATCGCGAAAAATGGCCAAATTTCCGGCCTTCGCCAGCGGCGTAATTTTCGAGTTGGACAATCGCCCTTATAGTATGTTATAGTACACCGGAAGCGCTTTAAAATGAGCCCTCGCGGACCTCTCTAGCTTGTCTAGTATCGGAGATATCGCACTTTTAAGATTTTGGCGAAAAACGCGAAAGTTGTCAATACCCCCCACGTCGTACTTTTCGGCCCAAATCGGCAAAAAAAAAATTTTCGATAATCGCACCGGACTTTTTGCCAGTGCTAGTAGACTCGAAACCATCACGAACGCAACTTCCCGGACCGTTCTAAGTCGTTTAGTTCGCGAGGAAAGTGGATTCAAAGTTCGAAGCGAAATCGCGAAAAATGGCCAAATTTCCGGCCTTCGCCAGCGGCGTAATTTTCGAGTTGGACAATCGCCCTTATAGTATGTTATAGTACACCGGAAGCGCTTTAAAATGAGCCCTCGCGGACCTCTCTAGCTTGTCTAGTATCGGAGATATCGCACTTTTAAGATTTTGGCGAAAAACGCGAAAGTTGTCAATACCCCCCCACGTCGTACTTTTCGGCCCAAATCGGCAAAAAAAAAATTTTCGATAATCGCACCGGACTTTTTGCCAGTGCTAGTAGACTCGAAACCATCACGAACGCAACTTCCCGGACCGTTCTAAGTCGTTTAGTTCGCGAGGAAAGTGGATTCAAAGTTCGAAGCGAAATCGCGAAAAATGGCCAAATTTCCGGCCTTCGCCAGCGGCGTAATTTTCGAGTTGGACAATCGCCCTTATAGTATGTTATAGTACACCGGAAGCGCTTTAAAATGAGCCCTCGCGGACCTCTCTAGCTTGTCTAGTATCGGAGATATCGCACTTTTAAGATTTTGGCGAAAAACGCGAAAGTTGTCAATACCCCCCACGTCGTACTTTTCGGCCCAAATCGGCAAAAAAAAAATTTTCGATAATCGCACCGGACTTTTTGCCAGTGCTAGTAGACTCGAAACCATCACGAACGCAACTTCCCGGACCGTTCTAAGTCGTTTAGTTCGCGAGGAAAGTGGATTCAAAGTTCGAAGCGAAATCGCGAAAAATGGCCAAATTTCCGGCCTTCGCCAGCGGCGTAATTTTCGAGTTGGACAATCGCCCTTATAGTATGTTATAGTACACCGGAAGCGCTTTAAAATGAGCCCTCGCGGACCTCTCTAGCTTGTCTAGTATCGGAGATATCGCACTTTTAAGATTTTGGCGAAAAACGCGAAAGTTGTCAATACCCCCCCACGTCGAACTTTTCGGCCCAAATCGGCAAAAAAAAAAATTTTCGATTATCGCAACGGACTTTTTGCCAGTGCTAGTAGACTCGAAACCATCACGAACGCAACTTCCCGGACCGTTCTAAGTCGTTTAGTTCGCGAGGAAAGTGGATTCAAAGTTCGAAGCGAAATCGCGAAAAATGGCCAAATTTCCGGCCTTCGCCAGCGGCGTAATTTTCGAGTTGGACAATCGCCCTTATAGTATGTTATAGTACACCGGAAGCGCTTTAAAATGAGCCCTCGCGGACCTCTCTAGCTTGTCTAGTATCGGAGATATCGCACTTTTAAGATTTTGGCGAAAAACGCGAAAGTTGTCAATACCCCCCCACGTCGTACTTTTCGGCCCAAATCGGCAAAAAAAAAATTTTCGATAATCGCACCGGACTTTTTGCCAGTGCTAGTAGACTCGAAACCATCACGAACGCAACTTCCCGGACCGTTCTAAGTCGTTTAGTTCGCGAGGAAAGTGGATTCAAAGTTCGAAGCGAAATCGCGAAAAATGGCCAAATTTCCGGCCTTCGCCAGCGGCGTAATTTTCGAGTTGGACAATCGCCCTTATAGTATGTTATAGTACACCGGAAGCGCTTTAAAATGAGCCCTCGCGGACCTCTCTAGCTTGTCTAGTATCGGAGATATCGCACTTTTAAGATTTTGGCGAAAAACGCGAAAGTTGTCAATACCCCCCACGTCGTACTTTTCGGCCCAAATCGGCAAAAAAAAAAAAATTTTCGATAATCGCACCGGACTTTTTGCCAGTGCTAGTAGACTCGAAACCATCACGAACGCAACTTCCCGGACCGTTCTAAGTCGTTTAGTTCGCGAGGAAAGTGGATTCAAAGTTCGAAGCGAAATCGCGAAAAATGGCCAAATTTCCGGCCTTCGCCAGCGGCGTAATTTTCGAGTTGGACAATCGCCCTTATAGTATGTTATAGTACACCGGAAGCGCTTTAAAATGAGCCCTCGCGGACCTCTCTAGCTTGTCTAGTATCGGAGATATCGCACTTTTAAGATTTTGGCGAAAAACGCGAAAGTTGTCAATACCCCCACGTCGTAACTTTTCGGCCCAAATCGGCAAAAAAAAAATTTTCGATAATCGCACCGGACTTTTTGCCAGTGCTAGTAGACTCGAAACCATCACGAACGCAACTTCCCGGACCGTTCTAAGTCGTTTAGTTCGCGAGGAAAGTGGATTCAAAGTTCGAAGCGAAATCGCGAAAAATGGCCAAATTTCCGGCCTTCGCCAGCGGCGTAATTTTCGAGTTGGACAATCGCCCTTATAGTATGTTATAGTACACCGGAAGCGCTTTAAAATGAGCCCTCGCGGACCTCTCTAGCTTGTCTAGTATCGGAGATATCGCACTTTTAAGATTTTGGCGAAAAACGCGAAAGTTGTCAATACCCCCCACGTCGTCAACTTTTCGGCCCAAATCGGCAAAAAAAAAAAAATTTTCGATAATCGCACCGGACTTTTTGCCAGTGCTAGTAGACTCGAAACCATCACGAACGCAACTTCCCGGACCGTTCTAAGTCGTTTAGTTCGCGAGGAAAGTGGATTCAAAGTTCGAAGCGAAATCGCGAAAAATGGCCAAATTTCCGGCCTTCGCCAGCGGCGTAATTTTCGAGTTGGACAATCGCCCTTATAGTATGTTATAGTACACCGGAAGCGCTTTAAAATGAGCCCTCGCGGACCTCTCTAGCTTGTCTAGTATCGGAGATATCGCACTTTTAAGATTTTGGCGAAAAACGCGAAAGTTGTCAATACCCCCCACGTCGTACTTTTCGGCCCAAATCGGCAAAAAAAAATTTTCGATAATCGCACCGGACTTTTTGCCAGTGCTAGTAGACTCGAAACCATCACGAACGCAACTTCCCGGACCGTTCTAAGTCGTTTAGTTCGCGAGGAAAGTGGATTCAAAGTTCGAAGCGAAATCGCGAAAAATGGCCAAATTTCCGGCCTTCGCCAGCGGCGTAATTTTCGAGTTGGACAATCGCCCTTATAGTATGTTATAGTACACCGGAAGCGCTTTAAAATGAGCCCTCGCGGACCTCTCTAGCTTGTCTAGTATCGGAGATATCGCACTTTTAAGATTTTGGCGAAAAACGCGAAAGTTGTCAATACCCCCACGTCGTACTTTTCGGCCCAAATCGGCAAAAAAAAAATTTTCGATAATCGCACCGGACTTTTTGCCAGTGCTAGTAGACTCGAAACCATCACGAACGCAACTTCCCGGACCGTTCTAAGTCGTTTAGTTCGCGAGGAAAGTGGATTCAAAGTTCGAAGCGAAATCGCGAAAAATGGCCAAATTTCCGGCCTTCGCCAGCGGCGTAATTTTCGAGTTGGACAATCGCCCTTATAGTATGTTATAGTACACCGGAAGCGCTTTAAAATGAGCCCTCGCGGACCTCTCTAGCTTGTCTAGTATCGGAGATATCGCACTTTTAAGATTTTGGCGAAAAACGCGAAAGTTGTCAATACCCCCCACGTCGTACTTTTCGGCCCAAATCGGCAAAAAAAAAATTTTCGATAATCGCACCGGACTTTTTGCCAGTGCTAGTAGACTCGAAACCATCACGAACGCAACTTCCCGGACCGTTCTAAGTCGTTTAGTTCGCGAGGAAAGTGGATTCAAAGTTCGAAGCGAAATCGCGAAAAATGGCCAAATTTCCGGCCTTCGCCAGCGGCGTAATTTTCGAGTTGGACAATCGCCCTTATAGTATGTTATAGTACACCGGAAGCGCTTTAAAATGAGCCCTCGCGGACCTCTCTAGCTTGTCTAGTATCGGAGATATCGCACTTTTAAGATTTTGGCGAAAAACGCGAAAGTTGTCAATACCCCCCACGTCGTACTTTTCGGCCCAAATCGGCAAAAAAAAAAAATTTTCGATAATCGCACCGGACTTTTTGCCAGTGCTAGTAGACTCGAAACCATCACGAACGCAACTTCCCGGACCGTTCTAAGTCGTTTAGTTCGCGAGGAAAGTGGATTCAAAGTTCGAAGCGAAATCGCGAAAAATGGCCAAATTTCCGGCCTTCGCCAGCGGCGTAATTTTCGAGTTGGACAATCGCCCTTATAGTATGTTATAGTACACCGGAAGCGCTTTAAAATGAGCCCTCGCGGACCTCTCTAGCTTGTCTAGTATCGGAGATATCGCACTTTTAAGATTTTGGCGAAAAACGCGAAAGTTGTCAATACCCCCCACGTCGAACTTTTCGGCCCAAATCGGCAAAAAAAAAATTTTCGATAATCGCACCGGACTTTTTGCCAGTGCTAGTAGACTCGAAACCATCACGAACGCAACTTCCCGGACCGTTCTAAGTCGTTTAGTTCGCGAGGAAAGTGGATTCAAAGTTCGAAGCGAAATCGCGAAAAATGGCCAAATTTCCGGCCTTCGCCAGCGGCGTAATTTTCGAGTTGGACAATCGCCCTTATAGTATGTTATAGTACACCGGAAGCGCTTTAAAATGAGCCCTCGCGGACCTCTCTAGCTTGTCTAGTATCGGAGATATCGCACTTTTAAGATTTTGGCGAAAAACGCGAAAGTTGTCAATACCCCCCCACGTCGTACTTTTCGGCCCAAATCGGCAAAAAAAAAATTTTCGATAATCGCACCGGACTTTTTGCCAGTGCTAGTAGACTCGAAACCATCACGAACGCAACTTCCCGGACCGTTCTAAGTCGTTTAGTTCGCGAGGAAAGTGGATTCAAAGTTCGAAGCGAAATCGCGAAAAATGGCCAAATTTCCGGCCTTCGCCAGCGGCGTAATTTTCGAGTTGGACAATCGCCCTTATAGTATGTTATAGTACACCGGAAGCGCTTTAAAATGAGCCCTCGCGGACCTCTCTAGCTTGTCTAGTATCGGAGATATCGCACTTTTAAGATTTTGGCGAAAAACGCGAAAGTTGTCAATACCCCCCACGTCAACTTTTCGGCCCAAATCGGCAAAAAAAAAATTTTCGATAATCGCACCGGACTTTTTGCCAGTGCTAGTAGACTCGAAACCATCACGAACGCAACTTCCCGGACCGTTCTAAGTCGTTTAGTTCGCGAGGAAAGTGGATTCAAAGTTCGAAGCGAAATCGCGAAAAATGGCCAAATTTCCGGCCTTCGCCAGCGGCGTAATTTTCGAGTTGGACAATCGCCCTTATAGTATGTTATAGTACACCGGAAGCGCTTTAAAATGAGCCCTCGCGGACCTCTCTAGCTTGTCTAGTATCGGAGATATCGCACTTTTAAGATTTTGGCGAAAAACGCGAAAGTTGTCAATACCCCCCCACGTCGTACTTTTCGGCCCAAATCGGCAAAAAAAAAATTTTCGATAATCGCACCGGACTTTTTGCCAGTGCTAGTAGACTCGAAACCATCACGAACGCAACTTCCCGGACCGTTCTAAGTCGTTTAGTTCGCGAGGAAAGTGGATTCAAAGTTCGAAGCGAAATCGCGAAAAATGGCCAAATTTCCGGCCTTCGCCAGCGGCGTAATTTTCGAGTTGGACAATCGCCCTTATAGTATGTTATAGTACACCGGAAGCGCTTTAAAATGAGCCCTCGCGGACCTCTCTAGCTTGTCTAGTATCGGAGATATCGCACTTTTAAGATTTTGGCGAAAAACGCGAAAGTTGTCAATACCCCCACGTCGTACTTTTCGGCCCAAATCGGCAAAAAAAAAATTTTCGATAATCGCACCGGACTTTTTGCCAGTGCTAGTAGACTCAAAACCATCACGAACGCAACTTCCCGGACCGTTCTAAGTCGTTTAGTTCGCGAGGAAAGTGGATTCAAAGTTCGAAGCGAAATCGCGAAAAATGGCCAAATTTCCGGCCTTCGCCAGCGGCGTAATTTTCGAGTTGGACAATCGCCCTTATAGTATGTTATAGTACACCGGAAGCGCTTTAAAATGAGCCCTCGCGGACCTCTCTAGCTTGTCTAGTATCGGAGATATCGCACTTTTAAGATTTTGGCGAAAAACGCGAAAGTTGTCAATACCCCCCACGTCGTACTTTTCGGCCCAAATCGGCAAAAAAAAAATTTTCGATAATCGCACCGGACTTTTTGCCAGTGCTAGTAGACTCGAAACCATCACGAACGCAACTTCCCGGACCGTTCTAAGTCGTTTAGTTCGCGAGGAAAGTGGATTCAAAGTTCGAAGCGAAATCGCGAAAAATGGCCAAATTTCCGGCCTTCGCCAGCGGCGTAATTTTCGAGTTGGACAATCGCCCTTATAGTATGTTATAGTACACCGGAAGCGCTTTAAAATGAGCCCTCGCGGACCTCTCTAGCTTGTCTAGTATCGGAGATATCGCACTTTTAAGATTTTGGCGAAAAACGCGAAAGTTGTCAATACCCCCCACGTCGTACTTTTCGGCCCAAATCGGCAAAAAAAAAATTTTCGATAATCGCACCGGACTTTTTGCCAGTGCTAGTAGACTCGAAACCATCACGAACGCAACTTCCCGGACCGTTCTAAGTCGTTTAGTTCGCGAGGAAAGTGGATTCAAAGTTCGAAGCGAAATCGCGAAAAATGGCCAAATTTCCGGCCTTCGCCAGCGGCGTAATTTTCGAGTTGGACAATCGCCCTTATAGTATGTTATAGTACACCGGAAGCGCTTTAAAATGAGCCCTCGCGGACCTCTCTAGCTTGTCTAGTATCGGAGATATCGCACTTTTAAGATTTTGGCGAAAAACGCGAAAGTTGTCAATACCCCCCACGTCGTACTTTTCGGCCCAAATCGGCAAAAAAAAAATTTTCGATAATCGCACCGGACTTTTTGCCAGTGCTAGTAGACTCAAAACCATCACGAACGCAACTTCCCGGACCGTTCTAAGTCGTTTAGTTCGCGAGGAAAGTGGATTCAAAGTTTGAAGCGAAATCGCGAAAAATCGCCAAATTTCCGGCCTTCGCCAGCGGCGTAATTTTCGAGTTGGACAATCGCCCTTATAGTATGTTATAGTACACCGGAAGCGCTTTAAAATGAGCCCTCGCGGACCTCTCTAGCTTGTCTAGTATCGGAGATATCGCACTTTTAAGATTTTGGCGAAAAACGCGAAAGTTGTCAATACCCCCCCACGTCGTACTTTTCGGCCCAAATCGGCAAAAAAAAAATTTTCGATAATCGCACCGGACTTTTTGCCAGTGCTAGTAGACTCGAAACCATCACGAACGCAACTTCCCGGACCGTTCTAAGTCGTTTAGTTCGCGAGGAAAGTGGATTCAAAGTTCGAAGCGAAATCGCGAAAAATGGCCAAATTTCCGGCCTTCGCCAGCGGCGTAATTTTCGAGTTGGACAATCGCCCTTATAGTATGTTATAGTACACCGGAAGCGCTTTAAAATGAGCCCTCGCGGACCTCTCTAGCTTGTCTAGTATCGGAGATATCGCACTTTTAAGATTTTGGCGAAAAACGCGAAAGTTGTCAATACCCCCACGTCGTACTTTTCGGCCCAAATCGGCAAAAAAAAAATTTTCGATAATCGCACCGGACTTTTTGCCAGTGCTAGTAGACTCAAAACCATCACGAACGCAACTTCCCGGACCGTTCTAAGTCGTTTAGTTCGCGAGGAAAGTGGATTCAAAGTTCGAAGCGAAATCGCGAAAAATGGCCAAATTTCCGGCCTTCGCCAGCGGCGTAATTTTCGAGTTGGACAATCGCCCTTATAGTATGTTATAGTACACCGGAAGCGCTTTAAAATGAGCCCTCGCGGACCTCTCTAGCTTGTCTAGTATCGGAGATATCGCACTTTTAAGATTTTGGCGAAAAACGCGAAAGTTGTCAATACCCCCCACGTCGTACTTTTCGGCCCAAATCGGCAAAAAAAAAATTTTCGATAATCGCACCGGACTTTTTGCCAGTGCTAGTAGACTCGAAACCATCACGAACGCAACTTCCCGGACCGTTCTAAGTCGTTTAGTTCGCGAGGAAAGTGGATTCAAAGTTCGAAGCGAAATCGCGAAAAATGGCCAAATTTCCGGCCTTCGCCAGCGGCGTAATTTTCGAGTTGGACAATCGCCCTTATAGTATGTTATAGTACACCGGAAGCGCTTTAAAATGAGCCCTCGCGGACCTCTCTAGCTTGTCTAGTATCGGAGATATCGCACTTTTAAGATTTTGGCGAAAAACGCGAAATTTGTCAAAACCCCCCCCCTGTCGTACTTTTCGGCCCAAATCGGCAAAAAAAAAATTTTCGATAATCGCACCGGACTTTTTGCCAGTGCTAGTAGACTCGAAACCATCACGAACGCAACTTCCCGGACCGTTCTAAGTCGTTTAGTTCGCGAGGAAAGTGGATTCAAAGTTCGAAGCGAAATCGCGAAAAATGGCCAAATTTCCGGCCTTCGCCAGCGGCGTAATTTTCGAGTTGGACAATCGCCCTTATAGTATGTTATAGTACACCGGAAGCGCTTTAAAATGAGCCCTCGCGGACCTCTCTAGCTTGTCTAGTATCGGAGATATCGCACTTTTAAGATTTTGGCGAAAAACGCGAAAGTTGTCAATACCCCCCCACGTCGTACTTTTCGGCCCAAATCGGCAAAAAAAAAAAATTTTCGATAATCGCACCGGACTTTTTGCCAGTGCTAGTAGACTCGAAACCATCACGAACGCAACTTCCCGGACCGTTCTAAGTCGTTTAGTTCGCGAGGAAAGTGGATTCAAAGTTCGAAGCGAAATCGCGAAAAATGGCCAAATTTCCGGCCTTCGCCAGCGGCGTAATTTTCGAGTTGGACAATCGCCCTTATAGTATGTTATAGTACACCGGAAGCGCTTTAAAATGAGCCCTCGCGGACCTCTCTAGCTTGTCTAGTATCGGAGATATCGCACTTTTAAGATTTTGGCGAAAAACGCGAAAGTTGTCAATACCCCCCCACGTCGTACTTTTCGGCCCAAATCGGCAAAAAAAAAATTTTCGATAATCGCACCGGACTTTTTGCCAGTGCTAGTAGACTCGAAACCATCACGAACGCAACTTCCCGGACCGTTCTAAGTCGTTTAGTTCGCGAGGAAAGTGGATTCAAAGTTCGAAGCGAAATCGCGAAAAATGGCCAAATTTCCGGCCTTCGCCAGCGGCGTAATTTTCGAGTTGGACAATCGCCCTTATAGTATGTTATAGTACACCGGAAGCGCTTTAAAATGAGCCCTCGCGGACCTCTCTAGCTTGTCTAGTATCGGAGATATCGCACTTTTAAGATTTTGGCGAAAAACGCGAAAGTTGTCAATACCCCCCACGTCAACTTTTCGGCCCAAATCGGCAAAAAAAAAAAATTTTCGATAATCGCACCGGACTTTTTGCCAGTGCTAGTAGACTCAAAACCATCACGAACGCAACCTCCCGGACCGTTCTAAGTCGTTTAGTTCGCGAGGAAGTTGGATTGAAAGTTTGAAATCGCGAAAAATGGCCAAATTTCCGGCCTTCGCCAGCGGCGTAATTTACGAGTAATACAATCGCCCTTATACCTTGTTATAGTACACCCGAAGCGCTTTAAAATGAGACCTCCCGGACGTCTCTAGCTTGTCTAGTATCGCAGATATCACCCTTTCAAGATTTTTGCGAAAAGCGCAAAAGTTGTCAATAATGCCACACCACCTTCAACTTTTCGGCCCAAGTCGGCAAAAAAAAAATTTCGATAATCGCACCGGTCTTTTTGCCAGTGCTAGTAGACTCGAAACCATCACGAACGCAACCTCCCGGACCGTTCTAAGTCGTTTAGTTCGCGAGGAAAGTGGATTCAAAGTTCGAAGCGAAATCGCGAAAAATGGCCAAATTTCCGGCCTTCGCCAGCGGCGTAATTTTCGAGTTGGACAATCGCCCTTATAGTATGTTATAGTACACCGGAAGCGCTTTAAAATGAGCCCTCGCGGACCTCTCTAGCTTGTCTAGTATCGGAGATATCGCACTTTTAAGATTTTGGCGAAAAACGCGAAAGTTGTCAATACCCCCCACGTCGTACTTTTCGGCCCAAATCGGCAAAAAAAAAATTTTCGATAATCGCACCGGACTTTTTGCCAGTGCTAGTAGACTCGAAACCATCACGAACGCAACTTCCCGGACCGTTCTAAGTCGTTTAGTTCGCGAGGAAAGTGGATTCAAAGTTCGAAGCGAAATCGCGAAAAATGGCCAAATTTCCGGCCTTCGCCAGCGGCGTAATTTTCGAGTTGGACAATCGCCCTTATAGTATGTTATAGTACACCGGAAGCGCTTTAAAATGAGCCCTCGCGGACCTCTCTAGCTTGTCTAGTATCGGAGATATCGCACTTTTAAGATTTTGGCGAAAAACGCGAAAGTTGTCAATACCCCCCCACGTCGTACTTTTCGGCCCAAATCGGCAAAAAAAAAAATTTTCGATAATCGCACCGGACTTTTTGCCAGTGCTAGTAGACTCGAAACCATCACGAACGCAACTTCCCGGACCGTTCTAAGTCGTTTAGTTCGCGAGGAAAGTGGATTCAAAGTTCGAAGCGAAATCGCGAAAAATGGCCAAATTTCCGGCCTTCGCCAGCGGCGTAATTTTCGAGTTGGACAATCGCCCTTATAGTATGTTATAGTACACCGGAAGCGCTTTAAAATGAGCCCTCGCGGACCTCTCTAGCTTGTCTAGTATCGGAGATATCGCACTTTTAAGATTTTGGCGAAAAACGCGAAAGTTGTCAATACCCACACACGTCGTACTTTTCGGCCCAAATCGGCAAAAAAAAAATTTTCGATAATCGCACCGGACTTTTTGCCAGTGCTAGTAGACTCAAAACCATCACGAACGCAACCTCCCGGACCGTTCTAAGTCTTTATGTTATCGAGGAAACAGAGAACAAAGTACGAAGCGAAATCGCGAAAAATCGCAAAATTTCAGGCCTTCGAAAGCGGCGTAATTTTCGAGTTGGACAATCGCCCTTATAGTATGTTATAGTACACCGGAAGCGCTTTAAAATGAGCCCTCGCGGACCTCTCTAGCTTGTCTAGTATCGGAGATATCGCACTTTTAAGATTTTGGCGAAAAACGCGAAAGTTGTCAATACCCCCCACGTCGTACTTTTCGGCCCAAATCGGCAAAAAAAAAAAATTTTCGATAATCGCACCGGACTTTTTGCCAGTGCTAGTAGACTCAAAACCATCACGAACGCAACTTCCCGGACCGTTCTAAGTCGTTTAGTTCGCGAGGAAAGTGGATTCAAAGTTCGAAGCGAAATCGCGAAAAATGGCCAAATTTCCGGCCTTCGCCAGCGGCGTAATTTTCGAGTTGGACAATCGCCCTTATAGTATGTTATAGTACACCGGAAGCGCTTTAAAATGAGCCCTCGCGGACCTCTCTAGCTTGTCTAGTATCGGAGATATCGCACTTTTAAGATTTTGGCGAAAAACGCGAAAGTTGTCAATACCCCCCCACGTCGTACTTTTCGGCCCAAATCGGCAAAAAAAAAATTTTCGATAATCGCACCGGACTTTTTGCCAGTGCTAGTAGACTCGAAACCATCACGAACGCAACTTCCCGGACCGTTCTAAGTCGTTTAGTTCGCGAGGAAAGTGGATTCAAAGTTTGAAGCGAAATCGCGAAAACTCGCCAAATTTCCGGCCTTCGCCAGCGGCGTAATTTTCGAGTTGGACAATCGCCCTTATAGTATGTTATAGTACACCGGAAGCGCTTTAAAATGAGCCCTCGCGGACCTCTCTAGCTTGTCTAGTATCGGAGATATCGCACTTTTAAGATTTTGGCGAAAAACGCGAAAGTTGTCAATACCCCCCACGTCGAACTTTTCGGCCCAAATCGGCAAAAAAAAAAAATTTTCGATAATCGCACCGGACTTTTTGCCAGTGCTAGTAGACTCGAAACCATCACGAACGCAACTTCCCGGACCGTTCTAAGTCGTTTAGTTCGCGAGGAAAGTGGATTCAAAGTTCGAAGCGAAATCGCGAAAAATGGCCAAATTTCCGGCCTTCGCCAGCGGCGTAATTTTCGAGTTGGACAATCGCCCTTATAGTATGTTATAGTACACCGGAAGCGCTTTAAAATGAGCCCTCGCGGACCTCTCTAGCTTGTCTAGTATCGGAGATATCGCACTTTTAAGATTTTGGCGAAAAACGCGAAAGTTGTCAATACCCCCCACGTCAACTTTTCGGCCCAAATCGGCAAAAAAAAAATTTTCGATAATCGCACCGGACTTTTTGCCAGTGCTAGTAGACTCGAAACCATCACGAACGCAACTTCCCGGACCGTTCTAAGTCGTTTAGTTCGCGAGGAAAGTGGATTCAAAGTTCGAAGCGAAATCGCGAAAAATGGCCAAATTTCCGGCCTTCGCCAGCGGCGTAATTTTCGAGTTGGACAATCGCCCTTATAGTATGTTATAGTACACCGGAAGCGCTTTAAAATGAGCCCTCGCGGACCTCTCTAGCTTGTCTAGTATCGGAGATATCGCACTTTTAAGATTTTGGCGAAAAACGCGAAAGTTGTCAATACCCCCCACGTCAACTTTTCGGCCCAAATCGGCAAAAAAAAAAAATTTTCGATAATCGCACCGGACTTTTTGCCAGTGCTAGTAGACTCGAAACCATCACGAACGCAACTTCCCGGACCGTTCTAAGTCGTTTAGTTCGCGAGGAAAGTGGATTCAAAGTTTGAAGCGAAATCGCGAAAAATGGCCAAATTTCCGGCCTTCGCCAGCGGCGTAATTTTCGAGTTGGACAATCGCCCTTATAGTATGTTATAGTACACCGGAAGCGCTTTAAAATGAGCCCTCGCGGACCTCTCTAGCTTGTCTAGTATCGGAGATATCGCACTTTTAAGATTTTGGCGAAAAACGCGAAAGTTGTCAATACCCCCCCACGTCAACTTTTCGGCCCAAATCGGCAAAAAAAAAAATTTTCGATAATCGCACCGGACTTTTTGCCAGTGCTAGTAGACTCAAAACCATCACGAACGCAACTTCCCGGACCGTTCTAAGTCGTTTAGTTCGCGAGGAAAGTGGATTCAAAGTTCGAAGCGAAATCGCGAAAAATGGCCAAATTTCCGGCCTTCGCCAGCGGCGTAATTTTCGAGTTGGACAATCGCCCTTATAGTATGTTATAGTACACCGGAAGCGCTTTAAAATGAGCCCTCGCGGACCTCTCTAGCTTGTCTAGTATCGGAGATATCGCACTTTTAAGATTTTGGCGAAAAACGCGAAAGTTGTCAATACCCCCCACGTCGTACTTTTCGGCCCAAATCGGCAAAAAAAAAAAATTTTCGATAATCGCACCGGACTTTTTGCCAGTGCTAGTAGACTCGAAACCATCACGAACGCAACTTCCCGGACCGTTCTAAGTCGTTTAGTTCGCGAGGAAAGTGGATTCAAAGTTCGAAGCGAAATCGCGAAAAATGGCCAAATTTCCGGCCTTCGCCAGCGGCGTAATTTTCGAGTTGGACAATCGCCCTTATAGTATGTTATAGTACACCGGAAGCGCTTTAAAATGAGCCCTCGCGGACCTCTCTAGCTTGTCTAGTATCGGAGATATCGCACTTTTAAGATTTTGGCGAAAAACGCGAAAGTTGTCAATACCCCCCACGTCAACTTTTCGGCCCAAATCGGCAAAAAAAAAATTTTCGATAATCGCACCGGACTTTTTGCCAGTGCTAGTAGACTCAAAACCATCACGAACGCAACTTCCCGGACCGTTCTAAGTCGTTTAGTTCGCGAGGAAAGTGGATTCAAAGTTCGAAGCGAAATCGCGAAAAATGGCCAAATTTCCGGCCTTCGCCAGCGGCGTAATTTTCGAGTTGGACAATCGCCCTTATAGTATGTTATAGTACACCGGAAGCGCTTTAAAATGAGCCCTCGCGGACCTCTCTAGCTTGTCTAGTATCGGAGATATCGCACTTTTAAGATTTTGGCGAAAAACGCGAAAGTTGTCAATACCCCCCCACGTCGTACTTTTCGGCCCAAATCGGCAAAAAAAAAATTTTCGATAATCGCACCGGACTTTTTGCCAGTGCTAGTAGACTCGAAACCATCACGAACGCAACTTCCCGGACCGTTCTAAGTCGTTTAGTTCGCGAGGAAAGTGGATTCAAAGTTCGAAGCGAAATCGCGAAAAATGGCCAAATTTCCGGCCTTCGCCAGCGGCGTAATTTTCGAGTTGGACAATCGCCCTTATAGTATGTTATAGTACACCGGAAGCGCTTTAAAATGAGCCCTCGCGGACCTCTCTAGCTTGTCTAGTATCGGAGATATCGCACTTTTAAGATTTTGGCGAAAAACGCGAAAGTTGTCAATACCCCCCACGTCGTACTTTTCGGCCCAAATCGGCAAAAAAAAAATTTTCGATAATCGCACCGGACTTTTTGCCAGTGCTAGTAGACTCAAAACCATCACGAACGCAACTTCCCGGACCGTTCTAAGTCGTTTAGTTCGCGAGGAAAGTGGATTCAAAGTTCGAAGCGAAATCGCGAAAAATGGCCAAATTTCCGGCCTTCGCCAGCGGCGTAATTTTCGAGTTGGACAATCGCCCTTATAGTATGTTATAGTACACCGGAAGCGCTTTAAAATGAGCCCTCGCGGACCTCTCTAGCTTGTCTAGTATCGGAGATATCGCACTTTTAAGATTTTGGCGAAAAACGCGAAAGTTGTCAATACCCCCCCACGTCGTACTTTTCGGCCCAAATCGGCAAAAAAAAAATTTTCGATAATCGCACCGGACTTTTTGCCAGTGCTAGTAGACTCGAAACCATCACGAACGCAACTTCCCGGACCGTTCTAAGTCGTTTAGTTCGCGAGGAAAGTGGATTCAAAGTTCGAAGCGAAATCGCGAAAAATGGCCAAATTTCCGGCCTTCGCCAGCGGCGTAATTTTCGAGTTGGACAATCGCCCTTATAGTATGTTATAGTACACCGGAAGCGCTTTAAAATGAGCCCTCGCGGACCTCTCTAGCTTGTCTAGTATCGGAGATATCGCACTTTTAAGATTTTGGCGAAAAACGCGAAAGTTGTCAATACCCCCCACGTCGTACTTTTCGGCCCAAATCGGCAAAAAAAAAATTTTCGATAATCGCACCGGACTTTTTGCCAGTGCTAGTAGACTCGAAACCATCACGAACGCAACTTCCCGGACCGTTCTAAGTCGTTTAGTTCGCGAGGAAAGTGGATTCAAAGTTCGAAGCGAAATCGCGAAAAATGGCCAAATTTCCGGCCTTCGCCAGCGGCGTAATTTTCGAGTTGGACAATCGCCCTTATAGTATGTTATAGTACACCGGAAGCGCTTTAAAATGAGCCCTCGCGGACCTCTCTAGCTTGTCTAGTATCGGAGATATCGCACTTTTAAGATTTTGGCGAAAAACGCGAAAGTTGTCAATACCCCCCCACGTCGTACTTTTCGGCCCAAATCGGCAAAAAAAAAATTTTCGATAATCGCACCGGACTTTTTGCCAGTGCTAGTAGACTCGAAACCATCACGAACGCAACTTCCCGGACCGTTCTAAGTCGTTTAGTTCGCGAGGAAAGTGGATTCAAAGTTTGAAGCGAAATCGCGAAAAATGGCCAAATTTCCGGCCTTCGCCAGCGGCGTAATTTTCGAGTTGGACAATCGCCCTTATAGTATGTTATAGTACACCGGAAGCGCTTTAAAATGAGCCCTCGCGGACCTCTCTAGCTTGTCTAGTATCGGAGATATCGCACTTTTAAGATTTTGGCGAAAAACGCGAAAGTTGTCAATACCCCCCCACGTCGTACTTTTCGGCCCAAATCGGCAAAAAAAAAATTTTCGATAATCGCACCGGACTTTTTGCCAGTGCTAGTAGACTCAAAACCATCACGAACGCAACTTCCCGGACCGTTCTAAGTCGTTTAGTTCGCGAGGAAAGTGGATTCAAAGTTCGAAGCGAAATCGCGAAAAATGGCCAAATTTCCGGCCTTCGCCAGCGGCGTAATTTTCGAGTTGGACAATCGCCCTTATAGTATGTTATAGTACACCGGAAGCGCTTTAAAATGAGCCCTCGCGGACCTCTCTAGCTTGTCTAGTATCGGAGATATCGCACTTTTAAGATTTTGGCGAAAAACGCGAAAGTTGTCAATACCCCCACGTCGTACTTTTCGGCCCAAATCGGCAAAAAAAAAATTTTCGATAATCGCACCGGACTTTTTGCCAGTGCTAGTAGACTCGAAACCATCACGAACGCAACTTCCCGGACCGTTCTAAGTCGTTTAGTTCGCGAGAAAAGTGGATTCAAAGTTTGAAGCGAAATCGCGAAAAATGGCCAAATTTCCGGCCTTCGCCAGCGGCGTAATTTTCGAGTTGGACAATCGCCCTTATAGTATGTTATAGTACACCGGAAGCGCTTTAAAATGAGCCCTCGCGAACCTCTCTAGCTTGTCTAGTATCGGAGATATCGCACTTTTAAGATTTTGGCGAAAAACGCGAAAGTTGTCAATACCCCCTCACGTCGTACTTTTCGGCCCAAATCGGCAAAAAAAAAATTTTCGATAATCGCACCGGACTTTTTGCCAGTGCTAGTAGACTCAAAACCATCACGAACGCAACTTCCCGGACCGTTCTAAGTCGTTTAGTTCGCGAGGAAAGTGGATTCAAAGTTCGAAGCGAAATCGCGAAAAATGGCCAAATTTCCGGCCTTCGCCAGCGGCGTAATTTTCGAGTTGGACAATCGCCCTTATAGTATGTTATAGTACACCGGAAGCGCTTTAAAATGAGCCCTCGCGGACCTCTCTAGCTTGTCTAGTATCGGAGATATCGCACTTTTAAGATTTTGGCGAAAAACGCGAAAGTTGTCAATACCCCCCCACGTCGTACTTTTCGGCCCAAATCGGCAAAAAAAAAATTTTCGATAATCGCACCGGACTTTTTGCCAGTGCTAGTAGACTCGAAACCATCACGAACGCAACTTCCCGGACCGTTCTAAGTCGTTTAGTTCGCGAGGAAAGTGGATTCAAAGTTCGAAGCGAAATCGCGAAAAATGGCCAAATTTCCGGCCTTCGCCAGCGGCGTAATTTTCGAGTTGGACAATCGCCCTTATAGTATGTTATAGTACACCGGAAGCGCTTTAAAATGAGCCCTCGCGGACCTCTCTAGCTTGTCTAGTATCGGAGATATCGCACTTTTAAGATTTTGGCGAAAAACGCGAAAGTTGTCAATACCCCCCACGTCAACTTTTCGGCCCAAATCGGCAAAAAAAAAAAATTTTCGATAATCGCACCGGACTTTTTGCCAGTGCTAGTAGACTCAAAACCATCACGAACGCAACTTCCCGGACCGTTCTAAGTCGTTTAGTTCGCGAGGAAAGTGGATTCAAAGTTCGAAGAGAAATCGCGAGAAATCGCGAAAAATGGCCAAATTTCCGGCCTTCGCCAGCGGCGTAATTTTCGAGTTGGACAATCGCCCTTATAGTATGTTATAGTACACCGGAAGCGCTTTAAAATGAGCCCTCGCGGACCTCTCTAGCTTGTCTAGTATCGGAGATATCGCACTTTTAAGATTTTGGCGAAAAACGCGAAAGTTGTCAATACCCCCACGTCGTAACTTTTCGGCCCAAATCGGCAAAAAAAAAATTTTCGATAATCGCACCGGACTTTTTGCCAGTGCTAGTAGACTCAAAACCATCACGAACGCAACTTCCCGGACCGTTCTAAGTCGTTTAGTTCGCGAGGAAAGTGGATTCAAAGTTCGAAGCGAAATCGCGAAAAATGGCCAAATTTCCGGCCTTCGCCAGCGGCGTAATTTTCGAGTTGGACAATCGCCCTTATAGTATGTTATAGTACACCGGAAGCGCTTTAAAATGAGCCCTCGCGGACCTCTCTAGCTTGTCTAGTATCGGAGATATCGCACTTTTAAGATTTTGGCGAAAAACGCGAAAGTTGTCAATACCCCCCCACGTCGTACTTTTCGGCCCAAATCGGCAAAAAAAAAATTTTCGATAATCGCACCGGACTTTTTGCCAGTGCTAGTAGACTCGAAACCATCACGAACGCAACTTCCCGGACCGTTCTAAGTAGATAAGATCCGGACCAAAGTGAGTTCAAAGTTTGAAGCGAAATCGCGAAAAATGGCCAAATTTCCGGCCTTCGCCAGCGGCGTAATTTTCGAGTTGGACAATCGCCCTTATAGTATGTTATAGTACACCGGAAGCGCTTTAAAATGAGCCCTCGCGGACCTCTCTAGCTTGTCTAGTATCGGAGATATCGCACTTTTAAGATTTTGGCGAAAAACGCGAAAGTTGTCAATACCCCACCACGTCGAACTTTTCGGCCCAAATCGGCAAAAAAAAAAAAATTTTCGATAATCGCACCGGACTTTTTGCCAGTGCTAGTAGACTCGAAACCATCACGAACGCAACTTCCCGGACCGTTCTAAGTCGTTTAGTTCGCGAGGAAAGTGGATTCAAAGTTCGAAGCGAAATCGCGAAAAATGGCCAAATTTCCGGCCTTCGCCAGCGGCGTAATTTTCGAGTTGGACAATCGCCCTTATAGTATGTTATAGTACACCGGAAGCGCTTTAAAATGAGCCCTCGCGGACCTCTCTAGCTTGTCTAGTATCGGAGATATCGCACTTTTAAGATTTTGGCGAAAAACGCGAAAGTTGTCAATACCCCCCCACGTCGTACTTTTCGGCCCAAATCGGCAAAAAAAAAAATTTCGATAATCGCACCGGACTTTTTGCCAGTGCTAGTAGACTCGAAACCATCACGAACGCAACTTCCCGGACCGTTCTAAGTCGTTTAGTTCGCGAGGAAAGTGGTTCAAAGTTGAAGAGAGCGAAATCGCGAAAAATCGCCAAATTTCCGGCCTTCGCCAGCGGCGTAATTTTCGAGTTGGACAATCGCCCTTATAGTATGTTATAGTACACCGGTAGCGCTTTAAAATGAGCCCTCGCGGACCTCTCTAGCTTGTCTAGTATCGGAGATATCGCACTTTTAAGATTTTGGCGAAAAACGCGAAAGTTGTCAATACCCCCCACGTCGTACTTTTCGGCCCAAATCGGCAAAAAAAAAATTTTCGATAATCGCACCGGACTTTTTGCCAGTGCTAGTAGACTCAAAACCATCACGAACGCAACTTCCCGGACCGTTCTAAGTCGTTTAGTTCGCGAGGAAAGTGGATTCAAAGTTCGAAGCGAAATCGCGAAAAATGGCCAAATTTCCGGCCTTCGCCAGCGGCGTAATTTTCGAGTTGGACAATCGCCCTTATAGTATGTTATAGTACACCGGAAGCGCTTTAAAATGAGCCCTCGCGGACCTCTCTAGCTTGTCTAGTATCGGAGATATCGCACTTTTAAGATTTTGGCGAAAAACGCGAAAGTTGTCAATACACCCCCACGTCGTACTTTTCGGCCCAAATCGGCAAAAAAAAAATTTTCGATAATCGCACCGGACTTTTTGCCAGTGCTAGTAGACTCGAAACCATCACGAACGCAACTTCCCGGACCGTTCTAAGTCGTTTAGTTCGCGAGGAAAGTGGATTCAAAGTTCGAAGCGAAATCGCGAAAAATGGCCAAATTTCCGGCCTTCGCCAGCGGCGTAATTTTCGAGTTGGACAATCGCCCTTATAGTATGTTATAGTACACCGGAAGCGCTTTAAAATGAGCCCTCGCGGACCTCTCTAGCTTGTCTAGTATCGGAGATATCGCACTTTTAAGATTTTGGCGAAAAACGCGAAAGTTGTCAATACCCCCCCACGTCGTACTTTTCGGCCCAAATCGGCAAAAAAAAAAATTTTCGATAATCGCACCGGACTTTTTGCCAGTGCTAGTAGACTCGAAACCATCACGAACGCAACTTCCCGGACCGTTCTAAGTCGTTTAGTTCGCGAGGAAAGTGGATTCAAAGTTTGAAGCGAAATCGCGAAAAATGGCCAAATTTCCGGCCTTCGCCAGCGGCGTAATTTTCGAGTTGGACAATCGCCCTTATAGTATGTTATAGTACACCGGAAGCGCTTTAAAATGAGCCCTCGCGGACCTCTCTAGCTTGTCTAGTATCGGAGATATCGCACTTTTAAGATTTTGGCGAAAAACGCGAAAGTTGTCAATACCCCCCACGTCGTACTTTTCGGCCCAAATCGGCAAAAAAAAAATTTTCGATAATCGCACCGGACTTTTTGCCAGTGCTAGTAGACTCAAAACCATCACGAACGCAACTTCCCGGACCGTTCTAAGTCGTTTAGTTCGCGAGGAAAGTGGATTCAAAGTTCGAAGCGAAATCGCGAAAAATGGCCAAATTTCCGGCCTTCGCCAGCGGCGTAATTTTCGAGTTGGACAATCGCCCTTATAGTATGTTATAGTACACCGGAAGCGCTTTAAAATGAGCCCTCGCGGACCTCTCTAGCTTGTCTAGTATCGGAGATATCGCACTTTTAAGATTTTGGCGAAAAACGCGAAAGTTGTCAATACACCCCCACGTCGAACTTTTCGGCCCAAATCGGCAAAAAAAAAATTTTCGATAATCGCACCGGACTTTTTGCCAGTGCTAGTAGACTCGAAACCATCACGAACGCAACTTCCCGGACCGTTCTAAGTCGTTTAGTTCGCGAGGAAAGTGGATTCAAAGTTCGAAGCGAAATCGCGAAAAATGGCCAAATTTCCGGCCTTCGCCAGCGGCGTAATTTTCGAGTTGGACAATCGCCCTTATAGTATGTTATAGTACACCGGAAGCGCTTTAAAATGAGCCCTCGCGGACCTCTCTAGCTTGTCTAGTATCGGAGATATCGCACTTTTAAGATTTTGGCGAAAAACGCGAAAGTTGTCAATACCCCCCACGTCGTACTTTTCGGCCCAAATCGGCAAAAAAAAAAATTTTAGATAATCGCACCGGACTTTTTGCCAGTGCTAGTAGACTCAAAACCATCACGAACGCAACTTCCCGGACCGTTCTAAGTCGTTTAGTTCGCGAGGAAAGTGGATTCAAAGTTCGAAGCGAAATCGCGAAAAATGGCCAAATTTCCGGCCTTCGCCAGCGGCGTAATTTTCGAGTTGGACAATCGCCCTTATAGTATGTTATAGTACACCGGAAGCGCTTTAAAATGAGCCCTCGCGGACCTCTCTAGCTTGTCTAGTATCGGAGATATCGCACTTTTAAGATTTTGGCGAAAAACGCGAAAGTTGTCAATACCCCCCCACGTCGTACTTTTCGGCCCAAATCGGCAAAAATAAAATTTTCGATAATCGCACCGGACTTTTTGCCAGTGCTAGTAGACTCGAAACCATCACGAACGCAACTTCCCGGACCGTTCTAAGTCGTTTAGTTCGCGAGGAAAGTGGATTCAAAGTTCGAAGCGAAATCGCGAAAAATGGCCAAATTTCCGGCCTTCGCCAGCGGCGTAATTTTCGAGTTGGACAATCGCCCTTATAGTATGTTATAGTACACCGGAAGCGCTTTAAAATGAGCCCTCGCGGACCTCTCTAGCTTGTCTAGTATCGGAGATATCGCACTTTTAAGATTTTGGCGAAAAACGCGAAAGTTGTCAATACCCCCCACGTCGTAATTTTCGGCCCAAATCGGCAAAAAAAAAAATTTTCGATAATCGCACCGGACTTTTTGCCAGTGCTAGTAGACTCGAAACCATCACGAACGCAACTTCCCGGACCGTTCTAATTAGATTAGTTCGCGAGGAAAGTGAGTTAAAAGTTTGAAGAGAAATCGCGAAAAATCGCAAAATTTCCGGCCTTCGCCAGCGGCGTAATTTTCGAGTTGGACAATCGCCCTTATAGTATGTTATAGTACACCGGAAGCGCTTTAAAATGAGCCCTCGCGGACCTCTCTAGCTTGTCTAGTATCGGAGATATCGCACTTTTAAGATTTTGGCGAAAAACGCGAAAGTTGTCAATACCCCCCCCTGTCTAACTTTTCGGCCCAAATCGGCAAAAAAAAAATTTTCGATAATCGCACCGGACTTTTTGCCAGTGCTAGTAGACTCGAAACCATCACGAACGCAACTTCCCGGACCGTTCTAAGTCGTTTAGTTCGCGAGGAAAGTGGATTCAAAGTTCGAAGCGAAATCGCGAAAAATGGCCAAATTTCCGGCCTTCGCCAGCGGCGTAATTTTCGAGTTGGACAATCGCCCTTATAGTATGTTATAGTACACCGGAAGCGCTTTAAAATGAGCCCTCGCGGACCTCTCTAGCTTGTCTAGTATCGGAGATATCGCACTTTTAAGATTTTGGCGAAAAACGCGAAAGTTGTCAATACCCCCCCCGGGCGTACTTTTCGGCCCAAATCGGCAAAAAAAAAAATTTTCGATAATCGCACCGGACTTTTTGCCAGTGCTAGTAGACTCAAAACCATCACGAACGCAACTTCCCGGACCGTTCTAAGTCGTTTAGTTCGCGAGGAAAGTGGATTCAAAGTTCGAAGCGAAATCGCGAAAAATGGCCAAATTTCCGGCCTTCGCCAGCGGCGTAATTTTCGAGTTGGACAATCGCCCTTATAGTATGTTATAGTACACCGGAAGCGCTTTAAAATGAGCCCTCGCGGACCTCTCTAGCTTGTCTAGTATCGGAGATATCGCACTTTTAAGATTTTGGCGAAAAACGCGAAAGTTGTCAATACCCCCCCATCCTCAACTTTTCGGCCCAAATCGGCAAAAAAAAAAAAATTTTCGATAATCGCACCGGACTTTTTGCCAGTGCTAGTAGACTCGAAACCATCACGAACGCAACTTCCCGGACCGTTCTAAGTCGTTTAGTTCGCGAGGAAAGTGGATTCAAAGTTCGAAGCGAAATCGCGAAAAATGGCCAAATTTCCGGCCTTCGCCAGCGGCGTAATTTTCGAGAGTTGGACAATCGCCCTTATAGTATGTTATAGTACACCGGAAGCGCTTTAAAATGAGCCCTCGCGGACCTCTCTAGCTTGTCTAGTATCGGAGATATCGCACTTTTAAGATTTTGGCGAAAAACGCGAAAGTTGTCAATACCCCCCACGTCGTAACTTTTCGGCCCAAATCGGCAAAAAAAAAATTTTCGATAATCGCACCGGACTTTTTGCCAGTGCTAGTAGACTCAAAACCATCACGAACGCAACTTCCCGGACCGTTCTAAGTCGTTTAGTTCGCGAGGAAAGTGGATTCAAAGTTAGAAGCGAAATCGCGAAAAATCGCCAAATTTCCGGCCTTCGCCAGCGCCGTAATTTTCGAGTTAGACAATCGCCCTTATAGTATGTTATAGTACACCGGAAGCGCTTTAAAATGAGCCCTCGCGGACCTCTCTAGCTTGTCTAGTATCGGAGATATCGCACTTTTAAGATTTTGGCGAAAAACGCGAAAGTTGTCAATACCCCCCCACGTCGTACTTTTCGGCCCAAATCGGCAAAAAAAAAATTTTCGATAATCGCACCGGACTTTTTGCCAGTGCTAGTAGACTCGAAACCATCACGAACGCAACTTCCCGGACCGTTCTAAGTCGTTTAGTTCGCGAGGAAAGTGGATTCAAAGTTCGAAGCGAAATCGCGAAAAATGGCCAAATTTCCGGCCTTCGCCAGCGGCGTAATTTTCGAGTTGGACAATCGCCCTTATAGTATGTTATAGTACACCGGAAGCGCTTTAAAATGAGCCCTCGCGGACCTCTCTAGCTTGTCCAGTATCGGAGATATCGCACTTTTAAGATTTTGGCGAAAAACGCGAAAGTTGTCAATACCCCCACGTCGTACTTTTCGGCCCAAATCGGCAAAAAAAAATTTTCGATAATCGCACCGGTCTTTTTGCCAGTGCTAGTAGACTCAAAACCATCACGAACGCAACTTCCCGGACCGTTCTAAGTCTTTTACTTATCGAGGAATGAGAGAACAAAATAAGAAGAGAAATCGCGAGAAATCGCGAAAAATGGCCAAATTTCCGGCCTTCGCCAGCGGCGTAATTTTCGAGTTAGACAATCGCCCTTATAGTATGTTATAGTACACCGGAAGCGCTTTAAAATGAGCCCTCGCGGACCTCTCTAGCTTGTCCAGTATCGGAGATATCGCACTTTTAAGATTTTGGCGAAAAACGCGAAAGTTGTCAATACCCCCCCACGTCGTACTTTTCGGCCCAAATCGGCAAAAAAAAAATTTTCGATAATCGCACCGGACTTTTTGCCAGTGCTAGTAGACTCGAAACCATCACGAACGCAACTTCCGACCGTTCTAAGTCGTTTAGTTCGCGAGGAAAGTGGATTCAAAGTTCGAAGAGAAATCGCGAAAAATGGAAAAATCCAAATTTCCGGCCTTCGCCAGCGCCGTAATTTTCGAGTTGGACAATCGTCCTTATAGTATGTTATAGTACGCGCGGAAGCGCTTTAAAATGAGCCCTCGCGGACCTCTCTAGCTTGTCCAGTATCGGAGATATCGCACTTTTAAGATTTTTGGCGAAAAACGCGAAAGTTGTCAATACCCCCCACGTCGTACTTTTCGGCCCAAATCGGCAAAAAAAAAATTTTCGATAATCGCACCGGACTTTTTGCCAGTGCTAGTAGACTCGAAACCATCACGAACGCAACTTCCCGGACCGTTCTAAGTCGTTTAGTTCGCGAGGAACGTGGATTCAAAGTTCGAAGCGAAATCGCGAAAAATGGCCAAATTTCCGGCCTTCGCCAGCGGCGTAATTTTCGAGTTGGACAATCGCCCTTATAGTGTGTTATAGTACACCCGGAGCGCTTTAAAATGAGCCCTCGCGGACCTCTCTAGCTTGTCCAGTATCGGAGATATCGCACTTTTAAGATTTTGGCGAAAAACGCGAAAGTTGTCAATACCCCCACGTCGTACTTTTCGGCCGAAATCGGCAAAAAAAAAAAAAATTTTCGATAATCGCACCGGACTTTTTGCCAGTGCTAGTAGCCTCAAAACCATCACGCACGCACCTTCCCGGCCCGTTCTAAGTCGTTTAGTTCGCGAGGAAAGTGGATTCAAAGTTCGAAGCGAAATCGCGAAAAATGGCCAAATTTCCGGCCTTCGCCAGCGGCGTAATTTTCGAGTTGGACAATCGCCCTTATAGTATGTTATAGTACACCGGAAGCGCTTTAAAATGAGCCCTCGCGGACCTCTCTAGCTTGTCCAGTATCGGAGATATCGCACTTTTAAGATTTTGGCGAAAAACGCGAAAGTTGTCAATACCCCCCCCCACGTCGTACTTTTCGGCCCAAATCGGCAAAAAAAAAATTTTCGATAATCGCACCGGACTTTTTGCCAGTGCTAGTAGACTCAAAACCATCACGAACGCAACTTCCCGGACCGTTCTAAGTCGTTTAGTTCGCGAGGAAAGTGGATTCAAAGTTCGAAGCGAAATCGCGAAAAATGGCCAAATTTCCGGCCTTCGCCAGCGGCGTAATTTTCGAGTTGGACAATCGCCCTTATAGTATGTTATAGTACACCGGAAGCGCTTTAAAATGAGCCCTCGCGGACCTCTCTAGCTTGTCTAGTATCGGAGATATCGCACATTTAAGAATTTGGCGAAAAACGCGAAAGTTGTCAATAATACCCCAACTTCAACTTTTCGGCCCAAATCGGCAAAAAAAAATAATTCGATAATCGCACCGGACTTTTTGCCAGTAATAGTAGACTCAAAACCATCACGAACGCAACTTCCCGGACCGTTCTAAGTCGTTTAGTTCGCGAGGAAAGTGGATTCAAAGTTCGAAGCGAAATCGCGAAAAATGGCCAAATTTCCGGCCTTCGCCAGCGCCGTAATTTTCGAGTTAGACAATCGCCCTTATAGTATGTTATAGTACGCCGGAAGCGCTTTAAAATGAGCCCTCGCGGACCTCTCTAGCTTGTCTAGTATCGGAGATATCGCACTTTTAAGATTTTGGCGAAAAACGCGAAAGTTGTCAATACCCCCACGTCGTACTTTTCGGCCCAAATCGGCAAAAAAAAAAAAATTTTCGATAATCGCACCGGACTTTTTGCCAGTGCTAGTAGACTCGAAAACCATCACGAACGCAACTTCCCGGACCGTTCTACGTCGTTTAGTTCGCGAGGAAAGTGAGTTCAAAGTTCGAAGCGAAATCGCGAGAAATCGCGAAAAATCACCAAATTTCCGGCCTTCGCCAGCGCCGTAATTTTCGAGTTGGACAATCGCCCTTATAGTATGTTATAGTACGCCGGAAGCGCTTTAAAATGAGCCCTCGCGGACCTCTCTAGCTTGTCTAGTATCGGAGATATCGCACTTTTAAGATTTTGGCGAAAAACGCGAAAGTTGTCAATACCCCACCCTGTCGTACTTTTCGGCCCAAATCGGCAAAAAAAAAATTTTCGATAATCGCACCGGACTTTTTGCCAGTGCTAGTAGACTCGAAACCATCACGAACGCAACTTCCCGGACCGTTCTAAGTCGTTTAGTTCGCGAGGAAAGTGGATTCAAAGTTCGAAGCGAAATCGCGAAAAATGGCCAAATTTCCGGCCTTCGCCAGCGGCGTAATTTTCGAGTTGGACAATCGCCCTTATAGTATGTTATAGTACACCGGAAGCGCTTTAAAATGAGCCCTCGCGGACCTCTCTAGCTTGTCTAGTATCGGAGATATCGCACTTTTAAGATTTTGGCGAAAAACGCGAAAGTTGTCAATACCCCCCACGTCGTACTTTTCGGCCCAAATCGGCAAAAAAAAAAATTTTCGATAATCGCACCGGACTTTTTGCCAGTGCTAGTAGACTCGAAACCATCACGAACGCAACTTCCCGGACCGTTCTAAGTCGTTTAGTTCGCGAGGAAAGTGGATTCAAAGTTCGAAGCGAAATCGCGAAAAATGGCCAAATTTCCGGCCTTCGCCAGCGGCGTAATTTTCGAGTTGGACAATCGCCCTTATAGTATGTTATAGTACACCGGAAGCGCTTTAAAATGAGCCCTCGCGGACCTCTCTAGCTTGTCTAGTATCGGAGATATCGCACTTTTAAGATTTTGGCGAAAAACGCGAAAGTTGTCAATACCCCCCACGTCGTACTTTTCGGCCCAAATCGGCAAAAAAAAAATTTTCGATAATCGCACCGGACTTTTTGCCAGTGCTAGTAGACTCGAAACCATCACGAACGCAACTTCCCGGACCGTTCTAAGTCGTTTAGTTCGCGAGGAAAGTGGATTCAAAGTTCGAAGCGAAATCGCGAAAAATGGCCAAATTTCCGGCCTTCGCCAGCGGCGTAATTTTCGAGTTGGACAATCGCCCTTATAGTATGTTATAGTACACCGGAAGCGCTTTAAAATGAGCCCTCGCGGACCTCTCTAGCTTGTCTAGTATCGGAGATATCGCACTTTTAAGATTTTGGCGAAAAACGCGAAAGTTGTCAATACCCCCCCACGTCGTACTTTTCGGCCCAAATCGGCAAAAAAAAAATTTTCGATAATCGCACCGGACTTTTTGCCAGTGCTAGTAGACTCGAAACCATCACGAACGCAACTTCCCGGACCGTTCTAAGTCGTTTAGTTCGCGAGGAAAGTGGATTCAAAGTTCGAAGCGAAATCGCGAAAAATGGCCAAATTTCCGGCCTTCGCCAGCGGCGTAATTTTCGAGTTGGACAATCGCCCTTATAGTATGTTATAGTACACCGGAAGCGCTTTAAAATGAGCCCTCGCGGACCTCTCTAGCTTGTCTAGTATCGGAGATATCGCACTTTTAAGATTTTGGCGAAAAACGCGAAAGTTGTCAATACCCCCACACGTCGTACTTTTCGGCCCAAATCGGCAAAAAAAAAATTTTCGATAATCGCACCGGACTTTTTGCCAGTGCTAGTAGACTCGAAACCATCACGAACGCAACTTCCCGGACCGTTCTAAGTCGTTTAGTTCGCGAGGAAAGTGGATTCAAAGTTCGAAGCGAGAAATCGCGAAAAATGGCCAAATTTCCGGCCTTCGCCAGCGCCGTAATTTTCGCGTCCGACAAGCGCCCTTATAGTATGTTATAGTACACCGGAAGCGCTTTAAAATGAGCCCTCGCGGACCTCTCTAGCTTGTCTAGTATCGGAGATATCGCACTTTTAAGATTTTGGCGAAAAACGCGAAAGTTGTCAATACCCCCCCACGCCGTACTTTTCGGCCCAAATCGGCAAAAAAAAAATTTTCGATAATCGCACCGGACTTTTTGCCAGTGCTAGTAGACTCGAAACCATCACGAACGCAACTTCCCGGACCGTTCTAAGTCGTTTAGTTCGCGAGGAAAGTGGATTCAAAGTTCGAAGAGAAATCGCGAAAAATGGCCAAATTTCCGGCCTTCGCCAGCGGCGTAATTTTCGAGTTGGACAATCGCCCTTATAGTATGTTATAGTACGCCGGAAGCGCTTTAAAATGAGCCCTCGCGGACCTCTCTAGCTTGTCTAGTATCGGAGATATCGCACTTTTAAAATTTTGGCGAAAAACGCGAAAGTTGTCAATACCCCCCCACGTCGTACTTTTCGGCCCAAATCGGCAAAAAAAAAATTTTCGATAATCGCACCGGACTTTTTGCCAGTGCTAGTAGACTCGAAACCATCACGAACGCAACTTCCCGGACCGTTCTAAGTCGTTTAGTTCGCGAGGAAAGTGAGTTCAAAGTTAGAAGAGAAATCGCGAGAAATCGCGAAAAATCGCCAAATTTCCGGCCTTCGCCAGCGGCGTAATTTTCGAGTTAGACAATCGCCCTTATAGTATGTTATAGTACACCGGAAGCGCTTTAAAATGAGCCCTCGCGGACGTCTCTAGCTTGTCTAGTATCGGAGATATCGCACTTTTAAGATTTTGGCGAAAAACGCGAAAGTTGTCAATACCCCCCACGTCGTACTTTTCGGCCCAAATCGGCAAAAAAAAATTTTCGATAATCGCACCGGACTTTTTGCCAGTGCTAGTAGACTCGAAACCATCACGAACGCAACTTCCCGGACCGTTCTAAGTCGTTTAGTTCGCGAGGAAAGTGAGTTCAAAGTTTGAAGAGAAATCGCGAGAAATCGCGAAAAATCGCCAAATTTCCGGCCTTCGCCAGCGCCGTAATTTTCGAGTTGGACAATCGCCCTTATAGTATGTTATAGTACGCCGGAAGCGCTTTAAAATGAGCCCTCGCGGACCTCTCTAGCTTGTCTAGTATCGGAGATATCGCACTTTTAAGATTTTGGCGAAAAACGCGAAAGTTGTCAATACCCCCCACGTCGTACTTTTCGGCCCAAATCGGCAAAAAAAAAATTTTCGATAATCGCACCGGACTTTTTGCCAGTGCTAGTAGACTCGAAACCATCACGAACGCAACTTCCCGGACCGTTCTAAGTCGTTTAGTTCGCGAGGAAAGTGAGTTCAAAGTTCGAAGAGAAATCGAAATCGCGAAAAATGGCCAAATTTCCGGCCTTCGCCAGCGGCGTAATTTTCGAGTTGGACAATCGCCCTTATAGTATGTTATAGTACTCCGGTATCGCTTTAAAATGAGCCCTCTCGGACCTCTCTAGCTTGTCTAGTATCGGAGATATCGCACTTTTAAGATTTTGGCGAAAAACGCGAAAGTTGTCAATACCCCCCACGTCGTACTTTTCGGCCCAAATCGGCAAAAAAAAAATTTTCGATAATCGCACCGGACTTTTTGCCAGTGCTAGTAGACTCGAAACCATCACGAACGCAACTTCCCGGACCGTTCTAAGTCGTTTAGTTCGCGAGGAAAGTGAGTTCAAAGTTTGAAGAGAAATCGCGAGAAATCGCGAAAAATCGCCAAATTTCCGGCCTTCGCCAGCGCCGTAATTTTCGAGTTGGACAATCGCCCTTATAGTATGTTATAGTACGCGCGGAGCGCTTTAAAATGAGCCCTCGCGGACCTCTCTAGCTTGTCTAGTATCGGAGATATCGCACTTTTAAGATTTTGGCGAAAAACGCGAAAGTAGTCAATACCCCCCCCTGTCGTACTTATCGGCCCAAATCGGCAAAAAAAAAATTTTCGATAATCGCACCGGACTTTTTGCCAGTGCTAGTAGACTCGAAACCATCACGAACGCAACTTCCCGGACCGTTCTAAGTCGTTTAGTTCGCGAGGAAAGTGAGTTCAAAGTTTGAAGAGAAATCGCGAGAAATCGCGAAAAATCGCCAAATTTCCGGCCTTCGCCAGCGCCGTAATTTTCGAGTTGGACAATCGCCCTTATAGTATGTTATAGTACTCGGGTAGCGCTTTAAAATGAGCCCTCGCGGACCTCTCTAGCTTGTCTAGTATCGGAGATATCGCACTTTTAAGATTTTGGCGAAAAACGCGAAAGTTGTCAATACCCCCCCACGTCGTACTTTTCGGCCCAAATCGGCAAAAAAAAAATTTTCGATAATCGCACCGGACTTTTTGCCAGTGCTAGTAGACTCAAAACCATCACGAACGCAACCTCCCGGACCGTTCTAAGTCTTTTAGTTATCGACGAAAAAGGAAACAAAGTTAGAAATCGCGAAAAATGGCCAAATTTCCGGCCTTCGCCAGCGGCGTAATTTTCGAGTAAGACAATCGCCCTTATAGTATGTTATAGTACGCGCGGAGCGCTTTAAAATGAGCCCTCGCGGACCTCTCTAGCTTGTCTAGTATCGGAGATATCGCACTTTTAAGATTTTGGCGAAAAACGCGAAAGTTGTCAATACCCCCACGTCGTACTTTTCGGCCCAAATCGGCAAAAAAAAAATTTTCGATAATCGCACCGGACTTTTTGCCAGTGCTAGTAGACTCGAAACCATCACGAACGCAACTTCCCGGACCGTTCTAAGTCGTTTAGTTCGCGAGGAAAGTGAGTTCAAAGTTTGAAGAGAAATCGCGCGAAAAATCGCCAAATTTCCGGCCTTCTCCAGCGGCGTAACTATCGATTTGGACACTCCCCGTTTTAGTTGCGATAGTACACCCGAGCGCTTTAAAATGAGCCCTCGCGGACCTCTCTAGCTTGTCTAGTATCGGAGATATCGCACTTTTAAGATTTTGGCGAAAAACGCGAAAGTTGTCAATACCCCCCACGTCGTACTTTTCGGCCCAAATCGGCAAAAAAAAAAAAATTTTCGATAATCGCACCGGACTTTTTGCCAGTGCTAGTAGACTCGAAACCATCACGAACGCAACTTCCCGGACCGTTCTAAGTCGTTTAGTTCGCGAGGAAAGTGAGTTCAAAGTTTGAAGAGAAATCGCGAGAAATCGCGAAAAATCGGCCAAATTTCCGGCCTTCGCCAGCGCCGTAATTTTCGAGTTAGACAATCGCCCTTATAGTATGTTATAGTACACCGGAAGCGCTTTAAAATGAGCCCTCGCGGACCTCTCTAGCTTGTCTAGTATCGGAGATATCGCACTTTTAAGATTTTGGCGAAAAACGCGAAAGTTGTCAATACCCCCCCACGTCGTACTTTTCGGCCCAAATCGGCAAAAAAAAAATTTTCGATAATCGCACCGGACTTTTTGCCAGTGCTAGTAGACTCGAAACCATCACGAACGCAACTTCCCGGACCGTTCTAAGTCGTTTAGTTCGCGAGGAAAGTGAGTTCAAAGTTCGAAGCGAAATCGCGAAAAATGGCCAAATTTCCGGCCTTCGCCAGCGCCGTAATTTTCGAGTTAGACAATCGCCCTTATAGTATGTTATAGTACGCGCGGAACGCTTTAAAATGAGCCCTCGCGGACCTCTCTAGCTTGTCTAGTATCGGAGATATCGCACTTTTAAGATTTTGGCGAAAAACGCGAAAGTTGTCAATACCCCCCCACGTCGAACTTTTCGGCCCAAATCGGCAAAAAAAAAATTTTCGATAATCGCACCGGACTTTTTGCCAGTGCTAGTAGACTCGAAACCATCACGAACGCAACTTCCCGGACCGTTCTAAGTCGTTTAGTTCGCGAGGAAAGTGAGTTCAAAGTTTGAAGAGAAATCGCGAGAAATCGCGAAAAATCGCCAAATTTCCGGCCTTCGCCAGCGCCGTAATTTTCGAGTTAGACAATCGCCCTTATAGTATGTTATAGTACGCCGGAAGCGCTTTAAAATGAGCCCTCGCGGACCTCTCTAGCTTGTCTAGTATCGGAGATATCGCACTTTTAAGATTTTGGCGAAAAACGCGAAAGTTGTCAATACCCACCCACGTCGTACTTTTCGGCCCAAATCGGCAAAAAAAAAATTTTCGATAATCGCACCGGACTTTTTGCCAGTGCTAGTAGACTCGAAACCATCACGAACGCAACTTCCCGGACCGTTCTAAGTCGTTTAGTTCGCGAGGAAAGTGAGTTCAAAGTTTGAAGAGAAATCGCGAGAAATCGCGAAAAATCGCCAAATTTCCGGCCTTCGCCAGCGCCGTAATTTTCGAGTTAGACAATCGCCCTTATAGTATGTTATAGTACGCGCGGAGCGCTTTAAAATGAGCCCTCGCGGACCTCTCTAGCTTGTCCAGTATCGGAGATATCGCACTTTTAAGATTTTGGCGAAAAACGCGAAAGTTGTCAATACCCCCCCACGTCGTACTTTTCGGCCCAAATCGGCAAAAAAAAAATTTTCGATAATCGCACCGGACTTTTTGCCAGTGCTAGTAGACTCGAAACCATCACGAACGCAACTTCCCGGACCGTTCTAAGTCGTTTAGTTCGCGAGGAAAGTGGTTCAAAGTTTGAAGCGCGTGAAATCGCGAAAAATCGCCAAATTTCCGGCCTTCGCCAGCGGCGTAATTTTCGAGTTAGACAATCGCCCTTATAGCCTGTTATAGTACACCCGATGCGCTTTAAAATGAGCCCTCGCGGACCTCTCTAGCTTGTCTAGTATCGGAGATATCGCACTTTTAAGATTTTGGCGAAAAACGCGAAAGTTGTCAATACCCCCCACGTCGTACTTTTCGGCCCAAATCGGCAAAAAAAAAAATTTTCGATAATCGCACCGGACTTTTTGCCAGTGCTAGTAGACTCGAAACCATCACGAACGCAACTTCCCGGACCGTTCTAAGTCGTTTAGTTCGCGAGGAAAGTGAGTTCAAAGTTCGAAGCGAAATCGCGAAAAATGGCCAAATTTCCGGCCTTCGCCAGCGCCGTAATTTTCGAGTTAGACAATCGCCCTTATAGTATGTTATAGTACGCGCGGAACGCTTTAAAATGAGCCCTCGCGGACCTCTCTAGCTTGTCCAGTATCGGAGATATCGCACTTTTAAGATTTTGGCGAAAAACGCGAAAGTTGCCAATAACACCAACCCTCCTTCAACTTTTCGGCCCAAATCGGCAAAAAAAAAAAAATTTCGATAATCGCACCTGTCTTCTTGCCAGTGCTAGTAGACTCGAAACCATCACGAACGCAACTTCCCGGACCGTTCTAAGTCGTTTAGTTCGCGAGGAAAGTGAGTTCAAAGTTTGAAGAGAAATCGCGAGAAATCGCGAAAAATCGCCAAATTTCCGGCCTTCGCCAGCGCCGTAATTTTCGAGTTAGACAATCGCCCTTATAGTATGTTATAGTACGCGCGGAGCGCTTTAAAATGAGCCCTCGCGGACCTCTCTAGCTTGTCCAGTATCGGAGATATCGCACTTTTAAGATTTTGGCGAAAAACGCGAAAGTTGTCAATACCCCCCCCACGTCGTACTTTTCGGCCCAAATCGGCAAAAAAAAAATTTTCGATAATCGCACCGGACTTTTTGCCAGTGCTAGTAGACTCGAAACCATCACGAACGCAACTTCCCGGACCGTTCTAAGTCGTTTAGTTCGCGAGGAAAGTGAGTTCAAAGTTTGAAGAGAAATCGCGAGAAATCGCGAAAAATCGCCAAATTTCCGGCCTTCGCCAGCGCCGTAATTTTCGAGTTAGACAATCGCCCTTATAGTATGTTATAGTACGCGCGGAGCGCTTTAAAATGAGCCCTCGCGGACCTCTCTAGCTTGTCCAGTATCGGAGATATCGCACTTTTAAGATTTTGGCGAAAAACGCGAAAGTTGTCAATACCCCCCACGTCGTACTTTTCGGCCCAAATCGGCAAAAAAAAAAAAAATTTTCGATAATCGCACCGGACTTTTTGCCAGTGCTAGTAGACTCAAACCATCACGAACGCAACTTACCGGACCGTTCTAAGTCCTTTAGTTCGCGAGGAAAGTGAGTTCAAAGTTTGAAGAGAAATCGCGAGAAATCGCGAAAAATCGCCAAATTTCCGGCCTTCGCCAGCGCCGTAATTTTCGAGTTAGACAATCGCCCTTATAGTATGTTATAGTACGCGCGGAGCGCTTTAAAATGAGCCCTCGCGGACCTCTCTAGCTTGTCCAGTATCGGAGATATCGCACTTTTAAGATTTTGGCGAAAAACGCGAAAGTTGTCAATACCCCCCACGTCGTACTTTTCGGCCCAAATCGGCAAAAAAAAAATTTTCGATAATCGCACCGGACTTTTTGCCAGTGCTAGTAGACTCAAAACCATCACGAACGCAACTTCCCGTCCCGGTGTAAGTCGTATAGTTCGCGAGGAAAGTGAGTTCAAAGTTTGAAGAGAAATCGCGAGAAATCGCGAAAAATCGCCAAATTTCCGGCCTTCGCCAGCGCCGTAATTTTCGAGTTAGACAATCGCCCTTATAGTATGTTATAGTACGCGCGGAGCGCTTTAAAATGAGCCCTCGCGGACCTCTCTAGCTTGTCCAGTATCGGAGATATCGCACTTTTAAGATTTTGGCGAAAAACGCGAAAGTTGTCAATACCCCCCCACGTCGTACTTTTCGGCCCAAATCGGCAAAAAAAAAAATTTTCGATAATCGCACCGGACTTTTTGCCAGTGCTAGTAGACTCGAAAACCATCACGAACGCAACTTCCCGGACCGTTCTAAGTCGTTTAGTTCGCGAGGAAAGTGAGTTCAAAGTTTGAAGAGAAATCGCGAGAAATCGCGAAAAATCGCCAAATTTCCGGCCTTCGCCAGCGCCGTAATTTTCGAGTTAGACAATCGCCCTTATAGTATGTTATAGTACGCGCGGAGCGCTTTAAAATGAGCCCTCGCGGACCTCTCTAGCTTGTCCAGTATCGGAGATATCGCACTTTTAAGATTTTGGCGAAAAACGCGAAAGTTGTCAATACCCCCCCACGTCGAACTTTTCGGCCCAAATCGGCAAAAAAAAAATTTTCGATAATCGCACCGGACTTTTTGCCAGTGCTAGTAGACTCAAAACCATCACGAACGCAACTTCCCGGACCGTTCTAAGTCGTTTAGTTCGCGAGGAAAGTGAGTTCAAAGTTTGAAGAGAAATCGCGAGAAATCGCGAAAAATCGCCAAATTTCCGGCCTTCGCCAGCGCCGTAATTTTCGAGTTAGACAATCGCCCTTATAGTATGTTATAGTACGCGCGGAGCGCTTTAAAATGAGCCCTCGCGGACCTCTCTAGCTTGTCCAGTATCGGAGATATCGCACTTTTAAGATTTTGGCGAAAAACGCGAAAGTTGTCAATACCCCCACGTCGTACTTTTCGGCCCAAATCGGCAAAAAAAAAAAATTTTCGATAATCGCACCGGACTTTTTGCCAGTGCTAGTAGACTCGAAACCATCACGAACGCAACTTCCCGGACCGTTCTAAGTCGTTTAGTTCGCGAGGAAAGTGAGTTCAAAGTTTGAAGAGAAATCGCGAGAAATCGCGAAAAATCGCCAAATTTCCGGCCTTCGCCAGCGCCGTAATTTTCGAGTTAGACAATCGCCCTTATAGTATGTTATAGTACGCGCGGAGCGCTTTAAAATGAGCCCTCGCGGACCTCTCTAGCTTGTCCAGTATCGGAGATATCGCACTTTTAAGATTTTGGCGAAAAACGCGAAAGTTGTCAATACCCCCCACGTCGAACTTTTCGGCCCAAATCGGCAAAAAAAAAAATTTTCGATAATCGCACCGGACTTTTTGCCAGTGCTAGTAGACTCAAAACCATCACGAACGCAACTTCCCGGACCGTTCTAAGTCGTTTAGTTCGCGAGGAAAGTGAGTTCAAAGTTTGAAGAGAAATCGCGAGAAATCGCGAAAAATCGCCAAATTTCCGGCCTTCGCCAGCGCCGTAATTTTCGAGTTAGACAATCGCCCTTATAGTATGTTATAGTACGCGCGGAGCGCTTTAAAATGAGCCCTCGCGGACCTCTCTAGCTTGTCCAGTATCGGAGATATCGCACTTTTAAGATTTTGGCGAAAAACGCGAAAGTTGTCAATAACCCCCCACGTCGTACTTTTCGGCCCAAATCTGCAAAAAAAAAAAAATTTTCGATAATCGCACCGGACTTTTTGCCAGTGCTAGTAGACTCGAAACCATCACGAACGCAACTTCCCGGACCGTTCTAAGTCGTTTAGTTCGCGAGGAAAGTGAGTTCAAAGTTTGAAGAGAAATCGCGAGAAATCGCGAAAAATCGCCAAATTTCCGGCCTTCGCCAGCGCCGTAATTTTCGAGTTAGACAATCGCCCTTATAGTATGTTATAGTACGCGCGGAGCGCTTTAAAATGAGCCCTCGCGGACCTCTCTAGCTTGTCCAGTATCGGAGATATCGCACTTTTAAGATTTTGGCGAAAAACGCGAAAGTTGTCAATACCCCCCCCTATCGAACTTTTCGGCCCAAATCGGCAAAAAAAAAATTTTCGATAATCGCACCGGACTTTTTGCCAGTGCTAGTAGACTCGAAACCATCACGAACGCAACTTCCCGGACCGTTCTAAGTCGTTTAGTTCGCGAGGAAAGTGAGTTCAAAGTTTGAAGAGAAATCGCGAGAAATCGCGAAAAATCGCCAAATTTCCGGCCTTCGCCAGCGCCGTAATTTTCGAGTTAGACAATCGCCCTTATAGTATGTTATAGTACGCGCGGAGCGCTTTAAAATGAGCCCTCGCGGACCTCTCTAGCTTGTCCAGTATCGGAGATATCGCACTTTTAAGATTTTGGCGAAAAACGCGAAAGTTGTCAATACCCCCCCACGTCGTACTTTTCGGCCCAAATCGGCAAAAAAAAAATTTTCGATAATCGCACCGGACTTTTTGCCAGTGCTAGTAGACTCGAAACCATCACGAACGCAACTTCCCGGACCGTTCTAAGTCGTTTAGTTCGCGAGGAAAGTGAGTTCAAAGTTTGAAGAGAAATCGCGAGAAATCGCGAAAAATCGCCAAATTTCCGGCCTTCGCCAGCGCCGTAATTTTCGAGTTAGACAATCGCCCTTATAGTATGTTATAGTACGCGCGGAGCGCTTTAAAATGAGCCCTCGCGGACCTCTCTAGCTTGTCCAGTATCGGAGATATCGCACTTTTAAGATTTTGGCGAAAAACGCGAAAGTTGTCAATACCCCCCACGTCGTACTTTTCGGCCCAAATCGGCAAAAAAAAAAAAATTTTCGATAATCGCACCGGACTTTTTGCCAGTGCTAGTAGACTCGAAACCATCACGAACGCAACTTCCCGGACCGTTCTAAGTCGTTTAGTTCGCGAGGAAAGTGAGTTCAAAGTTTGAAGAGAAATCGCGAGAAATCGCGAAAAATCGCCAAATTTCCGGCCTTCGCCAGCGCCGTAATTTTCGAGTTAGACAATCGCCCTTATAGTATGTTATAGTACGCGCGGAGCGCTTTAAAATGAGCCCTCGCGGACCTCTCTAGCTTGTCCAGTATCGGAGATATCGCACTTTTAAGATTTTGGCGAAAAACGCGAAAGTTGTCAATACCCCCACGTCGTACTTTTCGGCCCAAATCGGCAAAAAAAAAATTTTCGATAATCGCACCGGACTTTTTGCCAGTGCTAGTAGACTCAAAACCATCACGAACGCAACTTCCCGGACCGTTCTAAGTCGTTTAGTTCGCGAGGAAAGTGAGTTCAAAGTTTGAAGAGAAATCGCGAGAAGTCGCGAAAAATCGCCAAATTTCCGGCCTTCGCCAGCGCCGTAATTTTCGAGTTAGACAATCGCCCTTATAGTATGTTATAGTACGCGCGGAGCGCTTTAAAATGAGCCCTCGCGGACCTCTCTAGCTTGTCCAGTATCGGAGATATCGCACTTTTAAGATTTTGGCGAAAAACGCGAAAGTTGTCAATACCCCCCCACGTCGTACTTTTCGGCCCAAATCGGCAAAAAAAAAATTTTCGATAATCGCACCGGACTTTTTGCCAGTGCTAGTAGACTCAAAACCATCACGAACGCAACTTCCCGGACCGTTCTAAGTCGTTTAGTTCGCGAGGAAAGTGAGTTCAAAGTTTGAAGAGAAATCGCGAGAAATCGCGAAAAATCGCCAAATTTCCGGCCTTCGCCAGCGCCGTAATTTTCGAGTTAGACAATCGCCCTTATAGTATGTTATAGTACGCGCGGAGCGCTTTAAAATGAGCCCTCGCGGACCTCTCTAGCTTGTCCAGTATCGGAGATATCGCACTTTTAAGATTTTGGCGAAAAACGCGAAAGTTGTCAATACCCCCACGTCGTACTTTTCGGCCCAAATCGGCAAAAAAAAAATTTTCGATAATCGCACCGGACTTTTTGCCAGTGCTAGTAGACTCAAAACCATCACGAACGCAACTTCCCGGACCGTTCTAAGTCGTTTAGTTCGCGAGGAAAGTGAGTTCAAAGTTTGAAGAGAAATCGCGAGAAATCGCGAAAAATCGCCAAATTTCCGGCCTTCGCCAGCGCCGTAATTTTCGAGTTAGACAATCGCCCTTATAGTATGTTATAGTACGCGCGGAGCGCTTTAAAATGAGCCCTCGCGGACCTCTCTAGCTTGTCCAGTATCGGAGATATCGCACTTTTAAGATTTTGGCGAAAAACGCGAAAGTTGTCAATACCCCCCACGTCGTACTTTTCGGCCCAAATCGGCAAAAAAAAAAAATTTTCGATAATCGCACCGGTCTTTTTGCCAGTGCTAGTAGACTCAAAACCATCACGAACGCAACTTCCCGGACCGTTCTAAGTCGTTTAGTTCGCGAGGAAAGTGAGTTCAAAGTTTGAAGAGAAATCGCGAGAAATCGCCAAATTTCCGGCCTTCGCCAGCGCCGTAATTTTCGAGTTAGACAATCGCCCTTATAGTATGTTATAGTACGCGCGGAGCGCTTTAAAATGAGCCCTCGCGGACCTCTCTAGCTTGTCCAGTATCGGAGATATCGCACTTTTAAGATTTTGGCGAAAAACGCGAAAGTTGTCAATACCCCCCCAGCCTCAACTTTTCGGCCCAAATCGGCAAAAAAAAAAAATTTTCGATAATCGCACCGGACTTTTTGCCAGTGCTAGTAGACTCAAAACCATCACGAACGCAACTTCCCGGACCGTTCTAAGTCGTTTAGTTCGCGAGGAAAGTGAGTTCAAAGTTTGAAGAGAAATCGCGAGAAATCGCGAAAAATCGCCAAATTTCCGGCCTTCGCCAGCGCCGTAATTTTCGAGTTAGACAATCGCCCTTATAGTATGTTATAGTACGCGCGGAGCGCTTTAAAATGAGCCCTCGCGGACCTCTCTAGCTTGTCCAGTATCGGAGATATCGCACTTTTAAGATTTTGGCGAAAAACGCGAAAGTTGTCAATACCCCCCACGTCGTACTTTTCGGCCCAAATCGGCAAAAAAAAAATTTTCGATAATCGCACCGGACTTTTTGCCAGTGCTAGTAGACTCAAAACCATCACGAACGCAACTTCCCGGACCGTTCTAAGTCGTTTAGTTCGCGAGGAAAGTGAGTTCAAAGTTTGAAGAGAAATCGCGAGAAATCGCGAAAAATCGCCAAATTTCCGGCCTTCGCCAGCGCCGTAATTTTCGAGTTAGACAATCGCCCTTATAGTATGTTATAGTACGCGCGGAGCGCTTTAAAATGAGCCCCCGCGGACCTCTCTAGCTTGTCCAGTATCGGAGATATCGCACTTTTAAGATTTTGGCGAAAAACGCGAAAGTTGTCAATACCCCCCCCGGTCGAACTTTTCGGCCCAAATCGGCAAAAAAAAAATTTTCGATAATCGCACCGGACTTTTTGCCAGTGCTAGTAGACTCAAAACCATCACGAACGCAACTTCCCGGACCGTTCTAAGTCGTTTAGTTCGCGAGGAAAGTGAGTTCAAAGTTTGAAGAGAAATCGCGAGAAATCGCGAAAAATCGCCAAATTTCCGGCCTTCGCCAGCGCCGTAATTTTCGAGTTAGACAATCGCCCTTATAGTATGTTATAGTACGCGCGGAGCGCTTTAAAATGAGCCCTCGCGGACCTCTCTATCTTGTCCAGTATCGGAGATATCGCACTTTTAAGATTTTGGCGAAAAACGCGAAAGTTGTCAATACCCCCACGTCGTACTTTTCGGCCCAAATCGGCAAAAAAAAAATTTTCGATAATCGCACCGGACTTTTTGCCAGTGCTAGTAGACTCAAAACCATCACGAACGCAACTTCCCGGACCGTTCTAAGTCGTTTAGTTCGCGAGGAAAGTGAGTTCAAAGTTTGAAGAGAAATCGCGAGAAATCGCGAAAAATCGCCAAATTTCCGGCCTTCGCCAGCGCCGTAATTTTCGAGTTAGACAATCGCCCTTATAGTATGTTATAGTACGCGCGGAGCGCTTTAAAATGAGCCCCCGCGGACCTCTCTAGCTTGTCCAGTATCGGAGATATCGCACTTTTAAGATTTTGGCGAAAAACGCGAAAGTTGTCAATACCCCCCCCTGTCGAACTTTTCGGCCCAAATCGGCAAAAAAAAAATTTTCGATAATCGCACCGGACTTTTTGCCAGTGCTAGTAGACTCCAAACCATCACGAACGCAACTTCCCGGACCGTTCTAAGTCGTTTAGTTCGCGAGGAAAGTGAGTTCAAAGTTTGAAGAGAAATCGCGAGAAATCGCGAAAAATCGCCAAATTTCCGGCCTTCGCCAGCGCCGTAATTTTCGAGTTAGACAATCGCCCTTATAGTATGTTATAGTACGCGCGGAGCGCTTTAAAATGAGCCCTCGCGGACCTCTCTAGCTTGTCCAGTATCGGAGATATCGCACTTTTAAGATTTTGGCGAAAAACGCGAAAGTTGTCAATACCCCCCCACGGCCTACTTTTCGGCCCAAATCGGCAAAAAAAAAAATTTTCGATAATCGCACCGGACTTTTTGCCAGTGCTAGTAGACTCAAAACCATCACGAACGCAACTTCCCGGACCGTTCTAAGTCGTTTAGTTCGCGAGGAAAGTGAGTTCAAAGTTTGAAGAGAAATCGCGAGAAATCGCGAAAAATCGCCAAATTTCCGGCCTTCGCCAGCGCCGTAATTTTCGAGTTAGACAATCGCCCTTATAGTATGTTATAGTACGCGCGGAGCGCTTTAAAATGAGCCCCCGCGGACCTCTCTAGCTTGTCCAGTATCGGAGATATCGCACTTTTAAGATTTTGGCGAAAAACGCGAAAGTTGTCAATACCCACCCCTGTCGAACTTTTCGGCCCAAATCGGCAAAAAAAAAAATTTTCGATAATCGCACCGGACTTTTTGCCAGTGCTAGTAGACTCAAAACCATCACGAACGCAACTTCCCGGACCGTTCTAAGTCGTTTAGTTCGCGAGGAAAGTGAGTTCAAAGTTTGAAGAGAAATCGCGAGAAATCGCGAAAAATCGCCAAATTTCCGGCCTTCGCCAGCGCCGTAATTTTCGAGTTAGACAATCGCCCTTATAGTATGTTATAGTGCGCGCGGAGCGCTTTAAAATGAGCCCTCGCGGACCTCTCTAGCTTGTCCAGTATCGGAGATATCGCACTTTTAAGATTTTGGCGAAAAACGCGAAAGTTGTCAATACCCCCACGTCGTACTTTTCGGCCCAAATAGGCAAAAAAAAAAATTTTCGATAATCGCACCGGACTTTTTGCCAGTGCTAGTAGACTCAAAACCATCACGAACGCAACTTCCCGGACCGTTCTAAGTCGTTTAGTTCGCGAGGAAAGTGAGTTCAAAGTTTGAAGAGAAATTCGCGAGAAATCGCGAAAAATCGCCAAATTTCCGGCCTTCGCCAGCGCCGTAATTTTCGAGTTAGACAATCGCCCTTATAGTATGTTATAGTACGCGCGGAGCGCTTTAAAATGAGCCCTCGCGGACCTCTCTAGCTTGTCCAGTATCGGAGATATCGCACTTTTAAGATTTTGGCGAAAAACGCGAAAGTTGTCAATACCCCCCCACGGCGTACTTTTCGGCCCAAATCGGCAAAAAAAAAATTTTCGATAATCGCACCGGACTTTTTGCCAGTGCTAGTAGACTCAAAACCATCACGAACGCAACTTCCCGGACCGTTCTAAGTCGTTTAGTTCGCGAGGAAAGTGAGTTCAAAGTTTGAAGAGAAATCGCGAGAAATCGCGAAAAATCGCCAAATTTCCGGCCTTCGCCAGCGCCGTAATTTTCGAGTTAGACAATCGCCCTTATAGTATGTTATAGTACGCGCGGAGCGCTTTAAAATGAGCCCTCGCGGACCTCTCTAGCTTGTCCAGTATCGGAGATATCGCACTTTTAAGATTTTGGCGAAAAACGCGAAAGTTGTCAATACCCCCCCACGTCGTACTTTTCGGCCCAAATCGGCAAAAAAAAAATTTTCGATAATCGCACCGGACTTTTTGCCAGTGCTAGTAGACTCAAAACCATCACGAACGCAACTTCCCGGACCGTTCTAAGTCGTTTAGTTCGCGAGGAAAGTGAGTTCAAAGTTTGAAGAGAAATCGCAAGAAATCGCCAAATTTCCGGCCTTCGCCAGCGCCGTAATTTTCGAGTTAGACAATCGCCCTTATAGTATGTTATAGTACGCGCGGAGCGCTTTAAAATGAGCCCTCGCGGACCTCTCTAGCTTGTCCAGTATCGGAGATATCGCACTTTTAAGATTTTGGCGAAAAACGCGAAAGTTGTCAATACCCCCCAGCCTCAACTTTTCGGCCCAAATCGGCAAAAAAAAAAAAAAAAATTTCGATAATCGCACCGGACTTTTTGCCAGTGCTAGTAGACTCAAAACCATCACGAACGCAACTTCCCGGACCGTTCTAAGTCGTTTAGTTCGCGAGGAAAGTGAGTTCAAAGTTTGAAGAGAAATCGCGAGAAATCGCGAAAAATCGCCAAATTTCCGGCCTTCGCCAGCGCCGTAATTTTCGAGTTAGACAATCGCCCTTATAGTATGTTATAGTACGCGCGGAGCGCTTTAAAATGAGCCCTCGCGGACCTCTCTAGCTTGTCCAGTATCGGAGATATCGCACTTTTAAGATTTTGGCGAAAAACGCGAAAGTTGTCAATACCCCCCACGTCGTACTTTTCGGCCCAAATCGGCAAAAAAAAAATTTTCGATAATCGCACCGGACTTTTTGCCAGTGCTAGTAGACTCAAAACCATCACGAACGCAACTTCCCGGACCGTTCTAAGTCGTTTAGTTCGCGAGGAAAGTGAGTTCAAAGTTTGAAGAGAAATCGCGAGAAATCGCGAAAAATCGCCAAATTTCCGGCCTTCGCCAGCGCCGTAATTTTCGAGTTAGACAATCGCCCTTATATGGTACACAGTCGAAATTCCCAGTCCGCGTCGAAAAGCGTTTCTTCTACATCCCTTCGGCGACATACTAAAGAGAGGCTCAATTCTCATTCAGCCCGTTAAAGCCATGTCAGGCATCCAATAACAACAGATTTAACTATTTCCGCTATTCGCAATCCGAAATATGAGGCCCGTCCTCGAGTTACTCGCGATTCCTCGTCTCATACATAATACATGCAGAGGCCAGCTTCATAAACTTCCACCCTTGAAAACGGCGACCCGCCAAATAACCGGATCCTCAGCGAGAATCCGGAATAATACCTATCGATTTCCGGCAATCGAACTCCCGAGTATCCGCGTCCCGGTTGAAAATGAAAATCGATTGGCCCGTTCAATTTCTCCTCCGTGTTCTTAAGTGGCCAAGTGCACTTACGTTATAAAACGCTGCGCCTGAGTATATATGAACGCATACGAATGCCATATATGTCATCGAGAAAGTACAAAAATTGTGCTTTCAAGCAAAAACATGCAATGTCGAAACGTCAGGTATTTTGAATATTAAATTTCAATGCGGGCATTTATTGACTTGTACGCGCCGAACAAATTTCTGATTACATTATACGTATGTATGGTCGGTGTAGAGAGAGTTTGTAAACCGATCAATTTCGAATAACATGTACCACGTGAAATTGTAGTTTGTGAGGTAATTGAGTTTGTTTGGTAAAAGACGAGCTGTACGTCTGCTCGGAAATTGGGTGATTTGAATTAGTTACGGTCGAATAATTTAATCTTGGTGACTTATCGTCTGCTTTTTTGGGTTGTTTATTTTATTTTGAATAATAGAATATTTAGTTATGTTTCATTGAATTTTGTGACTTTGGTTTTATGTAATGTTGAGTTAATATAAATTTTAATATTTCATATAGTATGTATTTGCTTTTCGTGATTTTTGTTTAGCACAACCCTTGTTCTGGATTTACTTCAATTTTACATGAGAGATAACAGCGATTCCTGAAGTATTATTGATCTGTGATGTGTAAATATTCTATCAAACAATTTAATCCTTTTCGGTTCCATGTCAAGTGTGGCTCAATGTGATACTCCGATATAAAAATGTTCGCATGTTTTTGCAAACAATGCTAATTTTTCCAAGAATATTTTCGTCGTAACATTGCAATTCTGTATACTATGTTTGTGTATAGTTATGTAATTTTAAACACATGGAAATTCGATGAAATTAAAACTTCACAGACTGCAAATGGTTAAATAAGTTTAAATACAGTCACTCTATTGTCACTGACTTCCGATAATAATTTAGCTGATAATGCCTAAATCTTCATGGCATATTTAAAATCATGTTCCGACACACTTCAACTCATATTGAATTTAATGATCATAAGCAAAAATAATAAATTATTATAACAATAATATAATTGCACGATAGATTTAATATAGTTTTAACTTAACATTTCTTTTTCTGGATTTACTTCAATTTTATATGAGAGACAACACCGATTCCTGGAGTATTATTGATCTGCGATGTGTAAATATTCTATCAAACAATTTAATCCTTTTCAGTCCTATGTCAAGTGTGGCTCGATATGATACTTCGATATAAAAATGTTCGCATGTTTTTGCAAACGATGCTAATTATTCCAAAAATATATTCGTCATAGTATTGTAATTATGTACACTATGATTGTACATAATTATGTAATTTTTAGACGTAGAGATTCGATGAAATGAAAACCTCACAGACCGCAAACAGTTAAATCGCTTTCAATTCTGATATATACAGTCACTGTATTTTAAACTTCCGATAATAATTTAACTGATGATGCCTAAATTTCATGGTATATTTAAAACCCTGTTCCGACACACTTCAACTCATAATTACACATCAGCGGCACGCTCCAATTATAATGAGCAAAAATCACATTATTACTCCAATGACATATTTGTACAGTCAATTTAACAAGGATTGTGGTTTTCTACATTACTTACACATCTTTCAGAAATAAATTAATCAGTGATCTTTAAACATTTTCATGGTACATCCAAGATCTCCACGACGTACTTCAATTATCATAACCAAAAAAATACAAATTATAATAATAATAAAACCTCCTAAATGAAACGTTTCACGAAAAATTGCACGATCAATTTAATACAGTTTTAACTTTAACACGCACTACTCCGCCATGTAAACATTTTCGCCGCTTAAGATCCTCACGACGCATTTCAATTACATAAAAAACAGCACGCAATTACAACCACAATATCCTCGACCAATTAGTTTAATGGAACTTTAATTTTGTCATGCGCGCCTTTATGTACGCATTTACGGCATCCACCTAAGATCCTCTCGCCACCGCAATGTTCCGTGGCACCGCCAGTTGAAAATCACTGATTCATGTAGGGGATGTTGTCCGTGCATGTTACGCGCATATTGCGGCGTTTAATTGCGCGGAAGCGCATTCTGCTGGCGCATCGCATGGCCGAGCGAATTTTGCCGACGCACCCTTGTCTTTCTTGATGTTCCATTACAAGGCCATATAATTCCGCGCTCGGGCAAATCGTTACGTACGTTTGCGTTGCCTGTCCAATTCCGGTGAAGTGCGGGTCAAGCAGATTTTCCGCGAAGTGCGAAGCTGATAAGCTGAGAGGTCGCCGATGGTTTTTCGGGAAGGAAGAAGATGAAGGAGGAGGAGAGGGATGGAGTGTGGGCTTGTTAGAAATGGTACAGGGGGTTTAGTTAGTTTTGATGTAGAGACGTTTGGAAGGGAAGTGGAAGGGGTAAAGTAGGAAGAGCGGGGTGACGGCTCGGGTTGAAAGGCGCGTAAAAGCGAGACGAAGATGGAGATGGAGATGAAGACATATTGGTGGAGAGACGGAGACGGAAAACAAGGATGGAGAGGTGGGAACAGAGATAGAGATGCAAATAGAGAAACGTGGGCGGAGAGACAGGGACAGTTGAAGAAGGATAGAGTGATAGAGCTGCAGACAGAGAAAGATAGAGAGGGATTGAGAGGGAGAAAGAAAGGATAGAGATACGAACACGGATCGAGTCAGCAACAGGAAGACAGCGGCAGGGACAGAGAGACAAGGAGGTGAGATAGAGAAAGGCGGACAGAAACAAGGAGACATGATTAGGGACAGAGAAACTGGAAGAGGGAGACAAGAACAAGGGGATGGGTACAGGGACAAAAAGACAAGTCAATAAGACAGAGACAAGTATATGGACAGGGATAAAGAGACAGTATGCCAGTGACAAGGAGATAGGCGGAGGGAGACAGCGACAGCGACAGAGAGACAGGAATAAGGAGACAGAGATAGAGGCAGTTATGTAATAATCAGATAATAAGAAGACAAGGATAGGGACAGGACACGGACAGGAAGGCAGGGCCAGGGAGACAGCAGCAGGACAGAGAAATTGCAACAAAGAGACAGGAACAGAAGGACACACAGAGAAAAAAGGATAGGAATAAGCAGGCAGGGATAGGTACAGGGAGACAATGAGAATGAGACATGGACAGCGATTGAGCAACAGGGGCAGGGGTAGAAAGACTGAGACATTGCGGACTAAGACAGGAACAAGGAGACAAAGATAGAGATAGTTATATAATAATCAGATAATAAGAAGAAAAGGATAGGGACAGGACACGGACAGGAAGGCAGGGCCAGGGAGACAGCAGCAGGACAGAGAAATTGCAATAAAGAAACAGGAGCAGAAGGACACACAGAGAGAAAAGGATAGGAAGAAGCAGGCAGGGATAGGTACAGGGGGACAGTGAGAATGAGACATGAACAGCGATTGAGTAAGAGGGGCAGGAGTAGAGAGACTGGGACATGTCTGGACTAGGATAGGAACAAGGAAGCAGGGGCATTAGAGACTGAGACAGAGAGAAAGAATGAGAGACAGAGGCATTGGGATTGAGACCGAGAAAAAGGACGAGGTAGACAGAGACAAGGAGTCAAGACAGGGAGATAGGGTCAAAAACCAAGAGACAGGTCGAGGAGACGGGGACAGGAATAGGGACAGAGACAAAGAGACAGGCAGAAGGAGACAGGGACAGCGACAGAAAAACAGGAATGAGGAGACAGTGACAAGGAAACAGAGACAGAGACAGTTATATCAGATAATAAGGAGACACGGACAAGGAGGCGGAGTCAGGAAGATAGCGACAGGACAGAGAGACTGGAACAAAGAGACAGGAAGAGAGGGACATACAGATAGAAAGAAATGGGAATAAGAAGGCAGGGATAGGTACAAGAAGACAGTGAGAAGGAGACATGCATAGCGACAGAGCGACAGGAGCAGGGGTAGAGAGACTAGAATATTGCGGACTAAGACAGGAACAAGGAAACAGGGGTATTACGGACTGAGACAGAGAGAAAGCATGAGAAAGATAGAGACATTGAGGACTGAGGCAAAAATACGGAAACTGGGCCATTGGGGACTGAGACAGAGAAAAGGACAAGAAAGACAGAGACAAGGAGCCAAGACAGGGAGACAGGGTCAGAAACAAAAAGACAAGTCAAGGAGACGGGGACAGGAATAGGGACAAGGATAAGAGACAGGGAAAGAAGGACAGAGATAAGCAGAAGAATACAGCGACAGAAAAACAGGAATGAGGAGACAGCGGCAAGGAAACAGAGACAGAGACAGTTACATCAGATAATAAGAAGACAACGGACAAGGAGGCGGAGTCAGGAAGGTAGCGTCAGGACAGAGAGACTGGGACAAAGAGACAGGAACAGAAGGACACACAGAGAGAAAGGGATAGGAATAAGGGGTCAGGGATAGGTACAGAGAGACAGTGAGAAGAAGATATGGACAGCAACAGGGGCAGGAGTAGAGACTGTGACATTGCGGACTAAGGCAGGAACAAGGAAACAGACACATTAGGGACTGAGAGAAAGAGAAAACATGAGAGGGACAGAGACATTGGGGACTGCGACAAACATACGGAAACGGACACATTGGAGACTGAGACAGAGAAAAAGGACGAGGTAGACAGAAACAAGGAGCCAAGACAGGGAGATAGGGCTAAAAACAAAGAGACAGGTGAAGAAGATGGGGACAGGAATAGGGACAGAGATAAGAGACAGGGAAATAAGGACAGGGATAGGCAGAGAGAGACAGGAACAGCGACAGAGAGACAGGAATGAGGAGACTGTGACAAGGAAAAAGAGACAGAGACAGTTATATCAGATAATAAGAAGACACGGACACGGAAGCAGGTTCAGGGAGATAGCGGCAGGACAGAGAGACTGCGACAAAGGGACAGGAATAGAAGGACACACAGAAGGAAAATAAAAGGAATAAGGAAGCAGGGGTAGGTACAGGGATAAGGAGACATGGACAGCGTCATGGGCAGGAGTAGAGAGACTGGGACATTGCGGACTAGAACAGGAACAAGGAAATAGAGGTATTAGGGACTGAGATAGAGAAAAAGTGTGAGAGAGACAGAGACATTGGGGACTGAGACAAAAATACGGAAACTAGGATATTGGGGACTGAGACAGAGAAAAAGGGCGAGGAAGACAGAGATAAGAAGCCAAGACAGGGAGATTAGATCAGAACTGAAGAGATAGTTCGAGAAGAAGGGGCCAGGCAGAAGGACACAGGGACAGCGACAGAAAACCCAGAATCAAGAGACAGCGACAAGGAAACAGGGTCAGGAAGGTAGCGACAGGACAGAGAGACTGGCACAAAGAGACAGGAACAGAGGGACATATAGAGGGAAAGGGATAGGAATAAGAAGGCCGGGTTAGATACAGGGAGATAGAGAGAAGGATACATGGGCAGCGACAGGGCCAGAAGTAGAGAGACTGGGACATACGGACTAAGACAGAAACAAGGAGACAGGAGCATTACGGACTGAGACAGAGAGAAAGCATGAGAGAGACACAGACAAGCGGACAGAGACAAAGATATGAAAACGGGAACATTGGAGACTGAGACAGAGAAAAAGGACGAGGTAGACAGAGACAAGGAGCCAAGACAGGGAGATAGGGCTAAAAACAAAGAGACAGGTGAAGAAGATGGGGACAGGAATAGGGACAGTGATAAGAGACAGGGAAAGAAGGACAGGGATAGGCAGAGAGAGACAGGAACAGCGACAGAAAAACAGGAATGAGGAGACAGTGACAAGGGGACAGACACAATTATATAATAATCAGATAATAAGAAGACACGGGCTGGGAGGCAAGGCCAGGAAGATAGTCTCAGGACAGAGAGACTGGAACAAAGAGACAGGAACAGAGGGACAGAGAGAAAAGGATAGAAATAAGGAGGCAGGAATAGGCACAGGGAGACAGTGAGAAGAAGAAATGGACAGCGACAGAGCGACAGGGCCAGGAATAGAGAGACTGGGGCATTGCGGACTAAGACAGGAACAAGGAAACAGGGGCATTAGGGACTGAGACAGAGAGAAAGAATGAGAAAGACAGAGACAAGGGGCCAGGGACATTGGGGACTGAGACAACGATACGAAAACGGGAACATTGGGGACTGAGACAGAGAAAAAGGACGAGGTATACAGAAACAAGGAACTAAGACAGGGAGATAGGGCCAAAACCAAAGAGACAGGTGAAAAAGTCGGGGACAGGAATAGGGACAGGAATAGGGACAGGGATAACAAACAGGGATAGACAGAGGGAGACAGGGACAGCGACAGAGACAGGAATGAGGAGACGGTGACAAGGGGATAGAGACGGAGATAGTTAACTAATAATCAGATAATAAGAAGACACGGACAGGGAGATATCGACAGGACAGAGAAACTGGGACATTGCGGACTAGAACAGGAACAAAGAAACAGGGGTATTAGGGCCTGAGACCGAGAGAAAGAATGAGGGGTACTGCGACATTGGGGACTGAGACAAAGATACGGAAACGGGAACATTGAGGACTGATACAGAGAAGAGGAGTCAAGTCAGGGAGATAGGGTTAAAAACAGAGACAGGTCAAGGAGACAGGGACAGGAATAGGAACAGAGATAAAGAGATAGGGAAAGAAGGACACCGATAAGGAGATAGGCAGAGGGGGACAGGGACAGAGAGGCAGTAACAATGAAACAGGGACAAAGACAGAGAGAAAGGGAGACAAAGAGACAGCAACAGGCTCAGGGAATCAAGTGACAGAAACGACAATAGAGCGCCAGTGAGGTAGGGACTTGGGTAAAGAGACGGAGAAAAAGGAACAGAGACAGAAAGATATGGATAGATAAACAGAGACCGCGGCAGGGAAATAGACACGCAGCACCAGATAAACAATCACAAAAGTTTTCAAGTCTATAAATAATTAGTACCGAGGAATTAGAGTACAAGCAGAGTTTTAGAATTTTTACGTAACCATACGACAAAGGTATGAGATCTTTTAATTATTATTGATATTATTGATATTATAGTTTTCGAATTTTTAAATAATCGGTAGAGAATAGTAGGAGTACGAGGAGAAATGTTTGGATCTCTACAAAGTTTCTGCGGAAAATTTGGAGTACGAGGGATAGTTTTGAGAGCTAAGGGTAACAACTAAATAGCATTTAGAGTACGAAGAAAAGTTCTTAAATTTTACGGTACACCGAAGAGTTTCTGGATCTCTAAATAATTAGTAAGTAGCATTTAGAGTCGGATAAGGAGCTTTTAAATCTTTAAGTAGCCGCTGGAGAGCATTCGGGCACGGAGAAATGTTCTTGAATCTGTAAATAATCACTAGAAAGCAGTTAGAGTACGAGGGAAAGTTTTTGCGTCTTAAAATAATCACTAGGAAACAGTTGGAGTACGAAAAAAACTTTTCCACCTTCAAATAATCACTGGAAAGTACTTACAGTAAGGGAGAAAGTTTTAGGATCTTAAAATAGTTGCTAAGGAGTATTTAGAGGGCGATGAGAAGTTTTAGGATCATTAAATTATCACTGGAAAGTATTTTAAGTACGAGCGAAAGTTTTCGAATATTTTAAGTACTAACTGAGAGTATTTGCAGGGTGAAGAAAAGTTTTGGGGTCATTAAGTAAACATTGAAGGGCATTTAACGTACGAAGGAAAGTTTTGGCATCTTTAAATACTCACTTAAGAGAATTTAGAGTATGAACGAAAGTCCTTGAATCTTTAAACAATTACTAGAGACCACCATCTTAGTTACGTGAACACTTTACTAACAATAACAATCACTCTACATTTTGTATATCATCAGTATACGAATTTACGCTTAAAAACGTATTTTAAAAAACAGCGTATACCACCTTTTCACGTTCCTCCACTTTTTGTTTGAAGTTAGCACGTTGATTGCCGAGCGTTTTTACTGCATTGGATCCGCAACATGACGAAATGAACAGAATATGATAGAATCGCGCAAAATGGAAACAATCCGAACACATTGGAAACCAAACGATTGGAACTCTGTTCTCATATCAATTGCATTTACAATATTATAAATGCTGCTTGATTGCAACATTTTTGCATTTTTTGCTAAATGTTTTGCGCCCTTCACGATAAACAGCATACGATCGAATCGCTCAAAATTAAAATAATCCGGACATATTGGAGACACACAATTGAAACGCCGATTTCGTATCAGTTGCATTCACAATATTATAAATGACGCATGATTACGAATGTTTTGCATTTTTTGTAAAATGTTTTGCTCTCGTTACGATAAACAGCATTCGATCGAATCGCTCACAATGAAAGCAACTCGGACACAATTGCAGATCAAACGATTGGAACGCTGTTCTCATATCAATAGCATTTACAATACTATAAATGCTACTTGATTGCGAACTTTTTGCATTTTTTGTAAAATGTTTTGCGCTCGTTACGATAACCAGCATACGATCGAATCGCACAAAATGAAAACAACCCAAATACATTGGATATCAACGATTGGAATGCTGTTCTCACATCAATTGCATTTACAATACTATAAATGCTGCTTGATTGCAACGTTTTTGCATTTTTTGCTAAATGTGTTGCGCCCTTCACGATAAACAGCATACGATCGAATCGCTCAAAATTAAAATAATCCGGACATATTGGAGACACACAATTGAAACGCCGATTTCGTATCAGTTGCATTCACAATATTATAAATGATGCATGATTACGAATTTTTTGCATTTTTTGTAAAATGTTTTGCTCTCGTTAGGATAAACTGCATTCGATCGAATCGCTAACAATGAAAGTAATTCGGACACAATTGCAGATCAAACGATTGGAACGCTGTTCTCATATCAATGGCATTTACAATACTATAAATGCTACCTGATTGCGAACTTTTTGCATTTTTTGTAAAGTGTTTTGCGCTCGTTACGATAAACAGCATACGATCGAATTGCACAAAATGAAAACAACCCAAATAGATTGGATATCAACGATTGGAATGCTGTTCTCATATTAATTGCATTTATAATATTATAAATGCTGCCTGATTACGAATTTTTTGCGTTTTTTGCAAAATGTTTTGCGTCCGTCACGATAAACAGCACACGATTGAATCGCGCAAAATGAAAACAACTCGAACACATTGAAAATCAAACAATTGAAACGCTGTTATCATATCAGTTGCAGTTACAATATTATAAATGCTGCCTGATTGCGAACTTTTTGCGTTTTTTGTAAAATGTTTTGCGCTCGTTACGATAAACAACATACGATCGAATCGCACAAAATGAAAACAACCCAAATACATTGGATATCAACGATTGGAATGCTGTTCTCATATTAATTGCATTTATAATATTATAAATACTGCCTGATTACGAATTTTTGCATTTTTTTCAAAATGTTTTGCGTCCGTCACGATAAACAGCATACGATCCCACCGCTGGAAATTAAAATAACCCGAACACATTGGAAATCAAATGATTGGAACGCTGTTCTGACATCAATTGCATTTATAATATTATAAATACTGTCGGATTACGAAATTTTTGCGTTTTGTGTAAAATGTTTTGTACCCGTCACGACAAACAACATACGATCGAATGGCTCAAAATGAAAATAATCCGGACACATTGGAAATCAAACGATTGGAACGCAGTTCTCGTAACAATTGCATTTACAATATTATAAATGCTGCTTGATTACAAATTTTTTGCGTGTTTCGTCAAATATTTTGCGCCCGTCACAATAAACAGCATACGACCGAATCATTCAAAATGAAAATAACCCCAACACATTGGACACCAAATGATTGAAACGCTGTTTTCACATCAATTGCATTTATAATATTATAAATGCCGCCTGATTGCAAATTTTTTGCGTTTTCATCCATATGTTTTGCGCCCGTCATCGGTGACCACTCAACGTGTCAATCAACTTGACAACTGAGTGGCTCGCATCACGATCGAAGCAAAACGTGTGACGAAACACCGCCTTCAAAAGAATCCGGTTACACTCTTCTGCGACGCGCTAATTATGTCGACGCGACAACGACTCTGTCGCTCGCATTAATTAGCCCGTTTTCGCCGATTTCCCGTAGCGCGGCGCGTGCCTCGCATTTTTTGCCTGACACGCCCTTTGTGCCCGCCGACGGTTGAGATTTTAATTTCCTGCGCCGCGAATTTTCATTCCGCGCCCGCCGACGGCAGCCGAGAACGTGCGCGAAACGCAATTGTCAAATATACGCGGCAAAGCGATTATAATTAAGAAAATGTCGTTTTTCGGACGGGGACGCGCAAAGCCGGGCCGGAAATTGAACGAGTTAAACACAGAAGAATTTAACGAGGATCGTCGCGCCGTTAACACGTCGATCGTTTAGGAGAAATTCCGTGTTTCGATACGGTTGAAGATCTAGGAGACACGTTAAATTAAGACACAATCGCTCAGCATTAGTCAGTGATAAACGAGGGTCCCACTTTTCGGTTGAAATGGTTTACTAACGCAAGTTATTCAAATGGATGATACTGTTACGGAATCTTGCGGTTGACTCATTAGGAATCTATGCAGTGAAACTTTTATTTGAAGCAGAAAGTAAATTTGAGTAACGAAAATCGGAAAGGAATTAATGTAAATGGCGTGTGGGTCATATGTAGTGATTTGTATAATGGGTGTAATATTTACATCGTTTCGTTATTTATATGCAATATGATATGTAGGAATTGCAATAACGAAACTTTTCACTGGTCATCATGACATTATGGTAATAAACGAAACTGTGTGTAATATTTTTTTTTTTATTTGCCAAAACACTGTTTGTGAATGATAATCGAAATATTGAAACACTTTCGCTGTTCGTTTATTATTCTTTTATTTCTCATTACGTTTATATTCGAGTATTTCGACTACCATTTCTTACAGTTTTTTCGGTCGACACGATAAAAAAATGTACGGCAAGCTAAAGAGTAATTATAACATAACAGCTTTTCGGTTGAGATGGTTTACGCAAGTGATTCAAATGGATGATACTGTTACGGAATCTTGCGGTTGACTCATTAGGAATCTGTACAGTGAAACTTTTATTTGAAGCAGGAACGTAAATTTGAGTAACGGAAATCGGAAAGGAAATAATGTAAATGGCGTACGGGTCATATGTAGTGATTTGTATAATGGGTGTAATATCGTTTCGTTATTTATATGCAATGTGATATGTAGGAATTGCAATATCGAAACTTTTCACTGGTCATTATGACATTACGATAATAAACGACACTGTGTATAATATTATTTTTTTTTTAATTTACCAAAACACTGTTTGTGAATGATAATCGAAATATTGAAACACTTTCGCTGTTCGTTTATTATCCTTTTATTTCTCATTACGTTCTTATTCGAGTGGTTCGACTACCATTTCTTACAGTTTTTTCGGTCGACACGAAAAGAAACGTACGGCAAGCTAAAGAGTAATTATAATATAACAGCTTTTCGGTTGAGATAGTTTACTAATGCAAGTTATTCAAATGGATGATACTGTTACGGAACCTTGCGGTTAACTCATTAGGAATCTGTGCAGTGAAACTTTTATTTGAAGTATAACGTAAATTTGAGTAACGGAAATCGGAAAGGAATTAATGTAAATGGCGTGTGGGTCATATGTAGTGATTTGTATAATGGGTGTAATATTTACATCGTTTCGTTATTTACATGCAATATGATATGTAATGAATGCAATAACGAAACTTTTGACTGGTCGTCATGACATTATGGTAATAAACGACTCTGTGTGTAATATTATTTTTTTTTATTTGCCAAAACACTGTTTATGAATGATAATCGAAATATTGAAACACTTTCACCGTTCGTTTATTATCTCTTTATTTCTCATTACGTTTTTATTCGAATATTTCGACTAACATTTTTTACAGTTTTTTTTCAGTTGACACGAAAAGAAACGGCAAGTTAAACAGTAATTATAACATAACAACTTCATGGTAAACTTTTTAATACCGGTATTATTATACTTTTCCACCAGTATTTTTAAATATTCCTTATCGCTATTTGATATCAATACTGGCATACATACTAATATGTATACCGGTAGATGCCACTATTACAGTAAAGAATATACTTTTACAAGAATTATTTATACATATAGAAATACGCAAAGATAAGTATTTAATTAAAAAAATATTGAGCCCGTACGTAAAGTAGTTGTTTGATTAATGAATTCTCCAACAACTCCGACGTATCGGTGACCCGTAGTTTCTTTATATTTATTGAGGGCGAATGAAAATCGCTTTTTCATTACCCTGACTAATTGAAATCGACAAATGAGGTCGAAACGTCCAGCAATATTGACATGTTTGAATTTACAGTATTTATAATTTATAGGTGGACTTTCACGAACGGTAATGAGGAAGAAAGCGTGTACGTGTTTTATGAGCGAATATTATTGTTTACTCTTGGCTGCGTAACGATAACCTTATAGCTCAGTCATTCGCACCAGTCCATTTCTATTAACGTAAGTCAAGCATTTCGTAATTATATTGGTCTGATTCTACTGGAATTCTGTTTCCTCTAATTGCTGACCTCTTTTCCCAGATTGTTTATTGGTATTACACAGGTATTGTACTGATTTACGACTACACTGACGTCTTGTCGCTCGATAGTTTCGTACCGATATTATCAGAACTCGGTTTCTTTTGTCGTAACAGAAGAGGTGTGAAACATATCAATACTTTACCAATATGTTAACAATATTTGCAATGCCGATTCGACTTTCCTTTTCAAAATATTTACCGTGCTTAATGGATATATTATACCAAAGTACGACTATACTGGTAAAACGTCACTTTAATGGTTTCATACCGGTATTATTAAAATTTGGTTTGTTTTACTGTAACAGAAGAACTACCTAAAATTACCGATATTTGCAATACGGATGCAATCAATGCTTTTTGTGAGAATATTTATCCGTTTTATACAGATATTACACTGAAATACGCCTATACCGGTACATCGTTGCTTTAGCAGCTTCATTTTAGTATTATCAGATGTCGGTTTATTTTGCGGCAACAGAATAATTACCTCAGAATTCTACCGCTATTTGCAATATCGATCCGAGTACTGCTTTTTTACAAAACAATGACGTTATATACGCGCATCATACTAAAATACGATTATACCGATGTATCGTCACTTATTTTGTTGGGTTTATACTAATCTTATCAAAATTTGGCATCTTTTGCGATAATAGAACAACTGCCTTTAAATATCGGTACATTACCAGTATTTCTAATATCGATTTGATCACTGCCTTTTCCAGAATGTTTATCGGTTTTATACAGGTGTTATATGAAATACGATTATAATGGCATATTGTTATTTTGATGTCTTCATATCAGTATTATCAGTTTTCGGTTTCTCCTACAGTAGCAGAATAAAAACAACAAATGGTATTTTACAGGATATTTTAACGGTATTTCACAAGTACTATAGAGCTATTTGTTATATATTTTTGATAATTGCTCTCTTTTCAAAATATTCATCTGCTTCACACACACATTTTACCAAAATACTACCACAGCGATAAATCATCAGTCGATGGTTTTATACCGATCATTAGATATTGGGACCGTTTATTTTAAAAGTGGTGCAAGTCCATTTTTTGTCGTTTCGAGAAAATTAAAGGTTAGCATATTAGTCAATTGAAAAATATAAATGAATTATGTCAAGTCTCGCAATGTTTCTACTAATTTATCAGTATGTCAATTGATCATATAAATTTCTTTTAGGCGAATTTAAATAAAATAATATATATTTACAGGCTGTAAATGAACTTAGACCATTTTCATAATTAGTCAATTGTAAAAATCATTTAATTTCAATTATGGAAAATTAGATATCACTTAAAATATATTTTGTATTAATCCAATTTTGTTTATAAATAACAACAAGAAATAAAATAGGAATAGCCTTTTTTATTTTGAATGTTAATTGTATTTGGATATCGTTAAACTGAACATAAGATATTGCTATTATTCATTTATGCTCTTTATCTGGCAGTGTTTTGAAATATCCATAATGCACAGGATATATATAAGATAATAACTGTTCCATATGTTTATATTTTTCGTATCTAATGGTCTGGCATATTATACAGATGTCTTCCCCAATATTGAGCTGATAAATATAGCGTCTTAAATGTTGTGTCCTCCATCGATGCTTTATATAAAATAGTATACGGTGCACTTTTGCAGAACCTCATCCAACATATTTTCACCCGGTTTACCTTTTCTCCGTCAATATTTTTCTTATCCGTTTTTGAATTGCGCTGTGTAGATTTTTTGTGGAAACAAATTTCTCTGATCTAATTTCGAGTAATGCAAATTTATTATTTCTTCAGCATTGCTTTATAACATCATAATAGTCCTCTGGCATGTAGAAGAAATTCTTTTTTTGTAAATGTCTATGGACATTGAACTTACACCACTTTCATAATCAATCGCTACACAATTTTTTTTACTGGCCAATTTTAAATTGAACAAAACATTGGTATTTTTTAAGATATTAAATATTAGCTAGTTATAAATAAAAAGTTTACACTATATTAATCACAAATTATGTGATATCTCATTTTTTAAAGGAATGGACTTACAAAATAAACGGTCTATTTATTACCGATTCGACAATATTTACTGGTCTTACACAGTTATTATAGCAAAGTCCGCCTATATCAGTACATCGTCACTTTGTTGACTTGGCACTCAAAAATATTCGTACTCCCCAGTATTCGCAACACCGTTTCCCTCATCGACTCGATCTATACCGGACAGCCTGCTCTCCCATATGCGCATTTAAATGTTCGTCACGATCGGTCGACTATCGACAACGGACAGTCGGCTTCAATATTCAACAGGAACTGCACGTCGATATGGACCAATGAGGTTCCGAACTTCGTCCGCAATGTTTGACGAGACGTTGTCCGCGTCTCCATCGCTGCATTCGCTCATTCCCTTTTCAAACCTCTAATTTCATCAAACTCGCGCTTCACGACGCGCATGCGGCGACAATCGGAATTTTGCCCCGTTAAATACACGTTTATACATACGATTGTGGAATTTAACACGTTGAACGTCACGGTGGTCATGTGTGACCGCAAATTATTTCTCCTGCAGCGCCATGCTGGTCATATGTGACAGGAGTGCATCAAATACTTATAATTGCAAAAATTTAAAAGAAAATTCGCTAATTAGAGAATGGTTTGAAATAAAATCTGCAGTATTGAAACGTTAAAAGTTTTTATTAAATCAAAAATTAATTTTTATCCAATCTTTGATTTACCGGTTCATTGTATTGAAGCATTTTAAACATAAGTGTGAGTCGTTAATGCAATCTTGGCAGTATTTAGTGACCTTTTTGATCCGATTTTTTGCACTTTGTGTTCCGAAGCTTGCAACACGTTAGGCCTTCCTTTTTTTTTGCAATTCATTCCGTTTTCTTATAAATAACGAAATTAATTATTATTTTGCCATTACATGCACAGATTGGTAAAAATATTTTCGTGGCGTTCTGAGCGAAACATGTGATTTCGGTGTGGCAGTCAAAATGTTAATATTGCAAATGGGTATTTTACCGCGTATAATATCGCAAAGGGTATTTTATATGGGAAATTTTAAACGCCTCATTTTAATCGACGAAAGTAGGTGCATTTTAAGGAAATCGCGAGAAGGTAAGCCGTGTGTGTTTTTGTGTAACGTAATTATATGGTCATGAGGTGCACAATTTTTCCACAGAGCGACATGCATTTGTTAATGACGCTTTTGTCCGAGTCTACACGTTTTGCGCGGCAATTTCGGCCTGTCAGGGTACATTCATGTTTTTGTAGAATTAACCCTCTGTGGACCGATTTGTTTTTGGTGGCTATACAAAATGTATGTAACGTGAAATCAACAAATATCAACCTCGAAATACATATTAGCAATGAATTCAGCAGTTTCAACAATTTTATTATAAATAATACATTTTGTAACTTTGAAGTAACAACGGCTTACAACGTTCGATGTTTCACAAAAAAATGCGATGTAAACATCAGGGTACATTGAAATAATTTTTTTTTACAAGTTAATTAAGTTCGATGTTCCACAAAAAATGCGATGTAAACATTTTTAAAAATCATGGAACACCGAAATAATTTTGTTTTAAATAGGTTAATCAAGTTCGTTACTTCACAAAAAGAAGCGATGTAAACATTTGTAAATATCATGGAATACCAAAATAATTTTTTTTAAACAAATTAACACTTTAAGTTCATCGTTTCACAGATCAATTTTTTTGGCAGAACAGGTTCAGGTTGTAGGGGACGCGAGATTGAGGTATCACCATGACATTTTGTAGTGATTTTATTGCATGTGCGGTCATGCAAGAATCTTGACTTGCGAAAGGGCGTTTGACTTGTAAAATTTGTGATAATATATATAACAGAGTGGCTAGTGTAGAAACTACTCATTTAGTAGAAAAGGTAATTGATTTACTTTTACTTTAATGTGCATATGAACAATATACTCCAACGCTGCGACACATATTCATTTTTCATTAGATTTTATTTTGATTGCAATAGCTCATGAAAGTAATTTTGTAGAAAAACATAATTTAGAGAATGGTGAATTTGATTTGCAAAGAGTGTAATGATATTTGTAAGAAGCTGGCAAGTGTATAAACTGTTCAATTAGTAAAAATAGCATTTATTCCATTTTACCTTAATGTATATAAAGAGAAAGAAACTGCAATGGATTAGTGGAATTTCATCTTACATTATATTTTACTTTATTATGATTATAACACAAGAAAATGAATTTATACCAGATATTGATTAATATAAAATCAAAATGATTTGTGTAAAACGTAATGATCTGTGTAGCAGAGTGACCAGTCTAAATATGATATATTTATCAAAAAGTAGAATTACTCAATTTTTTCTTTATTATACACAATGAAAAAATCACTGCGACCCATCAACACATTTTTACGTCACATTGGATTTTATTCTAATCACAATACATTCAAAAAACACATTCGCAAAGAAAACTTGATTTGCAAAATGATGGATTTTTATTGTTCGTTCCTTTCTACATTTTACTGAAAAATAGAATACTGAACATAATACTAAAATATATATACTTTAGTAATAAAACGAACAACTACAATTTACTTCCATATTTAGTTCAAGAACCATTGCCTCCATTACGATCGAATTTTACCACAAAAAGTCACCGCACCAAAGGTGACCTTGATTTTTGAAAAACTGAATTTGCTTTCTGAAGATGTGAATTTGCTTTGTAAAAAGATATCTAACGCCTACAAATAGAAATGATGCCCAAAATGATGAAGTTGAGCCGCAAAGTCTCTATAACCATTACTCCAAAGACGTTGGCATAAATTTTACCAACATCCCGTCAACGCGAGCTTTCATCAAAATCATCGTGCCTGTTTAATTTGGATCGCGCGCCATAAAATTGGCTTCGTACCCCGGACATAATTAGTTCGTAAATTCGTAACAAGACTGACACGGGCGAGTGTGACTATTTTACTTGAAGCGCGTACTAACGAAGGTAGAATAATGGCACGCGAGGGAGGCGGCGGCCCAAATGAGCCATTAACCGATACATTGCCAGCCGATGCCGTCTTTAATTGACGAATTGGCCGGGCTTTTTCGTATCTGCTAAAATGATCGATCGCCGAACGTGACTGAAATAATGAGCCAAGTTGCGAAAGATAAGAAACGATGGCCAACTGTTGACAGGTCCGTGGCTAATTGTTTGAGTATGTTTAATTAGTTGAGCGCGGAATTTCATTTTAGAAATCTCTCACAGGGTGCGCAATTTAAATCAAGCATTAATTATACAATATTTATAAATTAATATATAATCATATAATACATACATACATACAATATATATATATATATATATATATATATATATATATATATTAACATATAAATATTGTATCATCGTATATATACACGTCATTCCTTGATTTTAATTATTTATGTTATATATTTTAATATATATTCTTTACTATGTTTATTTTATGGTTATATTTTATGTTATTATGTTTATATATTTAATGGTATATATACAATATATATCAAAATACATAACATAAATAATTAAAACCAGGCAATGACATATATATATACAATGATACAATATTTATATGTATATACAATATATGCAATACACATCGAACGCAGGATAAATGATCCGATTATAAATGTCGATACCACTGCTGTCTAAATCACCCATCCGAAGGAGAAATTTAGCAATTTATTGTATCAACATTATTAATACATTATACATATTTAGCTATTTTTCATACCTTATGCTTTCTTTTGACAATAACTGTAGAAATACATAGGTTTACCTCAGATGCTTTAAAAGCGAGGAAAAAAGAGATTTTGTACCGAATTCTTGGGATTCTTGTATTCAATTCAAGAATGTCTAGGACTCTGCCTCGTTGAGCAAATTATATATTTTAATATATATTGTATATATGTATGTATACATACAATATATAGAATACACGTCGAACGCAGGATAAATGGTCCTATTATAAATTTCGATACTACTGCTCTCTGAATCACCCATCCGAAGGAGAAATTTAGCAATTTATTGTATCAACATTATTAATACATTATATATATTTAGCTATTTTTCATACCTTATGCTTTATTTTGACAATAACTGTAAAAATACGCAGGTTTACCTCAGATGCTTTAAAAGCGAGGAAAAAAGAGATTTTGTACCGAATTCTTGGGATTCTTGTATTCAATTCAAGAATCTCTAGGACTCTGCCTCGTTGAGCAAATTATATATTTTAATATATATTGTATATATATATATATGTATACATACAATATATGCAATACACGTCGAACGCAGGATAAATGGTCCTATTATAAATTTCGATACTACTGCTCTCTGAATCACCCATCCGGAGGAGAAATTTAGCAGTTTATTGTATCAACATTATTAATACATTATGTATATTTCGCTATTCTTCATACCTTACGCTTTATTTTGCCAATAACTGTGGAAACACGCAAGTTTACTTTAGATGCTTCAAAAGCGAGGAAAAGAAAGATTTTTCATCGAATTCTTGGGATTCTTATATTCAATTCAAAAATGTCTAGGACTCTACCTCGAAGAACAAAGGACCAGTATTGGCCCTGTTAATTATTTATGCAATTTCTCCACAAATCAACGCTCGTCGTCCAAGACGCGGCTTAAGTATGTAATTGGTTTTGCAATATAAAATACCTAGCCGTTTTATTGGTAATATAAAGGAAACATACCACCAAATACTATTCTTATTATATTTTATTGAAATTTTGAGTTTTATTTGGAATTAAGATTTGGTCCGATGTGCATTCACGTCAAAGACGCTTAACTGGTTCATAATGTATACATACTAATATTATAAAATTACTGATAAGAAGTTTGAGATATGAGAGCAGTGATTACGCAGAAAAATCGTTAGTGGGTCCGTGGCTATGGTGGAATACGTTGGGTTAGGTCTGGGTTAGATACCATACCTGCTGAAGATTTCGAACGAGGAATAACATGAGGGAAAGCAAATACTGGAAGACAGAAAAAAAACGGGCTGTGTATATAGAGGAGTGAAAGGATTACAAGGAAGAGCAAAGGAAATATTTTGCGAAAGAGGAGAAGGGGAAGGATGTCTGAATAAAGGGGATGCAAGAAGAATAGGAGAGAATTAAGGGCGTTAGAAGCAAATAAGAGGCGGAAGAAATAGAATGTGAGCCTGTTGTGAATTGTGTAAATAGTGTAAATAGCACAATATGATACAAGATGAAGAAATATGTTGAGAGTGTGAGCGGGAGATAAATATTAAAGAGAAATAAGTATTGACAGGGAACAGAGGGCAAAAGTACGAGTGAAAAAAGACGATGTGTTACATAAGTTAAAAGTTATGGGCGGAGGAAATAGGAAGTGAGGCTATTGTGAATTGTGTAAATAGTGTAAATAGCACAATATGATACAAGATGAAGAAATATGTTGAGAGTGTAAGCGGGAGATAAATATTAAAGAGAAATAAGTATTGACGGGACACAGAGGGTAAAAGTACAGATGAAAAAAGACGATGTGTTACATAACTGAAAAATTATGGGCGAAGGAAATAGGAAGTGAGGCTATTGTGAATTGTGTAAATAGTGTAAATAGCACAATATGATACAAGATGAAGAAATATGTTGAGAGTGTGAGCGGGAGATAAATATTAAAGAGAAATAAGTATTGAAGGGAAACAGTGGGTAAAGATACAGATGAAAAAGGATGATATGTTACGTAACTTAAAAATTATGCGCGGAAAAAACAGGAACTGAGACTGTTGTGAATTGGGTAAATAGTGTAAATAGTACAATATGATACAAGATGAAGAAATATGTTGAGAGTGTGAGCAGAAGATAAATATTAAAGAAAAATAAGTATTGCCGGGACACAGAGGGTAAAAGTACAGGTGAAAAAAAGACGATATGTTCCATAACTTAAAAATTATGGGCGGAAGAAACAGGAAGTGAGCCTATTCTGAATTTTGTAAATAATGTAAATAGTACAATACGATACAAGATGAAGAAATATGTTGAGAGTGTGAGCGGGAGATAAATATTAAAGAGAAATAAGTATTGACGGGAAACAGAGGGTAAAGATACAGATGAAAAAAGACGATGTGTTACATAACTTAAAAATGATGGGCGGAAGAAATAGGAAGTGAGGCTATTGTGAATTGTGTAAATAGTGTAAGTAGTACAATACAATACAAGATAAAGAAATATGTTGAGAGTGTGAGCGGAAAATAAATATTAAAGAGAAATAAGTATTGACAGAGGATAAAGGTACAGGTCAAAAAGGACGATGTGTTACATAACTTAAAAATTATGGACGGAAGAAACAGAAATTGAGCCTGTTGTGAATTGTGTAAATAGTGTAAATAGCACAATATGATACAAGATGAAGAAATATATTGAGAGAGTGAACGGAAGATAAATGTTGAAGCGAAATAAGTATTGACGCGAAACAGAGGATAAAAGTACGGGTGAAAAAGGACGATGTGTTACATAACTTAAAAATTATGGGCGGAAGAAACAGGAAGTGAGCCTGTTGTGAATTGGATAAATAGTGTAAATTGTACAATACAATACAAGATGAAGAAATATGTTGAGAGTGTGAGCGGGAGGTAAATATTAAAGAGAAATAAGTATTGACAGGAAAGAGTCGGAAAAGATACTAGTGAAAAAGGACGATGTGCTGCATAACTTAAAAATTATGGGCGGAAGAAACAGAAACTGAGCCTGTTATGAATTGTGCAAATAGTATAAACAATACAATACGATACAAGAGAAAAAATATGTTGAGAATGTGAGCGGGAGATAAATATTAAAGAGAAATAAGTATTGATGGGAAACACTGCGTAAAGATACAAGTGAAAAAGGACGATGTGTAACATAACTTACAAATTGTAATCCGCAAGGAAATCACTAACTTACCACTACTATTGCTAATAATGTTATATTACTAATAATGCACGATGTGAAAAGTTGATTTTTGAAACGATTGGAAAGAAAATGAAAAATATAATACATCTGGATGGATGACATGACGATATATTTTAATCGGTTATCTGTTAATTAGCTTGTAGACGTTTGTAATGCAAATTAAATATTTTTCGGTTTTTATGTATCATTTGAATTTATTTTTGCGTAATATCGACAATATTTCGCTACCCATTAATTATCTCGCGAATGTTGATGATTTCAATGCAATGTTTTTGTATTTCTATGTGTCATTCGCTGTTTACAAATATTTTTCAGTTTTTAGTGTCATTTGAATTTATTTTTGCAAAACACCGATAATATTTCGCTATTCATTAATTATTTCACAAATGTTGAAGATTTGAATACAATGTTTCTATATTTCTACATGTCACTCGCTTTTTACAACTACAATTGATTTTCGCATAACAATTTGGAATAGAACCGCAAGACGGCTCATTTCAACAAAATTAATTTAAATTATTCTAACAATATTTTGCTACATACGAACGTTCAAGATACCAATGCAATATTATTCGGTTTTCATGTGCCATCCCATTCTTTTTTCATAATTTGTTATACAAGATCAATGCGGCATTTTCGCGTAAATGGATCTAAATAATTTTAACAGTATATTATACCGCTGAATCACTCGTCGAATATTAAAAATGGTTCGAAGCAATGCGGATGATTGTTCCTGAAAATTTGAACGAAGAGCGCAACGACCATGTATAAACGCCAAGGATTAATTTATCGACACACACGTTATCGCGGGAATCATATTATTTTTTTAGTCGACCTAAAAGTGTTTGTTTAACTTCCCGTTAAATTAATTTCGTCGCACGTGACGACGGCAGTAATCTTATAATAAATGCGTGGGCGTACAATTATTTTCTGTTGCGACGAGGCGTGGTGCAAAAAAAAAAGGATAGAATGTTTATTTAAACTGTGATACACTTTTAGTGCAAATTAAGCATCACGTTTGTGTCGCTTGTTACGGGTTGGATATAGCAGGGAGTAATTTTATTTTATTTTTTTTTTGGAATGGAACGATTTTGTACCACTGTCCCATAAAATTGTGGACAAGCGTTGACAAGCGTAAAGATAATTGGGAAAATTGTACTGTAACTCGGGAGTGTGAACGTTGTTTGCTGGTTTTAAATGTTTGAGAGTACTTTAGAAAATGGCACACCGAAATAAATTACGCAGAAGAAACTCTCAAATTAAAGTAAAATTAAATGGGATTCGTTAGGAGACATATAATTAACGGAAGAACCATTTGTGCACTGATCAATTTCGAACGAAGCGTACTCCGTGGGATTGCAATTTATTAACTGCTTTTCTTTGTAGACAACGAGTTTGTATATATCCTCGGAAATCTTTATAATTGACGCAGTGCGTACAATTTGCTTGAAAATGAATAATATTTTTTCGTTCTTCTATCGTAGTTTCCGCATGCTTCTTCGCACGGACAAATTTGCATTTTTAATTTTTATCTTCTAGTAACATTTATTTTGATTTTTGTCTCAAATGAACCTATTTTTCACACATTCATCGCTTCAGAACAGTTACAAAAGCCCCGTCAACAACAAAGTAAAAAATAACAGTCGTTCCATTACAACTTAATTCTATATTAATACAACCTATATCTATTGTATATTTGATGAGTATACTCGTCATCGTTTACTTCTGACAACACACTTTTCACAGAGGTCCCAACTGGTTAATCCTCAAATCATATCTCAAATTACCGAAACTTTGAAATGTACTCAGCAAACACATAAAGTAATAAGTTTCAGGCTTGTTTCCCGTTTAGTTTCAAGTGTACCTAACACGAACGGACAGAGATCGTTAATCGCCGCGTATGGATGCGTTCGAAGGGCAAGCTTTCGAAACTTTTCGGCACAAAAAATCAGCCGCTGACAAAAAGTTTCGCCCCGTGCGAAGATATCGAAGCTCACCCCTGATTTGCGGTATGATTAATGCGACGGATCGCTCCTTGTCTCGCGTACATCGAGCCCGTTAACACATTGATTGGATATATACGGCACAGATTGAGTACGTATGATACCCAACAAATCAACTGCCGACAACGGTTTTCCTCGGTTTTCGTTTACTTGTCCAATATAACTGCAAATGTTTGTATACGAATGGCTCATTTGCCTTTTATGCCGCAGCGAGGCCGTATTGTAACAGACGTCGAACCGGATAGGAGGGTTGGTTCGGAGAAATTTTTTCGCTTGCTGTTATCGTGTAAATAAAAAAATGGACGGTTTTTTTTTCTAAAAGTGGGGCAAGTCCATTTTTTTTTATTTCAAGAAAATTAAAAGTTATACATAAGTCAGTTCAGAAATATCAAATAATTATGTCAAGTGTGGCAATGATTCTACTAATTTATCAATGAGGCAATTGATTATATCATTTCTTTAGATAAATTTATTATAATCTAATCTAATATCTAATCTAATCTATATAAATTTATTATAATCCTGTTTATATAAAGATATATGTAATCTTTATTTGTTAGACAATTTGAACTGAAATAATATATATTTACGGGCTATAAATGGAGATCACACTACAAATGATAAATATTACAAATTGAAGTATATCAAGATTTTCAGTCTCTCTTAGTTTATTTAAATGAACTACGAATTACCATATTGTGCAGATTGACCGAATATTTACTTTTGATCAGTACATTGAAACGTAGAATAAAATCAATATTCTTTCCTACATTTTTAAACTATATTTCCTACTGTAATACCTGTATCACACCTGTATATATACACATTTATAAATACAGGAACATTTCGGTAGTGAAGTACAACACTAATATTAAAAGTTTTGAGCAAATATCGATTACGTTACAGTCTTCTTGAAACAAAAACTGTTAAACACCTCTTAATCGCGTAACTCTGGCAAAAAACGTTTTCTTTCTGTGACGATTCTAACAAGAGTTGTAAATTGTTGTCGTGTGATTTCCATGGGGTTTACGACGCTTGGGGAGATCTGAGATTTATTATGGGTGGAATGAACTTTTCAACTGTTTTGAGTAACAAGTAGATATATTCTCATTTATGCAAACTTATAATACATAGTTATAATACATTATTTATGTACTTATTTTTATACTTATAACACATTATTCTCATAATACATTTTATATACAGTGAACTATGTGTCCGCGATGTTTTGCGAATGATGTTTTTTATGGTTCCTCTTCATAAAGAAAAATTCTTTACCCAATATCATACTTTAAAACATTACCAGAAACTCTGATAAAATTGACTTTTAACCCATTGGCTGCCGTGTGTATTTTGCCGCATTAGAACAGCGATGCTATGAAATACTACAGCGTTTGACTGAATTATGCAAAATGTAAATAGTGTGCAGGTATTGGAGACCAAAGGATCGCATCACTATTCTAACAATAACTGCATTTACAAAATAATTATTGCTACCCATTGCCAGTATTTTCGATCTTCTGTAAAATCTCTTGTGCCGATCAGCAGTGGCCATCACAGCAGTCAAAGTGTTAAATAAAATTTTATGATAATTTCTTTAAATAGTTTTTTAAACTATTTTTTTGACTAATACCTAAAATACGTTCAACTGTACAATTTCTGAAAGTTTTCCAAAAATTGCTTCATAAATACCAAAGTTATGATTTTTTGTAACGTACAACTTTCCAAAAAACGTGCGGTTCCAGGCGTATTTCTTAGAGATTTCTTATCGGTCCTTAAAGTGCTAATACTCTGCTACGACAAGATCCATATTGCGCGCAAAAGTATTCAATCCTCAGCGATCGGTACTGCCGACTGCACGCGAAGCATTTCAACTTAGAACAGTTAGTAGTCAAAGCGTTAACAGTTTGATGAAGAACACAATGAAGCCCATTTGCAATCTTGTAAAAGCAATTGATATTGGGACGGTGCTTCAATACTCTGGCTTGTAACAACTCTGCGTTACCTTTACTTTGCATGATTTAATTATACTCTGCAGTATTTCATCGCATCGCAGTTCTAATATAGCAAAATACGCTTGGCAGTGAAAGTGTTAACACATTGACTGCCGTGCGTATTTTGCTGTATTATAACGGCGATGCTGTGAAATACTACAGCGTTTGACTGAATTATGCAAAATAAAGGTAACGCAGAGTGGTTAGGTTGTAGTTGTTTAGTTGTAGGTAACAAATAGTGTGCAGGTATTGGAGACCAAAGGATCGCATCACTATTCTAACAATAACTGCATCTATAAAATAATTATTGCTACCCATTGCCAGTATTTTGGATCTTCTGTAAAATCTCTTGTGCCGGTCACCGATGACCATCATGGCAGTCAAAGTGTTAACAACACGCAAACCTCGAAATACCAGGTTGCTCAATAAGTTTTGTCGTTCGATAAGAAAAACACAATGTTATAGTTCAAAATACATTTTATTATTCAGTATAATCTCCCTGAATATTAATGCCCTTGCTCCAACGATCCTCCAATCTGTGGATCCCATCCCTGAAGTGAGATTCCGGAAGGTCTGCAAAATACGCTTCAACAGCCGTTATGACCTCTTCATTTGACGAAAAACGCTTGCCACGCATACATTTTTTGAGTTCTGGAAACAAATGGAAGTCGCTGGGGGCCAAATCTGGTGAATACGGCGGATGCTCCAACAATTCGAACTTTAATTCATGGATTTTAGCCATTGTCAAAATGCTCTTGTGACACGGTGCGTTGTCCTGATGAAAAAGGATTTTTTTCTTCTGCAAACCGGGTCTTTTTTCACGAATTGTTTCCTTCAACTGGTCCAAAAGGTTGCAATAATATTCAGAATTAATTGTTTTACCAGTTTGCAAGTAATCCACAAATAAAATTCCTTTCGCATCCGAAAAAACTGATGCCAGAACCTTCTTGGCCGATTTCTGGACACGAACTCGTTTCGAAGCCGAACAACCAGGTTCACACCACTCTTTAGCCTCTTGTTTTGATTTAGGATCATGGTGATAGACCCAAGTCTCATCCATAGTGATGAATCGACGCACAAAATCCACTTTATCCTTTTTAAAACGCTCCAAATGTTGTTGAGAAAGTCGCATTCGAATGTGTTTTTGTTCAATTGTTAGTGAATGCGGCACCCATTGTGCACACAGCTTTTTAAAACTCAAAATTTCATTTAAAATATGACTCACACTGCCTAATGAGATGTGTAGAGCCTCTACTAAATCCCTCTCAGTCAATCGACGATCTTCCAAAACCATATCCTGTACTTTGGCTACGATTTCTGGCGTTGATACGGTTTTTGGACGTCCTTCACGTGGATTTCAACTCGTCTGTACGACCACGTTTAAATTCAGCAACCCATCTTTCTACTGTTCTAATTGAAGGTGAACGTTCATTATACACTCTTAATATTCGTTCGTGAATTTCTTTTGGTGCTACACCTTCCAAAAATAAGAATTTTATCACTGCACGATATTCAATTTTTTTGCATTGTCGAAAATACTGTGACACGGCGACACTAAATGGCTTGTAAACAAAGAATGAATTGACTGATTGAAATGAACCTTCACATACGTTGATAAGAAGAGTGAACCAACAAAACAAAAACAAATTTGGACTAGTAGCAACGCCCTCAACAAAACAAAACAAAACTTATTGAACAACCTGGTAGTGTGCAGGTATTGGAGACCAAAGGATCGCATCACTATTCTAACAATAACTGCATTTATAAAATAATTATTGCTACCCATTGCCAGTATTTTGGATCTTCTGTAAAATCTCTTGTGTCGGTCACCGATGACCATCATGCCAGTCAAAGTGTTAACAACACGCAAACCTCGAAATACATCCGCATTCGGTCTCTGGTTTGCTCAATCAGTTCGGCCCTGGCCAAAAGCAGCTGAAAGCCATGACTCGTCATCTGGCGGAAACGATCGAATCCGAGAAATGAAAATCTCAGGGCGCATTGAGCGGGGGCGAATATCGAAGATTCCGGCGTTTCGGCGATGACCACGGCGATTTTATGTGACCGAGCTCGTTCGGGCCGCAGCGCTGGCGGTTTATGTGAAAAGTTGATTCGCCATTGCCCCGGCACGTTAATGGAGAAGCGCGAGATAGTGTTACGCGATATTGCCGAAGATAGGCTATGTATGCATATATACACTTTGTACATCGCACGTAGTATAACGTTAGAAGTATGGCGGCCGTATAATATTTACGAGTGCCGTGCCACTTTATGGATTCGCGGAACAACTGTGGAACTGCGCGAAGTTGAAAAACTAAGGAAGCGCAATCGTAAATTACGACGCGCGGCCCCGCCGGAATTTATTAAGAACGTCCCTCGGCGTATACGGGGTGTTTACGAAGTGAAAGGCTTGTTAATCAGCATGTAATATTAGAAGGTGCAGGAAAAATTGTTTGCAAGATTTATCAACATAGAAAGTTGCGATGTTCGCAATCGTTACCGGACTGCGCGAATTTTGGTTGGTTAGTATTTTTATTTAGAGTCTGCGTAATGTTTATGGTGTGAAATGCAAGCTGAATAGTTAGCGTATAATGGCACAAATTGTTAGGAGGATTTTTCGTAAATTGGATAAATGATGCTCGCCTGGTTTTTGGATATCTGAAGCAGCTCTGAATCTGCAGGAAGTTGAAAAGCTGAGGAAGTGAAATTGTAAATTACGATGCGCGGTTTTAGCGGAATTCATGAAAAATGTACGTTGCAGCGCGTGTAGCCTTTACAGGGTGAAGTATGAATTATTTATGAAACTTGCAAATAGCATCCGATTGGTTTTGTGAATTTCTGGAACAACTGTAAAACTGCGTGAAGTTGAAAGCCTAAAAAACTTGAACCGGAAATTACCATGCGGGATTTATTAATATTTTTTTATTGATGTATACGCATTTCTTACAAAGTACACAACTGGTTTATAGATTGACGTAACGTTTATTGTATTGCATCAAATAAGTAACTACATAAAGAACTTAAAGCGACGAGCCTCATTACGAAACTGTGACCTCATTAAAAAAAAACAGACAAATTAAGATTAACAAAACTATATTGAATATAAAAGTTCCAATACACATATATAGCTAGTATAATATATAGTTATAATTTATAGAATAGGATATAGTATAATTTAAAAGATAGTATAAGTTATAGCAACACATATTTGTTTAATATATCTTAAAAAAATTAACGACGTTATATTATATATATAGAGATTTTCTTTTTTTTCCTCTGCATGCATATATCTCCTTGTAAGAAACTGTTTTCCTTTTCCTTATAAGAGAAACATACATATAGAGAGTAAAGAGATGAAAAATATATATGTATATATATACCGTATGAGCCCAAATATAACGCGACCCCGAATTTAACCCGACTCCGAAATTTTGATAAAGATATTCAGAAAAAAAATAATATTCTTATAAAAAAAATAATACTTAAAATAATGTCCTTGTTTATATTAAATTCCATTACTTAAATCCTGAATTTCGCACGAGTCGATTTTTTAACGGGAAGTAAATGGTCGAAAAATATCGCGTTATATTCAGGGTAATACAGTGTTTATATATATATATATATATTTTTTTTTTTTTCTGACAAAATGCTCTTATTTTCTTCTGACAAAACAGTAAAAAACTACCACCATAAACTACCGTGCGCGTTAGTTTGACATTTCATTGTAATTACCTAACCCTACAGTGACAGCCAAACTTATCAATCAGCCTCCAATATTACCGAATTTCCGTAGTACCAATTAACCACGGTTTAGTTCACCTACTTCCAAAGTACCTGCCGCGTACATCAACGCTTAGAAACTGTCAAAGTCAAAGCCGCGCATTTGCGAGTTTGTCCGGTGCCGTCGGTGTATCGTCGTGGAAAAATAATTAACGTTGTAAGGGCTTACTTACAGCACTTTTATCGGCGCGTCCTATGCTGGCTTATTGGCATAAACTATTTTATTCGAAGATACGCGAACAACGGCGAGCGGTGAAGAACACAGTTTAGAGTTTATCGGTAAAGACTCTTTATTGACAGTTTAACGGACAGAGTGACGGTGTCTCTATGGATTTGGTACTTCTTCCCATTTTTGCATGTTTAGTTTATTATATACTGTTAGGATTTATACTATAAATACAAATACCTTGCGGTCGAAAATATCGCAGGAGTCTTATATCGGAATTATTATTACGATCCAATTTTGCAATGATTGTAGCACAAAATGTAGCGCAAATGAATAGATCGTCCGGGGACCTTATGAAATATGAGACATTTTCAAACCGGTCAGATGCTGGGAACTTCACGAGGGTGGGAAAGCTACGTTTTCAGTATTCTTACATATCCACGTTTCTATATCTATATCATATCCATATCAATATTCTATGTCAGTATTCTATATTCATATAATATCCATATTCTATATCCATATCTTATTCATATTCTATATCCATATCATATCCATATTCTACATCAATATCATATCCGTATTCTATATCCATATCTTATCCATATTCTATATCAATATCATATTCATATTCTATATCCATATTATTTCCATATTCTATATCATTATCATATCCATATTCTATATTCATATCATATCCATATTATATCCATATTCTATATCCATATCATATCCATATTTTTATTCTTTCTGCATTGAAAATGTAAGTTCCTTCTCTTATTGCCCACTTTAACGCGTTTTCTTTAAACCACACACCAAAACCAAAGTCTCCAAACGCGCACCATTGCTTCCACGGGGCGTAAATTACCTGTACTATGGTGTAACGGTCTATTTCGAATTCCGGGAGGATCACAGCTCCTGAACCATAAAAACATGCGTCTTCTGCAGAGAACCGATATTCTGGCTAGTAGTTTTCGATTGTCCCGTGATGTCTTGCATAAAGGAAGGCTGCGCTTCTATGGTGTTTGGCCCGATACGACCCGTAGGCAAGGCGAAAATTAGGGAGGACCAACAGTTCGACGTTCGGTTGAGCGTAAAGGACTCTTTATTGACAATTTAACAGACAGGGTGACGGTGTCTCTATCGATTTGGTACTTCTTCCCATTTTTCCATGTTTAGTCTATTATATATTGTTAGGATTTATACAATAAATACAAATATTTTGCGGTCGAAGATATCGCGGGAGTCTCTTATATCGGGATTATTAGTACGACCCAATCTTGCAATGATTGTAACGCAAACTGTGGCGCAAATGAATAGATTGTCTGGGGACCTTATGAAAAATAAGACATTTCCAAATCGGTCAGATGCTGGGACCTTCACGAGGGTGGGAAAGCTACGTTTTCAGTATTCTTACATATCCACATTTCTATATCCATTTTATATGCATATTCTGTATCCATATTATATTCATATTCTATATCCATATCATATCCGTATTCTATATCCATATCATATCCATATTCTATATCTATATCGTATCCATATCATATCCACATTTATATATCCATACCATATCCATATCCTATATCCATGTCATATCCATACCCTATCCATATCATATCCATATTCTATATCCATATCATATCCATATTTTATATCCATATCATATCCGTATTCTATATCTATGTCATATCCATATTTCTATTCTTTCTGCATTTAAAATGTAAGTTTTTTCTCTTAGTGTCCATTTTAACGCGTTTCCTATACTATAGTAGGTATAACGGATTTCGAAACCCGCTGATACCGAATTCCAGGAGGATCACAGCTCCTGAACCACAAAAATATGCGTCTTCTGCAGAGAACCGATATTCTGAGTGGTAGTTTTCGATTGCCCCGTCATGTCTTGCGTAAACGAAGGCGCTTCTATGGTGTTTGGCCAGGTACGAGCCGTACGCGAGGCGAAAATTAGCGAGGACCAACAGTTCGACGTTCGGTTGATCGTAAAGGACTCTTTATTGACAGTTTAACGGACAGAGTGACGGTGTCTCTATCGATTTGGTACTTCTCCCCATTTTTCCATGTTTAGTCTATTATATATTGTTAGGATTTATACAATAAATACAAATATTTTGCGGTCGAAGATATCGCGGGAGTCTCTTATATCGGGATTATTAGTACGACCCAATCTTGCAATGATTGTAACGTAAACTGTGGCGCAAATGAATAGATCGTCTGGGGACCTTATGAAAAATAAGACATTTTCAAATCAGTCAAATGCTGGGAACTTCACGAGGGTGTGAAAGCTACGTTTTCAGTATTCTTACATATCGACATTTCTATATCCATATCATATCCATATTTCTATTCTTTCTGTATTTAAAATGTACGTTTTTTCTCTTAGTGTCCATTTTAACGCGTTTCCTGTACTATAGTATAACGGACTATTTCGAAACCCGCTGATACCGAATTCTCGGAGGATCACAGCTCCTGAACCACAAAAACATGCGTCTTCTGCAGAGAACCGATATTCTGAGTGGTAGTCTTCGATTGCCCCGTCATGTCTTGCGTAAACGAAGGCGCTTCTATGGTGTTTGGCCAGATACGAACCGTAGGCGAGGCGAAAATTAGCGAGGACCAACAGTTCAACGTTCGGTTGAGCGTAAAGGACTCTTTATTGACAGTTTAACGGACAGAGTGACGGTGTCTCTATCGATTTGGTACTTCTTCCCATTTTTCCATGTTTAGTCTATTATATATTTTTAGGATTTGTACAATAAATACAAATATTTTGCGGTCGAAGATATCGCGGGAGTTTCTTACATCGGGATTATTAGTACGACCCAATCTTGCAATGATTGTAACGCAAACTGTGGCGCAAATGAATAGATCGTCTAGGGACCTTATGAAAAATAAGACATTTTCAAATCGGTCAAATGCTGGGAACTTCACGAGGGTGGGAAAGCTACGTTTTCAGTATTCTTACATATCCACATTTCTATATCCATATCATGTCCATGGTCTATATCCATATCATATCCGTATTTTATATCCATATCTTATCCATACAATATCCATATTTCTATTCTTTCTGTATTTAAAATGTACGTTTTTTCTCTTAGTGTCCATTTTAACGCGTTTCCTATACTATAGCATAACGGTCTATTTCGAAACCCGCTGATACCGAATTCCCGAAGGATCACAGCTCCTGAACCACAAAAACATGCGTCTTCTGCAGAGAACCGATATTCTGAGTGGTAGTTTTCGATTGCCCCGTCATGTCTTGCGTAAACGAAGGCGCTTCTATGGTGTTTGGCCAGGTACGAGCCGTAGGCGAGGCGAAAATTAGGGAGGACCAACAGTTTGACGTTTGGTTGAGCGTAAAGGACTCTTTATTGACAGTTTAGCGGACAGAATGTCGGTGTCTCTATCGATTTGATAGTTCTTACCATTTTGCCATGTTTAGTCTATTATATATTTTTAGGATTTATATAATAAATACAAATATTTTGCGGTCAAAGATATCGCGGGAGTCTCTTATATCGGGATTATTAGTACGACCCAATCTTGCAATGATTGCAACGCAAACTGTGGCGCAAATGAATAGATCGTCTGGGGACCTTATGAAAAATAAGACATTTTCAAATCGGTCAAATGCTGGGAACTTCACGAGGGTGGGAAAGCTACGTTTTCAGTATTCTTACATATCCACATTTCTATATCCATTTTATATGCATATTCTATATCCATATTATATCCATATCATATCCGTATTCTATATCTATATCATATCCATATTCTATATCCATATCCCATATCCATATCATATTCGTATTCTATATCCACATCGTATCCATATCATATCCATATCCTATCCATATCATATCCATATTTTATCTCCATATCATATCCGTATTCTATATCTATGTCATATCCATATCATATCCATATTTTATATCCATATCATATCCGTATTCTATATCTATGTCATATCCATATCATATCCATATTTCTATTCTTTCTGCATTTAAAATGTAAGTTTTTCCTCTTAGTGTCCATTTTAACGCGTTTCCTATACTATAGTAGGTATAACGGTCTATTTCGAAACTCGCTGATAACAAATTCCGTCAGGATCGCAGCTCCTGAACCACAAAAACATGCGTCTTCTGCAGAGAACCGATATTCTGAGTGGTAGTTTTCGATTGCCCCGTCATGTCTTGCGTAAACGAAGGCGCTTCTATGGTGTTTGGCCAGGTACGAGCCGTAGGCGAGGCGAAAATTAGGGAGGACCAACAGTTCGACGTTCGGTTGAGCGACGTGCACCTGGCCTTCTCCGCTTTGTGAGGCTCCTGACGTCGTCGGTCTTTGTCGTCATTCGCCGGCGGCGCAGGAATAGAGAACCGCGTTGCATTGCGATCCTCCCGATCGAACGTGAAACGGCAAATTTACGGGCCGGCGACTTGCCTTTACGGCAGAGCGGCTGAAACGTTACGGCCGTTGCGTCTAAAAGGATGACGGCGAAGTTGATTGAGAAGTCGAAGGCGCGGTGGCGTGGCAAGCTAAACAGGGCGAACTTACGGTGCGCCATGAATGTTTCATCCGCCGTGGCGCGGAATGATTGTCCATAAATTCCGAAGGACGCCCGTTATGCAACGGCGCGAGAGAGAAGTGCCGAGCTTGGCAGGTGACAAGTGTGTTTTGTGTTTTATGCCCTCGTGCAATTATGTGATTACGTCGTTCGCGGGCAATCGAGGTTTTTCGGCCGCGAAATCGAAGTGGGCGTTTGTCGGATGAGTTGCGGGTGGTTTTAAGGGGTAACATCTAGCTTAACGCCTAAAAACATAGAGTAAATTTAGGAATCTTTTTTAATTACATGATATAACGTTTCGAAATTTGGTTTAACACTAGAAAGACTGAAACTCAGTATATACCTATATTGCCTAAAAGCAGTCAAAATGACTGCATTGTGAAAGAATAACTAATGTGTAAAGAAAATTATTTAAAATTAATTTTTAATATTTTTTTATATTATCTACAGTTATATAACAGGTTTTCAGAACTTATCCGATATTTCCGAAACCAAGGCAAATTTATTTGTTTGTAGGCGCGTACTTCATTCGGTTCTTTTGTCAAGACGAATAAATCGTAGAGATATCATTCGTCGAATATATCGTCAAGACAATATTAGAGGTAACTACAGTTATTAATAAACGCATTTATATGTTGTACAAAAAGCCACAAAATTCTAAGTATCATTATATACATAATTTGTATAAATTATATCATAAATTGTGCTTTATGCATCGTAATTTAATCATAAATTGTAATTTATGTATCATAATTTCTACATAAATTGTATCACTATATACATAATTTTTTTTTTCTAATTAAAATTAAAAAACAGTCAAAATGACTTCCTTGGGCAATCTAGTGTTAATGTATACAAAAAAAAATTTCTTATGTTTTTGCTCCAAAATTGAAATAAGAAAAATAGAAGCACTCGAAGTAGAAGGGCATTTTTTGAAATGGCCCCCGCGGCTTGCAGCAGAAGTGCCGTACACTTTAGCTAAGCACAAAAAGCAAAATTCTTTCTTAATCTACATTAAATTTGCTAGAGAAGTACACACGTATATGGTAAAATATTGATTTTTTGCAGAAATGGCGAACATGTGGAGGAAAGTTCTAATTTTCATAAAAAAAATGCATTGAAAAAATATTTATAATAACGAAAGTTTTCAACCGATCTTAAAAATCATGTGTATTTCTCTGGAGAATGTAATTTAACAGCTACAGTAAACATTTCAAGTGAATCAGAGAAAATTTGTTTAACGTATGCTGCAAGCCAATTTGAAAAACGTAGTTTCGAGAAAAACGCATTTAAAGTATTGAGTAACATTATTTCATATTTCGTTAAATCGATATTACATCGTTAAAAATAGAAGACGCAATATTTATGCCGATGTCGACCACTATTTTGCCACTCGAAGTTGTTTTCGGAACGATGGATCGCATAACAGAATTGACGCTTTCGTTGCTGTTCTGGGTAAAACCTCCTAAGCAACAATTGAGTAAGTCGTCCCTACTCAAATCTTCATACACTGGTTTCAAAATGTCCTGTGAAAGAAGTGTTTTATGCTGGTATTCATGTAAAGTGTCCAACGCTTTGATTTTCTGCCATAAGCACCACAAGTCCACACCGACCGGGCAATTATTGTGTTGCGGCACTTCATCCGTCGGAAGTTTATGGTGAAGAGTTGTCCAAATTTTGTTTCATATGTTTTCGATTGGAATTTGGATTTTGACGAATAGCCAAGCCGTAATATGTGGATAGTTCCTCGATTAATTTACCAGTTAGTTTTCCTTTTCCGCTAAGACCTATGGTATTTTTTTTTAAATTCCGCAGCCGAGTACCCATACGTTTCCGCATGTGATCAATGCACTCTTTTTTACATACTGTAGTATCTTCATAAGTGTTAGCATCTAAAATCCCATTAAATATTTTGTTGTCTCCATCACCTATATAATTAACGTATTTCACATTATGCAGATATTCAGAGCGTGAAACCACTTCAAGCGAAATTACTTTAAAAAATATTTTCGCCTATAAGACAAATTGCACCTTATTTTTAAGGCTCTAAATTATCATCTAACACAAAAAATTTTTTTTCGGTTTTTTGAAAATTTAAGGTAGATGTTACCCCTTAATGGGGGAAAGTTACTTTATTGAGGGTGGGGTTGAATGACAAGCACTCTTCTCTCTGCTGGACTACGATTAACGCAGTTAGCACATTACGCGCTTTACGAAATTGCATTATAGGGGACCTTGTTATGTGAGAATTTTCCTCGTATAACGCAATTCTGCTTTCTTCCTCTTACCTATTCGAAACGAAGTAGTTACGAAACAGAAGAAATACGGAGCGAAGGAGATAACGTATGCTGTGCTCGACAAAATTAAACGGTGTATTCTCGCATTTTATTACAGAGTGGATTTTACGAGAATCACGTTGTATGAAAAAATCTGTCGTGACAACCTTAGCAGATTGTAGGAACTTGGGCAACTCTACGTATTCAGTTAAAATTGTACCTACATATAAAGGAGATATGCCGAGTAGAATTTAGTATCTAAAATTTTACGAGGCAATTTTATTTTATGCGACGAAACACGTCGCGTAATGCTGTCTGTGAATTTCTAACATATTCCATGTACATATCCTCAGCTATCGCTTATGTCCAATATTACGAGCACTACGCATATGGGACCTTACCATGCAGGAGCTAACAGACGAAAATCCAATTTAAGTACTCGAAGTTAATTAAAATTCTGCTTCTATATAAAGAGTGTATAACAATCAACATCGAATATTAATTATTTTAGTTTGAATTGCGCGTAACGAAACACGTTACGTGCAACTGAACATTAATTTCTAACTTATGCAATATACTGTAACACTTTTAACTCCGGATCGTCAATTAAAATTAAATTTACAAATGCGGAACGTACGACTGCTAGAATTTAGTATCTACTGTTTTATAGGGCAATTAGTATTAATTTAGTATGACGGGTCACGTGATATAATTCTGTACACACATTTACACAATATTTCGTCCACAAATTCTCAGCTATCGTTTGCGTCTAATATTAACGTTTCTATATTAATTTCCCGACGGAGTACTCAAAGTTAATAAAAAATCTGTTTCCATACAAAGAAAATATAACAATCAGAATTTAATATAAATTATTTTACATGGCAGATAGTGATAATTGTATGTGATAAGTTATAGGCATAATGCTCTATATTTAAAGAGATACGCCATATATGGTTGAAATATTCTGTTTTCTATTTTCTGTCGAACAATTTACGCAGAAAATTACAAGTAATTCGCAAACATTCTGTATACGAAATTACAAAAATTTTGCCGCAAAATATAAAACAGTATACTTTTGAGGAGGAAACTCTTGTAGTTCTGTAACATATGCAGTCAAGAAATAAACTCCACATTTCAACCGCAAAATTCATACATCCTCAGGCTACCGCTTAAATTTTATATTAACATGTCTTAAGGGAGAAACAACTAAACTCGTTCTGATTATATCGTTATTAAAGTGCGGAAGACGACAAAACTTCTGCGAAAGAGATTTTTTTTAGAGTAGGCAATCCACCAGTCTTGGAGTTTTTAAGCCGCTCGGGAATAAACGCAGAAAACGTTCTGGATAATGTAGCGGATGCTGTAGCTTTATTTATTGACAATGATTTTTTACATTTCTTGTACAAAAGTCAACTAGATATCATTACTAAAATATTGATAAATTCACAACATTTCTTGTACAACAGTTAAAATAGATATTATTATCAAAATATTGATAAATTTGCAAGGCCCAGAAAGCTCTCAAATGGAAAGACAGAGCGCGAATTACAAAAAATCGCCACTACGTTGAAGGTTTGGCGAGAAAACACCCGGTTAAGATATGCTAAGGCGAAAATCCCAAGAATAAACACAGAAAACGCGCAGGATAGTGTAGCGGATGCTGTACCTTTTTTTATTGACAATGATTTTTCTACATTCCTTTTACAACAGTCAACTAGTTACTATTATCAGAATACTGATAAATTCACAACTCTCAAGAAAGCCGCTCAAATGGAAAACCAGCGCGCGAAATGCAAAAAATCGAAGTTTTATTAACACGAAAATTGCCACATATGATCCACACCACAGAAGAAGGCCGCACAAATCAAAAAGCCATCAAGAAAGCCGCACAAATTGAAAATATCCACTTAAGATACATTAAGACGAAAATCGCAGTGGCTTTATTTATTGACAATGATTTCTTTACATTCCTTGTACAATAGTCAACTAGATATCATTACTAAAATATTGATAAATTCACAACATTTCTTGTACAACAGTAAAAATAGATATTTTTATCAAAATATTGATAAATTCGCAACTCCAAAGAAAGTCGTTCAAATGGATAAACAGAGTGCGAATTGCAAAAAATCGCCACTACGTTGAAGGTTTGGCGAGAAAATACCCCGTTAAGATATGCTAAGGCGAAAATCCCAAGAATAAACACAGAAAACGCGCAGGATAGTGTAGCGGATGCTGTAGCTTTTTTTATTGACAATGATTTTTCTACATTCCTTGTACAACAGTCAACTAGTTACTATTATCAGAATACTGATAAATTCACAACTCTCAAGAAAGCCGCTCAAATGGAAAACCAGCGCGCGAAATGCAAAAAATCGAAGTTTTATTAACACGAAAATCGCCACATATGATCCACACCACAGAAGAAGGCCGCACAAATCAAAAAGCCATCAAGAAAGCCGCACAAATTGAAAGCCATCGCGCGAATTACAAACAACCGCCCGCTACGTTAAGGATTTGGTAAGAAAATATCCACTTAAGATACATTAAGATGAAAATCCCAGGGGCTTTATTTATTGACAATGATTTCTTTACATTCCTTGTACAAGCCTCAAATAGATATTATTACAAAAATACTGATAAATTCACAAGCCCAAGTTCTCAAATGGAAAGACAGAGCGCGAATTACAAAAACCTGCCACTGCATTGACGGTTTAGCAAGAAAACATCGGCTTAAGACGAATTAACACGAAAATCGCAGAAATAAACACACAAAACACTTTAGATAGGGTAGAGGATGCTGTAGCTTTATTTATTGACGATGATTTCTTTATACTCTTTGCACAACAGTCAAATGGATATTATTACTAAAATATTGATAAATTCACAACTTTCAAGAAAACCGTTCAAATGGAAAGACAAACCGCGAATTGCAAAATATCGCCCGCTACGGTGAGGATTTGGTAAGAAAACATCCGCTTAATACGTATTAAGATGAATGTCGCAGAAATAAACACAGAAAACACTTTGGATAGGGTAGAGTATGCTGTAACTTTATTTATTGACGATGATTTCTTTATATTCCTTGTACAACAATCAAGTAGATGTTATTACTAAAATATTAACAAATTCACAACTTCCAAGAAAGCTCTTAAATGGAAAGACATAGCGCACAACTTACAAAAAGTCGCCACTACAGTGAGGGTTTGGTGAGAAAACATCCGCTTAAGACGTGTTAAGACGAAAATCTCACAGAATAAACACAGAAAATATTCCGGATAGTGTAGCGGATGCTGTAGTTTTATTTAGGGACAGTGATTTTTCTACATTCCTTGTATAATATAACAGTTAACTAGATATTATTACCAAAATACTGATAAATTCACAACGCCCAAGAAAGCTCTTAAATGGAAAGCCAGGGCGCGAATTACAAAAAATCCCCACTACATTGAAAGTTTGGCGAAAAAACAGCCGCTTAAGACGTGTTAAGACGAAACTCGCAGGAGTAAACAAGGAAAACGTTCCAGACAGTGTAGCGGATGCTGTAGCTTTATTTATTGACAATGATTTTTCTACATTCCTTGTACAACAGTCAACTAGATATTATTACAGAATACTGAGAAATTCGCAACATTCAAGAAAAGACGAAATTAAGACGAAAATAAGTCTTAAATTAAAATTTAAGACGAAAATCCCAGGAATACACAGAAAACGCTTCGGACAGTGTAGCGGATACTGTAGCTTTATTTATTGACAATGATTTCTTTACATTCCTTGTACAAGCGTCAAACAGCTATTATTACCAAAATACTGATAAATTCACAGCTCTGAAGGAAGCCGCTCAAATGGAAAGACATAGCGTGCGAATTACAAAAATCGCTCGCTACGTTGAGGGTTTGGTGAAAAAACAGCCGCTTAAGACGTGTTAAGACGAAAATCGCAGAAATACACACAGAAAACACTTTGGATAAAGTAGAGTATGCTGTAACTTTATTTATTGACGATGATTTCTTTATATTCCTTGTACAACAATCAAGTAGATGTTATTACTAAAATATTAACAAATTCACAACTTCCAAGAAAGCTCTTAAATGGAAAGACATAACGCACAACTTACAAAAAGTCGCCACTACAGTGAGGGTTTGGTGAGAAAACATCCGCTTAAGACGTGTTAAGACGAAAATCTCACAGAATAAACACAGAAAATATTTCAGATAGTGTAGCGGATGCTGTAGATTTATTTATGGACAATGATTTTTCTACATTCCTTGTACAACAGTTAACTAGATATTATTAGCAAAATACTGATAAATTCACAACTCCGAAGGAATCCGCTCAAATGGAAAGACATAACACGCGAATTATAAAAAATCGCGACTACATTGAGGATTTGGTGAGAAAACATCCACTTAAGATACATTAAGACGAAAATCGCAGGAGTAAACAAGGAAAACGTTCCAGACAGTGTAGCGGGTGCTGTAGCTTTATTTATTGACAATGATTTTTCTAAATTCCTTATACAATAGTGAGCTAGATATTATTACAGAATACTGATAAATTCACAACTTTCAAGAAAGCCGCTTAAATAGAAATCTAGCGCGAGAATTGCAAAAAATCGCCCGCTACGTTGAAGGTTTAGTAAGAAAACATCCGCTTAAAATACGTTAAGACGAAAATCCCAGGAATACACAGAAAACGCTTCGGATAGTGTAGCGGATACTGTAGCTTTATTTATTGACAATGATTTCTTTACATTCCTTGTACAAGCGTCAAATAATTATTATTACCAAAATACTGATAAATTCACAATTCCCAAGAAAGCCGCTCAAATGGAAAACCAGCGCGCGAATTGCAAAAAATCGCCCGCTACGTTAAGGATTTGGTGAGAAAATATCGACTTAAGGTTCATTAAGACGAAAATCGCAGGAATACACAGAAAACGCTTCGGATACTGTATTTTTGGCGATTTATATTTTATTTATTGACGATGATTTCTTTATATTCCTTGTACAATAGTCAAATAGATTTTATTACTAAGATATTGATAAATTCACAACTCTCAAAGAACCCGCTCAAATATAATGACATAGCGCGCAAATTATAAAAAATCGGCACTACGGTGAGGGTTTGGTAAGAAAACATCCGCTTAAGATACGTTAAGACGAAAATCGCAGAAATAAACACAAAAAATGTTCCGGATAGTGTAGCAGATGTTGTAGCTTCATTTATTGATGATGGTTTCTTTACGTTTCTTGGACAAAAGCCAACTAGATATTATTACCAAAATATTGATAAATTCACAAGTCCCAAGGAAATCACTCAAATGGAAAACCAATGCGCGACATGCAAAAAATCGAAGTTTTATTAACACGAAAATCGCCACATATGATCCACACCACAATGCGTCGCCTGCGAATGCAAACCGAAATCGCCAACAAACGATTCCCTCGTCTACCAGGCACACAGTACCTTCCTCTCCTCCAGCCAACAGTTGCCCGCGTTTCCGGCAAAACGAGCTCAACTATTTCGAAGTCCTCATCGAACTGGCCGAATCCGCGTTCAACGAAACGCCTGCCGAATTCTCGATATCGTAACGGTCGAACTGCGGGTTCCTGCGGTGGGAAGGTGCGGCATCTCCGATCTCCGATCTACGATCTACGATCCACAGACGGCGGGGGCACTAAACCGCACACGTCGAAGTGCACTGTCCCCGCACCGACGCCACACAAGCCAGACTCTCGGGTCAAAGTGTCGCGCGGCGTTAACACTCGCCGGAGATCGACAGATGGGAGCGAGATATGCGGATGTGATTCGTTAGCGGGCAGAAAGTGTAATGCCACCCGATCAATGGCGGCGAAACGCTGTCGTTCGAGAACTTCTATGTACACTGAGAGAAGGTAGCTGGGTCCAGAACATCAGTTGAATGTGCTAACGACGTACGGCGAAAATCAGGTAGATGGACTACGTGTCATGGAACACGGGGCAATTCAATTTCTATGCTCATGGCATATAGGGAAAATTGGGTAGATTGACTTTGGAAGATAAAGCACGAGGCAATGTGATTTTAGGGATGATTCGGTAGCAGATAAGATGAGTGATGATACTCGATTAAACCCTTCAGACCCGAATTTTTTTTTGGTTAAGAAAAATTAGTTTTTATACTAAAATTAATTTGACGTTTAATGCCAAACGCCAACTGTTTTATCGAATTTCATACTTAAGCTCTTATACACACAAGTGCAAACGTTGTAAGCCATTGTTACTTCAAAGTTACAAAATGTATTTGTTATAATGAAATTGTTCAAACTGCTGAATTCATTGTTAATATGTATTTCGAGGTTGATATTTGTTAATTTCACGTTACATAGATTTTGTATAGTCCTCCTAAAAGATTCGGTCCATAGAGGGTTAACCCCCTCAGACCCGATTTTTTTCATTTAAGAGGAATTATTTTTTGTACTAAAATTAACTTAATTCATGGGAATGAAGACAACGATATACTTTTTACAGAAATATTTATTTATTTATTTAGAATTTGTAAATGTACATTTTAATGGACGTATGGTTTATATGCAAACTTTGTAACATTAAGGAGATCCTGAGAAATATTTATATAAAAAAATAAAATTCGTATTCGTAAAAATAATATACGTAGTAAAATACAGCACGAAAACTATTATGTACATTACAATGTGCACAGGGTCCGAAGGGGTTAACTGCGGTCAAATATTGTTTTGGGAACTTGTAGGTGTTGGCAGAAGGAAGCTGTGTTTTGAGCGTCATTTGTCTATACTGAGGAAGTATGGTGAAAAATATGTAAATAGATTTTATGCCATAGAACATGAAATGATTCATTAGCAGATAAAATGGGTAATGATACTCGATTAACTGCGGTCAAATATTGTTTGGGAACTTGTGGATGTTGGCAGAAGAAAGCTGTGTTTCGAGCATCATTTCTCTATACTGATGAAGTATGGTGAAAATGATGTTGATACATTTTATGCTATAGAACACGAATCAATTCAATTTTACGTATGATTTGTTAAGAGGTAGAAAGTATAATAATACTGGATTAACTGCGGTCGAATATTGTTCGTGAATTTCTGCGTGTTCACAGAAGGAAACTGTGTTTCGAGCATTTTTTGATTATGCGAACGCTGTATGGTGAAAATTATGTAGATAGATTTCATGCTATAGAACGCGAATCAGTTCAATTTAACGTATGATTCGGTAGCAAGGAGAAAGTATAATAATACTCAATTAACTGCGGTAAAATATTGTTCGTCAATTTATGCGTGTTCACAGAAGGAAACTGTTTCGAGCATTTATGCTATAGAACTCGAATCAAATCAAGTTCATGTATGCTTCGGTAGCAAGTAGAAAGTACAATAATACTCGATTAACTGCGTTAAAATATTGTTCGTGAATTTCTTCGTATTTACAGAAGGAAACGGTGTTTCCTTCTTGGAATTGGTGTTGAAGGAAGCTGTGTTTAGAGCATCATTTAGCACATATAGAGCATCGTCAGTCTATACTGACGAAGTATGGTGAAAATTATGTAGATAGATTTTACGCTATACAACACGAATCCATTCAATTTCACGTATGATTCGTTAGCAGATAGAAAGTGTAATGATATTCGATTAACTGCGGTAAATATTGTTTATGAATTTCTGAGTGCTCACAGAATGCAGCTGCGTTTCGAACGTTATTTGACTGTGCTGGCAATGTATGGTGAAAATCAGGTAAACGGTCTTCGTGTCATAGAACACGAATCAATTCAATTTAATGGATAATTCATTGGTAACCAGAAAGTGCAATAATACTCTATGATAGCAGCGACATTTATTCATGAACTTCTGTCGAATGACATGTTATTGCGTTGATGGCGTATAGCGAAAATTACGTAAACAGACTTTGAGCTATAGAACACGAACTGATTAAATCCCACTCATAATTCGTTGGTAGACAGAAAGTTACAATTCCATTAGATGAGTAACACTGAAACGTTTTTTCTAATATTCTGCTTTCACGCTAACAGCAATTTTTTGTGTTTCGATCTCAATTTGGCCAAAGTTGACGTTTCCACTGCGCTCAGAGCTATTTTTAAAAATTTAACAACAAAAATGAAGCAGGTAGTCCTGTGGATCACAGGAAAGTTACAATTTCTTTAGATCAATAACACTGAAACATTTTTTGTAATTTTCTGCTTTCAGGATAACAGCAACTTTTTGTGTTTTAATTTTAATTTCACCAAAGTTGACGTTCCCACTAGGCTCACAGCTATTTTTGAAAATTGAACAACAAAAATTAAGTAGCTGGTCCTATGTGTCACACGAAAGTTACAATTTCATTAGATCAGTAACACTGAAATGTTTTTTGTCATTTTCTGCTCTCACGCTAACAGCAACTTTTTGTATTTCCATCTCAAGTTGGCCAAAGTTGACGTTCTTACTGCGCTGTGTTTCACAAAACGCATATCGTCATCTTAAACTTAATTCATCCAGTGACGAAAATAATAATTCCACTGACGCAATGGCGCAGAAATTTTCGCGAACTTCTGCGTACACGCAAACTTTCGGGTTTCGTGCGAAATTCGACCGAAGTCGACATTATCGCAACGCGATCGGAAATCTCTGTGCAAACTGCGGCGAATAGTAAAAATTAGATAGATCGACGTGCGCGTAGTGGGCGGCGCGAATCGATTAAATCTCGCGCGAGATTGGATTTTACCAAACTCGACGTGCCGTAAACACAGAGCGGCGGCTTTATTTGCACAGCCTGTCCTCGTTCGTAAGTTCCTTCCCATTATGTCGAACGTGCGCTCTCGCAGCTTCCTTTTCCTGCTTTCGGAGTTGCGTGCGAATCAGTTGTTTATAAGAAGCAACAGTTGATTATAGCTTTCTATGTCTCTCGTTGTAAAGATAATATAAACTGTCATTAACGGTGTTGCTTGAATGGGTATTAAGGCGAAAATTGTTCAAATTTGATCAACGATTGAAAAGAACAACGATCATTTTTGAGCTTGAATTATATATTATTGCCAAAGTTTTTTTTAGGCACCGAAGATTTTGTGACATCGTATGATGCAATTGCCAAGAGTGTATGTGATTGTGAATAAAAACGTGATAAATACAAATTATACAATGAACAACGATTATTTATTTAGTACGTTTTTGTTAATATTTCAATGTGATATTACATGAATACTGCGCATTGATATTTTTGTGTAATTCTAACTTTTAATTTGATTTTGAATGTTTTAATTGCTACGATCTAGTTTTTACTTAATTTAAATTCTTTCATAGTTATCATTTATATTTTAATATTACGTAACTATACCACATTTTCCGTCATATCCGATTTATTTTAATTTGATCGAAATTCGTACCTCATTTACATTATTACGTTTTTATTTATCACATTACGGACGCCTGATGAAGACATTTCGTGGTTTAGATTTTTATTGTGTATGTAAAGAAATTTCAAAGGAACACCATTATTTCTTATTTAAAAGTTAATTGACGCCCTTGTTGTAGTTAAGTATGTTTATTATGCATTACTATCATGTTCTTTGGAAACTTAATACTTTTAGCATTATAACACATAGTAATGAAAGGAAATAATTGTGGATTTCAAGAAAACCATAAGAAGCGCTTCAATAATCTTTCAATCTTTAAAAATGTGTTGTCACGCATTAAATATTTAGACTGATTTTCAGCTTAGAATTGAAAGTAATATGAATTGAAAATGTGTTATAAGAATGTCTTAATTTTTATTCATTGAACAGAAATTCTTCAATGCTGACCAACAATACCGATTAAATGTTTAGTTTGATATTTATAAGCTTACATCTGGAAAAAATCGAAATTAAAAAAAAATTTTGAATTACGTCATTATTTCTTATTCATTGAACAGCCATTCTTCTATATCGACCGGCGTACCAGTTACATTTTTAGACAAATCTACTTAAGCTTATATCTCAAAGAAATCTAAATTTAAGAAAATTATGAACGTAATCTGAATGGAAAAAATTGAAAAAAAAATGAAAATGTGAAAAATTTAAGGAAGTCTTTATTTTTATTCATTAAATAGAGATTGTTCAATGCCGACCCGTGTACCAGTTAACTGTTTAAACTGATCTAGTTAAGCTTATATCTGAAAGAAACCTAAATTTAAGAAAATTGTGAAAGTAATCTGAATTGAAAAAAATGAAGAAAAATTTAAAATTTGAAAAATTAAAGGAAGCCTTTATTTTTATTCATTGAATGGAGATTGTTCAATGCCGACCCGCGTACCAGTTAAATTTTTACATTGATCTGCTCAAGATTAGATCTGAATGAAATCTAAATTTAATAAAATGGTAGAAGACGATCTTCATTTTTATTCATTGAACAGAAATACTATATCGACCCACATACCGGTTAACTGTTTAAACTGATCTATTTAAGCTTATATCTGAAAGAAATCTAAATTCAAGAAAATTATGAAAGTAATCTGAATTGAAAAAATTGAAGAAAGATTAAAAATTTGAAAATTTAAGAAAGTCTTTATTTTTATTCATTAAATTGAGGTTTTTCAATGGTGACCCGCGTACCAGTTAAATGTTTAGATTGATCTACTTAAGCTTATATCTAAAAGAAATTTAAATTTAAGAAAATTGTGAAAGTAATCTGAATTGGACACATTGAAGAAAAATTGAAAATTTGCAAAATTGAAGAAAGCCTTTATTTTTATTCATTGAATAGAAATTCTATGTCGACCCACATACCGGTTAACTGCTTAGACTGACCTATTTAAGCTTATATTTGAAAGAAATCTACATTTAAGAAAATTATGAAAGTAATCGAAATTTAAAAAATTGAAGAAAAATTTTAAATTTGAAAAATTGAAGAAAGTCTTTATTTTTATTCATTCAAAAAAGATTGTTCAATGCCGACCCGCGTACCAGTTAAATTTTTAGATTGATCTGCTTAAATTTAGATCTGAATGAAATATAAATTTAATAAAATGTTAGAAGACGATCTTCATTTTTATTCATTGAACAGAAATTCTATGTCGACCCACATACCGGTTAACTGTTTAGACGGATCTGCTTAAGCTTAGATCTGACACGGACTGGCTTGTTGTGATTCCCTTGAAAGTTCAGTTCTCCAGGGCGCCTTTCCTTCTCCGCGGTAATTTCGTTCCATGTTGTCGACGCGGATTACTTCGTTGGGATCTCAAGAACAGGGGAATAATAAAGGCACAGATGCGTACCGGCGGTCCTTTTATTCCACCGACGAAATACGCTTTTTCAAACGGTCGACAATATTTAATTCCGCGACGAGCGCAATAAGCGGTCTCGCTTTTATTCCTTAACGTTCAGCGTACCGTGTACTTAACAGTTTGCCTTAACTCGGAGCTCACGGGTTTCGACTAGTTACTGGAAAATGTATTCGCGCTCTGATCTGTTTCAAACGCTCCTCCGTAAAATTATAGCTTCTCAACTAATTTTTGTTAAGACTCATAAAGATGATGACGAGCACTGAAATTGGATTTTACAAAAAAATCGTGCCTATGCTTCGACGAGAAAATTAAGTGCTTATTTAGTCTGCTGATTGAACAGCACATATTAACACAATGTTTAGACACTTTTATCATGTGATCGGTAGGAAATAATTATTTTTGTGCTTATTAAGTTATGTTGAAACTATGTTGAATTACATAATGCTATATAATATTTTATTGCATTTGTTTGAAATGTTCGATTTCAATTACTGCCTACTATCATTTTTTATTGTATTACATAATATTATATAATATGTGTATACGGTCGGCAGGAGATAATTATTTTTGTGCTTATTTAGTTATGTTGAAATGATGTTGAATTACATAATGCTGTATACTATTTTATTGCATTTGTTTGAAATGTTCGACTTTACTTACTGCCTACTATAATTTTTCATTGTGTTACATAATATTGTATGATATTATATAATATATATATACGGTGTGCAGGAAATAATTATTTTTGTGCTTATTAAGTTATGTTGAAATTAGGTTGAATTACACAATGCTATATAATATTTTATTGCGTTTGTTTAAATTGTTCAATTTTACTTACTGCCTACTACCATTTTGCATTGTGTTACATAATATTATATAATATATGTATATAGTTGGCAGGAGATAATTATTTTTGTGCTTATTAAGTTATGTTGAAATTATGTTGAATTACATAATGCTATATAATATTTTATTGCATTTGTTTGAATTGTTCAATTTTACTTACTGCCTACTATAATTTTTCATTGTGTTACATAATATTGTATGATATTATACAATATATATATATACGGTGTGCAGGAAATAATTATTTTTGTGCTTATTAAGTTATGTTGAAATTAGGTTGAATTACATAATGTTATATATTTTATTGCATTTGTTTGAATTGTTCAATTTTACTTTCTACCTACTATCATTTGTCATTGTATTACATAATATTATATAATATGTATATGGTCGGCAGGAGATAATTATTTTTGTGCTTATTAAGTAACGTTGAATTTATGTTGAATTACATAATGCTATATAATATTTTATTGCATTTGTTTGAATTGTTTGATTTTACTTACTACCTACTATCAGTTTTCATTGTATTACATAATATTATATGATATTATACTATATATGTACATACGGTGGGCAGGAGGTAATTATTTTTGTGCTTATTAAGTTATGTTGAAATTCTGCTGAATTACATAATGCTATATAATATTTTATTGAATTTGTTCGAAATGTTCGATTTTACTTACTACCTACTATAATTTTTCATTGTATTACATTATATATATATATATATATATATATATATATATATATATATATATATATATGTATTATATAGTATTATATAATATTATACAATGTTGTTTTTAAACAATTTAAGCAACGTTCTGACGGATTATTGTGCAGGATAGTTAACGTGATAAGTTGCAGTTTTTTATAACAATCCTATTTGCCGCGTAAGAATTTATTTACTTCTAATAAAAAAATACATAGTCTCCCAAATGCTTTTCTTCATGACTTTCTTCTAACTACCAAAATCTCTATTATTATCCGGTGCATACTTTTAGAGCGGTTGCTTCGAAAACAAAAATTGTCTAGATCACGTTAATTCGATCCGTTTCCGGGTAGCTCTACTTGCTTTGGAACAGTAACTGAACGCATATATTGAATTCACGCTGAGCGATCAATGCGTTAAATAGGACTACACTACCGTAGCACCTCCCACATTCTTCGATATTCTCCCAGCCGTTTCGTCGAATAACATAAATTCCGTTTACACGTAAAATAAAACGAATTTCCACCCGCTCGGCGTTTCGTGCCGAAGGTCAAGAAAGGCAGAAGTCAATCGCTTCCCTTCACGGAAGTGCCCCCGTAAAATATTTGCCTTGCGCGGATTACCTGGCCGGCACTTTCATTGAAATCGCCGGCCAATTCCATTATTCGCCGTCGGACCGTTCGGCGTTCCGCAATTATTTGTCGCCGCCGGTATTCATTTCGCCGCGGTCAATTTTGGAACTGAAAAAAAAAATCGCCGACTCCGCGGAAGTCCGCGCGCAACTCGCGGGCCTCTAATTAACCGCGACGAGTGCAGGGCTTCGGATGATAAAAATTTTCAATTTCGCGGAAGAACATGCAGGGCGTATCCTTGAACCGGCGTTTTTTGCCGGCTGCTATAAATCTTCTTGAGCTCGCCAACGTTGAGCCGTTTGTACTGTTATGCCGCCAGGGAAGGGGTAAAGAGTACAGGTGAAGACATTTTTCGTGTTACAGGCACAAATTAAGGGGATACTCCAATGTGAACGCCGAAAAAAAGGAAACTTTCAACATTTTTTTCTCAGAAACTGTTGCATATAATTGAGCTAACTTTTTTCCTGAAAGGGTATAGCCTAGGACAATAGAGGACAATTTTTTTATCTGTAAAATATTTAAAAATATAATATATAAAAAATATATAATGATATCAAAATATAATATATAAAATATATGTATATATAATAAAATATATATAATATATAAAATGTTTAAAAATATTTGTGCATTTAATTATATTGGTGGTTTTACGCCCATCAAAAAAATTTTTGTTGTGGTGTATGAATGTGATTACCGCATGAACATCAGATTTAAGATTTCCATGAAAATTAACAAAATCGCGATGTATTGCAAAAAAGTGACAAAAAAGCAATCTTTTTGCGTTAAAAATAAGGCAAAATTATGGGTTATAATCAAAACTTTAACGTGATTGAGATTCATGCGATAGCCATAAGTGTGTTGAATATTTTGTTAAAATTTGAAATCGATCTATAAAGCAAATCAAAATATCACTTGCAAAAACCTCATTGATGCGCGCGTGGTTACAGTCTCTGCTTTGAAACGTTATTACTAGTCAAAAGGGGCGGAATCGTCTAAACCGACTCTGGGATATTAATTTTGTGACTATGAACTATCAAAAAATACAAAAAAAAAAACGATTTTTTCAACCCGTCACGTTGTAATACCCCCTTAAGTTTTATTTGAGAATAGCGCGCAGGTACAATATTATAAGTTTAATTTGTTGTTTTATATTATTATTAGTTTAGTTATATATATATGTATATTATTAGTTTAGTTATATAGTTTTTGCTATGTAAATGATTTGTTATGGCCGAAATGAACTTCTAGATCTGAGTCCCTCGGTGTCGGACCTACCCTCTTAGTGTTAGGAATAGGCTAGGTACAATTGTTCGTTTATCGAAAACACACAAGTTATTTGCAGATACTATAATGACTAGATTAATTGCACGCAGAAATATATACAATATAATACGTAATATAACAGTCAAAGTATGAAACATTGGGCGCAGCAGCCGAATTTGTTAGAGTAGTTTGAACCAGACTGTTTAGTGCACAGTCTGTTGCGACGCATACACCACCGATTCCCAGAATTTACTTTTAGTAGACCATAAACTTAAACCGGCGCTTCACATCACTCTAACGAACATCATTGCCTTATGCAGCAGACCTAGGCACACTAGCTAAAGTGTTTTAATGACCATGTACTTTCATTTCTACTTTTAATCACTATTGACCCCGAACCGTACCGTTAAAATCCCCATCATCTTCCCAAAAATATTTAATACCCCCATTCTCTATATACCAATAGTTCACAGACCAACATTCTTTCGTTGTCTGAATGGCGCACATCAGCTGCAAAAAATCACATATAAAGCGAGATATCACAGTTCAGTAAAGGATACTCCAATATAGTATTCTCATGTTGCATAGTGCAGTTCAACACACTCTAAAATACAGAGACACAAACGAAGACTAAGCCTCACAGTTCAATAAATACATAGTGCCAGTTACCAACTTATATTTGGACCGTTTATTCTGAAAGTGGTACAAGTAAAAAAGAAAAAATTACGTACTAAATAATATAATGATATCATATCAATATATATTTAATATGTAATTTTTATTGATTTTATATGAATATTTAATATGAAATTTTTTATTGATACGATATCAATACAAATTTTTGTATTCAAACATTCATATAAAATCAATAAAAATTATATTAATAAATTTACATCATATCAATAACAAATTTCATCTTAAATATTTATATAAAATCAAAAAAATGTTCATATCAAATAATATAGTGATATCATATCTATAATAACATATTTAATAATATATGTACATATATATGTATATAACAAAATTATATATATATATACATGTATAATTAATTTATATTTTTTAATTGACTAATACGCTAGTACTTAATTTTCTCCAAACAACAAAAAAAGGTGTTGCGCCACTTTCAAAATAAACGGTCAAAGTAAGTTCATACATCGTACATATCGTCTTTCTGAATAGATCCATTATTTATTCAACTTCCACTTCTATAACGTTTAATTTGAACTAGTCAACGTATAATAAACGCTACGTCGACAATGTTCCTACACTGGAAACAGTGTTCCTGCACAATACAGTCAATGCAACGTTCTTGTACAGTTGTAGAATACTCGTTGCGGTCAGTCACGGTTATAATTCTCGTGACGTGAGTCGGAACGAGTATGGCGACGCATCTTTCCTTTCATTCTTATTATGCTACCGGTTCCGGCGTCATTTCATAACTTGCCTGCTGTGCGCTTATTTTCGTTCTTTATAGAGCTGCATACACACCGTTTCATATACTCGGATGCAGAAGAGTGTTATTAACAGTGCTCGGATGCTTTCAACTGTCAAATTATGTACTCGCAACATAGAAATGTTGAATGTTTACTTATTTCTGCATAATTGCCGTTGTTTTGTGATTTTAATTGTATTTAATGGCCTTGCGGCAAAGAAAATGCGTTAAATGCTTACGTTTATATGCTTTAGTTAATTTTAGGTAGATTTACGTTGTAAACGTCAAAAGATGGAAATTGTCGAGTTTACTGTGAACAGTGCATTTTGAATGTAAAAATATTTATGTCATCATTTATTATGCTAATTTTTGGATACATTTATGTTTTAAACGCCGAAATATAGAAATCGACTAGTTTACTGTAAACAGTGCATTTACAATGTAAAAATATTTACGCCGTCATTTATTATACTAATTTTGGATACATTTATATTTTAAATGCTAAAATATAAAAATCGACTAGTTTACTGTAAACAGTGCATTTTCAAACTAAAAATATTTACGTCGCCATTTATTAACCTAACATTATGTACGTTTATGTTTTAAACGTCAAAATATAGAAATCGTCTAGTTTTCTATAAACAATGCATTTTTAAACTAAAAATATTTACGTCGCCATTTATTAACCTAACATTGCGTACGTTTATGTTTTAAACGTCAAAATATAGAAATCGTCTATTTTTCTGTAAACGGAGCATTTTGAAACATAAGATATGTACGTCGCGATTTATTAAGTTAACATTGCGTACATTTATGTTGTAAACGCCAAAAGATAGAAATCGCCCAGTTTTCTGTAAGCGTAGAATTTTCAAACTAAAAATATTTACGTCGCCATTTATTAAACTAACATTACGTACATTTATGTTTTAAACTTCAAAAGATTGAAATCGTCTACTTTTCTGTAATCAGTGCATTTTCAAAGTAAAAATATTTTCGTCATTATTTTCAAAAATGGTTTTATATTATATAAGTTTTAAATTTGAAGCCATATTGTTCTTGCGCTTTGATATTTATGGCATCGTCATGTGGATTTTTGTCTTTTCGATAATTCCGCTATAAATTAAAAGCTTTAAATTGAACGCCAGACTGCTCTTGCGCGTTGATATGTTTGCGCTAATTTATGTACCTTCGACGCAATGCCATTCTTCTCAGGAATGGCCGGAAGATAGTTATCGTCCGGCTTCAATGGCCTGTATCAAATGGTGCAATTTCAAGAAAATAATATTGCCATTACGTCATTCTTATGCTCTACCTCCAATTAACGTAATTTCTCGAATTCCCGCTTTTCCACGATCCTGCTGTAAATTGGAAGCTTTAAATTGAGCGCCATTTTCTACTTGCGTCTTGATAGTCTTCAGCGAATTTATGTACTTCTGATGCATTGTCATTCTACTCGGAAACGACAAAAAAAAATATAAAAGGTTTGCTCTTTTTTGTCAAATGGTGAAGTCTCAAAACAAAAATATTGAATGCCTTCGCTTACTTAAATTTCATCATTCTTGTTCCATGCTTCCATTAGCGCAGTTTCGAGGATTCTTGTCTTTTTGATTAAATTTAAAACTGTTAATGACGCGTTATATCATCTGCCAATCAGTGCAGTTTCATTAAACGTCTTCACTTATTTCTATTCCGTACTCTGCTGACAATTAACGTAATTTCGAGAATTGTTGCGTTTTCGACAATTCAATTGTGCATTCAATCATTTGTAATTCGACGCCATCTTGTTAATATTCTTAACGCATCTTGTATATTTCCGATACGACACTGTTATTCTCAGGAATCGACCAAAGATGAACTTTAATGCAATGTTTATTTAGATGTGTCAAATAGTAGAGCTTCAAGTCAAAAGTAGTATTTTTACTTACTTAAATTTCATAATTCCTTACTTTATTTTTCGAATTAATGTAATTTCTTGAACGCTTCCTTTTCTGAAAATCCTGTCGTCAATTCCTATGTTTTAATTGAAGATCATTTTGCCCTCGTTTATTAATGTTCTTAATGCAATTAGTATACTTCCGACGCAACACTGTTTTTTTTTCAGTAATTGCCAGAAGATAGAAATTTTCTGGTTCCTTGCATCCAAAAGTAGCAAATATATATGTGGTAGTGAAAAGAATGAAATTATTAATTATTAATTAGACACAGGAAACATATACGCATTTACAAACTTCTATTTATGTTATTATTTTTACTATTTGTATCTATTTAATTTATGTAATATTAGGTGTACAACTTTGCTCCCGCCGTTTTTTGCATTGGACGAAAGGGAAAAACGGCGGGAGCAAAGTTGTGTACCTATTACATTGACTGTCGCAGTGGTCACCGATGGCCGATGCAAAGATTTCATAAAAATGAAATAAATTCACAATCAACCGCATTTGCAGTTTTGTAAAAGCAATTAATATTAGAACAGTGCTCCAATCCTTTGACTTCCAATACCTCTGCATTATTTTCATTTTGTATAAAGTACGACGATTATTAATTATTAAATAGAAACAAGGAACGTATAGACATCTACAAACTTCTATTCATATTATCATTTTTACTATTTGTATCTATTTAATTTATTTAATACATTGATTGCCACGGTGGTCACCGGTGATCGACGCAAAGATTTCCTAAAAATGGAATAAATTCGCAATCAAGCGTGTTTGTAGTTTTGTAAAAGCAATTAATATTAGAACGGTGCTCCAATCCTTTGACCTCCAGTACGTTTGCATTATTTTCATTTTGCATAAAGTACGACGATTATTAATTATTAATTAGAAACCAGGGACGTATAGGCATTTACAAACTTCTATTCATATTATTCTTTTTACTATTTGTATCTATTTAATTTATTTAATACGTTGACTACCGCGGTAGTCACCGATGACCGACGCAAAGATTTCCTAAAAATGGAATAAATTCGCAACCAGGCACGTTTTCAGTTGTGTAAAAACAATTAATATGAGAACGGTGCTCCAATCCTTTGACCTCCAGTACTTTTGCATTATTTTCATTTTGCATAAACTACGATGATTATTAATTATTAATTAGAAACCGGAAACGGATAGGCATTTCCAAATTTCTATTCGTACTATCCTTTTCATTATTTGAATCTATTTAATTTGTTTAATACATTGACTGCCAGGGTGATCAGCGGGGATCAACGCAAAAATTTCATAAAAATTGAATAAATTTGCAATCAAGCGCATTTTCAGTTTTGTAAACGCAATTAACTTTAGAACAGTGCTCCAATCCTTTGACAGTCAACGTGTTAATAAACACTTTAGTTACTCTTAAACATCCCACATGCATACTCACTTAAATTCCATCACCCTTATTCCGCACTGCCAAACAACATAATTTCTACAATCCATGCTTTTCCGAAAATCCCCCGGCAAACTCCCGTCCATTAATATTCTCAACACAACGCCTGTAGTTCCGAGGCAACGTTCTTCTTCTGACAAATGCCCAGAAGATGGAAGCCTGCCCATCTCTTACGCCTCTCCATTTTCGTGCGCCTCGGTAATCAGGATAATTGAGCACGCGGCTCGTTCGTCCGCGGCAAACGGAACGGTTTAGCGGCAAGTGATTTTAAATTTGATAACTACTGATTAAGGAACCGCCGGCTAACCGTCGTGTGCACCCTCAGGAGGTATTTAAGATGCCGGGCGAAAAGCGTAGAGATTAGCTATATAAAGCAATTCGCGAAGCGGGCGGATTAAGAGGGACACCAACGTTTTCTGCTGAAACATTTGGTAAAGTCTGTAAGCTGTGCATTGTGAGATAGCGGATTTAAATTGAAACGTGCTTAATACTTAATACGTGTGCAGGGTGTATGAGAAAATGCCGGAGTAATTGTTACTGTATGCGAAAAAATACTTGAGGTCAAACTTGTGCGGTGTCGAGGTGCATATAATTTTGTGTAATTATTTTTGTGAGAGGTACAAACGTAGAAGCCACATGTTACTTAATTACGCTTTTTTTTTAACGAAATTATATAGTTTTGTATTTATACCTGATAGAATGTTTGAAGATAAGTGCAATGGACTACTATGTATATTATTCGGAGTCTTTCCAGAAGCAATTATTATTAACTTTATTTTGTATATTTTTTATTTATTACTGCTTGTTAATCATTTATTACGTTTAACACGTTTCGTGTTACGTGTACCACCGGTGGTACACGTTAAACTTCATCTTCACGCCACGTGTGCCACCGGTGGTACACTCAGACATATTTATTTAATGCGCTGAAAATATATGTTTATGACAAATTTAATTCTATAAAAAAATATTTTAACTAAAAGATTGAGGCATTATATAGTTATTTTTGTGAGAGGTACAAACGTAGAAGCCACATGTTACTTAATTACGCTTTTTTTTAAATTAAATTATATAGTTTTGTATTTATACCCGATAAAACGTTTAAAGATAAGTGCAATGGACTACTATGAATATCATTCGAAGTCGTTCCAGAAGCAATTGTTATTAACTTTATTTTGTATATTTTTTATTTATTATTGCTTATTAATCATTTATTACGTTTAACATGTTCCGTGACACGTGTACCACCGGTGGTACATTTCAAACTATCCTCACGCCACGTGTGCCACCGGTGGTACACTCATACATATTTATTTAAGGCGCTGAAAATATATGTTTATGACAAATTTAATTCTATAAAAAAATATTTCTATTAAAATATTGAGGCATTATACAAAATGCAGTATAGAACGGAGCACATAAGTTTGTTTAATTTTTATATTTACAATAATTAATCATTACATGTAATGGTTGATTTTGTTATAGCAAGAGGTACATAAAAACGGGTTTATCGGGAAACCGCTACAAAGCGTCATGACTCTTATAATTTTTAGTCTTCCTACGTACTTTTTGGAAAATATTTTGTTTTCCTCGTTTTTTATTTAAAACAAGTTCTGATGCAGTATGTTCTTTACTAGGCGATATGTTTCGAATAGACTGACTTTTGCAATCGAACTGATCACAGCGCCTCGTGTACCACAAGTGGTACACGACGTGATAATTACTCTAAACAACGTAACTGCTTATCGATTGACGACATAATGAAATATTGTCTAATACTATATCAATTTTTAGTCGAAATGTCAAATGGCCTGAACGACAAGTCAGGCAAAATGGGTTTGGCAGGGAACGTGTTAATAATATTTGTTGTATATATAATTAAATACAGTAGGTGTACACATAGGGTGTTTGCGAAAATATCAACACAGCTTCGAGGATAGACAGGTTCAGTACTCTAAATTAAGAAAAAAAGTTTATGTGAGCATACGCCTGATATGACCTTGCTTCCGGAATATTGTTGTTTTATGTGAAATTTATTATGAAATCGTTTTTATGAGAACTGTCGAGTTTGGTATTTTCAATGTAACTTGTCATTTGAAATGTCACTTCAGATTATTGTGAAACGTTTTAGCAAATTGCCATACGTGCTACAATTACCAAGAGCTTGTATTAAAAGAGGAATCTTTGGTTTTTGGAACTGCGTCTAATTGTATTTACATAGCAGACCAGGTGGTTGTGCATAAGATAAGAAGCGTTATTTATGTACAATTAAATAAAGTATGTAACAAAGTTATAATTACTTTTGAAAGACAAAAACGGTTATAATTCGAAAACATGATCATATCCAGCATATGTTCGTATGAACACTTTTTCTTCTTTTAATCTACTGAATCTATCCTGTCAATTATGCCCTTGTTTCTAAAAACGGTCTTTCTATATTGAATACTTTGAACCATGAGTATGTGTTAAACTGAAACATTAAAAAATTAGCAGGACAGGTAGACTAATTTTGCGTATCTGTCATCATGTAGCAACTATCAAGACGACAGTTGGCAGAGCGTCTGATTTAAATTTACCTGTTCCACTTATAGCATTAGAATGTGGCGTCGCATGTAATGCGGACTCAATGTATGAAAGTATGTTTAATTAGGCATACAAAGCAGTTTCCCAAAAGTTATAGCAGTGAATTGTGCAACAAAATCTTTAAATCTGCGTGAGATAACTTCATACATAACGTGGGTTATTAACGTCGATTTCATGAAGCAACTTCAATTAGGTATGTAAAACAATACTCAAAATGGACTAATTAAGAAAAATATGGAAATGTCGTTATTTAAAGTGGTTCACAAAAACATTCAATAAAATCCATATTTTTTCTTAGCATACTGCTACGAGATTGAACTAGGATATGATACATAAATTAATCTGTCACACCTCGCATATGTATATATATATATATATATATATATATATATATATATATATATATATATATATATATATATATATGTAACTTCACATATAACGTGGGTGTCGACATAATGAAGTAAACTCAATTACGTATGTAAAGCAATATTCAAAATTGACCAAATCAGAATATGAAAATCCTTTTATTCAAAGCGCTTCAATAAAATAATCAGCAAAATCTCTCACACTTCATGGGGTATTAATGCAAGACAAAAACAGTTGAAACTGTGTGTACCGGATAAACTAATTTGCCGCATCCGTCATCAAGTAGAAATTATTACAGCACGCTCAGAATATTATACGTCGCAAACCGTCTGATCAAACTTCCCTATTCCGCTTAGCGCATCCATATGTATAACATCACACGTAACGTGGACGCCGTGACCGCAAGTTAAATCCATAGTGGCATAATTTGCATCATCGAATCCGACCATGCTACGTAAACGGATCGTCCGAACTCTATCTCACCGGCGTTCTCCTCAAAGCACACTTTACACAGACTGCCATACGTCTTTCCAGGTACCTTTCAAAGCGTTGCTGGAAGATTAATATGAGCGGTGATATTTAAAGTTGTAATGCATAATCGTTTTGAGCATTTTATTATGGGGAATACGAGTATGGCGAAATTATCTTGGCGTAACAGGTCAATTAATATGTATACAATTGTATAACTTGTTGAAAACAAAGTATTGTCGTTTCGCCAGTAGGTTTTCGCAGTTCGAAAAAGAAATTGACTATCTGTGTAAAATTTATTTTAGATTTATATTTCTTTTCTGTGCTATTTGGGCGGTTTGTTTTGGAGGTGGTGCAAGACCATTTTTTGATGTTTTGTGAAAATTAAAGCTGAACATATTAGTCAATTAGAAAATAGAAACTAATTATGTGAAGTCTGGCAATGATACTAATAATCGTTTTGGGCATTTTTTTATGGCGAATACAAGTATGGCTAAATTATATTGGCATGGCAGGTCAATTAACATGTATACAATTATATAACTTGTTGAAAACAAAGTATTGACGTTTCGGCACTAGGTTTTCGCAGTTCGAAGAAGAAATTCACTATCTGTATAAAACTGATTTTAGATTTATATTTCTTTCCTGTGCTATTTGGGCGATTTGTTTTGAAGGTGGTACAAGACCATTTTTTGATGTTTTGGGAAAATTAAAGCTGAACATATTAGTCAATTAGAAAATAGAAACTAATTATGTGAAGTCTGGCAATGACACTAATAACCGTTTTGGGCATTTTTTTTATGGCGAATACAAGTATGGCGAAATTATCGTGGCATGACAGATCAATTGACGTGTATACAATTGTATAACTTGTTGAAAACAAAGTATTGACGTTTCAATTATATAACTTGTTGAAAATAAAGTATTGACGTTTCAATAATATAACTTGTTGAAAACAAAGTATTGACGTTTCAATTATATAACTTTGTTGAAAATAAAGTATTGATGTTTCAATTATATAACTTGTTGAAAACAAAGTATTGACGTTCCACTTATATTACTTGTTGAAAACAAAGTATTGCCGTTCCAATTATATAACTTGTTGAAAACAAAGTATCGATGTTTCAATTATATAACTTGTTGAAAACAAAGTATCGATGTTTCAATTGTATAACTTGTTGAAAACAAAGTATCGATGTTTCGATTATATAACTAGTTGAAAGTAAAGTATTGATGTTTCAATTATATAACTTGTTGAAACAAAGTATAGACGTTTCAGTTATATAACTTGTTGAAAACAAAGTATTGATGTTTCAATTATATAACTTCTTGAAACCAAAGTATTGACGTTTCAATTATGTAACTTGTTGAGAACAAAGTATTGGTGTTTCAATTATATAACTTGTTGAAAACAAAGTATTGACATTTCGCCACTAGGTTTTCGCAGTTCGAAAAGGAAATTGACTATCTGTGTAAAATTGATTTTAGATTTATATTTCTTTTCTGTGCTATTTGGGCGATTTGTTTTGAAGGTGGTACAATACCATTTGTTGATGTTTTGAGAAAATTAAAGCTGAACATATTAGTCAATTAGAAAATAGAAACTAATTATATGAAGTCTGGTAATGTTACTAATAATCGTTTTGAGCATTTTTTTATGGCAAATACAAGTATGGCTAAATTATATTGGCATGGCAGGTTAATTAACATGTATACAATTATATAACTTGTTGAAAACAAAGTATTGACGTTCCAATTATATTACTTGTTGAAAGCAAAGTATTGACGTTTCAATTATGTAACTTGTTGAAAACAAAGTATTGACGTTTCAATTATATAACTTTGTTGAAAATAAAGTAATGATGTTTCAATTATATAACTTGTTGAAAATAAAGTATTGATGTTTCAATTATATAACTTGTTGAAAACAAAGTATTGACGTTTCAATTGTAACTTGTTGGAAACAAAGTATTGAAGTTTAAATTATATAACTTCTTGAAAGCAAAGTATTGACGTTTCAATTATATAACTTGTTGTAAACAAAGTATTGACGTTTCAATTATATAACTTGCTGAAAACAAAGTTTGGGGTTTCAATTATACAACTTGTTGAAGACAAAGGATTGACGTTTCAATTATATAACTTGTTGAAAACAAAGTATTGACGTTTCAATTATATAACTTGTTGAAAACAAAGTATTGGCGTTTCAATTATATAAGTTGTTGAAACCAAAGTATTGGCGTTCCAATTATATAACTTGTTGAAAACAAAGTATTGACGTTTCAATTATAAAACTTGTTGTAAACAAAGTATTGACGTTTCAATTATATAACTTCTTGAAAACAAAATATTGACGTTTCAATTATATAACTTCTTGAAAACAAAGTATTGACGTTTCAATTATATAACTTTGTTGAAAATAAAGTATTGACGTTTCAATTATATAACTTATTGAAAACAAAGTATTGACGTTTCAATTATATAACTTCTTGAAAGCAAAGTATTGACGTTTCAATTATATAACTTGTTGAAAACAAAGTATTGACGTTTCAATTATATAACTTCTTGAAAGCAAAGTATTGACGTTTCAATTCTATAACTTCTTGAAAGCAAAGTATTGACGTTTAAATTATATAACTTGTTGAAAACAAAGTATTGGCGTTTCAATTATATAACTTGTTGAAAACAAAGTATTGACGTTTCAATGATATAACTTGTTGAAAACAAAATATTGACGTTTCAATTATACAACTTGTTGAAAACAAAGTATTGACGTTTCGATTACATAACTTGTTGAAAATAAAGTATCGATGTTTCGATTACATAACTTGTTGAAAACAGAGTATCGATGTTTCAATTATATAACCTGTTGAAAATAAAGTATTGACGTTTCAATTATATAACTTGTTGAAAACAAAGTATAGACGTTTCAATTATATAACTTCTTGAAAGCAAAGTATTGACGTTTCAATTATATAACTTGTTGAAAACAAAGTATTGATGTTTCAATTATATAACTTTGTTGAAAATAAAGTATTGATGTTTCAATTATATAACTTGTTGAAAACAAAGTATTGATGTTTCAATTATATAACTTGTTGAAAATAAAGTATTGATGTTTAAATTATATAACTTGTTGAAAACAAAGTATTGACGTTTCAATTGTAACTTGTTGAAAATAAAGTATTGTTGTTGCAATTATATAACTTGTTGAAAACAAAGTATTGACGTTTCAATTATATAACTTGTTGGAAACAAAGTATTGACGTTTCAATTATATAATTCCTCGAAAGCAAAGTATTGACGTTTCAATTATATAACTTGTTGAAAACAAAGTATTGACGTTTCAATTATATAACTTGTTGAAAACAAAATATTGACGCTTCGGCACTAGGTTTGAGCAATTCGAAAAGGAAACGCAATATCTGTATGAATTTGATTTCAAATTTATATGTTCTTTTATGTGTTATTTGGACCGTTTATCTTGAATGTGGTGCAAGACCATTTTTTGACATTTCGAAAATATTAAAGGTTAGCATGTTAGACAATTAAAAAATGAAGTCTCGCAATATTACTACTCATTTATCAACATGTCAATTGATTATATCAATTCCTTTTTAGCAAAGTTAATTAAAATAATGTATATTTAAGGGCTGTAAATGGACCTACACCATTTTCATAATTAATCTATTGTAAAAATCACTTAATTTCAATGATAAAAAATTAAATGTCACTCAAAATATAGTTTGTATTAATCCAGATTTGTTCATAGATAATAACAAGAAATAAAATACGAAAAGTATTTTTTAGTTTGGACGTTAATTATATTTATATATTGTTAAACTTAGCGTGGAATATCGCCATTATTTATTTTATGTGGCAGTCTTTTGAAATATTCATGAAGCACAGGAGGAATATAAGGTAATAACTGCTCCACATCCTTATATTTTTCGTATGTAATAGGTCTGCCATCGTTATACAAATGTCTTCCCCGACATGTACCTGATAAATCTAACCTCTTAAATTCTCTGTCTTCCATCGGTCTTTTATATAAAATAATGTACGGTGCACTTTTGCGAAATCTCATCCAGCATATTTTCAGCCAGTTTACCTTTTCTCTGTTAGTATTTTTTTTACCCGTGTCCCGGTTTCCTTTTGTAGTCTCTTTTTGTTGAAACGAAATTCTCGCGTCTCATTTCGTGTAAAATAAATGTATTATTTTTTCTACATTGTTTGATAACATTATAATAGTTCTATTGTGTGTACAAGAAATTCTTTTTTCGTAAATGTCTATGAAATTTACTTACACCACATTCATAATCAATCGCTATAAAATTTCTTTTATTTCTTATTCTTTTTCTTATTTCATTTATCAATAAAATGTTTGCACTAAATTCATCACAAATTATTTAATATGTAATTTTTCTTTAAAAAATTGGCTTATGCCCGTTTCAAAATAAACGGTCAATTAGATTCAAATGAATACGAAAAGTCGAACAATAATATGGTTTCAATATTAATTCAGTCTTATCTTCATACTTTCTTTCTATATAGTTTGATTCAAATGAGTGTAGAGAGTTCAACTTTAATTTCACGTCTTTATTAATTTAATTTCTTGGCCCTTTTCATAAGTAAGGACGAAATTAATTGAGAGGGAAAATAGAAAATATATAATATCAAATTTCGTAAATTATATTTAATTAAACGGACAATGTTTTAAAATAATATTTTTGTTTTAATAGTTCAGTACTCGATGAAGAAAATTAATTCAAAGTTCTAACAAGTTCTAAAATTCTATATGCAGATTTAACAAGACCCATACTCCTGAAAGAAAAATATTGAATCACCTGATGCTTGCTCTAAAAAGCTCTCATCACACCGACTGTTGCACGGAGAAATCTCAAATTCTCAAGACTTGTATGAAAACTATGTTATAGTTCGCGAACCCTGCGAAAGTCTTAGAGCAAAACCGTGTCGTAAGGATATCGTATCATAGGAGGATTTTCCTGAAGTCCCGAAACATGTTAGAGCGAAACTGTGTTCTGCGAAATTGCCTCTATAACAAAATAAAAGTCATCCCTATTATCGAAGAATTATAAATATTGCAGATGCTTTTTCTTTGCACACAATTATTGACTCATATTTATACATAATGCAGATGCATTCATTATTTACACAGAAATTTTTAGCACACAACTGCTGGCGCATCAGTGCATATGACGCAGGTATATTCGTTCTTTGCACGAACATTTTTTTACATATAACGCATCCACCCTTTGCGCATAAATTCTTTGCATGTAATGCGGATATTTTCGTTCTTGTACGGAAATTCTTCGCACACATTTTAGATGCATATATTCTATATACAGAAATTGTTTGCATACAACAGTTGACACATTTTTGGACAAAATATAGACATATTTAACTTTTGCACATAATTATTGACGCGCCTTTGCATACAACGCAAATATTTTCATTTTTTCCGCAGAAATTCTTTGCAAACCAGTTTAACGCGCTCAACCCTGTGTCGGGGTCATTATTGACCCGACAAAAGCAATTTTTTGGGAGTGATAACGCGTTCAGTTGTATATTTGTTCTACTGTTACAGCGCGCTACGCATTCCTGGAATTTATTTTGAATATTCTAATAATTTTTGTTCTACCTTTTTATGGCTTAATCCTCAATAAATCACCATCGACCCCGAACCGTACTCTTATGGCAACATAAACATACTGAGGGAGACTGATACAACAGTATATAATACGATACACCCACGGTACACAGTGTAGTAAAGGATACTCCAGTATAATATCCTCACGTTTCGATTGCATAGTACAGTAGAAGACACTTCACAATACACAGACAGAGACAGAGATTAAGCCTTACAGTTCAGTAAACACACAGTAACAGTTAACAAATTATATTTATGAAAAAAATGCATACATCGTATATACCGTTATTCTGAATAGATACATTATTTTTTACATCAACAAAATTTAACCCCTTGTCGTACTATTAAACTCGGAAGAATTTGGTATTATCGGAACTTGCAATAAAGATCTTGCGACTGCCTGTCAAGTAGTCGTACGCTTATTAACTTCGAGTGATGATACTCTTGTACAATTGAAATAAACTTTGGCCAAAAACATTTAAAAAATAATTTAATTTTCTTTTTTTTTTTGTATATATTTCTGATAGAATATATAAATTTTCATCACGAGGTACAATCGTGAATTCATGTTTTACATGTTATTGTGACTACGTGCCTGACTCGTGATATTCGCTTTCGGCACGAAATTTTTATCACAAGTCGTACGGCAATGAGTTAATTTAAGTTTGTTAACTTTCGTCACAAACACCTACTTCAATTATTACTCGACATTGTTATTATCAATCATCAACATTATTAATATTCACGGAAACCCATCCTTTTATTATTATAAAGTTAAATAATAATAATAAATAATTTGAACCAATCAACCCAGAGGAAACTTTACATTGACGGTTGTGTAGGAATATCGTTTGTACACAACACGAATGACCCTATTTAAAATTGTCTTATACATTTCTTGCATTCCACGTTCAAGTCACTTAACAGTAAAGAGTCCTTTGAAAGTACTATCATGCCGCGAGGGAAAGTGTAAAGTGGGTGAATACACTTTCCTTTTACAGGCACCACTTAAGGTTTATTTGAGAACAGCGTGCGGTTACAATGTTATAACTAATAATTTCAGCTGCATAAATAATCTGTTCGGGCCAGAATCCACTTCTACATCTGAGTTCCCGAGTGATAGATCTACCGTCTTTAAATTAAGCAATATGAATTAAAATCAAGCAATGACGTGTATACACGTCGAACGCAAGACAAATGGTCCTAATTGTCCAAATGGTATAAATTTCGCTACTACTGCAGTGTGAATCACCCATTTGGAGACTAAATTTAGCAATTTACTGTATCATCATTATTATTATATTATACATTTTTAGATATTTTTCATACCTTACGGTTTATTTGGATAATAACTGTGAAAATACACAGGGTTACTTCAGATTCACAAAAGCGAGGAAGAGAGAGCTTTTTGGATCGAATGCTTCGGATTTTGGTAGTCAATTCAAGAATGTCTAGGATTCTGCCTCCTAGGGCAAAGGACCAATATTGGCCCAGCTAATTGTTTACGCAATTATACGTAATTATGCTGTATGTAATTGGTTTCTTAATATAAAATACTTAGCAGTCCTATCGATAATGTAATGGACCCATACCACCAAATAATATGCTTATAGTGTTTTATTGAAATTTCGAGTTTTGGTAGCCCACGGTAATTTTTTATTTTACGCGACGAGTATACATACGCATTGCAATAGAAATTTGGTCCGACGTGTATATGTTACAGTGAAACACCGAAATCTGGAGAATGTCGACTTTCACCGGTGAATGTCAACATTCACATTGTCGCTTGGTGTATGTCCGAAATATTTACTAAATACCCTTATTACTGACTCACACCGGTAAATGTTGACATTCACCATACACTAATGTCGACACACACCGGAGAGGGTCCGAATGAACAACAATGCAATGAAATATTTGATCTTTCACTGACGTATTTGGTATCTGTTGACATTCAGCGGTGAAAGTCGACATTCTCCAATTTCGGTCATTCACGGTAACCTATACATACACGTCGAACGCAAGACAAATGGTCTTGTTATAAATTTCGCTACTACTGCTGTGTGAATCACCCATTTAGAGACTAAATTTAGCAATTTACTGTATCATCATTATTATTATATTATACATATTTAGATATTTTTCACACCTTACGGTTTATTTGGATAAAAACTGTGAAAATACACAGGTTTACGTCAGATACTCAAAAGCAAGGAAAGAGACCTTTGGACCGAATGCTTGGGATTCTTGTATTCAATTCAAGAATGTCTAGGATTCTGGCTCGTAGAACAAAGAGCCAGTATTGGCCCTGTTAATTGTTTACGCAATTATTCGTAATTATGCTGTATGTAATTGGTTTCGTAATATAAAATACTTAGCAGTCCTATTGGTAATGTAAAGGACCCATACCACCAAATAATATGCTTATAGTATTTTATTGAAATTTCGAGTTTTGATAGGCCATGGTAATTTTTTATTTTACGCGACGAGAATGCATGTCATACGCATCGCAACAGAAATTTGGTCCGAATGTGTACACGTCAAACGCTCTTAAATGGTTAAAACGTAGGCGTTGCTAACCAATCAAAATGTTGGTTTTCCATGATTCGAATATGGAGCGTACTCTCCTGATTTCCACAGAACACGTGACACTTTACCTACTAAGAACCATGAGATAATTATGAGAAAGCACACAGCTTACCCCACGGCCTGACAGTACATAATTTGTACCGTTGTCACAACAGCGTCTGTGCAATTACAATAGAAAACACGCGTGCCGCCTTCGCAGCGTCTACAGAATGCGGAGTTAAACATCGCACCTGTATCCGGTCACGAAACGGTCGGAGAGCGGAGCTGTTTTCCAATTAGCGAGAGACGCCCACCCACTCACGGGAATGAGATTTACGAACGTGAGCGTGAAATAGCCATGTTAGCATAATCCTCGTTCGGCGGATTATAGTTGAGGTTGACTCGAGAAGCTAATGTCGGCACTGGCTATCCCCGGGCATTAATAATTTCGTTAACACCGCCCATGGGACGGATTTCGGGCCCATTATGCTCCGAGTTTGTTCGCGGGTTAATGCGGTATCGGCAGATTTTTCATCCTTCCGCTACGAAGTCTTTGCGAACGGGGTAAGTGTACGCACGAGACGGGGTGTTGATATAATCGGGTGTAGTATGATATGGCGGTATTATACTTCGCAACTGGAGTTAATTCGCAAATGCGTGTCGACGCTTGAGGCACTAAGGGGACATGAGTCTATTATCTACAGGGAATGTCTCTGATAGAGAGTTTTTAACACGTTGACTGCCGTGCATATTTTACTATATTAAAACCGCAACGTGACGAAGTACTATAGAATATGATTGAATTGTGCAAAATGAAAGGAATGCGAAGATATCGGAGACCAAATAATTGGATCACTATGTAATATTAATTGCATTTACAAAATTATAAATGCGACCGCTCGGGTATTTTTTGACTTTTTGTGCCGTTAACACGTTGACTGCCGTGCATATTTTACTGTATTAAAACCGCAACGTGATGAAATACTATAAAATATGATTGAATTCTGCAAAATGAAAGGAATGCGAAGATATCGGAGACCAAATAATTGGATCACTATGTAATATTAATTGCATTTACAAAATTATAAATGCGACCGCTTGGGTATTTTTTGAATTTTTCGTGAAATCTTTTGTGCCGTTAACATGTTGACTGCCGTGCGTATTTTACTGTATTAAAACCGCAACGTGATGCAGTACTATAAAATATGATTGAATTGTGCAAAATGAAAAGAACACGAAGGTATCGAAGTCCAAAGAATTGAATCGATATTTAACATTAATTGCATTTACAAAATTACAAATGCCACCGCTTGGGTATTTTTTCACTTTTTCCAGAGACCTTTTGTGCCGTTAACATGTTGACTGCCGTGCGTATTTTACTATATTAAAACCGCAACGGGATGAAGTACTACAGAATATGATTGAATCGTGCAAAATGAAGAGAATGCGAAGATATCGGAGACCAAAGAATTGAATCACTATTTAATATTAATTGCATTTATAAAATTATAAATATGACCGCTTGGGTATTTTTTGACTTTTTGTAAGACATTTTGTGCCGGTAACATGTTGACCGCCTTTCCTATTTTACAATATTAAAACCGCAACGTGATGAAGTACTACAGAATATGATTGAATTATGCAAAATGAAAAGAATGCAAAGGTATCGGAGACCAAGGAATTGAATAACCATTTAATATTAATTGCATTTACAAAATTATAAATGCTACCGCTTGGGTATTTTTCGAATTTTTCGTGAGACCTTTTGTGCCGTTAATATGTTGACTGCCGTGCGTATTTTACTATATTAAAACCGCAACGTGATGAAGTACTACAGAATATGATTAAATTGTGCAAAATGAAAAGAATGCGAAGGTATCGGTGACCAAAGAATTGAATCATTATTTAACCCTTTGCGGTTTTATTAAATTTAGACATGGGTGTCGTACGGGTCGGAATTAATTTCCGTTGGACGAGGAGTGATACATAATATGCAAGATTATGAAGGATAAACAAGATTTATTAATTCTTTGGTGATCTTTGGATATATGTTTACACAATAATGTGTTTTAATGTAATGTTTTTATGTGAAAATTATATTTTATAATTCTCCATCGTGTGGTAGCTTTCAAAGTAGTATCCAACATGAAGTTCTGCTTTTTGATTACATGTATCGCAAGAATAATTAGTTTGGCGTCTTCCGCCCTGAATTTTTCTGTTTGAACATACAGAACAATCTTTACTCTTTGCATTTTGACAATGCAGCAATATATATAGTTTACCATTAACTAACCATATGTTGTTTGAAGATGCTCCTTCACGAAAATCATCTACAAGTTGTTGCACCAATTTTCGGACAAACATTAAATATTGTGGCTGGCGTCTTGTTTTCTCTTTTTGCTGAAACTTTACATATGATATAGCTATTGACAGTGTAAACCTCTGTTCCCCATAAAAATATGTTCTCCACCATTTGCAAGTTTTCTCGTAAAACAATATGAATTTGCTAACTGGTCTTATCGACACCTCCCATATACATATTATAATTTATAATAACATTTGATTTGCTAATGTTGACGTTGCCACCTTCTTTCATCCTTCTTTTTATAGATTTTATGCCCGAGGTATCGTACCTACTTAGTATGATGACTATTTTCTTGTCTTTCCACGCTAATAATAGAATATCACCTGATGGATAGGTGGCAACAGTATTATTTTTTGTTACAACTAATTTTTTAATCACAGCTGGTATATATTTATGCTTGTTGTAAGAGTGCCAGTGGAATAGCAGCTTAGTTTTAAAAGTTTATTTTTGAAATACAATATAAGATTATTATGGTTCTTTGCTGTGGTGGCTGAGAGCAGACATACGACCGGAACGGTAAAAAAGCTTTGGTGGCTGAGAGTAGACATACGACCGCAAAGGGTTAATATTAATTGCATTTACAAAATTATAAATGCTACCGATTGTGTATTTTTCAAATTTTTCGAGTCAACGATTTAAGTTATAAAAAGGTGGGTTGAAAAAGTGTAATGTTTACAACTAGGAATGAAAATGACGGTCAATAACGCAATCCAGCTGGTCTGATTAGATGCCCTGCCCGAAACAATCTACGGGTCGTCCATAAGGGTGATATGTAGCGTCGGTTTAACTTTATAGCCTATTGAAAATAAATTCTGGGAATCGGTGGTGCGTGCGTCGCAACAGATGTAACGTGACAGGTTACAGCGGCCCTTATATCACCCGGGCTAAAAATTCTGGGCGGGTCTTCGCCACAACTCTTCGGCCGGAAGGAATGCAATGTGATAAAAGAACGTGCGGCATTACCGCCACACGTAATGTGCATTTTGAAAGAATATGACCGTGTAGCATTGCATGCGGGAAATTACGCGGCGCGAGAGCAAATGTTGTTGTTTGTTAAAGCAAGAAACGGTGTTAAACCGTGTAGTCGAATGAAAGTAAAGGTTACTATTAATATTAAATTGTGATTCAATTCTTTGGTCTCCGATATCTTTACATTATTTTCTTTTTGCACAAATCAATTATATTCAACAGTACTTCATCACGTTGCGGTTTTAATATAGTAGAATACGCACGGCAGTCAACGTGATAACCCTGATCCGTGTAATATTTAAATGAAATTGTAATTGAATTATAAATGAAGTTAAACTAGAAATATCGATGATCGAGAAGATAAACAAAAATAAAGTATGTATTTTTTTGTATTATTTGCGAAAACAAAATGAAATCTGCCACTCAGCATATTTCGGGATCAAAACTTCTTTCTTCAATGTCTATGCAATGATACGTGAGTTTTTAAGCAAATCATCCTTAAGTTGTAAATAAAATGATAAACGTAAACGAAAATGAAGAATGTATTTTTTTTATTACTCATGCTATTTCAATATTTATTATAAACAGTTCAAGTAATAATTTACAACGCAATAATTTGCAACTCTTGTTAGAATTGTCACACAAAAAATATTTCTTCATCAAAGTTACGCGCATACCACTCTCCACATATATTATTCTATATTATGTACATATAATACAGAGATATTACATATATATATATATATATATTATACACATAGAGACTGTACTATTCTATCTATATATATATGTATATATATGTTCTGTATATAGGCACACATAATATACCAATATTATTCTGAATAGATCCGTTAATTACTTAAATCCACCTCTACATTATTGAATTTGAACCAACCAGCGCACAAATGACACTAGGTTGACGGTTGTGTAGGAATACAGTTTCTGCACAAAAACGTCGATGCTGAAAATTCACATTTGAACTGTACCTTTTCGAGTCCCCCGGGGAATCGAATATTCGCCGGATAATGCCATTATCGGCAGATTTTTCAGCCTTCCGCCGAAATATCCTGTCGTGCCGGATATCTGCGCGCATTATCTCAAGAGTTTCGAGACGTGCATTTTTAACGCACTGACGTAGTTCTTACCGTAGCATGTGTGCGCACAAATAAATAAGCAGTCGATATGTTGGGAGTTGGCATCGATTGTTTTACCTGAATAGATGTGTGCTTTTGTCAGCCGTTGGGCTTCGTGTTGTAATGTAGCGAAACGTATCGAATATATGATATATATCTAATGTTAAAAATATGTTGAATCTTGTTTTTATATTTAAACGTCTACGCGATATTTATTTTAGATTAAAAAAAAATTGTTACAGGTATTTAGCAGATGCTCATCTTATGTTAAGGAAAAATGATTGTGGAGGAAATAGAATTGAAATTATTTTATTCCGAAATGGCAGCGTATTGAAAATCAACATTTTCGCGATATTAGTCATTACTAAACAGTTGAAAGCATTCGTGCTTTTTTTTACATTTTAAATATTTTATATGTATTGCAAATAATATTTGATACAATTAAGATAATACATGTAAAACATAATAATATAACTTCAATTATATAACTTGTTGAAAACAAGGTATTGGCGTTCCAATTATACAACTTGTTGAAAACAAGGTATCGGCGTGCCAATTATATAACTTGTTGAAAACAAAGTATTGACGTTTCAATTATATAACTTGTTGAAAACAAAGTATAGACGTTTCAATTATATAACTTCTTGAAAGCAAAGTATTGACGTTTTAATTATATAACTTGTTGAAAACAAAGTATTGATGTTTCAATTATATAACCTGTTGAAATCAAAGTATTGATGTTTCAGTTATATAACTTGTTGAAAACAAAGTATTGGCGTTCCAATTATACAACTTGTTGAAAACAAAGTTTTGACTTTTCAATTATATAACTTGTTGAAAACAAAGTATAGACGTTTCAATTATATAACTTCTTGATAGCAAAGTATTGACATTTCAATTATATAACCTGTTGAAATCAAAGTATTGACGTTTCAATTATATAACTTGATGAAAACAAAGTATTGAAGTTTCAATTATATAACTTGTTGAAAACAAAGTATTGACGTTTCAATTATATAACTTGTTGAAAACAAAGTATTGATGTTTCAATTATATAACTTGTTGAGAACAAAGTATTGACGTTTCAATTATATAACTTCTTGAAAGCAAAGTATTGACGTTTCAATTATATAACTTGTTGAAAACAAAGTATTGATGTTTCAATTATATAACCTGTTGAAATCAAAGTATTGACGTTTCAATTATATAACTTGTTGAAAGCAAAGTGTTGACGTTTCAATTACATAACTTCTTGAAAGCACAGTATTGATATTTCAATTATATAACTTGTTTAAAACAAAGTATTGACGTTTCAATTATATAACTTCTTGAAAGCATAGTATTGACGTTTCAATTATATAACTTGTTGAAAACAAAGTATTGACGTTTCAATTATATAACTTGTTGAAAACAAAGTATTGACGTTTCAATTATATAACTTGTTGAAAACAAAGTATTGACGTTTCAATTATATAACTTCTTGAAAAATACATGTAAAACATAATAATATAAGGCAATATTAATACATATAAATACGAAATATTATTTGATACATGCAAAATTTGCAAATAGTATATATACATTTTTTTCGTATAAAGTACTTATGGACGCATATTATGTAATCGCGTTTGTTTTTACTATTAAATTCTTTCAATTAATAGTAATTCGACGGTATACACATCTGCAAGTATGGTTTTTCTGTATTGTGAACTCTACCGCGTGAGACCAGTTTGATGCATCGAATAAAAACCATTATTGCTGGTGTTACGAAATCGGTAAATAACAAAGCAAGATATGAAGTGGAAGCCGACTATAATCGGCGCAGGTATCCATTTACATTATATGAAAGTCGACTATAGTCGGCGCATATGTTTACAAATCAGTATAAGAATGCCGACTATAGTCGGCGTAAGTATCGATATGTTATCACATGGATGCCGACTATAGTCGGCTCCCATATTCAGAAATCCATAATCTCTAATAAGGTAACGTTTACTAATATTTCAAGGAAAAACATAAAATTAACGTAACTACATTAAGGTTGTATTGTGCCGATTTAAATCACGTGCTTTATGTATACACGCGAAAGAGTGATCGTTCAAGTGTGAAATACATTTTCGTTCGAACCTCGAAACGTTTAAACTCTTTGGGGAATAGTAGGACAGAAAGTGTCCCGGCTTCTTAGTGGTTTTATATGCACAGTGAGATGTTTTTTATTTCAGCTTTAAAAATTAGGCCAACTCCAAGTACAGCAAGTTAGAGCATATCACAATGGTTTCTTTTTACTGTATTTTTTTAATAAAATTTCAGTGCAATGAGGAGTTGTTTTTGTTTTGAAAGAACGGAGGGTTGTTAAGCAGTTTCCCGCTAAGGGAAAATAGTATTACTTTTTATGATAGCACAGAAAAATGATGTGACGCAAAACATCAATGTACGTTCGTGATTAGATAAATATGAACTACGATTCTGCAGAAAAACTTGTTACAACCACCTATTTTACATTTTTCGCGTATCTCCCGCTAGCCGCTCAAGTTTATTACTGCGTGCGGAATTTCTTAATTAATAACGTTATCTGCCGCAAAAGCTACAAGCTACATTATGCTTTATCGGCTGCGCAGAAAATGCAAGTTTATCGATTCCCCCGTTGCCTTACGATTTTCCTATGTCTGACGCCTCAAAGCATGTCGCATTATCCATAAAACACTGATAGCACGTTGATATTTCTAAATATTGGATCATTATTTGTGTTCGTTAGAAATACATTCTACTTTGATACTGTTTTTTATCATGTAACATAATATTATACAGCAATATTGTAAGAATCATCGCTGGCAATATTCGTACCACTTTACCAGTTTATCATAAAATGCCCGCTTATCGATTCATCCATCACTTTACGATTTTACTAACTTTGACACCTCAAAGCAAACGACGTTACCCATAAAACGCTAGTAGCCCGTGAATATTTCTTACCTTCGGGTCATTACCAATTTTGCAAGGCTGCAAATACATCCTTTATGATAATGTTAATAATTGTAAGCCTGTTTATCTATCATCACTATTATCAGTGCTTGCTACAAACACATTCTTTCATTATTATTTAGCATTATTATGAGCTATCATTAAAATTTTTAATACTTGCCACGAACACATTTCTTCATTATTATATTATATAATTTTTGTTAATCGTGAATATTAACCATTGATATTGTTAACATTCACCACAAATACGCGCTTTTATTTTTATTTGGCATTCTTATTATCAGTCATTAACATTATTAACATCCAGGGAAGCACATTCCATTATTATTATTTGACATCATTGTTACTAATCATTGATATTGCTAACTTTTGCCTCAAATATTTGCTTCTATTATTATTCGGCATTATCATTATCAATAATTAACTCTTTGCGCTCGACGCGCTCTTCTCTCGGGCTGACCAGCAACTCGACAGTAATCCGCCGCGCGCGCGCCTATTTCATGAGTTCGTTTCTGTTAACTTAAAATAACTTTAAGCACAATGGGACGCTTTAAACTCGTATAATTTAACATTACATACATTTATTTAACTTAATGAAAGATATTAGTAAGAATTACGTTCTATAATTTTTCTTCTTGTGGTATTTTGTAAAACAATCTCCAATGTGCATTCTTGGCTTGTCGGGGCATGTGTCACAATAGTACACAGTTTGTCGTCTTTGGCCGGACTTTCGGTGGGAACAAACTTTGCAATTGGATTGCATTTTGTGATTCGTTCTTTTTGTACCTTTTTTTTAAAGAAGCGAATTGAAAGAAGCGTTGCGATGTCTACCAGCGTTCTATTATTCTCAAGGCATAATGCACGCATTGAAATTCGTTTGTGTTTTTGAGATAAGACATCTTTATAGCTATGTAGACACCTCATAAAATGATCTACAAAAGGCCAGGTAGACTTGTCAAGCGATATTCGTTAGGCCAAACACAAATAAACACCGTTACCAATCAATTTACCGCATCGATGCGAGTGGTGCCTGAGAGGCACCGGTCGAGTTGGCGCAGCACATGCCGTGGTGCCTGAGAGGCACCGGTCGAGCGCAAAGAGTTAATTGTCTACTGTGAACGCGTGCGGTGCGATTAATTACGTCGTCGCATCGAAACAATTAACTCCCGACCGTATCGATTGCCGCGCGGGCCAACAATTTCTCGGCAACAATAATGTAAGCCGCGTCAGTTGCCCATCGACGACGCGTGACGTTCAGCTGCTACGTAAATAAGTTAGGAGCCGCCATGTCGCCGGGCAAATTGCTCAAAAATTGCCGCGCCTTAACGACTTAATTTCCGCGATCATTAACGGCGCAATTCGCGTCGAAAATTTCTGCCGCGCTCGAAACTTCGTTCGACCGGCTACGATGAACAACGCGAACGATGAAAATCGTGACGCTGCGAGAAACGGAGGGGTTCGCCTTTTTCGGGCGACTTTCTTGCGCGAAGCGGCCGAGCAATTTGCCGGTTCAAATGTCGAGAGTCATCTTCGGCCGAGTACGAACAAATCTGCGGGGTCCATTAGATTGGCTGTTTGCTTCTACCGGGCGACGGGTCGATTGACTTCTCATCTTCTGATTCATTGTGCACAGGCGTCCGAAAAGACAACGAAGAAAGGCGAGTGGTCTGAGTAAATTAATCGGGTAGATATTAAGCGGTTGAATACCAGGGGTCGTTAAAGAAATCTGGGCGATAAGTACGGAGTGCTTTTAATTTATGCTGAAAAATACCAGACGACGTGATAGTACTTGTGTTTATTGAATAAATATAACTGAAACTAATGGAAATCAGAGATAAACTGTATTGTGTGTATGGTTTACATGAAAAACGTAAATGTATGGTATCAGAAAACAAATAAAAATCGTACATAATAAAAGCCGGTGTGATTAGAGTGTTAAAGCATTAAATTGTCATATTTTTTAAACAGCGTAAGTTTTTTGATCAGCCATAATTATATACTTTATACAATTATAAGTTGTAAACATTTAAACATAACTATTGCTGCACTATATTCTGTTAGTTTTTAACCCATTCGAGACCGATTGCACACCGTGTGTGCAATTAATTTCCGAGGCTATAAGACGGCCTGCACACCGTGTGTGCAATAACAGTAATGCGCAATTATCAGTTATTCTGAGTAAACTAGTCGTCGAAACAAGATTTTTCTTGAACTAATGAAATCTGAAAAGTACAGGAAAACAAAATTTGGCATTGGTTTTACTGTGTACCAAAAAATCTAAAAATTATCTGTAGCCTTTCTTACAAGTAAAATATTATGAATTGCCGACATTTCTACAAAGAAGGAAAATATAAACGTAGTAATTACTCTTGTCCTGCTGGTGTCGCTAATCTTGGATTATGTTTGGGAAAATGTTTCAGGCGTTACCATCACCCAACTAATGTATACACGTAATTACTTTACGATCAGTGTACTATTTCCTAAAAATGTATTTAGAAAATTATATACTTTTTTTATGACTGAGTTACATTACTTTATTATCTTTAGACATTTTTCTAAAAATTTATTTCTGGTTTATGTTATTTTTTTCAGTATTCAACTTATTTTTTTTTAACTTTTTACTACTTTTTAAACATTTTCTTTACATTATATTCTGTTCTTTATTATTGAAAGCAAAATAACGATTTTATATTACGTAAATATTTTTGAAATAAATGTTTCTACATTTTTTAATGACGTATTTTCATTTTACCTTACATTGCACACATGGTGTTCAATCCGCTCCTCGCAATAAAAATTTTCCGAGGAGCGAGCTGCACACCTGGTGTGCAATGATCTTATTTATGTGAATTCACTTACGAATTGGGTGATTTCCATAGTAAACATGTTTTTTTGATTAAAAATGAACAATATAAAGCAAAAAAAAAATTTCGAAAAAATGTTCGAAAGAAATCGTCGTCTCGAATGGGTTAACACGTTGCCGCAAATGACGGCTATAGCCGTCCGATTTTGGTGATATGTAGGCAAATGGCGGCTATAGTCGTCGTGCACATTTTAATCAATAAAAAAAAGAACATCGTTAGTACGAAGTATACTAACGCATGCACTTGTTAATTATTGAGTAATACATTGAAAAAAAAGGTATAGCATCCCAGACAGCACATCAATTGTTCTTTTATGCGTTTTCTCATGCCTTGCCGGTTCGAAACACTATCTATCGACGATTTCATAAATCAACGACATTTCTACAGTTTAGAGATTTGCTAATACAATCACTGATGGCACTACCTAATACTGAGATTTCTAGAAAGAATTTAGCGGCATTAACACCTACGTATCGTCGGCCGGAACAAATAAATGCATTATCACTGATATCGACAAATTGTCCACAATGACATTTCTTGGAAAAAATACTTCTACCTGTTGATTTTCAGCGTAAAACTTATTTTTTACGTTGGAGACAATGTTCGACCAACCGAATTAGAAAAGAAACGTCATATATGTAGATGTAAAACTTGTCTGCATAAACCACCATTGTGTCCAGAATGCTTCGAATCCTATCATTTATAATGCTTTCTTGTATGTATGTAATTTGTTCCCTGAATTCATTTTTATTTCATTTTTACTATTTTATGAGCAAAATAAATTACAAATGATAATTTTGTTTCCAACTGATTTTCTTGTGTTAAGTTTACACCTATTTACTCTCTTTTATTCATAGGAATCATTTTAAATTAGTAAAGCAAATGCCGTACAGTCGTCACGACGGTCATAGCCGTCATTTGCTGTGGGAAGAGAAAAAATGACATGATGAGTAAATTACGGTTATAGCCGTCAAGAGTTTTTTTGGAAAAACTATGGCCAAATGTGACAATTTTCACTTCCGAACGTACAACTTACACTCGATTCCATCTGGCAGTCATAAACAATTGAAAAAAAAAATGTGTTTCGGAGCATGATCGTCAAATTCAAAGAGTGCGGCAACGGGTTAATAGTGTTTAATTAACTAACAATAATATTATATTTTATATTCAGTTTTTCTTTAATATTCAAGAATTAATCTATCCGTAGTATGAAATGTATTTTTTGAGGGACTTTAACTATTTATCATTAGTTAATTTATAGAATAACTAGTTATTTCATAGAATGATATGTAACATGTGAAATTATTAAACTCTTACACACTTTCACTGATTGAATTAGATAATTCATGAAATACCTAGCTATTTTACGAAGTAACTGAATTATACGCTTTAACGAAGGCAAGCTCTGTTTATAATATGACAAACCGAATTACAACACGTGTTATCGGTAAAATGTTATAATAAATTTATTTTAACAATTCGGCCAGTTTTTCACATACTAATACCGTCGTGCGAACGCAGTGGGAATTTTTGAATCGTTAAACCATCTGTGCCGCGACGCGGTCAACTTTTCAGTAGTACAAGTCAACCGCTGGTCAGCCGCGTCGGGTAAATTTCAGTACGAGAGAAAATTCGAAGGCCATTCATTGAAGTTTCGGCATCGTTGTTCTGACCTTTTACAATTGCGTGAGTCGAGCACTGCTAACGGGTCTTTGAAAATTTCAGTGCCACAACGGAAGTGTGCAGTGAAGTTTCGTTGAAATTTCACTGTACCAGCACGAGGCACTCTTCTGTTTTCTACATTTCTACCTAACCGGGATCTCGTTTGAAGGGTGAAAACGTGAAACACTTGTTTGGGGTACTTGACAGTACGAGGTGAAAAACTCTTAACGGGAAAACTGTTAATATTTTTAGATATGACAAATTTCGTCAGTTAACGCGTTGACTGCCAACTAGGAGATAATTCATAGTTTGTTTTCTTGCTATAATTGTGCAGCTACGATGAAATTCGTAATATATCAGTGTAAATATGAATAGATAGCCTCAGGGAGGAAAACAAAAAATTTAGGGGCTTGCATAAACGGAAAATTAATTAATAAATGAACAGAAACTATAATCATGCAAAGTTTATTCAAAATCAAAAGCAAACCATTTTTTTTCTTTTTTTAACACATTCTATATGGTTTTCGATGATTACTATTTATTATAAGTAGAGTTTTTAAAAAAATAACATGATAAAGTTAAATTTGCTTTTTACACCGGAATCCTGAATCGTGGCGGTCAATGTGTTAATCGTTAAATAAATTTCAATCATGGATCATGCATATTTTGCGCGGTAATTGACTTGATTAAATATAAAAGAGGCAGATTGTCAGTAAACAAGCGAAAATTTGTTTAAACTGTTCTGTTTTTCGTTTGACCGTTGTCAAGAATAGAAACATATGCACAGATTTTATTTTGGAATTCGATAAAAGTAATAATTCCGGCCATTTCATTTTACATTAAAATTCATACGCCCAATCCGATTTTATAAAAATGGCCAAAACTTGAACAATTTGAAAATCTGTATTTTTTTAAACAAATGCGAAGACAGAAAAATTATTATTATTTCGGGTACACTATGTTACATTTCACTTGGAATAAATCCATTACGCCGACGTCAAAAAATGATAACCTGCACTGTGACTAATTGCACGTATAAAAGGGTATATTTTATTTAGAATAACATTCATAACGTCGACATGAAAAAATTATAACCCGCACCGTCACTATTTTCACATATACTACGTTGTATTTCATTTAGAATAAAGTCCATGGCGTCGCCGTTAAAAAATGCTAGCTTGCACCGCCCCTAATTTCGCGTATACTACGTTATATTTAATTTGAAATAAAATTCATAACGTTGGCGTCAAAAAATTATAACCTGCACCGTCACTATTTTCACATATACTACGTTGTATTTTGTTTAGAATAAAATCCATGACGTCGCCGTTAAAAAAATGGTAACCCGCACCACCACTACTTTCGCGTATACTGCGTTGTATTTAATTTAGAATAAAAGCTATAACAGCGTCGTCAAAAAATGATAACCTACATCACCACAAATTTCCCTTACATTGCGTTATGTTTCATTTAGAATAAAATCCATGATGTCGCCATAAAAAAATGATAACTTGTACCAGCACTAATTTCCCGTACACTGAATTATATTTCGTTTAGAATAAAATCCATGACATCGCCGTAAAAAAATTATGACCTGCACCATCACTAATTTCCCGTACACTGAATTATATTTCGTTTAGAATAAAATCCATGACGTCGCCGTCAAAAAATGATAACTTGCACCAGCACTAATTTCGCGTAAACTGAATAATATTTCCTTTAGAATAAAATCCATGACGTCACCATTAAAAAAACTCTAACCTACACCACCACTAATTTCGCGTGTAATCCGTTGTATTTAATTTACAATAAAATCCATAAAGCGTCGTCAAAAAATGATAACTTGCCCCACCACAATTTTCCCCTTCATTGCATTATACTTCATTTAGAATAAAATCCATGACGTGGCCGTCAAGAAACGACAACCTGCGCCACCATTAATTTCGAGTACACTGAATTATATTCCCTTTAGAATAAAATCTATGACATCACCGCTAAAAAAAGCTAACCTGCACCACGACTAATTTTGCGTACAGTGAATAATATTTCCTTTAGACTAAAATCCATGACGTCACCATTAAAAAATGCTAATCTGCACCACCACTAATTTCGCGTATACTACGACCTATTTAATTTAAAATAAAATCTATGACGTTGCCGTTAAAAAATACTAACCTGCACCACCACTAATTTCGGATATACTACGTTGTATTTAATTTAGAATAAAATCATAAATAGCGTCGTAAAAAAAAAGATAACCTGCCCCACCACAAATTTCCCTTACATCCCATTATATTTATTTTAGAATAGAACCCATGACGTTGTCGTCAAAAAGTGTGTCGGACCGAACACCTCACAAAACTACTTGCCTTGCGACCCCTCGACACGCAACATGTTGCCAATTATCAACCGTCGCCATTCCACATTCGTCAAAACGCACCCAGTCACCCCGAAATTTCCCAAACGGCGAAATCCAGCTTCGCCCGGAAGTCGACGTTTTGACACAAAGTCATTTTCGGCGAGCAAACGTCTCTTCTCCCGGCAGAGAATCGCACACTTACAAGGGTCCTTATTGTCGTGGGACGCTTAATCTCGCGTTTATTGATGCCCATCTCTCTAGCATCCGGCCTTTTACGTGAGCCCGATTTCTCGACGTTTCCGGACCCTGCCGGCACGACGACTTTCGGCAAATAATCACCGTCGACGTTGTCAGACGGCGAGGACAAAGAAGGCAATTTTCCCGACGACGAAGCGTCTTCGGTGCTGCGATGTTCTTGGCGAGGCAGAGGGTTAACACGTTCACTGCCACGACGAAATCACATACTTCGCTTAGAACGGCACGAAAATATTTTTACTATTTTGAGAATCTAATGGCAACATAATAATCAATTTCGTAATTTATGAGAATACGGCATGAATCGCAAAAGAAAGTAGGACCAACGTATTTGGTACGCAAATTCTGCAAATAGTGTTACCAATAAAATGTTGCAAGCTTCAGAACACAAAGAGCAAAAAATCGGACCAAAAATGTCACTAAATACTGCCAAGATTGCATTGACGAGCTACCCTTGTGTTTGAATGCTTCAATACAATGCACCAGTAGATAAACAATTTGATAAAAATTGATTTTTGATTTTTGATTTAGTAAAAACTTTTACGTTTTCAATAGTGCAGATTTTATTTCAAAGCATTCTCTGGTTCGTGAATTTTCATTAAACTTTGCAATTATAAGTATTTAATGCAGGAGAACAAAGTTGCAGTCACATATGACCGCCGTGGCGTTCAACGGGTTAACGAGAAGAAGTTTAACACACTTTTTCCTGTGCCGGGGTCATTATTGACCCGATAGAGTACACCGCTTGACAGTGATAATGTGTGCAGTTGCGTGTCTGTTTTTTATCTAACATGAAGTTTCTATACAACACAAAGTGTTGATATCTGAAGTACCGTCGATTAGATCGACGGTGCTGGTATTGTCAGGAGTTTGCACTGCACCGAAGGTTTTGCGCATGAACTGAACATTTGTTGTATATACCAATGAAATAAGGTATTATTACAAATGTATTAAGTCGCCAAAATATTCAAAACCATAAAATTTAGAAAAATATTTTAGTTTTCGCTAAAATTACAATTTAAACAGCAACTTGTACTGTGTAACTACACCTAAATGATGCGATCACACAAAAATAGAATACTTTTTTTTTTTAATTTCCGCGGATATTATTCTATCCAGTAGAAATGCATTAAACCAAAATTCGAAAGTAGGATAAATTAGTCTAATTATGGTGTATATAGTTGCGCCTTTTGAGAGGAGATTGACGATTTTGTAGAGGATCCCGAACTCGCTATGCTAGTATATTATTGGTGCAAAACTCGAGTGGAAGTGTGTGTGCATTGGTGGATGCCTGTGTGAGTCAAAAGTGACTTGGGTTAAAAGCGCTGGTACGTTACGCAAAAATTATCTGAAAGACGGTGTATGTGGATACTGGTTAAAGAGTGTTTTAAGCTTTGCAGACGATTGACGCAAATAAGTAACCGGTGAGAAGGATTGGTCTAAGCAATACTTGTGGGAAGTTTGTCTGCATCTGAGAAGAGTGTGGCATATATTCTCATTAATAATATTATAATCGCATTATACAATGAATACCTGATTCTCCATTGTTCTCTGAAAGTCTCAGAAATATCCAAAATTACTGAAAAATGATTTTCACGTTTTCAACGTATGGCCAAAAATAGGTAGAAGATTTGGCATTCTTTTATCTCTGTTAGAGAATGCCAGTTAAAGCAACAATTATTGATTTTCGGTTATCCATGCGCTTTGTATATGGGAAGATACTGTTTAAAAATGTTTATCGTTTACGTTGACTACAAACGTAAATGCGTTGTACATTGCAACAGTCCCGGACTCACATCATAAAATAGAGGGTAACTTGTCTTGAAAATAAACCACTATCTGCCTATTGAATTCTTATTAATTTAGAAGATATGAATGTCTGAAAAAATGTTTAAACATTTTTTTTTTAATTAGGTCACCGTCTCAAGTTTAGACGTGAAAGAGTCGAGAAAACGAATGAGAATATCTAAAGACACGTCCCTGCCATTTTCTGCGAAAATAACTCATAACGGCTTAAATTAAGGAGCCAAATTCCCAATCGTTTCGGAATTTTTGTCAAAATAGACGGAAGAAGGCCGCGGGTTTGAGTATAAACAAGAATATTTCTCTAATACATTAAAACATAATAATAAACTGACTTCAACCGTAACGATGGCTTAAAAATCTTCAAAACAAAGTATATCGAAGTTTATTTAGACGTTTCCATTTTATATGCGATCTCTAAAAAATACCCTGCACGACATAGTTTTGGCTCGAGATAACGAGTCAGCAAAGTGTTAACTTCCCATGATGGGTCTTTAGTGTGCGGCGAGGTGGAATGTGAACAAACTTGTGTTAATGTTGGGTCCGAATATTTGAGGCTGGCACTGGAATGCGTGTTGGGTGAAGTAACGGTGTGAAGGAGGTGTTTTATGTGGATCTGTTCAGAGGAATTTGGTATGTGGGGCTTGATGTATTTAGAGGAACCTGTGGTTTCGTTGACGTTTATAGATGAACTGTCAAGCTATCATCGACGTTATTAGGCGTGGAATGTATCGATTTTACAGGTCTATCGACATGTGAAAACTCGACGTTTTGCGGAGGAGTATGTCTATTTTTCGTTTGAACGATGGTATCGTACAAGACAACTACGGTTACCTTAAAAGAAATAGCAACAACAAACAGTTGGAGAACACAGTAGACTCGACATATAAACATACTACTTTTTGCACAGTTTATACACAAAAGTGTCGATTTACAGCAATTGAATAAGAACAATATAAAAACACTTGTAATTTATTACATAATATTTTGAATAACCGTCTAAAGTTTACCTTGTAAATATATATACGCTAATACCAACAGATATACAAGTAACTCATCAAAAAATCCAACTTGGACTATTTGTGTAAATTAATTTGGTACAACGTTCCGTAAAATGGAAGATAATTCGTTAATTGACTATGAGATGTGTTCACCTAAGCTGCTGTTGCAAAACTAACAAATTCCACCAAATAGTTTTGTTTGTCTTTAGTTGTTGATTTTATAGAAAAGTGGCTTCAAACAGTGATGTGACGAATATTATTTGGGATGGCTATTCTGTCGCAAAAACCACATCTGTCAAGCTAAAATAGCAATCAAATTCAATGCATCAATTTGCACCGAACACGACCTATCGTCACGTATTTTCTGCGTTTCTACTAAATGTACATTACAATAATGGAAAAACGTGTTTCCGTACCACTAAACCGGCGGAAGGCAAATATACCCTTAAAAATGTCCGACCGCAAAATAAACCGAATCTGACCGGCATGCCGCTCAGCCGGCAGCCGGAAAAATTTATTGCGTCACCGCAAAATATGGGAGCGCCGGAAATTCGCAGTTCAGCAGCAAAGCGACAGCGTCTATGAAAACACTCAATTTCAATATATGTATTTGCTCGAAACATGAAATATCGCGACCCATTTGCTGCACTTTTGCAAAATTTATACTGCAATCATAAAAAAAAACAAGCGTGTTTCCGTGCCACTAAATCAGAGAAGAAATACACCGTTAAAAATGTCCGCCCGCAAAATGAACTGAATCTGATTGACACGTGCGAATATTGGAAATTCTTAGTTCAGGTTCAAAGCGAAAACATTGATAAAAACACTTAATTTCAATGCATGAATTTACTTCAAATAAGGACTATTGCCACATATTATCTGTGTTTTTACAAAATTTATGTTGTACTTATAAAGAGTGTTTTCGTACCACCGAACCGAAAAATAAAGACATCTTTTAAAAATGACTGATTGCAGAATACACTGAATCTGATCGACATGCGCGAAAACCGAAAATTCGCAGTTTAACTGCAGAGCAAAGTCATCTGTCAAAACAGTAAATTTCAGTATATAAACTTGCCTCAAATACGAACCATTCCCACATATTTTCAGCTTTTACAAAATGCATAGTACATCGATAAAGGAAAGTGTTCCCATGCCACTAAACCGTAAAGCAAGGACACCTTTAATAAAGTAAAATCGCACATCAAAACACTACATTTTAGTATATGAATTTGTCTCAAACACGATCCATTGCCCCATATTTCTATCTTTACAAAATACACTCATAAAGAAACGTGTTTACGTGTCATTAATCGGAAAACAAATACACCCTTGAAAATATGCGAATACTAGAAACTCGAATTTCAGCTGCAAAGCGAAAACGTTGATAAAAACACTATATTACAGTACATGAATTTGTCTCAAACACGAACCACCGCCGCATATTTTTTGATTTTACAAAATACACTCACAAAGAAACGCGTTTGCGTGTCATTACCCGGAAAATAAAAATAACTTCAAAAACGTCTACAAAATACATCGAATCTGATCGACACGCCACTCGATCGGCATCCGAAAAAATTTATTGTGTCCCCATAAAATAAGCGCAAACCGGAAATTCACAATTAGGTTGCAAAGCAAAAACGTTTACAAAAACATGCAATTTCAGTACATGAATTTCCCTCAAACACGAACCATCGCCTCATACCATATATTCTGCCTTTACACAAAATATGCACATAAAGAAACGTGTTTGCGTGTCATTACTCGGAAAAAAATACCTTGAAAAATGTCCACAAAATACATGGATTCTGATCGACACGCCACTCGACTGGGAGCCGGAAAAATGTATTGTGTCCCCACAAAATAAGCGAACACTAGAAATTTGTTCAGCTGCAAAGCGAGAACCTTCACAAAAATATTCAATTTCAATACGTGAATTTGCCTCGAACACAAACTATCACCGAATATTTTCTGTTTTTATAAAATGCACATTGTAGTCATGAAAAATGTTTTCGTTATACCAAGACAAAAAACAAATACGCATTTAAAAATGTCCGACCGTAAAATACACCGAATCCGATCGACATGAGTGAAACCAAAAATTCGCAGTTCAGTTGCAAAACGAAAACATCTACAAAAACATTCAATCTTAACACATGAATTTTCCTCGAACGCGAATCATCGCCGCGTATTTTCTGCCTTTACAAAATGCACTCATAAAGAAACGTATTTGAGTGTCATTACTCGGAAAATAAAAATACCTTGAAAAACTTGAAAACAAAATACATCGAATCTGATCGACACACCACTCGACCAACCTTCGAAAAAATGTATCGTGCTGCCGCAAAATAAGCGAACACTAGAAATTCGCACTTCAGCCGTAAACCGAAAACGTCTACAAAAACACTGCATTTCAGTACACGAATGTGTCTCAAACACGAACCATTGCTACATATTTTCTGGTTTTACAAAACACCCTCATAAACAAACGTGTTTATGTGTCATGTATCGGAAAATAAATATACTTTCAAAAACGTTCACAAAACACATCGAATCTGATCAACACGTCATTCGGCCGACAGTCGGAAACATTTATTGTGCCCCAATAAAATAAGCGAATACCGGAAGTTCACAATTCAGTTGCAAAGCAAAAACGTTTACAAAAACATGCAATTTCAGTACATGAATTTCCCACAAATACGAACAATCGCCTCATATTTTCTGCCATTACACAAAATACACTCATAAAGAAACGTGTTTATGGGTCATTAGGTGGAAAATAAATATACTTTCGGAAACGTCCACAAAACACATCGAATCTGATCAACACGCCATTCGGCCGACAGTCGGAAACATTTATTGTGCCCCCATAAAATAAGCGAATACCGGAAGTTCACAATTTAGTTGCAAAGCAAAAACGTTTACAAAAACATGCAATTTCAGTACATGAATTTCCCTCAAATACGAACGATTGCCTCATATTTTCTGCCTTTACACAAAATACACTCATAAAGAAACGTGTTTATGGGTCATTAGTTGGAAAATAAATATACTTTCGAAAACGTCCACAAAACACATCGAATCTGATCAACACGCCATTCGGCCGACAGTCGGAAACATTTATTGTGGCCCCATAAAATAAGCGAATACCGAAAGTTCACAATTCAGTTGCAAAGCAAAAACATTTAGAGAAACATGCAATTTCAATACATAAATTTGTCTCAAACACGAACCATTGCCACATATTTTCTGTTTTTACAAAATGCACTCACAAAGGAACATGTTTTCGTACCATTAAACCGAAAAATAAGTACTTGTAAAAATATCCGACCGCAAAATACACCGGAAAATTTATTATGTCGCCACAAAATAAGCGAACACCGGAAGTTTACAATTCAGCTGCGAAGCGAAAAAGCCTACAAAAACATTCAATATCAACACATAAATTTGCCTCGAATGCGAATCATCGCCGCATATTTTCTGCCTTTACAAAATACACTCATAAAGAAACGTGTTTGCGTTTCATTAGTCAAAAAATAAAAATACCTTGAAAAACGTCCACAAAATACATCGAATCTGATCGACACACCACTCGACCAGCGTCCGAAAAAATGTATCGCACCGCCGCAAAACAGGAAATTCGCGTTCTCGCGAGCGTTGTTTCGCGGATGTGCAAAAGTCGACGGCGAATGAAAGGAAATCCAATTACGCGACGTTTTTGCGTGTCGCCATTTGCCGCGTGAAACGCATCCGAAAGTGAACGGGACGCGGCGTGGGCCGGTTTCGCGCTCATTGTTCGCAAAAATTTCCGACGCGACGAGCGTGAAGCGTGAAATGGCCTTTGCTCTTCTCGTCCCGCTGCGCTTTTCTCGCATTAACCTGTTCGCCGCGCTGCGCAGTTGTGAATCAACGCTAATTAACCTCTTGGCCGAACGGAGGCAGCTCGGGTTGGCGGGAAAAAAATTGAACGTTTTCGAAAATTTATTCGCTGAAGGCAAATTTTGTTTGCGTACGCGGAGATGATTTTTTCAGCTCCGCGGACGGAAAATTGGGAGGCGTTCACGTGCAATGTAACTTCGAGGATGCAAGTTTATTCTCTGGTGCTCGCACGGAAGAAGATAAAATTTGTTCATTTGTGACTGTTGTGTGTATATTTTCCGTTAAGAGTTCACGCGCTTTTTTACCATAGCTCAAAAATGATTGTGAATCGTCCGATGCTGCTGCGATTTATTTTTCATTTAATTTTGAAGTCGCTGTGCTTTTCATGAAAAATTATATTTGATAAAATATTCAATGTTTATATCAAGAGACCACTATTATTAGTTATTTTAATCATTAAATTTGATTTTCCATGCGGTTTCGCAGTGTCTTTAAAAATATTACGAATTTCGAGGTACGCTTTGCATCTTTCTGTTACATTTCAGATGGCTTTAGACTATTAGTTGTATAAGAGTTTGTTTTTCATTTTTCGACGCCCCTTTACGTAAAGCTATCATTGATGAGCTATGATGCAAAACACTTTTCACGCAGTCTTCAAATCGTAATTTCTCCGCAACTATTGAAAATACAACAGATAGATAACGGTCTATCTTCAGGGCAAAAAAGGTTTAAAATTTTTCACCTAATTTTAGATTCATTATTCATCATGTTTCGTCGAGTTTTGGCGACATTTCCAAAACAATTGAGAATCTTGCAGTTCTGCAGATTTTTCGTGTAGTGTTTCTTTAAGAGTATTCAGCAAGCTGATGGTGATCCATTTTAAACGCAAAGTATTCTTTATCTTATCATGCAACTGCGGGACAAAATTAGAATTTGAAATTTTTTGCCTCACTGTCGGATCATTACTATTCGCTCCAAAACTGTTGTGAATTTTTCAGTTCTTCAGTGGCTTCTTCTTGCAGTTTTTCTAATAAAAATTCACCGAATGAATTTTACGTCTCTCCCTTGCATCGTAATTCCGGGACAAAATACGACTTTCCAATTTTTATCCAATTTCAGGATCATAACGATTCGCTCCAAAATTATTGCGATTTTTGTAGTTTCTCAAACATTTCTTTTGGCTGTTTTTCTTCATGAAAATTCACCGACCCGATGATGATCTATCAACAAGACAGACCCTCTCTTACGTCGTAACTTTAGGAGAAAATGGAACTTTCAAATTTTTTAGCCAATGTCCGCATCATTATTCTTCCCTCCAAAACTACTGCCAATTTTGCAGTACTTAGCAGCTTTTCCTTACAAATTATCTAATAAAAATTCGCAGAGCTGCTGACGGTCTATCATCAATGGAAATCCTCTGTCTTACATCGTAACACCGGGACAAAACACGTCTCTCCGGTTTTTCATCCATCAATACGCTTCCCTCCGAAACTATTACAATAATTCCATTTATTCGCGGGCCAGCTAATTAACACATTAAAGAAGTCGTACCCGATTTATGTCGCAGTCGTATTAGTACGATTGCCCCACATGAAGTTCATGCGCGATGTTACAACAATATTTAGATCGTTTTGTTCAAATTCTACGTCAGATCCAAATCCTTCCATATAGTTTCAAGCGAAAATAAAGATATATATGCAGACGATTTATCTGGCGCATTGCGAGAGTTAATATAATAATGATAGTGATATTGGCGATAATGATAGTGATAGTTCTATACGACCTGTGAGAAGGACCACGCGGAAAGTCTGATTATGAAGAAGAAATCACGTCGAAAGTGAACATTCCGGTTTGCAGTGTGCCTTACGGAGCCGTGTCCTGCGTTCCGCCGAAGGAAACGTTGCCCCACGGGGGATCGAATATTCGGCTCATCGTCCGTGTAATTCGTCTTATGGCACGCGCGTCACGTCGCTCCCGGGTATATTCAGCGTCCTGGAAATAGTTGTCCGAGCACGGGAGGGAGCAGGATTACGCCGCCTTTCCCGGCTGAGAGCGAACTTCGCTGGCAGATCCCGCGGGATTCATGGCGGACTGATTTCCGGTTGGTCTTCAAGTGCTGCGACACTGCGCGTGTCGGACAATCCGGTGGTGTGATGGTGGCGGAGGTTGGAAATGTTATTAATTAATAATAATAAAAGGATGGGTTTCGGTGAATGTTAATAATGTTAATGATTGATAATAATAATGTCGAGTAATAATAACAGAATGTGCTTGTGGCGAGGGTTAACAATATCAGTGACTAGTAACAATGATGTCAAGTAATAATAAAAGAATGTGTTTGTGGCAAAACTTAACAATATCAGTGATTAGTAATAATGATGTCAAGTAGTAATAAAAGAATGAGTTTGTGGCAAAAGTTAGCAATATCAGTGATTAGTAACAATGATGTCAAGTAATAATAAAAGAATGTGTTTGTGGCAAAAGTTAACAATATCAGTGATTAATAATTGTAGTAGGCTGAGGGCAGCACAATAGTATCGCGGGGCAAACATGTGACGATTGGGCCCTTAGCGACAAAGGCGGTCAGTCGTGCGGTGTGTCCCAAAAGACAATCAGATTCGTTCGAGCTTCGAGTGAGGAAGCATCGAGTCTCCTTATGTTACGTGTCTTATGTTCTTATGTTTAGTAGTCCATTACTTTTGCATTTTGTTTTGTGTGTGTGTGTTTTAAAATATATATCTTTATCTTTTGTCTTAAACCTTATGTTATATCAAATCCCGTCGACCCCTACATAATAATGATACAGTGGCAATAGAAGAATGTGTTTGTGGCGAATGTTAGCAATGTTAATAATTGATAATAATAAAATAATGTGCTTCGCCGGATGTTAATAATGTAAATAATTGATCATAATAATGTCGAGCAATAATAAAAGAATGAGTTTGTGGCAAAAGATAACAATATCAGTGAATAGTAACAAAGATGTCAAGTAGTAATAAAAGAATGCGTTTGTGGCGAATGTTAGCAATGTTAATAATCGATAATAAAAAAATGTGCTTCGGCGGATGTTAATAATGTTAATGATTGATAATAATAATGTCGAGTAATAATGGAAGCAAGTGTTTGTGGCGAAAGTTAACAATATTAATGATGTCAAGTAATAATAAAAGAATGTGCTTCGGTGGATGTCAATAATGTACTGATAATAATAATGTCGACTAATAATGGAAGCAAGTGTTTGTGGCCAAAGTTGACAATGTTAATGATTAGAAATAATGATGTCGGGTAATAATAAAAGAATGGCCTTCGTTGGATGTTAATAATGCTAATGATTGATAATAATAATGTCGGGCAATAATGGAAGCAGGTGTTTGTGGCGAAAGTTAATAATATTAATGATTAAAAATAATGATGTCGAGTGATAATAAAAGAATGTGTTTCGGTGGATGTTAATAATGTACTGATAATAATAATGTCGACTAATAATGGAAGCAAGTGTTTGAGGGGAAAGTTGACAATGTCAGTGATTAAAAATAATGATGTCGAGTAATAATAAAAGAATGTGCTTCGGTGGATATTAGTAATGTTAAGCTGGATGTTACCCCTTAAATGCATAGTGTCTCAAAAATAAAACGCTGTCTTTAACTCGCAATTAAAGTATTAATCGTAGTGAAAGTTTGACTTTCGGTTATATGCCATAGTAGCTCGATGGATCGAAAATATTAAAAAATAATAAAAAAACCCGCGGGCTTTTCAATATGACATTTTGATTGACAAATTGTTTTGGCGCGTCCGAAGAAGTGCGTGAAAATTAGGAGTGACAATAAAAGAACATTTAATAGAGTATAAATACAAATAAAATACAATAAAATAAATTAATTAAAATTTCATATTAAATAACTTTACTTTAACTCAATTTCATAATAAAAACACCGAAGTAAATATAGTAATACTTTTCTCTTAACAATTAAATTATCTTATTTATGTCTGTACTGCATCATTTTCGAAACACTTCATTTAAAAAAAAAAATTGAATACCTATATATTATTCTTCTTTACTTTTTCATAAACCTATTTAATAATCTACGTATAATACAATTTTTTGGGTCAAAATTAAAAAATCATCCGTTTAATGGTTAAAAAAAGACACATTTCTATATTTATTACTATGTACATTCTACGTGGTCTTGCAATCACCGTTTTTACCCTTCAGTATCAACATTGTACCCATGCGAACACAACATCTAATATTTATAGGAAGTGCGTTGCGCAAAAACACGTAACATCCAAAAGCACGAATGAAACTCTGAAAACGGGAATGCCCACTTATTTCTCAATTCATCTTACTGTGCCCCACGTAAATTCTGCGAGAAACGCAGAGCGTTTTTCGCTGTTCGCGAAAAAATGCACTATTTCCCGGTCAGGGAGGGAATCGATTAATTATCGAGCAATTAAAGACATGACGCTGCAGCTGTCAGCCTGACTGCGGACAAAACGTTGCACAGTCAAATTTCGACGGACGATAGACGCTTGCCGAAATTGATTTTCGCCCGTCTGCCGTTTCCGGCATCCGCTCGAATGTCAAAATGCGCTTTTTGTCGGTCGCAATTTTTTACCCACCTGCTCTCTGTTAGGATTCATGAAATAGTACAGGTATATAGTACATATATACCAGCTGTATGAAATGTACGTTGATATATAAAATGTATGAAATAAATACAATATGCATGTAAATATATAGGATATACATAAAATAATTTGTGCATATATCGTACATAATATGATATACATGTAAATATATATGAAATACATATGATATATATAGCAAGCAAATTCTGAGTACACGAAGAAAACAGGTTTGCTCATTATAGTATATACTGTTAAAGTGCATAATTGAGTTATTTCATAAAATAACTCGGCATTCCATGAATTACCTAATTTAATATATATATATATATATATTATACTACTATAATACTATTATAATACTATGTATATATACATTATACTACATTATTACTACTATATTGTTATATATATATAATTCAATTAGGTAATTCATGAAATACCAAGTTATTTTGTGAATTAACTCAATTATACACTTCAACAGAATATATAATAAGCACGCCGCATGCAATCTACTCTTAATATTGCCATGAATACGTTTTAATATTGTTTGAATTCAACTGCCTGTTTTCTTCGCGTACTCAGAATTTTCTTGCACCATTCTTTCCACGCTTTCTTGGCTCGCGCTGTTTTTAAGTCGTCACCGCGATCGCATATAATGAGTACGCCACGTGCAAAACATCCTTAATATCATCCTGCAACGAAATTCAACTGCTTTATTCTTCGTATTGTCTGAGCTTCCTTCCTTTTTCCTTTCAACGATTCTTTACTTCGTGCTGCTTTTTCCGTCGTTACCGCGATTATATATAATGAGTACGCCATATGCAAAGCGCTCTTAATATCGTCCTGCAACGAAATTCAACTACTTTTTTTCTTCGCGTTGCTTGAGTTTTCTTCCATTTTTGTTCAAGTGATCCTTACATCGTGCTATTTTTTGCAGTAATTATCGCGATTACATGTAATGCCTACATGATCTGCAAAATTTTGTTAATATTACCGTACAAGGCAATTCAACTATTTTTTTTCCTGCGTGTTGACTGCATTTGCTTCTTTTCTTGTTTTAACACTTTCTCTGCATCATGCGTTCTTTTATTCAATAATGCCACATGTTCCTTTCTCAATTGATATCGCAACTATATATGATATTATCGTTATTTTGTGCGAAATATTCTTGTATTATTACGTGCAAAATATTTTCAATATTTCCATACGCTTAAACGCAAATGCTTTGCACGTGACAATTACATAGTGTGTATAAAATTGTTAACATTACCATTATATACTACAACATTACATACTATTTTGCAGCCCTATGTCTACACATAAAATGACTAAATTGCATCTAAAATTTTTTTGATATCACCGTACAAGGCAATTCAACTATTTTTTCCTGTGTATTGACTGCATTTGCTTGATTTATTCTTTTAACACTTTCTCTGCATCATGCCTTCTTTTGTTCAATTTAACCTTATGTTCCTTTCTCAACTGTTATCGTGATTATATTTGATGTTATCGTTATTGCATGCAAAATATTCTTGTATTATCGCGTGCAAAATATTTTCAATATTTCCATACGCCTAAACGCAAATGCTTTCTTCCACGACTTCTTCACATCTCATTTTCTCATCTCATGCTTGTTTTTCAGTCGTCATCATAATTGTACGCGAAAATTACATAACGTGTATAACATTGTTAATATTACCGCACGGCAAAATAATATGATAAATAACTATACTATTTTGCAACCCTGTGTCTACACGTAAAATGATTATATCGCACCTGAAATTTTCTTGATACCACCGTACAAGGCAATTCAACTATTTTTTCTTATGTATTGACTGCATTTGCTTCCTTTCTTCTTTTAACACTTTCTCTGCATCATGCGTTTTCTTTTGTTCAATTTTGCCTTATGTTCCTTTCTCAACTATTATCGTGACTATATATGATATTATCGTTATTGCATGTAAAATATTCTTGTATTATCGCGTGCAAAATAATTTTCATATTTCCATACGCCTAAACGCAAATGCTTTGCACGTGACAATTGCATAGTGTGTATAAAATTGTTAACATTACCATTATATACTACAACATTACATACTATTTTGCAGCCCTATGTCTATACATAAAATGACTATATCGCATCTAAAATTTTCTTGATACCACCGTACAAGGCAATTCAACTATTTTTTCCTACCTTTTGACTGCATTTCCTTTCGTTCTTCTTTTAACACTTTCTCTGCATTATGCATTCTTTTGTTCAATATTGCCTCATGTTTTTTTCTCAACTGTTATCGCGACTATATATGATATTATCGTTATTGCATATAAAATATTCTTGTATTATCGCGTGCAAAATATTTTCAATATTTCCATTCGCCTGTTCAAAAATGCTTTTTTTCACACTTTCTTTACATCTAACTTTCTTATCTCATGCTCCTTTTTCAGTCGTCATCATGATTATAATTATCTCATTGCATATTACAATATTACTTTATTACATATTATCTTATTATATATTACATATTACCTAATTACATATATTATGAAAAAATTAATATTACCATACGGCAAAATAATATAATAGATAACTATACTATTTTGCAGCCCTATGTCTATACATAAAATGACTACACCGCATTTAAAATTTTCTTGATACCACCGTACGTGTCATATCCGTCGTCCACCGAAATTCATTGGTTTTTCTATTCGTGTTCCCGGCCCAACTTCGTTTCTTTTTCTACGCGCCCTTTATATCCTCCTTTCTTGACTCTCGCTCTTTTTTCAGTCGCTACCGCGATTATACACCTCGAGTACGCCACGTGTGAAATATTAAGGGGTTATAAAAGATATTTATGGTGCCGGTAGAGCAACGCTTCATCATAGTCACTCCGATAACTCGTCGGCGTTAAGGGCGATGAAAAGTCTATTAAACGGCAGGCAACGAGCTAAGCTGAGCGTCTCGATTTGGCAGTGTTCGCGATAAAATTTGCGAAAATATGAACTTTCAATATGGTCCTAACGCACGAGCCATGATTAAACGGATAAAATTAAATATTTTTGCGAGAGGGAGGTAAATTATAAACATTTGATGTTAAGGACAATGAAATATGTGTTGTACGGCAAGCAAGAAGTGTTTAAACTGACTTAAACGTGTGGATTTATCATTGTCAAAACTGGAATTTTTGAAAATGTGCGTATACAGAGTTGCGTCGAGTAGGTCAAGACGAAAAGTTAAAAATCTGATACTCCTAGAAGAAATGTAGGAAATTGCATATTAGCGACGATATGAAAAGCTAATGAAACTTACGAAAATTAGAACGCCTCAATTTGCCACCACCCACAATATAACTCACAAAAATATCCACCTTCAACCTTATTGTTTCGAATATACCAAAAGCAAAAAGTTAAAAATCCATATTATTAGAAATTCATAATAAATTACGAAAATTCCATATTAGCGACGACATGAGAAGCTAATAAAACTTACGAAAATATATACTTTCAATACGGCTGTTTCTCACCATCCCTGGTTTGATCAGTTTAAACTCCAATATTCTTGCATTTATGGCGATGCTGAAAATGTCACCACGTAAACAACAAAAAGTCAATTAAATGACGCGTGTCCGATATTCAATTTAACTAGAACGCCTCAATTTTCCACGGCCCACAATAAAATTCGCAAAACATCCACCTACAACATTCTTGTATTGAATATACTAAAAGCAAAAAATTAAAAATGCTGTATTATTAGAAAAACGTAGTAAATTATGAAAATCACATATTAGCAACGACATGAAAAGCTAATAAAACTTACGAAATTATACACTTTCAATACGGCCGTTTTGCACAATCCCTGGTTTGATCAGTTTAGACTCCAATATTCTTGCACCTATAGGGATGCTGAAAATGTCACCACGTAAACAACGAAAAGTCAATTAAACAACACGCGTCCGGTATCCAACTTAACTAGAACGCCTCAATTTTCCACCGCCCACAATTAAATTCAGAAAAATATCCACTTGCAACCTTATTGTTTCGAATATACGAAAAGCAAAAAGTTAAAAATCCCATATTATTAGAAAAACGTAGTAATTAACGAAAATTACATATTAGCGATGACATGAAAAACTAATAAAACTTACGAAATTATACACTTTCAATACGGCCGTTTTGCACAATCCCTGGTTTAATCAGTTTAAACTCCAATATACTTGCACCTATAGCGATGCTGAAAATGGCACCACGTAAACAACGAAAAGTCAATTAAACAACACGCGTTCGGTATTCAACTTAACTAGAACGCCCCAATTTTCCACCGCCCACAATTAAATTCACAAAAATATCCACTTGCAATGTTATCGTTTCCAATATACCAAAAGCAAAAAGTTAAAAATCCCGTATTATTAGAAAAACGTAGTAAATTACGAAAATTCCATAGCGACGACATGAAAAGCTAATAAAACTGACGAAAATATGCACTTTCAATATGGCTGTTTCGCACAATCTCTAGTTTGATCACTTTAAACTCCAATATTCTTGCACCTATGGGGATGCTGAAAATGTCACCACGTAAACAACGAAAAGTCAATTAAACAACACGCGTCAGCTATCCAACTTAACTAGAACGCCCCTATTTTCCACCGCCCACAATAAAATTCTCAAAAACATCCACCTACAACATTCTTGTATTGAATGTACCAAAAGCAAACAGTTAAAAATTCCGTATTATTAGAAAAACGTAGTAAATTATGAAAATTTCATATCAGCTACGACATGAAAAGCTAATAAAACTTACGAAAATTAGAACGTCTTAACTAGAACGCCTCAATTTGCCACCGCCCACAGTAAAATTCACAAAAATATCCACCTTCAACCTTATTGTTTCGAATATACCAAAGCAAAAAGTTAAAAATACCGTATTATTAGAAAAACGTAGTAAATGATAAAAATGTAATAGTAGCGACGACTTGAAAAGCTAATAAAGCACGAAAATACGCACTTTCAATACGGCTGTTTCGCACAATCCCTAGTTTGATCAGTTTAAACTCCAATATTCTTGCACCTATAGCGATGCTGAAAATGGCACCACGTAAACAACGAAAAGTCAATTAAACAACACGCGTCCGCTATCCAACTTAACTAGAACACCTCAATTTTCCTCCGCCCACAATAAAATTCACAAAAACATCCACCTGCAACATTGTTGTATCGAGTGTACCAAAAGCAAAAAGTTAAAAATTCCGTATTATTAGAAAAACGTAGTAAATTATGAAAATTTCATATTAGCGACAACATGAAAAGCTAATAAAATGTACGAAAATTAGAATACCTTAACTAGAACGCTTCAATTTTCCACGGCCCACAGTAAAATTCACAAAAACATCCACTTGCAATCTTATCGTTTGAATATACCAAAAGCAAAAAGTTAAAAATTCTGTATTATTAGAAAAACGTAGTAAATGACAAAAATTCCATAGCGATGACATGAAAAGCTAATAAAACTGATGAAAATATATACTTTGATCACTTTAAACTCCAATATTCTTGCACCTATGGCGATGCTGAAAATGTCACCACCTAAACAACTAAAAGTCAATTAAACAACACGCGTCCGGTATCCAACTTAATTAGAACACCTCAATTTTCCACGGGCCACAATAAAATTCATGAAAACATCCATCTGCAACATTCTTGTATTGAATGTACCAAAAGCAAAAACTTAAGAATCCAGTATTCTTAGAAAAACGTAATAAATTATGAAAATTTCATGTTAGCGACAACATGAAAAGCTAATAAAATGTACGAAAATTAGAATACCTTAACTGGAACGCTTCAATTTTCCACGGCCCACAGTAAAATTCACAAAAACATCCACTTGCAATCTTATCGTTTGAATATACCAAAAGCAAAAAGTTAAAAATTCTGTATTATTAGAAAAACGTAGTAAATGACAAAAATTCCATAGCGATGACATGAAAAGCTAATAAAACTGATGAAAATATATACTTTGATCACTTTAAACTCCAATATTCTTGCACCTATAGGCATGCTGAAAATGTTATGACGTAAACAAGGAAAAGTCAATTAAATGAAACGCGTCCGCTATCCAACTTAACTAGAACGCCCTAATTTTCCACCGCCCACAATAAAATTCACAAAAACATCCACCTGCAACATTGTTGTATCGAGTGTACCAAAAGCAAAAAGTTAAAAATTCCGTATTATTAGAAAAACGTAGTAAATTATGAAAATTTCATATTAGCGACAACATGAAAAGCTAATAAAATGTACGAAAATTAGAATACCTTAACTAGAACGCTTCAATTTTCCACGGCCCACAGTAAAATTCACAAAAACATCCACTTGCAATCTTATCGTTTGAATATACCAAAAGCAAAAAGTTAAAAATTCTGTATTATTAGAAAAACGTAGTAAATGACAAAAATTCCATAGCGATGACATGAAAAGCTAATAAAACTGATGAAAATATATACTTTGATCACTTTAAACTCCAATATTCTTGCACCTATAGCGATGCTGAAAATGGCACCACGTAAACAACTAAAAGTCAATTAAACAACACGCGTCCGGTATCGAACTTAACTAGAACGCCTCAATTTTCCACCGCCCACAATAAAATTCACAAAAGCATCCACCTGCAACATTGTTGTATCGAGTGTACCAAAAGCAAAAAGTTAAAAATTCCGTATTATTAGAAAAACGTAGTAAATTATGAAGATTTCATATTAGCGACAACATGAAAAGCTAATAAAATGTACGAAAATTAGAATACCTTAACTAGAACGCTTCAATTTTTCACGGCCCGCAGTAAAATTCACAAAAGATCCACTTGCAATCTTATCGTTTGAATATACCAAAAGCAAAAAGTTAAAAATTCTGTATTATTAGAAAAACGTAGTAAATGACAAAAATTCCATAGCGATGACATGAAAAGCTAATAAAACTGATGAAAATATATACTTTGATCACTTTAAACTCCAATGTTCTTGCACCTATGGCGATGCTGAAAATGTCACCACGTAAACAACGAAAAGTCAATTAAACAACACGCGTCCGGTACCCATCTTAACTAGAACGCCTCAATTTTCCTCCGCCCACAATAAAATTCACAAAAACATCCACCTGCAACATTGTTGTATCGAGTGTACCAAAAGCAAAAAGTTAAAAATTCCGTATTATTAGAAAAACGTAGTAAATTATGAAATTTTCATATTAGCGACAACATGAAAAGCTAATAAAATGTACGAAAATTAGAATACCTTAACTAGAACGCTTCAATTGTCCACGGCCCACAGTAAAATTCACAAAAACATCCACTTGCAATCTTATCGTTAAATACACCAAAAGCAAAAAGTTAAAAATTCTGTATTATTAGAAAAACGTAGTAAATGACAAAAATTCCATAGCGATGACATGAAAAGCTAATAAAACTGATGAAAATATATACTTTGATCACTTTAAACTCCAATATTCTTGCACCTATGGCGATGCTGAAAATGTCACCACCTAAACAACTAAAAGTCAATTAAACAACACGCGTCCGGTATCGAACTTAACTAGAACACCTCAATTTTCCTCCGCCCACAATAAAATTCACAAAAACATCCACCTGCAACATTGTTGTATTGAGTGTACCAAAAGCAAAAAGTAAAAAATTCCGTATTATTAGAAAAACGTAGTAAATTATGAAAATTTCATATTAGCGACAACATGAAAAGCTAATAAAATGTACGAAAATTAGAATACCTTAACTAGAACGCTTCAATTTTCCACGGCCCACAGTAGAATTCACAAAAATATCCACTTGCAATCTTATCGTTTGAATATACCAAAAGCAAAAAGTTAAAAATTCTGTATTATTAGAAAAACGTAGTAAATGACAAAAATTCCATAGCGATGACATGAAAAGCTAATAAAACTGATGAAAATATATACTTTGATCACTTTAAACTCCAATATTCTTGCACCTATAGCGATGCTGAAAATGGCACCACGTAAACAACGAAAAGTCAATTAAACAACACGCGTCCGCTATCCAACTTAACTAGAACGCCTCAATTTTCCACGGGCCACAATAAAATTCACAAAAACATCCACCTGCAACATTGTTGTATCGAGTGTACCAAAAGCAAAAAGTTAAAAATTCCGTATTATTAGAAAAACGTAGTAAATTATGAAAATTTCATATTAGCGACAACATGAAAAGCTAATAAAATGTACGAAAATTAGAATACCTTAACTAGAACGCTTCAATTTTCCACGGCCCACAGTAAAATTCGCAAAAACATCCACTTGCAATCTTATCGTTTGAATATACCAAAAGCAAAAAGTTAAAAATACCGTATTATTAGAAAAACGTAGTAAATGATAAAAATGTAATATTAGCGACGACTTTAAAACGAAATAAAGCACGAAAATACGCACTTTCAATACGGCTGTTTCGCACAATCCCTAGTTTGATCACTTTAAACTCCAATATTCTTGCACCTATAGCGATACTGAAAATGGCACCACGTAAACAACGAAAAGTCAATTAAACAACACGCGTCCGGTATCCAACTTAACTAGAACGCCCCAATTTTCCAGCGCCCACAATTAAATTCACAAAAATATCCACTTGCAACCTTATCGTTTCGAATATACCCAAAGCAAACAGTCAAAAATCCCGTATTATTAGAAAAACGTAGTAAATGACGAAAATTCCATAGCGACGACATGAAAAGCTAATAAAAGTGACGAAAATATGCACTTTCAATATGGCTGTTTTGCACAATCCCTGGTTTGATCAGTTTAAACTCCAATATTCTTGCACCTATAGGGATGCTGAAAATGGCACCACGTAAACAACGAAAAGTCAATTAAACAACACGCGTCCGCTATCCAACTTAACTAGAACACCTCAATTTTCCTCCGCCCACAATAAAATTCATGAAAACATCCACCTGCAACATTGTTGTATCAAGTGTACCAAAAGCAAAAAGTTAAAAATTCCGTATTATTAGAAAAACATAGTAAATTACGAAAATTCAATATTAGCGACAACATGAAAAGCTAATAAAATTTACGAAAATGAGAACGCCTCAACTTGCCACTACCCACAATATAATTGACAGAAATATCCACCTGCGATTTTATAGTTTCGAATATACCAAAAGCAAAAAGTTAAAAATCCCGTATTCTTAGAAAAACACAGTAATTTATGAAAATTCCATATTAGCGACGTCATTAAAAGTTAATAAAATTTACGAAAATATACACTTTCAATACGGCCGTTTCGTACAAGTCGCGGTTTCATCAGTTTAAACTCTAATATTCTTGCACCTATAGGGATGCTGAAAATTTCCCCACGCAAACAACAAAAAGTCGATTAAATGATACGCATCCGCTATGCAACTTAACTAGAATTCCTCAATTTTCCACTACTCACAATAAAATTCACAAAAACACCTACTTGCAAACTTGTCGTTTCGAATATGCCAAAAGCAAAAAGTTAAAAATCCAGCATTATTAAAAAAACATAGTAAATGTTGAAATTTTCATATTAGCTACAACATAAAAAGCTAATAAAATATACAAAAATTAGAATACCTTAACTAGAACGCATCAATTTTCCACCGCCCACAGTAGAATTCACAAAAATATCCACTTGCGATTTTATAGTTTCGAACACACCAAAAGCATCAAATTAAAAATCCCATATTATTAGAAAAACTTAGTAAATGACGAAAATTCCATATTAGCGACGACATGAAAAGCTACTAAAACTTAAGAAAATATACACTTTCAATATGGCTGTTTCGCACAATCTCTGGTTTGATCAGTTTAAACTCCAATATTCTTGCACCTGTAGCGATGCTGAAAATGGCACCACGTAAACAACGAAAAGTCAATTAAACAACACGCGTTCGCTATCCAACTTAACTAGAACGCCTCAATTTTCCAGCGCCCACAATAAAATTCACAAAAACATCCACTTGCAACATTCTTGTATTGAATATATCCAAAACATAAGTGAAAAATCCCATATTATTAGAAAAACGTAATAAATTCTGAAAATTCCATATTAGCGACAACATGAAAAGCTAATAAAATATACAAAAATTAGAATACCTTAACTAGAACGCATCAATTTTCCACCGCCCACAGTAGAATTCACAAAAATATCCACTTGCGATTTTATAGTTTCGAACATACCAAAAGCATCAAATTAATAATCCCATGTTATTAGAAAAACTTAGTAAATGACGAAAATTCCATATTAGCGACAACATGAAAAGCTAATAAAATATACAAAAATTAGAATACCTTAACTAGAACGCATCAATTTTCCACCGCCCACAGTGGAATTCACAAAAATATCCACTTGCGATTTTATAGTTTCGAACATACCAAAAGCATCAAATTAATAATCCCATGTTATTAGAAAAACTTAGTAAATGACGAAAATTCCATATTAGCGACGACATGAAAAGCTACTAAAACTTAAGAAAATATACACTTTCAATATGGCTGTTTCGCACAATCTCTGGTTTGATCACTTTAAACTCCAATATTCTTGCACCTATAGCGATGCTGAAAATGGCACCACGTAAACAACGAAAAGTCAATTAAACAACACGCGTCCGCTATCCAACTTAACTAGAACACCTCAATTTTCCTCCGCCCACAATAAAATTCACAAAAACATCCACCTCTAACTTTATCGTATCGAATATACCAAAAGCACAAAGTTAAAAATCCCGTATTATTAGAAAAATGTAGTAAATGACGAAAATTCCTTATTAACGACGACATGAAACGCTAATAAAACTTACACTTTCACATACAAAATATACACTTTCAATACGGCTGTTTTGCACAATCTCTGGTTTGATCAGTTTAAACTCCAATATTCTTGCACCTATAGCGATGCTGAAAATGGCACCACGTAAACAACGAAAAGTCAATTAAACAACACGCGTCCGGTACCCAACTTAATAGGTACACAACTTTGCTCCCGCCGTTTTTTCCTTTTCGTCCAATGCAAAAAACGGCGGGAGCAAAGTTGTACACCTAATAACTAGAACGCCTCAATTTTCCACGGCCCACAATAAAATTCACAAAAACATCCACCTGCAACATTGTTGTATCGAGTATACCAGGAGCTCCACGCTGAAAATCCAATATTCTTCCGAGGACGCAGTAAATGACGAAAAGTCTATTAAACGGCAAGCAAGCAGTACGCGATTGGTCGTTGTCAGCAGCAGAGTTTGCAAAAATATGCGCCTGCAACATTGTCGCATCCCTCGAGCCAGGAACAAACATCCGAGAATCCGAGAGAATGAGAAGTCCCTCGGGACAAAATTCGCTGCAGTGCGTCTCTGAGATATGTGTCGGCGGAACAGGGCTGTTCTCGTCGTCGAAAAAAAAGCGGATGGTTATAAGAAGGAAGCGCGGGGTGATTTATCGCGCGGATTTGTTGCGCGAAGAGTTCAGCGACGGAAACACGAATCGACGTCGTCATCTTGAGCTTCGCTTATATTAGGCTTCGTCGAATTTATCGAAATCCGTTCGACGCGGAAAATGGACGTCGGGCACCAATATTTTACGTTGGGCGTTGGCGTAGGGCCAAAATTAGAAAGATCGCACATTAGTTCAGAATAATTCCTTCTTTTGTAGGGTAGGAAAACCTTGTGCTGAATCGTCGGATTAATGCTTTAGTTTTTTAGTTAGCGTTGAAGGTTTTAAACAACTTAATTACACTCGAATATCAGTGACTGGTATTCGCTGATGATAAGGCTTTGCTTTTCTACATCATTAATGCGTGATATGAGTGAAAGTGGATTGAAACACTTAGATGGTTTCTTTTATTTACTTAGATTTTTACATTTTGGTAGCATTTAATGAAATTGAATTTATTATAATCTTTGTTTTTCGGCAGGTATTTCATGAGGTTCAATTTATTTCAACTTTATACTTTATAAAGTGTTCCATAAAATGTAATTTACTTCACTAATGGAATTTCGTAAAGTATTTCATGTAGTTACATTTATTTCAATCTTCATATTTCATAAGATATTTCGTAAAATTCGATTTATGTCGATCTTGGTATTTCATCGAGGATTTCATAAAATTCAATTTATTGCAATTTTTACGTTTCATAAAGTGTTTTATGAAATTCAATTTATTACAATTTTTATATCTCATAAAATATTCCAAACAACTTCTATTTCTTTTATTCTCTGTATTTCGTTAAGTATTTCGTGTAGTTCAATTTATTTCAATCTTCAGATTTCATAAGATATTTCGTAAAATTCGATTTATTTGGATCTTTGTATTTCGTCAAGGATTTTATAAAATTCAATTTATTGCAATCTGTACATTTCATAAAATGTTTCATGAAATTCAACTTATTTCAATCTTTACATTTAATAAGATATTTCATTAAACTCAATTTATTTCAATCTTTACATTTCGTCACGTATTTCATGAAATTCGATTTATTGCAAATTTTATATCTCATAAAACGTGCCAAATAACTTCAGTTTCTTTTAATCTTTGCATTTCGTTAAGTATTTCATGTAGTTCAATTTATTTCGATCGTCATAAGATATTTCGTAAAATTCGATTTATTTCGATTTTTGTATTTCATCAAGTATTTCATAAAATTCAATTTATTGCAATCTGTATATTTCATAAAATGTTTCATGAAATTCAACTTATTCCAATCTTTATATTTAATAAGATATTTCATTAAACTCAATTTATTTCAATCTTTACGTTTCATCGCGTGTTTCATGAAATTCAATTTATTGCAATTTTTATATCTCATAAAATATTCCAAACAACTTCTATTTCTTTTATTCTCTGTATTTCGTTAAGTATTTCATGTAGTTCAATTTATTTCACTCTTCATATTTCATAAGATATTTCGTAAAATTCGATTTATGTGGATCTTTGTATTTCATCAAGCATTTCATAAAATTAAATTTATTGCAATCTTTATATTTCATAAAATGTTTCATGAAATTCAACTCCTTTCAATCTTTATATTTAATAAGATATTTCATTAAAGTCAATTCATTTCAATCTTTACGTTTCATCACGTATTTCATGAAATTCACTTTATTGCATTTTTTATATCTCATAAAACATTCCAAACAACTTCAATTTCTTTTAATCTCTGTATTTCATTAAGTATTTAATGTAGTTCAATTTATTTCACTCTTCATATTTCATAAGATATTTCGTAAAATTCGATTTATTTCGATCTTTGTATTTCATCAAGGATTTCATAAAATTCAATTTATTGCAATCTGTATATTTCATAAAGTGTTTCATGAAATTCAACTTATTTCAATCTTTATATTTAATAAGATATTTCATTAAACTCAATTTATTTTAATCTTTACGTTTTATCATATGTTTCATGAAATTCAATTTATTGCAATTTTTATATCTCATAAAACATTCCCAACAACTTCTATTTCTTTTATTCTCTGTAGTTCGTTCAGTATTTCATGTAGTTCAATTTATTTCAATTTTCCTATTTCATACGATATTTTATAAATTTCGATCTGAGTATGTCATCAAGGATTTCTTAAAATTGAATTTATTACAATCTTTATATTTCATAAAATGTTTCATGGAATTCAACTTATTTCAATCTTTATATTTAATAAGATATTTCATTAAACTCAATTTATTTCAATCTTTACATTTCATCACGTATTTCATGAAATTCAATTTATTGCAATTTTTATATCTCATAAAATATTCCAAACAACTTCTATTTCTTTTATTCTCTGTATTTCGTTAAGTATTTCGTGTAGTTCAATTTATTTCACTCTTCCTATTTCATAAGATATTTTGTAAATTTCGATCTGAGTATGTCATCAAGGATTTCTTAAAATTGAATTTATTGCAATCTTTATATTTCATCAAATGTTTCATGAAATTCAACATATTTCAATCTTTATATTTAATAAGATATTTCATTAAACTCAATTTATTTCAATCTTTACGTTTCATTACATATTTCATGAAATTCGATTTATTGCAAATTTTATATCTCATAAAACATTCAAAACAACTTCAATTTCTTTTATTCTCTGTATTTCGTTAAGTATTTCATGTAGTTCAATTTATTTCAATTTTCCTATTTCATAAGATATTTTGTAAATTTCGATCTTTGTATGTCATCAAGGATTTCTTAAAATTGAATTTATTGCAATCTGTATATTTCATAAAGTGTTTCATGAAATTCAACTTATTTCAATCTTTGTATAATATTTAATAAGATATTTCATTAAACTCAATTTATTTCAATCTTTACATTTCATCACGTGTTTCATGAAATTCAATTTATTGCAATTTTTATATCTCATAAAACATTCCAAACAACTTCAATTTCTTTTAATCTCTGTATTTCATTACATATTTCCTGAAATTCCATCCATTGCAATCTTTGTATCCCATAAACTATTCTCTAAAATTCAATATATTTCAATCCTTAAATTTCAACTAAATCTTTAGAAGATTTCGAAATAAAAACGGCTTCGTAATTTTAAACGACATTTACCCAGAACTTCTATGCCCACTGCGAATCAACTTGTGTCGATTTAGCGACAATTTATGAAGATCTGAACGTTCTCACTCATCTGCACGCTTTCCACGCACATATACGACGCCATTTGCATCTTAACTGCCGGCGACGGCATTCAAACTGTATCAAAGGCACTCGAGTTCTGTCCCTAAATTCGCGGGGTTTCAAACTGTTTCGGAAGACCTCGGTGTTTGAAACTTTTGAAAAATGCGAATGGTATTGAATATTCGAATGGCTTCAAAGCTTTGCCGGTATGAAAGTTGCGGGTTCTTGCGGGGCTTACGAGACTTGAATGCGCTGTGGAGCAAAACAAAAGGCTATCAGAAGACGAAAACTTTCGTATTTGGTGAGAACGCGACAACAATCACGTGTAAAATATTATGTCATAATGATATTGCAATCATTCTCGGATTATTCGGTCAACTCATCTATTTAAAACTGTTGCCTACATTTCATATTACGGATAGATTAATTGTTAAACAACAAAAAGCAGCATATAAAATACAATATTATTGTTATATTAGTTAAACAGTACTAAAAAGAACGAAATATAGTACAGCGTTATAATTACATTTTTACAACTTATAATTATATAAATTATTAGGTAACTTGATCCTGCTGGCAAAAAAACTCACAATCGTTATTCTGTAACATAATTAGTTATATCGTAGAATCCAATAATTCTATATACTTTAGCCGATTCAATTAGGTAATTCATGAAATTCCTAGATATTTTATGAGATAACGGATTTCACGCTTTATGCGATATATACACTTCCCAAGAGGGAATCGCGAGGTTCCGAAACAAATATTGGATGCTTAAATAAGTTTGGCTAATAATGACCTATCCCAATCCAGAATGGCACTCAGTTATGTCAATATACTAACGAAGATTAAGTAACTTTACTTGACAGAAGTTCTTTACTTTAATTAAAAGGACATATAAGAACAATGTGTATTCGTACAGTTCTTATTTTCGAATATATGAAGAAGAATATATTATGCAAATGGATCACATTATCTTCTCATAGTAATGATAATTCAAATCTTCATTATTGAAAGTGTTCGTTGAAGAGTGGAACAAAATTTTGCAGGAATTATAATACATGGAAAACCAACTTATTTTAATAAATCATGTTTTTAGTATTTTCCAATGTCGTTCGTATGCTTTTTCTGTAGAACATGTACATTCCCCTATACTAAAATCCATTCAACTTTTTTCTTTGGGAAAAATGAAAGGAAGAAATTTAGAAATCTCGAACAACTGCTCAAGATGTCATAAAAAAACCGAAACAAATATTGAATGCTTAAATAAGTTTGGCTAATAATGACCTATCCCAATCCAGAATGGCACTCACTTATGTCAATATACTAACTAAGATTAAGTAACTTTACTTGAAGAAGAGTGCTTTACTTTAATTAAAAGAATATATAAGAACAATGTGTATTCGTACAGTTCTTATTTTCGAATAATGAACAAGAATATACGACGCAAATGGATTACATTATCGCCCCATAATTATAATTCAAATCTTTATTATTGAAACTGTTCATTGAAGAGTGGAGCAAAATTTTGCAGAAATTATAATAGATGGGAAACCACTTTGTTTTGACAGATTATTTTTTTAATGTTACCCAAAGTCGTTCATATGCTTTATCCATAGAACATGTACATTCCCCTATACTAAAATCTATTCAACTTTTTTCTTTGGGAAAAATTAAAGGAAGAAATTTAGAAATCTCGAACAACTGCTCAAGATGTCATAAAAAAACCGAAACAAATATTGAATGCTTAAATAAGTTTGGCTAATAATGACCTATCTCAATCCAGAATGGCACTCACTTATGTCAATATATATAACTATATATATATATATATATATATATATATATATATATATATATTTTTAGTGCTTTACTTTAATTAAAAGAATATATAAGAACAATGTGTATTCGTACAGTTCTTATTTTCGAATATTTGAAGAAGAATATAGGACGCAAATGCATCACATTATCGCATCATAATTATGAGAATTAAAATCTTTATTATTGAAAGTGTTCGTTGAAGAGTGGAACAAAATTTTGCAGGAATTATAATAGATGGGAAACCACTTTGTTTTGACAGATTATTTTTTTAATGTTACCCAAAGTCGTTCATATGCTTTATCCATAGAACATGTACATTCCCCTATACTAAAATCCATTCAACTTTTTTCTTTGGGAAAAATTAAAAGAAGAAATTTAGAAATCTCGAACAACTGCTCAAGATGTCATAAAAAAAACCGCATTTTTAATACCTGTGGTGGTATCTCAGTACAGACAATATAAAGAGTAACGCAATCTGTATAAATTCGTGCAAGAAAATGTCTCGCTGCCAGAGGACATGAATTTAAACATTTGAGACATAAGCAGTGAGTTTAAATATAATCGCAACAATTGCATATATATATATATATATATATATATATATATATATATATATTTATGTATATTTAAATTTATATATATTGTATTAATAATTGTATATATATAAAATTATTGCGACTACATTTATTATTATATTAATATGCGATTATATATATATATATATGTGCCCATAATTATGAAAGTGGTCTAAGTCAAAATTTAAAAAAAATGAGTTTATAGTTATTTCATACCATATATATATATATATTTTTATATAAAAATAACCATTAGATAGTGGTTGTAATTTCAACATTATATGGAATTCGTTTAGTTTTAATTATGATGGTCTAAGTCAAAAATTTAAATAAATTATATAAACAACTTGAAAATGGCACGTGGCCTTCTTTGACGCGTTTCTGAACTACATAATATAATAAATATATAAATTTTAATAATAACGACAACTTCATTCTAGAAGAATCAATAACAAGAAGAGTAAAAAATACCGCGGGTGAATCTGTCTCTTGGCTACAAATTCAATGGATGAGATTCTTGAAAAATGAACCTTATAAAATGTTCTATAAAACATCTTTAGATGATTCTAAATTTCACGTTTTGGATCTTTCACCTAAAAAAGAAGACCAAAAATATACGGAAATATTAAATTACTATTATACACCACCATTAGACCATATATATACGGAAGAAAAACATGAAGATATATATATATATTCCCTCCAGTTTTTCAGGAACATTTTGAGAATCTATATATATTTAAATAATGATAAAAATGGATTACTGTTTAAAAATAATTAATAAATGTAATAAATGTTCACGAATTATTTCAATCAAATTATTATTTCAAATAAAACTCAAAGTATATATATGCTTTAAGTAATTTATAGGACATTCAGTTAATTTTGAAAATGGTCTAAGTCAATTCAATCTTTAAAAATAATATTATCGTATAAAATTCACACAAAATTTCATATTCATAGTAAATTTCCATTAATTAAGACTAATAAAATTATAAATTAAAATGTCGCATAATGTAAAAATATTTTTTAATTTACACACACACACACACACACACACACACACACACACACAATACACACACACACACTATATATATATATATATATATATATATATATATATATATATATATAAAATATTCAAAATGTATATACCTGTAAAATATAACACTGTATACGGTAAATATAATACTATACACTATTTCGCATATTTTATACGAAATAACGCGTTGCCCCCTACTTCGCGAAGAGACACGTCCGAGTTGCAAATGGGTTAAAACGCACAAGAATATTGTGTCACATAATTCGCAGAGTCGCACAGTTCTCGAAACACTTCGCCATACCGCATTCCGAGGGCTAATGTTCGCTGACAACTCGGCCATAAAACAATCAGGACTTTCAAGACTGTCAGGATCGTAAAGTCTCTCAAGCTTATTCCGGTCCGAAGACAAACTGAAACTGGCCGAAACCACCGCGCGCTGAATTTGTTTGAGACTTCGCAGGCGAGCGTCTCGGCGTCACGAATGCGAAGTCTTTCAAGCTTATTCCGGTATCAAGACAAACTCTGAGTGACCGAAACCTCGACGTGCCCGATTTGCTTGAGATTCGAGCGAACACCTTCGTTTATCTCATGCCGATGATATGAAAAAGTGCTGGGCCACGGAAAGTTCGCTTCGTTTCGGGATATTAAACGAGATGCTTTCGTCAGAGGACATTACAAAATTGGCGAGATGAAGGAGACGAAATAATTGTAAAAAAGTTGAAGGTGGTCGTCGCAGGGCATTTATTATTACTTGTATTATTACTGTAGGGATATAAGATGTTAACCCTTTGCACTCCTATGTCGAGTGTGACTTGACATCAGTTTTTATGGCAGGAGCTCCTTTGTCGAGCTCCACTCGACATTTTTTCATGTCTAAATAAATAGATATCGTGCACACGTTATCGACGCTCTCGCAATGTCACTAGAAGGGTTAGACATTCAGGTAATCGAAGAGAAATAAAAGAACTGGATGTGATCACAGATTATAATAAAAATATAGATGGTGTCGATATGGCGAACCAATACGCGACATCTTACTGTTTTTTACGTCGAGCACTCAGGTGGTGGAGGGAATATTTCTTTTGGGGATTAGAAATCTCCATGGTAAATGCGTATATTTTATACAAAGAAAAAACAAAAAACCAAGGAACAGAACCTATAGCCCACAAAAAATTTCGCGAAAAGATTTTGTCAATGCTAATTCGTGATTGTCGTCATCCAAATATGAAATTGGGGAGGCCTGGAACACATGATAAACACGATCGCTTAGATGGAAAGCCTCATTTAATCTTCCTACATCCCGAAGGAAAACACAAAGACTGTGCAGTTTACTCAAATAGAAAAACATCTGGAGGAAAAAGAGAAACCACCTATTTTTGTGAAACGTGTGAAAGAAAATCAGGGTTACATCTTGCAAGTTCTTTCAAAAGATATCATACCCTTGAAAATTTCAATATACGACAATACTGTAAATAAAATTGGTATTTAAGTGAATTTGTTTCTTCTTTTATTTATTTAAATTGCTTTATATTTTTAGTTAAAGTAAATTTCAAATAAAACACTTAAAAGCGTTGGGAGCTGCTGGTAACGAAATTGAAATAAAATTCGGAGTGCAAAGGGTTAAGTGTCATCGAAGCGGGATGCGGAATTATATTAAGTAGAATAAAGTTTATTTAAATATAAATAGAAGCACTAATATATAAATATAAGTACAAAATCAAAGTAAAACTATGGCAATTCGACTTCAATTCGGCAAACGTCAAGAAAACGCATCTATACTGGACTGAACTACACTGTGAACTTGATTGATCTAAACTTTGAACTACTATAACTGAGCTAAGACTGCCCTAAACTGAACTCGCGTCGCAAGGTATTTTTCAACTTGATCGTGTTTTTCCTTCCCGAATGTACCAAGATGAAATGAGGCTTTCCATCTAAGCGATCGTGTTTATCAAGTGTTCCAGGCCTCCCCAATTTCATATTTCGGCCGTCTTTTATACGGACCTCTACCGCCTTATCTTTATCCGGTAGGGCCCGATGGCCCCGCGACAGTTTTAAGCGACGCATCTACGACCGTTTTCCTGATGCTACATTACTATTTATTATTCTTTTTCCTTTTCGTCATTCATTTTCCTTTTCACGATGTTTAGGTCACTATGATCGCAATTATCGATGATATGTAAGATCTTCCTTTTCGTTTCTTTACCTGTATTCTCACGTACTCATTGTCAGTCTTTCATTTTTCCACTTCTCTTGTTTATCATATCGTCATAAAACACTTTCATCTTGATATCTGCTTTATGTCCCTTTTTTCTAATACTTCGCACCTTATCTTTAAACGTCCATCTACCTCTGTCGCTTTCTCTTTTGCCAATTATCCATTTTGCAATCCTCACCAATCTTCGATTCCAGTCTCTTCTTCAAGATAATTTCGACCCTTCCGCGACAGTTATATTATATTTTTTCTACACACCTCGCAACTATTTGTCATTCAGATCAAACACGCGTCTCACACAAAACTTTCTACCTATTACGAATTCCCCACACCCTAGATCACCTTGACTGAACAATTACACTACAGTTACCCCTAGTTAGATTTACAGTGTATGCAATTTAACGTAAATAGCTTGTTATGGGTTCAATATATATGTAAAGTGGTATTCGGAGACACACGGATAAAGCTCTTTGGGAAGGGGGTTGGGAAGAGGTCCAATGCGTGTAAGGAAGCATGTGTGGGACAGATAAAGGAAGGCCAATCGGGACGTGTTGGCGGAAGAAGTCGGACGTGTGTAAAAAAATAGCGATTTTTGTAGGCTTCTCTCTATTCGTAGTTAAATTGTAACGATAAGAAAAGGGGTAAGGTTAATTTTTGACCTGTGTTCCTTTCCTTTCCTACACATATATATATATATATATATATATATATATATATATATATATTCATTTGTAAATATTTTATATTTCTGTATGTATATTAAATCTGATGTGGTATCAATGATATATATGTGCAGGATAGGAAATGGCAAAGTACGGATATATATGTATATATATATATATTTGACGAAGCATGAATATATATGTGTATATATATATATATATATATATATGTATATTCATACCTCGTCAGATTTAATTTCCACACATTCCCGAATCAACAGCGCATCATTGAGTTGATGCGCGGCAGGTCCCAAAAGATCGAAACAATGGTTAGAGGGAGTAAATAAAAATATTTAAAATTCATATCTACATGCGCGAATGAACGAAGACTTACTTTACAATTATTATTGGGGACATGTTCTGAATGTTTTGTGTAGATGTGAAAAGCGTTATAATAGAAAAAATTAAAATTCTTGCTTTAAATCTGCATGGGCTGGAAGTAAGAGGAAGAAATGATTAAACAAAGAAGAAATGTTGATAAAACACAAATTGCGTCGTTTATAAGATAAACTGTAAAACACGTTTGCATGCTATGAAAATGCGATATTTGCGTATTTCATAAAAATGCGTGATTCTAACATAAATGTTTATAGTCCATTCCAAATTACCGTAAAACGTAAACAAACACACATTTATTCCGTATTCTTTTAAGCACGGGCATTCTGAAAATGTTGTTTACCAAGATCTCATCAGCCTCCTCCGTCACAACTATCATCAGCACAAATCTGCAGAAACGTCGGTGTGTCCGCCTTCTTCACCCAACCAACATAAAATATGAATCGAACGTAACTAAATATAAAATTTGACACATTATAGAGCTACACGCATATGCCACAGACCACTACATTCGCGCACTTACCAAAAATGCGCTATTCTACCGTAAACATTTATTTGCGTTACCGAAACATGAAATATGACACATTATACAGCTATACACATATGCCACACACCATCACATTTATGCACTTTCTAAAAATGTGCCATTCTACCATAAACATTTATTTATATTACTGAAACATGAAACATCGAACATGAAACATGACACATTATACAGCTACACCTATATGCCACAAACTACTACATTTGCGCATTTTCTAAAAGGGCGCCATTCTAACATAAACATTTGTTTATGTTACCGAAACATGAAATATGACACATTATACAGTTACATCCATATACCACCGACCACTACATTTGCGCACTTTCTAAAAGTCCGCCATTGCAACATAAACATTTGTCTATATTACCGAAACACGAAATATGACATATTATACAGCTATACCCATGTGCCACAGATCATTACATTTGTGCACTTTTTAAAAATGCGACATTCTAACATAAACATTTGTTTATATTACCAAAACATGAAATATGACACATTAAACAGCTACACCCATATGCCACGGACCACTACATTTGCGCACTTTCTAAAAGTCCGCCATTGTAACATAAACATTTGTTTATGTTACCGAAACATGAAATATAACACATTATACAGTTACAACCATATACCACGGACCACTATATTTGCGCACTTTCTAAAAGTCCGCCATTGTAACATAAACATTTCTTTATGTTACCGAAACATGAAATATGACACATTATACAGTTACATCCATATACCACGGACCACTACATTTGCGCACTTTCTAAAAGTCCGCCATTGTAACATAAACATTTGTTTATATTACTGAAACATGAAATATGACACATTATACAGCTACAACCATATACCACGGACCACTATATTTGCGCACTTTCTAAAAGTCCGCCATTGTAACATAAACATTTGTTTATATTGCCGAAATATGAAATATGACACATTATAGAGCTACACTCATAAGCCACAGACCACTACATTTATGCACTTTCTAAAAATGCGCCATTCTAACATAAACATTTGTTTATGTTACCAAAACATGAAATATGACACATTATACAGCTAGACCCATATGCCACTGATCACAACATTTGTGCACTTTCTAAAAACGCGCCATTGTAACATAAACATTTGTTTATATTACTGAAACATGAAATATGATACATTACACAGCTACAACCATATACCACGGACCACTATATTTGCGCACTTTCTAAAAGTCTGCCATTGTAACATAAACATTTGTTTATGTTACCGAAACATGAAATATAAACACATTACACAGCTACACCCATATGCCACCGACCACTACATTTATGCACTTTCTAAAAATGCGTCATTCTAACATAAACATTTGTTTATATTACCGAAACATGAAATATGACACATTATAGAGCTACACTCATAAGCCACAGACCACTACATTTATGCACTTTCTAAAAATGCGCCATTCTAACATAAACATTTGTTTATGTTACCAAAACATGAAATATGACACATTATAGAGCTACACCCATATGCCACGGACCACTACATTTGCGCACTTTCTAAAAATGTGCCATTCTACCATAAACATTCGTTTATATTACCGAAACATGAAATATGACACATTATACAGCTAGACCCATATGCCACTGATCACAACATTTGTGCACTTTCTAAAAACGCGCCATTCTAACACAAACATTTGTCTATATTACCGAAACACGAAATATGACACATTATACAGCTACACCCATATGCCACGGACCACTACATTTGCGGACTTTTTAAAAATGCGCCATTCTAACATAACATTTCTTAATAATTTCAATGAACGCAAAATACAAATATCCTCACACCCGCTTACTCATTCCACCACTACCATACTAATAGTCTTCGTTCTCTCTTTCCAGCCGCCCCACCATCAGCACCCATCTGCAACTTCATCAAACCTTCGGCAGCCCGCAGCATCCAAAAAATCTCAGCCCCCCAGACTGCCACCGCCAAGAACCCTCTAAACCGCCAGACCGCGGGCCGCAAAAAATGCCACCGCCGGCCTCTGATCCCCCCAGAATCTTCTCTCCGACCAGGTAACCCCGCGCCCGAGGAAAGTCGAATTATGCGCCTGCACGAAACATCGCGCGCACCCGAAGTACCGTCAGTTGGCCTGCAGGATCGGCGATCTTGCGATCGCGGTGGATCGTCGACCTAACGAAAAGCGGAAGTCGTCATGCCGACGTCAGAGGGCAACTACTCGTGGACGAGCAACTTGACGGTGATGCTGCATCAGGTGTGCAACGGCAGTTGGCCGAACGCGGGCTGCTTTGAGGAATGCGTTTTCGAGGGATTCGAGGGCTTTGAAGGATTAGACGGTTATGATCACGTGTGCAGCTTGGGGACGCTTGCGTCGGTGGCGTCTTCGATGACGCTTCTATGTAGGCCCTGCGACTACTTGGAGTGCGACGTGAACGTGAGTCTGGTGTTGAGTGGCCTGGAAAGCATCGAGGGGGTCTTCCTGTCCAGGATACCCAGGCTGCGGGACTGCAATGGAACGCTGTTCGATGAGGAGGTGCGTGATTGTTGGTTGAAGAATGTTGGTATCGGCAGGTTGTTACGGTTCTGAGTATAAACGGGGCGCGGGTTTGAGTATTGTAGTCGGCGTTGTCGATTGAGGATGCATTAATCTCTTGCCGTACTTTAACGAGTCTGAGACAGTATTAGACGCTGTTATTTACTTGACGGTCTATTAATACCGACTTCACTAGACGCTGTTATTTGCTTGGCATTTGGCATTGCATTCCATTAATGCGGACTATAATCGTCAATTTGTTTGCATCACATTCCATTAAAGCCGACTAGAATTGACGCTATTTTTTGCTTCGCATTCCATTAATACCGATTATAGTCGGCACTGGTATTGGCGATTCGTCACATTATTTGCATACATTCCATTAAAGCCGACTATAATCGGCACTATTATTTGCATCGCATTCCATTAATGCCGACTATAATCAACGCTATTTTTTGTATCGCATTCCGTTAATGCCGACTATAGTCGGCACTAGCATTCATGATTCGTCACATTATTTGCATCACATTCCATTAAAGCGGACTATATTCGAAGCTATTTTTTCCATCGTATTCCATTAGCACCGACTATAGTCGGTGCTGGTATTCACGATTCGTCACATTCTTTGCATTGCGTTCCATTTATGCCCACTACAATCGACGCTATTTTTTGTATCGCATTCCATTAATACCAACTATAATTGGCACTGGTATTCACGATTCGTCACATTATTTGCATCACATTCCATTAAAGCGGACTATAATCGACGCTAATTTTTGCATCACATTCCATTAATGCAGACTATAGTTGGCACTGGTATTCACGGTTCGTCACATTCTTTGCATTGCGTTCCATTTATGCCCACTACAATCGACGCTATTTTTTGTATCGCATTCCATTAATACCAACTATAATTGGCACTGGTATTCACGATTCGTCACATTATTTGCATCACATTCCATTAAAGCCAACTAGAATTGACGCTATTATTTGCATCGCATTCCATTAATACCAACTATAGTCGGCACTGGTATTCACGATTCGTCACATTATTTGCATCACATTCCATTAATGCCGACTATAATCGACGCTATTATTTGCATCGCATTCCATTAATACCGACTATAGTTGGCACTGATATTTACGATTCGTCCCATCATTTGCATCGCGTTCCATTAATACCGACTATACTCGACGCTATTATTTCCATCGCATTCCATTAATACCGACTATAGTTGCCACTGGTATTCACGATTCGTCCCATTATTTGCATCACATTCCATTAAAGCCGACTAGAATCGACGCTATTATTTGCATCGCATTCCATTAATGCCGACTATAATCGACGCTATTTTTTGTATTGCATTCCGTTAATGTCGACTATAGTCGGCACTAGCATTCACGATTCGTCACATTATTTGCATCACATTCCATTAAAGCGGACTATATTCGAAGCTATTTTTTCCATCGTATTCCATTAACACCGACTATAGTCGGCGCTGATATTCACGATTCGTCACATTATTTGCATCACATTCCATTAATGCCGACTATAATCGACGCTAATTTTTGCATCACATTCCATTAATGCAGACTATAGTTGGCACTGGTATTCACGATTCGTCACATTCTTTGCATTGCGTTCCATTTATGCCCACTACAATCGACGCTATTTTTTGTATCGCATTCCATTAATACCGACTATAATTGGCACTGGCATTCACGATTTATCGCATTCTTTGCATCACATTCCATTTATGCCGACTATAATCGACGCTATTTTTGGTATCGCATTCCATTAATACCGATTATGGTTTGCACTGGTATTCACAATTCGTCACATTATTTGCATCACATTCCATTAAAGCCGACTAGAATCGATGCTATTTTTTGTATCGCATTCCATTAATACCGACTATAATTGGCACTGATACTCACGATTCGTCACATTATTTGCATCACATTCCATTAAAGGGGACTAAAATCAACGCTATTTTTTGCATCACATTCCATTTAATGCCGACTATAATTGACGCTATTTTTGGTATCGCATTCCATTAATACCGACTATAATTGGCACTGGTATTCACGATGCGTCACATTATTTGCATCACATTCCACTAACGCCGACTATAATCTACGCTATTTTCTGCATCGCATTCCATTAATACCGATTATGGTTTGCACTGGTATTTACCATTCGTCACATTATTTGCATCACATTCCATTAAAGCGGACTATAATCGACGCTAATTTTTGCATCACATTCCATTAATCCAGACTATAGTTGGCACTGGTATTCACGATTCGTCACATTCTTTGCATTGCGTTCCATTTATGCCCACTACAATCGACGCTATTTTTTGTATCGCATTCCATTAATACCAACTATAATTGGCACTGGTATTCACGATTCGTCACATTATTTGCATCACATTCCATTAAAGCCAACTAGAATTGACGCTATTATTTGCATCGCATTCCATTAATACCAACTATAGTCGGCACTGGTATTCACGATTCGTCACATTATTTGCATCACATTCCATTAATGCCGACTATAATCGACGCTGTTATTTTCATCGCATTTCCATTAATACCACCTAGAGTCAGCGCTGGTATTCACAGCCCATTAAGTAGATGCCGATTATAATTTCTATTTGCATTCGTAACACATTACATTACTGCCGACTATACTCGACGCCGATACCTTTGTATTATTTTCATTTTGCACAATTCAATGATATTTTGTAGTAATTTATCCCGTTGCGATTTTAATATAGTAAAATAAGCACGGCAGTCAATATGTTAACGGCGCAAAAGATCTCACGAAAAATTAAAAAAATACCCAAGCGGTTGCATTTATAATTTTGTAAATGCAATTAATATTAAATAGTGATTCAATTCTTTGGCTTCCGATACCTTCGCACTCTTTTCATTTTGCACAATTCAATCATATTCTGTAGTACTTCATCCCGTTGCGATTTTAATATAGTAAAATACGCATGGCAGTCAACGTGTTAAAGGATGAATGCAGTTGTGCGAGATCGAAGGTAAGTCGTAACTGCTTACGGATGGCGACTTTAACGGAAAAGTATCAAGAAACTCCTTGCGATGTCAGTTGACAACGTACAACGCGTGACTAGACAAGCGTGTATGAGACGATCAGGGGTCGCGTGCGTTCGACAGCTGTCGACCTAAATCAACACGCGACTCGCAACTAAAAGCTTCAATTCTGGGGGAGGTGAACATTCATGGGATGGGTTGTGGAAGCTGACCGAATATAGTAGGTGTGGAGGAATGAGATGCAAGGAACTTGCAACACCTTTTGCTAGGTGATGAAAGGTAGAAAGGAGTAGAAACAGTGCTGCACTGATCGGACTTCGATATATGGTATCACACTTTCGCAATCGCTACCACTTCTACCAATACGTAGCGATTTCAGACCTTTATTTTGCGCGATTTAATTATACTATACGCATCGCGATTCTAACATAGCAAATTCTATTTTATTATATTATTATATTTTATTATATGTAGTATCTTACTGTATTAAAACCGCAACGTGATGAAGTACTACAGAATATGATTGAATTCTACAAAATAAAAATAATGCGAAAGTATCAGAGACCGAAGAATTGAATCACTATTTAATATTAATTGCATTTGCAAAATTATAAATGCTACCGCTTGCGTATTTTTTAATTTTTTGTGAGACCTTTTGTGCCGTTAACATATTGACTGCCGTGTGTATTTTACGACATTAAAACCGCAAAATGATGAAGTACTACAGAATATGATTGAATTGAGCAAAATGACAATAATGCGAAGGTATCGGAAACCAAAGAATTGAATCACTATTTAACCCTTTGACTACTGTTGGCGCCTATTGGCGTCCGAAACATCTTGGCATCCCGGTACGGTTGGCGCCTATTGGCGTCCGAAACATGTTGGCATCCCCGTGTGTACTGTAGGCGCCAATAGGCGTCCAGATCAAATTTCGCTTGTTTCGCCTGTTTAAAAATGTTATAATTGCTCTTATGGTAATGTACACCTCTAATGGTAACGTAGATTAAATCTAGATTAAAATGGGTCGGAATTGGATAAAAAGATAAACAAAGGAGAATGCATATTTCGTTCAGTGAACAATGTATTAGCGTTGAAATGGATGGACAAAAGGGAATATATTTCCATCTATCATTGTCCCAATATTATTGAGACCGACAAGATAAACCGCGTAACAAAAGGAAAAAAACTAAAACCATAATGCGGACTTGATTATAATAAGACAATGGGGATGGTTGACAAAGTTGATCAAGTTTTATACACTTTAAATTCTACCAGAAAAAGCTTAAAATTGTATAAGATGTTTTTTTTCATTTATTCGATTTAGCTGTATATAACACATTTATATTATATAACTATGTAACTGGAAGAAATTTAACATTTCATAAATTTCATTTAAATGTAATAAAACAAATATTAAGAAAATACAGCTCCGATGAAACTAATGGATATAAATTAAAAGGTAAAGATACTAACAATGAGCCTTTTCGTTCGACGCAAAAGCATTTTCCGTCTCCATATGAAAGCAATACACAATTCGGAAAAGTGCAAGGCGTAAATGTGTATTAAAACTGCGTGCAAAAGAGAAAGGATACATATTACGAATCCAAAAAATGTAATGTAGGATTATCTATTCATCCGTATTTTGAAATCTATCACACGTTATTATGTTATTACATTTTACTATTAAATATTGTGAAAAAAGCTGAAAATTAATGTTCACTTTAAGTAATATTCGTTTAATGTAATAAAATTCAGTATTTTAAATATTTTAATATACTTCCTGAGAAATGCACGTCTAACCAAAAATTTTGCCGTACCCAGTGGACGTCGCGAGTGAATTTGTACCGTACCGTATGGCCACTGCGTGCCAAAGTCTACCGTAGCCAAAGGGTTAATATTAATTGCATTTGCAAAATTGTAAATGCTACCGCTTGGGTATTTTTTGACTTTTTCGTGACAGCTTTTGTGCCATTAACATGTTAACTGCCGTGCGTGTTTTACTATATTAAAACTGCACCGGGATGAAGTACTACAGAATATGATTGAATTGTACAAAATGAAAATAATGCGAAGGTATCGGAGACCGAAGAATTGAATCACTATTTAATATTAATTGCGTTTACAAAATTATAAATGTAACCGTTTAGGTATTTTTTTAATTTCTCATTCGTGCATTTCGTTCGCATCAGTGACACTGCGATTTTCGGCGTTGCAGATCTTAGAATGTTCTCCCACCAACGGCCTCGTGAGCGAAGACATGACGGTGTCCTGCTCACACAGGACCCGTTTCACCGCAATTTCGTCGAAGAGCCGTCGCTTCGATTGGAGTTTCCTGTTCGTCGCCGTTTTCATCGTCGCTGGCGGCCTCGGCAACATTCTCGTTTGCCTGGCCGTCGGTCTTGACAGGAGACTCCACAACGTTACGAATTACTTCCTCCTGTCACTTGCCGTTGCTGACCTCCTAGTTAGCCTGTTTGTAATGCCGCTGGGAGCGATTCCGGGATTTCTAGGTAAGTGGACGCGGTCTGCTGTCGAAGCGAACTGACGTTGTTACTTATCCCTTAAATGCATGATTTTTCAAATTTACCCCAAAAATATATGTAGATTATTATATAGGTCAATTAAATAATAAAAAAAAATGGTATATTGGCATTAATTTTTAACTCAGAATTTCATTCGTGCTTTTATAAACATTAGATGTTGTGTTGACATTGGTTCAATGTTGATACTTAAGGGTTAGAACAGGAATTGTAAGGCCAGGTATAAATATGTTTCTTTTACCCCTTCAATGATATAGGTTTATGAACAATTAAAAAAAAAAATTTTTTTTTACGAAAAAGTGAAGTGTTTCAAAAATGATATACAATGCAGTACGAACGCGAATAACATCGTTCAATTGCTAGGGAAATAGTATACATATATTTACTTACTAATTATTATGAAATTAATTTACTTGTTTTATTGTGTGTTATTTAATTTTATTTTGTTGTCACTCTTAACTTTCACGAACTTCTTCGGACGCTCCAAAACAGTTCGTCAATCTAATGTCATTTTGAAAAGTGCGCAGATTTGACTTTTTTGTTCATATTTCGTTTGAATGCATCGAGCTACTATGGCATACAGCCAAAAGTAAAATTTTCACCACGGTTAATATTTTAATAACGAATTGAAGATAGTATTACATTTTTGAGACACTATGCATTAAAGGGTTAACGCGTTTTGTCAAACAGATGTTACGATTACATATTTTGCTTCTGATATATGCCGTACAATTGTGGTAATACTACAAACAATGTAATTGTCATAGAAAAGGTGTATAGTTTAAGATGGGTTAGATGACAACGATGTCATTTTGAGTTGCAGGGAGTAATTTGAAAATTATGTAGTTATTGGTGGCGAAAGTTTGAAAAGAAGTACGAGGGAAAAATTTGAAGAAATTTTTATAGGTAATGTATGGTAATTTATGACACTCAAATAAGTGTATGGGTAGAGTATATTCTCTGTTCGATTTTACTTTAGGAAGACACGGAATTAAATGAACACGAGGTTTAATACAGCAGTAATTGTGGCCTCGCAGACCCGCGTATAAATTATTGATTGAACTTTGAACAAAAGGCAGTTGAAGAAAACGACTGCCACGCCAGAATACGATAAATGCGGTATACACGATATTAACACATTAAAGGCGGACGATCTTTGCGAAAGTATGCTAGGTAACGCGGCGACCGCCCGCCTCGTTTTTCGTCTAGAGCGGGCGATATTTCCATAAAAAATATTAGTAGTAATATACTAGTAGCAGTATAAAAATATTAGTAGTAGTATATAAAATAACAGTATTCATAAAAAAATTTAGACTTAAAAAAGTTTATTTAAACTCTTAAAACTATAAGAAATATTAAAAAAGAACTAGACACTAATTACAAAAAATGTTTTAAAGTACATATTTGTGAGACGAATCTAGTATTTTTTATGAGTGTGATAATATTGATAACACTCGCCACGGTGAAGAGGTGCATTGCAAAACTCGCATTTGAAGCAAGTCAACTTTCTTTTTTTATGTGCCGCACAAACTACGCAGTTTCGTTGGGCATATAGCTTTTCGCCTTTATTTTCTATCCGAATTAATTGGTGCTTTTTGATGTCTAGCGAAAGACGTCCAGGCGGATCAATTTTATATCGCGGAGTCCGTGGTGCCGGGTTCGATGTACCAGGTTGTGGCTCTTCAATGTCCATCAATTCCAGATCTTCGGTTTTTTTGTCAGTTATAAGACAGCGTGATAATTCTAACAAATATTTTTTATATGGCAAGCTACTATTATTATGCATGTTATATACTAAATAGGAATTGAAAAATGCACAATTTAACAAATACATTACAGCCCGCTTGGTCCACTTTCTTGTTTTTCGCAATATTGAGTAATACGAAAGGTACTGGTCTGCCCTATCAACACCTTTCATATAGTTGTTGTATTCTATTACGCGTTTTGGTTTAATTATTTTTGTATTTGTGTGCCAATCTGTATTGGAGCTTTCTAATAGTTCACTCGAATGAATATTCGAAATCATCCTCACTTCTCTCTTTGACTGCCAAATTTGTAATAACACGTCTCCTTTTCTCCGGAAAATTGACTGTCCGCGTTGCAACTTATTATTTTTTAATTCATGTGGAACTCCTCGGTTTACAAGTATTGTTCCACAACTTCGTATTTTATGTTTTAAAAGAGTTTCGTTTATATCTACACTGTTATAATAATTATCCATAAACACATGATAATATTTGTCTTTATAAGGAGTAAGAATATCTAATATTGTTTCCGCCAGTTTCCTTCCTTCTCCACAATACATTTTCATATTACAAATGTAGCCACTTTTCGATTCAGCCACAACTCTCACCAAGATTCCATATTTAATAATTTTCGAGGCATTGTAAACTTTAAATCCCAATCTTCCATGCCATGGTATGATGCTTTCGTCCAGTGAAATTTCTCTTCTTGGTGTATATACAGTATTGAATTTTTCAACCAAACTGTCATAAAATGGTCGAATTTTAAATAGACGGTCGCTCGAATCATCCATTTCATCGTTGTTCACAAAGTGCCACCATCTCCATATCTCTTTAAATCTATCACGACTCATTGTCTTTGGAAATATTGGTGTTTCTAATAATGGATCTGTTGTCCAATATTCATCGATAGTACTTTTCGGAATTTGGCCCATTAGAATTAATAATCCTAAAAATTGCTTGAATTCGCCAATAGTGAGATCCGTCCATGTTATCGTTTTCTTCTTTTTAACGTATTTTTCGACGTTTTGGTGGTGATATCGGTTAGTTTCTGTTACCATCATTTCGTATAAATTATCATCAAGGAACACATCCAGAGATCCTTCAACGCCGTTCTGTGGTAAAATATTTAACCCCGTTCGATCCAAAAACGGTTCTATTGTAGGTGGAATGTCGACTTCAGTCCATTGATGTATAATTTCTTCTTCATAATCATTTTCACTTTCATCATCGCTAATCGGTAGTGGAAAAACTCGGGTCCTTCTCACAGGTCGTATAGAACTATCACTATCATTATTATCAATAGCTAACTCTCTTTAATCGCAATCAACGTCAGATAAATCGTCTGCATATATATCTTTATTTTCGCTTGAAACCATATTGAAGGATTTCAAAATTTACTGTAAGTAGAATTTGAACAATCGAACAGCTTCAAACCACAAAACATACTAAATACAAATGTAAACAAATGTAACATCGCGCATGGATTGCGCAATGTGGTTTCAATCGTACTAATACGACTCCCGCCTTTAAGCTACAGTCGAGATAAGTCGTAGTACTACGACTCCCGACTTCAATGTGTTAAGATACCGATATTAGGCTTTATAACAAATTTTTTAAAAATTCTTTATTTTACAATGAGCATTCAAAATCGCCTGAACGGAATGTTCGATATGTTCAGACACAATAATTGGAAGATTTTCGATTTTTGACTAACGATAAATTTCGTAGTGCTGTTATATATTTCAATAAAAGTGACATGATGCAAGATCGATCGCAGGCACGGTTACGCGTATAAAACAGACATCCATAAAATGCTAATGTGATTTTATGATAGTGCGTTGCAGCGGTTGTGACGTATTTACGTATTTTCCAGTCATAGCGTACGGCCGATACATGTTCAAATAAATCTCGTTCATGACGTAACATTGTATCCAAGGCCATACAGGTAGAATATTTATAGAAAATACATACCGCCATATACTCGTGCAATTTGATGGGAATTGGCTGTATCAGGTGTCAGGTGTTTATATATTTTCTAGTAATCTACTCTGCCGTCATAACATTAAACGGTGTAACTTCAAGCGTACGCATATTCGTACAGATAGCGTATTTATAAGAGACAAATATTGGGTTGGAGGGAAAGTTCTGTCTTATTTTAAAGACACTATTTGAATTAATTTATAAAAATATGTGTTTAATATTAATCATAATACATTTAATGTGTTGTATGATGAATGCCAAACTCTTCTGCAATTTCTCAACTTGTTACTTGTGGATTATTTTCCAACATGGCTCGCAAAACATCATTAGCGATCTTGGATGGTCGTCCAGATCGATCACTTTCTTGGAGGCTCAGATCCCCGAAACGAAATTTGCTAAACCATCTTTGACAAGTACGAACATTTACAATATCTTTCCCAAATACAGCACATAAATTTTTACATGCAACCGATGCGTTGCTTCCTTTTTGGAATTCATACAAAATGCAGTGTCGTAAACGCACTTTATCTACTGACATGTTTTTCACTTTAAATATCACAAGTAAATGATGAATGGTAAAATATGACTCCATTTATATTATACAGCAGCTATAAAAAAAAACATCCGAATGACTCACTAGCCAGATGTTTTTTTTATTTACAAGAAAAATTACCTGCCTATTAAAAATACGACAGAACTTTCCCTCCAACCTAATAGATTGATGCAAATGTTTGCAAAATGTATGCTTCGTGCATTTCTCCCTTGTTGAAATTCGTATAAATTACAGTGGCGTAAATGCACTTTATCAGTAGCCATGGGTACACTATCGCTTCACACTTAAGACTAATGTGAATCAACTTTGTTTTCGTTAATTTGCTACGTCAGTATGTATACATTAAGCGATACAAATAGAGAGCCGAGCATGCGCCAAATAAACATGTGCTTACGTGTCGAAAATTGTAGTCATTGAAATTGACAGAACTTTCCGGTAGACCTAATATTTTTGGCAGTGGGCAAACATTGTAACATCTTCCGACGCCATAAAATACACGATTCCTTCATGCACGCGACTTCACGGTCTCACGGAATTATCTGCGTTCCCCCGATCGGCCGAAAACGAACGTTAAGTTTCGTTGGGAAATTCTCGGGGATCCATTTTCGCCGGGATTGTGGCAATCGTCCGCGCGTGACGTTCTAATTGCCGCGAACCGATCGATTCCGCCGTGAAAATTAATCGCCGTCGAGGTTGGCGCGCGCTTTCGCGAACTGCGAAAAGCGAAGAGCGGATAGCGACCTGCCGGCAATTAGACAAACGCCTCGAACCTGGGACAGGAATTAAATCTTCGTTCCGATCGTTTCGCAGCGAATTTATAACGCGGCGAACATCGATTGACTTTTGATGCGCTTAACCTTCGCAGAGCCGAACAGCAAAACGACACTGTTGGTTGCACTGGCGAAAGCATCGGCGATAAGCTGTCTAGAAAATATATGTACTGTAGGTTACTGATATTTCGCGGATCTTATATCGGGTCCTGGGAACAAAATAAATCGGTGAAAATAATCGAATTACAAAATATATTGGGTTGGCAACTAAGTGATTGCGCATTTCAAATAAGAAGGAAAACTCTGAATTTTTGTTTAAAAATGTAACTTTATTCAATTAGATACTGTCCGTTTTTGTCGATGACCTTTTGCCATCGTTCTGGCAGTATCAAAATTCCACGTTCGTAACATTTCTGATCTTTACCATCGAAAAACTGAATTAAATGTGATCTGACATCATCAGCGTCATTAAACATTTTACCATTTAAAGAGTTCTGCATGGAACGAAACAAATGGTAGTCTGAAGGCGCAAGATCAGAGCTATATGGTGGATGTGATAAAACATTCCAATCCAGTTCCAATAATTTTTGGCGAGTGATCAAAGAAGTGTGGGGCTTTGCATTATCATAGTGGAAGACGACACCCTTACGTTTTGACAATACCGACCACTTTTCTTGAATGGCATCGCTCAGTTTGGCGAGTAGTTGAACGTACACGTTTGAATTGATCGTTTGGTTTTATGGTATAAGTTCAAAGTACAAAATTCCTGTATAATCCCACCACACTGACAGCATAATCTTTTTTTGGCGAATCTCTGCTTTTGATGTCGTTTGGGCTGGTTCATCTTTCATCACCTACGATCTCTTCCGATTTACGTTGTTATAAACTATCCACTTTTCGTCGCCAGTAATTAGGCTTTTCAGAAATCGATCAGTTTCGTTGCGTTTCAGAAGCGAATCGCAGATGCTAATGCGTTGCGTCAAATGAATTTCCTTAAGCTGGTGAGGGATTCATAAATTGAGTTTCTTGACATAACCAAGCATTTTTAATTTTTTTTTTTAATGTATGTATGCGATACATTGAGCTTCTCCGCAATATCACGTGTTGTACTATGACAATCTGAATCGATAATGGCCTTGATATGGATCTCATCGACTTTAACTGGGCGGCCAGATCAGTGAGCATTTTTCAGTGAAAAATCACCAGAACGAAATCTGGCAAACTAATTTTGATACTGCCTTTCTTTCAAGGCTTCATTTCCATATACGGCACATAACTTCTTTTGTGCTTGCGATGCGTTCTTGCCTTTTCGGAAGTAATACAATAAAATATGTCTGAAGTGCACGTCTTGTTCTTCCATTTTTAAATTGGGATAAAAACAAAACTAAAGCACTAATCGATATATTTTTTTTGCTAAATTAAACGTAGAAGTCCAAATAATAAGAAAAAAATATAGGTTAGATGCAATGACCACGTTAACAAAACAAAAGAAAGTGTAAAGTCCATCTATCGACAAAATACGCAGTCACTTAGTTGCCAACCCAATAGAATAAAATTGATCAAAGAAATGTAAACTTTTGAAACAATTCCCGATATATGTTGGACGTTCGTTTATACACGTTTTTAATAATATTAATAATTTGTAATAATAATAATAATAATAATAATAACAACAACAATAATAACAATAATAATAATAATAACAACAACAACGACGACGCCGACGACGACGACGACTTCGATGAGTTACTAGAGTCACTAGAAGTTACTAGAAGTCACTAGAAAAGTCACCAGAAAAATCACTAGAAGTTACTAGAAGTTACTAGGATTACTAGAGTTAGTAGAAGTTAGTAGAGTTACTAGAAGTCACTAGAAAAGTCACTAGACAGGAAAAGTTACTAGAAAAGTCACTAGACAGGAAAAGTCACTAGAAAAGTTACTAGACAGGAAAAGTCACCAGAAAAGTCACTTGAAAAGTTACTAGAAAAGTCACTAGAAAAGTTGAAAAGTCGACGACGACGACGTTCAAAATTTATTACCCATTTATTTCGTCCTCGAGACAACAGCAAAACGAAAAGAAACATGTTAACGTTTGTAAAATGTAACAGATAATCAATGATCAATAAGCAATAATAAATAAATTATTTTAGTAACAGACTTAATAATAATTTCTTCCTGAATAACTTTAAATGAAATTCATAGTAGTTCATTACACACTGATGCAACGTTTGAAAATGACTTTTCATTTTAATTACTCAATCAGCATCTTTTATTAAATTGTTATGCTTATCTCGTGATCTTGCGAAAGCGCATCAACTTGATTCGATACATTACGTTTAGATACAACATTATCGGCAGGCGCTTAGGATTATTATGCGTAGTAGTCAGGATCTTAATGTGTCAGAATACGTGCAGATTAGTCGTACGTTGATACGGCTGTACGTTTTAATGATAATGCGTGGAACGGCGTCTACGGCGGGGTCGTAAACGTAGTACCGAAGTGGATGAATGAAATTTTCAATATCTGAAAGAGGGCCGATCGTGAAGACGTGAGGCGATACGTGAGTCTATACACGTAAGATGGTGATGATCCTGGCCATTCATAGGCAAGCGAACGATATATCGAAACTAACTGGAAACTCGATTGAGAAAATGCCGCCCATGAATTTTCCAGCAGCCGAGATCCTGGGACGATTCGTATTGCTTTGACCTCGAATTTGTTGAACTCCATTAATCCGGTGTTTCGTGCAACTCAATTCCGTTGTATGTCCTTAGATTCTCGTGAATGCGTGAACTATTCGATGTGGCTTATCTTCGAATCTTTTAAATCAAATTAATTTAATGTTATGGATAACAATATTTTTATGTGTGTTGAATTCTCTGAAAAGGTGAAGAGTTTGTCGATTGTTGCGTTAAGTTTGATTGCATAAAATGAATTGTACGTCTTACGTAAGTCAATTCAAAGTGTTCGGATTCAATTCATTTTCAACCGCTCCGAGGCATCACGACTTGCTTTATAAGACAAGTTGTAAAACCACTTTAAAAAATATTTTTGTCTTTAAGACAAATTGCACCTTATTTTTAAGGCTCTAAATATGAGATAAAAAAAATTTTTTCGTTTTTTTGAAAATGTAAGGTAGATGTTTCCCCTTAAATTCACATAAGCGTGTAATTAGTTTGGCATATTTCACATCCAAAGTATTCTATGTACTTACTGTTCCATGTATCTCACTAATTTTACATGTCATTACGTTCAGACAAAGGTGTGAACAATTAATTGCCCTTATCAGCGTCGAGCAATCTGCAGGAACTTCTATGAGCACAAATCCATCCCGCATCGCCCGCATTAACCCACGCGGCACTTATTTACGTGATATTCGCAGACTGCCACGTTTTTAACCGCCCGCCCGTGCCTCCGCATTTGTCTC